>CM065053.1:150531141-151881141 GCA_032883995.1 Coronaproctus castanopsis | reverse complement strand
TGGGAATTGTTACGTTTTAGCGTTTTAACTTTCAATCTGCATTTTACCATTCACGACGATAATATAGATTTCGGATAGAACGTTATGGAATTTCATTGTGAAGTAATTTTATGATGGCTATTATTATTGGCGTTATTTTTTATTTAGCTATCTTTTATCGTAGGAGTTGGCGCAACTAGCGCTCTGCGAAGCGTGTATACACAAATTTTCGTGATGTAGAATTATCGAAAGTCGAGTTATTTTCTATGTACGATTACGACCTATTAACAACGCTGTTTACTTTGCATAGCCGAGTTCTCGATTCCGAAAGTTAGCCTTATTCGCAAAGAAGCTGATAAACACCAGACCAACATCTACTCTTAACCGTTACTGCTAATGATAGTAATAGCAATAATAATAATAACAAAGCGTATGTGAAAGGAAAATTGCCGTGTACTTCGTTAAAACATCCTTAACGTATTCTCCGTGGGACAGATGCGTCTTTAACGACGACTTGGGTGTTAATGAAATTTTAAAATTTCGACTTCCGAACGGCAAGCAGCGGCGGTCGGTATGTATTCGTACGGGTTGATTTAGATAATTACGCTCGTAAAAGTCAAATTTAAAGACATCGCCTATATTCTTCGTTACCTGTTCAAAGATTTTAGCGTCTCGTTTAAACGTAAACGGCGTCGGGGGTCTCGTAATTTTCTATAGAAATTTTTTATATTTATTTTTTATTTTAAAAATAAACTGGAATTTCTCCTCGAGTTTTCGTCGATATCCCGAATCACAAATTCGTCCAGATTTGTATTTATGCGACGACAATCCTTGCAGGACTTTCTCATTCAGCAAAACGAATTTCCCGGATGTAGATTGCCACCATTCAAAATCTGATAATATTCGTTCGGTTATTCTAAATTAATCGATTTCTTTAGGTTTCGTATTTGCCCAACTTTAAGATACCTGGATTTAATAATTTTTCTCCTCCGATTGTGCGCGACTATCTCGTAAATACGTCGTACGATTATTTAACTTTATTTTCAAATTTCAAAGGAAATATCGGTTCAATTTATGTACCACCGTAGATATCATCCCTTATTCCTAAATTTTCTTCTCACTTATTTGCGTGGTATATATATATATATATATATAGAGAGAGAGAGAGAGAATATATTGGAGAGTAGTGATTTTATAAATTATAAACCAAACGAAATCATAACACAGTTTAATCACTAAACGTTTTTTATTGCAAAGCTTTTAATAGTTAACTGTGTTATGATTTTGTTTGGTTTATATGTATATATTATATATATATATATGTGTGTATGTGTGTATGTGTGTGTTGAAAACGTATATAATTGTATACGTTATATATATAATATATAATATGTATATAAGTATATGTGTTATATATATATATACAACATATTTATATATGCGAATATAATCCCATTACCGTATACACGCATGCCCCGAACATTACCAATAATTCATAAATTGATCCCTAAACATATTATTGCAGTCGAATTTTTTTTTTCTATCATGGATACCAGTCCCAAAGGCCTTGTTGTAGACCCTTATCTACTAAAAAAACGGTGCTCATTCTGTTGATTCAGTCTGTACCTCTGGGATCTTTTTCTACTGGATGCTTTATGGGTGGCTAGGCTGCCTTCTTTGGCGTTGTCTATCAGCTTATTCTTTCAGAGGTGCCTTTTTTAACGCTATCTTTCAGCTTCCTTTTTCATACGCATGATAACTCGCGCCATGGTTACAATAGGATTCCAATTGTCTTGCGGGTGTAGCATGGTATGAAGCTGCAATAATATGTTTTGTCTCTCCGGTCCTTGTCCCTGCGCCCAACATGTTCGTACTACGGCAATTTCGGCTTTGTTTGTTAGCTGTTTGAACAAAATATTTTTCTATCATTTAGTTAGATCGATACTAAGTATAATTACTTTATACTCGCTGTTTGCGTTTTTAGATTATATATATTTGGTAAAGCTGCGTGCGTTCTGCATGACGTAATTAATCTTCTGGCTGTTTGACATATCTCTATTGCGAAAAACGTTAGAGAAATTTCAGAATGCTACGAACACTAGAATTTCAGCGTGATTTCTCTTCTGTCTTTGGTTATATCCTGTCTTAAATAAGTGAAGCACAATCGGCAGTCGCGCTACTGGCAAAAAGACTCGGGCGGACGTTTCCAATAGTGATAGAATAATGTACGACAAGAGGATGCACAAAAAGATAGTGAAAACTGTTTATCAAATTCTACACGTGTACGTCTGTCTATTAACGCTTAGCTAGTTCAGGTCACCTTTAAGTCTTATATTAACTACCTTCCCGATAGGAAAACCTCAGCTTTGCGGTTAGACTGATTATCCAAAGGCTAAAGGTGTAAACAGAAGTTTGTTGTAATTTTAATAGCGTATTCTTCAACAAAATACCCATATTACCGATATTAACGACGAATAAAATTAACCCAACTGAAAAAATTATCAAACGAGCAGTAGGATTGAAGAAAATAAATCCTCCCATTTGCCTTGCCGGCACGTGGGATTAGGCTATTCATTGACAAGTTGTAAGAAAAAAGTTAGACAAGGTCAGAATAATCATATGAGCGTGTAGAATTTTCAATTTGGTTTCAGAAAAAAGTATCCGCTGAATTAGCGATATATACAGTTTTTGATGGTATAAAGAAGTATACCGAAAATAAAACAGGTGTTTACGCCGTCATTTAATAATATATGTTGGAAAAAAATAATATAAACCCTGTGAGAGACTTCAACGCGTCACCTGTATTTATAAATATTGAAACACGATCCAAAAACCAGAACTATGCCATTTGATGCGGCTAACACCCGGATAGGTGCGGTGGGCCTTGTGGTGTGAAATGTGCGACCACCATATTGTAGTGGGTAACCAGGCTGCATATGAAAAAAGGGCGTCAGGAAAGCAATCAAAAATAAGAGATCAATTGAAAAATAAAGGAAATGTTACAACGATTGCGACGTGGAACGTAAGCTCTCTCAATATATGCGGAAAACTAGAAAATGCGAAAGTAGAAATGGAAAGACTAGGAATTGATACAATGGGAGTGAGTGTGGAATAATAATAACGACTTTTGGAGCAACGAACGCCGAATTATAAACTCGAGTGATCAAGAAAGAAAGAACGGCGTCGGAATAATTTTAAAGAAAAAATGGCGAAACAAAGTAAAAAATTATTTACAGTATAACGACAGAATAATTATGATTAGACTAGTACCTACAGATACAGTAATAATGCAGATGCCAACGTCTAACTATACAGAAGAAGATACTGAAAGTACATACGAGCAAATAGAAGACATCATAAATAATTACATAGATAAAAAAGAGAACTTGATTATCCTCGGCGACTGGAACGCAGTAGTTGGTAAAGGAAAAAAAAGGAGAACAAGTTGGAGACTACGGTTTAGGAATCGGAAACAAAAGAGGACAAAGACTTATAGAATTTTGCGTACAAAATGACACGATAATAAGCAATACAATGTTCAAACAACACCCGCGGAGAATTTATACATGGAAAATGCCCGGAGATGTAAACAGATACCAGACAGACTATATTATAGTCAGGAAGAGATTTAAAAATCAAATGAAGATATGCAAAACATATCCAGGCGCGGACATTTAATGAAAGTAGAACTGTTGTACAAAAAGAAGAAGAAAATAAACAAGAATAAACAACAGAAATGGTGCATAGAAAAGTTAAAAATGAAAAATATAAAAAGTTTGTGTCAGAATAAAGTCTCGCAAAGTTTGAAGAAAGTAAATGAAAATATTAATCACAAATGGAATAAATTAGAGCAGCAAAGGAAACGCTGGGAACAAGAAATATAGTATACAAAAAACCTCGGATAACAAGCGAATTGATAGAACTAATGGAATTGAGACGAAAATACAAAACATGGAAAATAGAAGAAGATAAAAAAATGTATAACCAATACAGAAATCTAGTAAACAGAGAAGCGAGAAGGGCGAAGGAAGAATTTAGAGAAGCGGAATGCGCACGAATAGAAGAAAATATCAAAAAAGCTAATATAGAAACAGCGTGTAGTAATATAAGAGAATATTTTAAAGAATTTAGAGGTAAAACAAATGGAATAGAAGATGAAAATGGGAAAATAATAATAACAGGAAAAGACATTTTATTAAGATAGAAAAGATACACGGAAGAATTATTCATAAATAGTAGTCCATCAAAAGAAATGGAAGCCAACGCATCAATAACAGATCTGGTCCATCTATTTGCCCTTAAACGATTAAAAAGAAAAAAAGCACCATGACAATATCCCGAGCGAGTTGTTGTTACTAAATTTGAACGAAGAAGCGAAAAGTTATCTACACAGCTTAATATCGGAAATCTATGAAAAGGGACAGATTCCAGATTTCAAAACTAGTATTATGGTTATGATACCGAAAAAGAACGGTACAGTTAAATGTAAACAACATAGAACGATCAGTTTAGTCGTGCAAGCATCAAAAATACTAACAAAAATTATACTCAGCGGGATTAACAAGAAAATAGAAGAAAATTTAGATTATATGGATTTTGTAAAAATCGAGGAACAAGGGAAGCGATTCTAGGAATCCGACAGATAATAGAAAGAAGGATAGAAATAAACGAACCGACATATGTGGCTTTTATCGACATGGAAAAACCCTTCGATAGAGTCAACTGGAAACTTCTATGGAACACTCTAGAAGGAATAGGAATATATACAAAGATAGAAGAGTAATCGAAATATTATATGAAAAGGAAATAGCGATAATAAAAAGTAACGAAAACGAAGTAGAAGTTACAATAGAAAAAGGAGTAAGGCAAGGGTGCTGCATGTCACCAGGCCTCTTTAATGTATCCGTGGAAAACATAATTCAGGAAGTTATAGAGAAAGGAGAATGGGGATCAAAGTGGGAGGTGTAAGAACGTCGATGTTCCGATTCGCCGATGAGCAATTGTGGGGAACAATGAAAAAGAATTGGAAAAATTGATACACTGATTAGCAGAAGTAACCAATAAATATAATATGGCAATAAACGAAGAAAAGACGATGGTGATGAAATGCGATAAAAAACCGGGAATATAAGAATTAATGGGAAAAAGTTAAAACAAGTTAATAGTCATAGATATCTCGGAAGCTTAATAACCCAAGATGGTAGATAAAGAAATAATAACGAGAATCAACCGAGCAAAAACGGCGTTTAATAAAAAAAAAAATCCTTTTTTTTTTTTTTTAATGGGCACAGGATTTTTCACCCAGATTGATATAAAATTATTAAAATGGATATGTTAAACATTAATATTAGTTGACGTAATATAATTATAAATAGCTAAATATACATGAATGCGATTAATAGTAAGTAAGTAAGACATATTTATTGGCAATGGTACTTGGAGAGATATAATTTGATTATATAATAAAGATTGTTGAGAGCTGTAGTAAGAACATTCAAAAAATACATGATCCGCATCTGCTATTTTGTTGTCATCGGAAGGATGAGGGCAAAAAGGAGAATTTATAAGATTGCATCGGTATAGGGACGATGGAAGACGATTTTTTCCAAAACGTAATCTACATAAAGTAGTAATGAAACATCGAAGTATGTTACTTGGTACTTTTATATCAGTAAACCATGATTTTATGGGTATTAGAGGTTGAATCGATCTGTAATATGGAGCTAGATAAGGATTGGACCAAATATTATTCCAATATTCTTTATGAGCAAATTTAATGAGACACAAAAGATCTGTTAAAGGTGTATAAGGAATAAGCACACCGCTATTCGAAGCGGACTTGGCTTCCGCATCAGCAACAGTATTGCCAAATATGCCAGAATGTCCAGGAATCCAGGAGAACCTAACAGAAATACCAGATTCTAACAGTGAGGAAACCAAAATTCGGATTTTATATAAATAAGGCGATGCACGGGGATTAAATGAGAGAGATTTTAGAGCGGTTAAACAGGTTTTCGAATCGGTAAGAATAAGAACTGATGAAGCTGGACGTTGTTGATAAACGTATCTTAACGCTTGGTATATTGCCATAGCTTCAGCTGTAAAAATCGAAGAAAAACGTAATAAAACGAATTTCTTAATAATGTTTAAAGAAGGAACTACGAATGCTGCACCAACTTTATTATTAGCCTTGGAACCATCTGTATAAATCGGAAGGAAGCCCGTCCAGTGAGTTGTCAGTAAATTATTTAAAATAGAAGTATTAAAACCAGTAGGAGGATATTTAGACCTATGAAAGGTTTCTAAATTTATTTCTAATTTTATATTATTAATAGAGAATGGATCGGAAAAATAAGGAGAGGGTGACAAAGGAATAATTAAGTTGCGATAATTGGAGAATCGTTTAGAAGATTTACAGAGAATAGGAAGTTTATATGGTGAGAACCTCCATTTGTTATAAATAAATAAGAAGTTATTATATGCTGACTGATATGTAGTTGTGAAACTTTTTACAACAAACTGGTCTGCTAAGAGGTTTCTGCGGATGTGAAGAGGAGGGGTATTAGATTCCACCTCTAAAGCAGCAATTGGAGTAGTGAGAAATGCTCCCAAACAGTAACGGAGGCAAGAATTTTGCAATTTATTTAGAGGATCCAAAGAATTTGACGAAGCATTACCATAAAAGAAACTACCATACTCAAACACCGAACGAATAAAGGATTTATAAAGTAAAATTAACGTTAATGGATCTCCTCCCCAAATAGTATGACTAAGCGACTTAATAAGACCTATGCGTTTAAAAGCTTTTGCGTAAGTATATTGTATATGTAAATTCCAGTTAAGCGTTCTATCCAAAATTATACCTAAATACCGATGCGAGGTACAGAAAGGAATAGTATGGCTAGCGTGAGATAATCCTGTAATAGCGGGGCTTGGTTGTTTATAAGAAAAAACTACAGAGGAGCATTTATTAAGCGCGAGAGAAAGTCCCAAATCAGCTAGAGCCATAGAAAAACAATATAAAAAATTGTTCAGTAAACTGACACCCTCAGCATGGCAGTGGTGATCACAGTATATGACGAAGTCATCAGCGTACGATAAGATATGAAGATTTGATGCTCGTTGAAGTTGAAATAACGGAAGAATGTATATATTAAAAACAACTGGACTGAGTATAGAACCTTGTGGAAGTCCAACATATGCATGTCGAACTATAGGCTCAGAGGAAGGATGCACGAAAAGTAGTGTACGATTTGTAAACAACCTGCAGCAAACATTGGCGAAACCCAAAGGAATTCCCAAATCTGTTAATCTGTTATGTAAGATGGGAATAGAAATGGAATCAAAGGCCTTATTAATATCTAAGAAACACGAGATTAAATATTTTTTTGATAAAAAGGATTTATAAATGTCTGATAATAAATGAGCTATACAGTTTAATGAACTTAGGTTGTTTCGGAAGCCAAATATTCCTAATGGAAATAGATTGCGGTTTTCAAGCCACCATACTAATCTATTTTTAAGTATCCTTTCAAAGGTTTTACGTAAACACGAGGCAAGAGAAATTGGGCGGTAAGAAGGTGATTCTGAAGATATTGAATGAGATTTTTTAATAGGAATTATAAGGAACTTGGTCCATTCATCTGGAAAGTTTGCAGTCTGGAAGAAATTATTAAAACAGTTTAACAAAATTGTAGTTGCAGAAGAGGGGAGATGGTTGAGTATAGTATATGTGATTCCGTCACAACCAGGAGAGGATTTTTTATTAAAGGAAAGTGAACTCATAAGTTCGGGTAAAGTAATTGCATCAGATAGTATAGTTTGAGTATTATTATGACTGGGTGAATAAGAAGGAGAAAGTTCGTGCAAGTTTGGAACATAACTCGGGGCTACTGTATTGACAAATTCTTCATACCAGTCAAAATTGTATGATTTGCATGTGTTATTCGTGGAGAGGTGTTCAGCAAATGATTTTGCCTTATTCCAAACATAAGATACAGAAGTGTTACGATTAATCGAACTTACAAATTGCTTCCAAGATTCCCTTTTTTTAGATAAAAGGAACCGTCTCGTAATGGCTTCCTGATTCTTATAAGCAAAGTAATCTGAAATTAGTTTGCTTCTACGGAAACGTTTAAAATATGCACTTTGTTTTTGTAACAATGGTGTGCACGAAGGATCCCACCAAATAGGTTTACGAAATTTGTTCACTCTAGCCGACCTCCGAGTGGCATAAGAATCTAAAGCAGTATGTAAATGTTTGACAAATTGATCGTATACAGTGGTATTAAAGCACGAATTATCTAGTAATGGAATGCATAATGAATCTAGGAAATTTGTGAAATCTACAGTATTTTTGTGAGGGAAATTCCAAGAAGGGAAGAATGAATTTTTATTATTCACCATCCTAGTATGCTGGAAAATAATTGAGGTGTCAATTGGTAAATGGTTACTACCCAGAGGATTATTAATAACGCTCCAGGTACTATTCAATGATAAATTACTGGAGACAAGTGTTAGATCCAAAGCGTTTGCTGATCTATTTAGCGAAGGAACTGTGGTATGACTTCCATCGTTTAATAGTACTAAATTAGAATGATTAATAATGTTTATAATATTTTGGGCAGAGAGGTTGCACCTATTACAACCCCAAGAAGAATGCAATGCATTAAAATCCCCACCACAAAAAATGTAAGCATCGGATGAGATGTTGTTGATAAATGACATAAATAAGTTTGTATTAAAAAAAGAGGAAGGTGGGCAGTAAAATGAAAGTATAAATAATTCTTTAGTGTCGTATTTGATAGAAGCGCAGACACCATTACAGTGACTACCATTTAAAATTGATCGAATATCATGACGGTAATGAGGGATGACACTACGTATTAAAATAGCCGCTCCTCCATAACCATCAGATCTATCGTCTCGAATACAGAAATAACCGTTAAAGGAAAATTTAGAATCTGGATTCAGCCATGTCTCGGAAAGTAAAATAATGTCAAAAGTATTAGTTGCTAGAAAAGATTGAAGGTTAGGTTTATTTATTGAGATACTGCGACAGTTCCATTGTAAAATACGTAGGGTTGAATACATTGTCAATTATGTGGGTGAGTTATTTGATATTATTTGGTAATTTAGTTTTACGTGTATCTGAACGAGTGTTATTAGAAGAATTTGGAAAAACGAATTTGTTAGATTCTTTTGCTTTAGATTGAGATTTATGATTAGCAGAAGATGAGGATTGAGGAGTAGATGAAATAGAAGCTTTTTTAATGGGGGGTGACTTTGTATCATCAGAGGGTGGACCACCAGTAACATTATTTTGGGTAGTAACTGTTAGGGATGGCGATGACGATGTTCTACCAGAAGGAAATGAAAGTAAGTGTTTATAATTTGGATAGGAGGGTGTCACAGGCTGTGAAGGACCTGTATGATTTTGAAGAGATTTACGAAAAAAGTATGACTGAGGGGAAGAATAACGTACTTGACGAGTGTCAATATTGGGGGTGGAAGGTATTGGAGCATGTCGTTGATTAGAAGAAGATGGGCGTTTTGCTATGTCTGAAAAGGAGAAAGCCTCACTAATGTGTCCTGATTTATTCTTACGGATTGCTTCCGATAATGAAATGTTATCATAAGACATAATTTGTTGGATTTGAAAACGTTCTTTATATATAGGACAAGATTTGTCAGTGGCCATATGAGCTCCCATACAGTTAATGCATGAAGGGGCAGAAGTATTTGTATTTGAGCAACTGGAGGATAAATGGCTCTCATGGCAAAATGAACACCTAGGTTTGGATCGACATTGTTGTGCAGTGTGTGAGAACCGCAAGCAATTCGCACACTGTCTTGGCGGCCGAATACTTGGATCTACCTTTAAGCGCAACCGATATAGTGCGACATACTCTGGTAGAGAGTTACCAAGGAATTTAATTTCAACCGTCTGCGTTGGGATTAACGAACCTTCCGCGCGACGGTGGATACGTCTGATACTTACAACTTGGACAGAGCTTTCTATATTTTCAAAAATTTCTGTGTCTGAAATATTAGTGGGAATACCTCTAATCACGCCAAATCTATACAAAAGAGAATTTGGAATAAAAGCTGATATATCATTTTCTTTGTTGACCTGTTCAACAAAAATATTAGCATGTTCCAGACTATTAAAGACTGCTTTAATTTTATTAATACCGTTACGTTGGAAATATTCAACGCCAATGGTATAAAATTGGAAACTAAGAAGCATTTCGTGAAAACATATATATGGAACATTTTAACGGGTCAGAAGACGATAAACAAACAAATGCACAATAGAATTGAAGCGTTCGAAATGTGGCGTTGGCGTAGGATGCAAAAAATTAGTTGGATAGAGAAAATAAAAAACGAAAACGTATTAAAAGAAATAAACGAATCAAGTAATAAATACACTAAAGAAAAGAAGAACCGAGTGGATAGAACGTTTATAATCAAACGCCGATTCAGAATAATTGAAGGCAAAGTGGAAGGCAAACGCTGCAGAGGAAGACATACATCCAACAGATAATAAGTGACACAGGAGCAGCAAGTTACGCAAATTTAAAAAGAAAAGCCGAAATAAGGGAATTCTAAGGCCGATAAACAAGATCGCAAATCATAAACCATCAATCTACGAATTACACAGGAGCAGCAAGTTACGCAAATTTAAAAAGAAAAGCCGAAATAAGGGAATTCTAAGGCCGATAAACAAGATCGCAAATCATAAACCATCAATCTGCGAATTGAGGACAATAAGAAGAAGAAGATTAAGAATTACTTAACTAACGGATGAATCGATAAAGAAAAAAAATTTTTTCGTAAATTAATACGAATGGTTATCCAATAAAATTGATATCCCGTGTGAAGAGGTAACAGTAGTGAATTATGCGGATGACTTTGTAACGCTTTTAAACTACTTCGAACAGTTAATTTGTTGTTAGATAATTTCGCAAAATAGCCGTTAATGACCTGGGACTGTGATAAATAAATATAATGGCTGATTAAAATTCAACAATATGTTACCGAATATAACGTATTCATAATTTTAAATTAAAAGCGACTGACAATATAAAATATCTCGAATTAATCATTGATTAAATTGTAAAGCGCACTTAATATACGCAAAACAAATAGCATTAAAGCGTATTCGTCGTAAATGTAATAAGTTATAAGAGCAGAAATTCGTATTGCATAAAGCGACGATTAAAAATATTTATTTATACAATTATTTACTATAATTTCATTTCGAAGCCAACCCCATTAAGATTATTTTAATCTCCTCACTTTGCATCGGGATATAAAACGATTTCTGTCGATGCATTAAGTAAAATAATACCGTTGGATTTGCAAATAAGAGTAAAATCGAATACACTTTGATCGAAGATCGAATACGATCGTACGTTAATAAAGGACGGTATAGAGATCAATGTCATTAAAAAAAACAAAACAGCTAACGGTAGAAATATGACAAAATAGATGAGCTCGATTAAAGATCGGTCGGCATTAGATGCAAAATAAGCGGACTTAATTTAATTATTAAATACCGGTTACGGAGATTGTAACGAATATTTGTATAAATTTGAGATTAAAACACCAAATTATGCGAAGTCTGGGAAAGTGATGAAAATACGGATTCTTCTCGAGTGTAAATCGTATAGCAGAAATTATACCGAACATAATTTTGCTCACATAATGGATAGATGGCATTCAGCAACACATCGAAAACACAAATACAGATACTTCCAACCTAAAACACATAATAGCATTATCTCCAAGAACAATGAACTTGTTCTTCTAACCAGCTCATTCGGGAATAGCGGGAAATGAAAACATTGATACGGATAGTTAAAACGTCTCCTACAAATATAAAAACACGAAAATCAACTCGCATTACCGAGATTTACATGCAGTCCTTTCGCAAAAACTATTAAAACGTCGTATCAAAAATTCTGGGAGACCCAATGTGCGCATACACACTTGTATCAAATTAAACCGCGATTAGGAAACTGGAAAACAGCAGACCAGAAAGAGTGAAAATCCGAAAAAACGCTAACTAGACTACGCACGGACAGACGTTAACTTCACAACACCTACTCAACGGAGACTACCCATCTGCCGCGAAAGCAATTTAAACCACATACTATTAGAATGCACAAAATACAGAAGCCAACGTATAAAGTCTATACTATGATAAAAATAATACTACCCGAACAAAGTTTTTTTTTTTTATTTTTTTGGTTTTTTTTATTTTACTGTACCGACAGTTTCCTGTCATAAACAATAATGATCGTAAGTAAAGAAGTAAGGAGAAGGAAGAAATTGGAGTATAGAATGTGAACAAGAGGAGGAAAGTAAAAGAATATTATTAAGCTGGCAATTCCAACGAACAGCCAGATTTGGATCTACAAAGAGGAAAAATATATTAATTTTTTTTATTATTATTATTATATAATTTATTTCTCGCAGAGTTTAACCATTACACGTAGCGTCCCTGAGAACAATGTAGCCACTTAGGTAATTGGAAATGCATCGCGGCACCACTTTCTTCGTTTTAGCCGACTGTTGGATCTGACTGGAAAATTTCTAGTAAACATTCGGTGTACCAGTGGATTCGAATGGAACTGGAGCTTTTCGAAGAATCTTCTATATTGTTCCGTATAAACATCCTTCACGTATGAAACGTTCAAATTGTCATGTAATATGTCGTTCGATACAAAGTACGGTGCAGATGCTATTGTACGTAGGATTTTGGACTGCTGTTGTTGTACTCTGTGGAGATTACTTCGACTTGCTGTTCCATACAGTTCTAATCCATATCTCCAAATTGGAGCGATGACCGATAAGTAAACATTCCGCTTTACGGCTAGGTTGAGAATTGATTTACGTCCTAGCAACGGCCGGAGCTGTTTAGCCCTTATTATCACAGATCTTCTTGTGTATTCCACATGATCACGCCACGTTAATCGCTTATCCATATGCATGCCGAGATAACGCACGGACTCGACTTGTGGAATTAATGAACCATCAAATGTCAAGGTTGGACATCTAACACGTCTGTTGGTGAACAGGATGTGTCGACATTTAGTTGAATTGAATGATATGAAAGACTTGCCCATTTTTCTAGTCGATTCAGATGATTCTGAACCGCAGCGTTTGCATGCATAACATTCATATTAGACGCCAGTATATCGTCGGCGAACGTAGCCAGCAACGTTAAATTCGAAGTTGGTACATCCGCAGTATAGATGGAATACAAAACAGGACCTAGCAAGCTGCCTTGCGGTACCGATGATCTGATTGAATGTTCTTCTGAAAACGAGCCATTTATTCTGACAAGAAACGAACGTTCAGTCAAGTACGATTTTAGGAGCTGATAAATATCCTCATCGAGAATTTGCCGCATCTTATATAGTAATCCCGGATGCCAGACCTTATCAAATGCCTAAGTAACATCAAGAAATACCGCGGAACAAACTTCGCGATTCTCCAGAGTTAGCGAAATTGCATCAACTAATCGGTGACACTGCTGGATCGTAGAGTGCTTCGTACGAAAGCCAAATTGGTGATTCGGTAATACGTCTCGGCTTTCTATAATCGTAGCGATTCGATTTAAGATTAACTTCTCCAAAACCTTCGATAACGAGGATAGTAAGCTAATGGGCCGGTATGATGAAGTCTCAGTCCGCGGTTTTCCAGTTTTATGCACCATGACTATCACCGACTTCTTCCACATCTTAGGAAAATATCGCATCCTTAGAATTGCATTAAAGATATAGCAAAGAAGGATAGCCGCTCTCTTCGGCAACCGTGATAATATTTCTCCGGTAATTTTATCCAAGCCAGGAGCCTTACGCGACGGCATATTACGAAGACATACAAAGACTTCGTTCGGAGAGAAAACCTTAGTAACGTTTTCGCACTGGCGCGGCACACTCAACAAACTTTGTATTCGATCAGAGTGAACCTTGTCACAATCAAGAAACGGGGTAAAAACTGTACCAAGGTGCTCCGCAAACGTATTCGCCTTTTCCTTGTCAGTTTTAACCCAGTTGTTATTCGATCTAATATTATACGGTTCTTCTGGTTGATTTAACAGTTTTTTGACTGAGGACCATACCGGCTTCCCGCCATCATTAATAGATTGCGTGTAATCCATAAAGATTTTGTTCTTATACTCCCTGATTTTATTTTTTAGTTTGTTGTGCATCTCTTTATAACTGTTGTATAAAAATCTTTTACAGTATCTTACAGATAACTTAATAAATAGTTGATAACCGACTTTAACACCCGAATGATCAATCGAGCCTCTATAAATAAAATAATTTAAAAAAAAATCAGTCAGAAGTTGCACAATAGTATATTTATAAAATTTAAAAAAAAAAAAAAAAAATAATAAAAATTGAATAATAAAGAAAATAAAAATTTAAAAACATCGTCGCAAGAATATCATCACGATACAATAATTCGGCGATACATTAATATTGATTACAGTATACATAAATGATGAGAAGCTGTTTATAATATTATCACGTTTGACCACTAAAGTGCAAAACCACGGCAGCTCAGTGGTTTAAATTTATAACTCATCCAATTCGGACTAAATAAAAAAATACATAATAGTTACGTGTGTGTGTATTATAATATTGTATATATATATATATTGTCGTCGTCATGACCACTTCCAATCAGTATTGTAAATTTTTCAATTTTTATTTCATACACTGCCTTCTACAGTTCTACTGTCTACTATCGAATAAAGAATTTTCTTTTTTTTGGGGGGGGGGGTTGGGGGGACAAGCAGACTTCTGTAAATTCGCAATGGTTCGACCGTGTTCTTTTGATGTCTTTATATGCTTTTTATTCGCTAAGATTGAAACTTTAAGAAGAAAAAAATTGTCTATTTCGTAATAGACCATAACTTAAAGAAAAATATTGCCTAAAACCATTCGGTTGATATAAAATAAATTTTTTCGACGTTTGTATAATACATTAAAAATTGTCTACAGTCGTACCTACATAAAATATTACTTTGTCTTTTCATCTAATAGATTAAAAATTATTTCATACCTAAAAATTGATAATTTTGAGTCGAAAATTGACAACTTGCGACTGAAAAAGTTAAAATTTTGTTTTGGCGAAGGTCGGTTAATAAGTCGAATGTAAAATCATTACCGATTAAGGTACAGACGCAAATTTGAGTACTTTCGAAAAAATAAAAAATCCAATTAGTCTTACTAGTCCGCAATTAATAATGAAAACTAGTCTTGCCGGAGACATGTTCATTTTTATAGATCGGTGTTGCTTCACTCTACGTATTAAGGCCAGACGATAATCGTTTAGGCGTGTGTGTGTGTGTGTGTAAGTATAAAATGTATCGTCGTTATAAATTACTCCGCTGGAAGTTGGAATTTCACCATCAGTATGTGTTGAGAAATTCACGATGTTCCGATAGATTACAATTACAACGATTACTCGGTTTAATTTCTCTTAGTTTCAGCGACGGTGCGTTGCTAGTCATCTTCTGAACTTAGTAACTAACATCGAGGAACTAGTTAAACGTAATAATACTTGTTTGTTTTAATAAAATAAGATTACTCGCAACATCGCGAATAGAATTTTCCAGCGTTATCATCATTAACATTTTCCTCTTCGGTTAATACCAGCGATGCGGTTTCCACTTTCGCTCGACTTTGTTGCTCCGGACAAATAATCGTTTACAGGAAACTTTTCCTAGAAAACGGTTTATTTACTCGAATTCTCAAAATGATATATATATATATATATGTGTGCATATAATTCGCGCATAAATGTACGTGTTGATAACAGCTGTATTGATTTTATATTTAGTCCGGTTACAATGTATTAATGCGTTCAAAAGTTAGAAAAATAATTTCAAAAACGCTCTCTAAAGTGGTCCATAATTCATTAAGTTAATTCCGTCATCTTGAAAAAAAAAAATTATTCGTTAATAACCAGTCGGCAATATAATTCGTTATATATATATACATATATATCTGTGTATGTTGGTTTGTGTGACTGGTGATAAAAAAGAAAACACACGACTAAATATTAAATATATCAGACGTGCCTCCACGATTGTATAATAAATATTCGAAATGTAAAAGGTGATACAACAGTAAATTGAAGTCGCAAACACACGGCGTTCAATATTAGTTTAGAAGATGAAGAAGAATATTGGGTTGGCATTCACCATTATTTATACATGCGACACGATGACTCGTTACTTGTAAATTCATAACTTGTATTTTGAATAATTGTTACGTGTTTATTATATATATATATATATATATATAGGATTACCCAGACAAGACGGACAGTTTTGTATTTTGAATAGCGCATCTGCTACAACACAAACCGCGTGCTCCACGTTTAGTGTACAAGCCAGAGATTCTTTTTTGTGCAGTTTAGGCTATCATGGCATCTTATAACTAGAAATGGAAGGATCGCGGGTTTTGCATGCAACGTTATTTTCGACGTGAATCGATCATGGCAGTGCAAAGAGAATTTCGAAAAGCATTCAAAGTTATTAGGAACCTCCTGTGCAAGACACATCCACGAGATCAGAAAGACCTGAAAATTCGGATTTCTGAAGAAATTTCAAAATTTATGGATTTATGCGCCAAAAAGTCTTCGAAAATTTCGTAAAGACCGAGTGAATTTATTATTGCAAATTGCGGTCATCTAAACGATATTGAATTTCACAAATGATTGTGCTAATCTCTCATTTTCCTATTTTTAAATAAAATTTCGTTCAAAAAATTTGGTCGAATAGAAAGACAACAAAACCGTCCATCTTCTCTGGGTCAGAATATATATATATGTATATATATATATATATATATATATACATATATATATATTCTGACCCAGAGAAGATGGACGGTTTTGTTGTTTTTTAAATAACCCAAAAACTATTCGACCAAATTGCGAAATCGCAACCACGTGAAAGGCATAAAAAGCGGAAGCCTTGGATATCGGAGGAAACCTTTAAATTAATTGAAGAAAGAAGAAAATTAAGAAGTATATTGCAGGCAAATGAAAACAAAATAGCTGAAATAAATAGGAAAATACGCAACTATTGTCGTAAAGATAAAAATGTATATTATGAAACTGTTTGTAAAGAAATACAAGAACATGCCGAAAGAAATGAACCGCGTGATTTATATAAAAAAATGCAAATGATCACCCGTGATTTCAAAGTGAGAAACTGGGCAGTAGAAAATGAGGATGGTTGTATTAAACACGACAAAAATGAAGTTGCAGAAGTATGGAGAAATTATTGTCAAAAGCTGTATTGTACTACAAATAAAAACAAAACTGGTATAATGAATCCATTAGAGTTATCAGAACCACCTATTCTAGAAAAGGAAATTGAAGAAGCGATTAGGAACATAAAAAGGAAGAAAGCGACTGGATACGACGGGATATCTGTCGATATAATTAAAGAAATGGGCCACATTGGAGTACAGAAGATTCACGAAATATGTAACAGAATATGGTCTACTGCAGAATGGCCAGAAGAATGGTGTAGAACTATATATATACCTATTTTCAAGAAAGGTCAATCCTCGAAATGCGAAAATTATAGAACCATATCACTCATACCACATGCCAGTAAAGTAATGCTAAAAATTCTTCAAAATAGACTGGCGGGATTCGTAAAAGAACAAATTCCGGACGAACAAGCAGGTTTTGTTAAGGGAAGAGGATGCCGCGAACAGATACTGAATGTGCGGCAACTAATCGAAAAGGCCCTCGAATACAACACTCCGATGATTTTTTGCTTTGTTGACTATGCAAAGGCATTTGATAGTGTTATTTGGGAAAAGATGTGGCCCGCTCTAATTGAAATGGGAATTCCAAAACACCTGGTTTACATTATTAGTAGATTATATGATCATAATAAAAATATAGTGCGCATTGACGGGCACATAGAATCAAAAGAATTCACCGCACAAAAAGGAGTGAGGCAAGGCTGTATTCTTTCTCCGATGTTATTTAATCTATATGGAGAACATGTTATGCGTCAAATACTAGATGGATGGAATGGCGGTTTCCCTATTGGAGGCAGGAAAATAAATAATTTGCGTTTTGCTGACGACACAGCACTAATAGCCAACAGTGTTAGTGAGATGAAAATTCTTATGAAACGACTGGTTAAAGTAAGCAAGCATTATGGCTTAAAACTGAATAAAGAAAAAACAAAATTAATGATAATTGATGCGAAAAAATCAATAAATAAAACTGAAAAATGTATAGATGGATATCAAACGGTACAGGAATTTATATATTTGGGATCATTAATAGAAGACGTAGGTGGCTCTACAAATGAAATAAAACGCAGAATTCAGTTAGCACGAAGTGCTATGAGTAGATTAAATAAAATATGGAAAGACACATCCATCACAAATGCAGTGAAAATGAAACTTGCACAGTGTTTAATATTTTCAATATTTATGTATGCGTCGGAAACTTGGACGTTGAAAGCGATCGATAAAAAACGCATAGACAGTTTTGAAATGTGGGTTTGGCGACGGATGCTGAGAGTACCCTGGACAGCTAAGCAAACAAATGTATCAATATTAAACAGGCTTAAAATTACAAAAAGATTAACCAGCCATGTCCAAATGAAAATAATGAAATTTTTCGGTCATGTTATGCGGCGACAGAATTCTATCGAGCGATTAATTATAGAGGGAAAGACGCCCGGAAAACGACCTCGAGGACGAGTCTACACCAGATGGACCGATTCCATAAGGAAAGCAACAGGGAAATCGTTCGTGGAATGTGCGCGAGAAACCGAAAACCGGAATAGATGGCGTACATTAGTACAAGAAGCAGTAACATGAATTGTGGTCACGACATCCCTTCGGGGGATTACGACTATTGATGATGATATATATATATATATATATATATATATATATATATATATATATATATATATATATATATATATATATATATATTAGCGACGGACTGGTGGATAAACCACTTAAAGATTCTGAAAGGTATTTAGAGAAATATAACATTAAAAAGAAAACATTTATAATACATATATTAAATACACTTTTAACATCAAACATACGTCTATGAATTTTTTCTTGACACCGAAAAAAATCATAGACGATTCACATCTTGTTCAGATAAACTAGTGGACGTTAAATTTAAATATTTTAAACGTTCGCTGTTGAATTTTTGAAATAAATGAATCCGAATTATCCTTAATGTCGTACGGATAAATTTATTTTTCGACTAGCTCTGTAGGATTATAAAAATTCCCCGTCGATGTAAAATGTTATTGTTCTATTGTTCGAATTGAATTAGTGGAAGAAAAAATTGTTGAAATACTATTACGAAATTACAGTCGAAGCACGATAAGCGAAATTTTATTAATAATTCTTCAATAGGATAAGCAACTTAAGTGTGAAATTGCGAATATATTTAATTTTTTTCTTACAAAATAGACTAATACCGATCTTTTAGTGCCTGTCAGTGTTCCCCACATAGAGAGGTTAAGATTATCAATTTTACTATACCCTATTTCTGCGCAATATCCTCAATTATCGTTTAGCGCTTCTTCGGATGTACGTTTTGTCTCTATATCTTCTAGTCCTCATTACCATTGTCTTTCCAAATTTGAGTTTTTTGTTATAACCGTTGCGTGTGGCTCATTTACAGTTTTATCAGTAATACGTGTATATGTCTCGAAGTGTTTCTTGTCTGCTTTCCTTCCAGCTTGTTAAGCGAGAGAACATTTTGAAAATATATTTACGTAATTTTGCCAGGGAACGTACATTAACCTCGACCTACCTAACCCGAACTTTTCACTGAAGTGAAACCAGATGGCGAGGGGCCGCCGGGATATATATATATGTGTGTATGTGTGTGTCTGTAATATACAGATAACTTCCAAAGGGTCCAAGGGCTTTCCCTAGGCTCGTAGCTTTGAGGTTTTTTGTTCCTTTTATGAGAAATTACTCCGTATAGAGATACTTTTAATTTTATGCGTGATATCGTGTATGAACTGAAAAGAACTTGCCGATATAATAACAGGAAATGCCGTTTTATTAGTTTTTATTTCTGTTCTACGTTAAGCAGCTTCATAATTATTAGCTATAAAACGATTGTTGTAGATTTTAATTTTCCCACGATTTAATAAATTTATCTTTTCCGAATTAATAATTGTTTCCATCTATGAATTTCCCTTTTAATTAGTATTTATGTACCCAATTATTACTCGTACACAAAACACACGCATAATAATATTTTCAAATACGCACACATTTTACGCGTTAACAATATCGTTAGAAGCGATGAATATTAAAAAAAAAATATTTTAATTTTTCTTGTTTAAAACTTCGTTCTATTGTATGTTTCTTGGGACACCGAATTAACGGAAATCTGATCTCGTATTACGAACTAATTGATACGCAAAAACAATAATTCTATTAGTAAAATCTGTGCAGGATGAAAATAATATTAACGAAAGTTTTCTTAACGATTGTAACGTTACTAAAAATAAATTTTTCATTACGTTAAAGCTTAATTATTTGGAACGTGTTGTGGGTGCCAGGTCATAATTGTTGATAGCTAAAGACGCGTCATCTAATGACATATCTTTAGTTTCGTACAATGATACCGTTCACTCTGTACAGCTGCAGTATAAGAATCGTTGGGTAACTAACGTACACCGAGATCGTTAGTCGATCTTTTTTCGTTAATTAATTTCAACTCCCTAAACTTGCGTCGTTCTATTTCTTTAATGTGATTAATTGCGAAGAAATTGTGATTTGAAAATCATTTATTACCCGGACGTCTTTTCCATATGCAACTTAGAGGAAGTTATTTTTATGCCATCCATTTTGACAGGCAATCTGCAATCCGAAAAAAATTTTTTTTTTTTCGAATGATCGCTGTGTCGTCGTTACATTCTGAGATTTAGCTTATCTTACTACATTCCCTATATACTACACCTCCGTGTATATATATAATGTATCGTCTGTTCTGCATCTGAATAATCTACAATATACTTTCGCGTAGAAACATTTCTAGAGACGTTTTTAGTACCTCTGATTAAAATATAAACAGTCTTTCGCGGTATCACGCGTAGTAAAACGTAAAGCATTCGCACACACACACACATATATATATATATATAACAGATTGAAGACAGCAAGGATCTCACAGTGGTACCCACGAGGGGAAAAGGGACGACCACATATGAGATGGGATTACGAGTTTAGACAAAAATTAGAAATTACGTGGACAAGAACTGCTCAAAATGGCGCAAAATATGTAGTTAATCCACGAAGAGGTTACACAATGAAATATTGGCTGATCAAGACGTCCTACGTCATAAGCAGAAATGGATGGACGCTCTCTTTTGAAGCTCTGATATAAACGTATTTATGATTTTTTAATTTTTCATTAAAGATGTTTTCGATAATATTACGTAAATTAATAAAATATTAGTTACGTCGAGTTACGTAAGAAAAACATTTTCAATCTCGGACGATACTAGTCGAGTGTGTGTTCATTGGTATTTTAATTAGAGAAAATTATCTCACTGCCTTTCCTTTAATTAGATTATATTTTTGCAAATAATTTTATTAATTCCGCCCGACTGACTGGAAATGTTATCAAAAAATATCCACGGGTCGTATGAAATATATAGATTGTCATTTTTAGATTATCTTTTTTAAACTTATTTTCTAAAATTTATTTTATATGAAAATTTAGAAATTTATGTAATAGCAGGAAATTAATTAACGAAACGGTAGAAAAATGAATACATTGGGACGACCGATTGAACTAAAAGGAAGTTAGGAAAAGAAACTGGTTCATAGGTGACAAAATTTAACGCGATTTTCACCGGCAATAGTTTAATTATTAGCGCAGGACGGGAACATAATGGGCACAAAGACGAATTACTAAGGAACAGATAGAATTATTACGCCTGACTTTAGTATTTGACAAAAAAGGAGTATATGATAACACAAAACGAAATAGGCGGGGTGACGAGTAATTAACCAGCCACGGTGACTTGGAACAGAAGTGAACGAGATAGAGATCTCCGAACATAATTTTCCCGGCAGCCGGCTGTATATGAAAGATATCTTCACCGGCGATCGCTTATTATTTGAATTTTAATATAATAAAATTATTAATTCGAAAAGTTTTCATCCGTAACGTGTAGTAGTTTACACATTTATTCGTTTAATCTACATTTAACTACACGTCGTTCACCGTGTATCGGCGATATATTTTGAACAAAAAAAAAAATGTAATTTTTATTATAATAATAATAATAATAATATTTTTCCATAGAAGATTACCAGCATAATTATCATTTAGATGTACAAAATAGCTTAATGGCCTAAAATGACCTAATTGATATAGTGCGCTGCTTCGTTGATGTAGTTTTTTAATAATTTATTTTATCGTTATACGATTATTTAACCGTAGATTTTTGTAAACGCCCTACTAAGAATACGCGTTATATATAATTAGAGCATTGAATGCTAGTCCATTTTGTACGTAATGGTAAACGTACAATGACTAGTAAACGATAATAGGATTTTTTTTCTGTTCAGTTTTTCACTTTTTCTCAGTTTAAGTTGATTATAAATTTATATTATCGGCCTTAATCGAATTATGTAATTTACGCGCGCATTCGAGTAAGCAGGATCCACAATAAGTTTTCCAAGTTGTATCGATATCGGACAGAAAGCTATCTCAATTCTTGTATTTGGGCAGGACCATGAAAACTTCTCGATTTGACAAATACTATAGAGGAGAGATTCTCGTGTTTTACTCGGAGATCTTTTGGCTCTGTCTTTTGAATAATTTTTTTTTACCTTTTAAGGAATTTTTCTATTCGAAATACGATAAGGAACGGTAAAACATTTCCTTAAGGTTCGGTATTAACTGTCTCCCCCTTTTAATTTAATAACTCCATGACCGAAGTTAGGTTCGATCTAATCGGCTATCTTATTTTCACGAAAGCTGTACCCGCTTAAATTTCAGTTAGTTCCACGTTTAAGTTCCCTTGCGCACTTATCGTATTCAGAGTTCTAATATAAATTCCGGAAGTCTATAAAAGAACACCCGGGTAGAGTCGGTGAATATTAGGATATTTATTTTTTTTTTAATTACAAAACTTAATAAATGAATGTTACAACGTAATGGAGACGAATCCACGTAGAAGACGATGAACAACATCCATCGATATAAGTCGTCTATACATAGAGTCGAATAAAGTTCGAAAATGAAATTAATTGCGATGGCGGGGGTGTGATGTCAAATTAGCGCTTGACAAAATAAGCCCATAACTAGAACGGCTACAATAAAACTTCCGTATAAAAATTTTCGGCGCAGTTGGTTATTCCAGTCTATTTGTCCGTTCTCGGTTATCATTCGAATCTGTTAATTCGCTTAAATTCCATCTTTTTATCTTCCGCCTGTGTTCTAATCCGAGTTCGTTCAAATTCTCGGTACACAGTATTCGTTTAACAGCCTGAATTCCGATGGAAATCGATAGGCGAATGTAACGAAAAACTCAACTCACAGGTTGAATCTACGAGGAAAAGTGGAGAAAAATAGTCTATATTATATATTTTTTCTATATCTCGGGATAAGATAACTTTTTTTCCTCATACCGATTGAATAATTTTGTTTGTATTTTTATTTTTTTATTCATCAATATACATTCGAGTTTTGCTGTTTAGGCGAATAGATAGAAGGAAGAATCGATATTTCGAAGATGTCTTGGAAAATCCAAAGTGTTCAATATCGAAAATTCACGACATGCTGTTTTCAAGACGAACATTAAACCGGCGTTATTACGCTTTATCTACGTTCGCCTTTTTCCGACTAACTGCCAGTTAATTTTAACGAGATTTTTATCGCCGTAATAAATAGCGCAACGTTTTCTGGACGACATCCTATAGGAAAATCCGTGTTTTACAACTTAATTTACCGAAAAAAAAAATAAAATAAAAAATTAAAAATGAAATAAAAATAAAAATAAAAACGTTTTATAAAAACAATTTGCGACGAAAAAGCTCGTTCGTCTTAAAGTTTCTGAAATATTGCGCACTTTAGAAGTACACGCGGTTAAATAGACAGATATTTCGACGTACGGATGTTTTTCTTGAAAGTTCTTACTATAACCGATCGAACTAAATTTTTCCCAACACAACGATACTATTATTATATCTTATATTTTTAAATCCGCTGCTGGATCTAGCCATTTTTCGGCCGCTTAACTTGCCTAATCTTCTCGAACTTTATTTATATCATCAACTCAATAGTTTTTTTTTTTTTTTTAGCCCCAGTTCGTAAAAACGACGTGGTAAATATCAAGTGTAAATGAAGTACAAATGTGGTAGAAATAACAGACTGTCCAGAACCCGTTCAATTAAGTATAATTCTGAACAAAGTACTGTTTTACAACGCTATAAAATTAATTTATATACCATACACTTAGGTGCACATATATTCTACGATGATTTATTTCTGTAATGGTGAAAGTATTTTAACTAATTCGTCTGCTCTATAAAATCTTTATTACAATAATTGCAGCTGGAAATAGTGCGCTTAACAGCATCGGTATACGCTCGGAGTATGCGATGTTTCGTATAAATAATCTTTCAATTAGCCGTGGCCCGTAATAAATTATACGTTAAAAAAAAAATTACGTTTACACGATGTATTGCTGAATTTTTTTTCACATTCCGCCGCGATTGAAATTTGTATATATATATCGTAATACATGTACAAACTGTTTAAACGTTAAAAAGGTTTTTGTTCACTAACGAAATAAGGTTGTCGATATTTTAACATTACCGAATTCGTGATCTGAATTTATATTATTTTTTATGAAAAATATGTTAACATGTTTCTATATATCTAAAAAATTAATGGTTTAATTCCTGCAGGATTTAATCAATATATTCTGAAATCTCTTTATTATTAGCGTATCTTTATATATGACACTGACATAAAGCATGTTTGGTTACACTACATTATTTTTATAATGTTACTTCCTTTTTGTAATTTAGACAGTTATTATTTATTGTTAAATATGATTAAAAATGTATACTAATATTTAATCCGTGTTGCGCTAAGTTTAATCCCTTATTCTTTAATTTTCTGTTAAATAATATATAATTTATGTTTAAATTATATTGTTTTTACCAATTCGCGAGTATAAACTCGGAAAATTTTATTTTTTAACGTTCTTTTCACACTCATCAGCAATTATACTATCGCGACATCATGTACGAATGTAAATACATTTACATTGGAAATTTGATATTATGCATCTGTAAGTAAACTATGTTCCACAATTATGGTCTTAAAACATGATAGTGGTTTCTGGTTTGTTTCGGCAATTTCGAATTTATAAGATGGTATAACTTTAGTAAAGCAAATTAAACGATTTAAATTTAAACTAGCAAAGGCCTATGTCGAGTGTATGTACAGTAATTATTATTTTTGTACGTTTTTAACGTTTGTACAATGTTGTATGTTCCGCCTCGCAACGCTCCATATTAATCGACACGAATTATTCCTTTATTTTCAAGAAATTCTTTTAATTTATTAAGAATATATTTTTCATCGGATTTTACTTTAAAGTTTGATAATAATAGCTCTATAGGAAGTGGATAAATTAGGTTTTTCATTATTTTTAGATATTATATCAGTTTTGCTTAATTTATAATTATATTTAAACTTAATAACTTTCGGAATTACTTCTAGAAATGAATTATGAAATCTTTTAATAAATCCATCTAGTCGTGTTGACAGTTTATTTTTAAGTAGTTTAATAATTACGTCGATTTCTTTAGTGATCGATATATTCGTGTTTGTATACTTGCGGTTTAAAAGGTTTTTTTTTCGTTAATATAAAGTTTTGTCATCAAACGGGTTTATTTTATCCTGTTTTGCTCGTTTAAATTATCTCAAATTGTAACGTCATTATTTTTAACTTAGTAATTTATACTCCGTATATATATTTTTATCATGCATAAATTTTTTTGAAGATTTCATTTTTACTTTTTCAATTATTATAATTCGTTAAAATTTGCTTTATAATTATGATAATAATTACTTTTTGCATGTGTACTATTAGAATTTCGATACTTTTTATTATTTATCAATATATATATATATATATATATTTTCTTATGATAATTCAGTACTCCACTAGTATATGACCGTTGGAACTACTTAGCAATCATTTTGATAATTATTAAGCCATTTTTGTATTTGTTCTCCATTGTTGCAATTAACTCCTACGTCAATCGTGCGAATAAATTTAAATTTAACTTATTATATAATTGATTAAAAACTGTTTCTTGTAGTCGTACTTATATTATATTATAGGTGATGTAACAACGGTCGCTGTCATTTAGTTCGTGACTGACTTCTCATTTATGGACTCCGTCAATTAAATATAAATCTAGTTTACGTTTTTTGGCATATTTTTTTTTTTTTTTTTAAAGCGTATTTATTAAATTTGTAAAATATGTAATTGTATTAAATTCAATCATTTCGTTTCTCTCGCATTATTCACCGTATAGTACTCCCAACCATATAAATTTCGTTAATTTATTATTAGAAATAAACATATCGATAAATTGAAAATATTGCGCGGATACATTATAGGGTGGTATGTACACGATAAAATAAAATTAATGTCATTAATCCGGACAAATGTAATATTAAAATGATTATTATACATAAAAATAGTTAGGTATTCCTACGCGGCAAATTATCATTAGTTTTTTAATATATTTACTTATAAATTACGTGTACATAATTACTTTTAGAATATGGATTTTTTTTTTAGGAATGATTTTTGTTAATAAAACATCTCTAGCTACTCTAGAGTGATTTTCATTATTTAATTACTTATTTAAGCTAAGAAAAATTAGTATTAGGTTATAATTTAATAGTTATAACAATATACCAGTGCGTTAGCTGCTACGGTTTTAGTATTAAAATATAATTTATATTATATATACACGATTAATTTTGTTCATCAGTATTACATTTAGTTTTTTTAGTAGTTTTTTACCTTTCATTGCTCCATTTTGCAACAATCCGTACTTTTCAGATGACATTTTTTTTTTTTTTTAATCCGTCCATGTCATTTGTGAAATTTTTTATGATCTGTAATTGATCGTGTTGACCTTTTCCGATGTGCATATTGTCACTTTATTTATAGTCTCGCCAAGATGACCAGCAGCCTATCACTATTTTGATTCTTTTACGCTTAGTATTATATCCTATATTCTTGTTGTTTCTCTAATCCATTTATTTTCCTTCTCAGCGTTATTTCATTGATTTTCCGTTCTCCTTTGAACTGCTCTTAGCCTTTCCTCTAGCAGTGCTGTTGTTATATTCCACGTTTCACTCTCATAGGTCATTACCGGGAGCACGTATTGGTTAAAAGTTTTTTCTTTTCAAATTGACTGGAATCACCCTATTTTGTACTATATATTTTTTAGTAAATTTGGATTCTTCGCGTTATTTCCTTCACCATTATATCGTCAATTATACTATGTACGTTATCGATGAGTTATCTGTACGAAGGCAATCTCGTTTATCTTTTAATGCATCGGTATCGTCGTCGAACAATTAGATATAAAAAATATTAGTTACTTATAAAAAATATATATTCGTATTAATTATGATTTTTAAAAGCTCCAGTGTTTTCCCCGTTGCCCGCTAGGGACTATTTAACAGTTTCGGATTGCGACGTCTATGAAGATTCCTTCGCGTACTACGAATAAAACTTACGCGGCGATTACCTAATGCGAGGTAATTCGTGCGGCGAAATGTTTTGGGCATAAATAAGACACATGTAGAAGTGTTCTCTTACTTATAAGTTCTTTGGGAATGGCAGACATGGATGTGTATACGGATGTGTGCTGGGACCTGTATTTAATAAGACTTTTTCAGAACGATTGTATATATATATATATATACCATATAGATGTTACTTTCATTTAGCGCAACAGCCCCACTCTATGATTTTTAACTATGATTTCAACATTATATATAACATTCAGATAAATTTGATTTGATTATTATCGAGTATTGTTATCATCGTTAATTACGAAAATTAGTCAAGTTTATAAAGCAAAACTAATTCAAATATTTTATATGCATCCACACACACACACACACATATATATATATATATATATACATATATATATATATATATATAGTGGTGTATGTAATATAGGTATATAATATAATTATATTATCCCGATGTATGCGTACACACACGTACGTTGATACATTTGAATTATAATCTAATTTACGTGGATCCTTTACTTTTTGGTAGGTTGCTGCTGTTGCTGCTTCCAACGTCGACAGCGGTGCATACACTATAAGCTGCGCGTGTGGCAAAGCGCAAACCGGCAAGAGGCCAGTTTCCAGACAGACTCGAGGCTGCTGTTACCTACCCCGAGTTTGTTCGATGATACGTTGTTAGTTGTTTGTCGAGCATTTTTATAGTTACTTCGTCGGGAGTTGTTCGTTCGGTGTGTTCGTTGTGTTTAATTTTTAGAAAAAAAAATTTTTACGTAAAATTTTTTTTCCGACTACTCTATTATATAACCGATGTAATTTATATCGTGTTCGTAATCCGCGATAAAACATTACCACGACGACGTGACGGATATCATAAATCGAACAAATTTATTGAATGTTTTTTTTTTTTTACTTTTCCTTTAAGAAAGTGAAAACGATAAATCGCTATAGTGCGTTCCGAGTGTGATGGTGACTTTCCGAGTTATCGACAATTTTATCGATTAAAATTCATCTTGTCTTCATCACTTTTATCGACTTTCATCGTGGACGATGTTGTTCAAATCCGATTCGCCGCCGACTGTTTCGTCAACGATTATGTACGTCTCAATCATCTGTTGGATCATCTTCGGATTCGACTTAGCCGCAGGTAAATATTTTAATACTATATTTAAACAAATTAACCGTAATCAATTGTTCAGCTTAATTGCGTGCTTTTGTTTTTTATTTCTATTTTTACTGTTCAAATTTTTGCTGAGTTATAATGGACAGTATAAATATAATATTACATATAATTTATGTGAAAAATAGAGTAAAAATAACGCCGTAAAGGACGTTTGTGTGTGGGTTGTGTATGTGTATATATATACACTATATATATGCATGTTTTATATATATATATATATATATATATATATATATATATATATATATATATATATTGAGAAGTTAATGAGTTTTGCGTATGCTAATTTAAATTTTTTATATAATATATATATGGGTTGATGTGTATTATAATTATTATTATCGTGTCTTAGACGACGTTTAAATATAAAATACAACATGAAACATAAACGTGATATCTATATGAAATTACTGTAGTAATTTATCAAACTCTGGGCTTTGCCCATTGTCACTTTTTGTCCATAAATGCTCTTCTTTGAACGGTTCTGCCGCTTTCCACAATTGCACAGCTCAAAGCTCACTTTCTGCGAATCGCCAATTATCTAGGTTGTGTCTACTCTTTCCGCAGTCTATTTAGGATCGTCCATGGTTGCCAAGTTATTGCATCTTTTATCTGTAGCCGCTCCATCGGCGTAAGTTCAATATTCATCATCTCTGCAGACAGTGTTACCAGACCTACCGTTTTTACGGTAGATCTCCTGTTTTTCAGAGATTCCTACCGCCATACCGTTATTTCCAGAAATATTTCATAAATCTACCGCTTTTTCCTATATTTACGTTAATTCATTAACTTACGTGTTTTTTATACTTTGAACAATTAAAACGTTATTTACCTTCGTTAAAATATTGCCTATGTGTTAGTGTATTAATTTGAGCGGAGATATAGAATGACAGAAAATAGATGATTCAGCCGGAAGGTTAGACAGTTCAAGTTTTTATGCGCTGATCTGCATGCGACAAAATACATATATAAAAAAAAAAGAGAATGATATTAGAGCTCACTTTTGATGTACAGAAGGCGCCTACAAGACGCGACCCAAGGAAGAAACACAATCGAATAAAAAACATCCGACAAAGATTTAAAATTCATTCTTTAATAAGTTCGGTTTTGTGTTCGTATTTCCCCCATTCGCGCGCTTTACAATGAGCACAACCTTTATTACATTTACATTCTAGCCACCGGTCTCCGCTGATGAAACTATGTACCTGTCAACTCAGCTTAAATATTTTTGTAAGTAAACATACATTCGCATGTTTTTAATTCCACATTCTAATTTTATAATAATAAAAAAAAAGTGATATGTAAAAATAATGAATATCTGGTTAAGTAGGTTCTACTGCTTCTATTGTGTAATTATTTGATGAAACACATTTCGAAAATTGATTATTTTATGTTTAGAATGAAATATTTCATAATTTCTTGTAAAGGAATATAAACAATATATTTTGTGTTTCTCGATTTTGCAATGATTGTGGGAGTATCGTATTCTACCGTTTCTACCGTTTTTTTGTAAGGTCAACTACCGCTTTTTACTTCAAAGCATCTGGCAACACTGTCTGCAGATTCAGTTGATCTAGCTAATCGCATAACCTCTACAATTGTTTGAAGTGGCCTAGAATTATTAAGGAAGTCTTTCCGGGATTTCAACCTTCTACTAGATGCTAGTTGCAAATGTGTAAGGTGGAAACCTCCACTTAGTGCCCCTAGACAGTGATTTATACAAACTATACGTTGAGAAATAATATTACTTCGATATTGATTTTCAAATAAGTTTCGTCTATCGCTGACTGATCCTACCGTATTCAATCTCTGTGAAGGCAAAAGGTCTCTGACTCGAGACAAATATATGTGTGTTCGTATACATGTGTATATGTAGTTTCCTACTTAATGCGAGAAGTTGACGAGTTTCGCGAAGATGACTCCTTCAAGTAACTCAAAAATTGACCACTTTTGGTATACATACTACATTAGCATAAAAACCACTACAAAAATTTTCGAAAAAATTCAATTTTTGGAACCGTGTTTCGAAATTTACGAAATCAACATGATCGAAACAAAAAACTCGTTATTAACCCGTTATTTATCGTATATTCTATTTAAAATGACTAAATATATTTATTAAAAGCACTGCACATAATTAAATAAAAATAACTTTTTGGAAAAATTTATACTCCTGTCAAAGTTGAATATTTATAATCAACAAACGATTCTAATATTCTCCGAATGGTATCGATTATCGATTGATCGATTGGAGTGCTCTTTATTTTTAAAATTAATTATATATATATATTTATATATATATATATATATTTATATATATATATATATATATATATATATATATATATATATATTTATATATATATTTATATATATATATTTATATATATATATATATATATATATATATATATATATATTTATATATATATATATATTTATATATATATATATATAAAGTTAGGTAAGGTAACACGGAGTGTATTAGATATTAAGATGATGAGAATAGGTAACACACCTCACTTTGATCGGCTGCCCAACAGGAGGAGATGGGATATTAAATTAAGATTCTTAAATTTTAAAATTAATTACAAATAATATTTAAACAATTTGTTTGAAAATAAATTAATAATATAATTTAAATATTGTGTTGTTTTCGCTAATTTAAGTCAATTATCGATTATTGATTGGTCGATTAGAGCTCTCTAGTATCGATTATGAATTAAATATTTATTATTTTTATAATTAATTATATATATATATACAATAAATATATTTATATTTATATATAATGTTAGGTAAGATAACATGGGGTGTATCAGATATTAAGCTGGTGAGAACAGGTCATACCTTCACTTTGATCGGTTGCTTAACAGGCCGAGAAGCGATATTAATATTATTAAAGTTTAAAATTATTTGCAAGCAATATTTAAATAATTTGTTTAAAAAAAAAATTAATAACATAATTTAAATAAAACGTGTTTTCGCTAATTTAAGTCAATGGGGTGCAAAATGGCGGTTAGTGACGCAATATGAGGATTACTGTTTAGTTTATGCGATTACAGTAGTGCGTTCTTTTGTTGTCTGCGCGGTCATTTCCTGTTCTTACGTTTTTAAGTTTATTTTATTGCATTTAGTTACTTTTATTAGTTTCATTAATTATTTACGTGTTTTAGTTTATTCTGTTTAATTATATTTTATTAAATATGGAAAACGCATTTGATACTCTGTGCTAGGATAAATACCGTTTATTAAACCGGGTAAGGGTTGGCGGAGTGTTTTTTGCTTTATTCCACGAGGAATATACGATAAATAACTGGTTTAATAACGAGTTTTTTGTTTCGATGATTTAGTAAATTTGGAAACACGGTTCCAAAAATTGAATTTTTTCGAAAAATATAGATGCATATGATGAGAGTTCGGACCAATAATGAGGATTATATTCTCATAAGGTACGTTATTTTATATTTTATTATCTTGTTTTTAATAATTTAGTTGTATGTTTTCGTTTAGTTACATGAAAAGTTACTATTTTTCAGACACAAATCACCCGTGTATAACGACCACTAGTGGTGAATACTTTTCCCGGCCAAATTTGAAATTTGTGTCCTTACCTCTACACAATCTGTTTTTACTCATTCCCCACGAAAAAAAATTCTTCACTAGTCGTTTTTAAACAAATGTAATAATTTTGGCCACTTGAAGGACATCATCTTTTCCTAGTTTTGCTTACGCTAGTTGAATATAATATATATATATATATATATATATATATATATATATATATATATATATATATATATATATATATATATATATATATGTGTGTGTGTGTGTGTGTATGTGTTGATTTATATGTGCTTATAGATAATTATAGTGTGAGAAGTTAACTCGTTTTGCATATGGTAGTTGATTTTTTTTTTCGATTGGTACTCTTTAAAGCTAATTTAATTTTTGTTTGATACTTTGAACTTAGTAATAACAATAATTATTAAATAATTCTCGCAAACTATGGTGTTCATTTTTATCAGTTTTCGATTCGTTGCTTTTCTTTAAAAGAAGAAATTATTAAATTTATTTATTTAAGATTGAATTTGGACTCTTCGAGCAGCTTTTCTCCCCTAATGCAAATATTTGTCTACTTCATTATAGCCTAGTATTATTCTAGTTATTACGAAACATGTTACTTCAACAAAGCGTTCAACATGGTTGTCACAAAATTATGATTGTAAGGAACCTAAATCGAATTAAATCCTATGATAATAATCCTCACCATAACAATGCAGGAGATTTTATAACGCCATGAACCAAATTCAATAAAATTGATTTCGGTGTTTATTTATTTTTGTTTTTATTTAATAATTCGAACAAAACAGGCATATCGTATTCGGATTACAGTTTTGTATAAACATATAAACATAGACGAATTAAACATATCTTACACTAGGGTAGTATTAAGATTCGATGATATTATAGATAAATTTTATTTGATATATTTTTGTATTCTTTTCTCTTTAAATTTTATAAATTATTTTAAACATCGTGTTTAAAATTTACTTATGAATTACACGTTGCAGGTTTAATTTTTCCTGTAAATTTCATTGAGCAATGAATGTTTATAACTATCACTCGTGTATATTTTTAAAAAACTATTATTAAGTTTATCGGTTAAGAAATTTTTTATTTTTCGGAACGATAGAACGGTATATTATTTTTTCTTTTCTTGTAAAATTTAATTAATCGAAATATACTTATTTTCTTTTTTCTTCGGTTATAGAGGAAAAACAAATAAAAAAACTCAGCAAGATACAGTAATATGGCAAAAGATAGTTTTAGATACGTCATGCACATGTACACATAACACATGCATATGATCACATACACTATCTTTATATATATATATGTAATTGATAAATCATTTTATTACATTTTTTATTTTATTCTGTGACGTTTATTTTTTATTCAGCTCCTGTATGCAGTTGTTTTTTGGTCTTTCATTTTGAGCTTGCCAATTTATTTTTTACATTATTCCGCTTATTATTTCTCGTATGTTCAATAATTTTGCTCTACGTTCTCGGATGTTATTTAACACGTCATGAGCTCTGGTCACACTGGTAAGGATGCTTTTTGATACTTTTTTAATTTCGATTTTAAAAAAACGATAGAATTTTTTGTTTTATTTATCATTTAGACTTCGTTTTTGTTTGTGCAACATTTATCTTTTTTTTTTATATTCGTACTTCGGTACCGAATTTTTGAAGTGACACTTTAATTGGCGCGTTATATATAGGGAGTTAACCGTAAAATGAGCGAGCGATGCATGTACCGCACTATGAACACCGCCTATTAAACCACGTTTTGTTGCCATGGGTGTGTCAACCAAATAACGGACATATATATATATATATATATATATATCCCGTTTGCATGTATCCCACTACCAACACACGTGTTTTAAACCACGTTTTGTAGTGTTAGGCGCGTCGACTTCTACACATACGTAGGCTTATTCTTAATATATGTATATATATTTGTGTGTGTGTGTTTATATATTCATCCACGTAAAGATTTAATTGAATTTAGTTAAAACGTCTTTAAGTTTCACTTCTTCCCTGCGTTCCCGGGCACAGATGTTTTTAGTTTTGAATTTTTTGCTTTAATTTTTGATGCTCGGCTTAATTCGTGTTTAATTGTATCCTTTGTTTTTTTATTATCGTTTCTCAGGCACTTTTTTGTAACGTTGTCCTGCGATTTGTTCTAAACGATATCTTGTCGATTCTTATCAATAAGACTTTACAGCTGTGTTTGCAATAACAACTTTTTTTTTTCAAATTCCCTTTAACAATTTTTATTTTTTTTCTACTAAAGTGTCCGTTCGATCGTGTATTCCGACTGAGATATAAACCTTGATACGGGTCTTTGCTCAGATTTATTATTTAAATTAAACTCGGTGTTGTAAAATGAACCGAAGAGAACCCGTTTCGACGGTATAGAAAATTGGTGGTGTTATTACATTACCGGAGGAACTTTAGTCCGATTTATTATAAGCTTTTCGGTCAAGTCGATGCGAGCGACGAGAATTATCGTCGTCGGGTTACAAATGACCCGATCGTAGTTGCCTTTATAGCCTTTTCGTCGTTAATTAAAGGGAACTGCGGCCAAATGAAATAACCGCCATTGTTTGTAATTTCCTTCAAGGGTCAGATATAGTACGTCAAGTTTAGGATGACGACCTTTTTGTTAGCTGTCAAAGAAAACAATCCTTAACTGACTGTTATAACGGATTTATCGTTGAAATTATTTATATACGAGCACTTTCTCTTGTTTCGACTTTTATTCAGTCGGTTCAAGTGTGTACGATACGAGTTTATTCTGTTTTATTAAATACTCATAAAATCATCGCGATACATTTCTATCTCCTCAACCATCAGGTTTTTCGGCAACGTGGCCGTAATCTAGTAACTTTCTTTTTCGTAGCGCAAGTTTTTAGCATTTTTTCTTTTTAGTACGCGTTCGATAAACTTTATTCACGGTTTTTCCTTCGGCCGTTTTTCGTTTATTTCGACTTCGATTAAGTTTGTTAACCGGGAAAAATGTCTTAACAAGTGACCGATCTCGTATACTGTTTCTTCATTTTTCTATTACAGACATTAATCTCGTCTCTTTTTCTACTCTTTGAAGTACGTCTTTGTTTTTAATTTTCTCCGTCAAAGAGATTTTTCAGTACATTTCTGTAGCATCACAGTTCAAAAGTCTGCAGTTTTGATTCTTCCTTTGTTCAACGTAGTCATTTTGCCGAAATATAATTCCGCATTTCAAATGTAAGTTTTGATACATAGTTTTCTTCTCGCGTGCAATGAAATATTTTCGAAATCCTGTAAGGTCTTCTTTCGAGTGTTTTTGGTCGGTGCTACTAAATTACTTTCCATTCTATTTTCTATACGCCTGTAAACAATTCTGGTTAAAAATTTTAGCATATATGCTAACATAAGGTTCTATGTTCTTCGCATGTTTTACTATTATGCTGTTTAAGGAATTGCCACCATGGTGTAGCATTCGTAAAGTCTATGGAATATTTCCTGTTTCATATATTTCCTTCGATAAGCATATTACACTTATACAACGCTTTTTTGCATTTCATATATATATATATATAAGTTAGCCCACCGAATATATGTGAAATCGAAATGCGATGTTGGCGGAAAATGCAAAAAGTTAAACGGACAGATAAAACAAAAATTATAGATGTGCTCGAGACTATTAAACGTTGCTTAATGAAATATATATATGGACGAAAAAAGATGCAGTTGGAGAGGACATATTGTAAGAAATATTCACAAATATTTGGCAACACTAATCAAAGGACGACTAAATGGAAAATGATGGCGGGGAAGACCGAGACAAAAATACATCACCAGAATAACGGAAGATGTAAATACGTACCAGTGAAAGTTATGCGCTATCTACATATTGACCGCTGATCGAAAGATTGAGGGAAGAAGAAAATGAAATTCGTAAATTTACTAGGGCGCCTATTCAAATTTTAGTCATATCAAAAATTGGCCGTTAACGATTTCAATGTTATACTGTAATTTTAGTCTAATCCAGAAATATAAATTATTTTATCGGCTAATTTACCTATTTTAAATGTTCATTTTCCATTTATGTATTTAGCCCATATCTTGATTTCTAGTTATTTTAAACGTCTGGTTGGCATGCCGTCAGGAAAGGCGGCTATTTAGCTCATTGCAGTGTCCGCGTACGCGCATTACATGATTTCGAGTCTGTAAGGCTTCGTCGAACATGCAGACCCCCTCCAAGTTCGCGATGAATAGTTTCATCGATACCATGGCAATATCAGCTATAAAGTTTTATTTCGAAAGCATTGTACTATATTTCTATTTGTTACATATCCCCATATTGGTGCAGCATAAGTCTATATTGGCTTTATTATTGCGTTATATATTAATCCTATAGACGAGCGTATTGTTTAATTTTTTTAATGTAATTTTATTTATTACTTATAAAATTCTATCTACTACGAATTAAAAACCGGTGTTAGTTTTCGGCGTAATCACGCAGTTTAATAATGGTGTTTGATCTTAATTGGCTCGATTACGTAGTATATTAGAATGGCCCGTGTGTAAATTGCGAACAATTGGGTGGGACGTTCGTTGGGAAGGGCCTAGTATAACGATTTGGAAAGAAAAATAAATGAAAAAAAAAAGATATTTTAGCTTCGATAATAATATCGATAACATTAATCGTCATATATATATAATAATATTAAAATATAGATAAATAGTTTTACTAAATGAAATTATTCGATTATATAATTTTTTTGACACGACCATGGTTCTCACTGGAGAGATTAGGTAAACGTTAAGCAGGATTTATTTAGGCCGTGTACCTTTTTCACGTTGTCATTTCGATTTGATAGGCGACAAATCAGAGTCGTAAGCTATCTTTATATCCGGGCGGGATTGCGCGTAGTTAATCGACCGGCAATTTATTTCGTCTGAAAATACAACTGCGAAAACTTCATCGCGGACTATAAGGTTTTTTATCTGGACAACTTAAAGCGATTTTTCTAGTTCTGCGTCATCATCGTAGTCGTCTTGAATTTATATGTTTTTAACGAAATTAAATGCGCCGAATATTTCAAAGTTAAAAGTTCCGAGTTTAGTTCACGCGGAGAAAAGTTCGAACAGAACAAGCGAAGAAATAAAAAGCTCTGTCGTTGCTAAATGTCGGATCACTATTATTATTATTATTGCTGTTTATTATATATATATATATATATATATATATAATGTATATATTATTAATATTATTGTTGTTATTATTATCATTATTATTGCTTGAAGAAATCGGAAACTGGGAAGTTCAGTTTGAATATCAATGAAACTGACCAGTAGTCGACCTCGTACTCGGACACGATGACGACGTTATACATTTTCTTCAAAAGTTCATAAGTCTGTGTTACTTTGCGTTCGTTCTTTTTACGTGGACTATATATATTTCATAATCACATGAGCCTACATTTATGTATATATAGGTCTCGAAATAAACTTAGAAAAAACGAATTTAATTAAAAACGGAGATAAAATCGAAATTAAAATTAACAGAAAGACGTTGCTAAGGACAGACGATGTTATATATGTAGAGTAATTAGTTTCATTCACAGATAGAACGGTAAAAGAAATAAACTGAAGAATAGCGTTAGGTTGGGAAAAATTCTGGTTATTAAAAGAATTATTTGAAAGTAAGGTAGATCGTACAAAAAAAGCACAAATCCATATGTAACCCCCCCAACCATTATCTATGACGCTCAAACATGGTCACTGACAAAATTATGTAAAAAAAATACAAATAGCTCAAAGAGCAAACGAAAGAAAAATAGTTGGGGTAACTAGATGGGATAAGTTAAGTAACAAAATATTAAGAGACAGGTCAAAGACGAAAGCTCTACAAATAATACGTGAAATGAAGTGGAATTGGGCTAGACATGTCATTCGGATGAAACCGAACAGATGGGCCAGGAGAAGCACGGAATGGTTACCATTAGACAAGAGAAGGCCGCGGAAAAGACCAAAAACAAGATGGAGCGTAGATATCGTTATTCACGTAGAAAAATATTGGATGCGTAAAACTCAAAATCGTCTGGAATGGAATCAATTGGGGAAGAAATATGTGGATGCTTGATTGGAGGAGGCCAATGCTCGACGACGGGCTTAAAGTTCCTGTTTTAAATATAGTGTACTACATAATATTTATTATATAAGTATTAAGGTTATAGTATATAGAATATTGTACATGGGTATGTTATAAATTGGAAATAAAGGCTTTTGTATTGTGTTGTATATATATTTGATTCTTTTAAAAAACGACGATATTGAGTACACAATCAGTAATTGTATTTAATCTAAAGCTTTTCAACAGTCAGACGTTCTTATTGAAATAAATTAAATAATAACAACAAATAATAATAATACCGAAACTAATAATAAAATGATATAATTAACTTATTTGTAAACAACTTCTCTGAGATTTTAATTATAAAATCAGGTGAATTATAAAAAATAAGTCAATTATAGTTTTTATATATTATATAGTTATTGTTTTTATTTTCTAATTTACGTAAACGATTTATGCGATTTAAAAATTATTGCAAAATTTATTGAATTACGCCGACGACACGGTATTAACATTCGAGGTATCAGAATTTTATTTAAAAATTCGTTCAAGAAGACGTTAATAAAATATCCCTTCGGATAATAAGTTAGTATAATAAACAACGCTAAATGTTTACGATTTATATAAGTCAGCATACAGTTAGTCGGGATACATAGTGTAGAAATTTTAATAGTAAACCAGTAACGAGAACTCATGAAATATCTCGATATCGTGTTAGACAAATTAAATTGAAATCCTCACTGGATTTACTCGGCAAAAAAAATTAAGTCATTTATTTTATTTTTTGGAACAACGTTCGTACGTAGCCCTATATCGATCGCTATTTGTTTACCGGATTGTTCGTTGAGAAACGTATTACTTAAAAAAAAAACATTGAAATATTAAAAAAGTCAAAATGTATCGGTCTTAATGAAAAATCAACGCTAGGAATATAAAATAAAACTATCGAATGATGTATCGGAAAACAGATTCAAATTTCGTATAAATTTTCGTAAAAGGAAATAACCAGATCGGTTGAAGCATCTAAAGCGGTAATCCCTCGTCCTATGGTAAAACACGCGTGAAAATAATACATATATTTAGATTATTTAAACAAATTAAATTAAATTGCCTTTTTCATTATTTAACGCAATACTTTTCGTAAACCCATCTTCGCAAACTCGGCGTTCCTTTTCACGTTACGCGCATAAGAACGTTGCAAACGAATTATCGTGTTCCGCCTTTAATAAACTATTTGAAAAATGATTTGGCAACTTTTTCAAATTGTACAAACTTTTACGTTTTGTAAGTGAAAATTGCAACATATTTAATAGAACTATTCACTCCGTTGTAATAAGATTATCAACAGATGAAAAAGCGAAAATTCCGCAATGGCTACCGTTTGCACGCACCATCAATCGATTAAAAATCACAAGCCCCGTCGAAAATATTCGTTAGCGCTTATGTCTTTCGTAAATAACGTATTTAATATAATTTGAAATAATTTACAACAATCGAGTTTCTTTAATGAATTTGCGCGCGAAAAATGGGCACATTTTATGACGTCCCAATTGTTTTCTTTTCTATCTTTTCAATGACGAATTACGTACATACCTCTGGATATATGTATGTGTGTGTGTGTGTGTGAGTGGTTAACGTACAATGCTAGTCTATATGTTTGTATATATATGTGTGTGTGTGTGTGTTTAGAGAAAGAGAGAGAGAGAATGAATACGAAGTAAATAGTTTAGGTTTAATTACGTGGATATTATAAGAAAATTTATTTATATTTTTCTTTTTTATTATTATTATTTTGCTCTATGGCAATCAGTTTCGTCTGTTCACTTTTAATTATAATTATTATTGTGTGTATATTATTTGCACTGCAGTAATATGCGAGGATATTAGGCATCTATAGGTATATATATATATATATATATATATATATATATATATATATATATATATATATATAGATTATTTATAAGTATTACTTTTTAATTCTTTTCTCTTATCATTATTATGATTATCTCGTTACATTTCAGCGGATGTAACATTTTACTGTTGCAAACAAATACAGTTTGATTTGATTAAATTTGATTAAATTTGATTATTATTATTGTTTTTGTTGTTTACCTTTTATTATTATTATTTAATTTATTTTAATGAATTAAGATGATGTTACTGCTGTGAATCTTTGTTTGAAATTTTGTTAAATAAAATGTCTTATTTGCTGCGTTAAAAATAAATATACTCGTCGAAATTTATTAGATTAGGTTAATTGTTTTAAAAGTTCGAAAAAACTAATTTTATCATACGAATTTTTGCTCCATTCGATTAAATTACATAATTTATTTATCGTTGAATCGAAGCGATATTCCGATTATGTAAAGTGTACTTTTTAATCTCCACTGTCCATTTTTAAAAGAGAAACTGCGTTAATAACTTTATTTTGTTAAGAATATACATGCATATCTTAACGGTCTTTTTAAGGTTTTAATTTGAGCGCAGTTTTCAAAGGGAGAAATTTATATCACGAAATAACATCTTATGTAAATCTGTAAAAATGTATTACTTAAAAAATTGCATGCATGTATGTATTTATACATATACATTGCAGGTGCATGCATATATATATATATATATATATATATATATATATATATATATATATATATATATATATGCGAATGTATACGTGCATAAGTATATGTGCGCGCGTTGTGCCTAAGTGTATTCATGTTGTACATTATACATATTATTAACAGCATGTTTATAATAAGAATAAAGGTACTATTTGAAAATTTCTAATTTGAACACTTGACAGAGGAATTTTACATCCCGAAATAAAGCCTGGTCTTTTTTACACGAAGGAAATCTATAGGAAATTTTTTCATTTGTAAAATATACACAAACACACTCACGTACACTTGTGTGAACGTGTATCATCGTTGTTTCGATTTTATTATTATAACGATTTCTTTGTGTCTATATATATATTTTTTAAAGTTTTCTTTCTAGTAAATATGTTTGCTTCACCGAAACTCCTACTTGTTCTGGACTTCTCTCTTAACCCTTTCTGTCACAATGTCCACTATATGGGACATGAAATTTTAACGTTAATAACAATTTGTATACGTGAAATGTCTCAATTTTAAAAATATTTATATAAATACATTGAAAATTTTCGACCAAAAAGCAGTATTGTATAATGAACAGCCTTATAAAATTTACAATTTAATGTTAAAATTTTATAATATATGACAGAAAAGGTTAACGTTAATTTTTTGAATTGCAACTTCGAGTGACGTATTGTATATGGGGGTGTTGATGCATAAAACGAGCGAGCGGACCGATTAGTATTATTTCTCTTGCGCATGCGCGCACGGCTATCCCTTATTTCATTCAAATCTTCGCTGCACAGAGAATATATGTACGGCGTAGATTTGAGGACGAAAACATTTGAATCATCGCCACGTCGAGTTAAGCATTGCGGACAGTAAGTTTCTTTTCTTTGTGAAATTTGTACGCAATCGCGAGTTTATTAAATAAGCTTCTTTTCATTGTGCGTAATGTACACGTCGGGTTTAATACGTTGAATTAAAATTTACGTTTTACGATATTGCATTTTATAGCGTCTTTAAATTTTTCTTTCTAAAATTTTTCTAAGTATGCTAGTTAATGAAATCATCCTTTTTTCTTTCTAAATTTCTCGTTTCATAAATTTAATTCGCGCTACATAAATACGAGTTCAGGATTTAATCGGATATCCATTTTAGTTACTACTACTCAACTTTACATCGTGAAGTACGCGTCAAAAATCGATTTTCCGGAAACTAGGATGTACCTTTTATTGGATGATAATCCTACATTCGCGTGTAAACACTGAAAAATAAATTTTTACTTTATCGTACCTAAGTTTTGTCTAAAACACTTTATACCTAAATTTCGCATGATTTTCCACCAGTAGTATGTATGACATCCATAAACTACGACGACTTCGAAACCACTGTCTAAGATTAAATTAAACCGGTCTAGTAACGAGTCTATAACGAGTATATTGTAAATGATTGATTTTCTTCTATTTCATCTATTTCCATTTAATACGACTTCTAGATTTCCGTTATAACAAACCGTATAAATAAATTAGTTAAGGACAATATGACTTAATTAAATTATTATTTATGTTCCACTGCTAAAATTAAAAAAAATAATAATAATAAGTTGCAAATTAATAACAGAGTAATAGTTTTGTTGGACGTAAATAGTATCGCAAAAATTATTTCACGAAATTTTGTAACAACTTGAAAATATTTTAGTAACGTTAATGAAAATTAAACTAATTATAAATAATTTAAATTAAGGCGATACCGTGTTAATTATAATGAACTTTTATAGAAGCATGTTTGTATAGATTTTTTTTTATTATTATTTTAATCGGGATGCCCTTACAGCCTACCCAACGTGATACTGTAATTACTAACTCATATTTCCATAAACTCGGACAGCTTCTCTAGAAATACCGCTATGTCCGGAAACAGATGTAAATTCTCAAGGTGAAAATGTCACAATACGTTACAAGGAGTGCCATTACGAGACGCGCGCAGTAATTTAAGGTACAGTTCAGAACGTAATGTTACTAAAGAAGGGCATTCGAAGAACACGTGATCAGGATTGCAAATTGCACGTCAGCATGTAGATAAGGAATTTCTCTAAGCTGCATAAGGGACGGGTGGTCCAGCAACAAGTAATGCCTAAACCGCAATGCTGATAAGTACAATTCCTTTCCGCTTAATGTTTTTTAAAAAGTAGAACCATGGAAATCTAGGAAGAGACAGTTGCAATTAATAGTACCTAGTAAGACTGCTGTATACACTCCACGTACGTCTGTAGAGTTTTTACGTTCCAACTCTACAAAATGTATAATATCAAGTACTGAAACTGATGAGAATACCACACCACTAGGAGACCCACCTTTATCTAATGAATCTACAATTTCAGTGTCGCGAATTCCTCGATGTACCGGTACCCACAAGAAAGACACAAATATACTCAAGTTTTCCAAATGGTATTTCAACATGATGAATGAAATCAGTAAATCTGACGCATTCCCTTTGTTTTCAATAGCCTTCAAAATGCTTTGCGAGTGTCGATGATAATGAGATAATTACTTGGAAACTTCGTATCAATTAAGAATGATAAGGAAAGAAATACCGCTACACAATCAGCGGTAAATGCGGAACAAAGATCAGATAATTTATATATGGCCTACTAATATTAAGAGATAGGACGTAAACTGCTGCTCCAGCTCCCTGAGCCAACTTCGATACATCTTTATAAATAAGGGTGTGCTTATGAAAATTTTCAGTGATATTGAATGTAGCCCGGATCAGTGGCGGAGGATAAAGAACGTAGTTCTCAGCAAGGAAAGATTTTTACTGGAAAAATTGTATGAATACCGTAATGTAAATTGGTTGGGTATACGAATTCGCATAGTCTGTGCCTGAAATTCTACCAATCTAAACTGCAGCCAGCAGGGACACCTTATTATTTGAAAACCGCCAGTTGGAATAAATGTGTTGTAGTTAATTTGATAATTTACCAATTTATTTAATCGAATAAAACTTGCAATTAATTCAGATTTGTACAGAATAACTAGGTTGGACTCTTTATATAGACGTATACTTTTTTTAAAGCTCATATCATAAACCTGAATTATAAAACGTACACGGAGATACCGATATCAACTTATATAAAGATTAAATATACTATTTTTAATATTGTAATTTCTAACTTAGGACGAAACAACGTGCTTGAACGTAGCCGCTATACCGTAAGTGCTGCGCATAAAATTATTCATAATTTGGCGGGGTTGTATCCTTTTTTTGTTTTTCGAAAAGGAAGACGATCAAATGCGGAAGAAGATAAGAAGATAATAAGATAATTGAAGTATTTTTAGATCAAATTGAAGATATACTTGTGGAATATTTTGTTTTAGAGATGAAATTGCGATTAAATGCCCGAATATGAATTCCTACTTAGTAGAATATATTAGAATTGTAACTTAAATCCGAATAGATGATGGAGCCAACGATGAGGACCTTTTTTTTCTTTCTATTAAAGAATTAATTTTATTCTTCCTTATTGGTACTATATATATATATATATATATATTCATTATTATTATTATTAATATTTTTCGGTCCAATTTGACTTATATATGGACCGCGTGGAAGCAACAAACTTTTATTTTTCCTTTCTTCCCGGTATTTCTATTCGTTATTTCACTACGTGTTCTCCTTCAGATCATCCGGTTATTTGACTTTTGATTATTCTTTTAAACCCGGCAAATTTTTTTTATTTTGTTTTATTTTTAAACTGTATTATCTATGGCTGATTTATATATTTACGTGTTACATTTAGATATTCTTTCATGTTTCTAAACCATCTCAGGCTAGTTTTCAATTTTTCAAAGTGTTAATAAATTTTTCTGTTAACCTGCTGGATATGTGTAATTATATTATTACTATTGTTCACAAGCTAATATGTGTGATGTGTTTGAGTCGTGAGTAAACAAGAGATTGTATTTTGTCTTTCGCGCATTATTGCGCACAGGCGTTTTATTTCATCCATACTTCGAATCAAATAGAAACTTGAAAAAATTTGAATTTGAATTTAAATTATTATTATTATTATTATGTTTTGTCGATTTTGCGTAAAAAAATAATAATGATAATGGAATTATTTTTATATTCGTTTGTCTTATTTTTTCTCAACGTTACCACCGGTATCCTAGTTCGTGTTTTTGACAAAATATTTAAACGCGTGCCTTGTTTAATGGTTCGAGGTAAATAGATATTTGATTACTGCGCAAATACCGATTCGACGTTAAAAATAATGTTGCAAGTTTCAAAATTTCTAATTTAGCCGCTCCTAACCGGGATTTGAAAATCATTCCTAACATGGAGACAGTTGTGCTCTAGTGTCAGACATTTAAACTTGCCAAAGCTCGCTGAGTTTGTGCAGATTTTATTAAACACTTCATAGAGCTGTTTTTCCGTACTTTTTAATCTTATTAGCCTTTAATACCCTTGATAATTTCCCGTATTCTTAGCCACTATTAAGTGTTACCAGACGCACGACGAGGACGTGATTGTGGAAAGAAAATGAAGACACATGGACTCAGGGACGAATCAGTCTGTAACTGCGGGGAACCAGAGCAAACAATGGAGCACATCCTGATGGGATGCCAGAAGTGAGCTCTGGGAAGAAATCAGCAAGCTGACTGACCAAGCAAAAGCGTTGATGTTATAATATAAATATAAATATAATTAAGTATAGATAAGTTAAAAATTTAAAATGTAGATACCCTAGATATACAATTAAATAAAATATTATTAGCCCGCCACCATTGTAATCACCTGCGTAAGACTTTCCACCAGTGGTCCTGGTTATTTAACTAGCGTCTATTTCTAACCTACTTATATACAGATCATTTCACTATCGACTATGACTATTATTATTATTTATCGTTTTTTTTTTTTTTTTTTTTTTTTTAAAGTCATAAAAATTAATTAATAGTGATTTCCGTTTAATTTTCAAACCTATTATAACGTTAAATAGGTTAGTTGGTTAATCCTGTGGTTGTGGTTGGTCTTAATTTTTCGTTTTCACCTCTAACATTGTCGTCCATGATTAAAAATACCCTAAATTAAAGCCGCCTTAACGGTACTTACTCTTGCGAGATTCGTAACTGTTGATATTTACTCTCTCTCTGAGCATTAATCGATTATTCTGGGTTTATCTGGGCACATATATATATATATATATATATATATATATATATATATATATATATATATATATATATATATATATAAAAGAAAAGATAAATGCGCTTGGTCATTTTTCGAACCTATAATGGAATTAATGTCGTCTATTGGAAATTCGTGAATATACATATATATTACGTTCGGTTCCAATATCAATCGGGTTTTATAGATGACGTAGACCGAAATATTTTTTTTTCCAATTGACCATTTTATTTGGTAGTCGCGTTCGTCGTGTATGTGAGTTATTTTAATGGATAGCGTTATTAAGAAAAAGTAAGACAGTTAACGAATCATTCTGAGAACCGGAAGACGGTAGGTCGGTCACGGCTCACTGTTTCCATCTCGATGGTTTTTCTTTCGTATCATTTGTCAACCGAATTGTTATTTTTTTCACCTTCTAATGTTTCCCATAACAATGGTCATTCTATTTGTCCCATCACCGATGTCTCATTTTCAACGTGCAGAAGACGGTCAAAGACTTGCACTCTTTCCGTTATGCTAATACGCATCGTTAAACTTTGATCATTTTATCGTGAATAGTAATAAAAAAAAAAAAAACGAAAAAATACATTAGAACAACATTAGCATATTATATTTATATATATGTATAATCTTAATTATCATGAATAGATGTTTTTTTCTGATTAACATAAAACATATTCTTATAATACCTGATTTTACGTGTTTACATACACGTATAAAATTTAAACGTAAGGATAAAGTAAATAGTATAGAAATGATTAATTTAGTATTGAAATGAATAAAGATTTTTCGTGTAGCCACCTTCGAATTAAATAAAAATAAATTGAAATTAAAATTGAATTAAATAAAAACGAATTCGTATAGGCGAATAGAAATAATGCTTTCCTATTAGTGTATTAAATTTATTTTACACGCGAATTTGTATTTGAAACCGGACGCGCTAGAATTAAATTCTACTACCTTCTTAAAAAGATTAAATTATTTGTTTTTGTATTTTTTTATTTAATTCAAATTTTTATTTTTATTAAATTGTAAACGGTTTTATGATAAATATATACTCGTTAAGTGGGCATTTGACGTAAATGTTGAGTTTTTTGCAATTTTGTCTGTTATACTTTCGAATATATATATATAATAAAAATTATTCTAATAATCGTACTTTAGACCGTAAAGTCGAAAATGTCTTCAGTGTATTTTATCGATTATTATAATTAATACGAAATATTCAAAATTAAGTGTTTCTTAAATTTATTAATTTTTTTAAAAGTTTTATTATCGCTGTTATTATGATCATTATTACTACCACTACCACTACCATTATTTTTTTCAAAAACGTATAATTGATAATATAAAACACGAACATTAACACATTTTCTTTTTAATTATTACACGCTTCGTCGAGCAAAATTGCTCGTCGACGAAAATTTAACCCTTTCAGTCACGCATGAAATTTCGGCACAAAATAATAAAATTTATACAAGGTGTTTAATATATAATACTGCTCCTTAGATATGACTCTAGATAATTTTTAAATGAATATTTTCAAAATTGAGACTTTTTTGCAGTAAAATTTCATGTACCATACGAAGACATCGTGACTGAAAGGGCTTTTTACTTGTAAGTTTAAATATGAATGATATATTCAGAATTCACACACTCACGATGATATTCCTATCTATCTTGAACACTCATTTTTCACTCACATTTTTTCCTATTTAATTTTTCTTATTTAGAATTACGCGATTTGTAATAAAAGGTCGCTATTTGAATTTTACTCACTCCACATCACACTTCTCGTACGTTACTTTTATTAAAATTAATTCATCGAATTATTCTTATTTTAAATAATAAACAGCAGAAAATGAGTTAAAATCATTTTTTCCCTTGTGAAAAATCACAAAGCTCTTCGTCTGTTAAACCATTATCGAATGAATATAAAAATATAAATTATAAAAATATATACAAATTTGTAAAAATGTAAAATGTGAAGAAATATTACTCAGGTAGACAATTTGCGAAAATTACCAAAGTAAAAAAAACAACATTATTTTAAAAATAATCTGATAGTGAATGTGGTAAACAACATGATCAACAATCAGCAATATGAAATTTATACATAAACAATAACGTAATAGGGAATAAAATAGAAATAAATAAAAACTACACAATCAGCAATGTAAAATTTATACATAAACAATAATGCAATAGCAAGTCACCTATTGTATTATTGTTTACATATAAATGTTATATTGTCGGATGTTTTTATTTATTTTCCTTTTATTTCTTATTGCTGATTGTGTTGTTTACCACATTCACTATGGGATTATTGAAAAATACTGTTTTATCACTTTGATAAATTTTGTAAATTGTGTGTCTTAGTATTTTTTTTTTACATTTTATATTTTTGTAAATTTGTACATATTTTTATATTTTTTATATTCACTCGATAATGGCTTAACCGCCGAAAAGCTTTGTGATTTTTCGTAAATAAAAAAAAACAGTTTTAGTGATTTTAACAACTTTTTTGTTGTTTATTTTTTCTTTTTTAAATCACTAAATTCCAAACTTCTCAGATTATTCTTATTTTATCACATTATTGTGTTTATTATATTGTTCGGATTTTTTTTTCCCGTTGTCATATTTTCATTTGTCGTCTTAGGTGACAAATTTTTTCCCTCTTCTACTAAGTTATGTGGAAGTATGTATTCGTTTGTATCTTTTGTTCAAACTATAAATAATTCTGTATCTCATTTTGGTTCAGAATTCATATTTCGTCTGTACATTTTCTACTACGAAACTTTAACCACTGGATTAACTGCTTCACACTCTTTTGTATCACATAACAAGATACGTTCTGTATTATGTGATAAGCTTTATAATATAGTTACTTATTTAACGTTAAGTTAAGATTGTAACGGATAAATTTAAAAAAAATATATATTATTTTTTACGTTTGTTTTTTACTACCAAATTTTTTAAATGTTACACAGTATAAACTGCTTCGGTCTGAGCTTCCTTGTCTACCCTGGTTCTATAATATCGAAATACAAGTGGGTCTGCTCCGTGATTTTATTGTCGCTTTATGTCGACTACGTTTTGGAAATACACTTTTTCAAATGCATCTTGTTGCTTCTCCATTCTGTTCACATTCTTCAAAATTACATTTTCCTGGAGTGTTCACATTACGCTCCTCTCGTGACACCTTCTACAGTCACCTCATATCTCTAAACGTTCCTTTTCCTGTCAATATTCCTTTCTTACTCTCCACACGTAACATGCATATACATCTGTTGATATAGGTTTATTGTTAACTGTAACATAACCACATACATAGTTAAAATTAAGATAATTTTTTATTTTGTTTATGTAATAAAGTTTAATGTGTAAACCGATGTGGAAGCCTAATTTAAAAAAAAAAAAAAAAAATACGCTATTTATTTCCTCGCAAAATTTAATGTTTTTTTGATAATTGGAATTTATGAACTTTCTATTAAAGTGTGCGCACTTGCGACCATTACATATATCTAAATGTTTACTTTTGTAGCTTCATTTTTTTTTTGTGAAATATTTAATCATTATCATTTTTATCGACGCAAAGAATAATATGAAACGGGAAAATAGCCAAACTTTCAGCATTTTATCAAACACAAGTTACTTTTGTATATTCACGCTATCCGTTACGGTAAGATGCGATTTTTTCTCGAAACAATTTTACATTATTTCGATATCAATATAGTTTTTTTGTTTCTTATTTTTTTTATTTTATTTCTTGTTAAAGTCTTAATAGAGTTGCTTTGCATTCTTTCTTATCCGACATGTTCGGTTGTTATTCTAGCGACATAGGCGACGGATTCAGTCTATTTCATTCTGTTCATTCATATATATATATATATATATAGTTTGTTCACTCACCTGTCTACGTAAGCATTTTTTCCTCTCTCTACGTACCGGACCTATTTGAATATCGCCATTTTAGATCTTTCAACGATTCGGCTGTGCCACGTTGACGTCAAATAAGAAACCTATGTGTATTCTCAATTCTTAACATTTTCTTTTCCGTCTTTAAAATACGGCACTTCCATTTACAGCCTATTTCGAAATTTTATTAAGTATATCAGCACGCACCAGAGCAATACGCAAAAGCCGGCCTAGGCTTTCGTAGCAGCAGGGTTGGCTGGCTGTCTGGCTGAGTCGTTCCTTATAAGAGATTTATAGATTTATATAGTTTAAACTAGGAGAAAAATACCGCGGGTACTATGGCCTTAAAGCTTCTTTCGCTGTTATTGCAATTCAATATAAGAGGTGCCTGTTCAAATAATTTATCTCGCTACGCCGTAAAAGTGTACACTTACGTATAGATGCGTTTGTTTGCGCGCGTATGTTAGGTATATTTGTATGTCTGTATATATTCGAGTATTGATGTTAAATTAACTTTGTACCAGCATTTGGAAAAATTCATATATACATATATATATATATATAGTATGGATGTATTTAGATATTTATATATTGCTTTCGAGTTATTCCCAAAGGAAATACTCCTATCTTAATATCCTATGCTCAGTCCGCGTTTCTGTGTAACAATGTGTTTTTCAAGTGCATGGTTTCCTGAAGCAGATTGGAAAACTTTATCAAAATTAAAATCCGATATGGGGGGTGTAACTTGGGATGTACTTTTTATTACATTGACGCACTTCCTGTTGTACTTTATTGTATATAAATATATATATATATATATATATATATTTTAATGCATATGTGTATTAAAATCGATATATATACAGGATTTTTGTATATGAACGTAAATATATAATATTGAACTAATATATATATATATATATATTAGTTCAATATTTTGTGATAAAAAAATAGTACAAAGTTTCAACCATTTTTTTTTCTCTTTTTTTAGATAAATTTTTATCGTTTCGTTTATCGGGAAAATAATGATAAAAGGTAACTGGCCAACTTATTATCACTGGGCCACGGCGTCATACACACACCATTGCACACACATACACATACACATATATACGTTTGCGATTGAATGTATATCATTTAGGTATGACCAGCTTCTTTGGCTGGTAACAATGTTATTTTGTTTAAAAAAATGCAGTATTTCAATCTTTAAATTACATCTTTCGTATTATGTTTAATTCTTCGCAGTTTATTTTTGTTGTTCCATATATTTTACATCGAAACAAACCCGTGTTGTGACTCATATGATTATTTCCGATATTTCTAGCGCGAAATATAATTTTACGGAAGAGCTGAACACTAACGTGGGTGGATACACATTTCTAGATGTAGAAGCATAGTTGTTGCTATGCCTGCCAGCAACTCCTTGTACAGTTCGGGAGCAAGTGTCTGTGTAGACAGTTTCATTTGTGACACACCATGGTGCTCCTAGTATACATCTCAGAGCTTTCGACTGAAACCGCTGTATAGCCATTAGGTTTGTGTTTGATATGCAAGACCCCATAAGTATAAACTGGTTTCAACACAGTTTTGTATACTAGTAGTTTTGACCCTGATGATAAGCGAGATCAATGCCCGATCAATCAGTAAAGTTGTGAAAATTTGATATTTTAACTGCTTGCGTTTGGCTGTAATATGGTTTTTCCAAGTTAATCTTCCGTCTATGGTGAAACCAAGATACTTAACTGAGTCACCCGGAGGAAGTATTTTGTTGTTTAATGAAACTCGAGGACACAATTAAATTCGCGCGTGGTAAATGTAATTTGCTAAGATTTATTCTCGTTGACTTTGATGCGCCACTTGTTAAGCCATTCTTGAATCTGATTTAAGTAGGTTTGTAGTTTTTTTGAGGCTGCTTATATGTATCCATAGCCAAGATGGCTGTGTCATCTGCAAATGTAGCGGTCAAGATCTGTTCTGTGACTGGGAGTTCCGCTGTGTATGGCCACTGTTTTCAAATTTTCCTTTTATTTAAGATCATTTTTTTAATAACAGATGGATAGTTGTTTACATATTTAGAAAGATGTGTTGTTGGTGTTGTCCTGTAAGCAGCTTCATGTATTATGGCTGTAAAATATTCCACCGCATTATCTATTTCGTCGCCGTTTTTTATGCTAATTTTTAAATTAATGTTAGCACTCATCCATCGTCTAAAGTTTTCCGAGTCTGTTTTTTTGTTATAAATCGACAGATCATTGTCATGGTCGAGCTTATTGTAGCTAAGATAGGTGAGTGGTCAGATGATAATTTATAACTTGACGATATGATGATGTAGTTATTTCCCATTCCCTTCGTAATAAAGAAATCTAGGAGATCCAGAATTTTGTTTGTATCTGTTGGTCAGTAAGTTGCTATTCCGTTAGATACAGTGTCAAAGTTGCTTAATGGAGCAATATTAAGCATTAATTTATATATATATGTGTGTGTGTGTGAGAGAGAGAGATTAAATATTACCTATTAATAATATTCTACAATATATCGTCTTTTAACTCTTAACATTTTTGTGAAATATATATATATATATATATATATATATATATTCGTATTTGCATTGTATAATTTATATGAAAATCGTTGACTGCTTAAAAGAAATTGAAATTAGAATAGATCGGTATTAATAACAAGCGAACGCAAATTTTTGTATGTACACATTTCAAAGATATTCTATGTAGTTTTTTTTTTAGTAATACTAGTGGAAAATATTATAAATCCTCTAACGGATGAGGATTAGGATTTATTCTAGGAAACCGTGATGAAAAATAAAAATCAATTTATGTGATTTAAACATTTAGATGGGCTGTGTTCTTTTTAAATTTGGTGCGAAGTAAATTATTATTTCTATTATTACATTTTTAATAGGAATTTTTTGTGCTTTCAACTTTCTCAATGAATAAATTATAATTTCGCAACATACACACACACATATATATATATATATATATATATATATATATATATCGTTGTAACAGATCTGGATTATTCTCGACTAATACATTAATATTATTATTATCCGCAATCTTTGCAGCTATGCTGGTTTGAGTTTGTAATACGGCTTATAATTAGCGAGCATTACAAACTTCCTTCATCTTGATGGTTAAAGAAGGTTTTCATATTGGAAACCAGTGTTCAATAATACCGATTTTTGAATTTGTTCGATCGTATACGCTGATAGTCCTACTTTTGCCATGATTTTAATTATTCTGCTGTCAACCTTGTATAACTGTAGCACTTGAATTAATCAACTATGACGAACTGAATCATACGCCTTTTTTATAGTCAATGTGAGCTGTATAGATATTACGGTCGTTCGTTATGCATCATGACTGTTTCATCTATTATGAGCTGCTGTTTACATACGTATGTTTGTGTTCTGCAACCTTTTTGTTCCTTTGCTAATATTTTATTTTGAATGCAGTGCTTATATATCCTTTTTACTATACACGCTGTTAATATTTTATATAATGTACACAAGCACGTGATAGGTCTATATTATTTGTCAGGCTCTTTCAATTGTTCGCTTTTAGGTATCATATACGTTATCCGTTTTAGTACAAATTCAGATGTTTCTATTCTCGATAAATTCATTGAATATTCTTGTGTAGCTGTTATGTAGACTGGTGAAACTCTTAACTAGTAGTTATGTATCCCATCTGGTCCAGGAGCCTTCCAATTATTTGTTCTATTCATGGCATTTTTAATGTCAACTTCTCTAATATCTAATTCATCTCCGTTATTTTTTCCAATTTTTTTACCTCTTTTTTTTTTTAATCCATGAGGCACTTGTTTTATATTTCTTCCTTTCCAATATTTTTCAATATCGCTCTTACACAAAAGAATTTCTTCATTGTTTGGATTTTCATTTAATTGTATATAAAACTGTTTTTGGTTCCTTTTAAACAACCTCTTTTGATTTACTCTTTCCGCACTTTTCTACATCGTCTTAGTTTTTCACTGTAAACTTTTAGTTTAGCAGTATCGATATAATCCTGGATATTCTCATATGTTGAATAATATTTGAATTTTATTTTCGCAGCTTCAATTGTTTTTTTAATTTTTCTATAACAATTACCCCTTTTTTTATATTCTATTAAGTGCGCAATACTTACTCTAAAATCTTCTATTTTTCTTTCGATTCTTTTTGCAAGTTGTCGCTTTGTGTTTAGCATCAGCTTTATCGTAGATTTTAGATCCGTTTATGTATGCTGTTGTTATTGGTGCTGTATAGAGAAGGCCGTGAATTTCAAAAAAGCTCATATTTCGTTGATCATACTGTGGCAATACATATTCATTTATGATATTTACAGTTTCTTTTAAGTTTAAGTTCCCGCCTAATCATCCCTACTATTGGTAGATCGTATGGTATCACACCCAACACCAACTCCCGATGTGCACTGGCGATCTCCAGGCAGCGGGTGTTTACATTTATTTTTTGTAGGCATATTTCTCCATGTAATGGAGGGTTAATTTTATCCCTACTGCCAGGTTAATTTTTGATTTGTATTTTGTGTGGGTTTCCGTATTAATCTTGCCTGTTTAATTTATGTTTACAAGTATTTTGCTTATTATGTAGTTACTGCTTTAGATGGATATATTTCTTGGGCTATATACGGTCGGTTTTCCATTTTCTTCCATCGAATTTTCTGTCGGGGTTTACTCGCTTAGCCTTTGGATAAACATCCTAATCGCAAGGCAGCGGATTTGTTTATTTTCAAGGTTGTCCCCCTTAGCCTTTCCCTAACCGCAAGGTAGCAGGGTTTTTCCGGCGACCTAAATCTGCCGAGGGAGAGACAGTCCTATGATTTATGCAGACTTTTATTAGTCAGTTCCTCAAGCTGATCATCTACATCCTCGTGCCTCCGGCTACTGGAATCGTCTGTCAGAGACATTCCGCTAGTAGCAACTATTGGTTCGCGATTTCTTATTGGTTATTCGCAGCTAGTCAGTATATCTACTGGTCGTTCCACTATCCACCACCCGTGGATGCGCCCCGTTCCGGTTTACCATCTGCGGGTTTATTATTATCATTATTTTCATGCTTAACATTATTTAAAAGTGATCTCGTACATTTAATCGAATGGAATAACCGAATTCATTTGGAAAATCTTCTGCGTACGTGTTTAATAACAGTAACGAATGTCTGAGGAAGAAACATGTTTTACGGGAGTGGATTTTTGTCAAGGCGTAGTCTATAATTAACAAAATTACGGACGAAGTTCGTAATAATCGAGGAAATGTAGAAATATTTGGTTGAATTTGTCTATAATAAGTAGCGTTTAAAGAGTTACTTCCAGTATTCGCTACGTGAAGTTTTAATGATGACTAAGAAGTCGATTTAAATCCGCGTAAACTTTACACAAATCCTTGCACTGGAAAGGAAAAATACGTATAACGGGGAAAAAAAGAGAATTATTAACCCTAAATGGTGAATAAATGTTTGGTGTCGGAAAAGATGATAATTTCGTGTGAAGGTAGACTAAACGTAAGAAGTGGGAAATGTAAATACGGTAGAAATATGTGGAGGAGTAGATATTTTTGTTATATCAAGTGGAAAGGATAGTAAAAAGCCGGCCGGATCGAACATAACGAACTTGAACCATGTACGAATAGATAAGTCAAATCATCTAGTTCTAATGTAAAATTTGATAAAATATCAACGGCCAAAAGAGTAGTAATGCGTAATATTTTAATTTATTTAATTTAATTTATTATTTCTAATATTAATAGAAACGCGGTTAATAACAAATTCGTCAACTAGAAAAAGTTTTTTTTGTGTTTTTTTTTACGCGGTGGAAAATCCATCATGGATACTCAAGGGTCTATGTGAAACTCCTACTCACTAAAAACCATTATAGTGCTCATGTCAGTCTGTACCACTGTGTCTGTTTTCAGCATTACTTCGGTGGTACACACCTAAAAAAAAGTCGTATGTTTTATCAAATGACCATATTTAGCTAGCCGCTATTTAGTCGTAAACGTAATTTTGAATTTTACGAAATTTAGGCAGACGCACTGTTAAAAAGGAAATAATATGTTATCCGGTTTAAATTTGATCTGCAGTTGTAAACAGTGCGTTAAGTATAATAGGTATTCATTGAAATCGGAGAACATTTCTGCCTAGTATATAAATAAATTAACTATATATAGTATAAATTTTTACAATTAAATAAGTTTTCGCATTTTGAAATATCAACCGGTGACACTTACTATCACACAGTGCAAACGAATAATTTCATTAGCAACGCTGGAAAAGCTAAATCGTTTCAAAGCGTATACCAAAATTTTATCGACCGAATAATAATTTCGACGATTCATTAAGGAGACGCTGTAATAAAGAACAAAATTCACGTAAAAATCAGTACTTACACTTTGACAACGCGAAAAGCCTAAAAAAAAAATGAAAAAACCCCTGGGCCGAAGTAGAAAATAAGCCTGGGTTTAACGGCTGCTATTAAATAACGTCAGAAAGAAGACGAGACTGAACTAACGAGCTTAAAATAATGTTTTTTCTCGCCGTTAATTTCGGGGATTTCCGAGCTTAAGTCCGAAAAAGGTCACCGACGCCGTAAGGGGGTTCGAGTCGAATTTGATTTTAATTACCATATTATCTCGTTCGTACTGGGGTCTATCGAGTTTCATCCATTCACCTGTATAGTTGTGTTTTTTTTTATTCGTTAATAGCGTAAGTTTTCCAGCATGGCGACGCTAAAACGAACAAAGGGTTCAAAGGGAGAAATGTAGACCGACCTCGACGAACTGCGTTACTGGAAAATTTTAGGACCGGCAGTAACTAATAAGAAGGTCCCGCCTAAAGATGAAACTGCCTCGATGCGTAAAGATCAAATCAGAGATTAGGCTTACTATAGCGGTTTTCAAATTGTACTGACTGCTGTTACGCGGTGTGTAAATTTTGTATATATATATATATATATATAAATAAAAAGCCATACGCGAATTGATCCCTGTTCTTAGGATACTGTTTTCATAACCTTCAATTATCCGACGGTTAATTACACTGATCATCTGGCTGTTCTTATCCCGTTGTCGTGCGCTACATTAAACAACTAATTGCCGAATTCGTATACGATAACTTTAAATTTAGCGTTAAAATCGTTCGTTTTAGACGGTTTGTTACAACTCTATTATTTTGTTCAAATTTCGACAATTTTATTTTATTTTTTTAAAATTAGCGCGACGCGTCGAATTTATTGTACTTTTTTTCAGAATTAAAAATCGAATACGTCGGTGTTGACTGACGAAGTGATTCTGTGATTAATTCGATACAGCTCCCGATTATCCGGGTTAATCACCGGGATAGGTCGTACGGATAATCCGAAAATTAAAAATTAACATCAGTACAAAAATATAAAAATGACTTACACTTCTCCTTGCTCACATCAAACGAGGAATTTTCTTTTTAACATCTACTGCTCGAAAAAATTCCGTAATGCTCCTTCGCTTCTGCTTGTTCATTTCTGGTCGTTTATTTGTCTCAAATAATCGAACAAAGTTTCTGACGATTGTAGAGCAGCAGAATGAGAAATTGCATTTTTCTCATTTAGTTCATCTTCTGCATCAGCACTATCATCACTATTAAATGTAACAGTTAGTAACGATATCTTCATCCGTCAAATACTGAAAGCCAGGATCGCGTGTTTTGAAACCAATCTCCTAAATTATAACCATGAACATATTTGTCTTTAAAGTTTTTTTTTTTTTACGATTCTGGAATGAGCACGGATAATCCGCAAACCGGATAATCTGGGAGTTCACTGTAATTTAAATAAAACCGTACGTTAAATTAATAAGTAGTAAGGTCTCGTGGACTCGAAAATTCACCCACCTACCTGAAAATTGATAGACAACTAGCCAAAAGGATGCGGCGACCCAATACAGAGTAGTTTAGTTTACCATTCTCCCGATAAAATTAACTCGAAAACTAAATTTTCGTGTTTTTCTTTTACATAATTTCTTCTAATTCAAGATTTAGCTCGTTATCGCCTCGTTCCGTAAAAAAATTACATTTTGAGCCCTTCGCGGTAGATGAGAGGATATTCGAGCAGTATCGAGCACGGCCATAGTTGCAGAATTTGGATGTGGATATTTAAACTGCTCGTTTACATACGACATCATCATCACCATCATCATTTTGTATATTTGCAAATAATTACATAAACAGTTTCGTTACAAACAAATCGAATTAGTACACTAGCCCCGAAGATAAACTATCTGGAACCTTCGATATTACTGCCGAACACAGTAATAGAAATTAACATACGGATAGTGGAAAACTTTCTTTTTTTTTTTTTTTCTACGTTGTACCGACAATTATATGCCACAACCAACGGTGATGAATAGAAGAAGTAGGAAAGATAATGAAGAAGCAAGGAAGGAAGGGAAAAGGAAGAAATGCGACTAACATCTCGAGTGAAATAAGTTAGATGGAGGATGATGTTAAAAAAAAGTACAACGAGTCTGTCGCATTTAAATTAAATTAAGTGTTGATACATAACTAGTACTATTTAGCAAAAATTAACTATTTGTTCGAGTGATCGGCAAGGCATTACGACACCATTTTCGTTCCTTGAATCTGTTGGGAGGGTTGTCGGGTAGACTATATACATTCGATTGATATTTGGATTTGAGTTAAACTGTAGTTTATTGAAAAATTTTTGATATCGCTGTACATACACATCGTGGACATACGCGGTATTTGTAAATCGGAATGAAGCGTCAGGTTTGAGACATATCTCGGAGCTAATGCGATGGTACGCAATATCTTCGACCGTTGTCGCTGAATACGTAGAAGATTACTTTTACTTGTGTTTCGTATTTCCGAATTGGAGCCACGATTGAGAGATAAATATTTCTTTTAACAGGTATTTCTTTGTTACGTATAGAAAGATAACGCCGATTAAATAGAAATGTTTCTTCTAGAAGTTAATCCGATTTGTTCGTTACAATTTTATACATATACATATGTAATACTTATTTTTAGTCTAGATTACTCGTCGAAAACTCTAGTGCAATTCTAAGGGTAATAGAACGCACCGAGTGAATCTGTTAAACGTTTTAACGTACTTTGAATAAGTTTTTTAATATCTAATAAAATCTTGCCCAAATTTGAACGCACTCGATCGATTTCAACAATTTCTCTCTTTAACTGTTTCATTGTTTCTCCACAGTATTTTGCTTGAGCAATATACATATATAAAATATATGTATAAATTATGTATACATATTATTTATATATACGTGTGTACATTGGTTTATTCTGGCGTTATCTTTTGTACTGGATGGCTCTAATACCGCGAACTTTCTGACGAGGGAGTAAAGCTTACGCCTTTCGCAAACGTCATATATATATATACACACTATTGAATATCTTATTCTACTGCGTGCAGATTATTAATAGCGGAAAGAGGTCTGCCACGTTTTCTTTTGTCACCGGTTGAAATGAACGCATTTGCTTCCTTATTCACCGAGGAAAATAAGATGTGTTCAGTACATCGCGCACATAAATATACGCATACACACATATTTGGATCATATATATATATATAAAATATCACTAGTGGAAGAGGTAAAACCAGAAGCAGAATACAAGCTGAAATCAGTAGTTAGTAGAAGAAGATTAAGTATTATTCGGCTCCTTGGAGAATGAGTATTTCTAATGTTTAACTTAGGAAATGCGAAGCATAACTCGGCTTTTCTATCTTTATAACAGCAGATCTACGACGCTATAATGTAGACGAAAAACCAGTGCGAGAGAATATCGAGATTTATTTTTAGGATTGTGTTTTTTTTTTTAATATATTCCGAAATTCGAAATAGATTTCCTCCGCAAGGGGAAAAGGTTTGCGAATATATCTGGTATACGCGTGTAATGTTTATACGTCTTTATATTCTTCGCCTGTATTTATTGTGTGTGTGTTACGAAATTATGATAACATTTTCGTAGATATCGCGAATATAAGGAAAAAGACGTATCGAGTTCGCCTTATTTGGAAGAAAAATACAAATTTAATGCATCGTCGTTTATGGAAATTATCTCGATAATAATTAATTAAAATCTTATTAAAACTAAATAAATAAAATATTTATATCGACCTTTCCATAATTTTATATGGTAGTTTTCAATTTTTTATGGCCTATTCGCGATTTACTATTTTCGAATCGACTTGTCCTATTGATTCTTTCTCCGAGTGTTAACTTAAATTTAGGTCCCAATTTCGTAATTCCGCAATTATATTTGTGTTTTAACCAAATTTCAGAAAACTCTTTTCCGAGTACAGGTTGTTTCTTCTAATAACCGGACTCTGTCTGTGTTTTTATTCCAATTTTACTTTCTAGTTATTTTCCTTTAGCGGGATTTCGCGAATATTTGAATTATCTTTTTACATTTCGTACATATTGAAATGTTTAAAGTGTACCGTTTGACCATCCGATATCAAACAGTTTTCATGTCTTTCGTCGAAACTATTAATTACCGAGTAAATATTTTTTTTTTTTTTTTTTGTATAATTTTCAATTATTATTACTATAAGTATATATTTATAAGAGTAATTTTATCCTTTGGTATCGGATTACTCGAGTATTATGCTACGTAGAACTGCCCCAGTCATCGTTAATCCCATAGTGTAATCATTGCTTTTCTCAGACGACGGTCGATATCAGTCTCAGGAATATCTGGAACACCACCGCGATTTCTTGACCGACTTATCAGAGGGTATAGTAAAAGAATTGTTTTGTAATCCGTCAGAATATCGGTGCACCGAATGAATTTCGCAATAGCTTTATATATATAGCTGAGGATATCATTGACAGTTGTTAGTGAATGCTTGAACAAAATTACTGTCGAGTTATCGATCTTATGATTTGCGATAGGTGTATTACGTATAGAGTTCAGCTAACAGAATGGAAAAAGTTCCGGTAAGTGAATAACGTATTAGAACACGAATAATCTTTTATCGCTGCGCACCCGACGAAAGTAATGTATATATTAATTCTTTTTTCTATTATATTTTACGATTTTTCTGTTATTATTTTCGAAAATTTCGTCTTTACGCTATTATAGACGGAATATATCAAAAATTTTATTTTATTGAAGTCACGTTTTAATTTCGCCTGTTCTTTAAAATTTTCTACGGGTCGCCGAAGATTTTTTTCCTATTATTTCCTGTGTTCAATTTCTTGCGTTGCTTACAATCTAAACCTTTAGACATTACGCTGAATGTCTTCTTACTTAGAAAAATTTTCTTTTCTACTATAGGAATTCTGCTAATTTTTGAGATCGTTTTGTTTCTGTTTTCCAGTACGAAATATTCGACTTGAACACTCCATTTTAAAATGTTGTATATTTATTGTTCGCGGTGATGACGAATACGATAGTTTGACTTTATCCTCTGCAGAAGGAAGTTAATTCAGTATTCTTGCTGTATCGTTACGTTATACACATAAGCACGCATACATATATATATATATATATATATACATATACATATATATATACATATACATCCGGTACAAGAAAATACATTTTTAGTTTGTGTAAGATCAAATTGTGCACGATATAGTACAATAGCTGGTATTATTCGAGTAAATCAAACTTCCAGAAAAATGACAGTTACGAGAAAGACGGTCATTTATAAGCGACGAAACGACTGCTGTCTTAAAGAAGACCAATATATATTACGAGGTGCTCCCGGATATGTAACTATAAATAAGGCTGTCGGATATATTTGGACTTATTATAATTATACTAAATGATTTAATTTAAATAAACTTTAAACGATATATTATTTAAAAATTATTTTATTTAATGCATTATTATATTTACTTACGCATTAAATACATATACCATAAAGAAGTACGATGATTTTAAATATGAAAATTATAATAAAAATTATTAGTATAATGATCGAATGAGAAGTGCAGTTTGCTCAAATTATAATCCTTGTTAATTATTATTTCCGTTATTTTTTCACCATCTCGACTTTTGCCTGTTCATATATATATATATATATTAATTAATTAATTAAATTATCCACTCGTTAACCGAGTATGGAGTACCATCAATTATTTATGAGTCCTGAGGTGGCTAATCAAACCAATTTTTGCGGCGCACACCTTTCCGCATGCATCGCACGTAAAAGCGTCATTATTAATATTATCCACTCGAACCGTTCCAATCAATCCTTTACGTCGATTTCTTTTCCTTTCTTCCGCAGCTCGAGCATTTTGATCCGCTTTCTGCAAACCATCTCGTATTGTCTGTCTCCAGATGGTACGATCCATCGCTAGCTTTTCCCATCTCCTGCAATCAATTTCGCATTCCTTTAATATCCGATGCAAATAGTCTTTATATCGCCAACGAGGACGTCCAATGCGCCGTTTACCAACCAGAAGCTGACCATAAAGGAATTTCTTCGGAAGTCTTTCCTCGTTCATTCTGATTACATGTCCAGTCCATCTCAAACTATTACTATAAAGCAGCATCCGAATAGACTTGCATTTTGCCCGCGTTAAAATTTCGCGATTCGTCACTCGGTCCTGCCAACGAACACGTAGCAATCTGCGCAGCGCTCTCTGATGGAACGCTTCCAGCGACCGTATGTTCTTCGTATATGGGGCCCATGTTTCTGAGCCATAAAGTAGTGTCGGTAAAACAATGGACTTGTACATTATTAGTTTTGTTGACAATAAGATATGTGTATTATTAAAGATCCTTCTATCAAGCTTATACATTGCAGCTGAAGCAGCTTGCATTCTACTACAAATCTCGGTGTCCAAGCTGAACTTGTTGTTAAGCATACTACCAAGGTATTTAAAACTTTCCACCTGTTCTATTACAATATTACCTAATTCCAACACGTGTACATTTTGCCGTTTGTTTGTGGGAGCTACCTGTACAAGTAATTTGGTTTTTCCCTTATTTATAGCTAGGCCAAAACTGTTGTATACTGCATCAAGTATTTTGATAGTAGTCTGCAGTTCCCGTATGGTGTGTGCGACCACAGCACAATCATCTGCGTACTGGAAATCGAATACTCCTACTCTGGAGCATTTAGAAGCTGCTTGTAATCGATGTACATTAAATAATCCGCCATTAAACCTACTGATCATTACTATCTTTTCAGGTCCCAGCTTTTTAACTGCTATCATATATATGAAAGCCATATACACTGAAAACAGCACAGGGGCCAGCACACACCCTTGCTTGACTCCTGTACTAACTTTAAATGATTCAGAATTGCCATCTCGTAGCATCACCATGCTTGTATTGTTGTCATATAGAAGGGAAAGCAATCGAATAAATTTCGGCGGACAGCCAATTTTCTCCATGCATTTCATCAATAGCTGCCTATGCACCGAGTCAAAGGCTTTACTAACATCAATAAATGCAATGAAAAGATCCCGATTTTGTTCTAAGCACTTTTCTTGTAGCTGCCTAAGCGAGAATATTGAGTCGATGGTACCACGACCACTGCGAAATCCATTCTGTGTCTCAGGAAAGGTTCGTTCCAATATTGGTAAAATACTATTAAGCATAATCCTGGCAAATAATTTCCCCACAATTGAAAGCAATGAAATTCCCCTGTAGTGGTTACAATCGCTCCTGTCGCCCTTATTCTTAAAAATGGGCACTATGGCAGCTAATTGGAAATCAGTTGGCATAGATTCTTGTTCCCACATAATAGAAAATAATTTATGAAGCGCGTTTAGCAGGTTGCTGCTTTCCAACTTTAGAATATCCGGTAACACTCCATCTGGGCCGGCAGCTTTCCCATTTTTTATGTGCTTTAATGCATCTTTAACCTCTTTTAAGGATATATCCTCGTCTAAAGCAGCGAGTTGCTGAGAATTCTGCACTTCGTTCAGCACTGAGTGATTTACACAAGTATCATTATTTAATAAATTCTCAAAGTGACATTTCCATTTTTGCGCTATTCTATGATGATTACTTATGATATTTCCATATTCATCCCTTAACAAAGCATTTCTATACGGTGTAGGTCCATATATTGCTTTAGCTGCTGAAAAGAACTCCCTATAACGGCCGGAATCTGCATATGTTTGAATCTCTTGTGCCTTGTTTTGCCACCAATTGTTCTTCATCCAGCGTGTTTTCCTTTGAACTTCAGCCTTTATTTCAGAAAATTTTTGTTTCAGCCTTACGTTGCTTGTATCATTCTGCCATTGAGTGAAAGCTAGCCTTTTCCGCGCAATTAGGTCAGTAATTTCTTTATCATTTGCGACAAACCAGTCCTGATTTTTCTTTTTAGATGTCATTATCGCACGGGAACAAGTGAGGTGTATTACTTCCTTCATTTTAGCCCAAACTTGACTGCTATTCGAGGCAGAATCAATCTCCAACGCACTGAAAGCTTGGTCAATGAGTTTCGTTACCTCTTTGCGCTTATTATCGTTTCTTAAGGCATCAGCATTATATCGAGCAGATTTGGGTTTTAAGTATTTTTTATGAATCTTCTGCTTCGTCAGCGAAATCACTGATCTTACAAGCATGTGGTCTGTTGAACATTCTGCGCCTCGCATAACTCTAGTTATTCTTACCTCTCTTTTATATTCAGAACGCACGATTATGAAATCTATCATATGCCATTGCCTTGACCTTGGATGCATCCACGTGCCTTTATAGATGGGCTTAAGCTCAAATATCGTGTTTGTTATGACTAGACCAAGGCTTTCACAGAACTGGAGAAGACGGTTGCCGTTATCATTTACGCCTTTTAGACCGTGCTTACCAACAACATTTGGCCAAACATGCACATCATTCCCTACACGTGCATTGAAATCTCCAAGTATAAATACTCGTTCTTTATTTGGAACACTCTTAACGAGATTGTACAAGTCTGAGTAGAAAATCTCCTTATCATTTTCTTCCGCATCCATTGTGGGCGCATATGCACTAATAACATGTATTTTGGTCCTTATATTTAGTTGTAGACATAACTTCATTAATCTTGATCCATGATTTTCTGGTGAGGATATGACATGATCCGCATAACAACGCTTCAGCGCTATACCAACTCCATGCAAGCGCTTGCCACCAAGAGCATTACCGTGCCAAAACAACACATAGTCGCCTGCAGGCTCATAAAGGTTTCCATCATCAAGTAATCTGGTTTCACTTATAGCTGCAATATCAATGTCGTATCTGCGTAACTCCTTTGCTAAATGAGCGGTTCTTCTTTCTGGTACATTGTCGCTATCCGTTAAAGTTCGTATGTTCCAAGTTCCAAATTTAAGTATTAAATCATTTCTGTTTTTCTTACCGCATGATTTGGGTTCCCGCCAGCCGCGGCACGCTGACCAGGATAGTTGGAGCAGCCGATGTTTGGGGCACCTTTTCTAGCCCTCTCCACATTCGTGGTGGGCAGCGGGGATCCTGAAGAGGCCTGCCCAGTCGCATATCCGACTGCCGAATTCAACTTCCGCTCCATTCCAGTTGAAAGCGACCATATAGGACATGCCGCCTGCCGTGTAAGTTGCAGCTAGTAGCTTCCAGCCGACCAGGCCTGCTACCACCGCCACATACTTATCGCCGTAGGACTTCTTAAAAGGGGAGTGAGTTAGATAGGAAAAAGGAAAATGGGAGGAAAGAGAAAGGTGAGAGAAGAGAAGACGGTACAGATGCGCATGTTGGAACATAGAAGCTGTTGCGCTGCAACTCCCATGCTGCCTATACAGCTGCAGCGTGCGATCCGGTGGCATGGTTAATCCAAGACAACCGGACACACTGCAGCTGGTGTATAACAGGCGAGGAAATACATGTAGTGGAATATAGAGGTAGGATAAATAAGGAAAGGGGAGAAGGAGGAAGGAGTTTGCCACTTTATTCGGGGTGACACCCTAGCCTTTGGATAAAAATCCTGACCACAAGGCAGCGGTTTGCTACTGAGGAGGTAGCAGTGTTTGGTTTTTACAGCGACCAAATCTCGCTGAGGGTGAGACAGTCGTAGGATGTTGTGGACTTTTAACAGGCAGTTCCTCAAGCTGCCCATCCACATCCTCTTGTCTCATTGCCCTGTCACTACTGGAATCGTCTGCCAGAGACTTTCTACCAGTAGCCGCTGTTGGTCCGCGACTGCTTATTTGACAATTGTCTTATTCGCAGCTAACCTACATATCTGTAGGCCATTCCATTATCCGCCACCTATGGACGCGCCCCGTTCCGGTTACAGCTCCGGCCCGGGAGGTACGAAGTACCCCCCGGCGGGGATATATATATATATATAAATTAATTAAAGTTTTGTAATAAAGTTTTATATATATATATATATATATATATATATATATATATATATATATATATATATATTTAAAAATATATATTAAAACTTTATTACAAAATTTTAATTAATTTCCTGTCTTTTTTTCGGCGTTTAATTATTTGTGCTAATACAGGTCATGGTTAAATTTCGAGCTAATTAGTACAAATTATAAGCGATTAAAGAGAAACTCCCTTATTTGATTATCCATATACAGTTTGAATTTGTAAGAAATCCATTAACGTAGAGTAATTTAAAAGAAAATCAAATAAATCAATTATTATACAAGCGTAGTTCATTATATACGTTTAAGAATTCGATTATTTATACAATATATTACACAGTATAGCGATATAAAACAAGCAGAAAATAGTATTTTAGCAATTAATATAGTAATATGTTAGATGGAAGATTATATAATTGTATATATATAAATGATTTTTTATTTATACGTATTACAATAGGTATAGATGTATATAGATTATTTCCTTTTCCCTGCACCACTGCCCATCGATATGTTGTTGCGTGACAAACATATGCTTTTGTGCTGTTGTAATTTAGTTTTAACCTTTTTTAAAAATCGTTCTTATATTTTTGATTAAATTTTTTTAACATTTACAGCTGCCGGAAGTTAATTATTTAAATTATTATAATATTCTATTGAAAAAATGATGTTTCTACTCATCATTTATATATATATATCACGATCACGATACGCTTATATCAATCAACTGCTGGATGTAAGCGTTCCTCTTTTCTTTCCATCTGTAGCGATCACAGGCCTCATTTATTAATTTCACACCGGCTGATCTCTGTACATGGTCCTGTCATTTTGTATCGTGACGACCGCGACTTCTGTTTCCTTCTCTTGGAAGTCACTCTGTTATTCGTTTTGTCCCTTGCTACATGGCCTGCTCAATTCCATTATATAAATTTATAACGATTTATTTTAATGGATTTATATCGAGATTTTGTTTCAGATATTTAGCCATGTAATTGTATGTCCAACGTAATTTCTAATTTATTTGACGTAAAAACATTAAGTAATGGAAAAAGAGGAGTGTGAAATGTAAGACGAGAAAAAAATCACGCGTAACTGAAAATAAAAGTAAAGCAAAGATATTTGTTGTGTGTGTGTGTGTGTGTGTGTGTGTGTGTATGATAACCAAAAAAAGGAAAAAGAGAAAATTCAGGTAGGCGAGTTATCCGCTTACGGCGGGCTTATAAAAATTCTCGCATTTCTAATCTAATATTCTAGAAAAGCTGGATTTCCCTTTAGTAACGGCGGTAGTGCTGTATAATGCAGCAAAGTGTCCAAACATACAAGGGACAACAAACGTAGCCATAAATCTTGTATTGTATAACAAGCCTGTCAAACTGGGATCATAATAACATTTTCGCGCAGTACCTAGTTATTTTACATATATATATATATATATATATATATATATATATATATATACATACATATATATTTGTATATGTATTTTAAAATGTATTTGTATGTGGATGTAGTCGAAGAGTGTTAACTTTTTCAAGTGATAGTACAAGTGTCAGTGTTGCGTACACTGTCGTTCATCTTTTCACCTTTTAGCGTGTAACCCGTTTTTCGTCTAACTTTCTACGAAAGGGTTCTTTTTTAGTTCAATTTTTTTTTGTAACGTAATTTTTTCCCTTTTTATTACTACAGCATACGCCACTTTATCCGTTTCGTCCGTTATTTTCTTTCGTCCTAAACACTAACCCCCACTCTTCTCGGTTTTTCTTATTCCACATTCTGCCACCGTTTAAAAGCTCATAAATTTGTAAATTTTCACGCGAGTGAATGTGGACACGTTTCTTCTCCTTACGATTTTCGCGTACGAGTTTTAACTTTTACGGGTTTTCTTTTTCTTGAAAGTGTAAAGTCCCGGTGTCACGCTCGCGTCATTTTTATACAGCGGATATACTTTTTTCAAATGATAACCATTTCCTTATTTTTTTTTAAAATAACTTTGCGTAGGTGGCGTCAGATCGTGTGTGTCGGTGTTAGGGCCTTTTAACTTGTAACTTTTTATACGCTCGTATTATACTAAAACTTTGGTGTCCGTTTTTCCGCTGAATGGGTTCTCGCAAACATCGAGTGTTAGCTAGTACGTTAAAGAGGAATCTAACGCGAACAATATGTACTCTAGAGTTTTCCCGATATGCTTCAACATCCACGTGTGTATGTAGGTAGAACGAAACATAGACGCGCATTTATCACCGGCTCCTTTAGCGATATTTGCCGGTCGGTCGGTCGGTCAACTCGTTTCTTACCGATAAATGGCGGTAATATACCAAGGTGTAGAACCAATTGATGTTGAATTGAATTGGATCGGATGAAAAATAAAAATCAAAAAAACAAAAGAATTCAAATTTTTTTCATGAAGAAATTTCGAACGTCCTTTAAATAAATGTATTATTTAAAACCGGGTTTAATTTTAATCGTTTTTCAAACTAAACTGTTTTAATTAAATTTAGTCGATCGATAATTAAGAATTAAAATTATGTAATTATATTATATTCGATCTAATATTCGGGAGACGTTATTTATTAAATCGTATAAAACCGTGAATTATATAAATATATATGCGCGCGTAATAACGTTGAAGAAATCTATATAAGCAGACGATTTAAACCATTAGTTAAAAACGTAGTTGAACCTAGAGGCGAAAACTTGAAATTACGTTTAATAAACATTTTTTCCGGCAAATTTAGATCTATTACATCGCTGCAATGCATAAAGTCGCTGTGTATTAGCGACAATTTCAAACATGCCGTGGAATTCATCGCGTATTAACAACATTATGCTCGTACGGTTAAAAGCGATTTAAACTGATTTGTATTTAGTTCTCCGCGCTTAATATAGACGCAGATGTATTTGGTTCGAAAGAACGAACTAGCGCAACAATTTGAATATCGTTACTTATTTTCTTATATATATATATGTATATATATATATATATATATATATATATATATATGTGTGTGTGTGTGTATATATATATATATGTATATATATATATATATATATATATATATATATATATATGAGTATATAAAAATATATTAACAAACAAAAGTATAAACATAAATCCGAGGAAAAATGTCTAATCTTATTTGTTCGGAATACGACACTTTACGGATGTGAAACGCGGACGATTAGTAAAGTGGAAAAACAATCGCTAGAAGCATTCGAAATGTGGTATTACTAGTGAACGCTGAAAATATGGTGGACAAATGAACGAACTAACGAAGAAGTCCTAAAGAAAATTGGAAAAGAAAGAACATTATGGAAGGGAATAATAAAACGCAATATGATTGGGCACATTCTAAGACAGGATAGTCTACAAATGAAAATTACGCTGGTAGTAACGAATATGCGGACATAAAGAGGAAAACAGCAAATCGTCAATTGTGGGGAAAATTATCAAACCCGTCTTAGATGACTACATCATGATGATGATAGTTTCCTCAATGATACATATTGCAAATAAAATAAAAATATTCTAATTATATGATTAATTAAACTAATCGACCGTGCTTATAAAAATATAAAATACAATAGTATATATATATTCATTTCATTTCATTACTTATTTATTTTCAATTAGATTTTCGCGAAAGTTTAACGAAATAATTATATTTACTACGAACGAATCTAATATAAGTGATTGGAGAACAGATTTACGTGTTTACTTTTATTCGTTAAGCTCATTTTTTTAAATGAATCTTATATTTGATAACATTAGTTATGTATAATACGCACCTAAAGTTTTTTTTTTATTATTATGGTATTGCTGTACGTTCCGTCTGGCCACCGAAAGAACAAGAATAAATCAATAAATAAATATAACGAATAAATTATATTAAACTAAAAGAAGAGAAAAGACTTTAAAATATTAATTTAGCAAGAGAGTATATAAACATTAGAAAAGGAAGCATATAAGAAGATGAAAAGGAAAATTACTCCAAAAACAAAAACCAACTTTTAAATATATAAAACTATTAAAACGCTAACATTCAAACCTAACATAAAATACACAAAGAAGGGAAAACACCAAGAGCGAATAACTTCTCAAGCAAATCCGTATATGTTCGAACCACCGACATTTAAAAAATAAATAGTTAATATCTTCTCTAAAATTAACGCTACTATGATTGGTACAATGAATATAAAGAGGATTTACAAGATTGAAGTTCAATGCTACTCTGGAATGACCAGAACGTACCCTACGTATGACAGTGATGAATCTGCGGAGAGTTGTGATCGGAATAACAGAGGGAAGGTGTTTGAACCAGGGTACATGGGGAAATTTAGTTTGAACAATACTATAGGTTTTACCTTTGATTGAAGAATTATGTATACTTTCAACCCACTTAGTTTTAAAGGTCCTAATAATGTCATATAGGTCGCTAGATATACGCAGAACGATCTCCCGAATTAATAACACTTTTCGCCAAAGTGTCAACTGTGTCGTTCATAGAGATGCCACAATGACTAGGTATCCATAAAAACTTCAAGTTACCTTCACGTTGAGTATTAATCAAGTATTTCTCCTTAATTTCTAAAACGAAGGGGTGAGACATAATTAAAACTACCGTCTTGAATAAAGTGCACTAAAGGCTATCGGAGAAAATAACAAAATTGCCGGTACAAAAATGAAGTTTTATAATATATTCACACGCCTTATAACAGCTCCGCTGTAAATATGGAAGTTTCAGGAGGCAAAGAAAACTGCTGTATGAATGAATTCTAAATAAAAAACGCAGCACCCACATTTGCGTTGGGTCCTCGTAACTTAGGTCCATCGGTGAAAATCTGAATATATATTCACGATACTTGGATAGAATGGAAATTAGCATTGATTCAAATTAAGTTTAATTAATTTTTGACATCTGTGAATATCAATGTCTATATTAATTAGATTTATCTCTTCCTACTTATAATCATCCATCTGGTTTCGATATTTAAAATATATTTATTTTAATTTTAAATTCGATATTAATTTTGTTAAATTTCGGAACGGCCGTATTTTCTTGTATTCGTTTATAATCGCAATTATTTTCCATCTCGGAACGGATTTTTCGCACCGATATAATTCTTTTTTTCGTACTTTTTCGTAAATTATGGTAGATTTTTCCTAGTTTTAATATTTAATCGAGTCGATATAGAAACAAAAATTTCATTAAAAAAAAAAAAGCTGTTTCAATTCAGAGTTTTGATCTGCGATTCATAAAAAAGAGACGATTTAATCCATCTCTAATGGGTATAACTATTAAAAGCAAAAAAATAAAAATAAATAAAAATAAAAAATAGGATGCAATTCGGATAAATGTCTTTCAGATAGAAAGTGATGTATGGACGTTTCGTTAAACCGGAAAATCAATTTTGTAAAAGGTAGAAATCGGTCTTTTGCGCGGAAAATAAGTCTAAGTGTACGTCTCTCAATAGCTCGAAACATTCACTCGGTGGAAAGAAGCATTATACAGGACGGAGCGCAAGGTAAACGATGAACTGACTAAATTAAGACATTAGCCGGATACGATGTTCAGCAATGGATCGAAATAAGTTTGTAGGAGGGATAATCGACTTGATGACGATGTTACAGCTCGATAGCATTTCGATAAATTCTTCCGAGGTAAGATTAAATCGAATTTTCAAATGAAGCAATGGAAATGTTTAGTTAATTTTTTCATTTCCGGATAAATCGAAAAATTACGAAATTATCCGGATACGATGTTTCCACGGAGCAATGGATCGAAATAAGTTTGTAGGAGGGACAATTGACTTGATGATGGTGTTACGCGTGTTACCCTGGATGGAAACTAATCTTAAAACATTTCGACAAGTTCTTCCGAGGTAAGATTAAATCGAATTTTCAAATGAAGCAATGGAAATGTTTAGTTAATTTTTTCATTTCTGAATAGATTGAAACACATTTTCCCTAAATATTTGCGTCTAATATTTTAACCGCCTGCTTTTTTTTTTCTATTTAAAATATGCCCGTTCATTTCGAAGCAAATCGTATCGAAGCCTTTGAATCCTGTCGAAAAAGCATAACGACGTTATTATTCGTATAAGTGCTTTCTACGTCTAGAAAGCTACTGCGAAAATGTCAGTTATTAAATAAGGTCGGCTAGTGTTTGACTCATTGTAATAATAGTAATAAGAATTAAAAATGGTAGAATTCGTCGCAGCTATTATTATTATTATTATTGTTATTGTACATTAACAAGAAAATTCTTCACGAAACGCTAGAGATTTCCAGATGACCTTTATCGTTTTTCTCCGTTTTTACAACCGTACCGGAAAAACGACGTGACGAGTGACGGACGGATGAAAGGAGAAATAACCGGAGAAGATTGAATTTATTCTGGAGATTAAGTTTTTGTTTAAATTTCCGACTGGAACGCCTTTTACGTAGGTTATTTATTTGCCAGTCTATCTCGACTATACGCTAGTAAGTGGTGGTGATGGTGGTGAAAGAATTTACAAGGGCGTTGTTATTGTCGTTTTGGAAATTTACATTTCAAACGTCCTGTTAAATCAGCCTGGGAAAATACTCCGACCCGCGTTGTTTCGTTCTTTTATGGAGCTTCTCTCTTACTATTTAATATTACCCAGAACCGTTTTTCATTCTCACCCTTCGTCTCGGTTACTCTTATTTCTAGATAATCGAATTTTGTCAGCTATTAAACGGAAAGTCAAAGCGAACGAATTTACGATGGATATTATTAAGGAAAAAGGACGAGATAATTGTTCGTTGTTCGGAATTTATAGAGACATGAAAATTCGTGCATAAATGGTACAACGTAAAAGCTGTTGTACATATATATATATATATATAAATATATATATGTATATGTATGTATGACGCAAAAGCCAACTGAAGAATTTAATGGTTTTATTATTTAGATAATTTTTCCCATATACAACAAGTATAATACTGGGAACTTTGCAACATTAATAATTGCGTTTGTTTAGCATAACGACCATTTATTGTTATCAAACGTTAGTGCTAATTTGTAAAAGTAAAAACGCTTATCAACGACATATTTTTGTTGTAAAGAAATTTTTTTACGCGTTAAATAAAACGATATAATTTAAACGTAATTTTAATTAATAATTTCCAATATTATTTGAGATCAATTCTTATTCAATTCGTATATTAGGGCATACGGGGAAAAAACTTCTGCAATTGTCGATGTACTTAAAAAAATAATAGTATTAATCATTTTATTCGTTATTAATATTATTATAGATTATTTTAATAATCGTTCTGCAACTCTCCTAAGCTCGTAGTACGAAGATATATATATACGTGCGAAGTTCCACACGGTTCTGTCCTTGTATCTACTCTACTGAATATTTCGTATTCCATTATACATTATAATGTCGGTAAATATTGCTCTGACGTAAATGCCATGTGTCAACTAAAATAACTTGGTATTTTAGTTGATGAAATATTAACATTTCTACCCCATTTACGTTACATTTCTGCGAAATGTACGGTAATATTTAATAAATTATTACGCATACAAAAAAATTCCTTGGGTTCTGGCGCTTTCAAAGAACCTTCCGCATTGTATAAAGGCCCCATTCAGGCTCTGTATGGTTACGGTGCAGCCATTTATTTAAACAGAAAAATACTTGATCTGCCCACTAAGCAGCAAAAGAAATTTTCGCTCCGAATGGGTTGATTGTACAGGACTACTCCCACTTCTGCTACCTGTGTAGTCTGTGGGGTTTTGCCATTTTATTTATATGTTGTTGGCAGGGCATTCACTATAGGATTGTGCTGTTGTGGGGGAGAATTTTTCAAATATTTTAACCTGCTTGAAGGTATCTCTGCGCAACCAATGAGAAACCAAAATTTTAAAAAACATATTTTTTCATTATTAGTTGCGAAGTGGCAGGACAGTTGGGACACTTCAATTACTGACAGGAAAACTTATTTCTATCAAGTATTATCGCATCTCGATTATAATTATTAAAATTCTACATCAGCTATACGTGTTGACTAGTCACGGCAAATTTAGGTCCTATCTATAGGGAGTCGGCTTGCTGGCGATTCAGTCTGCACCTGTTGTACCGTAGGTGAGGTTGATGATGTTAATCGCACATTATTTGAATGTCCCGCTTTTGCTACCCTGCGTCATAAATTTGGTATGAACGGTACAGAAATTTTTCCATCAAGTAAAATAGTTGAAAATTTCCTGAAACACTCTGAACGGGTTATGCGAATTAAATTTAAAAATTTCTCTCCTTTTTAGCGCTTAAGTCAATCGTCACTCCGAGACCGGTGCAGTTTCTATTAGCGTTCGTCCTCTATCTTAAGTCTGTCTGTCCCGATTTAACTCAAAAACTATTAAAGCAATAATGATGAAAAACTCAGCGTATATAATCGGATTCGTTCTAAGCTTTGTTTCACATTAATATCACAAATGGGACGGAAATTACAATAATTTAATATTTAAAATACGTATATATATATACTAATATAGTTACGTTAGGGTCGTGGCCTACGTAATATATATGTATACTATACTAATATAGTTTTGTTGGGGGGCGTGACCGAAATAACGGACAGATATATATATATATAGGTATATATATATATAGGTGATGTATACGTATACTATACTAAAATAGACAGCAATATTGTATTTTAAAAAATAATTACACAGGCGAAGCAAATTTACGTCAATATAATAATTTAAAAAAAAAAAACTTACATTTTGTCTTTGAATTAATACATTAGTATCTTCGTCATGCGTCACGTATTTATATCTTATCGTATTTATATGTTATCTTATTAAACGAGCAGTTCTTTAATAAAATAAACAACAAAAAAGTAGTTACAAATCAGTAAATTTTTATATGGGGGGGGTCACCCAGAGAAGAACGGACGGTTTTACTGTTTTTTGAATAACTCAAAAACTATTCGACCAAACTTTTTAAATGAAATTTTATTCAAAAATAGGAAAAAGCGAGATTAGTTTACAGTACCGTTCAGGTTACCGTCATTTGCAACAATACATTCATTCAGTCTTTACAACATTTTCGAAGACTTTTTCGAGCGTAGGTCGCTGAATTTTTGGAATTTCTTCAGAAATTCGACTTTTCAGGTGTCTCAGATGTGGTGAAAGTATTTCGTAAACGCAGTTCTTAAGGGATCGTCGCAAAAAATCGCGTAACTTTGAATATTTTTCGAAACTCGCTTTTCACTGTCGTGATTGATTCACGCCGAAAATAACGTTCTATGCAAAATTCTTCTCGTTATAGGATGTCATAAAAATTGGAACTAGACAAAAACGAATATCTCGCGTGTACACTAAATATGGAGTACGCGGTTTGCGTTATAGCAGTGTTACCAACTGCGCTATTCAAAAACAAAGCCATTCGTTTTCTCTGGGTTACTCTATAAAAAAAAAAAAAAAATAGGTTTTCGAAATCACTATCGAGTGGACATAAAAAATGTAATATAATAAAATATATATAATTTATTAAAGGAAAAAATGAAATAAAATTTCAAAAAAGTACTTAATTTGAATCTAAAATAAAAAAAAAAATAGCAACGTGAATAAATATTTCTACTTTTTTTTTATTATCCATCTAATTTTTTTTAAGCGGGAGGGGGAAAATCTTCAAAAGACACTTATAAATTTTGTTTTTTATTCACGCACATGCTGGGAAACCAAAATCAGTGTGTGGGATTTTTACCCACTAAAAACCCCCTACTACTATTGAAAAAAAAAAGGAGTTTTAAAGAAAAATAATGAAGGCCATTGCACATAGCAAAGACCTCCACACTTAAAATTAACTTAAAGCGATGCAAGAAGGGATGAGAATATACATAGTCCCTTCATCTATCAAATAAAGAATAACGAGTTTATATAAAAATTAACTTTTAACAAAAAAATAAAATAAATAATAAATTAAAAGTTAAAAAGCTATTATTCATACCTAATAGAAATAAAATAAAATACGAAGCAAAAAAAAAAAATGAAAGATTAACATATATCCAAAAAAAATCTTAAATTAAAAATAGGGACGCTCAAAAAGGAAAAAGTAAAAGGCAATTAAGTAATAAAATAATAAAATATTAAAAAATTAATTAGTTGTAAATAGAAAAATAAGCAGATAAATGACCACGTTACGAAAAAATAATGCGATCAAAAAACAAAAAACAAAAACAAAGCAACGGTATCGAGGTCACGGTTGATTTAAGCGTGTCAGTTGCGAAAAATGGAATTTTGTATTTTAAATTTTGAAAGCATGACCCTGTTCGGCCAGCAAAAGAAAAAACTTCCAACTTTCCTACTAAGAGGATATACATCGGTTTGGCGAACGAAGGGCGGTAAATGCAGGACAAGCGAACAACGTATGATGTACATCATCTACCTCACCTACAGTACAACACGTGCAGACAGGATCACTAGCAAGCCGGAACCTATGAAGATAGGAACTAAACCTACCACCTGACAACACCTGAGCATTATAGAAGTTGACGTCAAACTTAAGCATTTTCAACCGAAATTATTATTATTATTATTTTTTTTACAAGAAGTTTGCTTTTTATTACGTATCAGTAAATATAATTAAAATTTTACATTTTCGGTATGGACTTCGATTTAATTATTTTAAGGAAAGAAAAACGATCGAAAAATTTCAAAAAAGAAAAAAAAAATTAAAACTCCCTTTGATATTTGTCAAAACTGAGGTTTTTCGTTTTTTATTCCAGAAATTTTGTGAAAAGAAATTTTCTACACGATTAAAATATTTGTGTAACATTTTTTCTTTTTAAATGAAGTCTTATTTAATTATATTTACCGAAAAAACCGAACCTTAACGAAAATTAAAAGAAATTCTTTAAGTTGTGTCGTAAAATTGCGCGCAACATCTTTTTATATCGTAAAGTTTTTTTTTTTTTTTTGTTTTTTTAATTTGAAAACGTGTTCTTCTTATCATTCCGAGGCTATTTCTTCAATTCGCGGAATTAATCGTTTATCTGAAAAATCGTTTTATCCAATTAGGAAAAACAAATCAAACTTCAATTCGAATCTGTTTGCGCTTTATTAATAAATGTAAGACGTTTTCGTTGTTACATCGCTCGGCTCGCGTCGATCGAAAGAAAACTAAACCGGAGATTTAAAGAGAGTCTTTCTCGAAAAATTAGGAAGATGCGTTAAAATCGTTAAAGGGAAAATTTAAGCCTTATATCTTTTACTACTATAAATAATGACGGAAGAATAGGAGTAGCTTTTAGAGGGAAATTGGAAAAGAGCAAATTACAAAAAGCGTTTTCCCAGATGCCTCACTCGGAAGAGGGTAAAAACTCGAGACTGACGGCGACCTCTATTCACGAAGAGGATGTGTGCGAGCGATTTAACCCACTCTATAGTAGAAGATAGTGCCGGTGGTTTTGAAAGTGGCGAACCAACTATTTTAGAACAAAGGAAGAATTGGCGCGTAAGGCTATCAGAAATAGAAAAGGATTGTTCTTATATATATATATATATATATATATATATATATATATATATATATATATATATATATAGTTGTATTAACTTTACACACTTACGTAAGCACGCAATCAGTGCCATTCTTTAGCCAATTGTCTACATTGTCGGCTATATAAACAGTCGTTCACCTTTATTACCACTATACGGGTGCAGTAGTCGAATTGGATTTTCGACGTGGGTTTGTAGGATGGGATGTTTTATACACAAAAACTTATAGACGAACGAGGAAATTATGTCAGAGTCGTGTAATTACGTCTATTTGTGTGTACGTGAACGGAGGCTATCCTGAAATTTGGCTATTTCGTAAGACTCGGAGATTTTTGTTGTTGCAGTTATTATTAATAAAATATGAATTTCTGCTAAGCTACTACTCTCTATACGTGGTCATTGTGTAGTTTCGAAATATCTTTTAAAAATAAAAACGAAAATGATAATGATAAAAATAAAAGTAAAAAGTCGTAGTAAATAATGAGAATAACTTTGTATCAGGGCTTTTTCCCATAGAAATGTCGGACGGACAAAGGCAAAGGCCTTAGAAAAGAGAAAGCTGATCCATCTTTCTCGCCCTAATAACGATAAAAGCTTCTGTCCGTCCGGCTAAAAATGGAAAACCGCCAATTTCTCTGGGTTGTACGATGGTGCTAATATAATACGGTTTGACTCTTACACACACATATATATATATACATATATATATATATATATGCGTCGAACACGATGAAAAGGAACTATATAACTAAATGCTTGAAATAATGCTCCTGATATCTGTGTATATAATTCGTTTGTGTGTATGTATGTGTGTGTATATTTTTATTCTCAATATCGTTGATATAATCGAAGTATTTTTAAACGGCTGCCTCTTAACATTTTAGAATTGAAGCGATATGTAATAATCGTGCGTGCGGTGGTTACGTGTAAATGATTTATACTCGCCCATTCCGATCAGCTTGCCATCTTTTATTTTATTAATTTTTTCCTTTTTTAAGCAAATTCTTTTTTATTTTTATTTTTTTTTAATTTACTCGTTCAACGCTTTAAAGATAATTTTATGGATCGTATTACCAGTTAGGACTTCGTATTTAAGTATTCTTTGAAGTCAGCTATCCGTAGAGCGGTATAAGCGAAAACGAAACGGTTGCTGAATCGTCAGATATTAAAACGAAACTCGGATGTTTTTAGATGCGGTTTGTAACATGAGTAATTATTTCTTCAGCTATCGTATTCAATTTTTTTATTATTTAACAGAGTTCCTTAACGGCTAAAAGGTGCATAAAATTCATTTCTGTCCACGTAATTTATATTCGGTTTTCTCCATTTAAAATTCCGCTGATAATGGCTAAACCGATTGAAACCTGTCGACTGAAAAAGGAAAAGAAATCCTTTAAAAGAATATATCCTATTTTTTATTTGGAATATTGCCGAAGAGTTTATCTTATTATTATACTTAAAAAATAAAGTAAAAAAACAAACAAACAATTGTAATCGGTTAGGTTATTTTCAATTAAAATGTGGAATGTTTGAATTTTGTAATTATAAACCGGCTAATTACACGAGAAATTTAAATCGATATTATATCGGATTCAAGAAAGAACGTATTCTCTTGAGTTAAATTTTTTCTTTTTAAATTATATAAAAAGAATCAATGTTTCGTATTTAAACACTATCCTATCTAAGTATCTCGGACTGGTTCATATATATATATATATATATATATATATATATATATATATATATATATATATATATATATATATATATATATTTAGCAAAACAAAATAAAATCGAAGTTAATCACTAAAAAATTTATTACATAAACACGAAGCTTTTCGACAATGAAATCATTTTCAAGCTACGAATAGTCGAAAAGCTTCGTGTTTATGTAATAAATTTTTTAGTGATTAACTTCGATTTTATTTTGTTTTGCTAAATTCATAAAATCACTACTCTCCAATACATCAACATTATATATATATATATATATATATATATATATATATATATATATATATATATATAAAATACTCCTAAATGAAATCCGTCCGGAAATGAGTCTATGTAATATAGCGATGAGACGAATAGCTACATACTTTGGCCACATTATACGGCAAGATAGTTCCGAAAAACTACTTCCGGTTGGCATGGTCCAAGGAAAAATGGAAAAAAAGGAAGAGCGCCCATAAGGGTACACGGATGTAATTAAAAAAATGACAAACGCCACGTCGATTCAGCGAGTTATAACGCATGGCGAGCAAAAGTTAGGCAAATTAAGGTTCACGATTTCACCATACTCGGATCGACCAAACGATGGAGAAGATATATAATATATATATATTTAAAAATAATTCATTTATTTTCTAATATTTTAATTGTTACTATCGTTTTATTGCTATTACTACGATTGTGGATGACGTTACTTTTGGAAACGTATATTCAAACGAAAACATACAGGACAATGAGAAATACTTATTACTAATAAGAAATCCATTTGGCACTCGATTACTCTAAACATACATATGCATACATGTATGTATATATATACACACACCCAGAGTCACGGCTTAACTTTTTTTAAAAAAATAAGAATAGATAAATAAATAAAACGTAGGACAGAATTATATATTAACAAATAAAAAATCGACCGTAGAAATGTTGGAAAATTTAAGAGTTGATTTAAAAGCTACGACGCGATCTTTGTCCGTGGTATTCGAATGACCGATAACCTTTTTTTTTATTTTTTTTTTATTTTTTTTCGAGGAGTAGTCGTTTTGTGGTCGAAATAAAGAGGAGGGGATTGGGACAAATTATAAATTAATTTCTTCGTTTCGGTTGCGACTATTAAAGTTCGTGCTCGATTTGCACAATTCCGGAGGAGCAAGCTTTATCCGGAAGCGAAAAGCATTAATTCAGCTTGGGCGGACACGAGTAAACCACACATCAGCACATATGTAAAAAAATCTACGCAAAAACATGAAAGCTCGTTTACCTCTACTACTTTTGTATCATATTAGTGTATTTGTATTTTTATATATATATGTGTGTGTGTGTGTGTGAGTATAATATCGTGTATTATCGAATGTACAGAATGTTTTTTTTTTGCTTATGATAGTAAAGGGTTTGCTACAGACGATGGGTTACCAGGGTGTTTTATACGATCGGGGTAGTTACTTTGACACGTACTGTCGGCAATTTCGAATCGCAGGAGATCCCGATAGAAATAATAATAATAATAATTATTATCATTATTATTATAATTATTATAACGATGATAATGGCAACTCACGTGTAGATTTTGAAAAAAAAAAAAGTCAAAATTTTATTGTCTAAATTGACTTTTATTTGTTGTAGTTCCTATTCGACGAGCGACTTTTAGCGGGTGCGGTCGTTTGTCGCGTGTTGGCTTTTGTCCGAATCTCGGGTTTTTAGTTCGTATTTTTATTTCGACTGCCTTTTTATATATTCGGTAAACGTATTTCGTAATACCGTTAGGCGGATGGCAGTGCCGGTGGTTAACCCTCGTTTCTGCCGCTGTTCTCAAAAATACGGGCCAATTTTTCACACACACATATATATCTATGTGTATATATATATATATATATATATATATATATATATCGTCGACATCAGTTCCCCTTCGGTCCGATGTCAGTGTTCTATGTTTTTCCTCGATAAAAATTAAAATTTACCAACTATCAGTCGTTACTATCACGAACACAATGTAACACACACATATATATATATTTAAATAAAATTGGAATATTTTATTATAACGTTTCTACTACCGGATGCTAATCCGTAGCTGATTACTACTAATTTCGTATGCTACTCTCACAATGTATTCATTCGTCGCGTTTCGTGATTTTCCAGTTTTACTTTGATTTCCGATTACCGGGAAAAAACCGACCGGTTAAAATTTATTCTCCGGACGATATTTCGAAAAAATTTTTACAATTTTCGTCGTCGATTATTTTGTAAATACCGAAGAATTTTTTTTCGAAAAATGGATTGAAAAACTAGAAACACACATACGCCGGAATATTTTTAACTTAAAACTGCGTATACACGTTATCGCGCACGTTCTTAATAACTAAAATTCGATTATCCGCTATTATATTTTTTAACTAGACAGATTACCGGGTACTTTAATTATTAAAACAATTGCCGACTATATTGTATACGATATACTTTAAGTACGCCATAATTCAGCCGAAGAAAAAAATTTTTATCGCGTTGACAACTATAACAGTACCTGACTCAACTAAAAAAAAGTCTGACATTTACGCCAAAATACGTTAAACATTAACTAGTTGACGTAGATTTATTAATTACGTACGCAATAGAGCATGGTATCGAGTTCTCTAATAGGTATTTATCATATCCGAGTAGAAAGTTTAATAGTTTTTGTGTGTATGTATGTATGTATGTATGTATGTATGTATGTATATATCACCCTAATATAGGGCGACCCAGAGAAGACTGACGGTTTTGTTGTCTTTTAGATCACTCGAAAACTACTCGACCAAAATTTTTCAATGAACTTTTATTTAAAAATAGGAAAACCAGAGATTAGCTTACAATCATTTGTGGAACACAATATCGTTCATATGGAAGCCATTTGCAACAATACATTCATTCAGTCTTTATAAAATTTTCAACGACTTTTTCGAGCGTAGGTCGCTGAATTTTTAAATTTCTTCAGAAATCTTGCAGATCTCGTGAACGTGTTTCGTAAATGCCGCTCTTACTCCCCCAAAAAAAATTACGTAACTTTTCGGGACTATCTTTGCATTGTCTAATCGATTCACGCTGGAAATGACGTTACACGCAAAACGCGTGTTCCTTCTCGTTACAGGATACTATAATAACTAAATCTCTCGCGCGTACACTAAACTTAGAATACGCGGTTTACGTTGTAGCAGTCATATTAACTCCGCTATTCAAAAAATAAAACCGTCCATCTTCTATGGGTCATCTTATATTTATCTAGTCGTGCATAAAATGAATTTATCATATATTTGGCTGAATATACCACCGACTGTAATGAGAACAAATGTATCAATTATGATGAACGGTGGGAAATAAAAAAAGCGTCTATACTATGCGGATAACCTTGCGAATTGTGTACTAAAACCGAATACACGAGTAGATACCGTCACTTCGCTGATAGAGTTCAAACAGCACATATATAACAGTCGGGAAAGTAGCAATAACATATCGTTAAAATGTGGGAATATAAAAACCATAGTCGGGTAACTAAGGCGACCGACTAATAGGGAGATGTCGAATGCAGAAAGCATTTTCAATGTAGCGAAGGCTTTTATAAGGAGAAGAAAATCAGTAGAGAACTACCGAAAAACTAACGTCGGAAATGAACGAGTTTTTTACAGTCAGTCGCGTTACTATATTCTGTTAGTTTTCAATGTCGATTCTATCTTCTCGCGATAATTCCGAATTCCAGATAACCACTTCTCCGCGGAATAAGTTTTTTTTAAAAAAAATATAATAGACTTAATAAATAATCTCCATTCATGGATGATTACCGCTGTATCGTGGAACGTTTTCAAATTTTTTTCTTAATTTTAATCGTTATCACGCGATCAAATAACTAATAATAAAACTGGTAAACGACCTAATACCGAGAAATATAGGCGTATCGAAACGCGGCAAAAGCTTTTTCAAATTTCGTTTGACACTTTAAACGGACGCGCACGTAAACGTAACGGAGATGACAATTGAAAAGATAAACGAACAGATTCGGCTATTAATATCGTCGTAATTCGCGACTTTACACCACCGTTACTAGCAGTCAGTCTAGCGGTTTTCTGCCATTTTTAACCACTTCAGGGGATGATGAAATCTAGATTTCATCTGTAACTGCGTCCAAAAACAAACAGTAGAACTAAGATTTAGTCTTTTATCCGTGGTTCACTCATATATATATATATTATATATAACTCCCTTTTATTTACTTGTAAACGGTTAACAACATACTTTCCTCCTTTTACATCTTTACATTCACTCATCATTACCATCACCATTTTAGTTGTCAGATCTTTATCATATATATATATATATATATATTATACGTATGTATGTATGTATATATAACGTACAATATTATATCGTATGCCAAAGTAAATCGTATAATACCAGTAGAATTCTAGATGATGGACTCGGTTCCGAGTTTTTGAGAGAAATAATGCGCCTAGTCACGTTCTGTTGAAACTTTAGTCCGTTCATTCGCTTCGGGCTTTCGAATTTTCGAAACTGTTCCTCCCTTACCCTCCGCAGTAACCGTGATAGAAGTAGTGGTGATTGTAGTACCAGTGTTAAAGCGACGTTCATCATCGTTATTATTGTCGTCTTTACTATTGCTATTAAATTTATTATCATTATTGTTATCATTATTATTATTATTATTGCACGATAAACGTAATAAGCCACACTCTGATGTCGTGTTGTAGCAGTTTGACGTTTGCATCGGTCTTAGAGGAGATAAGTTTCTTCATGGGAGTTAAGACTGTTCTGGAATTAAATTCTCGTTTCTTTTCGTTGCTAACTGCTTTAAATGTCTTCTCTACTTGTCTTAACTTTCTTCTTAATTTCATCTTCTACTCTCTTATAGACACCTTTCGCTGCTCATAGTACCGTCTACAATAACATCCCCTATACAACGCGATGCGTTCCGTCTGTTCCCCATGGTACACCCCATATTCCGTCAGAATCATATTTTCTTCCTAATCATCTTAAATTATATATATGTATATATATTATTTTTCGAAAACCAAAATTCGAACTTTATTACATTTTTCTTTTCCAACGGGTAAACTAGAGGAAAAAAATCAACAACTTACACTCCCGGCGTTAGTGGTACTAATCTAACTGTCGTTAAATTTCGCGCGTACTGTCGCTTATATTCGAATTGCATGGAACGCGTTTCGTACGCTTCTTGAAAATGGAACGGATAAGCTGGATAGAAAAAATCCAAAATGAACAGGTACTACGGTAAATTCGAGAGAGAAAAGGTCGTTATTAAATCGGATGAGAAAAACACGATTAACTCTGATGGATCGTGTACTTCGGCATGGCGGATTATTTCGAAATATTCTCGAAAGTAAAATCCTAGGAAAAGGGAACCGCGGAATACCGGGAAGACGGAAGTTTACTACTATCATTAATGAGGTTGATGATGATGATTTTACGTGAATGAGGGTTTCCCCTCTGTTCACGGCTTAATCTTATAAATGTGCGTAATGCGCAGTCGTATCCGAAACCGTATTCGTTGTATTTTCTTTAAAAATATTTTAATTTTCAATTAATTACCGGAACGAAATTTTCGTGTTTTTTTTTTTCGCGATCTATGAATCAATACGAGTAATATGTGAAGATTTGAACACGAAATAACGGATAAGAAAGCATGTTATACTTCTCTATATGTGCTTACGCGCAAAAAATATTATTTCATAATTTCTCTACGTGTTTGTACGTACGTTTGTAAACTGAATATACACGTATATGAGCACAGCATGGCGGAAAGACTAGACGTGCCCGACTACATTGTGAGAATAGGCCTGCCTATGGGCCTATGTGTATAATCCTTTGGCTCGCTCGCTCATTTTACGGGTTAACTTCCCACAGATATAAGGCGCTAATAGAAGTTTCACCTCAAAAAATTCAATAAATATACGGATCAATTTATTAAGGCAAAACTAAATGCCGATGGACTTGAGAAAACGCATGTATGGTCTATGGTAATGGACTATAGATAAATGAAATGTGGACAAGTTATGGGTTCGAAATATGGTGCTGGAAGAGAACGGAGAAGATAAAAAAAATCGAGATATTATGAATTTAGTAGATCGGATACGGAGAACGCGGTTAAGCTGAACTGACCATGTTAGAAGACACGAAGGAGTTTTTGAGAGTAAAATCCGAGAGAAACGAAGACGTGGAAGACACAGAAATTCATTCGTAGTAATTTTACTACCAGACAAATATCATCATGGAAAAAGACCGATCTTAGAACTGAACTAAAAGAATAGAACAGAATAGAATTAAAAATAACGGAATAACGGATGAAGTAATAAGTAAAGTTCTCTAAACTTCGGTAATGTCGCTCCTAATGCACGTCAACCGGGTGGTTGATAAAGACAGTCATCCGAGTGGCCCTTTCTAGGTAGGTCAACACGTAAGTGGTTTAATCATAGACTTTCGCGATCCCTAGTAAGTTTATATTCGTTCATAGACCAATTGGATGAATATCGGTCGGGGTCTTTTTATTAATGAAAAATGATCATCTTCTATTTGGATTCGAACTAAGATCGTACCAGCTGAATACTATTAGTATTACCGCTATGTACGTGTTTTGTTATTTTTTCAGTTAAAAACCTCGTTCAGTTTGTCATCTATCATTAATTTGTAATCAATAAATTCTAAATTTATAATTTGCACGTCGTTTATAATTCGAGCGAGGCGTGCGTATAATGTAATAGTAGAATTGCATAAATAATGCGGAGATAATTTGGCGGGTGTGGCTCGGATCTATTAACTTCCTGATTACTTGCCAGGTTAACTTCACATCGTACTAAATTCCTTACTTATAATATCGCTTAACGAGTACATGTATTTTAGTCAAATCCTTTATATGTACTCTAACTAAATGTCTTCAACTAAACATTGTACTTCTTCCACGATTCCATAATGTACGCGACTAGTAGCATAACGATACTACTATTACACTTTTTGTGGAAAACCGCCTGCTCTCTTGGTCGCTTTTTGAAATACGTCTTCATTACTTAGGTTACACCTTGTCCTTATTCTATTCGGCCAGTTTTGGTAGGGCGTTGGTATCTGTATTCGTTGTGTATATATATATACATATATATATATATGTTTTTATGGTGTAACGGCAAAATGAATCTCCAGGATGGTCCGAATTTCTTATAGTAAAAAGGTGTTTAGTTAACCGAATTCAATTTGATCGATAAATGAGATTAATCAGATTACTGAAGAGATCTCGAATTGAGTAAAAGGACAAAAAAATTCATATTCGTTTGACTAATATCGCTGGAGTGGTTCTCTATCAATTTTTTATATTAAGAAAAGTTACTACGATAGTTCCAATTAGATAACCTGCTTGGTTTTTCCTTAGTACACGTATATATATATATATATATATATATATATATATATAATTCGCGTGTCGTGTTGATTTAAATGTCCACAGATTATAAATATCGAAGAAAATTAACAGATTTTTTTTTTAAAGGTAATCTGAAGCGCCGGATTACTGTTGTCGTCATCGTTCTGAGTTAGTTAATTATTTGCGCATATCGCGCGAAAAGTTTCATGACCTAAAAACGACCGACACAAATTTCGGTTCTAGACGAGCGATGAACGTATATATCTTCGATAGTTTCCTGATTATTATAAGGATTATGACGACTACAGTGTCAACGGTCTTTTTCTACTTCTGCCAATTCATTCCTGGCCATGTAGGCTATTCATGAAGGGTATAATCTCTTATATGAGAAATACATCCATTGATGTATTCAGCCCATCTCTTAAACTAGGTAGCAAATTTTTGTTCTTTTTAATCGTGCGGTTCGCATTACGTCAGCAAGGGCAGCTATTAGCTCATTGCAGACCCTGCAAATCGCCGATAGATAGCTTGATTGGTAACGCACCACGACATTCTGTATATCATCCTTAAAGTTTTTTGTTTTGTTTTTTTTTAAAAAAAAGCGTGGTATTATATTTCTGTTTGTCTTTTTCGCACATATCTTGGTGCGACTGAAAATGGAAAAACGAACTAAACCGAGTGGTTCGTTGTTTCATACCAGCAAATGTGAATTTGTTTTGTCGTTTCCTTCACACAGTCGAGCATGTATTATGTATGTGTGTATGTATATTATACGTGCGATATAAATTTGCTCACCCGTTCATTTTTCAAGAAAATGTTCAAAGCGACGGAATGATAATAAAATGCGAATGAAAAACAAGGCAAGAAAGCTTTTAAAGAATAACAATTTCCAGTAACGTATTATTATTATTAATTATTATTATTGTTATTATTATTATTGTTATTATTATTATTGTATACGAGTTTCATCCACTTGTGACTATTATAAAGAATTTCCAGGGAAAAATGAAAGGAGAAAGTCGAAAAAAAATGAGTGTCCGTCAAAAAGCGGCCTTTATTTGATTTATTAGGTAGGCGTCGGTAAAAACGTCTATCTATCTCGTTTTCACTTCATTCGACAATATATGGGAAAAAGAAGGACGGAAATATATTAAGAAGAAAAAAAAAACAAATTTAAGAGGCTAAATTGAAAATAAATTTATTACGAAGAAGGTTACGTCTGCCTGCTTTACCCCTCGATCCACCATTTCGCCTACGAAATTAATAAATAGGAATTATTATTCTTACCGATAAATAATTTACGAGCGATTTACTGGGCATTGGAGTACTCGTCAATTTTGAAAAATTTTCTCATCATTTTATCCGGCTCGTACACCGTACACACACACACACATACATTTTCACCAAACTTTCCCCTTTTTGTTTTATATATTAGCTCTCTCTCGCTCTCACACAAACACGTAAAATTTAGTCATCACGAATACTCGTTTGCGTCTACAGTTTTACGCGTTTGTATTATTGTGTTATTTATTTAAATTTTTTCTTGGAGTTTCCATCTAGGGAATAAAATATCCTGGAAATTAAACCGATTTGTTTATTCATTTTAACAAAAATCACACTTTTCTCGCATTTGAATATAGGCTGGTCCGTTTTATTTTTTAAAGAATATTCTAAAAAAGTACTGAATTCTGCGAGTTACGAGATGGTGCTGAACTATATTATAAGATGCGTATATCCCATTCCTATCTCTAAGGTGAATGAGGTTACAATCTTGTTGACGCGAGTTTATTTATGCGAGATGTTTACAGATTTATTTAGGGGGTGACTGACTCACGTCTGTGCTCTGCAGCACTGCTGGTTTCTGCTTGTTTTCTCATCTAAAACCTAACCACTATTTCAGAGTATTATGAAGTCCAAACGACTGATCGATAATCGATAATTGATAAATATAAAGTCGATTAATTATTAATTAACGGAATTTACATCGAAATTAATTTTTTAAATTATTTAACTTTCACATTTCATGCTCTCTGCCTCATACATAACCCGAGAGATACATCCGATAGCGTCGACTCAGTTCACACACCCTACAAACACCGCACATTATATGTATATATATGTATATATATATATGTATATGTATATATTAGTGATGGTCATAACCGATTTATGACTAATGACTAATCCAGTTTTTTTAAATAACCGACTAATTCGGTTTTTTCAAAATAACCGAGTAAATCAGGCGTTTTCTGACTTAAAATTTGTTTACTACTTTAAACAATCGATTAATATTCTCCTTTGTTTATATACGACGTTCACATATATTTATAAAAAATTCTGTAATGATGTTATTTTGTCCACATAAGTAAATTTAATTTTTTATTTAATTTTTACATCATATTGTGATTTAGAGTAAAACCCGACTACTTTAAATCGAATGAATTAATTACATTTCGACTAATATCAGTAGGTTGTGTATCTGGTTATTTTGGTTCGATTGCAATGAAGTAATCACATTTCGAATGAAATATACCATTGCGTTTTTTTTTTTACTGTATTTAGCAAAGTTTACTTCGGATTTAATAATAAGAGTTTAACAGTGTGTAATTATAATTTGATTTAAGTAATTAAGGATATGGAACGCAGAAGAAAATATCGACATTAGTAGTTTTTGTCAGAACTGATTGAGAACTAGTCGGATGTATATCGATATTAGTAGGTTTTGCTAGAATCGATTAAAAATTACTGCGATTATAAAAACGATGATCCTATAAACACCAATTACATATATTCACGTTGTATTAAAGTATGTATATTTAATTTAATAATGGGGTTTTAAAATTTTTATGATTACATTATTCGTTTCACAAAATTTCAAACAATTCTAAATTATCTTATATTGGTAGATTTTATTACACCAACTGGAAATTCTGTTTATTGACATTAGTAGGTTTCACTAGAACCGATTAAATATTAGTCGGATATTGAATAGAATGATTCTTAGTTATATTTTTACTAGAAAAATTATTGATTACGTAAAACGCCGATTACACATATTCATGTTATATTAAAATGTATTCAATTTATTGATGAAGTTCTGAAATCTTTAACGTGATTTACTTCACAGAATCCCATACAATTCGAGATTATCTGTTAGTTACCGTTTAATTGAAATATATTTCTTGACGATATTTTAAATACATTTAGTTTATTTCGTATTTGTTAACCATTATATAACTTATTATTATTAAGGGATATTTTTATTTGCCACACCGTGATTACATTGTACTGATAACAAATTAAAGTAAATCTGACTAAATAATAAACCGAATAATTAGTCGGTTTTTTAGAAACGATGTCACTAATTATTCAGTTATGCGAAGTAGTCGGTTATGCCCGTCACTAGTATATATCAATGATAGGTGGACTAAACGTATGATGCTTTCGTACACAAGGATAGCTCATGACTAGTTGGAGGGACAAAATTGTGAAATGGACAGGAATTAATTGGATTCGAGCCGTACAAGATAGAAGACGTTGGAAATGTTTGGAGAATGGGTTGATATATGCATATCGTTTATCGTGATGTATATATATATAATATATAAAATTCTCGTGTCACAATGTTCGTTCCCATACTCCTCCGAAACGGCTTGACCGATTCTTATGAAATTTTTTATGCATATTCAGTAAGTCTGAGAATCGGCTACTATCTATTTTTCAAACCTCTAAGTGATAAGGGGTGTCCACTCCAAAAAAAAAAAAAATTTTTTAATAATTTTTTTATTATGTGGCATTAAAAAATACATACAACCCTAAATTTTCACTTTTCTATCAACAACCCCTGCTTACTGGATTTTCCAGGCATGCCACCACATAACTTACAATTGAAGGTTGGATCTCCAATTATTTTGCTTCGTAATTTGAACCCGCCATGGCTGTGCAACGGTACGCGATTAGTCATTAAAAAATTAATGAAAAACGTTATCGAAGGCACCATTTTAAATGGCAAGTTTCGAGGTGAAAATATATTAATACCACGAATACCTATTATACCCACAGATGTGCCATCAATTTCCTATTAGATTGGCATTTCCAATGACTATTAATAAAAACCAAGGCCAAACAATGTCTGTTTGTGGCTTAGATTTTAGCACACCATGTTTTTCACACGGACAATTATACGTTGCATGCTCTCGAATGGATAAACCATCAAGTTTGTTTGTATTAGCTAAAGACGGGCTAACAAAAAATACTGTTCACGCTGTAGCATTAAGAGATTAATATTATGTGATGAATTAATGATATAAATAATTATTACTTTTAATAAATTAAAAAAATTAATGTTTGGTGTTTTGTTATTTTTATATTCCCTCATCGTTCACAGCGCTCCATGCCTTTTTCACTCATATTCCACATCCTTATACACTTCCAATAAGTTAGTTATTTTTTTTCTACACTAGGAATTCTCTAGAAATTATTTACATGGCAAAACAAAGTTTGCCGGGTATGAAAATTTGGCTTGAAGGGTTTTCGGCCCTTTTTGAGGCCCCTATGATAATCGGTGGTTCGGGTTGGGCTTAAAAGAAAGTAGACGTCGAGATCTATAATTTATGTTATGAGGTAAATGTTTTAAAAATTAAAAATCGCGAGTTGAATATTTCATTTTCGATTTTTAAAAATTCTGCCGTCGATTTTTAGTCGGCCAATTCTACAATGCATTTAAGTTCAATAAATCTACAAAAATTAAAAAGTATCGACATATCATTTAAATTTCGTTATAAATTTGTTTTTTAATTTTTTGTATAGTTCCTAATTCTCCATCGGTATTTGTGCTTTATTTAATTCAGCTATTAAATTTATACATTTATCAATTGTGTGGCGATACGAAGTTCGCCGGGTCAGCTAGTATATATATTATATATATAATATATATATATATATAAACAATGATGTTAAGCAACTAGTTATACTTGAATAATCTTTAATGAAACTTTTTACCAGTTACGCCATCTTCAGTTTGTAAAATAAATTATAATAAACGATGGTGAAAATGAAAAACGATATATATATATATATACACACCATGAAAAAACCTAGACCAACGATTTTTAACAATAAACAACTTAACTAGATTACATTCAGAGTTTTAAATGGCTAAAAGTTGAAATGCTTTATCCGTATTAATTGGCGAGTGTGTGGGTAAATAACAGATTCCGTAGTAAATAACATATTTAATCAACTACAATCATAATCATTTACAATCTTACAATCTGAATACTAAAAAACTGAATACGATTAATAATATGGTCTTCGAAAGTGATTCGCTATCAAAAATATTACTAGCGCGTTCCATGAATTATTATTATTTGTTAATTTTATTGTTTTTAATTTTTGTAATAATTCTATTTTTGTTCTTATTATGTCTGTTATTCTTTATACGATACTCTATTTTATTATTCTTTCTCCCAACGACCCCCTTAAACCCCGCACCCATAAAAAAAAAGTATAATCCATTAAAGGTGGAAATAACTTTTTCAAAATAGTTATTTGATTTGTATAATTGATATAGAAATAAAAAAAAAACCTTAATCGAACTAATAAGTTTACTGATTGTAAATAAATTTTTCACGAATTGTATGGTGATGTATATATATATATATGCGTGTGTGTGGGAAAAACCCTTCGCTACTTTTTAAATTATTTCGTATGCGCCATCTGGAGTGAATTTTAATCTACGGCAAAGGAAACAAGTTATAAATGACGATGGCGCGTATACATCACGTGTGAGAACAAACTTAACCAGCGACAGATGGTTATAAATGTAACAAAGATGTTACGTTTTAAATGTAATACAGCTACATCTTTATAGAGTAGAACGATAACATTAATATTAATAATAATATTAAAATAATAATTATAACGATGATGGTAATAATAATAATCATAATAATATTCGTAGTAGGAACAGTCTAGACACGCGGATGTATTATATGATGCAGAGTGTGCGTTCTAGAAATGAAGAATATACGTATAATTGAAATTATTGGAGTAATTTCAATTATTTTATTCCTCCGTTATGTTCATTGGTTTCGTATAAGTAATCCCACGACGTGTGTCGCTTGGAAAAATTATGCATGAAGAAGTATAATCGGTTTCGCGATAGAGTCGAGCACCATTTAGAGCAAACTATATTTTGCCGGATAATGAAAATTTTTAATATAAATCACAGATGTCGTCAAATCAATTATTAGGAAAATTTTACATTTTCGGAGAAGATTGTTTCTTATTGCCGCACTACTTTATTATGTTCTTTAATGTTGTCCGTTGTATGTTCTATTTATGCAAGAGACTGTTAGTACACGCGTATGAATTATTAGCATATAGATGTTGAGTTAGACTAGTTAAGAAAGTACCGGTTATCGGAACTTGTTATATAATTTCTATTTTCTATATTGCCCTAAGCAAATTTCACCTATTCTTCTTGTCGTTTTAACGCGGGAAGATGCTATAATATAATATTTAAATTTTGTAGCCAGGGGATGATAACGATGTCGTAGACACTTCGTGGATCATATGAAACGTCCCAGTTTCACGTGGATAATCACAATCACAGGTAGTTTCTTATTTTCTATCGCGTGAACAACTCGTTGCAATGTCTCTGGTCCAATAGAAATCCGATTCGGTTGTACCCGTTCTTTGCAGGGTAAGTCGAAAATAAGTACGTATTTATCCGAATTCAGTGTATGGCGCAATTTATTTTTCTCATCAAAATTTTCCGCGATAAGCTACTGTCGTACAGGCTGGCTTTTTTGACTTCAACTGCTTCGATTTTTTCTCGCGTCCATTTATTTGTAGGTTCCGAATTGCTTCGTATTTTGACCATTCACGTAAAGCTTCAGTTTTCATGCGAGTAGTGGATATTTATTTAATTATACCCGCGATGAGTCTCGTCGTTATGTTGAGTTTTGTGTTTAATTTTTTGATGTGGCAGCTTTTCAACCATATCGGAACGTCATATTATGGCGTAGAGTATACGAAAGTCAAAGCTGCTGTTCTAAGTATAGACGCTGTCAATTTCTGAATGATAATATTTATAGAAATTTCACCAAACCTCTCGGCGTGTCTATAGCTAAAAAACTCTTCGGCAGATTTTGCTGAAAATTGCTGTGTAGGCAGATGTAAATTAGCGACGAAAGTCTTCTTCGCTTTCTTGTTACGCCATGTCCAATCTCATCATAGCTACTAAATATCTCCGGGACGGATGATATTTTTCTGGATGTCTATGCATGTGCCCATAGTATGTTAACTTTCCGGTTCGGATGGTATAGAGCACCTCGGATTAATTTGACATTTTATTCAGCACTTCTCTCGACGAGATCTGGGTATGATATTTTTAGCATTTTACGATAAACGTACAACTCGAAAGCTTCGATTTTTCTCCTCCAACGTTTGTGTGAGAACGCAGCTTTCCATACTGTATAGTAGTATTGACCAAATGTAAAGTCTAAGGTGAAACATTTTTAAAATTCCTTCAACCCCTGTACTTTTTTTAAATTACACATTATTGTATATTCAAGTAATACTCCGCCAAGCTATAAAGGGTTTTAAAATAAGAGACGTCATAAAAAAAACTAAAAAACTAAAAAACTAAAAAAGCAAGACAATTTCCCGTTACTTTTTCCTAAATACTATAACGAATATTCCCATTTACTTTTAACAAATAATAATAATAATTGCTTTATTATATAGGCAAGTTTCTGAAATTGAAGATAGTTAGTTAAAATTTGTAAATGACGTGAACATCATTCCGGTCTATACAAATACACAATAGACATTTGTGTATTTGTGCCTTGCCTTTCGTATAAGTTCGGTTAAAGATATGTTCGTTAATATGTAATGGGATTTGTTAAATTATCAATTTCGGGTAAATGAGAAGAGTATGTGCGCGCGTGTATGTGTGTCTATGCGTTTATAGCGTCTAATACTGAAGGAAATTTGAATTAAATATGTTACGCGCGATAAAGTAGAAAGGATACGCCTTGATGAACGGTGAAGGAGGAAGACGGATGTCTGCCTATGCATAAATTAGATTAGCCTGAATTCGCTTAAAACTCGATCCTGATTACTGACAACCAAATTGTAAATATTTCCCCTGGTTATTAATGGCGCGCCAAGAATCATAAATTAACCTCGTACATCAGGTTATACGGTAATGTCGGCTAAAAAGTTCTTCTTTAAAGTAAGAAAAACGACTTTAGAGACGAAGTATAATAGGATCCTTTAAAATTTATTGTAATTTTAAATTTATCAGATTTTTACGGATTTAAACGATATTACGGCGGTTGATTTAAAGTCGAAATTCGTCTAATTCTAAAGAGCATTTGCAGAAATTTCAGCGATTTTTTTTGGTTAAAAATCACGATTTTACTTTCGCGATTAATCGACATTAAACAAATGATGATTAATAATCATCAAATCGATATATTTCGTAGAATTTTCAAAATATTAATCCTAAATAGAGAAAAATAACGCACTACATTCGAGTTACCATTAGAATTTAAATTTAATCGTATAGTTTAAATAATAATAATAACCTAATCGAATCAAATCAAATTTATATCTATATTGCAACACAGAAATTACCGACAAAGTATATCATATCGGTGTAAATTTCGACTATGCGCAAATTGCGCTAACGGCCGATTAAATAATATCAAATCAAACTTTATTCGGAAAATAGCACATGTTGAATACAGAATAATTAAAAAGATAGCTCATAATTCTGTATAATACTTCCCAAAACCCGGCTAAAACTGCGCGAGCAACGGGTTCACATTAATCATACTTCCGTACATATTTAATAAGAAATTTAAATTATTACAAATTTAAATCATCTCACCATAAATATAATCAATGTTTTACAGCGTAAGAAATAAATAAAATAAAAGTACACTATACTAATACAAATAATTCTACACGCGTGAAATCGTACAACAACGAATATCTCCCACATAGATAGACTTCATCAATAAATCACATCATACCAAACACTCACACGAAACATAGAAAAGCAACCTCTTCTTTACCCAACAGATATAGAGGTAAAACATTCACACATAAAGAACACACAATACAATCAAACACCAGTACATTGTATGAAAAAAACTACACACAGACTCTAATTCGGATATATTTCCTCTTTTTAAAAAAATTATATATAATAGTAATTTCACGTATACAATTAATAGTCTGTTACAAATACACTCGTTTAATTACATTTATCCCTACGAAACATTTTTAATTGATAAATGTAACTTGTTGTCATCGTACTGTAACGCGTGTAAGTAATTTACGTCTTCGTTTATAATTAAGTAAATCTATTCTCGTTTCGTTAGGTAAATTGTTTGATTTCTTAAACTAGTTTTGTCGAAACGTGGCACAAATGCAACAAGCTCATTAGTCATTCTAGTTCTACTGTGTCCATAAATAATTTGAAATGTATCCTTACGTTTCATAACGAATTTCAATAACTGCAATTCACATAATTCCAACGCACTAAACAACTTTTTTCGATGGAGCGAATTCATTTCTGAATAAGTTTCTCGAAAATTATATTGATAATAATTAATAATAACGAAACTAAAACTAACTAAAATAAAGGGAATAAAATCGCCTATGCGCAACATTATGCGACGGCTGGATTATTATTATAATATTATAACAATCAAAATATTTATCCAAACTTAATTATTAGTAACCCACATAGCCTTTATATAAACAGTTAATCACACCTGCACACAGGAATGAACCGATTTGTCCGTGCTACAAAATACAGTAGGTTTTTATGAATGTAAACTATAATTTTTCTTTTAAATTTTCATAATTAATTAGTCAAAACTGTCATCGTTTAACACTTTTCTCGTCTTTGCAGCGGATATTCATTTAATAGTTTCCTTCGCCTTCTTTTGTAATTAATTAGGCTAATTCTTAGTTATCTAGGCAATGCATTGTACTCCACTGCTCCGGCATACATTGCCTGCAACCTCATACTTGTTTTCTTATAATGAGGAACTATCGCCTTGGATGTATGATCGTGTCTTTCCATTATCCATTAATATGCCAGACTTATTACCATTTTTGAGAACAAACTGCAGCAAAATTAACGTATATAAATCTGATACAGATAGAAGTTTATTTTTTACATTCACATTCTCGTTCGTGATTATTCTCTTTAAGACGTGTTTTTGTAAAATTTCAATCGGTTTTATCACGACATCTCATTCCAATTCAATATTCCATACGTTAAGACCGGTTGATATACGTCAACCTTCGCGTGGCACCGAGTTCTTGTAAAATCGATTCGTTTGTACGTTTTGCTAATTCTAAGGAGTCGTCTCCAAAGTCATGTTATGAAACTGTCGATATTTTTTAATGTCCCCACGTCTTCGCTGCGTTATAATGCGGTAGAAAACACGAGCGTTTGGATAAGCTTAATTTTTGATATTTTTTCTAATGAAGTTGTGCTTACAAACCTTGTTGAAGTTTATTATTGACTTTCGTGTAAATTATATATATATATGTATAATCGAAAATTTATACGAAGAAAAGGAAATGGATTCCAATGTACGAGTGTTTCCATTTCGCCATTCGGACTTGTTCTGTTCTTTTAGTATTTCAGTATCTCTTCCGAGAGGGTAGGTGGTTTCTTTTAGAATTGTGCCTATTGGAAACGATTACTACAGGAAGAAACTTTCAGAGTTTTACGACGCTTTCCTTTCACAGATCGCTTTTAATTAGTGACTATTCAAAAACGATGTTTCCGATATTTCGTTTAACCCATAATTCGTTTGGAAGTTGTCGTCAAATTTTCTTCTGGAAGGAGTCGGTGACGTCGATACGTAATCTCGTTTTCTTCTTTTTTGTAAACGGATATTTCTTTAACTGACGCCTATATGTATATATGTGCAACATTTATTATCAATTTGGCTTACGTACTTACTATTTTGATAGGTAGTTCGATTTTCGAAATAAATTATTTTGGGTAGAAATATTTATCGCTTTTTTTTTTTTTATTATATTACCAAACTCAAGATACATTATTAGCAACATTTGCTGATGATATCATGACAACAGATGACAGTCCAGAAAAGATAACAAAAAGTCTACAAACTGCGCTGAATAAAATTACCGAATGGTCGCATAACTGGAAAATAGTTATAAACGAAAACAAAAGTAACCGCATCATTTTTACAAAACGAAAAATAATGCGTCATAATTAATCTGTAAATGGCAAACGAGTACAACAAGACAAATCCATCAGATATCTTGGAGTACATTTGGATGGAACTCTTACACGGCTTAATCATATCAAAGCGAAAATAGTGGAGCTAAATCATAAAGCAAGACAGCTTGATTAGTTGGCAGCTGAACTTTGGGGATGTGCGTCCAAAAGTAATGTGAATAAGATTCAGCGCTTCCAGAATAAATTACTTCGCTCGTTGATTGGAGCACCATGGTATATATCTAACTAGACACTACATAAGGACCTCGGAATCAAATATGTGACTGAAGAAATACAACAATCAGTCGGGAAACATATGTCGAGACTAGAAGTACATGGCAATTCCCTCGCAACGAAATTACTGAAACAATTTACTTATTGGCTACATCAGCCAGATTGCAATTTGTATATATATATATATATATATATATTATATAACATTCAATATTACGAAAAACTGTATCACAACTTGCGGATATTAAATTGTTCACTTTTTCCTGTTAGCTCAATAAACGACCAGAATTTGTATTAAGTAAAACATATCGATAATTATTTGAGTAAAATAAATTGAGGTATTTATATTTATATATATATGTATATAAAAATTATAAACCAAACAAAATATAACACCCTTTAATCAGTAAAAGATATTTTGTTTGGTTTATAATTTATAAAATCACTACTCTCCAATATATTCAGCATTATTTATATATATATATAATATATATATAGTGAATATGTGTATTTATATATTTTAAGATATGTAGACGTTAATGTTATATATGACAAAACGGCTTAATATATAAAAAAATTTATAATTTACAATCTTAACTTTCATACATAATTTCGAAAGAGGACTAATATAATCTATAATTCATTTTAAATAAATTAATTTAACATATAAATATTTACGGAATTTACGTATTTTATATCAAACAAACGTCTTTTATCACGAAAATGAACAATTTTGCGAGCATCTAAGAAAATGTTCATCTACTATTAAATATTATCCAGCGTGAGAATTGAAGGTATGTATTTTTTTCTTCTTATTATTATTATTATATTTGAGCATTAACGATTCTATCCGTGGCTCTAAGAAATAGAGAAGTGGGGCTTAGTAAATATTTATTGTACGGCTTAATACGTAATAGGCGTAAATAAATAAATAATTCATCTCCGTAATTTTATTTAAACCGTCTGTCGGACGGTTGTACTTATCGTTAACATATAATATAATTATAACGTGCAATTAATTACAATATATATATGTGATGATGATACAAAATACTTTATCGTTTGTAACATTACAAAACGTAATTATTTGCTTTTTATTTCAATTATAATTAAAACTAATAATAATAAAAGACAATCTTTTAACGAAATATAATATTTATCAGGTGAACCGACGATAGACACGATTAGAAAAGTGCTTGGTGTAAGTCAGTGATTGACAATAAACAGTGAGCTTCGAAATCAGATATGAAGATTGACTAAAAATTGAAGAGTCTTTAGTTGAAAAAAAAAAAAATTGATCACGGCATCCGTTACGGTCATTACGACTGGAAATGACGATTATTAAATATTAACTAATATACCTTCTAAATCCCGATAAAACGTGAGAAAACGATAAACCGATTTGTTCTTTTCCTTATTATCAGCATCGAACGGAGTATGTATTTGGAAAACGAAGTATTCGACTTAATTAGTAAAAGGTTATTGTCCGTTATATCGAGAATCGAAATGGTGACGGATTGAATGAAATTTAAAAGCGTTCGTTGAACGGAGAGTATCGAATGAAAATTGAGGCGGATAGATGGAAAAAGAAAGAAAGATTTGAACGAAAAGCTTAAAAGTAGTTAAGTTTACTTAAGAAAAGCGAACTGGTAGCCCAACGAGGAAAAGGTAGGTATGCAAAAGGGTCCATTAAGGAGGAACAATCGTGCACATTCGCGAGAGCGGTAACACGGGGTCGAGATAATAGTGTTGAACTATATGTTATGTGTTTCGTCTTCAATCGACCGGATTTATTCCCGAGGAACGAGTTCTCGAATAGGAAAAACCAAACATTACTTCATGACGATAATGGGCGTCGAGAATAAAGATGTAACAGGCGTCTAGGGGATAAAAGTGGAAACTAAAATGAAAAAAGAAAAAAGAAGTAGAAAAAGAAAAAAATAGACGTAGTAGTTTCCTCTGTGTGTGTGTGTGTGTGTGTAAACTAACATATTTATGTAAAAATACGTGCTCGCGCGAATATATATACGCGACCCATTATCGAGAAAGGTTTCAGGTTTCGCTAATTTACACGCGGCCAAACTTATATAGTATTTCACACTCGGCTGAGGCTTTCGCCTGTGCCTTTAGAGCTTTTACCAGTAGCAAGAAGCAAGTGAGCGAATAAGTAAACGACCGAATAAGCAAGCGAGTAAGAAAGCCGATGGAAGGAAGTTAATTTATTTGTTAAAGTTTTCCAAAGTTCTACGCCCCGCACTTTCCTTAATTAGCAGATTTAATTTCCGAAATCGTACGCTTTCTGCCTTTACTGTAGGAGGAAAAACTTTACTACTTCATCGAACGACGTTGGAAAAAGGACCCGGGTTTTCTCGATTTGTGTGCGCGTGTGTATGCGAAAGTTGTAACTCTAAACGTTATCTGATGAAAGAAGATCGCTTAAGGATGCGCATTAATTTAAATTTTTTATTAAATATATTTTTTTTCATCTCTGAAATGAAAATTAAACAGAATTGTATGATTGAATAACGAAGACGAAAAGTTTGGTAAATTTCCTGGCGAAATATTTGATAATTTATACATTTATATACACACGTATATATTACATACATTTGCCTATATTAGACTGCAGCCGAGTCATACAAGATTCACTCATTCATACCTGATCAACATAACTCCGGCACCTCAGTGCACCGTGTGTAGCGCCACCCTTTCCGTCTCTCATATCTTCATTGACTGTCGTTTGTACTCCTCACTCAGATTGACTCTCAACCTTCCCTCATCACTTACTCTTCCCTTCAAAAATAAGTACTTTTTTCTAACTAACCTAATCATGTTCTTACGAATGTCTCGTCTCTACATCTTTAGGTAACTTCCTCTTCCTTGTGCCTATAGCCTTAGTTGCTGCACACGGCATGTTAATTCAGATCAATAATTATATATATATATATATATCTATATTAATATTGATGTATTGGACAGTAGTGATTTTATGAATTAACAAAACAAAATAAAATCGAAGTTTATCACGAAAAAATTGTTTATTATATAAACGAAGCTTTTCGACTATACAGTCATAGCTATTACCAAAAATAGAAACCTGAAGCCAGTATATCGTTCTCAATTTCATGTTTATTTCTTTAACCTTCATCTTATAATGCGCTCCTTCTACGTAACTCGTATTTTAACTTCTAGAGTTTGTATCCATTAACGTCAATTATATTCTTGTTTGTAATTTTATTTAACGTCTTATATAAGTATTTTTAGAATTGGCCCATTCTTACGAAAATTGATAATTTAATTCGGCATTCTGCGAAGAAATTTGACGAACCGACTATACTACGAAAGGAAAATTTATACAAATTTTGGTTTAGAATAAATTTTTTAGGATGTATCGCGCACATAGAATATATTTTTTTACTTATAATAATGTACTACTACTAGTTGTCAATCAACGATAATTAGAAATATTTTCGAATATAATCAAACGTGAAGGTAGGTCGGTACCTTCCTGATTACTCCTCCGACACCATACTAGTCCAGCGGTTTCTAGCGTTTCAATCAGGGGTACTGTCTTGTGCACTTAGATATCGAGTCTTTTTGCGTGTTTTTACTACGACATTAGCTTCGTTATCTTTACATTATAGCTACATACCAGGATGCCAGAGTTATCAACCGGTGAATTTTATTTCGGGAAGTCTATTATAAAATTGACCGTCCCGAAGAACCGGAAAGTTCAACCCCCGTAGGTGTAGGTAGATTAGACCCTTATCTGTTCGGTAGCTTTTCCGACAGAATACACGCTGTACGTAACTTGTTCGCATTTCGCTTGTAATTCGAGTCCCGTCGGAAACGAGATATTCTACTTGGTCGATAAATGAGTGTTAACTAGTTGGAAAGTGAGAGTAAATTCAGAAATGCCTGTATTGTCTACATACCGGGAGACGATTAATCATTATTACCGCGATAACTTGGATCACAACTAATAATGTTTCGATTTTTCGACATTTTCCTGTTCCATATAGATCGACTATTGCTTGTTTTCTTATCAGTACTGACCGTAACCTAATTATTTGACACAAAACGACAACGTTGTAAGTAAAGTATCTACGCGATATCCCGGAAATGTGGTCACCATAATCGATATGTTTTCCAGGTCATTTTTTACGGATGGTTATCGACGAGACATTTAATTTCTTTTTTGAGAAAAAAAAAATCGCATTAAAAAGTAAATTATAATCTTTATCATGTGCAGATAAAAAAGACAGTAGTTGAAAGCGAATAGAAACGAACAGAAATTAGAGTAGGTTATAATATGGAACGGACGCTTCTAGAAAAACTGAACTTTATTTTTGCCTTCGAATTTCCTCCAAAATTATTATCATCGTAAACCGTGTGTCCATAGTTAATTGCTCTGGCATGTGGCGTACATGGACGTTATATCTATCTATCTATATATATATATATATATATAAAAGTCCAGTCATTGTTTATTAGGCAAACGAGTTTGTTCGGGCAATTTTTTCTTCGCAAGAAATGCAAGGGATAAAAGGACGAACAAATGAACGAGGGAAAACTCCTCGAAGGAAACCAGAATCTGCACTAACCTGAGTCGGAGCGGTTTAAAATTTATGGGTACTTAGAATGGTGGAAGTTTTAGCGGGAAAAAAGGGAATTACCGGCGATAATAGTCCGTCGGATAAAAATCAAAAGTCGTTTCACGGTCCATTAAAGACTTACGACGCCTTCGTGTGTAATCCGAATAGGAAATACCTAAACGACAACTACGTTATTATTACCACTGCGCCAGATTAAACCTCATTCCGTTGTGTGTGTATATAGATATGTGTGTGTGTGTATATATATATATTTGTCACCTTCTGACCACTTCCTTGCCGTCCATTAATATTATTATTATTAATACTACTATTACTACTATTACTATTACTATTACCATAGACTTTAACCACGGCGATCATAAGTCTTTTTCTAATATTTTCTCGCGGTAGGGGGTTTCAGACAACCGGAAAACTCGGGTGAAGTCGCGTTTTCCTGTTTTCCAACGGGGAAAATTCGCGTTACGCGGAGCTGAAAAGAAAATGTGACTGGCGTATCGTCTTGTCTTTTATCTTTATTTCCGTTTTTTCAATTTGTTATTCAACGATTTCCGTTCTACGCGTATACGTGCCAGAGCAGATTTAACCGAATCCAATAAAAAACAGAGATAACTGAATTTATTAAAATCCCGTTGGTAGAAAACGTGTACATGCTACTTTATTTAGAACAGCGATTTACCTTTTAGAAATATTATATTTATATTTGCATCTACATACACGCACACATACATACATATATATATATATATATATATATATATATATATATATATATATATATATATATATATATATATGTAGTATCCGATGAAAGGTGTATGTTCGAATTCACTATAATTCTATTTCTCTCTTTTTTTACATCGTTTCCTATTTTCAATCTGTAAAGCTTTTTTTTCTTATTCTTCTCGTTACGCCATCTACGATTGAAGTTTGACCATCAACGTAACTGTTCCGTGTTTCCTTTTGGACGACACTTCTTAGGTTATTGAAATTTTCTTTTGGACAAGATGGACCGCTGAGATTTGGGACTGTTGAGAAAGGCTGTCAGGTACGATAAATTAAATAAACTACCGGGGAAACGGATTTGCTATTAGTTCTCGAAATATTTTCGCAGACGTGTCTGTTCGTGTATTGCTTATATTTAAGCTTATACATATATTTATGTTCAGCTTTATATTTACATTTACCTACAAATAATTCTCCTTCAGTCATTTTATTTCCGGGGTTGAAAATAAAAATGCGACCAGAGCATACCTGCATAAAGATTCTCCCGAGAAAATATTTCCTAATAATAATAATAATAATAATAATAGTTCTAATGGTATGTTTCTGTTTTCTTCTTATTTGGATTTAAATTAATTTTCTGGGTATACAATTTCTAAGAAGATAACTTCCACATAATAACGTCTAGACTATTACATTTTGCGCACTCATCGTTTATGCTTACCTACCTACCTAAATAGAAGAACTAACCTTCCGGTTTTTATACCTACCTCCCATCCTGTAAATTTTATTAATCTCAGCTATCCTTTCATTAATTCATTATTAGTTGGGGAGGTGAATTAAAGAAGCCGACAACGGTAATAGCGAAACCACGTCATATTATCCTGTCCCTTACTGGTTCTTTTATCACTTTTGGATTTCCGAGTTTGAAACCTTACGACTATATTATTCTATATAATATTATTATTTCTTTATATGACGCGTATAAATTATTATACGTTAATTCGATTATTGTATACCGGTACGTAATCACGCTGGTTAGAATCAGGAACTTCAAATTGAGGCTATTACTGTTTTAAAAATAAAATGAAACTTGTACATTATCGTGATAGAAAAATTGTAAAATTTTCGATGTTTTCAGTTTAAGTTTGTAAAAGGTGAAAATTTATACTTTTATCACTTCGATAAAAGAAAAAAATTTGCGAGAACGAGTTTTTACTCATGATGATGAACGTGCCGTATTTTTTCTTCGTCTAAAGACGGAATTACGTTGCCGGTAAATTCTACTCAGAAATATTACGTTACCCAACGAGAAGTGAGTACACGGTAGACTATTTATTTTTTACTTTTTAACTCGGTAATTTACGTACTGTATATTTGAAATTATAAATTACGAAACACCGATAAATTATGTATTACGATGATGATCCATTAACGTGACGTATACTGCTACGAGGCTAGATGCACGGACACGGAAGCTATTGAAACATGCCGGTTTCACGTAGGAACGCTACCGTTGGACTGGTTGCATTTGGCTGCAAAAATCGTTGTAATACTGATGGAAGATATCGAATAGTTCAGCTTTGTACTTTTGGCAGTGTCTATTGTTAATTTAACATTGGTGCAGGAACAAATAAGTGGTGATTCTCTTCTGATCAAGTGACTAAGAGCGAGAGTCGTATGTCCTAGCAATATACGACGAATGACTATTTCTTCATGTCGTGCCAACGAAGGAGGAGATCGCCGTAAATTAGTATCAGGTTTGAATGAGCGTAATTTGTTTGTTAACCACAATATATTCCATTTCGTGCGGAGCATTAAACGTATAAATTCAACTGAATACTGAATTTTTCTACAGTAATTATAGATATACTGTTTCGAATTGTTTATATTATTAAATTTTACGCGTATTTTATATATAATTATACATATATGATATATATATATGATTTATTTATTGATTTATTTATATACGGTTCATATAACAGTTTATGCATATTAAAATGCGAACACTGAGAAGGAAATAATTGAATAAAATGCATGCAACTGAATTAAACCACCAAACAGAAAAAATTTAAAAAAAAATGATATTAAATTATTAAAATAATATACAAAAAAAAAAATATGCGTTCTTTAATCATAATTAAATTTCTAAATCATCGACTACTGTGTTCCCCCACGAATATTTTTCAAAACCTTTCCTCTTATTTTCATATTAATATTTTTTCTTCTAGTTTTTTCACATCGACGACATTTTTAAATATTTTTTTGTCTTCCACACCAATAATTTTATTAGGTTGTTGGTAACATTTGGTGAAAACTAGAAACTATTTCTATTTTTATTTATTTTTTTAATTACTTTTTAATATTTTACCTGTATTGATAATTACAATATATACATGTATATAGTACATGTCTGTGTATATATATATATATATATATATATATATATATATATATATATATATATATATATATATATATATATATATATATATATATATATATATATATATATATATATATATATATATATATTATATATATATATATATATATATATATATATATTATATATATATATATATATATATATATATATATATATATATATATATATATATATATATATATATATATATATATATATATATATATATATATATATATATATATATATATATATATATATATATATATATATATATATATATATATATATATATATATATATATATATATATATATATATTATATATATATATATATATATATATTATATATATATATATATATATATATATATATATATATATATATATATATATATATATATATATATATATATATATATATATATATATATATATATATATATATATATATATATATATATATATATATATATATATATAATATATATATATATATATATATATATATATATATATATATATATATATATATATATATATATATATATATATATATATATATAATATATATATATATATTATAATATATATATATATATATATATATATATATATATATATATATATATATATATATATATATATATATATATATATATATATATATATATATATATATATATATATATATATATATATATATATATATATATATATATATATATATATATATATATATATATATATATATATATATATATATATATATATATATATATATATATAATATATATATATATATATATATATATATATTATATATATATATATATATATATATATATATATATATATATATATATATATATATATATATATATATATATATATATATATATATATTATATATATAATATATATATATATATATATATATATATATATATATATATATATATATATATATATATATATATATATATATATATATATATATTATATATATATATATATATATATATATATATATATATATATATATATATATATATATATATATATATATATATATATATATATATATATATATATATATATATATATATATATATATATATATATATATATATATATATATATATATATATATATATATATATATATATATATATATATATATATATATATATATATATATATATATATATATATATATATATATATATATATATATATATATATATATATATATATATATATATATATATATATATATATATATATATATATATATATATATATATATATATATATATATATATATATATATATATATATATATATATATATATATATATATATATATATATATATATATATATATATATATATATATATATATATATATATATATATATATATATATATATATATATATATATATATATATATATATATATATATATATATATATATATATATATATATATATATATATATATATATATATATATATATATATATATATATATATTTATATAGTGTGTGTGTGTTGGTTATAAGGAACGCATAATAAATGATCGTATACAATTTATATCTATTTCTCCGCAATAAAATAAATAAATAAAATTTAGTTGAAATATTTATGAGAATATATCAAATTATTGCCAAACTCAGATTCCGCCAACACCTAAATTACTTATTACTCTACTCATTCAGCTTGTATTTCATTACCTTTCTTACATTAATAAATCTTTAGCAAAAATTTTACCGCAACTCTAAATTTGGCGATAATTAATTTAAGCCCAATTTGTAACTACGATATAAGTAAACTCGTCTACTCGTTCTATCTTGAACATATGTAGTCGTGTAATTAGTATACAGGTTTTGGTTGTGATTTTTCCTGTAATCTATTTTATTGTATTATTGTATATGGTTATTACACTCGTGATATACGCAGTGAGAAATCTGTTTTCGGGATGCGCAATTTTTTTTTATTTTGTACTTTTACGTTATAGTTAATTCTGTTTTTCGAAATACACTTTTCATTTATTTACTTATTTATTTATTTATTTAGTCTCCGCGTTCGCTGTAGGCGTTACAAACATCGTCTACTTTAATTAATTATTTGTTATCGGATAATTTGTGTCATTTTATTATTTAGAATGATCGTTATTTAGTTATTTTAAAAATTATTTTACTGATACAGGCTTTTACCTCGTCATATTTATTCTGTAACGAGGCTAATTTTGTAATTCAGATATACTAAATTATGATTCTTACACGTAAATAATTAACAAAAAATCTTTCCTAAAAAGCAATAAAATCTTTATTTCCTATGATGATAATGTAGGCAGCCTGCAATTATGATGATATTCATATCGCCATTTTTCTCGTGGCTTGTAGCGTATAGATAACGCTTGAGCATTCTGCCCGCACGACCTATATTCGAATCCCACTAGGGATGCAATGCACGAGAATCAAACTTAGCAATTTATTGCTAACCTGGGAAAGTAACGGTAAAATTAGTTTTTCTCAGGAAAATTCGTTTGGTTAGTCTTCCGTCAAGACCGTCAGGTTACTTTGAGATTTCTAATTTTTTTTTAATCCTTCGCTACGTCAAATTAATCTAGTCAATTTTCGCTGATGTTTTCAGTCATTTTCAAACTGTGCACATGTATCGGTGTATCGAAATTTTTATCATTAATAATAAATAATTATAAAATTATTATTATTAAAAAAATATTATTATAATAAAAATAATAATTATTATTATATGGTTGGAAATGGTTTAATAAGAAATATCGAACGTATCGAACGTGATTTGAATAATTTATGCGCGTATACAAGATGCGCGAAGAATAACCCTTATGACGTATTGATAAAGGGGGGGGGAGTTGATGGAAGCGGGTGAATCCAATTTAAATGGTATTACCGTTACGCTTCCACGCTTCTGAATACGTGTCATTTGTTCAGTTGCTGTTGTCGAGACGTGAAACTGTTATTATTCGAGGAACTAGTAAGTAGAATCCGGCTTCATGTATTGCCTATACTTGCATCAATACTATGGTCGCCGTTACTACTAGAATAACGTGTACGAAAGTTTAATTAGAATAATCGTCAGGAATAATGCAACGAAAGGCATTTCATTTCGTTTGGCGAATCTACCGATGAATTATCATCCACCATCGGACATTCCGTCAAACGACAGTGACTGTCGTTCTAGGGTACGGCAAACTTTCGTTACAAGGATGTGAATAATTTAAATGCGATCGTATTGAACTAAATAATGTGACGCGTTCGTATCGTATATATATATATATGTGTATGTGTGTGTGTGTATTACTTTGTTGAACATCAGCTAAATGATTTTGAAACGCGGAAATGTAAAGTGCAAACTTATTGCTATACCCGATAGAATTTGTTTAAAAAATTCGAGTTTTCATCCATCCGAAATTTTGCAATCATTACCATCATATTTACACGGTTTCTCTTCGTTTCATATTTTATTTATATATATATATATATATATATATATATATATATATATATATATATATATATATATAAATAATAATTATCACCGTATTGTTCATTGTCGAACATCTGATTAGCACATTGCATGTTATTTTTGCGTATAAAATGCGTTAGTATTCTAGGCACTAATTATACAAAACGCAAGTACGCGCGTATATGATGCTATACGGAGTAGGACGCCACTTCAGTCCTTGTGATAATTGTGAGTTATTATGTAATGATACAATATTTCTTGAGTACAAGAGCTGTGATTCAATTTCTGTTATTGGGTTGATTTTTCAGCGCTCCAGCAACTAATGTAATGTGTGTATTTATGTGTTGTGTGTTTTGTATATATATAATCGAAATTTGCCTGACATGTATATCCATTTTTGGTCATCTATACCTAGATTTATTCAGTATGTTTTATATATATATATATATAATATGAGATAGTCGGCCAAAACGGGGACTCTACGGAAAACCGTTTAATAACTGTTCAACATTACAGCTTTGAAAGGTAAAAGTGCAGAACTATTAAAGTTACAGTTTCGTTATTGTTAAAATGACGTACTAAGTTTTATAATTTTCTTCATGAGCTCTCGAGTAAAATTTTATTTTTAAAATTGAAATTTACTCTATTTTACGCAATCGTAGTTGGATAAAATTGGATTTAGAATATAATAAAACACGGAAGGGAAATAAAATAAAGTAAAATATGTTAAATAAACAACTGTTGCATTATTAACACTTTAATGCTATTTTAATATTCTTATACATTATTATTGTTATTAATTATATTATAAATTACTATTATTTATTACATATATTTACAAAAACAATTTAAAGATCAAAGGTGGGTAAAGCGAACTAATAATATATAAATTTAGGTGTATTATATATGTGTATATATGGAAGTTTATATAATTCAAATTGGTCCGACATTTGTATCTGTTTTATTCCAATTTAATTCTTATTCAGTTCGTTAAAATATTAATGTATCTGTTTCTTTCAAATTTGAAAATTGAAATTTTAATATCGGCCTAAGTTTTTATCTTATTATTTCCGAGTGGCGCTGCTTGACATTAGCGATTTCATTATTGAAAATCAGCGTCATTATATTTCACAAGCATTAATCGCGATTGTAATTTATTTATTATGCAAAAAATAAATAAATTTTACGCAATTTTGGTAATGAATGCGCTAGTTTTATCGTTATTGTATTACGCGTGATTTAAGTTTGCAAGTGTGTATGTGTATGAATGTGTGTGATGTGTTTGTGACGTGGGCGAACAAAAGATTATGTTTTCCTATTCGCGCCATATCGAGGTGTTTCGATTTTATGTATCTGAATTATTCTCATGAAATAAATTTATATTTGAATTTGAATTTAAATTTGAATTATTATTACATTGGGCGCGGGATAAAAAAAAAAATTGTAAAAAAAGTAACCTTTAATAACGCAACATCGTAACCGCAAAAGTGGTGATGCAGCCGTGACCTCGACACGACGGACAACCGCCGGACACACATTAGCCGTATTAACGAATTATAATTTTCGGTCCGTTTTTTTCGACGAATAATAATTTTCTCGACCGGCGAAATTTGTAACGTTCCGCGCGCATTTCTCCGGCAGTTACAAATTTACCAGTAAACCTACATAAAATTTATGACACGAGCCGATTTTAACGCAAAGGGAATCGGGAAAAACCAACATGAAAATAGTCGCGAATACCTGATATTTCGTGTCCGTTTATATACACACACACACACACACATATATATATATATATATGTATAACATCAAAAAGCAGAGTATAAATTACTGGGAATGTTAAAGGGTATAAAGAACTGAAAACGACACTTTTACCGTATCCATCGAACTGCGTTGTCCTTTGAATGTGCTATAAAGTAAAACGGTTCCCGCGTGACTCAGTGGAAATAATAAATAAAATGAAAAAGAAAAAAAAGTTCTCCTAGCTAACCCTTACCGCTTTGTGGGAAAATCGACACCCGCGTCCCCCTTAAGCTATATAGGCGATTTCTGATATTTGTTCAGAATCTGTCGATTATATTACATATATATACATGTATATATGTTGTTGTGAAAAGTATGTATGTTTTATATATATATATATATGTAGGTTCGCACAGTACGCTAAGAAAGCGTGCACTAACCTATGGTAGAGCTGGCAGGTGATAATTTTCTCCCATGGCTAATTTTTTTCAAAGATACGTCTTTCCTTTTAGCTAAAGTAACTATACTTTTTATTACATTTCGGGCTTCGACTTTAAATAATCAATTCTTAAAGTGAACCTCTGTCCCTAACTGTCTCTTATAGGTTATATGTGAAGCAAGTGTCACTCTTTTCCCATTTACAATCATTAATTAATTATTTGGTTATTTATATATATATATATCGTGTGTGTATGTATTTATATAAATGGGGCTATTCTACATTAATGTATAATATAATGTTATTTATGTTTACTGATCAAAAACCTGTTTATTCACACGACGTGGTTCTGATTAATTTCTATCGGAAAATATGTTGTTGATTTTCCGTGAGAAATTATGTCCTATTAACGTATACAATTTAAGTTTGCTGACTAGTTATTTGGTTACATATTTTTTCTTCTTCTCGCTTTTTATGTGTAATATGTATATATATATATATCATCATCATAGATTTCTGTTTTAGCTCGTATACTAGTTAACCGTCCAAAAGTCATAATAGTATTCGTTTATCTAGTTAAAATATATGTGTATATTTTTAAGTGGGCTCTTCGAATTATAAATTTACATTATTTATATATATATATATTTAAACACTCGAATTAAGCCTGGATGACCGAAGAAATATTGAATATGATGAATAATTGCATACAAATAAATGATAAATATGATACTGCTTATGGCAGATGAATAAGCAAATAATACGTAAATGTACAGACGCTAAACATTAACAAACGTCTAATATTAAAATTAAAAATAATTATTCCGATGGAAGGTGTAAAATACATAAAGGGGTGAGGCAAGGATGCCCATTTTCATCACGGTTGTTAAATGCGTATGACGAAGAAATAATAAAAAATGACGAATTAAAGAAAATCGGTTACAAAATAAATGTGAAAGTGATAAACAATATTAGTAACGCGAATGATAGGGTGTATTAATTGCAGAAACGGAAGAACAACTGTGTATGATTATCATTAACGCAGAAGGAAAAAAGTAATGTATGTAAACACGGAAAAAACAGAGATAATGAAAAATATAAAAATAAAAATTAAGAACAAGATAATAAAACAGGTGACAGAGTTCAAATACTCGGGCGCAATATTGACAAGTGATGGTCGGGACGTAAAAGAAATAAATACGCGGATAGCACTGGCAAAGCGAGCTTTTACAAGTTTGAGACAAATATTACATAGTTAAGGAAAAGAATAGTCGTTACGGTCCGTGATGGAATATGCAACGGAATCTTGGACCTGTAACGCCGAAAGCGAATGTATAGGCGGTTGCTTAAGATACTACGTTGATAAATTGACAATCGTAAGACGTAAAAGGAAAAAATCGGAAATATAACGGGCATAAATTACCAGAAGAAGGCATTTTTATGTTAGCGGTCTAAGGGAATATGTTTGGAAAATCAACGAGAGGAAGGAAAAGTAAAAGGATGGAGTACATAAGAACGAACATAGGGGTAGTAGTAAATTCAGCTGGACACAGGAAGATAATTAGACGGTTAATGGTTCTTGATGCGAAACCTCCTCAGAGAGGAGACACAAGAAAATGATGATGATGACGATACTCGACTTATATTCTGAAATATTAGCAAATAATGTTCGTTTAGACTGCATAATGTATCGTTACTAAAATGTATAATGAAAATTTACGTCGATAAATTTTAGATCGCAGTTTGTAATTAAATCGGATATGTTTAAATTTTTATTTAATCGCAATACATACAGTTTTCCGAGTGTAACCTTGTACTTTGGACCGCGATAGTAGATTCGGTTTCTAATTAAATAAACGATTCGTTATTAAATTGACCAATGTATCGTGTGTACACGTTGTTCATATTTAACATATTTCTGAAAAAATTGAAGAAAAAGAGTTGTGGCGTCTAGGTGTCAGCGATATCACTTCGTGATAGTTAAGACGATAATTCTCGAAAGGGAACGTGTTCTAGAATTTGCTTCCGACCGGAATGAAATTAGAAACGAAACTTCGTGCTTTAATTTTTGGCGATTTTTGAAAAAGTCGTTCGGTGTAAACTGTAAACTTTTACTAGTATGCTGAAAATGATAATGGCTCGCTAAATTTATGATTAGTTTTTAAATCGTCTTTAATTATTTCTCGATGTTTTAAGGAATTTTCTTCTTCCGAAATATTCCTTATATCCAGCAGCGTCCTATTGCCTTCGAATCTTCTCGATAACTTAAGACGCCCTGACATATGTTAATGCGTCGAGCAAACTGATCGTTTAACTTAAGACATTCGGATGTCGGTTTAGCCGTTTTCCGCGCTTGGTAGCTAAGTTATAAACGACCTACGTGATTTCAAATTCAAATTCGTACACGCTACTCCAAGTTTCTTATAACACCAATAACTTTAAACTTAAATGACCATTCGACTAGCACGCTTCGCATATTCCGAAAGTTAGATTCCATACGTTCAACAATCGACTAGTAGTTTGGTCTAGTCTAGTGTTAAAAAACGCCTCCAAATTAAACGGGTATCAACACTAAAATAGTTATTAATAAATATCACAAATCGACTTTTATTAAAGCGTAACGGACTTATTTATATGCTGCATCAGTTTTATTCCATATTTGTCTGGAAACATAGTCTAAAGTTTTCCGAACCGTTTCTACAGTGTCATCGTTAAACATCGCGCTGTATACTCGTCACCCAGTTACTTAGATATCGTTTGTACAGCTAGAGGGAACGTCTTCCATTCGTATAAATAAAATATGCGTACGAATAATTATATAAATCTGCAAACGGTCGCAACATGAACTCCCTGACGTTTGAAAGAAATCTTTGTCCTTTGTAAATATTCAAAAATCTACGATACAAAGTAGAGTTTTCAACGCTAACCGTAATATCAGAATTTTTTGAACACCAACATTAAACCATTAATAACGTAATAAAGGTGATAAATAAAAACAATTTTTATGCAAGCTACTGCGTTAAAATCTAAAGACACTGTTGCATCCGCGTGTCAAAATTGCCGAAGAACTTATATTTATAAAACAAATTTTCCTTGTTTTCTTCTAATGCACATTTTAATTATGAATTAATAATAATATATAAAAAAAAATCAGGACGTTTTTATATTCGGTCTTTTAACGTCGTTTTTAATGCGAGCAACACAGGTGAGCGACATTTACATCGGTCTTAAAAGATAAATGTCGGTTGAAATGGTAAAGGAGATTTATATACGCTGATCAGTATATATATATATATATATATATGTATATATGTGTGTGTGTATAAAGTGTGTTTGTATTTATAAAAAGCTATGAACTTAATATATATCCACAAATATTATATATATATATATATATATATATATATATATATATATATATATATATATATATATATATATATATATATATATATATATATATATACGTGCTCTGAACAATGTAAACGTGCTTTTATCGGTTTTATGTCCCTTTCGGTACAAAGTTTCTACTGTCCGAGTTAAAGTTCTTTTCGTTTTGATTGGAGCTTCAATCATTAAATTTAAGGAACACGTGTGCTTCTAGTTTAATCGCGTACAACATGGTATACTTTATGCACATAGAGCGACAGTTATTTTTGGCTACATCATTCTAAGGATAAAGTATTTCCTTATATTTTATATACACGTGTACATTTAGTACGATATATATATATATATATATATATATATGGTGAGAAATTCAAGATGCAATCAAAAATTTTAAAAAATAAAAAAATCTTCGGGGAATGATGGTATTTATGCAGAATTATTCAAAGTACTTCCAAACAATGGAGTACAGATAATATGCACACTGTGTAATCAAATATGGAAAACGGAAACATGGCCAAAAGATTGTACATAGTCTATTCTCATACCTATATACAAGAAAGGTTCAAATAAACGATGTGAAAACTACAAAACAATTGTGCTGCTATCACACACAAGCAAAATCCTGCTCCATTTGAAATAATATATCTACTGGCAAATAGCAACAGAAAAAGCTGGATTTGTTAGTGGCGGAGGAACCAGAGAGTAAATTATTCGTATACGATAAGTAATTGAAAAAATTATCGAATATGACAAACCTAAGAAATTTATGTTTTATTTATTATCATAAAACATCCGGTTTTGTCAAATGGGATATTTGATAACCTTTATGGGTGTACTAGATCATCTAATTTAATAAACAATCTCTATGTTCAAACAAGCGAGAATAAGGCCCGACAGCGTGGATTCAGAAAACTTTCGCCCGCAGAAAGGCGAAAGGCATGGTTATGTATATATAGAGAATATGTAATGAGACAGGACTTGGAAGGCTATGTAGGAGGAGTTAAAGTACGCGGATATCAAGTATCGAACGTATGAGATACTTGCATCTAGAAATGAAATAACGCCAATTGAACAGAGTAGAAATTTAATAAAAATAAGACCAAAATTAAGGTAATACATAATGCAGGATATAGAAATAGCCTTGGATCATTAATGTACAGCCCGGGGCGGAAGTGAAGAGGAGATGAAATGCAGAGTGATGAGACTGAATAAAATTTGAAGAGATCATTCCATCGTTCGCTCAACGAATATTAAATACTTTAGTATTTGCCATATTTGCATATGGAGTAGAAACATGGACATTACGTAAGCGAGATGAACAAAAAATTGAGACGGATGTGTATGTGACGTAAAGTGCATTTTGCTTCGACAGGTCGAATAGCTTTTTCTTAAATTCGAGGCGATCAACTAAATTAACGGATGTCGTAGACAGCTCTCAAAAAAGTCGCAATTACGCGGATGGTCTCTATTTTAATGGAACAAAGTGTGGTACGAACGAATTATAATAGAAATTATAACGGAAATGCGGAACATTTATAAACGATTTTTTTTAAGCTTTCTAATTTATTAACAGCTTCATGGATACGAAACGTGGGACAATGCTGAAAATAGACAAATGCACAAACTCGATACGTATACGGTGTTGGTGGCGAACGCTAAAAATAAAACGACCTGACGAGATATCAAATAAAGAGGTTGTAAGAAAAAAAGTTTATGGAAAACTAGAAATAATACGAACGAGAAAAAAATAGATAACGTCTTCATACGACACATCGTATAGACGGAGCGCCGGATAATCTATTGCAAGATGCCGTGTTTTCACCAACCGTCCGTCCGTCCGGGTTGAGAAGAAATCTAAAATACGCAATAAGCGTTAGCTCGATCGGACGTTTTTCAAGCGTTAATCGATTAATCTGTCGATAAAAGTGTCTGCGATAAGTACTATTCGACGTCCGAGAACGTGTTATATCGCATCTATTAACCAGCGAGGATGAACTAAAAAATAAAATAAACGAAAAAATAAAATTTAAATTTAAAAAAAAAAAATCAAAATTCAGCCGCCTGTAATTGCGATGATGATGATGACTTTAAGCACGCTGTGAAATAAATGAAAGAAATACTCGACCTACATATTAATTTTATCAGATTATTCCGTATTTAATGTGCTTTTGCCACTAAATATTTTACGCATTGCATCTGGACTATAAACACACACACATATATATATATATATGTATGTATGTATGTATGTATAAAAGCTACGTAAGTGTGGTGGCAAAATTTTAACTGCATCGCGTGATATATGTTGAAAGATAGTTATCCGGTGATGAACGTTGAGAATTTTAAAATTGACTTTGTAATCATGGATAAATTTTATATAAAAATGACGTACTTATTGCGTGCAAACGATTACTTTAATTCCTCTTCTATCCAATTTCTAAATAGAAATGTTTTCTGTTTTTTGTTCCGTGAATAAATTATTAGTACCTGGGCGACCGAATTTTTCTCGGGTAGTTTTTTATTGTAAAATCGGTAGGGTTTCGGGGATAACAATCGTGTATTATAAAAATCGTTACATGCATAACTATAGTTTAATCGTGTAGAATTTCGTTTCATAAATTTCCTCACAAGTTAGATGTGCTAAAAAAAAGAACCTAAAATCTGGCAAAGAAACTGGACCAGACAAAATACAGGGCGAATTATTGAAAGTATGTCAAAACGACCATATAGCGCTAACATCTTTAGTTAAATTTTTCAACTCGATGCTGTTGTCATATCATCGGAGTGGTTGAAGTATGTTTTTATTTCACTACCAAAGAAGTATACTGATTGCAATAAGTATCGTACAACAAGTCTTATGTCACATATCTTGAAGATGTTCCTCTAAAGTAATTCACAGTCGAATTTATGAAAAATGTGGGTGAATATCAATTTGGATTTAGAAGAACACGGAAAGCAATATGTTCACTTAATGTCCTAGCGCAAAGATGTCGAGATATAAATCACAGACTTTACTGCTATTTCATCGATTATAGCGAGGCATTCGACCGCGTAGAACATGAAAAGTTAATTGAAATTTTGGAGGCGATTGGAATAGACTGGAAAATTAGAAAATTAATAAGGAAACTTTACTGAAATCAGACTGCAAAAGTCAGAAGCGAAAATATTGAATCAGAAGAAATACCAATTAAGAAAGGTCTGTGACAAGGTTGCGTATTGTAACCGTTACTCTTAATATATATATATATGTATATATTCAGAAGCAATTTTCAAGCAAGCGCCCAGGGATGACAATGGTATCAACATCGAAAACCGTTATATTTCAAACATAAGATATGCAGACGATACAATTCTCATTTCAGATAACATTCGTAAGTTACAAGGAGTGGTAGCAAAGAATATGGCCTTGCAATAAATGTTAAACAAAATAGTTAGCAATACATAGAAAGAGCGATACCGTAGATTAACAGTAAATGGCCAAGTCAGAGACAGTGTTCATAAAATTTCAATATCTCAGAACCTGCTTTCATGAGGAAACCGATCAATCGATCGAGATACGATCATGTATAGAAAAAGCGAGGAAGACCTTTTTAAATATGAAAAATCTGATGACCGTGAAAGACATTAAGCTGCAGTTAAGATTACGACTGGTGCGATGTTACGTATGGCCGGTGCTACTCTACGGTATAGAAAGCTGGATTCTCACATCCACGCTTGAAAAGAAGATCGAGACGCTGGAGATGTATATATATCGCCGTATTTAGAAGATTTCATACGGAGACCATGTTACCAATACAGATGCGCCGCGAAAAATGTCAAAGCAAATGGAACTACACGTTTCAGAAAATTAAAATATTACGGTCGTATAAATAGACATCCAGAAAGGTATTATTCATCTTAACTTGTCCGGAATGGTGTCATCGAGAGATATCGAAAACTAGGGAGAAGAAAAATGTCACAGAGAGATGATATGCGTCGGTGGTACAACAAGACATCTAAACATAGTTAGCAGAGGTGTCCAAGGACAAAGCCAGAACAGCTTGGTGGGAGATGGCGTAAAAAAAAAGAATAAGAAGTACTGAAATCACTTGAAGGCAAACGTAACGAAGGGAGAACAGAATCCGTAGTTCGCCCCGTCAGATTAAGTTGAAGTCCCGAGGGCAATAATATGTTCGATAAACGGAGAAAAAAAACTGTTAAATATTTTTCAAAATCTACTAAACCAGTGCTTTTACAGATAATTAAATAACTATTACTAAAATGAATTAATTAAAATTTACCATTTCAATATTTTAAGTAATAAGGAAAGGGTATATGGTTTGTTTGGAGAAAGTTTATCTGATTTTCTTTCATTTCTGTTATTTTTATGTAATTTTTCCTTTTTCTGTTATTTTTCATTCGTTTTTTAAATTATTATAGAGTATGTATGTGTGTGAAGGATTTTTTGGTTTATAATACGTTTCAAATTTATTTACGCGTGTATTAACATTTGCCATAACTATGTATATCTTTTAAATCGTTAGTTATATAGTATTACCTAGACCGAATCCTTGAATGCAACTCACGTGCATACATATATACCTATATATATATATATATATATACTTCTTTTATTGTTATAACCGCTGAGCGGATGTTGACGATGTCCCATGCATCTCGATCACTGGCCGTATATGTTAGTCTTCTTATATTCCCGTCCAGTCTTTTATATTCTGGATAACCTCGGTCTACCCCGAATTCGTTTTCCTGCTATTTTTCCTTGCAGTATTAGTTGCAGCAACCCGTATTTGCTTCCCCTTAAGACGTGTCGCACACACACACACATATATATATATATATATATATATATAAAGATAGATGAGTAGGTAACAATATATTTACATTACTAAAAATGTATGGATAAAAGGATTTTAACGTGGTAGAGTTCGACGTTCCCTTTAGTGGGTGGGGACCTCCACAGTATAAATAAATTCCCCATTTATCCCCTTAGTCGAAGAAATACTGGTGTTTGTTTTTTTAAAATAAATTAATAATTTATTCCGTAAAGATAGGTTCAAACCAGCACCGATGAACATATGGAAAAGACGTCCACGTTCGTTGTAAGGTTCTGCGAGTGGCGTAATTTATGCGAGCGGAAAAATTTAACATTCTGTCGACTAACACGCCGTGATATTTAATTTGATTAGTCCGCTGTATTATGTCAGGACCATGTATGATGGCATTATGTGGTCTGAAAGAAAGCGGATTACATTTTTGCATCTTTTTTTTATTATTATTATTTCTCGTTTAGAAAAACAACGTGAAAAAGACTCAATTCCACTCAACAATATTATATATATATATATATATATATATATATATATATATATATATATATATATATATATCGTCGTCGTCGTTGTCTAGCATACTTGTTTCCGAGCCATCGTCTCTATTTATGTTTATGTCTGTTATGCGATATTAGTCCTATTTTGTGACTTGTTACAAAGCTAAACAATGAACATTTGAAAACCATTTGGGGCACGGTACTATTGTTATCCGCTGCTATCGGCTTCAATTTTCTTCTTTTAATGTATCTTCTTCCTTGCATTACTTGCTGGATTACTGATACCCATTGCTTACGATCCAATGCCACCTTTTCCTAGCGGTCAGTAGTTGATTTAATTCCTGCCCTTTTCAAATCTTCAGAAATAACATCTTTTTGTAGCACCAACGAGGACCTTTTACCATTTTTTAATACGCCGTATAAAATCTTTTTCGGTATCCGATCCTCGTCCATTCTAATTACGTGCCCTATCCATTTTACTCGTTTTTCAGCAATCATTTGTCCTACTGAAGCGGACGATGTTGTTTTCAGTATATATTCGTTTGAGAGACCATCCTTCCACGTAACCCTCAAAAGATTTCTGAGGAATCTCAAGTGCAGGGTTTCCAGTCGTTTTTCTTGTTTTTTTCATTATTGGCCACGTCTCGCTTCCGTATAGCATGATCGGAACCAACACTGCTCTGTATACTACCATCTTTGTTGATACTGATAGATCTTTATTCTTAAATACTCTCCGCGACAATCTATTATACGCCGGGCTAACATTCATTACGCGCGCGGAAATTTCGTAATCGAGAGACAAATCTCTGCTGATAACACTTCCCAGGTATTTAAATGTGCTGACTGAGTGAAAATTGCAGCCATTCAGTTTGAAATCAGCTGTTTCACTGTTGATTTGAATTACTTCCGTTTTATTTTGATTTATTACAAGTCCAAAATCTGCATATGTCACTGCCAAACAAAGTAACATATATTATAGCTCTTCCGCTTTATCACTTGCAATTACACATTCATCGGCATATTGAAGACATCCCAGTTTGAACGATTTTACCGCACATTTTGCCTTATATTTGCTAAATTATACAAACAGCCGTCGAAGCGGAACGCTATTTCCACACCCGACTCTGCAAGTTTCCGATTGAATTCGCGATGTATAATACCCATATAGAAGTTAAAAAGTATTGGCGCGAGAACACAACCTTGCTTTACTCCCGTGTTTATACTAAATTTCTTTGTACATGTTGTCCGCTCGTACAATAGCTTCACCTGTAGCTATAACGTTGGTGGACAACCAGCAGCTGCTAAGCATTCCCATAAGGCTTCTCTGTTGACAGAATCAAACGCCTTTTTAACATCAATAAAGGCAAGGTATAGCTTAGCTGTCTGCTCCCTATTTTTCTCCATCAGCTGTCTAAGGAAAAAAATCATATCCGTTACACTCCGGTTTTCACGAAAACGGCATTGTTCCTCGGGTAGGTATGGATGCAGCGGTGCTTTTAATATTTTTTGCAATCTTTTTCCGAATATTTTACTCGCTGTGCATATTAGCGCAATACCCCGGTAGTTACTACAATCCGCTCTGTCCCCTTTATTTTTATATACTGGCACTATAGCAGCTTCGTTGAAATCATTGGGTACAGATTTCTTCTTCCACATGCTAACAAATGATGTATGCAAACAATTAACAATTTCTTCGCTCATTTTATAAATATCGGCAGGTAGGCCATCAAGGCTCGGAGCTTTGTTGTTTTTTAAGCTTCTTATCGCTGTTGGAACTTCTTCTTTTGGTTGGTGGTTCATCAAAGCTTGCATCGGTCTTCCTTTTTAATAGGTTTTGCAACACATATTTATTTATTTTGACTCGTTATTGAGCAGGTTCTTGAAATAATCTTCCCATCTAGACCTTATTTCATGCCTGTCGCGTAATAGCTTTCCTGCCTGATTTTTGATGGCAATTTTTTGCTAATACTTGGGACCGTATACGGTTTTTATCGCGCTATAAGAGTCTCTGGAATCATTTGTATCGTCCAATTTTTGCATTTCACATGATTTACTGTTCCACCATTCGTTCTTCAATTTTCTTATATCCCTCTGGGCTTTTGCTTTAACTTCCTTGTATTCGGCCAGCTTTCGTTTGTTTGATTTGTCGGTTTGCCATTGTATAAACTTTGCCTTTTTAGCATCGAGCAATTCTTTAATTTCAATAGCATGGTCGGAAAACCAATCTGGCTGTTTCCTATGTTTAACGCCGAGAACTTTATTACAGATATCATTTACTTTTTGTTTTAGACCATTCCAATACTCTGCTGCCGTCATTTTTTCTTGTTGACTAATTTCTCTTAAAGAAGCATCCATTTCGGTTTTAAAATTGTCTGCGATTTTCTCGTTTTTTAAAATGCCGACATTATATCTGCAGGGTTGTCTCCTGCTTACGTTTCCACCCGTGCGGCGCTGTGTTTTCTCATATTGAAAACGGAAACGAGAGCGGACAAACGCGTGATCAGTGTCACCGTCGGCACCTCTCATAACGCGTGTTAATTCCGCTGTTTTGTGATTACGTAGTCGATCATATGCGGCTTGTTCGACCGCGGATGAATCCAGCAAACCTTTATGTATGTCCTTCAACTGAAAATTTGTATTGGTGACAAAGAGCTCGTTTTTGGCGCAAAACTGTAATAACCTGTCACCATTTTCGTTTATATTGCCGATACTATGCTTACCGATTATTCCTTCCCATAAGGCTGAACTCTGGCGTTGAAATCGCCTAAAATAATGATATTTTCTTTCGAAGAGGCGGTATCTAATGTACCCTGGAGATCCACCTAATTTTTTTCTTTTACTTCTTCTGCGCTATCTAGAGTAGACGCGTACACACTATAAATCCGCATTTCTGGTAACTTTATTTTCAAATGTATATATATATATATATATATATATATATATATATATATATATATATATATATATATATATATATAATTAATTAACAAAACAAAAAAAAAAGTTAATCACTATAAAAGTTATTTTATTAATGCAAAGTTTATCGACATTAAAGTCATTTTCAAGCATATACAAAAAACGTTAGAGATTTTGTATATGCTTGAAAATGACGTTAATGTCGAAAAGCTTTGCATTAATAAAATAACTTTTATAGTGATTAACTTTGTTTTTATTTTGTTTTGTTAATTCATAAAATTACTACTCTTCAATACATATATATATATATATATATATATATATATATATACACATTTATATTTACGTATGTACTCTGAATGTATATCTGAGTGGTGTACATGTCAAAGGTAGACGATTAATTTTCAAGAACATTTTTTTTAAGGAAAAATTTGTAGTGTCCTTAAAAATATGTCGAGCAACTTTTATACACGTATACAATTCGTTACATTCCGATCGCGCTAATATTCAAATATTACAGACAAAAAAATAAAACTTTTTTGGCCGTCCATATGTTCTGTTCCATGAATTTTAAAAAGCTGAAATTATTATTTTTTTACTCTTATTTATATTTTCTGTGAGTCAGATGGTGAAAATAGTGAGTATTTAAAAATAGCAAATATATTTTTATATGTGTAATATGTGTATACACACACATATATATATATATATACATATATATATAATAGATATGATATGTATTTGTAAAATACAGATATTTCACTTAATACGATTTATATAACTTGGCGTTTGCAAATAAAAAAAGAATCCATTGCTCATGAAAAGAATAAAGCGTTCGCAAATTTCAAAAATGAATTTATCTCCGATTTACTACAGTTTAGTAATCCGAAATTTTTCAATTTTATAATTTTTTCTTTTACGCTTTGTCCCTTTTTCTACAAAAATTCCAAAGAGATTCCCAAAAAACACACATGTTAATTATATATGTATATATACCGTTCGAAAGTATAATAAAAAATGTATTGTATTACAAATCGGCAAATGCTTTCGAATTACAACAAAAAAATTATACTATAGGTTGTTATTATATTATTATTATTTATTATTATTATTATTTATTATTATTATTATTATTATTATTATTATTTTGTCAATGTCTGAATCAATGTACATTTTTTTCTTATTTCATATTCAATTAATAACTTGCATGTGTAAAACTAGACTAATGATTCAGCACTTAACAATGTATGTTACTATTATTTTAATATTACTATTTTTAATTTGCATAAGGTAGTTTACACGCAGCTATTGATATTGAAATTCCCGCTACTCGCGCAGGTATGCGCATAGCGGACTTTATATTATATCTATGTATTGTATTTATGGTGTAATGGAATTATTATAATTAGTATTAAGTTCATTATCTACATATTACTTGTGTGTATGTATCTAAAATGTTTATGTATATTCATAGGCATATAGATATATATATTTTTCATGTATATATGTGTATATGAATGTATATATATGAGTATGTTTTATATCTATGTGTGATATGAGTATAATGTATGTATGTATGTATATGTATACGTATGTATAAAATTTTTCCATTCTGTGTGTTATTAAATAAATAAATTTGATTTGATTTGATTATTATTATTATTATTACTATTACGATTACGATTACGATTGTTCTATGATATATTCCTAGCAACGATAATTAAGTGGATAATAAACCAATTAATAATTAACACTAATAATATCTGCCAAGCGTTAACAAATTTTAAGAACGTGTAATTTAAGATTCGTTCACGACAGACGTTTTAAGACTATTTGAAAAAATGTAAACTTGTTATTTTATTTAATTACCAATTTAGTATTAGATTTATATTCCATAGAGATAAAGTATAATTACGATAATTCTGGATAGTCTATAGAGCACCGACTTCTATATGGTAGGTACGAGTTCGAATACGATTTACGACGCAGCAATTATCATCAGAAAAATAAATAATCGTAATATTATCGCATGGAAGGCATGGATATCAGTGATTATATTTTGGAATCTGTTTCATGTCGATTCTTGGTTCTCCGCTTCATTTTCCAGTATTTTCGAAATTTTGAATTTTTTAACTTTAAAACGTCGACTTTCCATATTGATTTGAATTCTTTTGAAACCGCGGTGTATTGTCAATATTAATGTCACAGGATTTCCGGTTACGTTTTTACCGATTTTACCCATTTACAGTTATTTTTATGGTTTAGTTTCGAAAGACATTCTTAGCACTGTCTGCTGGCGATTTCCACGACGTCGTTGATGGTCTTTGAAGAAAGTGTTCGTTATCATCAGTTGATTTTCTGTATAGAACTCCCCTCGTTCATTTCGGTCACCAAGTCCACATTTTCCCACCAATTCGTGCTTAATTCCGTCACCAATTTTCGTGTGTTGTCAGTTCGCCATTTTTCGTGGATTTTAACGTTTCTTAGAGGGTGTTGTAAAATTCTTCGATTTCAACGTCCGACTTTTGAGCCTTTGGAGCATATATCTGTATTGAACCTGCGATATGTTGTTTCCAAGGTTAATAGCATAATTCGGACGCTCATTACCACTGATTTAGCAATTTCATCTGTCAATATTATAGCAGATCCATTCCTGTTTTTATTGTCTCATCCCCCTGAGAAATATATGTGGGTTCCATCTGATCTCGAAGATCAACCTAAAGTATTTATTTTCAATCTCTTCAATTCTTTTACCGCGTTTGCTAGTTTTCCTATCTCCAGTAGGTTGCGTGCTTTTGAGGTCGCAATTTGTAATTGTATATTAGATATCTGTATTTTCTTCTTGTTTCTGCAGCACGTGTATTCCCGCCTGTAGAGTTCTGTGCCATCGAGGACACAGAGGAATTCGAGCCATCTGCATTACTGTAGGTAACCGTCCATTGCCTGACATGCTGTTTACAGTATATCTCATGGTTACATCATTCATTGTGTTACTTTTGCGTGATATATTAATATTGGGAATGATACAGTGGTTGTTTCCCCTTACCCTCCACTGAATTTTCTGTTATAGTTTATGCCCTTAGCCGAAAAGGACCCGGTTTTAAGCGCCGAATACACTTCCACTAGCTCGATACGGGTATTCACCAGCCTGACTAGGATACATATGTTGCGAGCGAGTTGCTGATAGCTCGCTGTTCTTAGTGCAGTAAAAGCTTAACGATATTTGATAGAAGAAACATCTTTGGCATATGAGCCTTCCTCCGTTTTCCTATCAGCGGTATATTGTGAGTTCTGGTTTAGTTTTTCTAATCAGCGCCAAGTCCGCCGAATAGAAAATTACCACCCGATACGAGGTGGACGTACAGTACTCGCATGTTTGTTGTTTCGTTTATCCCCCCCCCCCGGTGGAGCTGGCACCATATGACGCTCGACTAGAGAAGGTGACTCTAGTTACAACAACCTGTCCCCCCTCAGAGCTAGTTATATTTAGTTATTTAAATTTTTTGAAATCGGTGAAATATTTTACCTGGGATTATTTGTACTCTAGGTCGAAATAACTGTCCTAATCTTTCTTTTTAATATTTTTGCTAAAGTTCTTGCTTAAGACTTTTTCTGTCATTTTATTTTCTCAGTTCAGGCTAATTTTTACCGCATCTAACGTCCATACTCGAAATACTTAATTCGGTTAAATGTTGCATGTTTCCGATCCAACAGCGCTGTATGTTTTTTATGAACCGGCAGAACTTCTGCTTGTCTCTATGCATGCGGTTTGTTTTCTTTGAGGCGTCGATTAAATAAATCTCTACTATTACCCACATCATGTCTGACAATACTTTGTTAGCTTCGGGTGTTTTGTTCCTCTTAAGTGATTTGAGAGTGGCTGACCGGTTCCATCGTTATTTCGGCAATATTCTTACAGTTGAATATATTACTCTTTTTAATGTTTTTCTATTGTCGTTTTGGGGAAACTTTGGTACTATATATGCCAGTAAAGCATTCTTTAACTTTATTTATTATTTCATTTTGATCTTCTATAATAGTTCCGATGGCTTTTTTTATTTTAGTTAATATCTTTTTTTAAAATACTTTCGGAATTCTGTTTTCTTCAATTTTCTTCTTCATAAGGTACTTGTTAAATTTACCGATATAATGTCTGATTTGTTTCCTTAATAGTTTGTTCTGTTCCGCGCCCATTCAATTGATTACTTGTTTGCTGTTACTTTCAATGCACGCTCCTTATATTTTGAACGTTTTCTATTAAGTTCTCTAAAAAGTTTAAAATCAATTTTTGAAGTTATTTACTGGATGATATTGTTATTATTTTCTTATTTAATAACGTTAAAGATTAGAGATTTTCTTTCGTTCGTGTATAATAAAGATTGATAGATAACTTCATATTCTACTTTATTAGCCATTATCAGTCGAATGACAGCCATCCTACAAACTCCGAGATGTTACTTGCCGTCAGTCTGTCCTAAACTTTTGAATTTTCCAACGTAGTGTCCTTAGTTTTCCTAAGGATCGTTTGCCATTAGGTTTCCTCCATGTTAACGCACTTATTCACCTCTAACAACATGTCAGCACCATCCCCATTTACTGTTTTTAATGATATTTATTGCATCTGTCACTTTTGTTGCTTGCTTTATTCGCTGTTTCGTCCATTTGTCTTTCAGACATTTTATTTTCCGTTGATTAGTTCTTATTTTTTCGCTATATATATATTTATATATATATATATATATATATGTGTGTGTGTGTGTGTGTGTGTTTTATCAAAGCACCCAATGTTAAGTAAAAACTTACTTTTACACAGGGACGCCGATGATTTACGTTCAAGTTTATAGCGTACACTTATGTAGTACTTCGTCATCCCGTATTAATAATTGTAGTGAAATAATTAAAAATAATTGTAAGTGCTTTCAATCGGCAATTTGTGATTACCAAATTTCAAATCACAGCGTTACCTGAACGACGCACGGGAATTTTCACTTAAAATTAAGATTAATTTTGCTAAATAAGTTCAATGTGATTTTAAAATAAATTTTTTGTTCTAATTGAAAAAAATCGATTGTTCCGTGATATATGACTTTTTAGTCGAAGTAATAAAACGCGTCATATCATACGCGTAGTACCGGCTGTTCAAACGAGTGCCTCTTAGTCCTTTCTGTCATACATTACAAAATTCTGACACAAAATTATAAATTTTTTATACAGATGTTTATTATACAATGCCCCTTCTTAGGCGAACTGTAGATAATTTTCTATGTATTCGTGCAAATATTATTAAAATTGACACATTTCGCGTCAACCATACAAATTTTATGCACCATGTAGCGGACAATTGTTACTGATTAGTCGTTTCTTTTGGACGTAATGAACAATGAACATCACGCGACCGACGACAATGATGATGATGATAACAGCGACATACTTGAAAAAGAAACACGTTGGACAGACAAAGTAAGAATGGCCAGGGACGAGAATTTTCGTTTAATTAAAATTCTGGTTATTACACGGACAGAAAGAAATAGAACAGAAATTTTCAGGTGTAATTCTTTCGTGGTACTAAAAATAAAAGTAATAAATAATTATTATTATTATAATTATTAAATTAAAAGAAAAAAAATATGCGAGGAATTCGAAATGTAAATTCGACTTTCATCGTCTACTAAAATATAATTGTGGACTTTTTCTTATTTCGACGGTTTAAGATTCGAATTGTAACGATTCTTCATCGGCAGGCTTCTTCACTTTACTTAATCAGCTTGGATCGTGTCCGTTTATATATATATATATATATATATATATATATATATATATATATATATATATATATATATATATATATATACATATATATATATATATATATATATATATATATATATATATATATATATATATATATATATATATATATATAATAATAATAATAAAATATATTATAATGCACATTTATTAATTGTAAGGTCAACCAGTATTACTGTTACCAGTTTTACTCTGGCTATGGTTCGATCGCCAGTCGGCTGGTCAAGCTGGTGAGACAGATTGGTAAAATTATTATCTGAACGGAAAAATCTTTCCGGTTCTTTAATTACTGTCGGCATTCGTGTAAATCTTTTAATAATCATAATAATAGTCATACAATGTCCGCCGTTAGCTTACATTTGATTATTAATTCTACGAATTATATTTATCTTCGGATAAGAAGATCGAAAGAAAAATTAAAATTGCCAAGTAGACGATGAAGTCGGGGGGGGGGGGAAGGTGTTAGTAACCGAATTAACGAAACGTCGATATGGACACACGGCCGGTTATAAAGTGCGTCCTGTTGTATCATTTCGGTTCACCAAAAATTCTTCAAAGCTTTATATATCCTCGTCGCGTAGTAAGACAGGTTTGCAGCTGCGCTGAACTCTTACGTAGTGCCGATTGTCATCTCCGCAGTTAATTATAGCTCCGTCTCGTTTTGTCGCGTTTCTTTCGAGTAGAAAAGTGTTCTCTACCGTAATAATACCGGAAAAAAAATGTCTAACAAAGAAAGACGTTAAGGCAATATAACGGGTATGAAAGAGAAAAAGACGAAACCACGTATATCTAGTGGCCTATTAAATACGTTCACCTTGGTATATATATTCTTCCAGCTGTGGCTAAAAGTAAAAACATATTACTGCTAGAGTTATAGTCAAACGGCGTGTATAAAGTACGTATCGAACGCATTCGATATATATGTCAGCAGCTTCAACTGTCTTCTAAGAGTCTCGGCCGTGTAATCGTTGGGCGCGCGTCTCGTTATTGTATTAACGATATAACTTTTACGATCTTCTCGGCAGGCAGCTCCCGAGATCTCAGGCACGTGTTTTTGCACCTGCCGCTCCGTAAACTCGAAAGACTGACAACAATTCTAGTTTTAATCTCATTACGTTATATATATTCACGGGTGTTTTATATTGTATATTATATATATATATACATATATATTAGTCATTCAGTTGAAAACGACATGCAGAAGGTGCACTTTATCTTATTACTCTTTCTGTCTAGGAAGTATTAACCAACCGTTTAATTAATTTATATATATATGTAAATATTTTGTAATGGTCTACCTGTGTCTGTTAGCCCTTTGTTTTTTTAAAACATTTAATTAATTAAAAATGGTTGTAGCTATTTCACGTGTTCAATATGGTGTTGTATGAACAAATCACTTTTACTTTTCGACGATGACCGGAAACGACTAACGATAACTTAGCGCATCTGGAACGAAAATTACGCAATGGAAAATTGACGATTTCGAACATCGTTTAATCTGCAAAAGTCGTTTGATTCGAAGATTTAATAAACTCGCCACGAAATTTTTAACCGTTTCAGTCGTACGTTATGAAGTTTTGACACGTAAATTTTATACAGCGAGTGTTGAAATTATACAATACCGGTGGATTATATTTATACAAAAATTTTAAACATCGAGACGTTTACGTTAACCGGGAAATGAAAAATTTCGTTAGCATTGAAATTTTACGTCTAAAAAGGTTAAATTACTAATATCCATCTATTTGTATAGCTTAAATGCGTATTCGCACATGTGTCTGTAACTTTGCAAAATGTGTATACTTATATAATGCGTATCGTTTCGGGGTAAGGCGAAGTTGATGCAATGAAATTTCCAACTTTCGGTATGCTTTAATGATACTCTTCTAATTGCAAATGCAAAAAGCGAGTTTCTAAATATACAATCAACAAACTGACTAAGACGCGTAAAGACTACTAATAAAACAAAAGTATCGTTAATTGACGAAAATAATTGAAAACTGCGAGGTGGTGCAACAATTTATGTTATACCTAGATCCGACAATTACTGAACTAGAAATACGTAGACGAATCCAAGTCGTTCCGCAATGAACTAACCTATCGAAAATCTTGAAAAACGCTGAAATTACTTTTAAAAGAAGGTACTAAAATGGTCTTAGTGCAAAGTTCGGCATTTACAGTATTTCCGCACGGTTCGTTAAAGACCGTTATCGAATACGAACGTTTAAAATACGGCGCCAGGTCAGATTAGTGCGAATGCCTTGGACAGCTAAAAGAACATACGCTTCTGTCCGACGTGAATTAAATCCGAAACATCGAGTAGTTGAATTTTCTAGTGACGCTATGCGCGCAGATAATACGGCTAAAATTTCTGTCACTAAGAAAACGGAAAATGGGACGACAAGGTGGACAGACGCAGTTGTCATAATCACAAGACTAAATTTAATCAGGCGACCAGGCTGACACATAACACAGGATGTAATAGTAGTTCGCAGATGCGTAATCTAACAGAATTATCAATTCATGACCACTGCACATCGGGCACTACGTTGGACGAAATATGTATATATAAATCTGCGGAGCTAAAATAGAACTGATTTCACAGATGAGAACTCACGTAATGCATTCGAAAAAAAAAAGAAAAAGAAATGCATGCCACTAACTGGGATATAAGAATTTGTCTATTAATAATAATAATAATAGTAATAATAATATATATATGTGTGTGTATGTATGTATATATGTTATTGTACGTATTGGGGGATTACTACTACCTTATTCTTTAAAAGTATAAATACTGAGGATTGTTTTCCCTTTGTTATTATTAATTTTAAGAGATACAGTAACAACTTTTATCTGTTCAATTATTCTTTCAACAAGTTTATCTCGGTATTTTCCTTTATTTTGTTATGGTCCGTAAGAAACGTTATTTTAAAGGATTTTAGAAGAAAATCCGATATGCTTCGTAATTTTTTGTGCGTCTATGTGGCCACGAGTTAGTAGTAATAAATATTAAACAATAATATTGATATAATTTCGTAACCGTGCAGTAGAAATCGCCTAATATGTCTGCAAAATATAGTCGCTATTCAACTGTAAAGATGTCGACTTAATAGGGAGATTAAATCGTGGGGTACTTTCTTTTCGAATTACGAAAATTTTAAAATCGCGTAACAATAACTAGTTGTTTATTTCCCGTTCTTATAATCTAAGAACCTAATCTAAACTAGCGTCATTCTTAATTAGTTTACCTTGTGTAGAGATATAAATTAATTATGCGATTACACTTCGTTAATTTACTACTCGTCAATTGAAGAGTTTTACATGTTTAATGTCCACGAATAAAAGTTCTCAATAGTTCGACTCACCTTGTGTTTATATATATATATATAATATATAAATATATATATATATATATATATATCACTACATCACGACATGTTTATATAAACCTACTGTTAGGTGTAGGCATTCGCCAAACACTTCCAATCTAGAATCCAATTAATTCCTGTCCATTTCACAATATCATTCCTCCACCTAGTCATGGGCCCTCCTATTGTACATCGACCGTCGATCGACCACCACTGCATCATACTTTTCGACGGGCTAGCGATGTTGAGAAAGGCTAAAGCAGAACGCACATAATTGACGGTAAAACGGAGGAAGTTCACCAGCCGTAAATGTTCCGACCAGTAGTAAGAACAAATTTTGAAATAGGAAACAACAAGGTGTTAGTAACCTACATAGACTTCAAAAAAGCATTCGACACTGTGGATCATGATAAAAAGGAAGTGTAAAAAAATGGTTCGAAAGTTACTTAAAGGAAAGGAAAACGATAGTGAGTATAGACACAATGTACGAGGTGAATATAGAGACACTAAAGTAAGCGTACCGCAAGGAATTAACCTAGCGCCAATTTTGTTCATTATATACACACAAATGGTTCACAAAAAATACTGAACTGCACTAGATTATTTGCATTTGCCGACGATTTGGCTATAATGACAGTTTATAGAAATATGCGAATAGCCGAAAAATTTATGCAATATGATTTAACGGTAGTGAGTAAATGGACGCGTGATCATAATTTAACAATAAGTACAATTAAAACAAACAGTATGTTGCTTAAACCGTTTGGAAATTGCGTATAAACCTAAAATCGTAATGCACTCAAAGTGCTCATTTTATGCATCTTAAAAATAAATGTTCTAATAAAAATTGCAGAAATATAGAATTTGTAAATGAAATACCTCGGGGTAAAAATAGGTAGTCATCTAACGGAATATGTTGCAAATAAAATACAAATAATAGTACCATCGCTATGTACGCTTAGAAACTATGTAAGTAAAACTTTAATGATAGTATATTACGCTTTAATTGAATCGAGACTATGGAGCGCAAGCATGGGGAATAACAAAAAAATCGTACGTGAAAAAAATAGACAGGCTTCGAAGGAAATGCCTCAAAACTAATATCTAAAACGAGTGAGGTATCATTAAATGAACTTACGAAAGTCCAAAATGTACTAAATATAACAGGTATATATTTACGTGTGAAATTGTGGGAATATTTGACCAAAAACAAAAGTGCACAAGAGTTGAAAAAATGTATTGTCAGATTATAGCATAAGGAAAACCTTGAAATATAAAATGCCACTAATGGAAACAAAATATGGTGAAGAAACCGATAGGTAGATAATGGCAAAATTGTTAAATACGGGATAAAATTTTAAATGAAAAATGACTAGGTTGCTTAAAATAAATGATAAGATGGTGACTATACATTAATAAAGTAGCGCATTAGTACGTAATTAAATTAATGAAGAATGGAAAATAATACAATTTAACGCCAAAGAGGTAAATAGAAAAACAAAGGATGGCCTGCTAAACTGAGATAAACTAAAATGAGAAAAACAAATGTAAAAGTAATTGTGAGTATACATGTGAGTGACTGAGGAATAAAAAGGTGTGCGTGTGTGAATGAGAGAACAATATAAGATTAATTAGCTCGTAGGAAAAATTGTACATTACTAAAATAAGATATTATAAAATAAATAGATTATAAGACAAATTGTACATTTTGCACAAATTAAATGCTAAAGTGAATAAATACATATAAATCCGTCGACAGACGAAATGTAATAAATTTTAACAACAAGCGATGCGTGAGAGTGCGAATGTGCATGCACTGATTTCTGTTTATTTTACAAATATACGCGTTTTTTTTTTTAAAGTACTCCTGTTCAGCACTGTACTTCATTAATATCCGATTATCACAGTAACAACTTGCTGCTCGTGACAGCGTGTTCCAGTCAGACTAGTGGATATCAGTCTAGAGCAAGTAAGAAACCGGGCTCTCTCTGCTAGAGGAGTGAACACTGAAATCTGGAAACAGGACTTCAGACCATTGCTCCTCCTACAATACACTAATTACACGATGAAAACTAAAATTAAATAAAATGCGAGTTGTAAATATTATATGTATATAATGTTTAAATATGCATTTTTCTCCATAATTCTGTTAAATTAACAATTTTGATAAAATTCAATCGATTCTATTCTCCGATTTAAATATTTTTTAATATTTTATTTTAAAATACTTGAATTAATTCATTTTCTTTTTTTGTTGTTTCAGGTAAGTTCGTTAGAACTTAAATAGATTAACGTTACAAATAAGAGTCGGCCGTTGTTTGGTAAGAATAATTTTATTAACGTTTTATCTTCAACTTTTCTTTCTGATAATTTCGTAATATTTCCACGCTATACAATATTAAAATATGTATAAATGCCGAATGAAAGTACGTATTAGTCTTTTCACTGTTAACCACTGTTGATAATTTCTAAATTTACTCTATTACATATATTATATATATATAAAAATTTCAATTTATTCGTTTGAACGAATTCGGATAATTAATAATGAACCTAATTAGATCGTAAACGATTTAATGAATACTTATGGATAACGGTAGTTCGATGAAGTTTAATAAAATTTAACGTTAAATTTTATTGGTTTAAATTTCGAAATTATTCTTAAGTATAAAGGGTTATCGTGTTTTTTTTCTTAATCGCCGAATTTGAATCCTTTTCTTTAATTATTCTGTGTCGAAGTTTATAATAGTACGTTAAAAATTAATAATGTCTAACTGTTAAGGATAACTGTTATACTTACAAAAATCGCGTTATTATTATAAATGACGTATAGTAGTATAGTATATTTCAATACAAAATTTTATCAATAATGAAGAATTTATATGTACATATGTATCCTTAAAGTTACACCTTAGGAGTTAAATACAAGCAAATGACTTTACAAAACTAAAGAAATAATAAAGAAAATAACCAGTAAAATAACAATAGGAAAAAAAAGAAAACAGCCTATTAGCACTTGCATATTAAATTTAGTTTAACTTGTATATAAATAAATAAATAAAAATAAATAAAATCTTAACACAGATCGGATTGTATAAAATGCTACATTAGAAATCGGCGCTTAATACTGCGATACTTATATCTAGTGTAACGCATGCTGAGATCAAGCGTACTATAATCCCCGATTACCCGAATTAAGTTATTATCGTGATACATTTATCATAAAATTTCTTCGATAATTTATAAATATGATCTTAAATTTGAAGAATATTTAGTGTGGAAACTGTATTTTAGTCCATCGAGGAGCGCTTAATGATACCCTGCAACACTGGTTTTGCATTTTTGTAAGTACTAACGGACACCCGAAAGCATAAACTAACCTAGGTCTTATAATGGTAGTGTAAATTAATTTCTCGTTTACTGAAGAAAGATGAGAACGCTAACTGATAAATTAGTGCAAGTATATGACTTTTTTCGCGTCACCGATAGATTTATTAATGAAAGACGAGAGTCTAGAGTAACTCCTAGATAGTTAACCTGCTTCTGCCAACTGATGCATATTAATAGTAATATCAGGCAGAGAATGAGGAAATCTTTTAGTAAACAGTATAGCGTGCGATTTCTCGGTATTTAATTTTAGCCTCCAGCGTTTATAGTACTTGTAAAATTCACGCGTTCTATGCAGGTACGAGTGCAATGAAAGAAGAGGTTTATATGAACGAGTGGAGACCGGGCTGTTGGTAAGATATAGTTGTTAAATTCGACAGATAAGAACGGTCTGTTTAATCAGTTGTCGCTTCATTTTTAATGTAGTTCAGATTTGACGTATTTCTTAAGATCAGGTGCCGGAATTGGATCGGTTTATATTTTTTTGTAAATTTTCTTGATTTTTAACCCGGAAACAAGAAAGCACACAAAGCGAGTATAATATTATTAACGATATTAAATATGAAAATAATTAATATAAATCGCGCCGCTAATAATTAGAAAAGATAAATCCAGTGTACAATAAATTACGTTTTTGTATTTTGTATACGTAAACGTTAATTAGCTAGAATTGTAATTACACCTATTAAGCTGATTACTACGTATAAATTTACGTAAAAATACACTTTTTTTTTAAAGAGGACATAATTTCAGGATAGTATAACGAGGTGAATTTAGTACGTACCTAAGGCGCCTGTTCTGAACGAGCTACAATTTAGTATAACTATTCGAAATCGAACACCGCGAACAGGATAATTTTATAAATAATAAATTTATCGCGTGCATTAAAGGATTTTGTGGGATATAAAGAATAAATTATTAACGGTCTTCTTATTAAGATAGTTGACGTGTTTAAGTTTTGCTGTCTATAATAAAATACCGAACCTGATCTGGCCCGGCAACGCTGTTTCCCGACACCGGCAGATTATTTGACGTGTGAAGAAAATGGCATCGATTTTCGATGGATATTAATTTTTCGCTACTTATTATTATATATAATAATATTTGATTATTATATATAATAATATTTGATTATTATATATAATAATAAGTGAAAAAATCTGACATCGAACACAATATTGAATTTGCTGAACTGCATAGTCTTTCTAATAGCTACTTATGCGTGTGAAACATGCTTACTGCTGAATCTGTCAGCAGAATAGATGGGTTCGAAAGCTGGGCATATAGGAGGCTATTAAGAATATCGTGGATGAACCGAAAGACTAATGAACATGTTTTCCAGAAGTTGAAAATACATAGACGTTTATCTAGCGGAATAACGAAACGATTTCTCGGCTTCTTTGGACATATTGCGAGAGATACGAATTCTCTGCGACGTCTAATAATCACCGGAAAAGTGAATAGACGAAGAAAAAAAGGAAGACACCAAGAACGCGCTGGGCTGATTAGTTAAAGCTGTTTGTTTTTTTTTGTTTTTTTTTTGGGGGGGGCACTGCTGAGGAGCAATCACAACCCACTAACGTGTTGATAAATAGTTATTATATATTGATATTACAATTGGTTAAGAATTTGTAAAGAAGGAGGAAAACACGGGAGTCATTAGAAAAAATTAAGGAAGTGATAGAGAAAGGAGGACGATAACCGATGGATATTAAGGAATTCAGGAGTGCGAGTTGGTCAGGTGTGTGAAAATTGCAATTGAAAAGGATGTGGTTTTCATCTAGTTAAAACTGTTAATTGGATTAAACATGCACGAAGCATTGCTGGTTGCTCACAATAGATCGATATAGAGATCTCAATAAGATACGCTGCCGTTTCTTAACATCACTACGCCCTCTAGAGAGATAAAGAAAAATAATAATATTTGATAATGCGTGATACGCCGATTTGAAACTGGATAGTGCTCGGTCCAAAAAAATATCCGCAACATCCTTGAAAATCTGAAAAATCTCCTTCGTTGGATTAAGTTTTGCAGTTTAATATATTCGTAAATTCTACTATAGACTATAACCGGAACTTCTTAAATAGACGATACTTGATCATATCCTATAATAGTAGAGGGTTCAGTTTTAATCGATCCCGTAATAACATAAATATCTTTCCAACTGTAAAAAATTCTTTAATTAGCAGCGGATGTGACAGCTTTATTAGTATATTTTTATCGTTATGATTTTCATGTACTCTATACACACGGCGTTCAGATTGTTCGCTACCGTTGTAAACTTAATTAATTCGAAATGTATCGTAGAACGGTGGAAATGTACGTTGTTATAATTTTTGCAGACTAAACCTTCGACAATAATGAATTCGGTCTATTTCATCGCAGCAGGACTGGTTAATAGATTTACAATACCGAATATTTTTTATTTAGTTAAATGCGTAATTGAATAATTATTTTCTTAATTTTCGTCCAAATGTTTCTCACGGATGCATTTTACGTAACTCTATTGCAAATGTACGTGCTTATGTGTGTGCAATAAATATGTTAATTTAAGAAAAAAGAAATCTAATAATATTTTCAAGGTCGTGCGCAAAATTTAAAATTAAACGAAATCCATATTAACATCTGCAGTTTTCCAATACGATATACACATATATATATATTTTTTTCTTTTTTCGGTTCTTAATTTAAACTATAAATTTCCAATAGGATATTTATCGTGATTTTGATGCATTTTTCTATCTTATTTAATAGCCAGATATTACGATTTAAATTTCTGTAAATGTATTTATATATATATATATATATATATATATATATATATATATATGTGTGTATATATATGTGTATATGTATGTTCTCCGGGTTAGTTATTACATCGTGAAATTTATCGATACGGGAGGATAAGTTATAAAAATTGCTTTTTGTACGAGGAAAGGTAAATAAAGCTAAGAAGCGAAAATATGGCGAAATCGGTGATAATGTGTAGCGCGTTCTTCTTATTATTAAACTATCTCGATATAACGCCTGCAGGCTGTATAGTAGCCCATTTTTATTTCCAACTCGTCAGGGAGGGGGTGATTCAAAGACCCCTGGAATCCGTCCTTTCGATAGGAAAACGTCCTATTTTATCCGCGCGTCTTATCGACTAGCGAAACTGTAAACTATCACGCAGATGCGTACGTAGGAAGAATTGGTATTATAAATATTTTTTTCCATTCTATTACGCTACTATTAGGTTTCGGCTTATGGTAACACTGGCGGTAGAGCTATATTTCCGGATAGACGTCTCGGGTTAAGGGTCGAATTTTGGTGGGGGGGATAATTCGGTGTGCTTATGAATTATGAATTTTCTTTTACCTTTCTCACTACCATGCCGCGGGATATAATATTTAGCCCCGCCGCTACAATTGCGGTCGGTTGGTAAGGAAATAACTCTTTCTCTTTCATTCGATGGTATAATTTAACCATCGATATAATTCTATCGTCGCTATAATTTTACTTTATTTAGTTATTTTATCATTATACTAGCTGGCAAACTAGTTGTTCGGTCAAATAACGTTTTTATTATAAATATAGATGGTTTAAAAGAATTCTGCAGTATTTTAAGATTAATAACGACGTAATATAAAACGCGAGAGATGATAAAATTTGTAAAAGTTCAAAAAAATATATACGTATTCGTCCGTACGAGATGGCGACTATTTTCAATTAATATTTCAGTTTTTAGGTAGAATGTCGAATACGACGTATTATGCTTTCTCTCGATGTGATATGTGATTTTGTTTTCACATTGGTACAAATGCCGTCAACTCTGAAGAAAGTTGACGATAACGTCGCCTAAAACTACAGCGGAACAAATGTCCTCTCTCTCTGTCCATTCGCTAACAGTAATAAATGTATAAATTTAACAAAATAATAAACGTATAAAATAAAATCAAAAGAAAACGATACCGTAATTAAAGCTTTTAATTATAAAACTAATATATAACGTTTATAAACGGTGGAATAGCAAACAAATTGAAACGTTAGGCGAATAATAAATTACTTTTAATTCGTCGACGTTTATAATCACTCTACATGGTCGAGAATATATAAAGTTTCTACTATCAATAAATTTCGTTCAATACGGTCAAACATTCAGACTACTTCATCCAGATCTAGCCTACAATATACCGTTCACCCGTTTACGAAAATTTCTCATTTTTATTTACTTTTATTTACTAAATCCTATCTGTTTATGCTCGGTCCCCTTCCATTAACCATTATCCATTAACCATTAACTATTAACCATTAACCATTAACCATTAACCATTAAACATCTTCTGGTAAAATTCGAGAAACTAGTCCGGTCTCAAATTCCTATTTCCCAGATCTTTTTCCGAAATCCTCGAAGACAACGATAAACTCCATTTACTCGAGCCTCCGGCTAATGTTGCAGTACGTTAATAAAATTTTCCAAGTTTTTCTAATATTTTATAATTTTGATAGATATCGGTGATTTTTGTGTTTACCCCGTATAAAACGATTTATAGTATGCAGAAAGGTCGTATCTTAACCGGGTTTAGTAATCTTCAGATGAGTCAGAATCGTTTAATGCACTGATGAGCTACCTTATTTGCTTTCATATTATATTCCTCTTATCGAAATTCAGCCGCCAAAATTTAATCTCCGCTTAGATTCTTCTAAATTCGTTCGATATCAATTCGACGGTCGTAATATTATCGTTCTGAAATGAGCAATTCGCTGTCGAGAAAAAGAAAGAACCGAATGAAAATAAAGCAAAACTGTTAGGCTACTACAGAGTCGGAATTTCAGCTGTCAACTTTTCGGGACTCGGCTGTTATTTATTTTTTCAGTTTGCGCGTTTTTTACGTCACATCGGCAACGCGAAACAAAGAGCTTACGAAAGTTACGGTCAAAATCTGACCGTCTTCGGGGAAAAGGACACAGTTCGGTCGAGAAGAAATTCTCCATTTAAGCGCGATGCGCGCCACAACATTATATTAAATCTCCTCCGTACCGAGAGACGGCGTCTACCGCAAAAATGCCAACGTCCCAGCGAACTTTCTTTCCCCGTCGACTACTTAAATACTAACTTAATAACCTAGAATGGGAAATTGAAAAATACATAATAACGTTGTATATATATATATTACATGTGTATGTGTGTACAGAGCGGATAAGCGTGTAAGTGAACTAAACGACAATGACAGTGAAAACAGGCATCGTGGCTAAGGATAGAGTTGGAGAAAACAGACCGGTTAAATACGAAATGGGGAAAAAGTGTTTTATATATCCCGGAGTAAAAGAAAAGGCAAGCAGCAACGAACACGCTTATTCCCTAGAAATAACGTGCAACAAAAATGTCTTAAAAATTTCTTACATTTTCACACAGCTGGTACTCTCCGAAGAATATAACACTTTGGCGCATCTATTTTTTCTCTTTATTTTAATGCTAAATAATAGTTATACGCGTATAACACACGTCCGTGTATATATAAATATATATATGTGTGCGCGCGCTATTCGTGTAAATACGTACGTGCGCGGGAAGACATAAAATAAATAGAACTGGGAAAAAGAACTAGCAGTGTAGAAAATAGTATAAGCAGCGAGAATATAAAAATTTGAAATGCATAATATCATCCGAAAACGGTTCCTCGGTGAATTAGTCGAACACATCTGGTTACAAAATATTTCTTTCTTCTTTTACCACTACATTTATAACAGATTTTTGGTTTCATTTTAAAGTAAGTATATGCCTTTATTTATATATATATTTTTTTTTAAATAAAAAAAATAAAAAATTTATAATGTTCGGTGAAACAGAAATTTGATAGGAGACATGGCTTAAATAATTCCGGTCAATCCGAAAATTGATAGTGAATGGACTAAAGTAACGCTGGCTGATTTGTAGGCTAATATAGATAGGGTGGTTTATTATTGTCTTCTACGGTGGATATCGTTAATAATCAAATGAAATCAAATCATTTATTTTTATGCGCTATTAAAATTACAAAATGTTCATGTAATTTGTGAACTCGGCTAAATAAGTTGCGCGACTTTACGGATAATAATTAAATGTAAAAAATTAAAACCAAGCAAAATGACGACTATCAATAATAATAAAATTATATACAAAAAATCTGTTCTCTATTCGTCTCACGATAAAATTTTAACTTAACTTTTAAAAGAGCACATGTACCCAAAAATCATAATCAACACACACACATCTACACACCGATATATATATATATATATAATATATATATATATAAAATCAATTGAAAAAATTTTGTGTTCGTATATTTTTATACTTTATATTTTACTTTTGGACATCATACATCGCAACAGTAAATGAAAAATGAAAATTCCACCAGTATACAACTTTTACAGAATCCGTGAAAATAATATTGAAGAAAAAAATTAATATAAAAAAACAGAACGAATAAACAAATATATTGATGTTAAATTTCAACAATTCAAAAAATAGACAGAACAGAAGCAGAACAGCATTTTTGGAGTATATTTTCACAATCGTCATCAAATATTTTTAAGTAATTATATTTAATTTATATTTTTAAAATTATGATTTGTTAAAAATGTTTCACTTGATAATGGCGTAAATGCCGAAAAGCTTTGTGTTTTCTTTAAGAAAATAAATATTAGTGATTTAACTAATTTTCAATTGATTTTTTGTAAAAAATCACTACATTCCACATTATATATAAAAAATTATATATATATATATATATATAAGGAACTATGCACATAATATACAGTATGAACGTGCACATAAACATGTGTATATACACACCGTGTAATAATTTAATAATAATAATAATAATAATGGAAAGTAGAATAATAGTAATGATAAATAGTGATAATAATAATAATGTAAAATTGCATATTATATTGAAATAAATTTGGTTTGATTTGATTTTATTATTATTATTATTATTATTATTATTATTATTATTAATGTTTACATTATTAATACGTTATAAAATTTGTAATATTGCATATTATATTCAATAAATATGATTTAATTATTATTATTATTGCATGTATGAGCGCGTAATGTATTGTCGATGTGTTTTATATCCTTATAAATTTATTTATGGTAGATGATTGTTGCATCGATGAATGTATAATTTGCTAGGTGTGGAATGAGTGATTTTTTATTAAAATAAACAAAAAAAAAAAAAAGTTAAAAATCACTAAATCTTTATGAAAAATCACAGAAGTTCTCTGGCTGTTAGACCATTATCGAGTAAATATTTAAAAATAAATAATATAAAATGAAAATATATTATTTTAAGATTACAATTTACAAAAATCGACGAAATGAACAATTAATAAAATAATTTTAAGTTCATTTTGCTGATTTTTATGAATTGTAATCATAAATTAATATTTTTTCATTTTGCATTTTTAAATATTCACACTCGATAATGGCCTAACGGCCGAAAAGTTTTGCGATTTTTCATAAAAAAACATTTGTTTGTTGATTTTAACTCATTTGTCATTTGTTTATTATTCCGATTATACTTGCCTATACGGTTGTATTTCGCATTTATAACTGTTTGCGGTGTAAATAATTGGAAATACATTGGAAAATTTGTAATATTTTTGCATATTTATATTCAAATTAATTCGATTCGATTATTATTGTTAATAATATATTCAACTTTCACGATTGTGTCTTTTTTGATAATGTATGTACGTTTAATCATAATATGAATCTTCTTGTACGGTATGTTGTCCCATTAATTTTTTATATACGGATTTAAAGAACTCGTTGAACTTGCATCGTCTTTATTTATAATAAGCCTTATTCGTAGTTTTTACATAATATTCAAATAATTGACTTGTTCGAAGAGATTTTTATTGATATATATATATTTTTTTTTTTTTAACATCATACCCATTAATTGCTGCAAACAACGGTGATCAAACGATACGATTAAAAAAAATTTTTCACGTTATATTTTGAATCGCAATTTTTTCAAATTATTCATCTCTAATAATCCTTATTATTTACGATTTGGAGATATTATTTATAAATAGGTGAAATTCATTTTTATTTTCTTTAACTAGTGTTTAATTTTAATATAGCCGTGTTGTTTATAGGACATTATTTGTTAATGTTTTTGTTCAATAATGCGCTAGTTTTATCGTATGTACACGTATACTAATTATACAAAAATATTTTGTGGTTTTCAAATGTGTATGTACAGAAATGTGTGCGATATGTTTACGACGCGAGTGAATAAAAGATGGTATTTATCCGTTCGAGCATTATTCGGGCGTTTTATTTTATTCGTCTAAATTTACTATTACTAATATTTCGTCGTACGTAACGATTTGAATTTGAAATTATTATTTCGATTATTGTTATTATAACACTAGACGTAAAGGTATATACATTTCATGATTAACCGAGAGGTGCATGAGGAACTGGTCGAAAATAACGCCTTGGAAGAATTATAGCAATTTGTTATAGATAAATTCGGAAATAGATAGTCTGAAACGATTGTTGCGTTAGTTTCCCACGTCTTTAACACAACCTTATAGCGAAACTCGGAATATATAATAAGGGCCGAGGTGGTGCGAAATTAATTTTTTAACCGATCATCGAAGAATAACGATAATAGGTGCTGTGTATCGATAATATTATCGGGTAAAATCGAAGGAAATTAACTGGAACATATATCACCGCTCATCGGCACTATTAACCGCTACTAAATAAATAGAAGACAATGTAAAATTGCTAAGAGATAATTTTATAAGCGTAAAAAAAAAAAAATAGTTGAACATACACACAATTGCCGGACAATTCTAAAGGAGGGATCAACCGAATTTTGCCGTAAAAATTAATAATTGAATTTAATAACAATTTTTTTCTCTCTTGTTTTTTACTGCAAGCTGACCAACAAGATCATTTAGCAGTATTTTGGAGAAGAGCATAACAGGAAGAGTATAGTACCCACTGGTATGGTACACACCTGGCAACCACGACCTCAGATTAGGTACAAGTGTTTTCTACGTCTCAAGCGTCTGATTAGTCCTAATGCAAGGGTATTTGGATGATTTTCCAGCCTCACAGGCTCTGTGCATATTGCTTAATGATCAAGCACACAGATAAGGAATGTTCAAATCATGGTGAATGATCTGGTTTGCTACATAGCAAGGCGCATTTGTTACGAGAGTATCTTTTTGAGTCGATTGTAAATATTTTTAACTTAATATAAGCCGAAATCGCTTTCATTATTATTGTAGTATTTTTATACTAAGTTTTGAAAACCGTTATATTTTTCTTCGCTTCTGTAAATTGAAAATGATTCATTCTATATACATGTGTATATATATGCTTATATGTAGAACAGTAAAATTGCGAAATAAATGAACGATATAACTGAAAACTGTTCTTGTTAGATGGATTGCGGAAGGCTGGAAATTCCTGTTTTCTTTACAATAATTCATCGGGACAAGTTTTGTGTATTTGCGTGTCGGAGAAAGTAAACGAAAAAGCCAGCGAAATAAATAAGTGTTCTCGAGTATATATAAAAAAAAAAAAAATTAAAAAGAATATAAATAAATTCGAGCGAAAAAATTGAATTTTCCCGGTTAGTTGATTAAAATTTCGCCTAAATTTACAGTCTGCGATTTTTTCTTCTTCTGGCAGTTGAGATTTTATTTTAAATTTTTCGCAGTCCGATTGTTTGCCGGCGTTGTCGTGATAGTGCCCTGCCTGTTAATAATATAACGTCGCCAAGAATCGAGCAGTATTGTAATTTTCCCGGGTGGACGTAGCGTGGTGGTCTTGTTGTAACCGAGCCTATTATATTAAAAAGTAATTTTTGAAAATTTGAACAGGTGCACCGTGTGAAAGCGGAGGTTAACCCTCCTTCACTTCGTTCTATAGCCTTTACAGGCACACCGTTAGAAGGTAGGTCCAATCATAGGGGCAATTAACCCGAGCAGTATGAATACATTTACCGGAGAAAATTGTCGAGATTTTAAACAGGTGGTTTTTGCCTATACCTTCTATCTGTTCGAACGTTGTTATTATTATAATATTATCCAGTCAATATCGTCATCGTCATAATGTCGATAGTCGACGCTCTATCATCATTATTATTATTACTATTATTATTATTAATTATTATATTATTATATTATTTTTCGGCGATATTTATTAAATTCCGTTTTAATGGTTTTTATCGCGGTCATGTTGTAGTTGATAATTTTTCGAGAGAGCGTCCTTAAAATTAGCTTTCTGTCCTGGACATTGAACGTTTTAAAGGATCCCGGGCTTTACCGGTATACGGTAACAATTTGTCAGTTTCCCCCAAGGAGTTACACCAGTCTAAATAACGATAATAATAATTAAAAAAAAAAAAAACATTTAGGCCTCCCAGGTCGGATAAATTTACTAAAGCCTTCGATAGTAGATAAGACACACACAATCGGCGGAAGTTCATTATGCGCGGGGGATGTTTTTGATTAATAATCTTCTTCTTCGCGTTCTATTTATCTGCGTATACCGGATTTGTTTGTTACTGTTCGTCCGGGAAAGGTTAACCGTTATATTAAACGTTCGCTACGTGTACAGCGCCGCACTTTAAATTTCTTTAGGTTAATTTTAACTCGGCCCTACTATCGAATTAACAAAGTAAATTAGTTTCGAGCAAGGATGACCGCGGCGACGGGGGTTTGTTGACGGCAGTTTTTCCGGAGAAAATTGCTTTAAAGGTTGATAGATGGCTGATAATTATTTACCATCCCGCGTCTAACCGAAAATATCTTCGCGACGATAATGTACAACTGAATTGACTAACCCACCCTGAAAGTTATTCCTCGTGGCAAAAGACGAGATAATAAAAAAAAAAATGTTCGTATAATCATCGGGGACATAAATGTTGTTCTAGCGAATTGTAATTATTTCGAAACTTACACACCTGTCTTCTGGAGTAGTCGGCATATTTGTTACTAGTTGATACGTATATATAGTATAATACGATTGTAATTTAATCGAGTATGTTTACGAGGTTGAACAGATTCTGTAATTTGCGCTGTAAAGTTGAATACGTTTAAATTTAATATCGTTTTAAATATCCACATTCGATATTATATATATTATATATAATTTGAGTAGATAAATTCGCGGCTCAACTAATTTCCGAAAAATTCGACGAAATTCAGACTTGAACACACACAGCTAGTCTGATGACAATCCAGATTAAATTCATCAAAAAACAGGATTTGATATACCGAGAAATTGTAGACTAGACTAAATCGCATTAGGACGGAACACGGAAGATGTGGAACAATGTTGCACAGATGAGGGATCAAGAAGAACGCGACACGCTACTGCGGAGATAATGAAGTCAATCGTGTACTAATGGAATATCAAATGCGAGTATTAAATAACGGTTGGAGAGAGATGGCGGAGCTAACTGATCAAGTAAAAGAATGGATCGAGGAACTAGATATTAATCTGTAGAATTAATGAATTAGCGAATGTCTTTTATTTGTAGCTACGAATAAATAAATAAATAAATAAATCTGTTCGTGTATATATATATATATATATATATATATATATATATATGTATGTGTGTTCGTTAGCACTCGAATAATCTGTAGGTAATAAATAATAATAATGATGATGATGTAGTAATAGGGTTATTAGTAAAAATAAATGACTTCAGCGGTTCGCCATTTACAAGTTATAAAAAACAATTTCATTCAATCGATAACGAAAGATTAAAGAATAAATTATTAATTAATTAATTAATAATAATAATCATAATAATAATTAGAAAAACGATAAATAAAAAATATACGTAAAATAATAATATAGAGACGAATAAATTAAATTTCATTCTTAAAAAGTAATATTTATTGTATCATTCCAGTTAAACAAATAATCAGTTTCTATTTCAGATTTATCACCTTTCCGTTCTTCATCAGTATATTAGCACGAGTGTCAATGTACTTATGCTGCTAGTGTGTGTGTGTGTGTGTTTACGTGTAGAAACAACGAGATAGAAAAAGAAAAATTTATAATTTAGTAATTTGTGTTATTAACCGTCTAATAACGAACGTGAAATATATTGATATTACGAAATTATAATTAATCATTAACAGCATGCCCGGTGTGTAATTTATTTGTAATATATTGTTTAAAAAAAAAATAATAATAATAAAAGCGTTCAATTTTTAAATATCGGAATATTTCGAAAAAATAAATAAATAAACGTGATTACTGCGAGTGTTTAAATTTTTAAATAAGTAATAGATTGTTATTATTGTCGTTGTTTCGGTTGAAATTATAATAACGTCCTACATGTAGAGGATTTTGTTATTTTGTTTGTAATTTAAATTTTGAAAAAAAAAATAAACGAATTTTTAAATATCGGAATAATTTTGAAAGAAAAAAAACAACACGATTTTAGAAAATTTGAAACGATATTTTCTAGGTACGTAATTACTATTAGTTCCCGGTTGAAATGATAACGACGTCCTACATGTACGGGATTTTATTAGCGATTTTATTCGGACGATGAACTAGTTTAAAAATATATATTTTTATTTTCGAATTATTTATTGATATATCATAACCTTAACGACCAGGAAAAAAATTAGTTTCGTGACTTGATTAATAAACTGTAAATTACGAACGATAATCGACCGATGTAAATATTTTATTTCCGGTTTGTTGTTACGGAGCTTATCAGCTGTTCCGGTTTCATTTACGTTCGTAAGCGTTTCATTTCTTTGTAAATACTTAATTCCGAAAATTTTCGAACAATTCCTTCGAATTCTTATTTTTCGTTTTATTTTTAATACTTTATATATATATATATATTTTCTGGAAAATAATTTTAAAAAGAACTTTCCGAAATTTTTCCGCTTCCACGCGTTCGTAAAAATGAAATTCTACGCTTAAATTTCTAATTCTTTCGCTCTATTTCTTTAGATATTTTTTGTTTTTTTAGAAAAACATCGCAATGAGAAGAATTTGTTTGGAATTTTTGTTACTAGTATTATTATTTATTTACCATTATTGTCACGGTTATTATTTATAAAAATTATTACGTAATAATGTTTTCCTCTATTTCATTAAATTTAGGTTAGTTTTCAAATTGGTTTCATTCACTTATAGATTACAATATCAATCACACAGGTACATAGATTAGGGAGATAAATAAATAGAGATGTGTGAATAGTCTGTGATAGAGAACAACATATCGATTTCTTTCTTTTTATGTTCTTTATACCCCGAAGGTATTTGGTAACATTGTGTGACACATCAACATGAAATCGTATAAGCTGCCTTCCTCGTTGCTGCGACCAGTGCGACTCCATCTTTTTTACTCCGTTCATCGAAAAAGGCACCTTCCTCGGTTTCCATATCCTCGTATCCCTTGTAAATGGTGCGTACGAGTGATCCTGTTTTCCTCGTTTGTGTCCAAAAAATTTTACTGTATTTCATAAATATATTAAGATAAGTAGACAGTTAGAGAGATGAAGAAATATAGACATAGGTACATAGACACGATGTCTGTATAAATACTCTCCATTTAATTTCAGATTCGACATTTTTAGTTAGGGCGATACTTAATATCCGACTTGCATGTTTCATAGAAAACGAAACACGTGCGAAACTACGATATATATATATATACAATGATCACGATTGTATCTAAATTTTTCCATTGCGCTAACGCGAGAAGGATCCACTTAGAGTCCTACTCGAATGGAACTCTATCCTCAAGAACTGAGAACATCGAGAAAAAATAGAAACGAATTTTTGACCGATGTTCGTCCTTATTAACTTAGATTTATTTACAACGCATTTTAAAATGTCGTGATTGCAATTAATTTACTTAGATAATATATGGTTCTGTCGTTACAACGTAAAATAAATACTTAACCCTTGTTTTGCACCTGCATTATGTTTATGCTGCAATACATTCGACAATTCGGTAAAAATTTAGTCTGCTATGACGCTTATCTGCCGAACTACTTTTTGGTAGGTATTTCATGTTATATATATATATACATAAATACATGTTATACGTTTTGGAAGACAAAATTCATATGAAATATATTCCGTATAATTCTTATAGCTGTCCCTTTTTAGTAGAGTTTCATGTTTCAGCTCCGTACGTCAAGACCGGCATCGCAGATTAATTATACAGCTTTCTTTAAAGGCTATTCGATATTTTCTTATTTCTAAAAACGTTTCCTAATTTCCGAAATGTCACCCAGGCGAACGATATCCTTCTTTTAGTTTCCAGCTGCATTATATTATTCTTGTCCGTAGTAATTTCCTGTCCCACGCATACGGATCGACTTACGTGTTAAATTTTTTGGCCGTTTACACTTACTTATTTTATGTCCCTATTTTCGCTGAATGCGCGTCAAGTTTGTTTATCTATTAACTGTATTTCCTCATTGCCTATTAAAACTATATAGTCTGCAAAACGCGAGCGAATCAGTCGTTCTCCACTTATTCTGATACCGATTTAGCAACAATTCGAGATATCGGAATGTAATTTTAAAATTCCCGTCAAATATTCGTCTTTTTTTCCTTTTTAGAAAATACGCCGCGAAATGATTATTATTGTTCCGTCAATTTATTATTGTCGATTGTAAAAAGATCAGTAAACTTGGTCGGAAATTTTAATAACATAAATTCGCGATTATTAAATAAAGACATCGTTAGGAAACGAAAAAATAATAATAATTATTATTATTGTAAAGAATTTATAAAATGTTATCGACCGAAATTTCGAACTAAATTAACGCGGGATGTTTCGATCGATGCGTTCGTAAAACGAGATTCGAAACTACTAAACTCGTTTTATACGTTCGTACGTCAAATTTCATCGTTACGATCAGTCAGCCAGCCAGCTAGCCCCTGTTTTAGTTTTACGACTGTTGTAAAAATAAACGCGAAAATCGAAACGCCGACACCAACCCTTGCCTGATGAATGAAATACGACATCGTGTATAGCAGACATGTCGGATTTACGTGGGATGGACATTTAGAAAATCGAGTAAAATATAAAGGAAATAAATAAGGATAAAAGAAAATTTAATACTAAAACACTAAAAGTCGTTTTAATGTCTTTTTTCTTTTTTGTATGTTTGTTTGGAAAAAATGAAATAATTTATACGTTTTCGTGTGTGTGGAATACGTCGATTAAATTAGATTGTCATTTATTAACTGAACTCGGTATTATTAATTTTATTACCCGCGGCAGATTACGTATTAATGATAGTATATATACGCTGTTCTGTGATTTTGGAACAAACCGTCTGAGTGTCATCATTAGTATAACGGTCTTGGAGAATTTTTAACCAATATACAGTTTTTAACCATATGAATTCATTGTTCCACATACATATATGTATACTTATGCCTGTATGCGCATGGGTATGGCTGTGTACTATGGATATGAAAACGTGGTGTCGTGATACCTGTATTGCGACATAAAAACATTATTGCGAATAATCTGAAAACATGTAGAAAAACCCAGATTCAGACGATTCAGATAGAAGAGTATTCGAAAAATTCGGTGGACGTAGTTTAGCCGAAGAAAATAAATGACAAGGATATAAGCAGATAGTTAATAGCGTCAGTCAGTTTTGTACGTGAACATTTCATTAGCGATCGCCGTTATAAACGAAATAATAGCAGCACGAATAGTCCAAAAAACTGCCCCGAATGTAGGAAATAACTAATAAATATGTATTTAAAGGGGAAAAGAAAATCAAAATTGACTTTAATGACAAAAATAGAACAACATTGATAGATAATCGACATAAAGAAACTACCGCCGAACATATCGAAACTGCGCTGTACGTACTAGAAAATGACTCGAATATCTACGTTGCCCACCTGCGAATTAGCAGAAGATAATAATAGTTACAACCGTCGTATATATTATATTCTTATTTCCAACAAGAAGGTATTGAAGTAATACAACATAGACAGGCTGACTATAATAGAAAATATTGCGAAAATGAAATTGAAGTATATAGGTCACAATCTTCCGGAAGAGGGGTGTTTATGTTGGCAGTTCAAGGAAAAATACTTGGAAAAACAACAAGACGAAGGAAATGATAGGGAAGTGGTAGCTGCAGCCAGACTTGGGAAAATATGAAAAGACCAACGCCCTGAAGGAATATATATATATATATATATATTTATATTTATATATATATATATATATATAATAATAATAATAATAATAAATCAAATCAAATCCAATCAAATTTATTTTAATTTTGAATACAATACACCAATACATTTCAAATAGAAGAAATATAAAATAAAAATTAATTACACATCGAATACGAATAAACAAATAAAATAAAAACCGGATAAATAAACATTGAGAAATAATAATAATAATAATAATAAATAACAAAAAATTAGTTAAAATCGCTAAGTTTCATATAAGAAGACCGTAAAGTTTTTTGGCTGTTAAGCCATTATCAAGTGGACATGAAAAAAATGAAATATCAAACATATTAAAATATATAAAATTTAAAATATATAAACGGAAAAATGCTTAATTTAAATGTGCACTATTACAAAAAGTAGTAGTGAGAAAACAATTACATATAATAAATAATCTGTTAGTGAAGGCGTCCTTTGACGTCGGATAATTTTATAAATAATTGTTTTCTTCATCTATTATTTTTTATAATATAGCGCAAAAAGCTAATCTCGTAATGTACCAAAAAACAAAAAAACAAAAGCCGAATAATAACCGGAATATTCACAGAAAATTTAAATTTAATGATATTCAGGTTAATTACTATTTTTAATCTAATAGATTTAATTAATATCTTTTCGATATCTGTCGCTTTTACTTATATAATTTAACCGGAGATTGGCTCTGATGTCCTTGAAACTAATCATCCTAGAAATTTAATTAAATATTTCGTTCGTTTCGGATTTTTATTTAATTTTCCTTTATTTTTAAATATATATATATATATATATATCCTTTAATTATACCCACAAATTTCAAATCGTGGAAGGATATGCTCCAGTCTACAATATAAAAGATAGGATTCCCACGAAGGAGGACTTGTATATATATATATATATATATATATATATATATATATATATATATATATATATATATATATGTATGTATATATGTATTACGTATATTGTTTTTTAGCTGCTTGCAATAAATCTAATCGCTCGGCGGTATATTTTATAACAACGTTGTACCGGTCATTATAAGATACTAGTTGTGATTTTTACGTTACCCGTCGGATTACTCCTCGTACAATAATAATTAAGGCGTTTTTGTTATTAATAATTTCTCATATGTACATTTCGATAGGGATAATCTCTATTATAGAATTTATTCTTTTATTGTTCCTATTTTTAATTTTTCCTAGTCTATTTTCTAAACAGAGAAAATGTTATAGTTGGAAAATAGAAATGTACCACGATACGGTGAATGATTTCGTACAACTTGATGTATTACGTTAAAACGACGAAGAGGCTTACAGTATTAAAATAGGGATTTAACTAGGGACGTTGACGCATATCCTGCGCTGCTATTGCTGGCTGTTGCTACTGCCGGCTGGACAGAACATATCCTATCTTTAAGTAGAGTCCTTTAGTTGTTGCTAATAGCCGTGTGTACACGTTCGTCAACAAGTGTACATTTACATTAATTTTTCCCACTACTGTTGGTAAACTGTATAATAATGATATCATTATTCATATGATAATAATAATAATAAAAATGGAAGTGCCCGTTATAGTTGTTGTAGGACACGATATAATGGCGAGTACTAATATTATACGTTGACGCATCACCTGTACATCCACGATTAGGTAAAACGACTGTAGACGTTTTTTTTCTCATTCCTACTCAGTTTTTACTTATTTTTGTCTTACGAGCGAGAGAGAGTGAGAGATCGAGCATTCGGGAGATTCCCGTGTGAATATATCGAGAATAGGAAGACGTTTTAGAATAATATTCAGGCGTCGTTTTTAATTACCTAGTTCGTATTGTAAACTTCATTTCACCGTTTGTTTTTTTTTCTATTTTTTTTTTAAAGAATATTTTTTTTTATCATTAAGACTATCAGCGATTGTTATCATCATTATCACCATCATCTTGTTTTCAGTCTAGTTGGTGGTATGGCATTTTGGTAGTTAACGTTCTTATTACAATTTCTTTATCTTACTTTATATAATAGATATCCGATCCTTATTTCCCGCCGTAAAAATAATAATGAAAAGTAAAAATTATAATAAAAAGTAAAAAGTAAAAAATTAAAAAAAAATATCCAGATGTGTCTAGTAATTTTTTTTTTATTATTTCAGTCATTAACATTATCGGTATCGTTTTTATTTTACTGGGTAATTTTAAATTTTACCCAAACGAATTTAATTCTAACTTCGTTCAAGAAATGATAATGTGTAGGGGTCGTTCTCATCATAATTTTTTAATAAGGTCCGTTTCGGGCTTATGTCGACTATTTCTGAAATAAAATTTTTTTTACGTAAATAATTACTGTTTTTCGTTTTCAACTGTGTTCTTCGATTATTTTGTAAATTCTAAAGGAAAACGTGTTCTGTATCTCTGAAACAAAGGAAAAAACCCTGAAATTATTCAATATTTTACTGAAAAAAAATTAAATAAATAAAAACCATTAAATTAATTCGTACATCGAAATTTATAATTTTTCATGCGGGAAATTTGTCAAATAACGGGTTTAACGGGAATATGTAATTTACTTTAACGAATTATGCGTTGAATATTTCGACCATTTTCAAATATTTCAGGCTTTGAAATATTTCAATATTTCAGCCGTTTCAGATTTTATGTTTTCATTTGCGGAATGTACGAATTTCTAGCCTGACGAGTTATAAAATAGATACACGAATCAATAGAGTTCTGTAATCAAACTGGAAAGTTAAATTATACACATAGAGGTAGAAGATCCATACAACGCTTAAAATCGTCGAAAGCCGGTTTTCCAATACGGACGTCGAGCAATTTGAAAATGTTCTAAAATAGTTCTATCGAAACCCATATTCGTAATCAATATTTATTTAATATTAGTGGAAACTGATCACTGGATCAGCGTACACAACATATTAAATTATCAAAGTTACTAATTATTTAATCTATAGAGATTGTAGTAGTGTAACTGCTGTCCTAAAAGGTTTATTTATTAAAAAAATAAATATATATATATATATACATTTAACTTCATAACCTCATCTCGTTAAATCGTGTGTCGAATAATAAAGATAATAAAAAAAAAAATGAAAATTAAGGCTCTACGAATCTCGTACTTGTTTAGAAAACATTTTATCGTCTTGCAGTTGAAAACCAAGTCGCCGATATCAGGCGATTATAAATATTTCCGAAAAATCTGAAATTTTTCATTTTTTCTAAAATTGAAAACTACGAAAGGAAACATAAAATTTTCCTTTATATTTTTTCACGCTAATAAAATGTTTATTATAATAATGTTAATAATAACAATAATAATAATATAATAATAATAATAATAATAATAATAATGTTTCTTATTTATTTCGAATTTCTATTTGATTCGGTATAATTTAGATACGTAACGGCTAAACACAGTGTTCGTTCACTCCCGTCACAAACACATCGCGCATATTCGCATATATACAAACTTGAAAAACCCCGTCTACAGAATATTTTCCTACACGTTTTTAAAAGCAGCAATATAAATGATTGAACATATAAAAATCAAACGAAAAATTACTGCATTATTGAATAAAATCGTGTTGTAATAATGATAATAATATATATCATCTTTTTTTTATAAAGGTATACTTTATCTTCTACAGTTATTATTATTTCGAAAAGTGTGGAATATAGCGATTTTAAAAACATAAACAGCAAAATAAGAGTTAAAATCTCTAAAAACTTTCTTAATGAAAAATCACGAAGCTTTTCAAGCCATTATCAACGCATTCCAACACTTTTCAAATTATGAAATCCGAATTAGGGTGAATTATCGATAATGGCTTAACAGCCGAAAAGTTTTACGATTTCAGAAAGTTTTTAGAGATTTTAACTAACTTTTGTTTGTTATTTATTTTTCTCTTAAATCTCTACCTTCCACATACTTTTCAAATTATAAAACCTGATTCACATAAGGAATTATCGATAATAGCTTAACAGCCGAAAAGCTCTTTACGATTTTTCATAAAAAAAAAGTTTAATGATTTTAACTCCATTTTCGTTGTTTATGCAAGCATTAGAAACTTTCTTCATGTTGATGGTTAAAGAAGGTTCTCATATTGGAATTCTATAATACCGAATTTTAAATTTGTTCCATCGTCTATGGTGATAGTCGTAGGTTTTTTATGTTATTACCTAAACTGCTCCATATTATTCCATTGTTTCCAGTTAGTACAATCTTTACGAGTTTCATCATTCGTTTCATTTGCTCTGTAAGTTTTTCATATTTATTTTTTTTTTCTACATACACTTTATCAATATTTAGACTATCTGCTACAATATCTATTAAACTTAATTTATTTATCTATTAAAACGATATCAGGTTTGTTATGCTCTATTGTTTTATAATTTATACTGTTCGTGTTCTCAGATTTTTTTTTTTTGCGTATATTTATAAAATATGGCTGATTATCTTTAATCCATATTTTATTCCTATTTATCGATGTACGATAACTGTCGCATCATCGTGTCTTTTAACATAAAATCTCGATGTTAATCGTTCACAACCACTTAAAATGTATTTAATTCTTTCACTCGCTTTGCCACATTTTCGACATTTATCGAAGATATTCGATTCCTTTAGTGATATATTTCCTATAATTTCTGGTTGTTATCGCCTGATCCTGAATCGCCACCAAAAATCCTTCCGTTTCCGGGAATCCACGTATCAGTCATTCCACTAGGCATTTGTTTTATGTGTTTCTTCCTTTTCCAATATTTTTTCAATATCGCTTTTAGACGGAAGAATTTCTTCATTGTTTGGATTTTCATTTTATTGTTTATAAAACTGTCGGTTCCTTTTAAACAACCTGTTTTGATTTACTCTTTCCGTACTTTTTTTCTATCGTTCTAGTCTTTCACTGTAAACTTTTAGTCTAGCAGTATCGATATAATCCTGGATATTCTCATATGTTGAATAATATTTGAATTTTATTTTTGCAGCTTCAATTGTTTTTTTAATTTTTCTATTATTTCAATTACATTTTTTTATATTCTACTAAGTGCGCAATACTTACTCTTAAATCTTCTATTTTTCGTTCGATTCTTTTTTGCCAGTTGTCGCTTTGTGTTTAAGCTTTATCGTATAATTTAGATCCGTTTATGTATGCTGTTGTTATTGCTGCTCTATAGAGAAGGCCGTGAATTTCAGAAAATTTCATATTTCGTAGATCATACTGCGGCAATACGTATTTATCTGTGATATTTACAGTTTCTTTTAACTTTCTTGTTACCCGTCGCTTTGGTAAGGTCTCTTTGATGTTTCTAATTCACCGTATGTTATCAACAGAATGTTAAATTTCTTTTTGTACTTCTGTTTTTTCTGTTTATATTCAATATTTTCTATCTCAGTTTTGTTACCGTTTTCTGGATTTGTTTTCAATACTTTGCACCCCTTTACATATACAATTTAATTCATTAATTTCGTTGGCTTTGATTGATATTTTAGTTTCCTTATGTTTCTGATTTCAATGTACAGTTAGGGTTATTACGATAGTCAGCTTTCATTTGGTCAATTATTTCACTCGCTATTAAATTATTTCTTTTTATTACTCTTATTTGGTCTGCTAGTCGTTGCTCATTAATTTTGAGTTCTTTTGGCGCTTTTAATTGAAATTCATCAAATAGTTTCTTTCTGTAACCTATTTTATCTGTTAGTAGCACTCATATAGCAACGTATTAATAATTCATTTATATTTGTTGTCCATTTTTGACGTTGCTTTATTAGTTCGACTTTGCTCGAGCGTTTGAGAAACACGTTCAGCCGTTTCTAGCGTGTTATTTCTTGCACCTAGTTACTGTTTCTGTTTGGCTGTTGCTTTTTCGGGATGCTCAGAAAATTCTTCAGGCATTTCCTGCTGTCGTTGTATCTGGCTCCCAGTAGGGTCCCGCCTAATCAGATCCCTACTGTTGGTGGATCGTATTATGTCACAATCAACACCAACTCCAGATGTGCCCTGGAGATCTTCAGGCAGCGGCAGTTTACATTTATTTCTAGTAGACATTTCTCCATATAATTGGGGGGGAGTGCATTTTATCCCTACTGCCAGGTTAGTTTTTGATTTGTATTTTATGTGGGTTTCCGTATTAATTAATCCTGCCTATTTAATTTATGTTTACAAGTATTTTGCCTCTTATGTAGTTACTGCTTTAGATGGATATATTTCTTGGGCTATGGATATACGGTGGTGCTATTTTCTTCAATCGAGTTTTCTGTCGGGGTTTACTCCCTTAGACTGTGGATAAACATCCTAACCGCAAGGCAGCAGTTTGTTACTGAGGAGGTAATAGTGTTAGGGTTTTCCTGCGACCTAAACCCGTCGCGGGAAGGACAGTTATAAGGTTTATGCAGACTTTTATTGGTCGCTTATTGGTTATTCGCAGCTGGCCAGTATATCTACTGTTCGATCCACGGTTTGAGCTCCGGATCCCAAGAGGTACATAGTACCCCCGGGGGTATTATTATTATTATTATTATATAGAAAAACGAATCTTTTCGAAAAAAATAATGATAATAATCGATTATATTATTGTAGTAAAACAATTCGAAAGTGGAATTCCCCACCCCCCAAGATTCTTTAAACAAAAGTACACCCCCTCCCCACTAGTAAATAAGTACGTCCAAGAAGAAAATAATTCAGAATAACTGGCTGAATTTATTCGCCTATTTCGATATTTATTCCTGGGGCCTTTATAATTTTTTTTCGCGGTTTCTCAAATTTTTGTTCGAAACCAGTCGAAACAACAGACGTGCGTACTTCGATGGACGATGGCAATTTTATATTTCGGTGTAAAATTTCCAGCGCTTCGTAATCTGGATTATCGTCTGGCGATATGTAATCGTTGTTCTAAGCCAGAAAGAAATTTGGTAATATCGCAATAGATTAATGGTAAGCAATTTTTTTCCTTAATGCCCAATCGTTATATCCGAATTTGCTTTATATGTAAATAAAAATCTATATATAAAAGAAACAATGAAGTGATCAGTAAAAATCACTGATTTTTAATAATCAATAACAATGTTTTCGACGGTTATCGAGTTAAGATTACTGTGGTGGGTAAGGTTTTTAGTTAGTCGGCTTCCAAAAACTATTATCCTCGGGGTTCAGCGTGGAGATGAAGTTGTATTTTTCATTTATGTAATTTTTAAGGTAGTGACGAAGAGTTTTGATCGAAAGAGTCAATAAGTGCTTTAAAAAGGAGGCGACTGGTCGGCCATAATGCTCGGTACACAATCGTCTGATGTAGTTTTTAAATCTGATAAGTATAAGTATGTAAGACGGTAAATTAGATGTAGGTGAACAAACAGCGGTCTTTTTAGAGGTATGCCGTTCATTCCATGACAGAATTAGTCGACAAGGTCACTTAAGGTTTTGTCGATGTCACAGGGACCGCTTATGTCAGTGTGATTAATGTTGTTGTTAATGTATTCTTTAAATTGATGCCATTTTGCATTCTTGTACTCTAAACATTTTTTTAAATAAGAGGAGTTTAGTTGCAAAAATAGTAATGATTATGGGATTATGATCGGATGAGAGATTAGGTCTGATATGTCTAGGTTTTTTACAAGTGCTAAGTCTAAGATGCTGTTTTTGCATTTTGCACGATTGGGAAAATGTCTCAGATATGCGAAGAAGGCCATTTAATTACAATTGATTAAGGATAGTGCCGGTAAAATTATCACTAAAGCAATTATTCCAACGTCTCCTGTTGGCATTGAACTAAAATTACCTTGTAATTGACCTCATTAACTGCCTAATGTCACTGACAAAGTTACGCATACGTGTGGGCGGTTTATATATAGAAACTTTAGAAATGGAATTAGGACTATGATAATTATTAAGATTACTAGTAGCACGAGTGCCACTAGTAATATAATAGTTGCTGTTGGTAATGATATGAACACCAACAGATTGGACACGGTTCAAGTGCGGTAGTGGAACTAGTTATACTTGGAAGTGTTTTTTGATAAGAAGAGCAACACCTCCCACTCTACGACTTACAAGCTCTAAATATATTGTAACCAGGAAACTGGATATTGTTCTATCCTCCTGTATATACGTTTTAATGAACGGTAAACTAATAAATTAATTTTTTACGGTTTGTGAGACAGAGAACGTGTTAGTAACAAAAATATAAAATTAAATATCTATGTTCGTAGATTGATTTAATATTAATTAAATACACCGTCAATAATAATGTTGTAATTATGTTAGTAAATGAAGTAATCGTTCAACATATTATGTGTACTTCGAGGAAGTGCCGTGTACACTCACTCCCCTGAATGAAATAATTACATTAGAATAATTGCATTAGAATAATTACAATTTTTTATTTGGGATTTTTTTAAATTGAACAATTTACATATAAATAATCACTTCAGGTAGGTGTAAGCTAGTTTTCTTATTTCCTTTTTGAGTTATAATAAGTTTATTAGAATACGAAAAAAAAAAAAATATATATATATAATTAGTTATTAATGTACACTTTAACACGAATATATTGTTTGATAATAGATGTAGAGGTGTACTTATTATTTATAATTTATTATTGTAATTATTCTCGTTTAATTATCTAGAAATTTAATTTGTAATTGTTCCTGTAAACTCCATTTTAATTAAGTTTCTTTGCTGTGTAGTTATTTTTTTTTTTCAAATACAATGTCGCAATTTTAACGTTACTTAAAAATAGGAGATTTCTTATTTGATGCCTGCGAAATTTGACGAACACTTTTGTTTGTACAACGGCGTTTTTAGAAATTATTTCGTGTTTACGAAATTACAGGCGCGTCTATAACGTAATAATTTAATAAGTTTTTCTAAATGAAATTCTCGTGTTTTATTCCGAATTTTTGGAAACTATTAGCATTTTTTTTTTTAACAAAAACTTTTATAAAAATATCGCAATTTTATAGGTGTGTTTTACGCCAGGGGTGAATTTGTAATCTTTTAGGTAACCGACTAGGGGCTTTATATCGATTATCATTAACATCGCATACAGCGCTATGCGAGATATATCCACAGGGCAGTATATTAGGCCGGTATCTATTTTTAATTTTAATAAATGATACACTTAAGTTAGCGTATGTTGTATACGCATTTTAGCATTATATTTTGGAAATCTTATAGAGGGCAATTAAAAGATTAAAAAGAATCTGCTAGTTCTATTTTTAAGTTTTATAGTCAGCGGGTGGGGGCTTAAAAATAAACACCGATAAAACTGAAGTTATACTCTTCACGAGGCGACGTCAATTACCTTCAGCGCAAATCGACATTGATGGCAAGAGTATTCACTGGCGAAATCAAATTCGATATTTAGTCGTTATCGTGGATTCCCGTTTTAATAATAATATTAATTACATAATCGATAATAAAGCAATCCGTATTATATCTTCGACAATCTTTAATCGACCATCGTATTTATATCTGTAGTTAATAAAATATTATCCCCTTTGGCTATTAGTATACTAAATCGTCCCGGATATACAAATTTTACTGATACTCAGAATTAAACATCTTATATCTTTTTATATTATTAGTAAATTATTTAAAGAGTTTTACGATAGATATAGAATATATAAAAATAGATTAATTAATTTCATAGGCGATTACCACGCGTTGTACTAGGTACAAACATCGTAGAATTAAACATAGATTACTCATTTAGTTCGATGTCTACGTCAATTATTTATTTTAAATAGTACGGTATGTATTCACGTGTGCATATATCATCATCATCATCTGGTGCAACTTCGCCCCTATGCTTGTCTTTTCCTACTCCTATCGGTTATTGGGCATCCTTTTCATTTCCGAGTAACTGTAGAATCTGGAATCACTCTTCAGATTGTCTACCTTTTATTCGTTTGCCTGGTATATATCCTTCAATTGCATCTCGCAGCAATCCTCTATGTCGTAACACATGCCCCATCCAACATAGTTTCCGTTTTTTAGTTCAGTATTTGTCGCCTTTCTTTTAGTAGTTTTTAAACTTCTCGGTTTTTTTGTTTTCTCCGTCCAACTTATTTTCTCCATCCGCCTCCAGCACCACATTTCAAATACTTCTATCCTATCCTCTTCTCGTTTTGTACACTTCCATGGTTCCGATCCATAAAATGCTAACACGCATGTTTTTATAATGCGTTTTCGCAGCTGTATGGGCATAGTTCTGTTGGTTATTATTTTTATTTTTTCAGCATAGCCTGCTTCGCTATGGCAAGTCGTTCCCGTATATCTTAGGAGCTACGCCCATCTTCAGTAATGGTGCTTCCCAGTTACTTGAATGATGAGACCTGCTCTATGTTTTCTCTTTTTACCGTATTTTAGTTATTTCGTTGCGGGTTTTTGTTTGTTTTTTCCTGTAGCCTAACATTTCTTTCATTATTAATTTCCCAGATTTAGTAATACTATTTAAATTAACCGTTAAGGTATAAGGTATTTAACTTTATGAACCCCTTGTTATGTTATATTTTAATGAAATTATTATATTTTTTTTCTCTAAAAAAAATATGAGTTAATGTTGTAACTATCACGTATACTTTTAAATCGGACATATATATATATATCGACATTAAGAACAGATTATTTGACGGTGTCTTATCGTTAATATTTGTTTTTTTATAATATTATGGCCAGTTAGAACTTTATGCCACGATTAATTAATAATTGAGGAATATGTACAGGAAGTTAGATGGCCGGACACGATAACAAAAAATACTTGGGAAGTCGATGATTGACTGTAAACAGAAAACTGCTAATTGAATGCAATGACGAGCAAATTAAAAATAATAATAATAATATAACCCGGTCCATACGTGGATTACGATTGAAGGTGATTAGTAGATACATGTGTGTGTAATATAGTACGTAATAAGAAATTTAGAAATTTATTAATTTTCATTTTGTTATATAATTCGATTGCTTATTGCCGTTTAAAAGATTTCGGGTTCGCAACTGAACTTGACGCGAATATTTATTAAAGTAAAACTTTCCAGAATAATGTATGAGGCGATTCATCGTTATCTAGAGATTTTTTCATTTTTAGATTATTTTCAAATATGTTTCGAACAGTATAAACGTTTGATATTCGCGACGATAAAATGTAAAAGTTATTTCATTTACTAGCAGATAGCGACGCACGTAAAACGTCCTTGAAAATGTAATTTTGCGTGGGTCACGGAATGATAACAACAGTAACAAGAAGATCTACATTTTCTCAAGTTCTTATTTTATTTTATTTTTTGTAGATATCTAAAATGGTTCCGGTTTTCATCAACCGTATATTCTATATATAAGTATTTATGTACGCGCGTGTATTGTGTTATACATATCTATAATGAGAAGGCGTTTACGGAAGGACCGAAATATATATATATATATATATATATATATACATATGTATGGGTGTGTAAGTGTGCTGTGATAAATGGCAGCCGAAAGTTGGAGGCAATTAAGAAAACTTACTAAAGGGTGTGCCGGAAAAGAAGTCGGGGTCGGTCGTACTTCCATTTGTTTCTAATTTTCTCACTTTAACTGCTATCGGTCTTCAGTTTTTTCCTTTCGGAAGAGTTTTCCGGCCAAATTAAAATATTAACGGGAATTTTCATTTTCCGCAATTTTTCATTCTGTTTCTTACATTTAAAAAAGCAGTTTGTTATTTCGACGGAGAATTATTATACGTGTGTCCGTATATAAAATATATTTTACGTGTACGCGCGTGTAGACGGGAAGCTACGAAGGGAAATTTATAGGAAACATTGTACAATAATAGCGTTACGTTAAATATTTTCAGCCATTCCCTCCTCCTTTTTAGAATAAAGAATAAAACGAAATTACAAATAATAAAATTCGTCAGAAGAGAAAGGGACAAAAATAGTAAGTTTCGGGAAATATCGTTTGTACGACGAAGAGAGAATATTAACGGGGGGGGGGATTAAAAAGCGAGAAAATTGAAAGTGCGAAAACTAAGCTTTAGAATTTACTACGCGATAAAAGTTACTAGCTGGGAGCGTGTTTATTTTTCGAATAATTTTACACGATCTCTTTATTAAACGAGAATACACCCGAATTTACACACACGTACTTAGCGTCTCTATTTATTAATAATTTATTAGCGGGTTGGTGGTGAAAATTTCCTAACTGCACAGGAATTACCTATTTTTACTACGTCACAGTTTTCTTCATTCTATACATATATAAACTCGCATTTATGTGTGTAATGCTTACGTAAGCGTATAATTAAAGGTGGTTCTGCTAGGCCGCGTCTCGATTAGCGTAATATTTCAGTAGCTGTATTTAGCAGAATATAAAGTCATCGGTGTTAATTTACTCGTTAATGGGAATTTAACGATTATTATTACGCTACTTCCGGCAAAAACAATCTCTATAAATAACGTAAAAACTCGCCATATATCGCGACTAGATTTTAACTAAGTTGTTAGACGATTTCGAATAGCGACAATAAACTTGGAACTCAGCCAGCTTAAAGAAAAATAAGTTTGTTTTTTTTTTCAACCAGTTTCGAAGGTGGCGTTTTTTAGTTATTAATTGCGAAGTAGTACTCTCTGAAATCGCGCTTAATATTCGCGTCGCCGTGTGAATGGACCGTTTTCATCGAATCATAATAAGATCGAGGTTGGAAAGCTTTGCTAATTACTAATTTATATATATATATATACGCGTGTATACATTAGCGTTAATATTACCCGGAAACGGTCGATAACTAGTTCGCGACGAAAACCGAAATAACGATAACTGCCTAATAACGTTGTTGCAGACATCGTTGAGAAAGTGACGGAACACTTAACGTAACGATAGGTGTGAAAACGGTTATCACTAACATATAATTCGTTACTTCCGAAACTGTTATTCCGATCACGTATCGTCGGTTATCCGGTCTAACTTAGTCGCTGTTTTGCCCCGGTTTTCTCGTTTCCACTCTACTATCGATTTCGCTTTTAAGGGTTACTCGCAAGTGGCAAAATTTATTTAAAAAAAAATCATCGTACTGAACTAGATATACAGAATGAACTAAAAAGAGACACTTTATTATCATCATCGAAACAGTACTTTTCCATTATAAGAAATATTTATCGAGAAATGCCAAGCTGAAACATTACAAAACAGTTTGTCAGACCAGAGGCATTATATGTAGCACAGTGTTCAACACTATACAAAAAGCGATTTAACGATCAACTAGAAATTGCTGGAAAGAAGGATTACGAGAACAATACTTGGGCCGCGACGAAACATGGTGAAAAATATAGAAATTTATGTAATCAAGAACTGTACAAACGTGTGGAAAAAATTACTACAACTATTAGAAAAAGAAGAATTAGTTTAAAGGATAGATCCGGAAGATTATTTAATTATATGCGAATCACGGAAATCATCGAGTAACATTAAGGAAGAAATTATTCAATTGTAAAGGTTTCCTGGAGAAACAGAAAGGAAGCACTGGCACTTTGTAGACGGAAGAAAGGCGAAAAATACAAATAGCGAAAGGATAAAAGCCATCTGGAAACAGAGGAAGAAGAATACCAGTTGACAACGTAGTCCATCGATGATAAATATATGTATATGTTGAAGAGTAAGGACGACATACTTGGCGAACATCGAAAGAATTTTATTCGGATAATGTCTAGCGAAAGAATTTAAAACTGGAACACAAATTATAAACGATGAATATGGAGATATTATTAGGAAACCGATAATTCGATGTTTAGAGTATTGCAAGATATTGTGTGAACGACCAGAAGAACTGGAAGCGAAAGAACCAGATTATAAAAATCGAAAAGACCTATTTTGAACCACCTTCGTAGAGAAATAAAATATCCGTATGTACGATGATTTCACCAGAGACCTCGCACTGTCTGTGTCAACTTGCAGATAATTCAGTACCAGTACAAATAATATACTCGGATGATTTTGTTCGTTACCTCGGTATATTTAATATTTATCCGTAATTAACTTTCGACGACGGCCAAGTTTGTTAAAATACCGTAATTAGAAGATGCAATGTCTAAAAACTGAACGCAATTTCGTCCGAACAAATAATTCCCGCGGTTTGTTCGAAAAACAACTTCAAACCGGAGACTTTTGAGTTCGAGCGTCGTTACCGACATAGAAAATTGCCTCTTGAAGTAACGCGATTCTTCAAATTAACCGGCAGTACTCAAATTTATTCCGTTTTTTGTTTTTTTTTTTTAATTTTTTTTCTTTAATTTTTTTTTTTAACCGAGTTGACGTCCAACCTCTTGGAGTCGTTTTCAGCGAAATTATATCGTTCCGGTAGCGTATACCGCACTCTAATTGCTTTTCCGGGAGAGTTACTTTAATTTAATATCAACATCGACGTAGGAAGAGCCCCGCTATAGGACGTTATGCTTATTATATTACCGGTACTGAGAATATCGAAAATTAGAAGGCCAGTGTTGCGCAATTTCGGTTATTTCGAACGGGCTTGTTTAGGACGCAAATAAACTAGATAGGCGTATAGAATTACACGGAAACAGTTTCAACGACACAGCCGCGCGAAGCTTCGAAGTCGTACACACCGCGCGTTCTAACCTTCGAAATGTACAGTGTAAGTAAGAACTGGTCCCATGGGTGCGCTAAACAAGATCTCTTTTTCTTCCTACCATTTACTATTCTCTACTGTTAGTCTTCTTAACGAATCTTGTTAATGTCGTTTCGACCGTATTTACATCTAATTATTTTTCTTTATTTTATGGGATTTTTTTCCCTTAAATTTTCGATACTTTTACGATATTTGTCTTCTAACATAATCACTCGTTTACTACGGCATCGGTCGACTGAAATCTAAATGTATAAATATTACAACTATAATCCGACCGTTATCTAAAAATTATAAGTTTAATTTCTAAAGTCTGTGTAATTAATTCCGTTCTCTTTCTAGCCGTTTCTCGCACTTTAATTTTTCGAATAATTTATTTTTATTATTATTTCGTCGTTACCGCTTTTTTATTTATTAATTGGCACTAAGTTTAAGGAAATATGGCCTATAGTGTTATACGGCGCAGAAATGTGGACGATAAACAAGCGAAATGCAGATAAATTGCAATCCTTTAAAATGTGGTGCTGGCCAGAAAAATAAGCTAAATAGACAAAGTAAAAAACCCAGAAATACTAAATAGAATATCTGAAAATAGGTACCGCCAAAACACGTTTAAATCGGATGGGGCATTCGAAATGGCACTGGAAGGCAAGCGATAGTCGACCACGTAATTCATTTGTTGCCACGTTACTGCAGGATACTAAGCAACTACGCAAAACTAAAGAGGACCGAGAATGCTTTTTTTTTAACGTGATGGAAAATCTATCATTCATTGGACCTGAATATATGAGACTCTTACTCATTAAAAACCACCACAGTGCTCATACCATTGACTGTATCAGTCTATACCACTGGGACTGCTTTAAGCATTACTTCAGTAGTACAGATCTAGTCAATGTACCACTAAATGTGTACCATATGGCTCCAGTCTTTAGCTACTGGATGCTCTAGGGACGACTGGAAAGCTGCCTTCTTTGGCATTGTCTATTAGCTTTTTATTTCAGAGCTGCCTTCTTTGGCGCTGTCTTTCAGTTTCTTCTATCATACGCATGATAATTCGCACCATGTTTGCAATAGCGTTCCAGTTGGCTTGCGAGTGTATCATGGTATCAACAAGATTATTCTGAATCAGGCAATCAACCCCTGTAACATCACTGCTCAGGCTATGCAGGACAGCTGAATAGTGTGTGAGCAGCAGCATCTTCTATGCATTGATTGCAGCATCCACCGCTGGAAAGTTTTCCAATTCTCTGTAAGTAGTTACTGAAGCAGCCACGGTTACTGACACGTGATATAGAAACTGGTCTCACCATGATTACGCATTAACCATACATGTAGATCTGGCACTTGCAGTTTGAACCATGTATTAGATACATTTTGCCAAATTGTGCACCATTGTGCAATGATTTCTGGCTACACCTATTTCTGTACTATGCCATATTCTTTAGGTCTCAGTGCAACTGTGCCACAAACAGTGCTCAATAAGTATATCCAGAATGCTGCCTTTCGTTGAATTTTTCTTAATCACTTCGTTATCCTAATGCACTTGGTTCTGTGTGCGCCCCTACAGGTGCACCGCAGAGGGCAGCAGAGAACAGTATAGAGCTGAGTAGTGCATCAGCCGCCCCAACGCTGTACCATAACGGTCTGTCTTTGCTGCAACAAGGTATAAGTGTTTATAAAAAATAACGTGCTTGTCTATTTCCATACGTAGGTACCTGATTGAGGAAGACAGCTGGATTGTAGTAGAACCAATCTTTAGCTGTGGTACTACATAACGTCTTTTCCGTGTGCTTAGCATTTACAGTCCATGTTCTGTTATCGAAGCACTTTTATGCTTGTAAAGGCCTCATTCACAGCGTCAGTAGCTGTTGCCACTTTCTTCGCTTCACTATTAAACTAGGTACCATTAGCAAACCAAGTGATCTTGATACCTTCAGACATCTTTATCGTCATCAGCCCGTTAAACATGATGTTTCACAGGACACGTCCAAGGACAGAGGCCCTGTGGAACCACACATATGTTACCCTCAGCTGTTGAGAACGAAGTGCAGAAGGCTGTGATTATTAGAAAGGTTGATTATGGTTGGAAACCAATCTTAGGTTAACCGCTACTATTATATTATTGTTATATTTCAGCTTATAATGTTTTTATCTCGCTCATTTTTTTTCTCCGATGTTTAACCTACATTGGTTTGGTTAGGTTAGGTTGGTTTACGTTATATTAAGCGAATAACCGGATTAATTTAATGTAGCTTAGAAGATGTTCAATAGGGTAAATGATCGGTACTTTTTGGAAACAAAGTTCAGAATTACAAATATTTATGTCAAAAATTCATTTCGATTAGACAGGCTAAAAAAATAGTATTTTATAATTTGACATTTCAAAATATTCAAATCGCTATATATCGTGAAACGATTAGTCAAATCAACGATATTTACTTCAGATTATTCAAAATGATATAATAGAGGATGTAAGAAGACCAGATGGTTAGCTGATATGTGGAAATGGTGCGTATATTCATAATTACAGAGTACAATGAGATACAAGTTAATAGTGGTCATGATGGTCGTCAAATCCCCAAAGGAAGAGACATAGAAAAAAGGGGAAGTGAATAATTTGTAATAGTTATCCCCGATTTCGATACTAAGCTTAGCTCGAAATTTTATTCTCTTCACCGATGATCACAAAATCGTAGTTAAGCTCGTGATAGGTGTACGGAATTTGAGATCCATGTACGACTTACTATAAGGTGCGCCACTATTTAGTCTCTTTAATTTACTTATGTCGTGTCCAGACAATGTAGCAAGTTGAATAAGCGCTTTAAAGGACATCGTAAGCAGAAACTCTCCATATAATTAAATTTTTTATTTGTACCTCTCGATAACAACAATATTTACAATTTTTAGTCCTTTACCAAACAATCCCCCATAAATGTTCATTTTCTATATTCGAATACGAACCGAGTAGCGATTTAATTTGCCAATGTTTTTTCGTTTGTTTAGGTTTCTTTTTATTAATTTTAATTTTTGAAATTGTAATTTTTATGTTCTTTTTAATTCTCTTTTAATTTACATTTCACGGTATTGTATTAGTTTTATATTGCTGTTCACACAGTAATTAGCGGGATTATAAATATATATATTGTAACAATCATGTTGTTACATGTTAATAATTAAATAAATAAATAAAATAAATAAATAAATAAGATGAGTTTGAGAATTAAAAAATAAGTAAAACTAAACATATTATATAAGAGTGAGTATATATATATATATATATATATATATATATATATATATATATATATATAAAATGTATATATTGTTAGTAAAAGGGTCAACAATAAGTTAAGATGGTATACAAGGTTTATTAACCTTTCTGTTGCTTTCTGGTCGTATTAATTACACAGCAAGTGTATGTGTATGTGTGTGTATATATATATCTATATGGATATGTATATGACTAATTTTCTAATGAGGAAATGAGGAGAAATTTAAAACATTTTGATCGGTTATTGAAAATTGTCTGATCCACGTATTAATAATAGAAACACACACATACACACTATAATATATTAAATGACAAGATAATTATTACACGTGAGATGCTCCACGTGGAGCCGGTAAAATCACGTTTATGATTGGATATTGAAAATTATGTTAAACCAATCAAAAAATACACTCACACATATGTAAATGTACAAAGATTTTTCTAGAAGTTCCATATAAGTATATACAATAATAATAAACGAATCTTTCCAGAAAAATCTAGAAATTTCTAATTAGGCATGTATATGTGGGTGTATATATGCATGTTTTTTAGTATAAAAGGAGATGTTCAGTTTAATTTCAAGTCAGTTCAAATTAGTTTTAGTTAGTTTTAATTTTAATTTAGTTTAAATTAATTTAAATTAATTCAAGTTAGTTTTTAATTTTAAATTCTAATAAAAATAGAAAATGCGTTTTATTTTGTTTTGTTCATTTTTAATTAACGGTCGTGGCCCAATCCACGTGGCATTCCATCCGGAGACTTCGTAAATGTCGGTAATATATATGTATATATAAAGTTTTAATTTTAACAATTTAATAATAAACCATAATAATAACAATTGTATGTGACGTTACACTAATCTGGATATGTATTATTAGACGGTGTGCTGGTGGCGTTGCAATATATATATATATATATATATATATATATATATATATATATATATGCATTGATATATATGTATTTATATATACATAAAGTTGCATTGACTGAAAAGTGGAAGTCACCTAAGTGATCTAACCCGAAAATTAACAGAGGACCAGAAGCGAGCCAGTACAAGTTTTTTTTTTTTTTTTTTTAATATTTTTCCAGCAAACTATTATTGAATTACCGACTAGTTGGATTGATAGTTGAAGTTGACTGACTAGACGCCTTTAACCATTAAATGTTTCTCGAAGTCAGGTGAAGCCAACAAAATGGTAAACCACTACAACACGAGGTCATTATATATATCCCCATTTCTCTCCTCACGAACTTATGTTTGGTGAATATTAGTATGGCCATGTTCATATAACTAAGTGTTAGTCTAGTCTGCCTTTATTACGTTTTTCATCCATCGACCCTTCTATTGAAGTTATCATTCACTCGGAATGTCTCTGATGAAATGTCCAACCATTTAATTATCTCGAGTTGACCGTATTCCGGATTTCTCGTTGTTCATTTATCTCGTACAGGATTTCTTCTTAAGTTGTTCGTCCAAGGTATTTTTGACATTGGACGCCAACACCCCCTATTCGAACGTCTGGAGTTTATACTTTTTAAAATTGTCCATGTTTCTGGTACGTATAACGTTCCAAATAATTCTTTTTGTAAAACATATATATATATATATATATATATATATATATATATATATATATATATATGATGATGAATTTCCTTATTTTCGCTAGTGCGATATACTGGACATGAAATAACCGCGTTATTTCCGAAAGAAAAAAGAGTAAATAAACCGAAAGAGAGGGAAAAAGTTTGCAATTTCGTCGATGAAAGAACAGAACAGTCGACAGTGCAAGAAGAGATGTCGTTATCGGTACAGTTCTGTCGAACTGTCACTTAGTAGTTTGGTCGTAATTTGGCGTAGTAGAATCATTAATGATATTTGGAAAACGGGGAATGGAGCAATGACGTGCGAGTCTGAACTCCCTTTTAAAATGATCGGACTGGTACCCTGGTTGCGGATAGTAACGACAATGTAGTGTATATAAGGTAGAGATATTGAAATTGATTAATGGCGACTGGCCAAAGTAATTTACGATTTCTAGTCTAAGCGTATAAGAGAAGATTTATTTAGCTTTCGTCGTTTATATGGTAGCCGGGTACGTGATATATATATCTATATCTATTATATATATATGTGTGTGTGTGTGTGTGTGTGTATGTATACTAAAACGTAAATGTATTGTACGCGATAGCTTCTTATTAATCAAAAGCTTCGGTGCTTTTGTGTACCGTCTTGCACACTGCTGCGCCTTTCTAGCGATTCTTATTTACCTTCTACCGTCCGGCCGCTTTTCATATTCTTCCTCGTACTAAGTTTACTCGGCCGTTTACCAGTTTCATCGTCTTTTGTCTTTTAGATCTTACTTTAGGCCTACAGGCGCGCCTATTTTAGCGGTTTCTTCAACTTCTCCTCTCGCTGCTAAGGAAGTGTCGTTTGGTTCGTTTTGGGAAAGTTTTACGCTGTTTGGAAAACTCGAATTGTAATATTCCTTTTTATAAAACTTCTCGTATATTAATTTATACAATCTTTTCCGTCTCCATCGCGTTATTTTCTTAGGTCGCTCGCGATGATCGTTTGTTTTTTCTCGTAATTTCTGGGATTTTTTCTCGTAATTTCTGGGATTTTTTCTCGATACGCGGCCGAAAGTTCTTCGACAATAGTTGAACGAAAATATGAAAAACAAATTCACGAGGAAAACATCCGGCCAAGGGACTAGGGAAAAAATGAGAATAGAGTACAGCCGAAGAAGGATCGAGTTAAAAGATCGTATCGAGAATAAGAAGTAAGTAAAATATAAAAAGAATTACTACGAGTAGTTAGTCTAGTTTAGGATAGATCTTAATTTAACCGGTATGGTAGCAGTTTGGAGTAACTTTTAAATACGAAAGAAAAACGATGATGATAATGACAGTTAAGTTTTAGCAGCGGGGAAAGGAAAAATTTACCGTAGAATAAATGAAAAACTTTTAACGAGCGAGAATGCTTTCGAACGAGCGAGAATGCCGAAAGTTAGAAATAAGGAATGTAGAGACTGTGCGACGATCGTCGTTTAGGATCTTCGAAAATATCAGATAAAACTTATTTTACTACCTACTCGATGGTGTTATTCATCTATTCGTGTGTCTTCTGTACTATGGAAACGTAAACTTTAAGCGTCTATTTTCATTCTTTTTTTTTTTTTGTAGGTCTAAAAATATATAATAACGCTTCCAAAAAAAATTATCCAGAATTATATACGGAAAATTATATTGAACGTATTTACATGAAATAATGATGGCGAAAATTACGAGCAAGGTAGAACATGGCAGACGCAGCGAAGAAGCCGGAATAAAATTGAAAGGTCCAAAGTGCTGCTTAACGGCCATAGACGAAATAAAATATTTCTCAATCATTGAAATTCTTAAAAGATATTACTGTATCCGACGATATAATTTATCTCGGAGATTAAATATCGGAGACAATGTGAAAATTAAAAATCAGAATAGTAATGGTTAAGGTTAGCCAATTTAGAAAAATTATGGAAAAAGTAAGCGTACGAAACTACCTGATACGAACGCTGATATTTCCGTTTGTCACCTTCAGAATGAGTATATAAACGGATGTATTGTTAAAAAGATACATAAAGGGAATCAACACAGACATATTATCTAAAAAGAAAAAGCATGAATCAGATAATTCAAGGAGTCTTATGAATAGAGTAAAAACAATTGTAACAGATAGTGATAATAATTAAAAAACATAATAAAACAACTAACAACGGATAATAAATACAACCGTAGCTACAGTTGATAAAATATGGAAAAATCTTACAATTAAAATACGACAAAATTATAACAAGAATTATTCAGATTCGATAAATTATATGTTGGAAATATCGCGTAACCTATAAAATAACCAACATGATAATAATAATAAAGCGATAAGAAATATATAATTGGTATCAGTTAGTGACAACGAAATATAGAAGGTAGAAATATATATTTAGAAATTCCGGAGTATATAAATTAATTAATGTGAAAAACGATACATAGGAGAAACAAGCGGACAATTGGCAATTGGTTTTAAGGAGCATTTAAAATGTAAGCAACGATGAAAAATCATTATTTGTGAAAAACTTCGTAATGAATTAAAACGCAACATCGATATTAACCAGAATTATGCAAATATTAGAAAATAGAACTATTAGGAAAAATGAAAATAATGAGATGAAAAAAAATTTTAAGAAGTATATTATAAATTTAATCAATTTTTTATATTACGCGGAAAGTTTTTATTTTTTTCGTCTATTTAGTAATTGTTTACGTTTATAATTTTGTTGATCACGTTGTTTACCACGTTCACCATCAGATTATTTCATAACTGTTTTTCCATTTTTTTTTATTTTATTTTTTTTTTAAATACATCTAAATTACTTTTGAATTTTATTTTAATTTTCTCCTTTTATATTTTTAAAAAATGTTACGTGTTCTTAATGTTTTTTTCTTGATAATGACTTAATAGTCGAAAAGCCTAGTAATAATATATAAAAATTTATTGTTGTTTCATTAAAATTTATAATGTTTTATAAAAAGTTGATGCGTGGCTCGAAACACATTTTTTACGCTGGAATAGTTTTTTTTTAAATATATATTTCTAAATTATATATGTTCGGTATTTTTCTTTTAAATCTATCTCTGTAGTTATTACTTATTTCCAATGACTCTAGGTTGAATGTTTTAGGATCCATTTTGAACTTATTTATTCAATTATCATTTTTAAAATTAAAACTCATTTTTATTCGTAATGTATACACGGTTTATTAGTTTCATTGGCTGACATCGTCGGGACTGAACGAAAAAATTATATATTTATTTATATATATATATATCAACTTTTCGGATATTTTCATTGTCGTCTTAGATTTGCGTTCTGATAATAATAAGAATCGTTTATTTTTAATAAATATATCGTTTTTTATTTTCTTTTTATTATTAAAAAAAAAAAAATGTACAAATTCTTAATTACGAGATTATTTTTAAATTTTTCCTAGGCCAATCGGACGAAATAACGATTAAAACTTTATTTATACGCAAATTGAAATTCGCGCCAACCAGTACTGAATTAACGAAAAGGTGGATAGTGCTATAGACGGGTTAACTAGAATATATTTTGTAAACGGAATGAACAATGGAAATGTAACGTACATTATTAATCTAACTGGTATATTTATGAGCTACGCATATTCCCACTTGTACGGAGATTATCGAGTTAGTGAAGATACCTTGTTAAGTCACCATCGAGTATAGTATGTACATGCTCCGAAAGGCATCATTTGTAGCGTTACACCGAGATTATATGTATAAAAGAGTACGCGCAGATGTGCTTGTCTACGTATACCGATTTCCAAGGGGAAGCAACCCTAGGGTATTAAGTAGGATTCGACCGACTGGCATTTCAGATGGGAGCGTGTTGCAATAACGCGTTTTGTTACTTCTGTGCGTGTAGTGTACGCATTTAGGTTTATCTGTTAAGAGGATATATCGTATAGCTGTTGCTTTCGATCTGCGCATGGTTTGTGCAAACCCTTTTCATTCTTACTTTAAGGTAGAGAACAGTTAAAGCACCGAAACAATAAAACCTTCGTATCTGTGTCACATTTCGTCTCTTTATCTTTGTCGGTACTTTTAAATTACAGTCACCTTCGTTAACGTTTGCTACATTTTCATTTACATATTATCTTTTCCAACTCATTTGATCGTGTTATTACGCTTCGAAAAAACCGAAAGTTTCGAACATTTCGTATATATAAGGTTTTACACTAAATTCCGAACGATCCAAAAGTTATATATATATATATATATATATATATATATATATATATATATATATATATGCACACACTTGACTACAAAAAACAGTTAAAATCACTAAACTTTATTTATTAAGTAAAGCTTTTCGGTAACTATGCCATTATCAAGCTATATATAAATAAAATTAAATATATAAAAACATAAAATATTAATTTAAATCTAAGTTCACAATTTTTACACAATAAATGAATTGCTTAATAAATAAAGTTTAATGATTTTAACTGTTTTTTGTAATCAAGTATAAAAAATCACTACATTCCACAATCTAAACTTTATATATATATATATATATATATATATATATATATATATATATATATATATATATATATATATATTATATGGGTTAGATTAGGTTAGGACCTGATTCGATGAAAAATCCGTCTGATAATTAAAAATACTTACCTATATATAGGGTCATTTAAAAATGCCTATTTTATACATTTGAGAAGTATAAATAAAAAAATATCATCTATTCGTTTGACATATATGATCGTCACTATAGCAGACATCCATTTCCATTCGTATTTGTCAATTTGTAGCGTTCGCAAGAGTATTTCTATGAGGTTCTTATTAAGCGGGGGTCGTTATTCGGTGGATTTGTTGTTATAAATTCCAGTCGCCTTTTTCCTCTTGTTGGGGTTCTTTCTATTCTTCCTTATATCGCGAGCATGAGAATGCCACCTTGTCGGATTTTACGAGTTCTATGTTTCGTTTTCTTGTTTCTAATATAAGTTTGTTTCGATTTTAAGACCTTCTCATTGAGATTGTTTAATCTTTTCGTTGTTTTATTTTCGATAGCGCCGCATCTCGAAAGTGGGCAATTGTTTTTAACATTCCGCGGCATATTTCAATACGGTAAACATCTCAATACTCATTGTTTATCTTTTGATTTCCAACTACTTTACTTAGGTTGTTATCGAAGGCATACGTAAATTCTCTCGTCCTTATTAATCTCGATCATCGTTACTTATAATCGGCCCGAGATAAATTCATTTTCGTTTTCAATTCCGATCTGGATTGTAGCTTTCTTTCTGGCGGTATTCTTCGTAAATTTAATCACTTTCATTTTACCGGCATCGTTTTTCATTCCGTATTTTGACCGGACCTTAATTTACGTTCCTGTGTCAGTCATTCCTGTCACGCTACAAAACGCTTTGTCCTCTCCTCCTCCTCCTCCTCCTCCGACAGAAGTAATATTTATTAATTCTTTAAAATCGCGGTTTGTTACTGAGGAGGTAACTGTGTTAGGTTTTTACGGCGACCTAAATCCGCTGAGGGAAAGATAGTAATAGGATTTATGCAGACTTTTAGTGGACAGGTCCTCAAGCTGCCCATCTGCATCCTCATGTCTCTTACCCTGTCGCTACTGGAATCACCTGCATGAGGCTTTCCACCAGTAGCTGCTTTTGGTCCGAGACTGCTTATTTGACTTTTGGTCTTATTCGCAGCTAACCTACATATCTGTAGGCCATTCCACTATCCGCCATCTGTGGACGCGCCCCACCACACCGGTTAGAGCTCTGGTCCCCAGAAGGTACAAAGTACCCCCTGGGGGGGATTATTTTATAGAAGCGCTTAATAGAAAATATCGTATTAGTTATCTTACTGCGTATACGTGGGAAAAATTATTTAGATTTAAAATACGTCCAAACTGATAGTACATCTTCCAAACGGATATACGATTATCATAACGCATTATGTTTTCATATAGAAGTGCTCGGTAACAAAACACAAGTACATCTTCCAAACGGATATACGATTATCATTCCGCATTATGTTTTCATATAGAAGTGCTCGGTAACAAAACACAAGTACATCTTCCAAACGGATATACGATTATCATTCCGCATTATGTTTTCATATAGAAGTGCTCGGTAACAAAACACACGGGTACATACAGTCATCTAGATCGGCCAGTGGCTAGAACACGAACACTTCTATAGGGTACCAACAAGTTAAAACACCATCGACGGAGCAAAACTTATCATCAGAAAAAAATATATATAAATAATCGTAATATAATCGCGTGGAAGGCATTGCAAACCACCACATACAACACCGTATGCTCCCTAGTAATAATATAGTCCACTACAAAAAACACGAGCGGGGCTGCATTGTGTCCTGATAACGAAGCAATTACAATCAGTTCTCCCGGGTTTGTGTGTGTCCATCTACACTAACGCCATAATATTATGATTGTCTTGTACGCTACTTAAGCTCTATAACAAAATATGTATAGGTAAGTAGTAGCCTATCCTCCGATAAGAAGAATGCATTTGACGATGACATGGATATATACGTATTGCCAAATACTGTATATGTATTTTTTTCCTGAAAAAAAAAAGTTCGGTTTTATTAAATGAAAATTTAAGGTGAATAAAATATTGATCTGGTATTTCAGAGGTTATTGGTATTATAACCAAAATTTGAGTATACATATCTTATATACACATTGTACTGTTTAATATATATATATATATATATATATATATATAAACATTTGTCAGTTATTGTGCATGGGTTGATAGCATTTGAAGAAACAAACTCCAGATAATTTCTCCTAGTTCGACTTGTTTGTGGAATAAGTAGTTAAGAACGCGTTAGACGTTAGCTGAAAAAGCTGCTTACATGACGACTGTTAAAAGCTCAAAAACAAACATAACCTTCCGAGTCTACAAAAAAAACAAACGGTACTAGAGTGCCAATATAAAATCTGTTTATTTTTTCCTCTATTCAGTTCTGTGTTTATTTTACACACACACACACACACACACACACATATATATATATATATATATATATATATATATATATATATATATATATATATATATATAATAATAATAATTCATCCAATTGTCTTTTAAAAAATGTATTTGAACTCACTGTACTCCCGTCCTATTTATCTATTAATTTCGTTTTCAGTCCCGTCACAACGGTGTACATTTCTTTATCCCATTGAATGAATAATAACGTGGCTGGTAGATTTTCGGGTAATTTTCTTTATTTAATGGTGTAGTCAAACTTAATAAATTTATGTTAGTTACCATAAAATTATAAAGCATTTCGCGCGTTGTTTTACTAACGAGGTTAAGATCTGATGTGAATAAGATACATTAAATTTATTCGGAATAATGCTTAATAAGAGAAAAAAATATATAACGTAGTACTTCTTGATAATGTGTAAACGTTAAATTTTTTGAAAAAAAAATAGCAAGAAAAATATTAGATAAACGTATATATACGTTTTCCCCGATTAAATGTTAAAGAAATGATACATTTATTAAATTAATAAAAAACACGGAAAAAAAATTAAAATTAAATTAAAATCAGGAGGAAATGTTTTATTTATCGATAGTCAAAACCGACATACCGATTATAAGCCGTCTAGACAACTTACTACCAGTACGTGAAATCGAGAGCATAGAAGTGATAAACCGTATTATGCGACTTATGTAGAGAAAAATGTTAGAGGTACGTCAGGACACGATGAATCGTTTAAAAGGAGTTCAGGCTAACCTATGCAGTTGGAAAGCTTCTATTAGATATAACTATGTATAGTTATTTCAACGTACAGCGCAGAAATCGGGTCGCTTAAACAGACGAAAAACGTATATACACGCCAGAAATGTGATCTACATCGCGTAATCCCCTGGATAGCGAGAACTAATACTAAGCCAGATTTGCAATCCGGAAAAGCTACATTCCATCGTGTTTACAAAGATAACGGAGTACTTTGGTCACGTAATCAGAGCGGAAAATGTATAAAAGCTGTTATGAAAAGGTAGCCGAAGAAAAGAATTCGTGTTTAAGACGGATAACCGGACGCAGGTTGAAGTTGATTGTCGTATTGCGTACGATTGTCGTATTGCATTGTCGTACCGTGCTCAAAGAAATATCGTAATCACGATATATGTGGGGGGGTGACATAATAGTGCAAAAATTACGAAGAAATATTCGATAAATAATGAAGTAATGATTTAGACCTTGACAATGAATTATTTCGCTAGTAGGTGAAAATATACGTCAGGAAAAAAGACAGCAAGGAGATAAAAGACGTATTTGCAAAAATTCACGGATAGAATCTCGAAATCTTGTAATTTTTCTACACCTGTTCGAAGATGAATTAATATAAATTAAACCGTAATGCAAGTATGGTTTACAAGCGAACTAAGTGTACAGTGGCGACGAATAATAGACAGGGTCAAGAATAACCAGTCAGATGCTATCGAATTAGCAGGATACGAGGTAATAAATGAATTTAATTATCTCGGATCGTGCAAATGCAGGAGGATGCGAAACGCCTTGTATTAGGAATAGTTGCAATTACGAGAAACTGATGAAAATATACGTGTGTAACGAGGAGAACGCAAAGTTAAAATTGTTCGAAGCATCCTAAATCGCGACGTGCAGATCCGAAAGTTGAACGATTAAAAGTACGGGCGAGAAAAAATATTGCCCGTTGAACAGCATCGATTTCAGAGATGAAGTTTTACAATAAGATATCTTGGGTACGTAACTATAAATGAGAACTCGATGCAGAAAATATATTATACGGGCGAAATACCTGTAAAGCGCTCTAGAGGAAGATGCCCCTTGCGAAGGGCAATAGATTTGATTGATAGTATTAGCGCTATCGAATTAAAAATGCCGTGAATTTACACCGCACGTTCTTAATTATGTTGTTTAAGACGGATATGGAAATCGCGTTAAAATTAACGAAGAAATTTAATAACGCCTTTTGAAAAATGTTAATATTAAAATTCCTACTATTCTTCGACAATCCGTACACACCAGATTATGCTCTGCGTTTGAAATTATCCGATTAATTAGAAAATACAGCACGATCGCTTCGTAAATTTCGACTAAGTATAAACGCTTAAAACTTTATCTGTCTCATCTCGTTCGCGTGATTTCTTTACCCCAGCACAAATCATTAATTTTAAAAAATTCTCACGATTTTTTAACAGTTGACTTATTCTCCGTAAGACTCATCCGAGTACTTTTCTCATATATTAGTAGACGTATCGGGTGAATTAGGTATAGTTTTTTTTTTTTTTTTTTTTAGTTATCGTTTATATAGTTTTTTTTTTCATTTATCTATCTATATATATATATATATATATATATATATATATATATATAGCTTTTTATGATTTTTATTTTACGTTAAATTGAAACAATCGGTTGAATTGGTGCTCTTCGACTTTATTTCTTCACACACACACACACACACACAAACTATATATATAAATTAAATTCTTATTTACGCATAGGAAAGTACACTTTGGAAAAAACAAGTCACATAGTGGAAGCTGTACGTTAAATTACTGTTTTTAACGTCAGAATTCGAATTAAGTGGAAATGCGTGTTCCGTAAAGTATTTTATTTTTTCCATTCTTACTATAAAAAAATTACAAAACGTATCTGATTTTAGCAAAATTTCTATTTCATGGCCGTTCTATATAGATTTCAATTTGTAAATTTTCAATAATTTAATATATCCATCTATATATATATATATGTATTATCTAGAAATTTATTTTTCTATCGTTACACGTAAGATGTGCACTTAATGTATTATACATACACATGCACGCACGCATATATATATATATATATATATATATAAACATATATACGTATGTATGTATGGTGTTTTATTTATATATATATGTATGTTTAAAATTAAATCATCGAAAAATAATAAACATAAATTCTTACGCCGTTACACTAGTATCGAGAAAAAACGAAATTGCAAAAATAATTATAAAAATACTTTATTACGAATGAAATGATTAATTAAATTAACCCGCTGTGTAAGCTTAACCGTTTGTTGTGATGTTATTTATATGCATGTTCAATCTGAAATATTTCAAGTCTAATTGATTTAATCATAGAAAATACGCAATATTTGTATTTATGTCTGAGATCGGTTCTACATACTTATCGCCTCGTTAAATGGTCTGATCAATTATTTTTACTTTTGCGTAAATAATATCAACTATAGCCGCGATCTAGTACTTGCGTCGTGCAATTAGCCATTATGAATTGAGACCTGTTCTTTACACCACGCGTTTCTAATTGATGTATCGACTCACCGTTCTTTGTATATCTTTTTAATATCGTTGTTCCACCGTGTGCGTGGTAGGTAGGTCTCTTTTTCTCTTTTTATACATCGGTACGGCATTCAGTCCGTCCATCTGTTGTCATTAAATCTAGCTACGTGTCCTGCTCATCTCCTTTTGGTTTTTAAAATTTCTCGGGCATCGTCCCTTTACTTCGATTTTCCTCCTTTTTTCAGATATTTCTACCTCATCTTGTAAAGTTGTCCCTAAGATTTTCCTCCTAAATTCTTCTTTGTGTTTTATTAATTTGTTCTAAGTTAGTTACGCTCCTTACTTCTGCGGCGTATACCTTTACCGGAATAACGCGTTTAAACACACGGGAATTTTCTTTTCTTCTAATATTTCATTTATTTTACAACCCGCGTCAGTTGTACGCGTCTATTTCATTTTTTATAGTTGTCGACCAAATATATGAACGTTAATAAATGTTAAAATTTGTAAACTTCAAACGATCAGTAATGATAGGAGACTACTTAACATTAGCCTTACTTTCATTAAAATTCCGCAAACATTTTATATCGTTTAAATCGTTCAGTTTTACTTTATTAATGCGATCGTTTCGGTGTACATATATTCTATTATTAAAAAGTAGATAACTAGGTTCGATATATATATTTCGCAATCGCAGAACAAATTAACTGAATTTAATAAATCTTAAATCGTATTCAATTAGAAATTTACTACAGAGTGAAGTAATTATCTTACGAACACGTTTTCTAGTTCGATTAGGATAATGTACATAACAACACGAATTGCACTAGAGCTTTATATAACGTAAATTTAGATTCATTATTACTAAAAATAGACCGTAATAAAACGAAGATAATTACGTTCGTTTGATAATTAATATACAAGTAGTTGATAAGTTTATATATCTGACCTCATTAACGACTGAACGCGGAGAGGATCTACGATTGACATCGAAAGATAAATACCAACATCAGTTACAGAACATACGGAGAAGTCACTAGATCGTCTAAAGCGTTAAAGTCCGTTCGATACAAACACTAGTCTTTTACGTTTTTCTATATGGTGCCGAATGTTAAACTATAAAGGCCTTTCAACGAATCGATCATTTTTACATATTCCACGGGGAAAGTTAGTGATTACCGAGGATAGAAAAAAGAACTAACCTCTCTGGGTATTAGATTGGACCAGAGCTGTACGCCTACAGCATATAGTAAAAGAATTGTCCGGTTATTTTGGTATAATAACGCGGTGAAAAAATTAATTCTCGATTGCACGGTGTAAACCAGAACAGAACGAGAATATAAGCAGGGTAAAGCAATTAACAAAAGCTGCTGCGTCTGTTCAACAGGCGATAAGAATGGCCGAAGATAGAAGCGTACATATCGAATGAAGTTTTATGGAAGATCCATAGTCTCACGATGCTCGGATCGAGCCGACGAATATGATGATGATGATATATATTGCATATATTCGCGGATGTATGTGTTATCATATATATATATGTATATATATATTGTACAGATATATGTGTATGTGTGCAGGAGCGTATAGTTAAAATGACTCGGAAACAGTTCGATCGTTACGATTAAACTTAAATTTATTCGATATGTAAAATATCGTATTAATACCATCGGATGCATCGAATAAATTTAGAGTTGATAATCGTTTCCACCTGTTTACTATATTTAACCATTGTAATTTTCGAAGAGTCCACATATGTATATTATATATATGTGTGTGTGTATATATATGTGTGTATGTGCGCGCGTATATGCATATATTTTATAGTATTAATCTTCATAAAATTACGATATGGTTTTGTGTTTTCTCATATTACGTACCGTGTACATATATAAATATAAATCAAAATAAATAAATATACCTGTATTTAATTTTTGTATTATCTCGTCGTTGGATATAAAATTACAAATTTAAGGTACGCAGATAACATAATTTTACTGGCTGCTACAAAGGCAGGAATGGCGAATCTGCTGCAGTTAATCGAAACTGTCAGCGAAGAGGCTGGTCTGAAATTAAATAGAAAAAAATGCTCTATCATGGTAGCAGATAAAGTCAAACAGTTATACCTCCAAACTTAAATTTAATACCGGATACGGAATGCAAAGACCATGTTGTATACCTTGGAACAAATTTGTCCAATAGGACAGGATGCGAAGAAGTAGTAAAACGCCGGATAGAGCAATGAACTAATACAAATATGGAAAGAAGAGTATACGAAATCGAGCAGGCAGTAGAAACGATAGCATACAGAAGAATGTTAAAAATTGCATCTACTATCCGTAGAACGAATGCCTCAATGTTGCAACAGTTAAACATCCAGCCACGCCAGAGAATAATGTCGTATCATTTATAAAAGAATGTCGTAGTTCTTTGGACATATTATTCGAGCTAATAGCATCGAGAAGGTGGTCATTAAGCGAAAGTACAAAGTAAACGGCAGATAGATCGACCGCCAATACGCTTTTTCGACCAAGTCAAGAAGATAACTGGTATCCAGACGGTCCAAGAAATTATGATGCGCCAGCCCGAGAACAGAGATATGGTGGAGAAAACTTCCTCCAAAGTCATAAATTCTGTCACGACGCTCGAAATCGAACACAACAACAACAACAACAATAACAACAAAGTATATTTCATAAGTAATAAACATAAAAGAAAATATAACATGGGTTACAAACATAACACAGTAAGAATATAAATAATAAAGCAAAACAAAACGTTAAATGCTGCAGGAAAAAAGCAAATAAAAACCTAAACACGTTTTCTAATTAGAAGTAATACATGATAATATAGAAACTTAAGTCTAAACTACAAAATATATATATATATATATATATATATATATATATATATATATATATACATATAAAAAGTGGATGACACGGGTGTCGAAGTTGCTTACTAAGTAAAGGGATTAAATTATAATTAACAATTAAAATTAATTACTACATAATGTTATGTTTAAGTCGCCTGTGTTTATATTTCGAATACATGAAACGAAATTACTTAGAATCGTAATTGGCAATCGAGGAGACGAGTACATTGTTTTGGTATGAGCATTTAATAAAAAAGTCAGTCGATAGCTTTAGAACAAAATCTCTAATATAGGGCAGGTCAGTAGCTTCGAGCATACTGTCGATTCTGGCATAGCGAGGTGCATTGAGAATACATCTGAGGCATCTGTTTTGAATGACTTGTATAACTTGTTAAAGGAGGTTTTTGATATAGAACTCCAGGAAGGATATGCGTAGCAAAGTATTGGGCGGATTAGTTCTTTTATCTTGTTGTTAATGTTGAGGAAGGACTTTTGATTAAGGATGGGGTACAAGGAACAGAAGGCATTGTTTGTCTTGATTGTGATATTATTTATGTGTTTAGTGAAAGTAAGTCTACTGTCGAAGATTACACCAAGATAACGAACCTTATCACACCACTCTAAAGTGTTTCCCTGTACCATCAGATTGTCAGGTAGAGCAGGTCTTCTGCGGGAGAAGAAAATAGCTTCGGTTTTGTTCGGGTTTATGCTAATTTGCCATTTATTGGAATATTTAAGTACCCGCGATATCCCATGAAGTCTATTACGAATTGTGCTAGGTCTATGGGAGCTGCAGAATATCGCAGCGTCGTCAACAAATAGTCCCACTTGCGTGTTGGGTGGGTTTGGAAAGTCATAAAGATACAGGGAAGACAAAAGTGGTCCGATAATATTGCCTTGCGGGACACCCGCAGAGCAAGATTTGTGAGACGAGACAGCGTTACCTACAGATACATAAAAAGATCTATTGTCTACATAACTATTGATTAAGTGAATTAAGCATGTTGGAAAGTTACATTTTATCATTTTATAAAGAATACCTGCGTGCCAAGTTGTATCGAACGCTTTAGCAACGTCAAATAGTACCATGCCGGTATGCTTATTTAATTTGAAGTTATTGGAAGTGGAGCCGGTGATTCTGTGGGTTGTAGAGTGGTGAGAGCGACGAAAGCCGAATTGAAAGTTTGGAAATATGTGATTGTTGTCGACATGGGATAATAATCTAACATAAATCACCTTTTCAGCAACTTTACTTAGGTTGCTCAGTAAAGTAATGGGACGGATGTTGGAAATCTGCGAAAGATCCTTACCGTGCTTGGCCAAGGCGATGATTTTGGCAAGTTTCCAACTTTGCGGAAAGTATCCCAGTTTAAAGATACCGTTCATTATGTTTGATAATACAACAATGGCGGAATGAGGGAGTTTCTTGATTATAAGTAATGATATATTATCAGGGCTTACCGAGTACTTTAATTTTGTTTTTTTGATGATTTGGATATTTCTAGAGGACAAATGACGTTAACACAATTTACACGATTGAATGATCATCGATTACTAGTCGACGTTCGTTTAATAAATTTGTCGTTGTTGTTTCTGTTTTAATTTTTCATTAACGTTGTGTAAAAAATAGAAGTGCGTCCACTTCAAATTCTAATAAATTTTTTAATGTCGAAATTTTTGATTCGGTGTTTATATAATGAAATTAAATGAATAACGGTCTGCGATGGATAGATCATTTCTCATACGGACAAATTTTTTCAATACATCTAATAATCAGTTTTATCATCAGAAAGCTTTATATATATATATATATATATATATATATATATATATATATATAAAGAAAACATATAACTTCTTATAACTCAATCTCACTCGCGTATGTTTCACTCCCCCATCCGTCTTGAAAATTTAATTATTTATTCGCATTATATATATATATATACATATTATTATATTATCGTGTGTGAGAATAAATCTGGTAGCATGATATAGGAAAAGAAACTGTATCTTTTGTATAAATTAGAAGAGATTGTTGTGAAAGTTTCTTTATTTGAAGTTCGAAGAATTCGGAAATAGTGCTTGTCGTCGGTTCATTATGAATAGAAAGTAGCTTCCATGTGACGAATGTGTGTGTGTGTGTGTGTGATACTAATAAAAAGAGTGAGAAGGTAGGAATGTTTAAAATAAAAAAAGAACGATGGAAAATGTTGGAAAAATGAAAATGACGGTTAGAGGGGGAAAAAAGCGATAGACCTTCTATTGAAAACGAATTTTCTGCAACAAACGACTTCGTCATCATCTTCGTCGCCATATTGTATTTTTCAACGTGTGCCGACCGCCAAGTCAAATCTATCGAAATAAACGGAGAAGCAACGACTGAGCCAGATGTCTTCTCGAATGAAAACTTCCATCAAGAGCGGAACCTCGAAGATACACTTATGCGAATATATATATTTGGTAAGATACGTATATATTAAACAGAGTTCTATAATAGCGTTCAAATTCGCGTCGGGCTTAATGTACCGTACTGGAGGAACTTTTTATTATATTTCGGTTACTGAGGATGAAAACGTGGTAGTTGTTTCGAGTTAGCTGAGAAATCTCGACGATCTCCGATAATACAAACTGTAGCCGAGTTCGACGGGTACGCTACCGAAATTTAACTATTCTTCAACGATTTAAGCTGACCTGTCGCCCATCTACTCGACGAATATCGTCGACGCTATTATAGCGGCTGTCGTTGTTTATGAGATTCAACGAGAGAAATCACCTCACGGAGAGTCGAAAACGTCAGTTTCAGATTCGCATATTTATTAGCTTATTCGTATTTCGAACTTTTTCTCCATTAAGTCATTACGATAAATTTGGAAGATTATTATTTTTACGATCGATCCGTTTCAAGACGCCATTTCGTTATTGTCGCGTCGTATTTTCGGATGTCTTCGTTAACTATTAGTAAGACGGATAATGCAATCCAGCTGACGACGACTCGCAGTCGAATATTAGTAAGCTGAACAAAAAACGCCGGTGGATGCTCTCGAAATCTGACGAAGAAACACTCTTACCGATTGACTACATCCTCGATAACGATCACATTACACCGCGATGAAAATAGATCGTTCGAAGTATAGATTACCCGAAAAATCGAATAAATATGCGTGTATATCTATATATAAGGTTTTACAATAGAGATGGATCCACGCTGGCAGTCTGTAGCGAGGCCACGTTGTTTCGATGGCCCGTGACTAATCTATAATTTTTCTTATGGGGTTTCCCGTAAGAAGCAATCAACTAGTCTCCTAAATTAATATCCACCAATGTCGTCGCTTACATTCGGTCAAATCTAATTCGAACACACCGATTCGGTTAAATATTGGAGCTTTCATTTATTTTTCTTTAGAATTCCTTCTTGACTTTATTTTATATATATTATAAAATTTATAATTGAAGTTTCTTCTCTAAGAATACAAATTGATAATTTTTATTATTATTACCTTCCAATTATGAGCAAATAATCGCATGGATTTAATTATATACATATTTATATGTGTGTTTGTGTGTCGAGTCTACACGATAAAATTATAATTATTTGTATGTACTTAATCTTAAGCAAATATTTTAAAATAATTTTTAAGCAGGAGTTTCTCGTTAAATTATTTCAATAGATTTTTTCGAAAAATTCTATTCAATTTGCTTGATAGTGCACAAACACTCCCGCAAATGTTCTGAAAAGTTTGACTTCTAATTTAAAAAGTCTCTCTGTTAAAAATTTGTAAATAACTTTACTACTCCTTGGCGTATTCGATGCATTAATTATTTAATTCTTGATCGGACTCGTTCGATGAAATAAGCTTCGAAAAAATGAGAACCGGGCGAATTTCCTGTTAAGAGTTAGAAAAATCATAATGAAAATGAACGTAAAGAAAACCTGGGAGACGAAGTGATTCGCTGATGACGTTTGCAACGGATGTTTCAAGCTCTACCTCGGTAATTTTTTAATTATTGCAGACAAGTCGACTTTTAGTTTGTTTTTCGTTTTTTATAATTTCTGGTTTGGCTAGATGAATCTGATAATTGAGCGGTTGAAATATTCATAAACTGAATAAGAACGTAAAACATTACAGCATTAGTCAGCGCGTTAATCATTTACCCTCTAAATTAAATCCATCGTTATCGAGAAACTTGTTAATTTCATATATGTGTGTAGATGTGTAGTGTACACATACGAGCGTATGCACGTAGTAGTAAGTAGAAAGTCTAAACCTTTTTCGGATAATTTTTTTTTTTACCCAATTCTTCTTTTCTCTTTCATAAAAACTGCAGCATTTGGAATTTGTTACGACGGTTGCTACGTAGCAGAGAAAAGAGACTCTGCGAACGATATTATTAGCATACTAAATCAGCTGGCCAGAGGCAAACGGTTTCTAGCGTGATTATCGCCATTTCCTATTCGCTCGTGCATCATTTCTACTCAGTTCATATCGTACGAGCTTTTCTATACTTTTGTATTCTTTTTTTCCCATGCAATACTTTTTTTTTTTTTTTTTTTTATAATTTAACCTTCGAATGAAAAAGTTTCTTTAGCGATTGATCGATTTTTCCTCGAGAACGCAAAACCTGATTCGTACCGGATACTACTATATTCCCAACCCCAAATACCGATTCGTTAACTTTACAAATTTTGAGAAAAAAAAAAAATAATCAAAATAAAAGGAAAAAGGACTCAAACGTAGCTGAACGGTAATTGCTTAGAGACAGTTAAAATACCCGAATTCAGTCTATATAGATATTGGGAAACGATCGTCTGTCTCTTATCAATTTATTTTTCCCTACGACGTATTTAGATTATTCGGAAAATTGTTTGTCGTTTTATATTTTTGAAAGTTTTTATATTCTATTACGTTGATAATTCGGCTCTCGTTTTAAATGAAACTTAAAAGAAATAATTTAATAGAAATTGTTAATTATCCTGAATGCATGGCTTGGCCAATTTTTTTTCGCAAATGGAGGTTAAGACATACAAATTGTAACAATGTGTATGTACACAATATGTACAAGTATGTAAAAACCAAATCATTCGCACGTATCAAGTTTATTGGTACAGTTGACTGTCTTCGGTTTCAATGAATTTCCACATTGCTTTTATATATATATATATATATATTTCTTCTTGATCGATTACCCCAGCGGGGTGTCGTGATCATGACTTTGCCGATAAGGATGAAACTAAACTTCTCCAATATTCCCTATCCATGGCTCGGTGACTGCACATCTGTACATTTAATCTTGTTAGTTCTTGGATACCATCGAACCATCGTGCTGGCGGTCGTCCTGTAGGTCTTCTGCTTTCCATTGTGACCTGTAACAACCGGCGCTCTATTCCATTTTTTTTTCCGCATTAGATGTCCAAAAAATTTCATCTTGCGACTAAGCACTGTCTTAGACAATCGATTGCGCGTCCCGATTTTCTGCAGTACAGTAACGTTCGATATCTTTGCCGCCCACGGTATTCTGAGTAACCTTCTCCAGCACCACATTTGAAAGTTATATATCCGGTTCAGTGTTGTCTTTTTTAATGTCCATGTCTCCGCTACGTATAATAAAATCGAAAAAACAAGTGTATGGACTAGCTTTATTCTTGGAGAATTTTTTTTATAGAACTTCAGCAGGTATTCCGTCTATTCAAACCGCCTTATTGTTTCTTAAATACTTTATATCTTGTTCTATCTCTGCTTTCGGAATATCTGGTTCATGGTCATCTGCCTGTTCCCTTATTTGTGTGTCAGTATGATCATATAACTCTTGACAGTAGTCTCTCTACACCGTTGCAACTTCATGACGGTTAGTGACTAATTGTTTCTGCCTATTCTCAACAGCCCACGAGCTTGTTTTAAATTCTCTAGATAACATCTTGACTTTCTTATACAGATCTTTAGGTTCATTTTTATCTTCATGATTTTGTATATCTTCACATATGGAACTAATAAATTTATTTTTATTTTTTTTACAACTGTTTTTTATTTGCTTGTTAATTTTATTAAGTTGTTCTTCCGTTTTATGGCCTTTTACCATGTTCCGGCGTTCATTTATAAGCTTCATTTTATCTTCAGATAACCATGGTTTCCTTCGTTGAACTCGAGGTTGTGTACCTTCAGATTTTTGATATGACTTCGCTACACAGGTTTTTATCCGATTCTAGTGTTCCTCGGACGTTGTTCCAGGATCATCTATGCTGGAGTATAATTTCTTGAACTCTTGTGCGAATTCATCTTTATTTGAAATCATCATTCTTGGCCGCTTCTGTATGTTTTTTTGTTGATGATTTTACTCTACCAATTAATTTCATCACTAATAGTTTATGGTCGCTTCCGCATACTGCTCCAGGGCAAACTACCGTATTTTTACATGATGATCTCCAGCGTTTCTGTATCATGATATAATCAATCTGGTTTCTATATGTGTCGCCTGGTGCCTTCCATGTGCTAAGTCTACGTGCATGATGTCTGAACATGGTATTCGTTACTGTTGATTGATTGTCAATTGCGAAATGAAGCAGCCGCTCTCCTCGTTCATTACGCTGACCCAATCCATACTTGCCTACTATTCCATGTGCTTGTTCTTGGTCTTTCAAGCTACCTATTTTGGTTTTTGAAATCTCCCATTACGATTAATATTTCTCTATTAGATATTTTATCGATTTCTTCCTGAAGTTCTATATAAAAAGTTTCAATTTCCTCTTCTGAAGCACTAGTCGTGGGCGAATACCCCAGTATTATATTTTTCGCTATTGGTTTTGTGTTTAATCTAAGTGCTAGAATCCTGTCATTCTTAGCATTATAGCCTGCGACTAAATTGTTCAATTCTTTACTTACGACAAAAGCCACACCATCCACGCTAGTATTCTCGTTGCTTGAGCAGTATATTATACTATCATTTGTGAAAAAATGTCCTACACATTGATAGTGAGTTTCTGTTAAATCACATATCTGGATATTATATCTCTGTAACTCCATTTCAATAATTTTAAGTTTTCCAGGTTGAAGTAGTCTTCTTATATTCCATGTGCCAAACATATATTTATAAATTTTCCAGTAGCATTGTTTCCATATGGTACCTGGAAAGTCTTACCAATACGGTCGGTCGCGCATTTCACATCTTGATGCCAGACAACAAGACGCCGAGTGCTAGTCGGAGCGTATGGCAAACGATTATATCCTACTTGACTTATCATGATTTTCAAGGGAAGGTACTCCAGTGGTTTCCCGTTGCCTGCTGGAGGATTTTCTGTTAGGGTTTACTCCCTTAGCCTTTGGGTAAACAAAACCCATTCCACAAGGCAGTGAAGTTTGTTTTCTGTCAGGGTTTTCTCCCTTAGTGGGTAAAAACCCTAACCGCAAGGTAGCGGTTTGTTACTGAGGAGGTAACTATTATAGGTTTTTACGGCGACCTAAACCCGCCGAGGGAGAGACAGTCATAGGATTTATGCAGATTTTTAAAATCCAGTTCCTTAAGCTGGCCATCTGCATCCTCGTATCTCCTCGGCCTGTCATTACTGGAATCGTCTACAAGAGACTTTCCACCAGTAGCCGCTGGCCAGTATATCTACTGGTCGTTCCACTATCCACCACCTGTGGACGCGCCCCGTTCCGGTACCTCCTGGGGCATATATATATATATTCTCTTTATTTAAGAATATATATTTATATAATAAAAATTACAATAACCGTAATAAATAAATACAGCATATAAAGTTTAAACATAGACCATCTGACCGATGGGTTTATCCATATCTGCTCTACTTATAATGTATCCAACAGCGATAAAGTTGGGTGCGTTTTAAGAAAATTGAATGGGAAGCAAACGAAATAGCTAGTTTACTTATCTAAAATCGGAAACCAAAACGCGAGATTCGGAAAATTCGGTTAAACGTCTAGAATCACATTGAAAATCATTTACAGTTGACGAAGTAACTAAAGTAATAAAAAGTGTGAAAAATAAAAAAGCCGCTGGGGTAGATGGCATTTTTGCAGAGTAGTTAAAATAATTAAATCGCATAAGTGATAAACGGTTCAGAAATTATGGAGAAAATCTCGCGTAGTCGCAGTATTAAAATCAAACAAAAACATTAATGTTGCTGTAAACTTCCGTCCGATATCACTAATGTGTCAGCTAACGAAAGGTTTTAAAAGGCTAGTGCTGGAACGTGTTCGAGGATAGTATTGATAGTAGTATAACACCAGAGAACGGGCCGACTTTTGTAAAGATTGCTAAATCTAACTCAGCATATATGGATGCCACGAAAAACAGATAACTCCGTAACTCACTGGAAAGGAGGATGTTTTATGTATCATTTCAAAGAAAGAACAGTCGATGAGAGAAAAGAAACGATTTGCCACAGAGCAGTCTATTAGCCTGTGCATTGTATAACGTATATATTAATGATCAACCGATAAGTAAGAACACCGAGTATCATACGCCGGTGCTATTACAGCACAAGGAGGAACTCACGTCGACGTTCAAAACAATGTAGAATGTGTTGCACGAGTTGGATGAATTTTACGGATATTAATGGATTAAATCCGAGTAAAACGAAAGTGGGTGCGTAGAATAACAAATCAAACGGTAAGTTAACATTAGAATGGTTCGCACAGTTGTTAAATCACAATGATAATGTTTCCCTTCGGTTTAAACGATTTAATGAAAACTGAAACGAAACATTTATCGACGGATACCTGTAGATTAACTTCGTTTAACCATGTTTCTAACTTATGTAATGTTTCATTCGCAACATGTTCTGGTTCAATGTTCAACTTTAGAATCTCCTTTTATGATGAATAATGAATCGTCAGCGTAAGCGCATAAATCGACTTTATTATTATATATCGTAGTTTTAGGGCCGCATTGAATAAAATGTTCCAAGTAACGAACCTAACATTCTACCATGCGAGCAGCTCATATTGTGTTTTTTTTTGTACACATTTATCGCCTATTTTTAATGTAATTCGTCTGTCATTATGATAGTGTATGCAGTAGACATAATGAAACAGAATACCAGCAATTATCAAAAGCGTATTTTTCTGACAGTTAGGATACGTTTACCTTGTTCGAGTCCATCCATAATTTTGCAAATTAACATAGTTTACTGCATGCTCTGTTGATAGACCGTTTCTGAAACCAAATTATCCGATATCCAGAAAATTTATCTTATTTAGGTGATATTATCTGTACTTTCAGCAACTTTTTGCAAATTTTTCCAAAGACATTTAAATTTAACGCTTTTTGGGTCTGTATAGTTTTTTTCTGTTTTTGTTTTTTAATAAGATCACCTTGGCCTCTTTCAATATTTTTGTGCTATGTTGTAAATTTTTTTTTTCAGATTTAGTATATATTTATGAACTAAATTTTCTGTTCTGAGTTGTACACGATCGCATTATCATTCGGAAATAACGACGATAGGCAATGGTTAGGTTAGGTGCACCATCTTCTCTTTGAAATAATGGAATGTTATTTGTACGTTTAAATTTACCAAAAGCGATTTTGTAATTTAGACCTGTAAACATAATACACACACACACACACACACACACACACACACACACACTACTTACGTATTTACGTATATGTTTTGAGCTGAGAAATGAGAATAGTAAACTGTGTGATTCTGTCGCCTTCGCAACCGGATCAATTTAGGATTACTCGATGCTCGAAGCTTTATAGGAGAAAAGTTTCTCGTTTTCTTTTAACGATTAATGATGACGATAATTATTATGACTATTATTATTGTTCTTATAATTCGGTAAAGCCGCTAAGTTTTCGATGGAATTATTATCTGGCAGGAGATTTTCTCATCCGATATATGAGGTCAACTAACTCAAGGATTAGAGGTTGTTCGTGTAAGGTGTTTTTCGTTTCTTTTATACTACGCATGAACTTATTCTAATTTCCGGAAGCTACGATATTTACCAAATTATCTGGCCTCGTAATTTTTCTGACTGTCCAGAAATTATGCTCGTACGTATTTTTCATTACACGAATACCATCTAACTTTTCACGAATTATCCTTACGCTAATCGAGATTCGGATTTCATACGTAAAAGCGATGCGTGCAGGAAACCACCACTGATAATACTAAAAATAATAATAATAATTTAATCGCGATGAATATTACTATTATCGCTATCTCTCTCGTATTATTAGAATAATTATCTCCTAACCATTGTATTTTGACAATAGGCGTAAGCACTGATATTTCGCTATAAAACTCTACTAAGGCGCCTGTTAATTACACGCTGCTACTTCCAGCAATGGTAACATTCGTAAAATAGTGTTCCCACACATATGCGAATTCAAGTTCGGTTAAATTTTATCTATATTAAATATCACCGACGATATATACATTTATGTATATATAAATATGTGCGTGTGTGAATATGTATGTATTTGTAATTAATTCGATTCCTGCTGTTCTACTTGTTTTCATTCCGGAATAAACTTTAATAAAGCCGGAGGATGTAACTAAATCGTAGCAACACAGACGGTGTTCTAATTCTAATTATGTAACGTGTAACTATCACAGGAGGCGAATTTCACGTTAAAAAAGGAAGTGCGCATGTTAGTCGTTGACGGATTAATAATATATCAGCGTGAAGTATTTACCCATACCATATTCTATTATAGTTCACCATGTGCAACTGGCGTATTGGGTCGGACCAAACGTAGAAAATTTCATTAAAATTATAAAATTTCGTAATAAACATTTTGCTCGTATATTCACATGAATATATAATTATATATATATATATATATATATACATACATATATATATATATATATATATATATATGTATGTATATATAATATTATTTCGCATAAAACGAAATAAACTAAAAACAAATATGGTTAAAATGAAATAACTAACGTTTATGTAATTAAGTGTTTATTTCCATAGACTATTATATTATCTATATTTTACTTGCTTTTAAAAGTAAGGAATTGTTTTTTAAAAAATTGTTCCATCATCTTGGGTAAAGTTTTATTTCATTAAATGCTCCGAGAGTACGATTATTTTTTAACTAATATTAATTAACAACACAAATCAGTATACTACGAATTAAAAAGCAGATAGTTTTTTAATGAATTTATAAAACGTAAAGAAAAAAGGTAATACACGAATGAAATTATTATTAGAAAAATAACACCTACAACTAACACGGTCATATATATATATATATATATATCAATGTAATAAGTAACGTTGATAATTAAGATTATGGTTGAACGTGTAATTTGGCAGCACATTTAATAGTATAGAACACGTGGTGGTGGATAAACAAAAACACGAACAATTATCGAATAATGAAATAGAAAATTCGAACTGGATATTTAAAATCGAAACTATACCAAGTAATGTACTCACTATTAGATGATTAAATAGTTGTCGAAGAATTGTAGGAAAAAAATACATGTATATTTCGATAGTGCAATAAGTTCATGGAAAAAGAATTCTTGCAAGGTGACCTGCAGCACTTTTTATAATTACGTACCTGCAGTTCGAAATCGCTAATTATTAACCTGATCGACCAAACAACAGATCTTGATTACGATGCTTGTACGTGGAGTGTACGATTGAGTAATAATGTTGATGATCATATGTGTATATATACGCATGCGTAAGACTACCAAACTTGACCAAATTATGAAGAAAAATGGTGACGTATTAACAGAATTTGATGTTAATGACGTACATATTTGGGTTATAACTTGGTCTCCCGTCTAATAGCGTCGTCGTAATTTAATTTCAGATTCTTTGGAATAAAACTTTTATCCTGTTTTAAATTTTTTTATCATATCGCGTCGCCTGAAATTCATCACGAATTTTTATTTGTGTAATTCTTATTTATTTTTTTATTTATTTTGAAAAAAAAAAGAAAAAACGAGCAATATAATATTCTTCATCTATTTATCGTATACTCGTCGGTTACATATAATTGAACAAAATTCCCACCACAACTCTAACCTTAAATTTGTTAGCCAGTCTATGGCTCCGTCGTTAAGTTTTTAACATCTTTTAATTGTTAAACCTACAGGTGCAAATTTACTGCAGTCTTCTAATCTGCACCGTTTGTCGTGGATTTCCGCACTGACAGGCAGCGCATATATTGTTATACTCCATTTGTGCATTAGATATCTGAATCTTCCCTGTCCGATCTTAATTCTATTGATTGTCTCCCGTTGTTTCCTAGATAAATACATGTCTTTAACTTCATCCCTCGGGTCGACAACTAAATTGGAATTTGATGTATTCTTTTCCCGAGTTATTTCCATTTATTAAAATTTTTCATATCTTTCGCTAATATTTCATCCGTTGCCCGAGTCGATTTCCCGGATTTAAGTCTCGTTACAGGTGCGGACCATATCTCTTCAGTGATTGGCAGTGTACATCTGAAATTGATTTGAATAATGATATCTCCCGACTAATTGCACTAAATTGAAAGCCACGTAAGTGGTGTAGATTTAAGCATTATCTATATACATTTTTTAACATGTCGGCTATTATTCGATCGCTGAATATAAAAATGCCGAGAAAGAAATTCCGAATTTTATGGATCAGCAACTCAAGTGTAATATTAACGAACAATTAAATCTTTTTCCGTTGAATTTTAAATTATCCGAGTAATTGTAATAATACACGTTGTTTCAGCTTCTACTCTATTTAATCTTCAACTAAACGTACATTTCGTCCGATTATTCTAAAATTGCTCGCAAATTTCGGTTAATGCTAAATGAGCAGAAATTCATCCACGCGTTCTTTTCACTCTACGTACTGCTAGTAACCAATACCGCATATACCGCGGCAATAAAGTTTGTACGCATCTAGATAAAGGTATGTCGTAGAAAGTTAACATCAAAATGAAGGTTCAACAATTTAAAACCAAAGTGCGACAATTATAATGGTTAATAAGTAGGCAACCCGTATTGGATATGTTTTGCAAACTATTATTCTACAAACAAGTGATTAAACCGATTTGTACGTGTGAATTTTCCTTACTTACTGCCCGGTTCCAATCCAGAAATGATAATATAAACTTACGAGTAAATGAAAATCGATATTCACGTAATGATATTCATTTGAATCTGCAGGTGGCTATAACGAAGTCATTAATGAATTTGTTCAATTGCATAATCACATAAATGAACAGGTAATACAGCTTCTAGATATCGGATATGACATCAGACGTCTTAACATATCCGCTAAATTTAGTTATCTAAATATATTTATCGGCTTAAGTCATCGGGTTAGTTTTTAAACACTTAGTGTTATATACTTATTTAATTTAACAATTAAGATCGTACCTTTATTATATGATATATATATCATTGTTGCTTGAAGGAAAATAAATGTGGTGATTTTCCGTAATAAATGTTGGGAAAACAAAAATAATGAAATTCACAAGAACGTTCAATAAAGAAGCAAAAATAAAAGTAGGAAAGAAACAATCGAATCAGTTGAGCAATTCAGCTATTTGGGTTCTTTGTTCACGACTGATGGCCGAGACATCGAAGAAATTAGGTCGCGTATTGCAATGGCGAAGCAAATCGTTTATTAATTTAAATACAGTGTTAAAAGTGGATACCAAAATCAGAAAAAATCATCCGAGAAGTAGGAATTTTTTTGCTTTGAAAAGGCAAGATTGAAGGAAAACCGGCCATGGGGCAGAACAAGAATGGAATTGATAACAGCAGGATTTGAAAAACAGCAACTAAATGAAATAATAGACGCAGTCAGGAAAATAAAAATATGATTTAGTTTGGTTCAAAGTTGTTGTACTGTATATTTTGACAAAAAGATGCCACTATTATGATGATGACGATATATATATATCAACATGTGGAAAAAATTACTACAGCGATCCGGAAAAGAAGAATACGATTTTATGGACATATGCAACGGATGGAGGACAGTAGGCTCACCGGAAGATTATTTAAGTACATGCGAAAACTAAAAATGAACGATACATGGTATACAGAGACTAAAAATGACATGGCGGAACTGAATATTATGCCTGAAGATGTAGAACAGCGAGTTATATTAAAGAAGAAACTATTTAATTGTAAAGAATTCGCGGAAAAGCAAGGAAGAAGAACTGGCACTTTGTGGACCGAAGAACGAAAAAAAAGACACAGTGAAAGGATGAAAGCATGAAAGCAGTATGGAAAAAAAGAAAGAAAAATGGCAGGACCAGTTGATAACGTAGTCCATTAGTGGCTCATTCGAAATAATAATTATATATATACACGTTAATAACCGGGAATAAATGTTTTCAAATAAAAATTACGTCGCTGAAGGATTACGTAAATGATTTATAATTATAGTTACGTGATTCCCGAAATGAGATCTTCCATTCTATTTTTCAAAACTTAGAGTAATCTTCTCTTTTAGTCACATCCTTATTATGTACGCTAACACGTGGTATATCATCAAACATTAATTAAAGAACAAACGAATTAATTAAACAATTAATTAATTAACGATCGGATATAAATGAATAGAATATGTTTCCTTTCATCTTCATTTTAACGGACACGCGTGTCGAATTCATTTCTACGCGAAAAGTCGAATATTATCTTCACCCTTGATAAATCAAACGACCCCAAATTTACGTTTTAATTTTCGTCCGGCCCGAATGAAAGAATCAAACTGAAATATATTTGTGAACAGCGTGGGAATGGTGTGATTTTCAAAAAAAAACACACAGTAGTTAAAATCATTAAATTTTTACCTATAAAAAAAGATCACATATTTAACCATTATCAAGTGAACATACGAAAATAAAATGTAATACACAATTTATAAAAAATATCATCGTCGTCCTATTGTTCGTTGCCGAACGTACTGACTAGCTAATTTATGTTTCGTTTTAAAATAAGCTAGCATTCAAGGCACTATAAGCGACGCAGATGCGCGCGCATATAATGTTATACGGAGTGAGGTGCCACTGCTTTCTCCGTGATAATTGAGAATTAAATCATGTTAAAAACTAATGTCGCGCGTTAGTTTCGAACCCCCGACCATCGAGTCGACAGTCGAGCCCTCTAGCAACTACGCCACGGCGACATTATAAAACATATAAAATGAAAAAAACCCCAATAAATTAAATTAAACGTAAGAAAATACTTAAAATGTACAATATTGCAAAAAAAAAAAAAAACGACGTGAGAAAACAGATATTTATAAAATAATCTGATAGTGAGTAAACAACACCATCAACAAATCAGCAATATAAAATTTTAAACAATTACACCGATTAGTTGGAAAAAAAGAAACATTCTGCCTAATATAAAAATTGATTAAAATTGGTCGTCGAATTTAATAAATTATGTTTATCTCTTTCTTTTATTATTACCATTTTTTTTCTATTATTTTTTTATAATATTCTTATAATTTTTGATGAATATTATCGATTTTGGGGTTTATTTCTTCACAATGTTTTCTAAATAATGATTTTAATTCAAATGTTCTTTGAATCTCATTGCGAATTGTCGTGTATTCTTTTTCACGTCGATTACAAAAAAAACTCGAAGAAATCTGCGAAATGCGTCTTACCTGAGCGTGTATTGAGGAAACAACGCCGCGATCAACTGTTATCAACATCGTATTGAGAGCAAGCAGAATACTACAGTACGTTAAAGAAGAAAATGGCAGATGCTATTTACAAAATCGTGGGCAGAAGAACGTGCTACGACAAAATTTTGTCGAAAAAGAGTTAAAAATGGCTACAGATACAGACTGGAAAAGCTAATTACGTAAAGTTTGTGCTGTTGAAATCGACGAATCCTGCTGTACAAAAAAAAAAAAAACGGAAAAATCAGGTTGGTCGAATATGCCCACATTAGTGGGATTTTAGTACGTTAAAGAAGAAAATGGCAGATGCTATTTACAAAATCGTGGGCAGAAGAACGTGTTACGACAAAATTTTGTCGAAAAAGAGTTAAAAATGGCTACAGAAGCTATTACAGACTGGAAAAGCTAATTACGTAAAGTTTGTGCTGTTGAAATCGACGAATCCTGCTGTACAAAAAAAAAAACCGGAAAAATCAGGTTGGTCGAATATGCCCACATTAGTGGGATTTTGGTGGTTATTGTCGTGAAAGTAAAGAATGCTTTTTATTCGCTGTACCAGATCGCACTGCGGCAACTTTGTTTCAGATGATCCGTCAATGTATTCGTCAACGACGATAATCTCTGATCTTTGGAAAGCGTATGAGAACATTGTAACTATTCCAGGCATAAATTACCAGCATTACACTGTGAACCATTCGACTAACTTGGTGAATCCTAATGCGGCGCACACACATTCTGTGGAAGGGATGTGGTCGTAAACGAAGAAGAGACGAAATAAACGAGAATGTGGAACGAGAAGGACTGGATTGCTATTTATGCGAGTTTATATTGCGTCGAAGAAATTGAATTATTCGAAAAAATTATTTCCGATATTGTCGCGTTTCAATCCCCGGCGTAAAAATGATGAAGAAGTAAACATTAATCGTTCTGGGTGGAGAAGCGAAAAATCATCTACAGATTCGCAGGAAGCAACTGGTAGTTAGCAACTAGCCCATGGGCTGAAACATGTGTACACATACACGTGCGTGTAAAGAGTGCATATACATGTTTGTGTAAAAAAAATATCGATATATTCCGAATTAAAGAATGAAACACCTGACAGATGTGCTCGGAAGCGAATGGTGACTTAAATCAGCCCATTAGCTTTAATATTGATGATAATCGCGATAATATGTATAAATATATATATTTAAAAAATAATGATAATAATAAACAGCGGGTTAATAACGTATGAACAAATTAGAGAAGAAAGCAGATCACAGACTTTCGTGAAGCAATTGGTGTGTAATGAACTATATACGTGTACATCCGATTTTAAATTCGTCATTATTAAATGATAAAGTTTCGAAAGACTAATAAAAACTTCCAGTTTGACGTCATAGACACTTATACATACACTCGTCTATCTCTCGCGAGTAAGTTCAACATTTCCTAAGTCCGTTTGTTTACTTTGTTATTATTTATCAGCATCTTGTTTGTCAACCGAATTTCGACCAAATCGCTAGCTGCCGTTATTACATTATACATCGACATCGGAATCGGTCGCGATTCTTTTTTGTCGCTCGCTTCTAGAGCGAACAATATTCTCCGACATCGGAATGTTTGGAAAAAAACAACCAAAGTGGGTCTACCACTATAATAAATGCTGATCCTAATGTATGACTTTTCCGTGTTTCGAATTTCGATAACCGACAAATATAGGTCGCCTGCCTCTTCCTTATAAAACCGATGAAAAATCCTTTTCATCCGATTTCCAACTGAATGATCCTTTCTTGAGAAATATATACAGGTTTATATATATATATATATATATGTATAAATATGTGTACGTGTGCAAGTGTATATAAATATTTACTAGTTCGTTTTACGAATTCCGGGATGTTCCCCGTAAGACGACCGTTACAAGAGCTAAGAATGAGGGAAAATGCGAATCCATTGTTTTTATAGAGAGCCAATTCCTCAAATGCCAATTCTCTTCCTCTTTCCTAAATCATCGATATAAGAGAGCTATTGCACTACGTGTTTTATATATATATATATGATATGTATTGATCTCTCTAATATAATGTTAGGCACGTATTTCTAACGTTGGTTTTTGGGGAATTTTGGTTATTGCGTACATTTTTCGAGATTCCGTTGTGTATTTTTCCTTAACAACATTACGAAATATCCGCGTAATTTAAAGTATTTTGCAATCGACGGACGACACGTCCGAAATAAACGGTTCCCATTTTTTCTTTAGAGGATCGTCAATTTTGGTTTCTTATTTCACGGCCTAAATTATTTTCTTTTCTTCGGACGTTACTTTTAATCTGGTTTAGTTAAAAAATGAGATAACAAAAGTTAAGAGTATCCACCGCTGCATGCGGATATAATTTCTGCATGTAATACTACGGTAATACCGAAACTGATTGTTGATTGCGTTGTTTGCCACCATTCACTATCACATTGTTTTATTAACACTGTTTTTCATTTTGCCGACTTTTGCGAAATTTTTTCATTTCATATTTTTATCTTTTTAAATATTAACTTGATCATGGCCTAACAAGAGATTTGTGATTTTTCATAAAGGAAAATGTGAGTAGTTTTAACAACTTCTTTTTTGTTGTTTATTTTAATAAAAAATCACTACATTTCACATTCGTCAAATAATGTATTAGCCTTACGTATAATTGCATAGGTCGATTACAATCGTAAATAAATTTATATAAGCACAGATAAACGACAGCATGTCGAGTGTATAAAACGTGTGTCGATGGGAAAGGAACTGTAAACGGATAAGTTGATTGTATAATCTATCGCGCGAAAATAAAGTGATGAAAACATTCCGGGGCAAAACGTGATTAGAGCATTTAGGATATAACGAATGTCTGCGGGATGAAAGCAGGAAGCGACGAAGCGCATTTTAAAGGGAATGGCCGAAAAACGATTTTTTTTTTTTTCAATTCGTAGCCTACAATAAGACGATAATAAAACGGCGAAAAAAGGCCAATTTGAATATTTATGTTATAGAACCGAGAAAAAAAATGGGAAGTCATGTTGGATTGGGAAATATTCCAGTATTCTACATGCGCTGACTTGATAATAGACAATAGATCCGTACAGAGTGTATAGGAATAAAATGGACGAATAAGATTTACCGTACCGGCAAGCAAGAAGATTAATCCCGGTGTGTCCTGGGATTCAAACAAGCATGTGTATACGATAACGTTATGATGATGGGACGATGTGCGGGTTATATTGAAGAATTTTGAAGCCGAGAGACAACTTCGATAGTTGTTACCCATTTTTAGAAAGTTGAAAAAAAAACAGAATAAAATTAATTATTATTATTATATCGAATTAACAATTAATCTGTTACATCGTCATTTAATCTCGTCATTCTTCCTTCCCAGTACTTTCAAATCGCTATCATCCTTTTTGCTGTGACTGCTATCGTCAGCTCACAAGCGACTCGTGTTTCTCTTTAATTTTTCCACGAAATATAAGTGCGGATTTTTCGGCAACTAAAATTTTTTTTTCCGCCTTTAAAAAGTCATTTTCGACATTTTTCAGCATTTAAAAAGTCATCTTCGGCCTTCATAAAGACAGCTCATATTTCCTACAAAAATTTGTTTATATCCTAAGTAATGAGCGTGGAAAACAGAAGTAAAGATAGTAAAACGCTACAGTATACGAAAAATTACGGATTTATTAACTATACACATATGCTAATATTACGCTTCTACTTAAATAATTTGGCGTTATAAAAAATAATTCAACGTCTTTCAACTCGCCAAATTGGAGAAATTAAAAAATAAAAAAATAAAATGGCGGTTCACACGAGTTACTAGTCATAGACACAAAACACGGCATAGAACGACCTTACAAAATTTTCCACTTCAAAATGAGTAAAAATGGAAAATAAAAAAAATGATTTCATCGATGGATCTTTTTTTTTGTAATATGTGAAAAAATCACAATTTTCGCTATTTTTCCGGCCTTTATTCAAAATAAAATTTGGTTTGCAGAATCGGTGAACTGCAATTTGAATTTATCCATGGTTAGATCTTCTGTGACGTGTAGCAAAATGGTTCGGCAAATGCCCAGAAATCCACGCTATTTATATTTATATATATATATATATATATATATATATATATATATATATGTATAAATCTGCATAAGAATAAAACCAACTGTATATCATAGAATCTATTCTGTGGTTCTTATTTATAGATACGTTTTATAGATAGAGTAACGCTAATAGTATACATATGTTATAGATGCTGCCTTTAGAGGTTGGAGACAATTTTTTATTACCAATTTGGAGCTGATTATCTTATTTTAGCTAGAGCTGTTGACCTACGTATATTCGTATTCGATAAAATGATTACTATTTCTATACATATATATATATATATATATATATATATATATATAATGTTTCAGAAACGTTTGCAATTTTAGGGTACTTTAAAAAAATCGTATATAAATAGAGAAGACCATTTATAAAACATATGTTTCTTCGATCTGGGTGGGATATATTTCATCTTAAAATAAATATATTTTCAACTCTCTGAAAACTTTTAAACAAACTCTCGATGAGACCTCCTTCGGTATTACGCACATGGCGGTAATCCGCTTAGGACATGTCGCTTTATTGGCTTTTCTTTCGTCAGAGGTTCATTTTTCATGCACACTATCCTATATTTGCATAAAGTGTCATCAGCGTGTATTTTATTTTTAGTACGCTCCCAGTCTGTAGTCGTGTGCGACAACACGTGTATACATATTTTATTTGGAACTAGATTCGGTATGCGTTTATCCGTAAAATCAAAAAATTCCCGATGTTTTAAATTATTAACGACCGCGAAGCTTTTTTAAAAACACGATTATATAATTTATTACAAGCGAGAGAATTACTAGGGGAAACTTAAATACAACCGATTATAATCGTTGTTAGGATACTTAAAAAAAGAATTACTTTATCATAACGCGATTTATCTCGTAAAGGGCAATATGAATTTTTTGAAACGTTTAAGAATAAAGTTACGTACGGTGCTTTTTTGCTTTTCCGCTTGCAGTCCGATTTTAATATTTATCTATTGCTGATCTTAAATTTGTTAGGAAACACAAATACATAAAATGATTTATTCTCCAGGGGGTTAAATGCAACGATATCAAAATGTTAAACTTACTCGCCAGAGATAAACATATATAAGTGTCTGTGACGTCAAACTGAAAGTTTATATTTTATTAGTCTTTCGAAACTTTAATGACGAATTTAAAGTCGGATATACACGTATTATTCATATATAGTTCATTACACAATAATTGCTTCACGAAAGTCTGTGATCTGCTTTCTTCTCTAATTTCTCCATCCGACACAACGTTTTTTTAGGAGACAACTCGTGAAAATTAAATTATTATAATTATATAACACTTTCGGCATGTTTTCACGCGTTTCTATTTAATGCATTGACCCACAAGTTCTCGTCCACCTTCTTAATATCGTCTTCTCACCGTGTGCGTGATCGACCCATTTCTTTTTTATTCATTCCATGCCATTTAGTTGATCTGGCCGTCCATCTGTTGTCATTCAATGTAGCTACGTGTCTTGCCGGTCATCAAAAATTTCTCGGTTAGCGTCTTTTACCTCGCTTTTTCCATTACGATTTCACGTATTTTTACCTTATCTTGTAATAACGTTTTATATTAAATTGTTTAACTTTAATAAACTTTAACGAAACTTACTTTATTTAATGCATTGTTGCATTTCGCATACGTATTGAAATATACGTACACAAATATGATAATTTTAATAGGCAAATTATAATAAAAATTATTTGATTGCGTAATTATATATATATATATATATATATATATATATATATATATATATATATATATAAATACTTTACTATAAATATTACCACTTTAATTTTCTTATCAATTTTCAATCTTTTCTCCGCATCTAATAATCAGCTTTCGTTTTCTTCAATCACCAAGACCAGTACCAGAAACTAGAACTAAATATACGACTGTAGCGTTTTCTCAGAGATGCGTGCCAAATCATGCGTTTGCACTTAATCGTATTCTCGTAATTTTTCAACTATTCTATGCTGAGTATCATAACCTACCACTCCGCAACTATAACAAGATTTTACACTGTCTATTCGATTTTCGACACACACACGCATATATATATATATATATATAACATAACTTGCTCTCTTATTGAACCATCGTATTGTGTTCAAAGTCATTGTCCATGGTTCCATATGTTTATATTTCATTTGTCATAAATATGTCCATTAAAGGGACATATAAGATTTTAAGAATAAAAAAAGGTATAGTAGAAGAAAAGTTATAGGTAAAAGGCCAAAGACTGATCGAGAATGTTTATTATATATATGTATATATTATATTTTTTTTATATGTGTATATAATATATATATATATATTATATATATATATATATAAAATGGTTTTGCTCCAACCTACTATTTTTATTTTTTTTGTAGTTTTCGAAGAAAAAATGTTAATAAGTGTACATTTATAATTAGAATTAAATTTTGAATTAGCAGCGACCTAATAATTCGACGAACGTTTTGCAATTTTTTAAAATTTCGACATAAATAAAAGCAAACAAAAGAAATTGTAGCGAAATTTTGAATAGGTTGAAAAAATTTTAAAATTCCGAAAATTTCGTCCTTGTAATAACGAGCTTTTTCTTATTCATTCGGTTAATAAGAAAGTTCGCATTGAGTTTCCCGGACGATTCAATTAAAGACGTGTTGTCCGTCTTTTTTTGTCTTTACTTCATTCCGATTGCTTCGTTTTCTCTTTCTCTGTGTCCGTCTTCGTCTTACTATCAATCTCTCTCTCTCTATTCCGTAGTTTAACTATTCGTTTGACTTTGCACCTTTACTATTTGAAGATTTTTCTTTACGTTTATTTAAATTTCCTTCCCGGTCGTTGTTCTTTAACTTTCGTTCGGTTATTTTTTTATTTTTCTTTCCTAGTCCGTCTGTTTGTCCGCTTGGAAAGTTTTCTCTGCAAATTCCGTTTCGTATTTCTTTTTATTTTATTATTTATCCGACTTTCATACCTCGCCGATTGCTATTGGAATCGTAAAACGGCGACGCATTAAGAATGCACGAGCGAATTACTTCGATTATTATTCATTCAGCTCTACCCTGCATTTTGCATATTCAAATGTAACCCGTTAAATACTGCGGACTTTAAGTAAGTCAGTTTTTAATTCGTGTCTGTTATTATTATTATTATCATCATCTGATTCTATTCTACCTTCGCTATCGGATGTAATTAAGGGAAAAAAAAATGATAGTGGAATTTTAAATGTTTATTTTTATTCCTATTATTAATTCGCCGTTCGTTAAAATAATCGATTGTTCGAAATATCGTTATTACAGAATCCGATAGTCGTCTACGTCAATTCGGTTTCAGCTTTTTCGATCGATTATTTTTTTTTAATAAAATGACGTAATTTTTTTCGTTTTCGCCGCAGAAATAAATGAAACGCATTTTTATTATTTTTATTTCGGAAACGCGGTCGACTAATTTCGATATCTGGCTGGTTGGCTGCACTGTGATTATCTCTTCAAAATGATAAACGATAAAATTAAACACGAGTAAAAACTTCAATTAAACAAACAAATCGGCAGTCAGATAAGATTTCCCGTTTAAAGAGTTTCGAGGGAATCGAGGATCTGATTATTTTTGGAAACGTGTGTGTGTGTGTAAGATTTGAAAAATCTGTAACGGAATCGTGTTCAAACAATCGGGTAAACAAAATTAAAATCAGTTCCTTTGTTTAGGTCATAAGGTTGAATTTTTTTATTTATTGTTTAGTCCTGTCAGGTGTTTTATCATCGATTAATCAACTACACATATATTTTCTAACATTTCTCATTATCCGTGTAGAACTGTTTAATTTGTAAAAATTTCGTCAACTCGTCTGGGCGTGTTTCCTTATAGGTCGTACAAATACGCTATATCTGGAAATAGGCGATAAATTTCACTCTTATATTGTACGTACGTGTGTCGCGAAATCAGTTATCGCGAACGACTAGAAAAAGTTAAACATCGCCAATCAATGATTAAATAACAATTCGTTTATGGATGATCGAAATCATCTCGCTACAAATGAAAAATCTCATTAAACAAAAAAAAACATACAGATTGGCGAGACTATGCATAAAATGCTGCACCGCGGTAACAAAAACCAATAACCCCACAAATATACGTGTAACATTCTCATTGAAATTGTAGAAGCTAGTCTCTATGTAGCGATTGGAGATAATAATTGCAGATGTTAGTAATGGATTAGTACAGGAAATTACTTTGTATATACGCGTAATCGTCGCCATATTGTTCGTTGCTGAATATTTGCTGGCCCATTTAATGTTGTCCCTATATAGAAAATAGGCTAGCATTCGAAGTACTAATTATATGCAACGCGGGTGCGCGCGCGTATGAAACAATACACAGTCAGACGTTATTGGTTCCTAAGTAATCTGATCATGCAAATACTTAATACCGGTCAACTGAGAAGAATTTTGGCCTATCGAATTATTAGTCGATCGTTCTAGCAACTAGCAACGATACCATCGCGGCATTATGTATATATATATACAAATATACTATATATATATATATATATATATATATATATATATATATATATATTTATATATTTATATATTTATATATTTATATATTTATATATATTTAAATCTATTGACACTTTTGTCTTCGCAGTCATCTTCAAATTTATAAATACGTACTCCTCCGCAGTTCTTTTCAAGTATATTTACATTCGTATAACCTATGTACACATCGACATCATAGTCGACGTATTGTTTGTTACCGAACGTCGTCACTTGCCATTGTACATTTTATTTTTACGTACAAAATGGACTAGCGTTCAAGGCACTAATTATATGTAACGCGGATGCACGCATATATTTATAGGGAGTGGGGTGTGCTACTACCTTCTCCGGGATAATTAAGCGCGTTACGTAATCACGAAACTTTCTATGTCGCGAGTTTGTTTTGAACCTTCGACCATCGAGTTGGAGTCGAGCACTCTAGCAACTATGCAACGCGACACATATATACATACATACATATACACATATATATATTTATATATATATATATAGAGAGAGAGAGAGAGAGCAAGAGCAAGATTAGAACTTTCGATAGGGACTGTTTATCGCAAGGGCGTAATTATTTATTTATTCGTAAACTTCTAGTATAACGTGGAAAATGTAAATTTCGAACAAACAAAAAATTCAAAAAATTACAAAAATTTAAAAAATTTATCTACATGATTTTTAATCATCGTATGTTTCTTATTAAAAGTGACACGGCTACTTTAACATTTAATAATCCCAGATTTTAAATGTGCGTTTATATTTCGATAATTGTGATTCATATGATTTTCTTACGAAGAGTAATTTTCGCTTATTTCATATTCATATTGCTAAATCTGAATATTATTATATATATTTTTATTACTTTTAACAAGTTTTTCCGCTTCAAATTGTATACTAATGATGATAATATCCATACCACGGCTTTCGTACTTTGAAACTATTTTTTGTTTAATTATTCATTTATATATGTACATATATACAGACTAAATAAGAGCAGTCAAAAAGATATTGCATTACCCGCGCCAAACATCGTAGCTCCTCTATCGGATTTTGTGCGACACATCGAGAACGAATTATTGCGTCTATGGGCTCAAATATGGCGTTCGGTCTTTTCAAACACAATAATTTTCGTTCGATCAAGTCAACAAAACGACCGTGGAATATATGTATACGGTGCTACAAAAACGGCCTAGTCGTCACCTGACTTCGACCGGGTCATACAAAGATGACGCACGTCCACTTCATGCAGCGGAATGAACCACCTCAATATGCCTTGTTGTGTGTCACTCCTACTGTTTATCATGTTTTCGTCGTTTGTACTCAATATTCGTCCTCCCTTTCATTTCACCTCGCTATCATCATTAACTTTCTTCAACATAATTCTCTTCCTACACTAAATCTAATATATTTTTCCTCCCGTTCTTATATATATATATATATATATATTAAAACATATAGCTAGCAATATAAAATTCCAAACAAAATTTACAAAAAAAAAAATATTCTAAACTTGTATCGCGTAGATTAGATTTTGTATTGGTAAATATTTTTAAAAATTTGATCGGAACATATTTATTGAAATTAAAGTAGGCCGTAATAGTGTACTTTTAAAATACGCTAAGGTCGCGCATTATGAGGAACGACTTTTATACACGTGTTCTTGGTCCTTTATTATAATACACATTTACCGAGCGAGTTTCTACATTTGAACCGCAACTTTTACTCTAAGCTACTTAAAGAGAACTTTTGATTCAGTTCTCATCTTATAGCGGGTACAGAAAAAGCGCAGTCGGCAGATTTCGAAAGTGTTACATTTTCTTAACACTGAGCTTTCTATTCCCGGTAAATGAACTTCAACGTAATATAGCGTAGTGTGCTTACATGTAGTGGCGTCGTTAGAGAAAACCTTACATATATATAATATACAATTCGTTATGTACGCATGTATCTACTCTACTATATATATTACACAATGCCTTTAACGCACGTGCGTGAATGTACATACACACATGGATATATATATATATATAATCGTCATGTAGTAGCTAAGCGTAAGTATCGAATACCTAGTTGACGACACGACATCTGTTTATAATATATTACAATGTGTGTGTGGTAATGTTATTCCTTCTTTTCATCTACTTCTTATTTATCTTCTTCGGCACTTTTTCATCAGTTTCTAGATGAAAGTTCAAATGATGGCTACGTCACGCCTACCATGGAATAAGGTGAGAGAATCAGATTCTGTCTTTCTTTTTTTCAAGACACTAAAACTTTCTACTCGTTATATGTGTACTTTGATATCGTTACAAGTTAAAGTTCGATATCGGTTGTCTCTGTCTACGAGAAAGTTTATTTTCCATTTTCTTCGCATAAAGCAGTTACGTGCTGCGAGTCTTACAAAAATTGAATTATACGAATCGTTCGCAAATTACAGGGCAAACTTTCATATACGCTTCTAGGATAGGTTAGGTTATTCATTTAAAAAAGAGAATGAAGAAAGAAAAGAGGCGTATATATATATTATATATATATATATATATATATATATATATATATATATATATATATATATATAATATATATAAATAAAATGTAATATGTTTCGCATACATTGCAATTTTAAGCAACTTGGAAAAAAAACGTGCATAAATGGAGAAGATTGGTTACATACTATTCTCGACATATAGAAAACCGAATTCGATGACGTACTATAGTTCGCATACCGTTAGATATCGATCTTCGTACTGCGATTGGTAGAAAGAAAAATTGTGATAGAGAAAAATTTATATATATATATATAAATAATTAAAACGACGGTTGATGTCATTTGGAAAATTCGATGAAAAAAACACGAGTTTTAAACGCTGATTTAATCTACGGGAAGATTATATATCCAATCTTGATCGATTATCTCGTGGTTGATCGGGCCTCCTCAATTGTCAACAATCCACGGCTCGACAACCAGTATATATATATATATATATATGTAAATTTAAGCCGGTTAATTTTCTTTTCTTTTCGCGGAGGAACATTTCATTTTACAAATCCTTCGACAATGGTTCGTGATTTCCAATTTCTCGCAGTAATGTTAGGCATATCGTCAGTCTGTAGTTTTCTAAGGTACCGTTTTCCAGTACCACATTTTCCGTTCGTGTTCTCTTGTCCTTTTATTAATAATATCCACGTGTTTCGCCGCGTACGTTGAAGTTGATAAAGCGAATGGACTAGATTATTACAAATAAAATTCAACTAACAACTGCCTTAATGTGAAATCGAACTGAACTGGCTAAATTCTTTTCTTCATCCATATTTTATATATATTCTTTTTTTTTAAACATACATGGAAATTAAGCTCGACAGAGTATACAATTTATGCTGTGTTACTTTATTAAAACGTGTGCCGAGTATTATATGAGGACTTTGCTCTCGTTTATAAAAATAATTATATTTTGAAAAAAAATAATAATAACAATTTATATTTTTCTACATTTTTTACTAGTAAATGGTTAAACTTCTAAAAAAAAATATAACGTTTAAAAGAATTAATCAAATTTTTGAACGAGCAAATACATTATTCGTTCCTAGTGTAGATATTTGCAGTGGAAAAGTCCTACATTCGAACATTCATTAAAAAGTTTACCATCGGTCGGTTTCGTTGTATTGTTTCATATTTGTAAATTATAATAGTCGATTTATCAGTTATTGTACGATCCGTTCTCAACTGTGTGCGCGCATCAGGAATACACATATATCCAGCGGTAATATTGTCAACGTTGATAATGATTTAGCAAATGATCCATCTTCCTTTGCTGCAGCATATGTCAATGTCATTGCAGTCATGAAGGGAAAAGAGGACAACGCTGTACAGTTACCTATGTACAATAAGTATGTAAAGAGCCAGAACGAAAATAATCATTCGTTTCTATCGGAACAAATAACTACCGCTGGTTGGCGACGATAGAAAGTTAGAAAAAGAAAAAGTCAAACAAAGAAGCGAAAAGCTTCGTGCGATCTAAACGACGCCACCGTTAAAGGAGATAACAAACGTAATCAGCAATATTACACTCACCTTCCCTCCAATAGAAGGCCGTTAAAAATGGTATTAAAAGAGTTGCCTATTGGGATAACGATAGAAGAAATAAAGAGATAGCTGCTGTAGAGCTACCGTTAATTCGATATCGCAGTTTAAATCGAGAAGTAACACGTCATTAGCCCGCCCAGTGTATTTAATCACGTTTCCTTTTGGAAGTAATATAATGAAAGTAGTTTCAATTAAAAAAAGTATCATATTGTCTCGTTTCCCGAGAATGATGCAAAACTTAAAAATAATGTCATTACAATTTGTCTAATCACGTGTCATCCAATTGTAATCTACCGGCGAAGTGTATGCTATGCGCACAACTGCACTTAACTAAAGAATGCATCGTAGATGCCTCTATGGTGAAGTGTGCAAATTGCGGTCAAGCCCACACATCCAATTCTCCAGAATGCGAAATTCGTAAGAAATTAGCGTCCCTTAAATTAAAAACTTTCAACTCAATGACGAGCAAACTTGTATTAATTACTACTAAAACTACCGGAAGCACATTGTCGATACCACTGCTGGTAGTGGTAGTAGAAATAACAGTAATAATAGTAGCAGTAATAGTAATTATAATAAAAGAACGTAGGAGACAGCTAGAGGTATAAATGGAATGGAATTTACTAAAATATTAAAAGAACTAATGTAAAAAGAATATTTTACCGTGATTATAAGCAACAAAATTAAAAAATCTAAAAAATGCGGAGTCATTATTGAATTATTCTTAATATATTTCTGCCAGAATAAATCCTCTCCACGTATAAATAACAAATTATATTTATTAGGATGGAACGCAAATTCCATCAAACTCGGAATGGACGAATTTATATACTTTTTAAGTGGGAATCGCACAGACATCGCGGCTATATGCGAAACAGAATTAGATAATAGTGTATCAATTAAGTGTTCCGGTTATCGTGTGTATCGTGCTGACAAAACTAGCCGTAGATCAAATCCAGCATCGCTACAATACACTCAAACTCATCGCAATATATTGGGGTTGAAATCGACATTGATTAAGTGTTTGTAGAAACCCTAAAAGCATAAGATGCTTTATACATAATTTCAATACTTCAGTAAATTTTCGACAGTAATTATTATCGGAGATTTAAATGCTAAACATACAGTATGGAATTCGTCCAATTCCTGCTGGCCATCTTTTATTACAAGCCTCGCAAACACTAGGATTTAACATACTATCACCATCCGAACCAACGTATATTATACAACATAATAGAAAATCAAGTGTAACGAGATATTATATTAACCGAGGAATTTCCTCCAATATAAGTGTCTTCGCTATCCTCTGATCATTACCCAGTTATTTATTACATAACGACGTCTAATTTAATACCTGTTGCTCCATCTAACCGAGACATTTTTATGTATAAACTCGCAAACTGGCCCGAGTTTCGGCGGCGGCACCATAGATCAGCACTTAAATCTACGCGATACAACACATGCCGGTGTACAAAACAACCGATAAACTCGAATTACTCGCTCACATATTTCTTCCATAAGTCAGCGTCATGAATATTATCCACTCGTTACATTAATGTAAATAATATAGTCCCAAAACGTGTTAATCCTGCTAACGATCATGCGGTTGTAACTATCTTCGCTACGCCGACTGAAATTAACATCACGTGGGCACGATGAGATTTCTCCGGTAATGATCAAAAATCGCTCGCGTAAGACCATCATTTATTTTACTAATCTAATAAATCATACGATCAGAATTTCACATTTTCCTTCCTCGTGGAAGATAGTCAAAGTTATAGTTCAGGCAAAGATAGAAGAACTATTAACAGCGTAAAAGTCTGCTTAGTAATTTAAGTTGGGACCATCACCTCTTTTTCTAATTTACATAAACGATTTGTAATTTAAAAATTAATGGAAGATTATAGTTACGCCGACGACACGGTAATTGATTCGTGGTATCCTAATTTACTACAAAATTGAGTTCAAGAAGACGTTAATAAAATATCCGATTGATTAAATAATAATAAATTAGTAGTAAATATTAATAAGACTAAATATAATCAGGAAGCCAGTTGATAATACATTGTGTGTAAGACCATAAACTACTGAAATTAAATATATCGGTATTACGTTAAATAACGAATTAAATTGGAGCGCTCACTAGATTTACCTGGCAAAAAAATAGGAAAAATAATCCATTTTATTATTTAAAACCGGTTTTTTTTTTTAAACGTTTTGTACATATATATTAACCAGTTCCGGCTTGCGTCCATTAGGGAGGTATCACCTAAAAGCTATTGAAACGTTAAAAAAGTCAGTATATATCAGTTTTAATGATAAATCAACGCTACGAATAAATATTACATAAAATGAAACTATTAAACTATGCATCGAAAAACAAATTCAAATTTAATATCGATTTTCATAAAGGAAAAACCAGAAATGCAGAATGTTCTTCGATAAAAGACACGCGAGAATACAGGCATTTAGGAGAGACAAAATTAATTCGTTACGTTTTGACTTATTAAACTATAAGCGTCGTAAAAGACTTGCTTTGTAAATAAACAGAAACTAGCGTAAATTTTAATGTACATGTGTCATGTCGAGTACATTTATGTGGTGTCCCATCATAAATTTCGATAACATACGTCATATTTATTAGTTGTTAATTATTTGATTTGTTAACTCTTAATTATTTTACATTTTTATCATTATAATTCTAGCCAGTCTAAATTGTTTGATATTTTTGTACCATAATCTAAGGGCATCATTCACGTACGACATTTTTTTTCCGCTCGATTAATTTATAGACGTACAATTTGTAATTGAAATGATTACTTTCAACGAAGCTGTAAGCCTATAAATAAATATTTATTTCATCCTTTGTTTTTACAATTTTCCTGTATTTAAACCGGCGTTCGTACGCACATCTTCTTTTTCTCCTCAACCCCCTTTAGGTTGATGGGAAGTTACATCAAATGAATCCTGTTGCCGGCCATATTTTTTATTTCTCGATATCTTCTCCTATTAACTTCATCTGTATACTTTTTCCGGGGGTCTTCCTTCCATCATTCCTTCAATTATATTTGTGATCCATCTTGAATGTCTTAGTCCAATCATTCTATTTCTTCTAGTATCTATTTCCGTAATAATATTTCTATTTTCTTTCGCTATTTTTAGCACTTTCTAATTAGTGATTTTCTCCGTCCATTTTATTCTTAACATTCTACTTTGTACATATTCGAAATTATTTATTTTCACCTATTATTTATATTATTATTATTTTTTCCTATTCTTGTTTTTAATTTATAATATGCGCTACGTTATTTTATATAATATTTGCACAATGATTTTGTAATATTAAATAAATTGAAATTGAATTATTATTATTAATCTTACTACTATTACTGTTATTATTATTATTATTATTATTAGGTGTTTTTTTTTAAAGATATTTACTCTATCAAATTTAATTGTCATGCTCCGGGATAAACCGGTCGGCTCGTGAAAAATTGTCTTGTCCGAAATTCGCGTCACGTCGTTGACAATTTTCTTTTTCTAATCTATTTCAGTAACAATTTTATAATTTTACACGTCCCATTTCTGTCGTGTTTCGTTTGTAAATTTTCAAATTTACGTTTCCCTCGTTGACGTAATTACAAAGTACCTACGAAATGTCAAATTCTTTAAAAAGCGGGTCAATAATAATTCTTACGTTTTATTATATTATATATATATATATGTCTTTAGAGATACACACGTATTATATATATATATATATATATATAATATTCGTGGCTGTATTGTAGCGTGGACAAAATTTTATTACATTATCGGTTTTTACACGGAGATATACCATCGTCAGTATCACCAGCTATTAGCATGTTTATATTTTACCGTTACTACTGGTCGGGATAGCGTAATTTAAACAATTTATTTCTCTTCAGAGACTTTTGTATAACGGCGCTATTGGGAAATACCAGTTATAGACATTACCGTTCGACCTATAAATTTAATATCCTATTTTATGAACCGCCTTTCCTACTATTTCCGAATTGTTTATGTAGTTTAGTTTTTTGAACGTATGTTAAGAAAAGAATTGGGTATGTTTCACTTTTATTTATTTTTTGCTATATTAATATTAATATTAAAATATATATATATATTAAAAAGGGGTAGTAATAAAATAGCCATCAATTGTAATAATTGTGTTAAATTATTTTTCAATAGTAAACTAAATAAATACACGTTTGAGTCTACATAATAACGTAATTTACGGTTCAATACACCGTTGTTGTCTACTTTCCTTAATGTATATAATTCATTAATTAAAATTCGTCACTCTTTTTGGGTAGACATTTATTCTATATAAGTATATGTATACTATATACTCTGGCTTAGCGAAGTTAGCAGAATTAATGTAGTCGTTAGCTTTGCGAACGGTAAACGAAGTATTGACCGGTCAGTTTGTTACGCATTATTGGTTTCATCGTTTCGAACGAGAGAACGTATATTACTTTTTAATTGGAAAACATTAAATGAAACCAAATCAACGCGTATAAATTTCATCAATTATTAAATTAATCCTACGGTATACGGGAAATATTTCGTCGTTATATAGGATGACCTATAGAAGACGAGCGGTGTTGTTTTTTAATAGCGTATTTGTAACATTGCTACAACGCAAAGCGTTTAGTGTACAAACCGGAGTTTTGTCCAGTTTCAGTTATCACCGCTTCCTTGAACAAGAAGGAGAGCGCGTTCTGCGTGAAACATTCTTTTCGGCGTGAATCGATCACCACAGTGCAAAAGAGAGTTTCGAAAATAATTCAAAGTTACGCGAACTTTTTTTTATCGGGGATACCTTAACATCCGCTTTTACAAAACACGTACAGGAGATGTGGAAGACCTGAAAACTAGGATTTCTGAAGAAATTTCAAAAATTCAGCCACCTACGCTCGAAAAAGTCTTCAAAAATGTCGTAAAAAGACTAAATGAATGTATTTTTGCAAATGGCAGTTCATCCGAACGATATTGTGTTCCACAAATGATTGTAAGCTAATATCTGCCTTTCGTATTTTAAAATAAAATTTCATTCAAAAATTTTAATCGAGTAGTGCTTTTCAAAAAACAATAAAACCGTCCGTCTTCTTTGGGTCACCTATATATATATATAAACTTCGTTCGAAGGAGCACGTGGAAAATGTCTATAAATAACTTTAATTGAAATACACTAAAATGAATCGATTAATTTGCAGAACCTCAGATTTAGCTACCACAAAGTGCCGCTATACAGATAATACAACCGGCTACGATTTACAAATATACACTAGTTGTCCGCTAAAACAAAAAAATTGTCATCTAATTCGAAAACTAAATCGTAAATGCATCTTGGTATATCGCGGCTATTCATAGAGATCTTCTGTTTATGAGAGGGAACATTGCGGTTAACTATGAAAGAAAGTTTCTCCGGGACCCCCGACCTGCAGTGATTTTCAAAGACGGACGTTATAGGTAAACGAAAGGAAAAGTTCGAACTTTGCTACTAATAAATTGAAAAGTGTAGAATAAAATTAAACAACAAAGAAAACAGTTATTACTAAATTTTCTTTACGAAAAGTAACGAAGCTTTTCGCCTATTAAGTACGAGTGAAAGTATAACATTGGGCAGGAGCAGCAAAGTACAACCTAAATCCATTATGTTCACTGCAAAAAACAGTTCTTAGTAGTATTTCTAGTAATATTTTCAGTGCATCCATTTTATGTGTGCGGCAATTATACGAATTGAACATTCTAAATTTTGTGATAAAATGTAAAAATACTTCAGTGTAGCAAGTGTAACAGGGAAAACAAGAACTGCTGACACAGATAAAGCAAAAGTACCGCGCTTTAATAAGTCCCATTGCCGCATGCAGTTACGCCGGGGCTGTGGCTTACAATTTAATTCCGGAATCTGTATGACCTGGTTAACTATAAACGTCAATTACGTTTTGAATAAAAGTCATAAAAAAATATTTTATTAACTTTTATTTATCATTTCGAAGGTGGTTGTATTAAACGGACGTGCGTGTGTGGGTGATTTTATTTTTGTTTTATTTGTTTTAAAAATGTAAATTCGTTTTTTTTTCTTCTTTTTGTAATGTAGCTCTAAATTTTTATTTTTAATTGTTATTTCTAACTTTCAATGCTAATCTTTGTATTTTTACTCAGTCCGCGTTACTCGTCAGTTTGTGATTTTTATGTTTACACGTCCAGTCTTTCTTTTTAGTCAAATTTTTTTTGTTCAACTTTATATTATTCTCTTTATCGATAGTTAATTTTTCAAAAATCCAACTGACGGTGCGAATACTGTTCAAAGTTAGGAAATAGGTGTGGCTAATTAAAGTTTAGTGCAAGCCGTGCTGTTTGAATATATCATGACGCTTCATCGCCTCCTTGTATTAAAATGTACACAATCGATATATATATATATATATATATATATATATATATATATATATATATATATATATATATATATATATATATAGCTGGGGAACGTGATAGTGACTTTACGTTTATCTTACATCCCCAATTAGAACGAATAGGGAATTTCTTACGCGTGTAGCGTTCAATAAGAATAATGGGGAATTTATTAACGGTACATTCACATCGGTCGTCTTTTAGAAATTTATTATCTATCTATCCTTTTCTTCCTTAAACAGAAGACATCGCCGATTCTCCGTCATTAGCGTTAACGTTATATAACTGTAATAGTAACGGTGTCGTCATGGAAACCGACAACTTAGCGATGCGACAAAACCAGGAATAACCAGCTTTTTCGGGACTAGATATGATAATGATAATAATAATAACAATGTGTAATGATGATAAGGATGTTGTTGGTGATGGTGGTGATGATGATGATGATGATGTGGAAGATGAGGTGTAAACATTAAGTTTCAGGACATTTGAGTAAAATTTAAGACGAGGAACTAAATTGCGAATGTATTTTCACGCTGAGATAACTCCCTAGTCTGTATATGTATATATATATATATATATATATAGAAAGAGAGAGAACGTGTGCTAGGATGGTCGGGAGGACGAGGAGTATATGTAAATTAACCTTTGGCGTTTGTCGATTTTGAAAACTGTTTTTTTAGTGATGTGTATTCCGAACGATGAAGGTATACTGCGCATTAGAAGATTGATGAGAAAAATGTATATTTTCAAAAATTGACATAGTTCTCTAGAATCGTGTTAGAGGGACAATGTGTATACGTTTAATGAAAGGTACATTACGTAATATATAAGTATTATTATTTCGTCTCGAATGATATGTGTATATGTAACAGGTACGCTATATATATAATATATCAGAATTGTATCGTTCCCTAGTAGGGACAATGATGACATAAATTTATCTAAAAAATCGCGAAAATTCAACTATATATTTTACAGTTTCAAACAGTACTTCTGTGAAAATCACCTTCAGCAATTTAACCTATACTTTCCTACGGAATTATTTACCGGGGAATAACTGCAAACTTTCATACGAAACCAATGATACGTTTACAAAATATTCTAATAATAATATCAGTACACAGCCTGATTCTATATATGTAACGGTAAATTATTATCATCTAAGGTAAGTCGTTATTTAACGTTGGTGTGTTTATAACGTTAGAACCAGTGCTGCGAACTTTCGTATAACTAGGGTTAAGAGAGAGAGAGAGAGCGCGCATTACTAGTTTCCGTAAATGTATTAAAACGATTCAATCGAATTGTCCTAATTCTCTACTTAACTTTATCGAAATCCAGTTAAAGAACAATAAAAAACACCATCTAAGGAATTTATAAAATTATATGTTTTTACCGTTTATTAATCCCCCTTATAATGTTCGTTTCTTGCTCGGTACATCCAATAGGTTTTTCATCACTATTATAAGCTAGTTATATATTCCGTTTTCAATTCACAGTCAGAGTGTAATCTCCTTTGGTCCATAGAAGTATGTGCACGTATTAGTAGTAAACTTATTATATGTTTTCCTTTTCTTACACATACTATACAAGGTCGTTTTATCTTATCGGAATATATACATATTAACTTATGTAATACGCACGTGTTAAAGAAATGTCTGGTCAGAAATAATAATAATAATAATAATAATAATAATAATAAAAGCCCTTCTCTGAAATTTTGTTTATTAACTGTTTAAAAGTTTATTTTGAGATTTACCTAACCGAGGGTTCCAAAATCCAATGGCCAGATTTACAGATCTCGGTCGATCTTGTCGTCGAATCAGTTTATTAGGCGAACATTTATACATATATATATATATATTAATACTGCGAACTATTCACCCAGGACATTATTGAACATGAGGTGACGAGTATCCAACGATACCTACCCGATTACCTCGACCCTAGATGGAATCTTGCGATTCCTGACGTTTCAGTCTCCTTATGTCACCGGTGGTATCGAACAATCCTCTAGCAAGAGTGTTCGGGTGGCTATCGAGTCTTCTTGCGTGTCTTTTACCGTGGACTTTTATGATCTATACGTAAATCTCGATAAAACGTTAGATTTGTTACATACCAGGGTGCCTTGGTTATCGTCCGAAGAATTTTATTTTGTGACGTTTCTATTATTTTCAGGTTTAATGGTCTAGAACAACCCCAAAGTTGCACCCCATAGTTTCAAACAGGCCTTAGAATCACTGTATATGTTAAGCGTTTATTACAGCTAGTACATTTTTTTAACTCGAATATCTAATTCTTTTTTTTTTTCATCTATATGTGATGTTTCCATGTTAATCGGCTATCCAGGTGTAATCCTAAGTACTTGACCGTTGATCGCGCAGGCAGATCGGTGCTATTAATCCTGACGGGTGGTGGTGCAACTTTTTTGTATATAACTAGGCTGCGTAAATTTCGATGAATAACCTATACAATAAGACATTATAATCATTACAGAATCGCGGTTGTACGAAGATGAAATTAGTCGATATTGCCTTCCCGGTTTCATACTTGAAGCACGATATAGAGTCAACGACAGGGGATTGCGGTTTATGTAAAGAAATATATTAAGTTAATAACTCTCAGCTTACGTGATACATGTTAGAATTATTTTTTTCCTTACTGGAATGTATCGTTATTGCGATTTTTTACACGAAACGTAATGAAATCCAATTTAGCAGTTATTACGGGTGATGTGAACATAAATATTTATTATATAGCGAGAGACGTAGCGAATATTTAGATTTTATATATTCCAACGAATTTTGCAACGAAACAACATTTTTATAAAGTCTGAAAATAATTAGGCTTCCTGTCTCGATCGTATCTTTGTCCGTGGCATAGAAGGTAAGGCGCGATCCAATTAATTTAGATTCAGGATGTGTTTTTCTTAAATCATGAGGCATTAAGTTTTGTGTTTTGACTGATAAAAGTTGATTGTCGAAAAGTATTCTTCTGAGAAGCTACTTTTTAAGCGGTATTTAGTGATAGAATTCACGTACTTCTTCGATTCGTGAAAAGTTTGGGTGGTTCCTGACACAAAAATTTGTGACGCTATACAAGACTGCCAGACTAGATATTAGATAGATCGTATCGTAGTAGAGCAGAATGGATATTACAGAATATTATCACGTTGACGCGTGAAAAGATTTAAACAAATTAACAAGCTGTTTCCGAATCACGCGGCAATTATGAATAAATATATTAACCAAAATACATACAAAAGGCTTCTAAAAAAGGGAAAAAAAGGATTTCTATACTCGTTTGTTAGATACACATAAATCTAATTAAAAATATTACCGATCTAAATCGTGTCATAGACGAAAAAAAACGCGTCTGCTAAGGAAATTATCGTCGACGGTGTTTAGACGAGCGTAAATGGGGATGTTAGTAGCGAGCATTTTCAACGTGTCAATATTTCCTTCGGTTTTGACAAAATTTCGATTACATTTATGCCGCTAACATATTTATTTAAGGAATCTATTGAGCCGGTGAATCTTCAGAAATTTCCAAATTAGGCATTATTACACCAATCCGTAAAAACGGAGACAAGCTGAACATTTGGAATATTATAGGCCAGTCTGCAATCTTTCCACTATTTCCGAAATATTTGAGGAATGTGTAAAGAAAATTATGCTGAATTACTTAGTTCATATAACTGTACCTTATTAGGTCCGTATTTCAATATATATTAATGATTAATGTGAATGTGACCTGGTAAATTGCTTCGTTACGCAAACGATGTTGTTCTGTTAGTAAATCAAGCGAAGACGTTGCTACAGGCTGATGTGGACAAAATTTCAACTCGGCTACGTAATAATCGTTTAAATGCGATTAAAATTACACCGCGTATCAATAATCGAAAACAATTTATTTCGGACGAATTCAGAAAATTAATGCAAAAAGTGATAATAAACGGGTTGTTCCCTACAAATTATCACGGATTATAATTAGTTCGGAAAACTTAATTTGAATATACATTTAGATTATTTGACAAAAAAAAAAATGCGAAAAATTCCATTTCTGAATACAGGCTACGTATGCAGGTGCCACTACTTCGTGTAGTAAAGGAATCGATCAAAAATTACAAGTGATGACGAAGGTATTTGTCTTTAGTAAATAACGTATTTTATATGATTTTTATACAACTGAATTTCTTTAAATAATAACGGTTTGCACGTGACACATTCTACTACATTAACTTTTTCAATTGTTTCCTTTTGCAACATTTCAATGGTTTATGTGATATGTGGGCTTGTGTGTAGTTAAAGTATACTGTGAGCCTATATGTTCATATACATATATATACGCATACGAATATGAGAATATGTATGTGTGTAATGGATATATATATATATATATATATAAGTGGGCGTGTGTGAGAAAGAGAGAATGAATACGGATAATGGATATAAATGGTTAGGGTTTTCAAAGGAATATTTAAGTGAATATTACAAGAAAACTTTTATATATATATGTGTGTTTTTGTGTATTTATCTGTATGTATATATATATATGTATGTGTATATATATTTATTAATTATTTTGCGCTATGGCGATTGGTTTTTTTTTTTAATAAGATCTATTATTTTTAAACGTTTATTTGTCCGCATTAAAATTAGGGTTTATATTTGGCTTACTAGAAAAGAGCATGTTTTATACACCTTATATTCTTTATACCTGTGTCGTAAATATTGGTTAATCACGTATGGAATTTACTATCGGAATATCCGAATATCTACGAACATCAAACATTTTTTCGGTTATAAATCATTTCTTGTACGTAAAAGAATTTTAACATACCGTGTCAAGATTTGATCGAGTAAATCGAGGTTTATTCAATATTATTCGACGGCAATTGCAGTCTTTGCACATCTGGTTTATATTACTTCTGCTAGTATAAGACCAGACTGGGCAAGCGTAAAGTAATTTCGGTAAAGTTACTTTTTTGAATGTTAAAAATTCGTTTCGCGTAGATAGTGCGCGGACTTTTTGTTACATATAGGAGATAGACAACCCATTTTTCGTATTGTTCTAGTTACATAATCACTAATATGTTTGGTAAATGTAAGTCGTCTAACCACGGTGATACCTGGATGTTTTACGTGTTGCTTCCTGTCGAGATGAACGTTTTTAATTTTAACGAAATGATTTAACGAAGGTTCTACATCTAGTAAAAATTTTGTTTCTGTTTTCTCATCGTTAATTTTGATTTTCCATTTATAGAAAAATTTGTATATTTTATCGATTGCTTTTCAATAATATGTTGCTTACTGCGTCTATTCTATAGGATGATACCTTTATATAAAGATATCATCAGCTTATAGATTTATATCTACTTTCGGTATTGTCTGCATATCGTTAATATATATATCATAAAAAGAATGGGTTTAATTGAGGCACTTTAGCAAGAATTATAGTTTTTCAGTATCACATAGAATTTTCTATTCGTTAAATAAGATTTAATAGTAGATACAAGATATGGAAGTAAATTATATTTAATTAACTTATATATAATTCCTTCGTGCTATATTCTATCAAACGCTTTTTCTATAACTCCAGAATGTTTATCCTGTTTAAAGTTATCAGTAATTTTTGTCACATACTGTAGCCAGCTGTATCATTAGACTTTTGGTTGAAAACCAAATCACTATAAGCCCTTAGTCTGACTAGGAGTGTTTTTTTCAAAAATCTTACTTATATTACTGAGTAAACACACTGGTCTGAACCAAGGAGGCATCTTTTCCAGGATTTGCTAGAGGTACCGTGACTGATACTCTCCGCGATACGGGATAATAGCACAGATGTATGCACGAATTAAATGGAATTTCCAAGGCGGCTATTGTTTAGATTTTTCATCATTAACTGAATTTTTCTGTCTGAGAGTGGAGAACCACTTTCGGTGTTGTGAGATTAACCGTCGTATGAAGTGAACGGTTATATTGTCGTTTGTTTTGTCTTTCGTTCTTGGTACCGTATTTGCATCAAATCATGTTGACTATGAACTGTGCTGAAATGTTCCAACTAGTATTTCCGCGTTAATAACAATAATAATAATACTAAATTTACGTGCCGTAAACAGCTACTTACATCAGATGCACGGAAAATTATATTTATTTATAACATCGTGAACATTAGCCAGGTTGTTTATATGTTGTTGTATGTGTTTGACTGGCGAATAGGTGTGAGATGACATTTATTAGGACGTGAGCATATCGTGTAGCAAGGTGTAGGTTCAACGCTGATCTGAAGTGAACATGTTGAGTGCAGTCTAGGAGTATATGTTGGACTATGTTGGTTTTTCTTCGACTGAATAAGCCACCTTACTATTATGATTAATAAAACGATCTATTTTATTTTCTCGTTTTTCATTAAAACGTTCAACTCTTTAGTTTCGTTCGTATTATTCGCGCGTAACTATTTTTCCGAGCGCGATTAATGCTGGATTTTAGCGATTTTTTTTTTAAACGTAAGGAAAATTTGTCGTCGAAATTTAAACTTTCGCGTTTCGATAATAAGAAGAAACGTCTATTAAGACGATTCTCGAATTGTCTTAAAGAGTAGAAATTTCTGCCAGTCGACATAACGTACGGTGATCGTGTCCGTTAAAGTCGATTTGCTGTGTAGCAATTTTTTCAATACGAGTCCCTTATACTCAAGCCACACGCATTGGAGAAATTGTTACACAGTAAACCGACTTTAACGGACACGATCGGTTTCGATAACCTTAAGAAAAAAGGAAAACGTTTGTCTTATATGGGACCTTTACTGAGAAATAGTTTCATCATTAACTATATAGTATATATGCATATATATATATATATATATATATATATATATATATATATATATATATATATATATATATAATAATAAAATATAGATATTTCTATCGAAAGGCATTTGTACGCGTATGAGTAGAGAGATGTCTATTGAACCTTATCAGTAATCCGAACGAATAACCCAGTTAGTCGTCGTCGTAGTCATCATCGTTATATATATATATAAAAAAAAGTCAAGCTTACTATCGGACCTGAAAGTAAAAGAAGATCTGGCAGGCAACATTTACGACTGCAGCTATACTACACCAGTGACCATCGTCATGCACGGAAATGGAATAGAAAAAAAGCTTAGAAGCAAGCGACGTTACATTTGATTGCGGAGGAAATGGCTAAAACTACCTAAGTCGTGCTTTGAATAATGATAACCACATCGACGACAACTACATCGGCCGAAGATAATTTCAACAGCAGTAGTCGCGCAGTTTTATCTGTTTCTGACACGGCCTTCTCGTCTTCAATATCCTTGAAGAAATACATATATATGTATGTTTGTATTTAGGAAAGGACGAAATTTGAAATGTCTTTAGAATGAAACTTAATACGGGAAATATCTGCTACCATGGTAGTAGCCGAATACGTGCGTATCAACGAAATTTACGCAGAAAATTCTCCCCCGTCCGGTTAAAAAATTATTTTAAAATTACGTTTTGTCTCCAAACTGACGATACTACAAGCAGACTGTTTAAAATAATCACCGGTAGTATTAGAACGAAATCGAATCGAACTAAATAATAAATTAGTTCATTCGTACGATTAATGGTAATTATTAACGTCCGAGATATCTAATAAATAGTTTAGTTGACATTATATTTTTTTCTTTTACTGAAAATATGTGTCGACCCTTCACCGTGTTCATTATCGTCATTATTAAGTATCGTTCCCGTATCGCAGATAATACGTATTTTGTTGTACAGTGTCAATCATAATATTATGGCATTAGCGTAGATAGACACATACAAACGGGAGAACTGATTGTCAATCGCTTTGTTATCACGTCATAATGCAGCCCCGCCTGTTTTTTGTAGTATACTATATTGTTACGATAATTCGAGAAACAGGTATCGGGATTTAGAGAAAGGAACTCGACGGTGGAGCAGTTACACACGGTAGCTGATAAAATTATAAATGAAAGAATTTTGCAGTGCGCCATTTCTGGATATTCAGCAGGCATTCGACAGAGCGTAGCACGGAAGAATATTGTTTAAAATTAGAAAATGGCTACCGTATCAACATAAAGAGCTATTTAAAAAATCGAATGATTACTGCCAAACAAGAGGATGAATTGTCCTGATATTATCGATGTAGAGTCCCGCAAGGCAGCATATTGGGACCTATTCTTTATTCGATATTTGCCGCCTGTTTATCAGAACACTGTATGATGACACGGCAGTTTTAGTGAGGGATAAGGGTAGTAATAAATTCGTACATAATTTATAAAAAAAACGTGCGAAAATCAAACGAAAGGAAATTTAACTTAAATATAAAAAGATAATGAGAAAGCTAACATCGGGTGACAAACCATTACTATATAATTCAATAATAAACCAATTTGGATGTACGGCACTGTAATATGGTGCACGATTGACGTTTCTAATCGTAATATAATATAAAGATTTTAGAATAAAGTTTTCCGAGCAGTTACCAACGTTCCCTGGTACGCAACAAATGCGGGTATTCACTTTCATTGTAAAGTAGAATACGTGGGTAAAATCATTAGGTTCACTTTGTAAAATTTATTATGTTCATTGTGGCATCTTGAACCGTAGTAATTAAGAATTTATTATATATATATATATATATATATATATATATATATATATATATATATATATGTATATACATACATAGAAGATATTTGCAAATAAACATATATATAAAACAATATTACCTGTAGATTACCTGTGGATTTACGTGTCATGTACTGCACCTAGGCCAGAGGCACGGGAAAGGAGAGAACGTAGGGTTAGTGAGAATCAGTAGAAAGTTGGAAGAAGAAGTACGGATTGTTAAATTAGATTATATAAATTTAACACTACTGATAAGCTTTATTTTGGGAACTAAACGACTGTCACTCTTATAATGTACACCTCACTCCTAAGGATCCGAACCAATAATATTAGTTTAGAAAATAAATCATCATGATTAAATTAAAGCTATTTGACGAATAAATTGCTCGTGACTTTCGATTAGCGACTCGCTAATTAAAAAAATAATAAATAGCCATTCTCGCATAACTCCGCAGTATTCAGTTTTAAGTAATGATGTAATTGTCGAAAAATCTTAACTAGTATAATATGAGACTTACTAGTATTAATAAGTATATAGTCAATCGATCGGTAGTTTTAGAATTGTAATTTAAGTTTCATTTTCTAATATTACGTTCGATCGAAACTCGAATTTACGCGTGACGACATAGGCAACTATGGAAACTGTAGACAATTTAAATATACCGTATACGCGTGTGTTTATCTGTATTTTACCCCCCCCCCCTTACGGTACATGAATTTTAATATTAAAAAAATAAAATAACAAAAAATTATTTGTTTGTATAACGCGTTAAAAATTATCGAGAATCATCTAAAGAAAATACCCTATCCAAAAATACTTGGTAATATTTAATTAATAATTACATTATATATACACCGATCAGTGCTTACTTAGGCGATAGGTCTTTTTTATGTGTCTATACCGTGTCGTTTCACAACACTTGTTCTGCGGGTGTTCCGCGAGGCAATATAATCGCTTCTGTTTACACTGTATCTTTACAATTTTCCAAACCCAACCTATACGCAAGTTGGACTCCTCGCTGACGACGACGATGCAATATTCTGTAGCTCCCATACACCTAGCACGATTCGTAATAGACTACAGCTCCGAATATCGTGGCTATTTAAATAGTACAAGAAATGATAAATTAATAAAAAATCGAAACTATATTGTTGTATGAAACCAGCCTTGCCTGACAATCTAACGATAAAGGGAAATACATCAGAATGGTGTGACAAGGTTCGTTAATTTGGTGTGATCTTCTGTTCTTTGTATTCTCTCCTTAACCACAAGTCCTTCCTCAATATTAACAACAAGATAATTCTCTATAAAACAGTAATTCGTTCAGTACTTTGTTACGCTTATCCTGCTTGGATTCGATGCCAAAAGCGTCCTTTAATAAATTACAAATCATTCAAAATAGATGCCTCAGATGCAATTTCAACGTACGTCGATATGTCAGAATTGACATCATGCACGAAAACCTGCGCTGCATTAGAGATTTTGTTGTAAAATTATCAGCTGACTTTTTCAGCAAGCGCTCGTATCTAAACAATAAGCTCGTCTTCTCGATTGCCAGTTACGATTGCAGGCAACTTCGTTTCAAGTACTCAACATATAAACAGCGAAAACTTTAACATATTGTAGTAATAAACTATAATTAATTAATTTATTAATATTAATCTTACTAAATAAGTATACCCGACACATGTGTCAGCCGTTAACATATTTTCCATACGGTATTAATGTAAGAACTGAAGACTCGAACAATATATTTTATCAGTTTAAAAGCTACTATATTAACGTATATCGTTAAAGGAAATTACTTAATGTGTAGTCCATGTTTTTTTTTTTAAATAGTAATTCGTGTTATTTATTTTTCTTTTATGCGAATATATTGTTGTTGTTGTTCATGTCTGAAATTGATGAGGATTACTCTGAAAGGGTTAAAAAAAAACAACATAGTGATGTAAAAATAAGAATAAACGATATTGTCGAACATAAGGCAACTTAAATAAATTTGAAAACAGAAAATAATTACAATTTTGTGTGTTTCAGGAATTTAAAAATAAGTGAAATATAACGTAAAATTGACAAAAAGTATAATAGTAAAAAGAACATATGCATATAAGTCAAGTGAAGGACGTAATATATATATATATATATATATATATATATATATATATATATATATATAAAACATTAAGTTATAATTTATATTAATAAATCGGCGATCAATCAATGAAGAAGAAGAAGAAGAAAACGTATATTTCACATAAATTACAAGTTAAAAACAAACTGGGATAGTAATTATAAATATGGTTAAAACATTCGAAAATAAGATGCCTAAATTTAAACAAATATTATAGTAAAAAATTTTCTACAGCTTACAAATCACGATGTAATAAAATTAAATATAAATAAGTATAATTTAAATTTAATCAATAAACACAAAATAAATTTACAGTTATATATATATATATATATATATATATATATATATATAAAAGCACGTATTAGTGGGTGTGTTTCGTTTATGAATTTTACTTTGCACAATGAAGTTATTCGTGCAATATATCAAAACTACCACGTTTAAAAGTAATGGGCCTGCTAAAATCGACTATCATTCCTATAATTATCGTCATCGTTGCATTTAGTAATTGGTTAGGTTTTATCTTTTTCTAAACTAAATTTCTCTGTCGGGAAATTACTTGGGGGATGTTTTTATTCTTTGAACTGGCGTTATACCACCCATAACGCTTTACTCTATGATATGTGTCTTACCTCCGAGTTACCTTATATAGTTAGTTCGCTTTTTGTTTCGCGATATTTCGCTTTAAGTTGTTTTTCTATTTTTCTATGCGGAAACTATAAAAAATATTCTTCCAACTTATTGGTTAGAAAAAATTTCGAACTAACCGATACGGATGTTAAAAAAAAAGCAGGAGAGATAGGTAATATTCGTAAGAAGACGTAAAAACCGAACTCTTGTTTAAGTTATATGCAAATCCCTTGAAAATCGGGTAAACGTCCCCTATTAAGGACAAGGCTAATACCGAGAATGTGCCCCTAAAGAGTACTATCATTATTATTATTATTATTACTGCGTTATTCAGATGCTAAACCGAAGACGATTCAACTTGAAAATTACTTCTAAACTTTTTCTTTCCAACTATTTCACGTATGTAGTGTATCCGAGTACATGCGTATGCTTTGTGGCTATCTATCTATCTATCTATCTATATATATATATATATATATATATATATATATATATAATATATATATATAATATATATAATATATGGTTTCGTGGTGTATCGTTAATGCTTAAGTGTTCCGCTCGCAACATCCGAGTTTGAATCCCACCAGATAAAAAAAACAAACCCACGATAAAAGTCAACTTAGCTGTCCATTTAAATGGTCGATAAATGAGTACCAGTTATAGAAGTCCGGAAAAAAATGGTAAACCATCGCGTGTAGGCTTGCCGGAGAAGAGCCGTTTGGCTGGTCGTCTATCAATTTTCAGGTAAATGAGGATCGTCGGGCGATGTCAAACTTTTAAGTTGAGTGGACTTTACTTACTTTATACTTATATATATATATATATATATATATATATATATATATATATATATATATATATATAATATATATATATATATACAAATATTGTTTACCTATCGTACGTGTCTCATTTCTCGTAATTCCAATTCTCCGCTACCAGGCCCCTATCTTTTTCTACTCATATTAAGTGATTTACTTTAAATATTCCATTTATTAACATTGCTCTTCACGCAAACGACTTGACCTTGTATATTGTGATTCACATACACCCTATACAATTTATAGTCCATTTAAAAAAAAAAAACCTCTTGGCTATTTGTAAATACGGTAAACGTTGCAAGCTGAAACTGAACACTGAGAATACTAAAACGATTCTGTTTTCAAGAAAACACACCCATTACCGTTTGCCGGAAATTGTAATCAACGATCAAAATATTAAATGGGCTAAAAGACGTCACGTGTTTCGGGGGGTCATTCCGGGACTCGCGTTCGTTCTTCAATAATCGTATTAATCGTACTATCGATAACGCTCGGCGAAGCTATTCGAATTGTTTTACCTATTATCTCTCATCGCAGATAACACCTCCTTGTTACAAATAAAAAAATTCTATGCACTATTCGTCCGCGATGAATATATTTGGTTTTTTAGCTTCCAACAGTACATATAATCAATTGCAATCGTTACGAAACCGTCGTTACAGAATCACGCTTAACGCCACCAGGTTTGCCGGGATTATTCCGGATATTCTCAACTGAACCTCGAGCTCTTATTGTTTTGCATTAACAAGCTTGCCCAAAAAATATTACGCGAAATGCACGAACTAATTAAAACAATTGGGGACTACAATACGGCCAGCTTACGTAATCAGTATACGCGCAACAAACATACTAAAGCCCCGATTTTTAACTGAATTTTATTCTTATTTCGTGTATATATATATATATATGTATATATATATATATAGTAAATTAATTGTCATCAATTTTTCAGCTTAGTTATTTGATTTTTATTTCTATTTTTATCCTTGCAGATTTTTTTTTTAAATTTTCTCCTGCATTATTTCATCACGTAGCTTTTAATAATGATGCGTATAGTTCTTACGTAACTAAGGTTAGTTTTGTGCACTTTTGGGGGGCTTCCAAAATGTTCACCATTTTAGGTTGTAATTTAAATAAATGAAATTTTCTTCCTCTTCTAATTCTAGCCTAAACGTCGTACAGTTAACAATTTCTTATCTTAATTTTATATGCAGAAAAAGTCACATTTGATTTTGAATTTTTATTTATTTCTTAATTTTTTATTTTTTTTTTAACTTTTTAATTTATTTTATTTCGGAGAGGTTTTCGTGTCATCGTGTTTAATTATTAGGAAAACCGTCTCAGACTAGATAAGAGTATATTTGTTCAATTTAAAACGCCGTTTTCTTCTATTATTTCTTACGATAAAATCAAATTTCTGATTCGAACTACTACTAACTACTGAATGTTGTCCTCATTACAATAACAAGTAAAGTAAATTGTTTATTTCACTTTCAGTAGTTTTTCTAAAAAACTTACAACGCGTATGTAATATGTATACATCTATTCGTGTTCACAAATACGCATTCCTCTGCATGCGTACATTCTGTCTCCTTTTATTCTACCCCCTTTTTGTTCTTTATCTCATTACATCTCATTGTATATTCGTTTTATATATATACACATATATATATATATATATATATATATATATATATATATATATATATATATACATATATTTTTTTTATTTATTTTTATTTTTTTTATTTTTATTTTTTTTTTTATTTTTTTATTCGATTTTGGCCTTCTAAGGACCACGGAAAATATACATATATATATATATATATATATATATCTATATATATATATATATATATAGATATATATATATAGATAGAGATAGATATATAGATATAGATGTATATTGTTTGTCGTGGATTATTTGAAAGATTGTACATTTGAAGTGATCTCCTTGGATCTCAAATACCATTTTCTTTTAAAATGTAATACGTGTTCTCTTCGACGAAGTGTTTCTTTTAGGTTTTATAATGCGTCAACCAAATCTAAACTATATATATATATATATATATATATATATATATATATATATATATATATATATATATATATATATATATATCATTTATATATATATAATGTGTGTGTGTATTTACTTTGGAACGTCTTTTACGTAATTAAATGACGTCATTCGTGTGTATTCTCAAATCTCAAATTTACTTCCGGCATATCTACGAATTTCTCAATTCGAATCTGGACTAAGTATCCATTTGTTGACTATTTGCAAGATGATTTTTGTTTATTGTCGCATCGTATTCCACGATTAAAGAACTCGTTCACATGCGCGAGCATAATGATTGAACGTGTATTTTTAATTTACCGCGGATTATTTCGTTAGATTTGTCGATGTCGGTACAACGAATTCGCGATGTTTTTGATAAATTTAATTCGAATCCATTTCTATTACCCGATAATTGTGGTATGGTAACTTTATTTCGTTAGCTAACTCCTATAGTTATTTTTCTGTCATAATTTGTTTAATATCGTCACATAAAAAAAATATATTTTTCGTTTCAATTGTAAATTTTTCCTCCGATCAATTTTTTTCCTTTTAATTTTTCAATTTTCAACGTGATTAACTATTGTCGTAAGATGTGGACATATTTGCACATTTAGGTTCTCGTCGATGAATCTATTTCTGCTCTGTATTTAACACTTCATATTTATTTATTTATTTATATAATATGATATATATATATGTGTATATGTAAATATGTTAACCTGTTAAAAAACGATCTATCCACTATATAAGATTCCGCATTAAAAAAAAATACAGAGTCCCATTAATTTGATAGTCGATAAGGGACATCGCCTGACGATACTCATCGATTGCGATAGATGACCGATACATCTTGAGAAAATGAATTGTCATTGTCTTCTCCGGTTTATTTACTTGTTCGACAAAATGGTACTCGTTTATTGACAAACTGAAAGTTTACTTTCTTTTAGCCGAAAGGAACCCCCGGTTTTAAGGCGTCGGATACTCGCCTACTCATTCTAGACCTGCTTTTCATCGGTCCGAATGAACACATACGTCACGAGCGAGTTATTAATAGCCTACTGTAGTTAGTACAGTAAAAAGCTTAACGGTATTTGGTGGAAGGAGCGTTTTTGGCGAGTGAATCTTCCTCCATTTCTCTATCAGCGATGTTTGAGATTTTCGATTTGACTTTAACCGAATAGAAAATTATCACCGCGCACGACGTTGGGGTACTGAACTCACGTTGTTGTTGTTTCGTTTTTCCATTACTACAGCCGGGTAACCAGAGAAAGTGACTCTAGTTACATGTACTTCGCGAGGTAGTTATCGATTATATATATATATATTAGTTCGTTCGATTCAAAAACTCGAATTCATTACTTTTACCACACTATTCAATTCGATAGTGCAAAGTATTTCACCTAGAAGACGTCTTCAACAGACATCATTTTTTTAAGCCGAATAAAATTGATCACTTTCTTCCGACGTCTATACTATATGAGCTTAACTCATTGGTAATTTCGTATCAAGCGACGTGTACTATTGAGCGGAAATATATAATTAACTAACGTTTTAGAAATAAGCTTGACTGCGAGTTAAATCTCCAAAAGAAACTGTCCCAGATTTTCTCCTCGTCTCCCTAATTTTTTGTACGTGTATGAAACAGAAAAAAAAAACGCTCCTTGTCTCCCTAATTTTTTGTACGTGTATGAAACAAAAAAAAAAAAAAACCCCGCCGACGGATAAAGTATTATAATTTTGTACCACCCGTACATTACTACTACTAATGCTAGTACTATAAGCTGTATGATTTTCTGTAGTGCAGTACTATGTACTCTGGAAATTACGTTTAACAACACTCCCAGTCCTTAATGACGATGGAGGACGAAGGGTTGACAACCTTTGACCTAAATTTCTCGCACATTGCGTAATTATAGCGACACGACGATAAGGGTTTATTATTTGCAATTGCGAAACGCTGTCACCATTCTGATGGTCTATTGTAGTACGCATATTCAGCTTCCACCGATATTATTATTATTATTATATTACTACTATAAAATTTCATTATTATTATTATACATTTCGAATGAATGAGAAATTGCGGATAGCCTTCTTTATTTTCTATCTTCAACCGATCTTATGCCATTCACGGCCAAGTGTCGTCTCTTGTGAACACGACGATCGCATTATCGTCTTTATTATCTGATAATAAAAACCAAACTAAACTAACGAAGAATTATTATCTTCCTATTTCGTTGTTTTTGTTGCTGCTGCTGCTGCTGCTGCTGGTTGTCTTGTCTTGTTTTGTTTTTATTTCCTCATTATCAGAATCCAGCCTTCTTTTAATTATTCGAAATAACGAGCACAGCCCGTTTTTATTGTGTCTGGCGTTGAAAAGTTTCTAGAAAACCCTCGAACGATAGCTGCTGAATATTAATTTTCTTAAAAATACAACAACGTTTGCAAAAACTAACGTGTACATATATATATACATACATATATATACATATATAAAATATGTTTGTGCGTCTATATGCATTCATAGTAATGAATAGACTCGCATGTACACACAGTATCTGGGTTCTTTTTCTTATTTTTTAATCATAACCACAACTAAAAATTATCTTCTACAATGATTTCAACCTAAACAGTCCGAGGGAGTTAGCTCCCTGATATTGCAGTAATAATAATAATTATAATAATAATGGAAATACAAGTTTAATTAAAATCAAATGTAAACCTAGTTTTTACATAAACATCGTTATAAACAAAATACATATATATTCTATATTTGTACGAATCATTGTGTTCAATAGACGTCGTTTCTAACGTGCGCGCTCGCACACACACACATACATATATGTGTATATATATACTAGCTGACCCGGCGAACTTCGTATCGCCCCACAATCAATAAATGTATAAATTTATTAGCTGAAACGCTGTTTTTTCGTTTCATCCGATAGATCGCTTTATTGTTAATCATGTGAATCATAATTATTAACAAAAATCAGTTTTATTTTCATTGCAGTGCTTTGTGATATACGATGTTTTTCGTGTGATTACCTGGCGCATAGACAAACAAATCTGATGGTTTTCCAACACGGGAACAGGCAACATACAATTGGCCATGTGAGAAACATGGGTTTTCCAAATTAATACCACAAACACTTAATGATTGCCCCTGGGACTTGTTTATGGTCATAGCAAAAGCAAGCCGCACTGGAAACTGTAGTCGTTTAAACTCAAATGGCACATCAGTCGGAATCATTGGGATGCGCGGTATGAGAACATCTTCTCCTTTATACTTGAAAGCAATTGTTATATTGTTGGATATTTTTCAAAAAGTGTATTCCTGAAACCAATGAGTACAATGGCTCTAGTGGTGGATCCAATGGTATCAATTTAACTTTACCATTTGCGCAACACAATCCATTGGCTTCGTTTTTGTATTTCAATGCCTTACAATGTGAGCAAATCGAGTTCATAGGACCAATAACAACACATTGGTAGTTACTGTAGTCAGTTGACACATCGTAACTGAAAGCAGCTCGATTCAAACTTGAATGTCGCGCTCGCGCTCCACGCATTTGTGATATCCAAATTCTTTTACATCGGTAATTAACTTGGTTTGTAGCATTTCGAGTTCTTCTACCTAAATTGCTTCGTCTTATAGGAGGCATATCAAATATTGCATTTTAAAACAAAATAAATAATATCGCGAAGCCGACCAAAGAGTTTCGGAACGCGAGATGTATTACATGAAAAAATGACAGCACGAAAAAATGAACGTTAGACAATTAAAAGTTTTAAAAACCTTATAAACACGAACACGATTCAGTAATAGCCAATTATTTCTTCTAAAATTAAAAAGAATATCATATATAAAAGTAAATGTAAAATAACTGGCTATAAATATATATATTTACCCCCTTCAACCCCCAACCTCCCTGAAATTTTTTACGAATTTTTCTTGCCGTAATAACCATCCTCGAACTTCAACGAACATTTTTAAAAAAAATTGTACAAATTGGTCCAGGCGTGTTTTTCGTTACGATCGATAGGTGTCGAGCTACCCTGAATCTTTTTTTTAAATTTTGACGATTATATATATATATAATTAACATTGGCCCGTGCTAAATGCATTGTAGTATCGGCCGGCCAAAAATCGCCGGCAGAATTTTTCCCTAAAATTTTTTACGAATTTTTCTCGCCGTAAAAACCATCCTTGAACTTCAACGAACAGTTTAAAAAAAAAATTGGCAAATTGGTCCAGGCGTGTTTTTCGTTACGATCGATAGGTGTCGAGCTACCCTGAATCTCTTTTTTAAATTTCGACCATTTTGGCCCGTGCTAAATGCATTGTAGTATCGGCCGGCCAAAAATCGCCGGCAGAATTTTTAAAAATCGAAAATGAAATTTAAAACTCGCGATTTCTCGATACCGGTTAATTTTTAAGACATTAAACAGATTATAGATCTCCACGTCTACTTTCTTTTAAGACCAACCCAAACCCTTTAGCTACCATAGAGGCTTCAAAAAGGGCCCAAAACCCCAAAACCCTTTTAAGCCCGATTTTCTCCGCGATTATTTGATATAAAAATACGGCAATACCATCGTTAGACGCGTCTTTTAATGACGAATAACTTTCATTAAAACACTATTTCCAAAATTTCGAATCATTCGCAAATTATTGCGAAAAAATCGAAATTTCGAAAAAATCGCAGTACACCCCTTTTGAAATTTTCGGATCGGGTTTGAAATTTTTTTTTGCGGTTTTTTCATTTCATCCGATAGATCTTATATGATTACGACTATTTGTAAAGTCGGAATCGTTTAAAAATGTTTACGTCGCTCGCTATGCCTTGCCAAAGGTGGCAGGTCATCGATTTTCAAAAATTCGTAGCTCTACACTTATCGATTGTAACGAAAAACGGGTTTCTGTTTCGTATCGGTCATTTTAATATCTACCAAATCGATTCTATCGAAATTTTTCCAAAATTGAAATTTAAATAATTTACCCCCTTCAACCCCCTAACCACCCTGAATTTTTTTTTCGAATTTTTCTCGCCGTAAAAACCATCCTTGAACTTCAACGAACATTTTAAAAAAACAATTGACCAAATTGGTCCAGGCGATGTTGAGTTATGCGCTTACAACATTTAGCGATTCATTTTTATATTATAGATGTATATATATATATATATATATATATATATATATATATATATATATATATATATATATATTGTCCGGAGGAAAATCACGAACTTTAAATACGCCGATGAGCCGATGATACAGTACTTTTTTTATCGAATACTGGAAAAGAAATCAAGGAACTCTCGAATAGGAAGCTGGTTTATAAAACTGAATAGATCAAAATGTCTTTTAATAATGATTGATAGAGCGCAAAAATATTCCCAGCAGTTTTTAAATCGACATCGAACGTTACACGTAAGAAAAAACTTATATATCCGGGAGTGTTGGAGTGTTCCTCATAAACAAAGGAGAATGTGAAGATGAAATTAGAGGAGGTGATTAGTCATGAAAAAAGTGCAATATCAAAACTAAGTTATATATGGAAAAAGTAATAATGTGTGTCAGAAAAACAAAAGAAACACACAGAACAAAAAACAAAAAATATATAATGAAAACATTAACTTTCCAGTTTGAGTCTACGGATCCACATGGTGAACGTTATAAACATTCGCTCTAAGAAGCTAGCAGTCGGTTCACCGATAAACGATTAGAACATCAGCAGGCGCTGTCTGGAAATTATTAACGATAAATGAATTAAATTTTTCAGTCGTAAGAAAAAGCAAATAACTCAAATTAGAAGGGAGCAGAAGCAAAGGAAGACCTCGCATACAGTTGATCAACCATGTTAAACAGTTAAGTCGCATATATCGAAAAAGTTGCTTGTTATTAAGGAAACATTGAAATCGATTGGTTTACGGCATATATTAACTAACGACATTTGAGATCAGATTAATGTATATGATAATGATGATTAGGCGCTCTAACGCAAGACAGACGCTGATAGACGCAGTCAAGAAGGAAGCAAATATTAAGACCTATGGGGGAATTAAAAAGACAGACAGACAGTGGATAGGAAAAGGTGGAGGACTTTGACGATAGGGGCGAACCAGTCAAATGACGGAAATTATTAACGATAAATGAATTAAATTTTTCGGTCGTAAGAAAAAGCAAATAACTCAAATTAGAAGGGAGCAGAAGCAAAGGAAGACCTCGCATACAGTTGATCAACCATGTTAAACAGTTAAGTCGCATATATCGAAAAAGTTGCTTGTTGTTAAGGAAACATTGAAATCGATTGGTTTACGGCATATATTAACTAACGACATTTGAGATCAGATTAATGTATATGATAATGATGATTAGGCGCTCTAACGCAAGACAGACGCTGATAGACACAGTCAAGAAGGAAGCATATATTAAGACCTATGGGGGAATTAAAAAGACAGACAGACAGTGGATAGGAAAAGGTGGAGGACTTTGACGATAGGGGCGAACCAGTCAAATGACTGAAACACCCATGATGACGATGATGATTATATATATTATATGTATATATATATATACTGTTTTAAAAAAACTGAAAATCCAACCCACTGAACAATTAGTACCATTCATTGAAAGACGCATGCTAGGCTTCTTTGGTCATGTAATACGAGCAAATGGGCTGGAGAAAAAACGTGGTCATGTCATGAGAAAAGCAGGCAATACCATAGTGAAGTTGGTAATGAATTATGATCCCGGTGGAAATCGCTCATGAAGCAGACTAAGAATACGGTGGATGAACTGCGTCAAGAACGACACATTAGGGAAGTTTGTGTTGGGATAGAGGATGTTAACGATTCTAGGGAATGAGCAAAAATGTGCCATCAGTGTGTGTGTATGAGTTGAATATATGAACAACGCGTAAAAGCATTCGAAAGAAACAAATACATCTTGAATCTCATCCTCATTTGAATTTTGGCGACTAAGACGTTCCTCTGACCAAATTTCTTTTTGGACCATTTTGTTTTCCTTCAATAACATATCCATGTTATATATATATATATATGTATATATATATATATATATATATATATCTATATGTATGTATGTTTGCTTTCAACTCAAAATGAAACACTTAAATAATAATGGTGTAAAAATTTTAATACGCAAATAGGAATTGAAGAATGTCGACAATTCATAATAATAATCACGTGGGAGAGCAACAAATTTGAATAGATAAAACGCCTTCAGTGCAAGCGGATAATTTTCTAAAGGCGTTGATATAAATAGCGTGTGGTATTTTTAAATAAATATTACCTACCGTCTTTTCCCGGAGATATTTTAGGAAGAAATTTAATTAAGTCGAAAATACAAAAGAATTTCTCAACAAGGTTGACGTCTTTTTAAACAATTTGCGAAATTTAGTCAATTTCCGTTTCAATATCGTTATCGCCCGCGTTTTTTGTTACGCAATCTATCTTAAGATAATAGGGAAATTATTCTCGAAATTCCGAACTATATTTCAGGAATTTTAAATTGGAAACTAAAAAGAATATTATATATATATATATATATATATATATATATATATATATATATATATACATGTTTGTTGTTTAATGTATGTATATTAAAAAAAAAAAACACCTAAATTGGAATGATAAGAACGATTAAAATAAATTAAAGCGCTCTATAAACAAAACTGGAAATCTCCATTATCTCCAGTCTTATATTTCTTCTGAAGTTATTTTATATATTTACAAAGGGGAATTCGGTTAAATTTTTATCCTTTCTCAATAATTAGCTATGGTTGGTGGACGGAATTTCTAGTTTTGTGCGCAGCGCGTTTTAATTTATTTCTACTTTTTCTTTTATTACGATTTAATTTTTCTTTCTCATAATGTTTTAACATGCTGGTAAGTTCTATGGAGTATGAAAATTTTTCATGGTAAAAAAAAATCCCTAGCTAACTTAGCTATCCATCCAATATCTTGTTGGAAAAGGAAAAGAGGCCCGGATTATTGACTTGCCTAGGATGCGTCGTTTGGTAGACCTTCTGTCTACGTTTGATTTATATAGTTTTATGCTTATCTACGTTGTTATACAAGATGGTCTAAACTTTTTTCTTATTTTAGCTCCTATTCTTTCTGACCGGACATGGGATAATTGGCCGACATTGAAATTGATGTCTCTCGGTTGGGGCAGTTTTTTTATATTTCTTGAATTAAGTTAACCTATCTTTAAACGAGGTATGCAGAGCAGTAACTTGACGTTTAACATCAAGTGCCTTATCCAAATTATACGAACTTACAGGCATAGCACCACCAGAAATTAGAAAAGACGAGGCAGCAAGATGGATTCACGATGAGAGCCATCCTTTACGTTGCTATACAAGATTAGCCGAAAGGCGATTGAAATCTAGATGCAGCTTCCTTAGAACAGCGTAGAAACTAAAGAATCCGGACCACGTAGAAAGCCTGCAAATGTGGAGAGCTAACAATAACAAATCAGGAGAATCACTTAGGCTGTCACCTGAATTATTCATCCCGAAGAACACTAAACAGAATACGACGTGGTACCGCAAATACAATATATTTAAATGTGGTTTGGCAGAAGATGATCACATTTATTCAATTGCTAATGAATTGGAAAATTTGACCCAAAAAAAGACTTTACAGCGATTTCGGAGAGGACGCATTAGAATTTATAGATTCCTGTATAAATATTTGGTGGTATATAAGTCGACCGGTTAGGCGGAAAAAAAGAAAGTACCTATTCTCATTTTAATACCTGTTCGTTTAAATTTAACGCGAAAAGATCATCAGAAATTAAAATAATAACGACTTATCGTCGAATAATAAACGCTCTATACTCGAGACCAGTCTGAATAGTGTTGAATCTCAACAATAAGATGTTTGGTACGATTCTACAAAAACGATTTCAACGTTTCGCATTCTACCAGTCGAAGACAAAAGTGAAGAACCACTAGAAAAGAAATTAGGTGAAGTATACCGAGTAATAAATAAGTGGTTGCGGTTTTTCAACTCGAGCGTCGATGGTTCGAAGTCGACTTAAATATTATTCAATAGAGAATTACAAAATAAAAAGTTAAATTTACCGCAATAAAATTTAGATATTCGATATTTGTTACGAAAAATAAATACTTAGAAGAATTAATTAGCAATAACTTAAATTTTTATAGCCGCTTTAATTATATTGCAACCAAAACGGCAAATTTATAAGAGCGTTTAATAAATTATATAACAATAATAATAAGTGAATAAATTATAAAAAGGAAATATATAATTTATTAAGCGGTTTCCAAACAGATTAAAGGCTTTTCAGAAAATTATCGCCATCAAATTAAACAAATCATATAGAACAGTCACTTATAAAGCGAGCATTATCATTGTTGGTATTGAGCTACTAAAATATTAAGTAGAGAAACATATTAACACACCCTCCGGATAGAAAATAGCTAAATATAAATCACTACTTTGTCAACACGACATGTATCATCATCCAAATTATCTACATGATAAAAAAATGTTAACGACTAAGTAATTTAAAACAGTACCGAATGATTAATATATCAAAACGTACCGAGCATTATGGGATGAATATAACGGTTTAGCAAAACGGTTCTTTCCAATTATAGGCATAGCCGACTAAACAACGTCGTATTTAAGCCGAATTATTTTATTATATAGTTCGTCTTAGTGGACACGGGTTATTTAAAGATTATCTCTGTGTAAATACATAATATCACACGCGAACAGAATACGCGATACAAATAAAAACGTAAATCATATCCTGACAGGTTGCAACCGCAGCAGCGTCGAATTTACAGATACCAACGACACCGATTTAGTAAATAAACAGTTCCCAACATTTAATAATTTTAATTTATCCGAAATAACATAGCGTAAAATTCACCTACATTTATATATATAATTTCTAACTGAAAAATGGACTGACTAGAAAACTTAACTGCATATGCTCTGTTCAGTTTACTTAATTTACTGGTATGACATGTATGAATAAACTTAGCCCATATTATCTGCACGAACTAGAGCACCAAAAAAAAAAATCTCGTATTCGATCTCATCCAGCAACATAATTTTAGTCCATTCCAATAACTTTGTTCCGACCAATTTTCGAATATCTCCTATTAATAAAATTGATGGCCTTAATACGTATACATAAAATATCCTAATATCCTAGCAGAGAAATTTTCTTCGACACAAACGGATTTCCTGACGAAACGTATATTAATAATAAGTAAGAAACTGCGTGTTCGTGTTATAATTTAAGAATATTAGATTTTTTTGAACGGATTTTGTACTAGTTATCCGCGACTGCTTATTCGACTTATGTCTTATTCGCAGCTAACCTACATATCCCCAGGCTCATTAATCGCCACCTGTAGGTGTGCCCACAATACAGATTACACCCGGCGAGGATATATATATATATTCTTCTTCTCTTCGAATTTGGCCATCTATGGACCACGTGAAAACAACAAATTTTTGCTTTTCCTTTCTTCCCAGTATTTCTTCATAGTTTCACTCTGCTTTTTCTTCCTGTCATCTGTCCATTTTTGCCTGCTTCCATGCTTTTCAGATCTTTTAAATCCATCAAACTTTTTAATTTTATTTCTGAATTCTATTCTGTTATCAATCATTGAATTATTCATTTTCACTTCATCGAGATCTTTTTTGGTGTTCAGGAACCACATCGGGCTGGTTTTTAATCTATCAAAATGGTGAAAGATTCTTTTTGTTAGTCTGCTCTCACTCATTCTGCGTATATTGGCATGAAATATTAATCTTCTTTTTCTCATAACATCGGATAGTTTTTCTATTTTCTCATATTCCTGAACATTTCCTTTCCTTTTCTTGGGCCAAGAATTTTTCTCATAATCTTCCTTTCCTTTTTTCCAATATTTAAATTTTTCTAATGTAATTTAGCTGTAAGCATTCAGCTGCATATAAACACTCCTGCTTAATAACTGTATTGTAATGTCCGATCTTAGCATTTATCGATATCGATTTTTTATTATATATATTTCGCGTTAATTGGAAAGCCGTTTCCATTTTTCTAACCCTCATTTTCAACGCCTCTCCATCCAGCCCATTTTGTTGAATAACCTCGCCTAAGTATCTGAATTTGGTTACTTTTTTGATTTTCCCGTAGTTTGTACACATGTATCGAGGCGAGGTTCCAATGTTGGTCGTGTATTCTGTCTTCTCAAACGAAATCTGTAGACCAGTTTTTTCTGCTACCTTATTTAGGAAATTAATCTGCTTTACCATCTTCCGAGAAAATTACCAAGTCATCTGCAAAGGCCAAACAATTAATAGCAATTCTTTCCTTCTTATATCCCAAGCTTATCTGCTTTTTAACTTTCAACTTCAGCTGGTTTTTACATGGTGGTTCAAGCTCTCCAGAATATGAAAGCTTGAATGCACTGCCATTCTTGACAGTGGTGGATTCACTTTTCAGATTACCACCTGGAGTAGTAGTTCTCTTTGACTTACTTTCCATCATGTTTTTTTACAAAACCAAAGTTTGTTGTTAATTAGCAAGCGGGAGGAAACAGGTTGATACCTGTTTCGATAGTAAAACTAGGATTGTGAGTCCTGGAGTTTTGATTTTTATTTCATTTCATTGTTTACTTAATTTCTTATTATTTACTTCTATATATTCTATTTAGTATTTTGCAGTTTGTATCGCATTATAAACTATTTCTTTTTAATTTATATAGTGTAATAATATTATTGCAGAAGCAAGGGTAGTATGACTGGTTGGTCCTGCTTCTTGTTTTCTGTCAGGGTTTTCTCACTTAGCCTTTGGATCCATATCCTAGCAGCAAGGCAGCGGTTTGTTACTGTGCAGGTAACGGTGTAGGGTTTTTACGGCGACCCAAACTCGCCGAGGGGGAGACAGTCATAGGATTTATGCTGACTTTTAATGGACAGGTCCTCAAGCTGCCCATCTGCATCCTCGTGTCTCCTTACCCTGTCACTACTAGTATCGTCTGCTAGAGACTTTCCGCCAGTAGCCGTTCTTGGTTCGCGACTGCTTATTAGTTATTCGTAGCTGGCCAGTATATGGTCGTTCCACTATTCACCACACGTGGACGCGCCCCGTTCCGGTCAGAGCTCCGGATCCCAATATATATATATATTAATTAATATTTTTAATCAAGTAACAATTATTAATAAATAAAATCGTGATATAGTAGAAAATATGTGGTAAGACCGCGTAATAAGTATGTAGAAAAGAATACCACCTCCCTGCAATGTATACGGTAATTCAATAGCCGACGAATCAGCAAAAACAGCCATTTCGCATCCGCTTCCGAATGTATCGATATCTGATTTTAAAGAACACTTGAAACAGCATTTTGAATCGACATTCTGAATCAATAAGTCGGAAGTGCTACAGCAGACTGTCCATTCGACGCATGATGATGGTTAAACAATATGCAAATCGAGCTGTACCATTAGAAGAATATATATATATATATATGTAATACTTGTTCGGTTGTTTGTATCGTTCTAATGTGCAAAAAGTTGTAATGTGTTTGTGGAACCTGTTAAAAGTAAAGTTGTAAAAAATAATATTCATAAAAAAAAAAAACAGGAAAAAACCCACAAAGAAGTGGAAGACAGCCGTATGTATGGGTCATTTGTGATTATCGTATAAATAGGGTGCGGCTGACCTGATTAGATGACGAAATTTAAACGTTCCGAGAATAAAAATGCGTATAATTCGATTTTTGCGATGGCCACCTAAATTGGAGCGAAAAAGCTTTAAGCCGATTTAGTTTATTACTATTATCATTATTATTTATCATCATCGGACGACCTAACTTTGACATATTTTTTTTACGTATAGACATTCTTCCATTGTTTACATGAAGCTTTTTTCATAAGCGAAATTTTCTAGATACGACAGAGGTTGATAAAACGAGGAATGAAGGAAAGTCCAAACTATCCGGATTCGATCTGTCTCTCTTTCTTTTTCCACTGCAGGCAAGTGTATATGTATATATAAATGCATACATATACATACATACATATATATATATAAAATTGCTACGTGAGTTGTTTCGTCGAAACCTTAGATTTAGAAATGTCGAATTTTAACCGTTGACAAGCAACGAAATGGGGATATTAAGTTAGCGATGACCGGACTCACACCGCTCCTTTTCTCGCCCCTTTACACCCTTTTCGTCGATCACCGCGATTGGATGGTAGAACGAACTCGATGAACTCGATGAGGAGTTTAAAGCTTTGTCGCTGCTGTCTTTTACTACGTCGGAACGTGATCCGCACTGAAATCATTTCTTGGCTTTTCCGTGGAGAGATTACCGTCAGTGTGTGTGTGTGTGTAACTTTGTTCACATTTCAAGTACTCTAAGCTCTCTATCACGTATTTAGTTGCTTGTCATCGGCAGTTCAATAATTACCAAAATAGAACGACATTCCTTCGCTACAATTGCAAACGTTGCGACGATAATAATAATAATAATAATAATACAAATAATACAAATAATAATATCAATAAGCGAATCGTAATACAAAAGTAATAATACTAACAATAAATAATAATAATAATAATATTAAAAACGATAGTATCTTTCTAGTGGCCAATAACATAATTTTAATAGAGACCTACACTGGAACGTCTGTATTTATCGTACGTTTTTCTCGGTAAGTCTACTATCCTTCATAATTTAAGCTCTCAGTTTTGTCGTCCGCTGATTTATCATTACCGTGTCTTTAAATTTCTACGTTGTTAAGATGATGTCTCCATAATTTTAACCTCGTTCATTTCGATTATATATATAACATATCGTCTAGTATATTAGTTATCGTTTTCTAGATTCTTTTGTTAGAACGATGACCGTAATATCTCTATAGCACGTCATCTATATCGACGTACGTTTAAATCTTTTTTCGTGTCCTTTCTAAAATCCACGGCGGAAAATTCCGATTTTCTTCGCATCAAACGCACGTGCTTGTTATTAACATCGGTAGACTTTTGTTATTTTGAAAAATATTATCAATTCGATACGTACAGATAGATTGCATTCCGGTCGTCAAAGCGGCTGTAACTAATTTGTACGCTGCTATAACATTGATAACTAGCAGCAACGGGCTATAAAAGGGTGCTCTACCAATCGTCTAATATCTCTTACACACTGTCTCGCAAATTAACGTGTTTTAATTTCGTCTTTTTTAAAACGGTCTTATATTATATGTACGTCCATTATTATGTTGTCTTCAAATGTTACAACGTGTTGGAATTTCCTGCGCCATTAATTACTAACAACGATAGCCTAGCAAAATAAATGAACATCTAATATGTATATATTATATATATGTATATATACATGAGAAAATTTTATTGCAATTATTTGAGTGTGACAAAATTTAAAAAAAAAAATCCTATAGATTTTACCCGATACTTACTTATTAAACTAGGATGTAAATTGTTCCAGAATGTTGGATTTATATTTTGAAAATCAACCTTCGCTTTTTATTACGTTAATAAAAATATTAAGCTTAAACGAATTGTATTCATCAACGGGTCATTTTACCAATCCACCTATTCCGTATGTAACTTAGAGAGACTCCTTACCGCCATCTCCATACTGAACGGGCAATGATCATGTATGTTCTTCGAATGTCCTTCTTTAATAACATTACGTTCCGAACTGTACCTTAAATTACTGCGCTCATCGTGCCAAAGTCCTGTCTCTTGTTCCTCTGATAATTTACATATGTTTCCAGATATAATGTTTCTAGAGAAGTTGTTCACGTTTATAGAAATGTAATCACGTTTTATTTAAGATGTGCATTATTATTAAAAAAAAAAAAAAAAAAAAAAAACGATAGATTTTGACAAAGTTACATACGGCTATTTGACGACCGTTATGTTCGAACATCAATAAACACAAATTTTCAAAACTCTACAAGCAACATCACCCTCCCCAGTCGTGGCATTTACTGATGCAATAGTTAGTAAAAAATTATAATAGGGTAGACAAGACGGCTGATTCTTTTTGTGTTTTTAATTTTTTTTATTTTTTGTGGGGGCACCATATACATGATGGGGTAAGTGTATTAAGTGAATGAAATACAAATATAGTAGAAAAACCAGATTCTCTAGAACCGGTCCAGTTAAGTTTATGGAACTCTACTGTTTTACAATATTATAATATACATTTATTCGACGATGATTTATTTATGCAATAGAGAAAGTATTAAACATTTTAAACATTGTTCAATTTTTCAAAGTTTCACACATAATTCTACAACTACATTACAAACAATATCGATTTAGTACACGTGTAAACAATTATACATTAAAAATTCGTTATTTGATGAACAACAATTACCGGAAGGTCGATGTGGTGTGTTTAATTTTTATCGTAGCGTGATATTGATTCTATTAATCATTGTTTATCCCGACACTAGCTGACCAGAATAATATAATGAAAATAACAGAAAATATTCTCGAGAAAGATTGACATACAAAATACTACAATTAAAACTGTATGAGGAGATAACTATGGTATAATGCTTTCATTCTGTTCCAAAAGGGGAAAAAATAACAAAGAAAAAAGAAACACAGCAATTGATGGATGCAGACTTTTTAAGGAAGCCCCTAATTATCTAGGTTACCGGAAACATATCTAAAACAGCGCCGCCAAAATACGAACAAGAGCAAACATCGTACATAAGCCGGCAGGAACAACGTGAGTAGCGTCTATACCAACACTCTGGATGTCGGCTTTAGCTTATACTCTGTCGCTGATTACGCAGCTACAGTTTAAAATTTACGTGGAACACAATACGATGATGAGAACAACAATAACTGGTACCGTAAAGTCCACTCCGGTTGGTGATTACCTGTTCTAAGTAGTATAGTGCCTTATTCGAAGAAAAAGAGTCGTAGTAAATGAAGTGGGGAAGTATAACAGTAACAAAGCCTAATGATACATCTGGATACAAACGTAGCCTGAAATCCAAGAAAGCGGCAAGTTCGGCAAAATTAATTGGTGATAAATTCGACGTATAATTCAGGCTCGAAGACACAGATGGCCGACCGAAAATCTAGATAAACGTAATCTTAATCGATACGTAAACAGTCAGCACGTTTTTTGGTGATCCAGACTTATTCTCATCAAAACGGAACATTAAAGATGCGGAACATTGTTGAATAAATGAGTGGCGACTGCGGGGAACAAGATCAAACTATCGATGGTATATTGACGAACGAAATATCGAATGACCAAGCGAAAGATTGGATCGCAAAGTTAAGATTTTTCTTTGTATAACTATTTGCCATGTAGTTAATAATTAATTGTACTTTGCACGCAAAAACATACGAAATAACAATAATAATGTTGTTGTTTTTTCACAGAAAGCAAAATAGAATTATCGATTATTATTATTATTATTATTATTATTTAGTTGGTAAATATTGAAAGATTTATTTTATATATTCGGATCGAAATAGTATAATAATAATAATAGTAGTAATCATTAAATACGAACATATATAAACTGGAAATTGCGTACTTCGAAAGTTTGTAAATTCTCCAAAAGAAGAGTGGGTTAGATTTACGACACGAATAGTTTTTATACTAAATCTAAGTTCAGCCCAGCCTATTCTAACATACTACCAGACTACTAAAATAACTGTGGACTAAAGGGGCAATTTACGAAATTTTGTTTTTGTGTATATATATGTGTGTGTGTGTTTGTGTGATGTATATATATATTCCACTTTATAATCGCGGAAAAAAAGTTCTCCTTCTCGTTCTATATATCTGATATAAATTAGTTTCCTAGCCGATGGAGGTGGTGCCCAAAAAGCAACTCCAATTGACCGTAATAACGCGTATGGCTGTGTTACGGTACAGTTAACTGGCATATCGTTAAACGTAAAACGAACGAATTACTAATAAGACAGCGTGGCCGAATGTCTAAAACTTTTAGCAGTAAAGTCATCCTAGTAGTTGGCAATATAATTTTCGTTTATCGCGGCAATTTAGAAAACTTTCGCGCACTTTTAAATTCTACTTTCATATACGAACGGAGGCGATTGAAACTATTTAGACGGAACTGGAATAGACGATACGACAACATATATACAAGTGTACGCGCCTTTTTATAGACCTGATCATTATAATTTTAATGGATGCAGTTTTCTGTGGTCGCATAAAAATTCGATAAACCCAATGTATCGTTCTGAGTTTATTTCGATACGTGGTCTTTTTTTGATAATCGATTATTTATCGAAATGATCGATTAACGTTTCGACTTTTTTAGTCGCTTCTTCGAATATATTTGATTTTTTCCTAAGGCTTTAAAAATATATTTATAACGATAATCGTAGTAATAATAAAATTATTATATCATTTATTTTCGTAAACATGTTTATATGTACTCTCGAGTGCGATTTTCTAAAAAACCGGTATAACTGCAGTCCATATTGGCTTTATAATCTGCCGATATAGTAGGGGCATTTGTGCTCTACGTCCATATAAGGTTATTGCGTTCTTTTCTTTATCTGCTTGCTTTTCACTCTGGCATGTATTTCCCATGTCCGACGCTTGGCTAAGTGCGTACCAAGTCACTTGACTGATTCAAGTCTGCGGAATAGGTTCGCCCCTCCAGTGCACTTCGTAATGCGACTCTGTTCGCCGGTATGTGAAAATTACATGCTTTTTGATTTTTCTTCGTTGAACTTAATTTTCCAATTTGATGCTCATTCATACACTTTATTTAGCAAGTTTTGCAATTTATTTGTTGCGTCGGACTGAATAATGGCAACGTTTGCGTGTCCGTCGGTAAGTCTTGTGTATACAGCAGATACACGATCGGACCGTAGACATTTTCTTGAGGACTTAACTCTGACTTTTATTTCATTCTAAATTGACGTTCTGTTAAATATTATATGAGAAGTCGGCAATGCCCGGCAGTAGGCTTAATTTATACGGCAATCCTTTGGTGTCGAATGCTTGCGCTACATGCTGGAAAACGGCTGGACAATATTCCTCGAAAGCTCTATTGATTATCGATACAATCTATGCATTTAGTCAATTGTAGAGTGATTTCATCTGAATCCAAACTGATGTAGTTCTTCGGCCATCGGTAAAAGTCGTTTGAGTAGTAATTTCTCAAATAACTTTGATACGGGTGGTAGTAATGAAATCGGTCTGTACGACCTTACTACGGATTCCCGTTTATTATATTTCTTTACCGTTATAATTTGAGCTGTTTTGAAGCAAAGCGCATACATGCATTGGAAAGATATGTTAGCATATACCTTTTCTAGATTATTCTTTTAACACCCCGGGAGGCACGTCATCTCTATTCCCGGATCTTTCCGTGAATTCGTAGATTTTATCTAATTCGATCGCAACCTCGTACGGTGTAAATACTGTAACTTTCTCATCTGTTTTATAATTTATGTTGATATTAACAGTCGAAGTTATATCGTGTGATTTAAAAACTCGAGTTAAATGACGTGCAAAGCACTCGGCTTTCTCATGGTCCGTTCTTACCCAGTTTTCACCCTCATCTTTAAGTAGTGTACGTTTGAGTCTTCGAGTCGCTTTGAATTTATCCTCGATGGCACTACCTTGACATGTGCAGCAAATGTTTCGTTTCGTGCGTTTTTTATGAACGCGTAAACTTGACGGCTGACCCGATTGAAAACGTTTTTTTATATTATGTGGACTGCCCGTAATTTTGAGACGGACTCGCAACGCGTACGTGACTTCTTGTGTTTTATGATTTTCTGGTTCGGGTATAGAGCTACATTGGCTGTTTCACGAATTGCTTCGGTGAAGCTTTTTGAATATTCTTCCAAGTATCGTTTTGTTTTCCAGCGTATTTTGAGGTTTACTTTCTGGTCCAGTTCTTCGAGAAATTTATATCCTAATTTGCGCGCGTTTATAAGGTGTCTTTTCTTATCTTTTCGAATAACTGTTGTGCTCTGAGTCAAGAGTACGGAGATGTGGTCTGATGAAAGGTCAATAACACTCTCAACGTCTATGTAACTCTTCTAACGAGAAACGGCTTTTTACGCATATCAGTAGGCCAGTATGTCGGTTTCAAGCGCGCATTTATATAGAAAATCATCACAAACACACACACACACATATAATCACGTACTCATGTATATGAATATACGCGTATTATAGACATATCCATGTAACAATATTAGAAACAAAAAAAATTATTTTCATATCTGTATCGACCGAAGAATAAAATTTAATAAACGCTACAGAAAATAAATCTTCGCAAGTATCCAACTACAACTTTTTATTAACAATATAATTCGAAAGATACTCGCACGGTTGCTTACGATTAAATAATAATAATAAACAAAAATAATAATAATTTCAATATAATAATAATAATAATAATAATAGTAGTGCGTGTTTTCACTCGTCGCCTTTTTAATTTCGACGCAACGACCTTTTAGAAGTATTTTCTCACTGTCTACTATTGTTTTAGGTTGTTCGCTTCATTTCTCGCCTTATGAAAATTCGACATGCCTAACGAAATAGCTTACCCACCCACCCGTGGGGGAATCGTATCGCTCTGAAATAGGCAGCGGTGAAAATCGTTTCTCCGTCCAGTTCCTTCGCTCGCGTAAATACAAAAGCGATAAATTTACATTTTTTCATTTCCATTTGTCCCGGATTTTCTCGATATTCTACAGAGTATCGGAATAAAATTCGGAGGACAATGGTTGTTTGAAAGAGACGAAATAGAAGATCTTGTAATTCCGTTGATTTTTTTTGCAGCTTTATTTATTTGATCAGCTTTTGTTCGATGTGCCGATATCGGTTCTTAATTTTAGTCTCTCGAATGCCGTAGGCAAACCTCCAAAATTCATTTTTTTTTTAAAGTATGTGTATATATATATAATGAATGTAGGAAATATATTTACTCGGCAATTCTTCCTCTACCTTTTTGATTATTATTTTTTCTTATTATCGCCATCATCATTATTATTATTATTATTACAAGATTTTTATTAATTATGATTATTATTTATTAGATTTTGATTTTCAATTTAATTCGAAATTCGAAACTTCTCTGTAAATGTTTCTCTGGCTAAATTTTGATTTTTTGATTTTGTTTGTCGCGAGCTTATTTTTCATATCCAAATCATCCTCGTTAATTTTCTTTTGGTAAAATTCCTCTCTCTCTCTGTTATCAATAAGACAGCGGTTTAAATGTTCAATAGACGACGTTGCCCGTAAAATTTATAGCGTCGTGAGAAGAATTATACATTTCATCAGATTGACGTCGTTGAGTATTATATATTCGCGTATATAATATATAAAAACGAAAAGATTTGGTTAACTAGAAAACTTTGGAATGTAGCGATTTTTTCTTTTAAATAAACAACAAAAATGTATAAAATCACTAAAAAGTTTTTTCGTGCCTGTTAAGCCGTTATCGAGCGAATAGAAAAATATAAATTGTAAATATATATATATATATAAATTTATAAAAATATGTTATTTAAAAATACTGTTTCATCACTTTGTTAATTTTTGTAAATTGTTTGTGTATCTGAGTAATATTTTTGACATTTTATATTTTTTCTATAAACTTGTATATATTTTTATAATTTCTATTTTTACATTTTCTCTTCGTAATGGCTTAAACAACTTAAAAGCTTTGTGACTTTTCGTAAAGAATAAAATTTTAGTGATTTTAACTCCTTTTTGGTTGTTTTTTTTTGAATATGATGTAAATCATCATATGCCGTTTGTAACTACCAGAGTTATTACAGCATAAGGGAGACATGTGTCTAAGTTTATATGTATGATAGGAGTCCGATTTCTCTGACAAAAGTCAGAATTCTACCTATTGATTTAGGGTTGTTTGAGTGTATTTTGTGTATCGGGCCCTGTATTTCGTGTTTTAACCTGTGTGGTGTGAGTGTTTGACAGTTGTAGATTAAGTGTGTGACTGTTGGTTCTGTTAAATGTCCGCATGGGGTTAGTTTGTTGGTGGAGGGCTTTTGGTATAAAGATAATTGTTTGATATGGTGGTGTGACCACACGCAGACGGTTTAGGGTACCATATTCTTTTCCGCTTGTGCCATCTGCAGGCCACCAGGGTTTTATGGTTGATTTTATGCTCCTAAGGAAGGTTGTTTGTGAGGTCCAGTCGGTGGACCATTCCTGTTTACTGTTGTTCATGATTACGTGTGCTATAATGTTGATGGAGGTGGTGACTATTCTGGTACTGGTGACAGGTACCATAGACCGAGCTTCAACGTCTAGTTTATCACTACCGTGCATCCCAATGTGACTTGGGATCCATAAAAAGCGGATTTCCCACCTTTCCTTATGTAGTGTGTGTAGATTGTGTTGGATTTCTAATATTAAATTAAAGATTTTGTATATTTTTTTAACCTATAATTTACGAATGTACGAATTGACTTTTGCCTTACTTTATTATATATATATATATATATATATATATATATATATATATATATATATATATATATATATATATATATAATTAGTTTCATGTTTGGTTAAGTTTAATTTTTCCACGTAAAGATATTTTTCGTTAGAAACGATTTATTGAAGATGCTACACGTGTCCAGTATTTTGAATGGAACTACTATTGGTGGTGGTGGTGATAATACTTGTAGAACTACGAGTGTATTAGTGTTAGCTTGTAGTAGTATTAGTATTATAGTTGTAGCGGTGTGCTGCCGAAAAAATATATATACACGTGAATTGGAAAACCTTATATAAAAAGAAAATAGTTTCATCGTCCGATATAGTGTGAAATCCCCGGATTTAACATCACCCCTCAATTTTCGAATTTGCCTTGGCTACCTTCGATCGATCCCCTATCACTTTCGTCGGTCCGACCTCGGGGTTTTTTTTCCCGAGCGAAAGCTTTATCTTCCCAACTTTGTCCGATGTCCCCTTCTATACAGTTCGTTCTCATCGTAGATTTATGATGCTACTTAAACTAATGGTTCCGCGCATAAGTATATACGTATATCAATATCATATATACGTATATAATTCGTCGCCTTTGCGCGAGGATCTCATCATATTTCTTATTCCCTAGAAGCGGTCATCAATTCCGGTTTAAGCTTTACTTCAACTCATCAGAGAAACGATCTTTCTATCCGTATACGACGCTGTTTAATATTACCGGCTGTACGCTTTTATTACCGGTCTGTCCCTTTTTAGCCTTTCCTTAATCCGATTATTTTTCTCAGCTAAAGTAACGTTCGCTCAGTTCCTATTACATGCGTGTGTACGTGTGTGTAATCGGTAGTCATATGTATCTTCGACATGTACTATCGGATTTGACGCGATATTCGCTTCTTGATAAATTAGTTAAATCGTGTAGATTTTCACGATTTTCAGTTTTATACATTCTTTATATTCGACGCAGTTATCTTTATGGAAAATCATTTTATATCCTTCGGCATTATACTAATATATAATTTTCCTTCATATATCCGACCCAGGCGTATGGTCCTCCAATAATAATAATAATATTATTATTATTATTATTGTTACTCTTCATACTTCCTCGTAGAAAGGTTGTTTATCTATCTACATTTCAACTGAAAAAGCGACGACGACTTCTTGCGCTTTGATCGGTTTACGTTGTCGACTAAATGAAGTAGCGAATATTTCTCGACCAGACTTTTTCCCGATGATATACAGTCACGATTTTTCAACTTTTCGAATCTCGGGCTAATACTCGATATACGTACGTGTATTATTATTTATGTGTGTTTGCTACCAACCTTCCTTCGTGTTAAGGAAGAACGAGAAATATATATATGTGTGTTGTGTGTGTTGAGATAGACATACATATATACGTGTGCTACATATACATGTAAAATAAGGAAACTGTATACGATTGACCGTTTAAAATATAATAGTATACCAAATAATCGTTTTTATAGGTTGAATGCTGCTGCCTAAATAAGTTCTTTTATATTTTTTTGTAATAGGAATCTGTTGATCATTTCAAAGTTTAAAACAGGTTTTAATGATTTATTGAATTTTATATTTATATTCGTTTAAAAATATATACTTCGAACGGATTTAATCAACCCTAAAAATAATTGTTCAGAAAAACTGGTATCTATATCTTATTAAACGGGCAATTCTTGTATACCATCTATATATATATATTATATATATATATATATATATATATATATATATAAATATATATATACTCGCGAACCCCAGAAACGTCTCTAACGATTTATGTGGAATCTTGTATTACCTCGTTATTAACTAATTAAAAATAACCTGTATGGAATTTACGAATTTTGTAATTTTTGGTCTCGACTCCGAATACATTCGTATAAAGTTTTGGAAATTTTTTATTTTTAGCGTCGTCGTTTTCCGGATACACTCATCTAAATGCTCGTTGAAACTTTAATCTGGATCGTATTACCCTTCGAATGATATAAGCTTAGAAATTTTCGTTTTACTGCATCCATCCATGTTTTATATTAAGAGCCTTGCTCTTGTCTTGATCTAACCAGACGTGTTTTTTCATTTCTACTGCTGTGTTCTCAATTTCTTTATACATAATCTTTTTATTTGATCTATCCATATTGTTCTAGGTCTTCCTCTATTTCTTCTTCCTTCCGACTTTCTCTCGATTATGGCTATCATAAAGGCGTTATAGCGCAGTAAGTGTCCTAGAAGCTGCATTATTTCCACCAGTTCCCAGTTTTTTCATTTACCATTTCTAAAAGCTCCGAATTTTTCTTCTTCTGCGTCCACGAGATCTGCACTATACAACTCTATTTTCACATTTCGAAGGCCTTCTTTTAGATTATCCTTCGATACCCACGTTTCCGAAACATATTTTAATTCTATTTGAATTCCGTTGTTGAATGATCTCTTCTTTTCACGAACGCTAGTTTAGTTATTGTTTTCATTTCTTCCTCTATCCGTTATTTTGCTCCTTAAATATTTGAATCGTTCTACTTGATCTGAAGTAGTTTTGTTATCTCTAACATTATGCGTATTTTCTATTCATCGTTTGCCGCTACTAGGATTTAAGTTTTACTTTTTATTCGCTTTAAATATTTTTCTAATATTTATACTCGTCGTTGTAATTAATTAATGTAGCATCGTTGTTTCTTTAATCTTCCGCATTTAGTACTATTTAAGTTAACCGTTGAAGTATAATTAACTTTAACAACCTCGTTATGTATATCTTATTATGAAATAAAGCTTCCTTCTATTTTATTCTATAATGTAATAAATAATGCGCGAATCTTATAGAATGTATCCGGTCGCAATGTATTTTTATATATATTTTACTGCGTATGTTTTAGTTAAAATTTTATATAACGTTTCGAATTAAGATATCAAATCGTTCGGAAATATTTTTTAATCGGTTAAAGAATTATTTTAAGAAAAAAATCCGATCGGAAACTTTCGAAAAACGTTATTTTGTAAATTTATGAAACGAAATTCTGATTGAAATAGTTATAGTCATGTATGCGACGGTTTTTAATAGTATGTGATTTTTCTGTCCGAAAAAACACGTGTAAGTATTTCAGAGTACTGTTGCCATTTTAATAGTAGATTATTTTTGTTCATTAAGCGTAAGGTCGGTAAATTATCAACGTACACTATACAAGGGTGTACCTAAGGGCTGTTGTCTAATTCGGATTATTTTTAATCTATATATATCTCGAACTTGCGCTTCAAGATTTTACTCTATGCAGATGATATCGCCGCGTTTACGATTCAAGTTTTCCCGATGACGTCTATAACGGATTGTCGCGATCGAACATTGTCTTTCTGATTTAAGGTTAACTATTTAGTATGTAGCGGTAATTTTTTCGTATGGTCGATACAACACAAATAACCTTTCTATTGCAATTGAAAAAGGCGTTCTATTCATCATTCCGATACTTAGGAATTATTCTTGATGCGCGATTAACATGGCGTCCACACGTCGTTAAACTATGAACAACTATCAATCGTACTATTAACATTTTACGTAATTTGCGTAATACACAATGGATTGGGTACCCCTTTATTCTATTACTACTTTACAAATCCGAACTAAAGTTAAGAATATGGTACCATTTTTTAAGAAGCCGTATTCGTATTATTGTTAAGTAAATTGGATCGAGTGCAAAATAAATGCATTAGGCTCTGTATTGGTGGTATTAAAAACACTCCATCACCGGTACTGATGGCAGAGTGCAAGATTCCCCTTACAACTTAGAGTTGTTTAGAGCTAAAACTGCCAGTACGTAGGATGAATATTAATCGCTTCTATTTGTTTAATACGCTCAGTCATGACGTTTTTCACATGGCAAAATACCCCTGATCTCTTCGGTTATAACTAGAGTTTGCGGAATTTCACATACGTCTCACATGCACACAAGCTCCTCCTCAATTTATAGAAAACTACTGTCTGTATCCTTCTAATATAATCCTTCCGCTTTCAATAATATTATATCCGAAAGGTTTCCACTACACACCCATATTTATATAGATGGATCAAAGTCTACTACGGGAATGGGAACAACAGTGTTCATTCCAATATTACTGACATGTACATACTATGCTAATATCGTTCATTATTTACTGACTTAATGGGTTTCATTACTAGAAGCTGTATCAATTTTAATGGACTTGTACCTTTGCGGAAATTACCTCATTATTATCGTCTCGAAAAGTACGGTGAATCGAACAAGTGAAATGCAACAGATACATTAATCGGATTAATTATATTAAAGCTTAATAGTTCGGAATCTGCGGGAATATTTGTTTCCTTCTTGCGAGTGCCGGGTCATAAGGGTATTCCCAACAATACATTTGTCGATTAGCTATGCGTCAATTGATGGCGTACAGCTTTCTGTAGTTTCTCACAAGGACATTATTCACTCTTTATAAGCTGAAGTATATGAGAACTGATATACAGTGAGAACATTAGTCGATGACCTCTCGCCAATTACTATCAACTTCAACCGTCCCTCTCTAAACTTCCGCGATTCTATTCCTTTAAGAAGATTAATCGGAAAGGAATCGCACTCAAAAGTAAATTACGATTTGGACATATTTTGTTGTCTAAACGTCTTTTCCGTGTGCAACTTACAGAAAGTGCCTTCTGTCCATTCTGAACAGGCAGTCTGAAATCCCGATCATATTTTTTTTTCAATGTTTCGCTGTGGGGTACCTTACTATGGTCCTCATACATCCATATGTCCTCCCTACTGCATGTGGATAATCTATTCCCTCGCATAGCAAAGTTTCTAGAAAGTTATTAGTAACCGATTAATAGTTAATTTCATATATATTTATACATTCACAATTTTAAATACGGGGGACGCGTTTTAAATTATTAGCGCGCTTACGGGACACGATCGATAGATATTAACAATGCTAAGTTGTTGTTAACAATTTCTTTAGCATTGTCAATAAACGTTTAAACATAGGCGACGAACCACTGTTTAACTTTTTCGGGTTATAGGACCTCATTTCGACGAAGGTTTCATGATTAATTTCGCAAAGAAGCGAGCAGGAGACATCACTTAATGCGATAATCAAAGTTAGTGTTAACAATGCAGCACAGGTATATACTACGAGCACGAACGATAGTACCGTAATCACGAGTAAAACGGGAGATGAATTTTCACCATCATGGATCAAGTTCGTCGCATATTCTTTTATATACATACACGCATATATATATATATATATATATATATATATATATATATATCATCTACATGTACGCTTGTCACTGTCGTTACAGTTGCGGTTGCGCGTCTAACAAATCAGTAGATTCCCGCAGGACACGAAATTAAAGTAACCGCGTCATCGCCGCAGAACTTATAATAAACACGATAGGCTGCTGGTAAACGAAAATACACGTGCACACCTGCAAAAGTACGATAGGCACCTTACGATGCAGATAACGACTTGGAGGAATAATCGCCTACACTAGAAGACCGACAGTAGAAACGGTTGAACTTTAGCCGACGAATTACCGAAACTTTTCCTTATCATCGTCCTCCTTTGGTGTTTTATTTCAACTGCGACAATAGTCGTCCACGGGATTCCAAGACATTATTAAAATTCGCGTCGTGACTAACGCATCCATGCAGACGCATACACAACTGACTTCTACGACTAATTTATCGTATGCGTCTGTCCTAGTGTATTCTTCTTCTTATTATTACTACTACTACTATTACTAACGTCATAATTATAATATTCGTTATTACTATTGTTATTCATTTGGGTTGACGATTTGTTCGCTTCACAAGCCTACTAACTCCCATTATAACCGGGTCGAAATGAATTAAACATAGAACTTATCCAGCGTCTGTACACATTTTCTCCCCCCCCCCGACACATACACATACATATATATATATAGACATATATATATATACACGTCATATGATATGCGGAAATATATGTATACTTTTATACACGCCTGTATGTGTATATTTTAATAAACAGATGAAAGTGAACTGAAAATAAGGAAAATACTAGACCGACGACATATTTGGCAAGGATCGGAACTAGCTGAAGTTTATACCGTGGCCAGATAATTTTTGCCAGTCTTTAGTGGACAAATCCTTATTTTGTCATACGCATCCAAACTGGCCAAATAGTTAAAAAGACGCGGAGTAGAACGAATGGTAATGAAAACGCGGTCTTTAATCGGCATGTCAAACAGTTGACGATAATCGTTTTTGAAACAGAATAATTCAATTTTTACACGTTAGCAATTTTGAAGGGCATTTGCATAATAAATGTTGAATATATTAAAGAGTTGTGGTTTTATAATTTATAAACCAAACAAAATATAACACAGTTTAATCACTAAACGTTTTTTATCGCAAAACTTTTCGACAGTTACGTCATTTTCAAGCATAACCGAGTGTCATATGATTTATTGAAACTAGAATCTATAATGAAACACTACAATATGTCGATAAACGGGGAACAAACAATTAGTGAAGAAGTGAAATTTAAAAACATTTTAACTAAATTCCATACAGTTTTTTTTTTTTTAATTTTTACGCGCGTGTATATATGTAAACACACGCATATATATATATATATATATATATATATATATATATATATATATATATATATACATATATCTAGTGTCAACGGGCATAACGCTACAAAACGTTGTTTGATGATGGGTGTTGGAAGCGCGGTACATGCGAACGGGGGATATATATATAACATACATGTGTGTATATATATACGTGTCCGTCCGTTACTTCCTTGAACACCTAATGCAACAAAACGTGGTTTGATAGGACGTATTGGTGTATATATATATATATATATATATATATATATATATATATATATATATATATATATATATATAATCCTCTGATATTTCCTCACGCTCACTCGTTTTGCGGGTTTATTATTTCCCATATATAACGCGGCAATAGAAGTTTCACTTGAAACAAATGTGGTCAATAGGTGCAGTAAAATGGAGGATAATAAAGAAATAAAAATACATTTAGATCATGAAAGACTAAAACACGTATGAGCACATAGATTCCTTTTCGTTAGCAACAGTTGATGGGAGATACCATCAGAAAATGCGGTCTAGAATGACGCGAGTGAAGGCTGCTTTTATTAAAAAGAAATCGCTGAAATCTGTATGGTTAAAAAATCATAAATAAAGCAAAGCAAAAACAACTGGCCGTGTTCGAGATATGGTTTAATAGAAACACATAAAAAATTAAATGGACGGACTGAATAAAAAATACGCGGTAGTAAGCTCAAGTAGCAGTGATGTATTTTGTCATTATATACGATTATCGCCAAGCTCTTCGGGTAACAACAGTGTATATTTTATCATTTATTATCTAGTAGGAGGTCATTTTAACGACTTTGGTTTTATATTATAATTTATAATGAAAATTATTTGTCTTTAGAAACTGTTCAAAAATCAGCGTAATATTTCTGAGCGATCTTTCATTTTTTCTTGGTTTTTCATTTAGAAATTTCCCACTTGCGTATCCCGTTACATAGGCAATACTATGCTTTATAACGCATTCAAAAACTCGGATACGAAATTTAATAGGGAAAAACTGCATTTTCCCCGGTTCTTTGCGAAAGATAGCCTGATTTTGATGGGCTTTTTCTTTTTACTCGTCTGGCACTCCTAAACACTAAACCCGTTTGGGTAGATAGAACGAGTAATATTGTCTAAATCTGGGTCATAGATAGATCGATAGAAATCCAAAGGGGGGAAAATGTTTATGTTGAATAATTAATTAAAAATAATAGTAAAATTGTTACAATAACACAAAATTAAATATTTTTTAATGTTGTCTCCGTATCGCAGGTAGGCTACTACTTACCTATACATATTTTGTTGTACAGTGTAAGTAGTGCACAAGGCAATCATAATATGGCACTGATTGTAATCGCTTTGTTATCACGACATAATGCAACCCCGCGTGTTTTTGTAGTGTATTATATTAATTTAGATGCGCTATATTACAAAAAAAATGCGAAATAAAAAACTGATTTAAATCAATTTTTAACTTTATTCTTTTTTTCTTTTATATTTTCTATAAATCAGATACATTTTATTGTCCACTTGATAATGTCTTAATAGCTGAAAAGCTTTGTGTGGTATTTTTATATAAAAATCTAGTGATTTTAACTACTTTTTTGTTGTTGATTTATTTATTTTAAAAAAAAAAACACCACATTCTACGCTGTCAAAATTTAACGTATTTAATGAATTATTATAAACTACTTATCGCGGAAAGAAAAATTTATTCACTTCATCGAATCTTATTTACCGAATCGAATTTATATATATATATATATATATATAATGTATATATATAAGTATTTCCGTAGTATTCTTCGCTTCAGCTTGGCGATTTTTTTGTTGCTGAGGAATCTGCTTTAAATGTGTTCATCGGGGCTTTGGAGAAGTGTCGTAAACGAGCGCTCATAACTCAACGGCGAGTTCTCGAACAGTTACGTAACCGAGTTTCAAAATTTTATTTTAGATAACACGTTCAGATTGAAAGTTCGAAAATAAAATTACACGACAACAAGGGCCAAACATATTTTATCTTTAAATATATACTGTACGCAGAACGCAAAATTGCGTCTAATTTTTGGAATAACTTTTCCTACTTTTACTATTACTATTTTATCATTTAGTATAGTCCGAATGCTAGTCCTACTACTACTAATGTCGTTATTACTATTACTACTTATATTTAATCTATATTAATCGTACCAGATAAGAGATTGAATTTCGTTAGACGTTGTAAATCAATCTGCCAACCGCAGTACATCTACAAGCAACGCGCAGCAGACTGAAATAAGTTTAAAGCAACATTCTTCGTTCTGGACTATTGCTTTTCATCTACCAACTTCTTCCTCTTCCCCTACTTCTTAATCATCATCATTATCATTGTCGTAGAATCCTAAAGTCGTCTGTTTTTTTTCATTTTGTTATCCTTTTCTAAATGTTCCTGCACGTAATTTCCCATCCAGTTCGGATAGTAGATTATCTGGGTCGAACTCTCCGCTTACCTCGTATACCCGCCTTACTACTCGTCCCGAAAACTAATTTTATCGCCTTCGGTTAAACTTTTAACGAGTACAACTTCCGTATCCTACAGTCGTCTTAATGAGCGGAAGCTCGGCGATCGTTTCATTATTTCATATAATAATAATACGTAATGTATAAATTTTTTCCTCGGCAACCATCCTCGATGACTAAAAGTTACCCCGTAATTTTAATAATTGAACTCGTTTACCGAGTACTGAAAACAAAAAAAAACACGTAATTTTATGTTCGTAATTATAATTTGAAAATTTAAACGCTATTGTCAATCAACGTGTGAATCAAATTATTTTTTGTGAGAAAAATGACATTAAATTAATTTGCAAACAATACGTTTAGTATTTATATCTGTTGCTTTTTACTTGTATAATAAGAATTTATATAATAGCGAAAAAAATAACCATACCAGTGGAATTGGATATATATATATATATATATATATATATATATATATATATATATATAACTTATCTACTCTTCGAAATATCCGAAAATAAATGAAATAATTCAAATAAACGAGCGTTATGTTTTCCGTATTTCCAATTTGAGATGCACGGATGACGCATTAACGACTACTTCAAAAGACGATAGTCTAACAAAACATTAATAGTTAAATTATAAATCGGGGAGAACACTAAAAGTAAATACCTTGAAAAAATTGATGATTATTACTGAGGCTTGTTTAGATATCAATGGATTTGAAATTTGTGTTCTGTTATGATCTAGCCACAGATACTGTAAAAATAGTATTAAAAGAAGAATACGCATTTCTCGCTTAGTAATTCGCAGATTAACTGAAATACGGTAGGATTCTCAAATATCGATAGCCACCGGGATGTAAATTACGAAGTCGTTGATTTTTTAAATGTATACATATGGTTGCGAATCGTAAACTATTGATAGGAATGAGTGAAAAAAATGCCAAGCCTTCGAGTTATGGTGTTGATGTGTAGATCGAAAAACATCACTAATAAGGTAATCCTGTGAGAGTAGAAATTTCGAGACATTGTAATCAGAAGAAATAATATGCATCTAAAAAAAAACTGGTATTGGAAGTTAGACCTGACAAAGGCGAATGATCGGATAAAATATTATATGAATGACAAGAAAATTTCGGATTCGAGTAGTATCACTCTCGTCAAATTTTAAAAAATTCGATTTTTTTCCATTGTTCTTTTCCCGATAGTCTCGTTGAAAATTTTTCAGCTATGTTGTAAGAAATTTCATCTTTAATACGATGAAAATTTTATATCCCGGTTATCGTTTCGAATATTCCGGATTGCTGTCGAGCAATTATGTATACCTGTATGTGTGTGTAAATGTAGGTATGTGTTATTGTGTGTGTGAGAGATGAGAGAGTGAGAGAGATTGAATACCGACAAGTGTAATTGAAACAGATACATGATTAGAGAGAAGTAATACGTGTGTTAAGGAAATCGGCCGAAGAATCGGTAGAAAATAATGGCGGACAATTTGATTTTTTTTTCCCCGTATCGAAATCTGTAAAAAGATAACTAAAAAAAGCCTAAAGGAAACGGAGAATAAAGTAGAAAACAGCAGCCTGAACTGCGGAGGAATGATTATAAACAAAGGGGAGGGGTACTTCACGGCCTAGTAAAGAGAATGTAAAGATATGACGCACCTACTCACCCGAGAAAGAAGATCCGAGAATTTAGGTAATTCAACCGAATAGCGAAATAGAACGAGGAAAATAAAGAATGTTGTAGTAATAATAAGGTTTTCATTTAAAAAAAAAAAACAAAAAAAAAAAAAACGGGGGAAAAAAGAAGAAAAAATTTTTTGACGTTGTTTTTTTCTTCGAAATTTTTTCTATTCTACAACTGAAAACAAAAATCCAAAAAAACAAAACCAAACGCTTTACCTATCGGTATGTGTACGCCAGTCTGTATCTACACATCGACACGTAATATACACGCATACACGTAGTGTAGGATGTAGTCGTAAACGAGGGATTCTACTAAAGACGAATTTTACTTAGGGTATATAAGTTGATGGGGTTTTGTTTAAAGGAATTGTTCTTTAAAAGTTTTCCCAAACAGGACTTCGTTATTTGAAGAGAAGACTCTCGAGAAACGGTTAAGACAGATAATAGCGAACAAAAACGATTTTCGAAAAGAGGACTCCATCTCCGTCGTGTTTTTTTTTCTTTCTTAGCGGAATAATCTTGAAAGTATTTCTTCGATTTCGAAGTGTTTCCACTCAACAGGGAGAAATTGCAACACGCGCTAAACAGCGTTTGTACGTATTTGCGAAAAGTATTCCGCGTACGTTTATTTCGATTTAAGAGCGAGTAAAGTTTTTCGCGAGTTTTGAGTAGGCGCCGATTAATTTAATATTAATGATTAATAATTAATAATTAATTCTTTGCCGGAATTAATTTCACGACTAACTCGCGCTCGGCATTGCCGATATATAGACACGCAGATAAATAATTCGCGGAAAACTAACCGAAAATATCCTATATGAAACTCGTAAAAATGCTATTAGACAATTTATAATATATAAACGTCGCAAATGATATACGATATTGGCTAACGGATGATTGGAATCCTGATTACGAAATTAAAGGTCGGAATAGAAACGACGCGAAATTTCAGAAAATGAAAGATTTACTGTGCAACAGAAACATTACACTGGAAACAAGATGGCGTGCTACAAAGTGTTACGTGCTGGCGGTATTATTGTATGGAGCGGAGAGTTGGACGCTCGAGGCTGCATCAATCAAGAAAATAGATGCTTTCGAAATGCGGTTATATCGGCGGATTCTGAAAGTATCTCGGGTAGATAAGATATCCAGTGAAACTATTTTAAAACAAATGAAGAGAAAATGTGAAGTAACGGCGTCAATAAAAACACGCAAAGCAGCCTACTTTGAACACAAAATTCGGAACAGTAAATACGTCACAACCATAATACAAGGCAAAATAGAAGGTAGCAAATGTCGAGGACGCAGACGAATGTCATGGACGAAAAATCTTAAAGATTGGTTTAATATGCCTGACACGGCTACACTGGTTCATACGGCACGAGATAAAGACATATATTGTCAGATGGTCACCAACCTCCGGTAGGAGATGGGCTTACACAAGAAGAAGATTATATATATATATATATATATATATATATATATAATTATTGTATACTTAGAACAGATGAACAGAGGGATAGGCCAGAAATTAAAAAAAAAAAACAAAAACATAATAAATAAAACGTAAACGTTAATTAAAAAAATATATAATAATAGGAAAGAAATAATAGAAAAAAAAATAATAAAAAAAAATATACATAAGTAAAATGAAAGACGTAATATATATAAATATCTTATTGCGTGTTAGTGTGATTTGCTATATTATTACCTTCCGATAACGAACGATCGACGAAACCGATATAGAGCAGAAATTTGGAAATTTTAGAAATATTAAAGGAAACGGATATTTGCACCGTTATGTAGTAATCGTCGGGTAAAGTGAAGTTATATCGTATGGATTATTTATAATGGACCACCCTGTCGATTTTCGATAAACGGAACTCGGGTTATAGATATATAGATCAGAGCTAAGTCCAAGGAATTAAGATCGATGTTTTCCGATCGTGGATTCTGGTCGATTTTTCTAGTAGTTTTTTAGACTTTTCGATCGTAGACCGTACCGGTAACGTTTCTATCGCTATAGAGGAAAGATTTAAAAAATAATTAAATTTATGAAATTTAATATCTTTCTAGCCGTTAGAGAAACACTTTGGCTGGATAAAACGCATGTACATATAATATTATTATCGTCCTTAATTCGCATTTTGATAACGATAATTTATTATTAACGTAAATATCAATCCGAGTGAAGTAAACCGAAAATTATGGAAACAAGGAATATCGTAGAATTATAATTTTACCCGATAACACTTGCCAGTCGTAAAAATTTTACTCGGACGTATTTAACAATACTCGGCTGCTAAAAATAAAATGAACAAAACTTCGGAATAATAATAAATTAATTATAAATAACGTTAATTTTTCGATATAATATCGTCGAAATAAAATCGAAATTAGCCTCGTCGAAAATTGCATATCGTACGTTCAATCCATCTTCCGTAATTAGTGCGCCATCGTTAACCCCACCATCGACTGGTTATGTCGTATTTGTTGTTTTATAAATGTATTCGTGTAAATAGTCTTGGTTTAATAACCGTATAATTATTACAGCGTGCTCAAAGCAAGCTCGTTTCCAGATATTTTTCGATTAATTTTTATAAATATAATATAAATTTAATTCGTAAACGTTGAAATTAATAAAACTATTAAACAAAAGGTCAATAAACTAGGCGAACACGAACGAATAAAGAATTTTCGATAAATCTTTTGCGAATTAGGACAGAAAATTAAATTAAATAACAAGATTCGGAATTCAATAATATATATGTAATAATTTAGATTCCATGAAATGTATAATTATATGTATATATTCAATATGCTGATAAAGTGAATTCCCTTAACAATACGTACGTGCAAACATATGAGTTTGGAGCAGGTTAAAAAAAAAAACACGTTGTCGGTGTAAATTGATTGTGGAACGTGTGCTGGTTTACGTTCCCGGGCTTATTAATTACGTCTGGAAACGTAATTAAATTTGTAAGTAATTTTGTAACCGGCATCCGGGAGAATGTTAATTACAGTTCTGACACAAAGATGATTCCGAACCGTTGTTAGGAAATTATACGAATTTTACGTTTGTAAAATTTACCACCCTGTTTACAAGCGCCTCTCATCCAGCAGCGAAGAATTACCGGCTGATTAGAAATTAATTAAATTCCAGCGCTCGTTCGAATAAACGATATCGCTTTGACTCGTTTTACATTCTAACCGAATTTGAAGTTTTTAAAAAAAAAATCAGGCGTACGAAAAATATCTACCCGTATATATTACATATAACACACACATACATATATGCATTTTGCATATATATATATATGTATCAACCTGAACCGCGAGGTAGTGTTCTAGGATGTATCTTGTACCTTTAGTATACCGCTGATATTCCATCAACGGATGACGCACCATAACAGCGAGGTTTCCTGATGATACTGCAATATTGCCTAATCTGCAGAACACTTGTATGGAAGAATAAATAAAAAGTAAAACTCGATAATCATAAATTCGTCCACGTCAATTACGATCTAGAAAGAAAAAAGAAACAGGAACCGGCAATATTGTATTTACATCGATAACCGGTAGATCTTTTAGAAGAATTCATCTGAATATCTTGAAGCCCATTTAACGTGGAACCATCGCGTGAGGCAAAAAGCGGAAAAAATCCGACTTAAAGTCCGTCAAATGTGATTATGGTGGCTGCTAGGAAGAAATTAACAACTGAGTCTTTACAGTAAACTACTACTCTCTCAGTAAATCATCGAAAACTGATCCGGATACCTATTAGAACCAATTTTTGGGTATGCGCAAAAACTGCTCACCCGGTGGTTATTCAGCGTAGTCAAAATAAATTATTCGTACATTTGTGCAGGTTGGTAGCGGAGAAACGAGAATTTGCATTTAAATCTGAATCTGAAGTGGGTAGACGAGGTCTTTTGCGACTTCGCCACCAAAGCACGAAAAACGTTTCTGTAAACATGCGAATATTGAGGCACCTCATTTGCTCGACACACTAGCATATATTAGACGCTTTCATCGATTAAAGCCATACGATTTAGTTATGCAAACAATACTAATGTATATTGCAATAACAGAAATTAATTAACGAAACTAATATCGTGTATAAATGTTATTCATATACGTTGATTATTTACAAATTAGTTTAAGATTGAAATACACACACACACATATATATGTATATACATAAAGTTGTTAGTTTTAATTATTATATCCACGAAAATTTTATTGAAATATATTGACAATTGTATTGTTGCACCATTGAAACATATCAACTCTCCACGATAATTTTCTCCTCCCTGACTTCCGATGTCCACGAAATTCAGTACAATTTGTAATAAATAATACCTTTCTGGATATGAATGTAATACTTTAATTTTCCAGAGAGTATAGTGTAGAGCAGTTCCGTTTGATTTGACATTAAAATTTTTATAATTTATTATTTTCTATATTCGTTTGATAATGGCGTAACGGGCGAAAAGGTTTGTGATTGTTCGTAAAGAAATTTGATCTGTAGTAAATTTAACTGTTTTTTTTTTTTTTGTATATTTATATATATATAATTACAATATTAATTTTCTTCGATATTAATTTGTTTTTTAATTTTTTAATTGGCACGGTGTTTTTGGATTTGTTTTAGTGATTACGAAAATTAACTGAACTTAAGTAATAAACAGTTTCGTACAGTTACTGTTATTTCGGTAATTATATTACAGCAAAGTATTTTTTTAGTGACGATTACAAACTAATTTATTGTTTTTATACTATTTTATGAAATGAAATGAAATAAATATTAATCTCGTGTAATTCTAATAAATCAGTTTAAAAAGACGAGGAAATAATTATATCTTAAATTAAAAATAAAATTGTTATACATAACGTTGATAATGAAACATTCAAAATGTTAACGAAATAGTATTTTCCAGTTTACATTTACAAAAAAAAAAACACATTTAATTTCTTCGAAATGGTTACATTAGTAATTCGATCGGTTACATTAAATTATTAGGCAAGATAAATCACATTAGCGAGATTTTGCGCTTAATGTACATTTATACAGACTATTTTAATAATAAAATCAGATCGGCAAATATTTTTTATATTTGTTTAATTTTTAACAAAAGATTGCCTCTACTTCGGTTTTTAGTTTTTATTAAATATATTTCAAGACGTGATTACAATTTACAATATTCAGTAACGAAGTACAATATGCAGAGTAATGACAATATCGATTCGACACATTGTATCGACTAAAAGTATTCGATACTTTCCTACATTGATATTGTCTGTATTGGATAGAGCGATGTAACGATTTCGCACATCACTAGAGTAATCAACCGTCATGTTTATATGTTTATTTGGTTACACACATGCGCCCGCACACACAACGTACGTATACATACATACATATATATATATGTTCGTGTGTATATTTGCATATGTATGTGTTTATATTGGGCGTATAAGTGTATGTGTGTTCATATAAAATATACATATTTATGCGAACATATATATATATATATATATATATATATATATATATATATATATATATATATATGTGGGAGTGAGTGTATGTTTATATATATGGGTGTGAGTAAAAATTAAGAATTTCAAATCTTAAACTATTTCCAGCCACGAATACTAGCATTTGTTCCTGCCTTTATACGGACATATATATATATATATTAATAATAATGTATAATACACGTATGTAATTCTTCGGTTTAACAAGCACCAACAAATTAGTCAAATTGTTCAGCAGTTACGCCGTCTTAAGACTAATGAAAAATCGGACATAAATTTATATGAGCGACTTACAACTATAAAATTATATACGCGACAAACACACACACACGCGCAATGTATATACTCCGTTATTGGCATTCTGTTGAAAAGTTCTCGTATCTGGGAACGTAAACACAAGAAACCATTTTCATCGGATTTATTTCTAAAATCTGGATCGTTCTTTTTTGTTGTTATCCGTCCTGTTTCCCATTTTTTTTTTTGCTCAGCTCGGTTTTTTATTTATCGTCCTATTCGTTTCAGTTCGTTTCTCTGTCTCACTGTCTGACGCGCGCGGTCTCTTACTTTGAACTTCTGACGGTAAGATTGGTGGTCGTTGTCTAGAATAAAACGACGATGCGAGTCTCGTCGGTAGGTGTAGAAACTTAACGCGGTCGTATTTTAATTAACATTGTTTGGCGAATAGTTTTCGAATTCGGTCTAATTTTCTCCGGCGATATTTTCCGTCGAAATTTTCTTACTCGGCGTTTAGAATGGCCAAGTTCGAATTGGAACGACTTTGAACGAAATTCCCTTAACGATTGCTCTTAACTACTATCGGCTTACTGTAATTTTAATTTAAACGAATCCCGTTCCGTATAAAAAGGTTCTTAGATAACATCGACCCGTTAACAACCTGATCGCTATCTCTCGAGATCGATAATCAAATTTACAAATTCGTCGTTCGACTTTACTTCTTTTACACTAAGTAATTCTCCTTTTTAAGGTAAAAACTAATCCTTAACCTAACCAAACTCATCTATAGAGGTGTGTTCCATTTGGTTTTTTTCATATTTACAGGCGAGTCGCTGAATAATCCATTTTGTTTTTTTTTCTACGTCGTTAACGGTGTATTTATACTTTCTGATTTCAGGTACGTATACGTTCATTATAATTTACCCCCCGAAAATACGAACGATTTTATAATTCGCCGAGATTCGCGCAATACGACCGCGTTTGGTAAGTCAGAAACTTTTATTAGAAATTGTACGTCATACTTCTAAATATCTAATACCCTATATTCCGGCATATATGAATTATAATACAGAATAATAATGTATAAAAGAGCCGATGGATGATTCGGAAGAATTGCCTGAAGGAGGTATCACCTGTTCTCTTAAATATATATACGAAAGATCAGTCGATCGGCATACACACAAGGAAATTTATTTACGCTGTATCATTACAGCTCCAGAGAAATAGTATCTCCTGAAATAAGAAGAAGCAAGATAACATATACACAACTTAAGCATCATCAAGACGACCGATACCCGCTTTATCGTCATCATGTTTCAAGAAGCGGCTTGAACACTGTGAACCACCAAAATACCTAGGCGTGTTCTTGGATCGTTCATTAACGTTCGAACAATACTGTGTTGCTACAAGGAAGAAAGTTACCGCGAGGAATAATATCTAACCGAATCTGGCTGACAGCCGCACGCGTTAAGCGTATGGATAGTAGCTGGCTGTTTGAAGCCGATAAAAAGTAGGAAAGATATACCTCTACTCGTGAAAATAGCACCTCTTGAAATAAGAAGACACGTAGTGCAACGAATAAAGAACGAGCTGGAAGATGTGAAAGATTTTAATAAATGGAAAACAACATGGATTATAATTTAGTGGTCGACCTGAGGAATGAAGTTTGAAGTTAAAGGAACGAATTTACTAGAAAGAAACAATGTAAGATATTCGATAGAATTAAGACTGAAGATGCGGATATCTATTGCAGAAATTCGGTATAACGACGCAAGTGCGGAACAACGTAGCATATATTAGAAGACTGTAGTGAATTTGCACCTGTAGGTTTAACTGTTAGAAGATGTTAACAAAGTTAACGACGGAGCTAAAAGTAACAAATTTAAAGTTTTATCGATAGGAATTTCGTACAATTGTGTATAAGCGGCGATTATACGACAAGAAGAAGATACAAATTTTTGAAATAAATTCAATATATTTTAATAATACAACGCGAATATAATATAATCGGTGTTTTACGAAATTAATAATTTATTCTAGTAAAAATATGACGAAGAATTCGCCTTTTTCAAAATCCGACTAATTTTCAATCGGTTTTAAAAAAAACCTACTAACGTCGATTCTGATTTTCGTATCCTTAAATTACTTAAATCAAATTATAATTACTTTAAACTCTTTTTATTAAATTCGAAATAAACTTTGATAGAAGCGGTAAAAAAATTAAACACGCAATAGAATATTTCGATTGAAAATTACTTCATTCCAAAATAACCGAATAAAAGGACCTACTAATATTAGTTGAAATGTGACTAAATTCAATCGGAACTACGTCATCCGATTTGAAATTAGACGGTTTTGTATTCTAAAGCACATCGCACACTTCTTAGCATAATGACATACAAATTAAATAAAACGCTAAATTTACTTACACTTTAAAGGATTTATACGTAAACATCGTATATATAAAGAAAAACGAATATGTAAATTGCTTAAATTAATAAACAAATTAAAGAATGTCGGAAAAACCGAATAAAAAAAAACGGATTAGTCGTTAATATAAGTCTGCTATGCCGCCTATCACTAGTATGTATATATATACATATATATATATATACATATATATATATACATATATATATATACATATATATATATTATATAAATATATATATATACATGTACACGTATATTAGTTTATGTATTTACGTACGAGATTATATGTATGCGAACATTTATAAATAGTTGGACAAATAACATATTACGTTAGAAAAACTAGGTCCGTTTACTATATAAAGGTGGTAAACACATCGTGGTAAACGTGAAACTTGCGATTTCCATTAGTAGTCAACGAGGGTGCGAAGCGTGTCCCCGATTAATATCGGAAAAACTTGAAACGGCCATACAAGGGGCCCATCTGTTTTCGACTAAGGGGAATAATATTTTTTAATTTTTTCGACGGATATTTAAATATACATATATATATATATATATATATATATATATATATAAATACGTACATATTTTAAAGAAATAAAACAGAGAGATAGAAATTGTGGATCACGGCGATTTTCCAGCTATATTTTTTGGTTTTAATTTAGTGGGAGGTAATTTTAACGAATAGAGGTGAACTAGTTCTTTCGTTCAGCTCTACCTTTAGATTTTTATTTTTGATTTTCTCCTTTCGCCATGTCCGTTTGATTCTTTTTCTTTTTACCTGCCTAAAAATTATCATCTGGTTGTCGCTGTAGACTAGTAGTAGTAGCAGCACAGCTTTATATGAAGAAACAGAACAAAAATTTCTCGATGCATATAAGCGTTCGTTTTATTTTATAATTTTTTAAATTTTTTTAAATGTTTGAATACAATTTGGTCGATATCCAAAAACCGAAAATCAGTTTGAACTTTTGCCAGGAAAACTATCGGTCGTGATAAACATGGACAAGTAGTACTTACTTCTCCTCTTTTGTCGACACCATCACTCTTCTACTCCCCCAATCATTATATATATATATATATATATATATATATATATATATATATGCATATGTATGGACTTTTTCTAGTTTTATTCCTGCTTTTGTATTATTATTTATTTCTCACCGAAAACGTATTTTTCGTATATGGGGACAATATTGTTTAGGACTACGACAAAATAATGCGCTGTTTTCGATACAGTAAAATGTAAAAAAAAATTGTATGTATGATATGCATGTGTGTACGTTTGTATGCATGCATGTATGTGTGTACGTTTGTATGCATGCATGTATGTGTGTACGTTTGTATGCATATATATGTATGTATACGTCGAATGTGTGACACGAATTATGCGAAAATTTTATCATTTCATAATAGGAAAGTTGTGAAAAACGGATTACAAGTTTTCATCATTAACGTTAAGTTTTATTATTATTATTATTATTACTTATTGTTGTCATTATTATTTATTGTGTAACAGGCTGAATAACGCAGTCTATCTTACCGTATATACCGAAAAAAGGTTGGACTTTAACACATAACTGATTTGCGCTGATGCATCTACGTTCACTTTAAATATATCCTTACAAATTCTCCAAACCCTTTTAACAAACTTGCTGTTATATATATATATATATATATATATATATATATATATATATATATAAAACACATGATATCGAGTCGCGTTGTTTATTCCCGTTATTAACAATGGACCGTATCTTGATATAGACCCTGATTGCTGCGCATTCGCCAAAATCTTTAGTGTCACACCATCTTTACTAGGTTAGCTCGTTGCGGTAGAAACCGTCAAACAATTCAACAAGATGATGCTTTGATTCGTGGTTAATGTTCTGAGAAAATTTCCTCCTTATTTACACATATAAATAACGCGTAATGTATATATATATATATATATATATATATATCTCTGTATATGGGTGCCTTTGTATATCTATATATCAAGTCGGCTATTTGGTTTTGCGTATTGACGCATTAAATATAATAGCTCTGCAACGGACACCTAGCTTGAAGTTAAGTCGCGTATATACATTAACTGTTCTCAATACTATACTAGTAATAATAATGTCTCGCGGTATCGCAGATTTTCATTTTGCGTCCGCCTGTGTTATTTAACGCTTGGATCGTTTTCTAGTATATATATATATATATATATATATATATATATATACATGATGAATTTAGCGTGAATAAAGATGTGCCGTCTATTTCTCGGAGGCAACGATCCGATATCTCTTGATGCTTTTGCCAATTTTTCCTTACTAAGAAGAATAACATTAGCACGCTTCGAAAATCTCGTGATTAATAATGTTACGTTTTTGTCACCTCTGTGCAATCCGTTTTGTGTCGTCCTAGTTTTACTTTAACCGTATCTCGCCCCTGAGTCCAATGATGCTTTATTATTATTATATATATACACCACGATAAGCCTTTATCTATCCACTCCCGGATGAAGGCTTTCCCCAACGTCTTCCACCCACTTCTGTCCTGCGCTTTACAATAAACAATTTTTTCTCAGCTACCTCTGCTATATGATTGTGACGTGGCGCACAGTTTCATTTCCAGTCATCGAATGTAATTATAACTCTTATATGCAGTAATATGCTATGATTTAGGTGTATACTAGATACATAATTTATCTATGTACTATACATATATATTTTAAGCATCATTGCACGGGTAGTTCACACGCACATACTTACACGTACGGGCGCAGAAATATATTCAGCCTATACGTATAATTTTATTTGGTACCGAATATTTTTATCGCTGTTTCGCGAAGTACACGTAAAAAACTTTAGGAACCACTGGAATTTCTCGTGTAGTACACCGTAAGTAAATAATTGAAATCGTCGGACAGTGCATTCGTCTTGTAAGTTAAAATTATTTTAATTGTATAATCGTACGTAGTCTGTGATGGAACATACAACGAGTACATGGTCAGCAATTTCTACTGCGGGGCACATGAGTTTCCATGTCCCGTTAATAATTGGTTAGTATAGAACTCAGGAGTAATTTTGCTTTTGCGTCTATTTAATATATTGGGGATTAAACTGTAGATGCGTCGCCCAGTATTATCTTCTTCCCATCGTTCTTGCCAAATTTCCGAGTAGTGTCTTTTGATCGCTTTCAAAGCAAAGGTATATATTGAGCGTTTCGTTGTAAGAATTTAGATTGAATTTTGAAATTATGGCGTTCGTTTCTTCTATTAACTGTTCATTATGATGTGAAAAGAAGTTCCTGCCTTACTGAACATAAGAAGGTCGAGGGTAAGTACATTAGCAATAAGTACAAACGCGCTTTATGAAACTGTTTTGTATCCTCTACATGCGTTTATTCGAAATTTTCTTTGCACGCTGAAAATTTTTTCACTTTTAGACGGTTTAATAGGACGCTGTAACAATATGCTAAAGTGCATTTGTATAATACAATTCCGTAGTTGTAATCGAAGCCCCATGTATTTCGACAGGCTCGTAACATTTGACAGTATTTAGATTCCATTTTTAATATTATGTTGTCAAGATGGTATTTAAAAAAGTTCTTTCGTTATCTATTTATAATATTTAAGTAATTAAATTATTTAACTACTTCGACGAATTCTTAGATCTTATAATAATGTTGTTTGTTTTTAATTTTAACGAATTTGTGAAAAATCTGACAAAATGTTTTTCTGTCGACTGTTTTAATTTGACGCTATCTAACCGATTTCCTAATTTGATTAAAATATCACACGCTATATTTTCTAGCTCTACAATTATAAAAATGAGATCATCTGCGTATGAATTTTACATTTTTATTGCGACATAATTTCAAGACTCCGTTATAAAAATTACGTTCTAGAATAGCGGACCTAGAACATTTCCCTATAGATAACCTATACTGGTGTCTTTTTCTGCAGACGCATTTCCTACTTAAATATTACGAGTCATTCGAAATAGATCCTTTACGTACGTATTCTCAATGTTAAAGATTTTTTTGTAAAACTATCGGCTGAGACTTCTTCTGAATAAGCGCTAGTACTATCGCGCTCGTCTCGTCGATTGCTAATTACGATTTCAGGCAATTTCCTTTCACGTACACCAAATATAAACATAGAAAACTTAATAAACTATAATTAATATCTTTATTAGTGTACTAACCACTTTTACTGAATAAGTATACACCCGACACATTTGTCGGCCAATTTTCAATAAAGACTGGAATGATATATTTTTTGTCCCAATTTTAATATTTAACAATTAGTAATTAGTAATTAAGAAAAGTCGTTTATTTCATAGGCAGTTTACATCGATATTGTGGTATGGTGAAAAATGTTTGTAATCCGTGTTACGAGGTCATTAAGCAATATGCACAGAGCCATGCTATGAGGCTAGAAAATCATTCAAATACCCTTGCATTAGGACTGTTGCCGGCGATATCAGACGCTTATGACGTAAAAAACCCCTGGACCTAATCTGAGGTCGTGGTTGTCGGGTGTGTACCAGTAGATACTATTCCCTTCTCTTTCAGGCCTCATTTTCTTACAGACACACACTATATGTGCATTTTTTAGTCTTGAGTTCGACATACGCTTCTATTCTGCCAGTAACTTTAAACACCGAAGTATAAAAAAAATTAATCGATAAAAAGAAATGAAAATTATATTTTCAGATCGTTCTATTTTTTATTTTTCTTGCTGCTATTATATAGGGTGACCCTGAAAAGACTTTGTTGTTTCTCGAAAAAATTAGAAGACCATTCGACCAAAATTTTTAAATGAAATTTTATTTAAAAATAGGAAAACCGGAGATTAGCTTACAGTCATTTATGGAACACAATATCGTTCGGATGAATTTGCAACCATAAATTTATTCGGTCTTTATGAAATTTTCGAAGACTTTTTCGATGTGTAGGTTTCTGAATTTTTGAAATTTCTTCATAAATCCGAGGTTTGAGGTCTCCTACATCACGTGGACGTGTTTCGTAAACGCGGCTCTTAAGGTACCCTCCGCCCAAAAAAACTTGTAAATTCCTTTCGAAACTCTCTCTTTACAATGTCATGATCGATTCACGCCGAAAATATCGTTCCACGCAAAAAAAGACCGTTCCTTTATAGGATGCCAAACTAGACAAAAACGAATCTCTCGTATGTGCACTAAACGTGGAGCACGCGGTTTGCGTTCCAGTAGTGTTGCGCTATTCAATAAACGACACCGTCCGTCTCCTCTAGGTCAGCCGATATTTTCCTCCGCATTTGCTGTTCTATCTATATGTTTCAAATTTCGACCAAGCAGCACAATTAGTCGTTCCATCAAAAAAGCTCCTCCTAACCGATTAAGTATAAAATTTCCTTTCAAATCGCGTATTTCGCTGTTTTCCAAAAAATTATTCAACACCCTAGTATTCTTTAGTTTTCCATTTGAATTCGGATCACTATTTTCATTACATTCTCGCTGATATCGCCAGCTTGAAATATGTCCGTTAAATTGTGAACGATTTTATCTACCGTCATACGAGATATTCTGAATGATTCGTCTTGTATCTGTTTTTTATTTTGTGTTTTATACGTTATACATGCACCTATGTATGTATCGGGTACGCATGTCGTATATTGTACGCGTTCGTTACATTGGTCCGCTTTTATATATATATATATATATATATATGCGCCTAGTGTCGATGTATGTTGTGCTATGCGGTCAGCTGAAGGAAAAATAAAGAAATGCGAAGAAAATTGCGGTTAGAAAAATGAAATTCTTGATTAATTCTCTGAAAAAGAATTTCCTTAACTCGAAGAGGAATTTCCTTCAGTGTTTTCAATTTTGTCGAAGAATTTTATCAGCAGCAGATAATTATATATATATATATATATATATATATATATATATATATATATATATGTATATATATATATATATATATATATATATATATAGCGTGTTCTGCCGTACAAGTTTGTTTCACACTCACCACTCTTTAATCGGTTTAGAACGTCACTCTATCTTCTTGCGTTTCTTTCGCTTTATGATCTACGGTTGTCAGCTGTCCCTATTTTTTCGTTTTCAATTTATTTTCGTATCTTTTCCAAACTATTTTCGCCGCTATTGACGAAGAGTGTTCGCTTACAAATCAAATGTGTCATGATGACAGTATTTAGAATTGTATAAAATGGTTCTTCAGTATTTTTACATCCATAAATAATCGTAATGAATATAATTAAAAAATATAAGGCAATAATCGAGTCAAATATATTTTACGAACATTATAAAAACGTCTTCGACATATTCGTATTTCTTGTTCAAATTCAAAAGTTACGGACCTTTCATTATCATCAAGAACGTATAAACCGATACCGATTTTAATTAAAAAATTATTTTCTTTATTGAACAAGCACAAAACTTTTTGGCTATTAAGCCATTATCAAGTGAATATAAAAATAATTTAAAAATATACAAACTTATACAACTATAAAATGTAAAAAATTACTATATACACAAGTGCTAAAAAAGTATTTTAAATGTGGTAAACAACACAATCAACAACCACTAATATAAACAAAATTTGTTTTGCTCAACAATAACACAAAGCAACGTACAACAATATAAAATAAAATTCATAGAAAGTAATAACGCAGTAACAGATAAAATAATAACATCCAATATTATAATTTTTTTCTTTTTACACGAACAAAAATAGATAGCTAGAAAATAATAAAAATAAGAAATACTTGTCCATGTAAAAATAAAATTTATAATTCTTAGAACTAATTCTCATCAAATTTTATCATTGAATTTGCAACATAATCATTATCTGGTTCCTTTATTATTTCAATTTTTTCTAGTAGTTTTCTTTCTTTTTTTCTAGTAGTTTTCTTTCTTTTTTTAAATGTTCTTCTTTATCTAAAATTCTATAATTTTGGTTAATATTATCCATTTTGAGATTTAATTCTTTACAATGATTTCCAAATAATGATTTTTCATCATTGTTTATATATATATATATATATATATATATATATATATATATATATATATATGTATAAATATATATTTAAATATATGTGGATTTAAATATTCTTTAAATCACGATGTGAATTGTTCAGTTTTTTGTCCTATTTATTCTTTTTTACATTGATTGCAATTTAATTTATATACTCCTGATTTTTTAATATATTTCTATCTTCTATTTCATTGTTACTAATTGATTTTAATAATATGTTATTATTTCTTATTGCTAAAGAAACTATGTTATATTTGTTAAATATTTTTATTATTTCATAGGTACGATTTCCCACATAATTGATTGAACCGAAATAATTATTTTTATCGTTTCCTCTATTTTTATTTTTGTAAGATTTATACCAGATTTTATTAACTATAGTAGGATTATATGTATTATTAATTGCTATTTGTTTTATTAAGTTTTTTTTCTTTATTTATTTTATCATTGTCTGTTAAATGTTTTTTTTTGCTCTATTGACAAAACTTCTTAAACTGGCTAATTTATCTATGTTTGCCTGTAATGAATCTTTAGATAATAATATGTCTGTATAGGTTATATATATATATATATATATATATATATATATATATATAAATTTTTTCATTGATGATGTTAATTTTGAAATCTAGGAAACTAATTGTTTTTCCTCCTATTTCTAATGTAAATTAAATGTTTTTATTATAGTTATTTAAATTAGATACAAAATTGTTCGAAATATGATCATTATCGTTATTATTTCGTATTATTAAGATATCAATATATCTTCTGTGTTGCGGTTATTAACACTAATTACAAACAACATATGCTCATTCAAGCCTGATACTAATTTATTGCGATCTCCTCCTTCGTTGACACGCCGTGAAGAAATAGTCATTCGTCGTATATTACTAGGGCATACGAGTCTCGCTCATAGTCACTTGATCAAAAGAGAATCACCACCGATTTGTTCCTGCAGCAAAGTTGAATTAAGAATAGAACACTTTCTGCTACACCGCCCCGCCAAAATTAGAAGACTGAACGTATCCGATATGGTCTTCCAGCAGCACTAGAACGATTTTTGCAGCCAAATGCAACCGGTCCTATCCTACGTGCAACCGGCCTGTTTCAACAACTATAGCTTCCGTGTCCGTACCTCTGACCTCGTAGCAGTATACGGCACGTAAATCATCATCATATTCTCCGCAATTTAACATTATTTTTAAATATATTACTATTTTTAATATTATTCTTAATGGAGATCCCATCATTAAATCACTATTTTGTTTATAATATTTATTTTGAAACTGGAAATAATTTTGATTTAATACTATTTGTAATATTTCTATGTAATGATCTTTATATATATATTATTATTTTTAACATATTTTCTTACTATTACTACTCTATTTCCACCTTACTTTCAACATTATCACGATTATATGAACCAATTCGGTTATTTTTTTCGTTTCATAATAGTATCATCATATTCGTTAGATCGGACCGAGCATCTAAAAATTACGAATTCCAAGTCCTTTCAACTTTGTCCGCTATAGGTCCCTATTTTCCGACAGTCTTACTAGAGCGATGTTGCCGCAATTGATTGTTTTATTCTATCTATATTATGATTTCTGTCTATACGCGCATCTTTTTGCCTTCTATCATCCCTTTCTAGAATTAATTTTTCCACTCCGTTCCGACATATCACGTATCCGAAATACCTCGCTATGCGCTGCATTACTATATCTCGCAGGCGTACATCTGATCCTATATCGTAGATTCACATCATTCGGCGCCAGTAGAACATCTCAAAAGCATCAATTCGCCGCCAGCAAAACATCTCAAAAGCATCAATTCGCCGCATATAGCCCCTTTTAATGTCTAGCATTCCGCAGCATATAGAAAATCGGAGAAGACTAGAGTATTTATTAGGTTTTGTAGTTATTGAGATGTCGTGACTTTTCCATATATTTTGAAATTAGCCCAATGCCAATTTGGCTGTTGATATTCGGTTTTTAATTTCCTCCGTAGATCCACCGTGTTTGGTAATTAGAAATCCCAAGAATGTATCAACCACTTGCATCGTGACCAGTTTTCGTATGTTAGGCTAACTGTAGTTAATATTTATTTAATAAAAATTTACGTTATGGAAATTTAAGGTGACAATCCGATTACGTTTATTATAAACTCTACAATCTTTTATTTACTTTCTCTGATGTCTGTCCTGAATAAAATTATCTTCTTAATATAATCAATTATATATCGATAAATCGGTTATGTGCGTATATATTCTACAGAGAGACCAACAGAAGACGGGCGGTTTTGTTACTTTTCGAATAACTGAAAAACTACTTGACCAAAATTTTTGAATGGAATTTTATTTAGAAAAACGACAGATTTGTGACGATGACCGCCGTTTGCAAACTCAATTCAGTCTTTATAAAATTTTCGAAAACCTTTACGAGCACAGATGGCTGAATTTTTGAAATTTCTTCAGAAATCTGAGATTTCACGACTTCCAGATCTCGTGGAAGTATAAACGCGACCCTTAAGGTATTCCCGTAAAAAAAATCGCGTAACTTTGAATTCTTTTCGAAACCCTCTCCACTGTCGTGATCGATTCATGTCGATAATAACGTTCCACGCAAAACGCGTATTCCTTATCGTTAATAACATGATGACTGAAACTGGACAAAAACTAATCTCTCGTGCGCGCACTAAACGTGAAACACGCGGTTTGCGTTGCATCAGTGTTACCAACTGCGCTGTTCAAAAAATAAAACCGCCGTCTTCTCTGAGTCACCTTATAATAAATGATTTAATATCCCTTTAAATAATGTTTATTTAGTACGACTTCGAATCGTTTCGCGCTAACTTTTTTTTTTTTTTTTCGTGTGTGAATTGAATTTTCAATTTATATAATTTTCGGATTGATTAAATTTGCGGATCTTATTAATATTTTTTATAAAAAATATATTGACGTATTTATAAATGTATAGGGAAAATTCCTGCTAGTATTATGTAGCTAATAGTTTTGATACGCTTTGATCATTTTTATTATTCTCCGAAAATATCTAATTTATTTATTTTTTTTTTACCCCAGTTCGTAATATACGATATGATGGAGTAGGTAAATGTATTAGTAAAATTGAATAAACGTAAAGAGCCCATCTAGTTAAGTTTATAGAGCTCTTCAGTTTATTTTACAATAATAGTAATTTATGTTATTAATTAATTAGTACAATTGTAAATGTATTTTTCGATAGTTTAGCAAAATCATTAAAGTTTATATATTGACTAATATTGGGTAACACAAGTATCACTAAAATCACTATTACTATAATTACATGCTAAAAGTATGAGTTTAGTATTATCAGATAGGTTGCATACTTATTTGAATACGCTATTTTATATGTGTATAGATATATTCTCTTTAAACATACCGTGTAAACAAACTGTTCGTTCAAATAATTCGATATAAATATTACGTGATTTAATCGATCGTCCATACTAGGGAAATATTGTTTTGTTAAACTAATGTATTCTTGTCAAGGCATTTGATTTTTGCATTATAGTGATTATTCGATACAGTCTTAAATTGTTTCGCCGTCAATATATTTCCATCGTGTAAAGGATAGAGATTACTGTGTATTATTAAATTCATGGAGTATCTTTACGTTATTATTTATTTAAGAAATATATTAATATGGTTTTTGATTTCAAACATTAAGAGACTTGGCTAAAACGATGGCGCATAGTGCTTAATGAAAGTAAGTCAACACATATTTCTTTTACAAATCGAAAAATTAAACGCCTTCCAGTCAAGATAAATAATGTCATAATCCCGAACACCAATAATGTAAAATATTTAGGTATGCACTTAGATGCTAGGCTGACCTGGGGTACTCACATTCAGAAGAAAATTGAGCATTTGACACTTAAAACCAGAACTATGTCGTGGATGCTAGCTAAGAGATCAGGATTGTCATTGGAAAATAAAGTACTGTTGTATAAAACTGCTTTAAAAAACCAATTTGGATGTACGGAATACAGCTGTAGGGCTGCGCAAAAACATCCAACCTGCAAAAAATACAGCGATATCAAAATAAAATACTCACAACTATTACTGCAGCCCCCTGGTACGTGTCAAATTTTACCCTCCATAGTGACTTGAATGTTATGTTTGCGGAGGATGAAATCAAAATACAAGCAAATAAACATGTCGCCCGACTTAGCGTTCATACGAATTCACTTGCCATCAACCTGCTGGATAACTCTGGCGAAAGCCGCAGACTATGGCGAAATAAGCCTTTAGACCTTGTTTAAACATTATAGCGTTTCGACCCTCCACAAAACACTTTATTCGCTTAAATCAATCACTTGATGACCATCAATGTTGGTCAGTTGTGAAGGAAAAAAAAAAAAAGTAATCGCAATATTGACATATAGCTAAAATTAACCGCAACCATTCTTTGAAATGTTTTTAATTTCTTCTGAAATCGTTTTATGTTAAGCATATCGCGATATTTATTAGGCAAAATTACACTTTTATATAGAATCATTCTTATAATTTATTCTGTTTTTTTATTATTTAGTTTATTGAATATACTTATAAATTTACTAATTTTATTTATAATATAGTCGATTTGTTTATTTTTTTTTATTGCTATCGTTATACACCTAGCTAGTGCTATTTGGTAAGTTTTGTAATTTATAACTATATCATGAGTAGCATTCCATCCAGTGATGGATGCTATAACTGTATATATTAATACGCTTAATATTAAGTCCAGAGGTTTCGTTCTATCCAGTCGACGGTATTCAAGTTATGATCGCCATGTGATTATTGTGTTTTTCTAGACGGTTGACATATTTTTTGGCAACGATCGCGATTTCCTCTTTTATGGAGACTTCGCCTTAAGATCTTCATGAAGTGTAACATTAGTCACATACCATGGGAGCACTAGCAATATTTCGAAGGATTTTGTTCTGCATTCGTTGTAGAATAGCAATATTGCTTTTTTTCGCGCGACCCCATAATTGACAACCGTATAGCCAAATTAGCTTCAAGACCCGATTGTATAATAAGATTATAACATTTTAAATTGTTATCTATTAACACCTCTAAGTATTTAGTTTGTGCGACATACTGTATATTTAAACCATATTGCATTAAGTTTAATTTCTTGTTTTTTAATCCAATGTTATAAAAATATACTAGCGTTTATCGATTAAAGATGAACGGTGTCTTATGCGTTTTTACAGCAGTAGCTACAGACATTTTAACCGACTTAAAAACTACCCAAAAAGACGGGCGTATTTGTCGACTACCACCAATAACGGTATGTATCTTGATAATCTAAGTTTATTACGAAAGTTCTGTTCGAAATTCTTATTTCTATATTGACGCGTCTGGTAGGAGATCTAATAATAAAACGAATGTCGTATTTATCTGAGGACGTTTGAAAAATTTGGATAATTTAGGAGCCGAATATGAAGTAACGGCCATTTTGTCTAAGAAAAAACATTCTAGCCGTATATCGTAGTCGAATAACATTTATTTCTTACCTTAACACGAATCGTATTTTCCTAGGAGCGGGTATTCGGACGTTCTTAATAACTAAAGTTTCTTTTGTACGGTCTGTAGAAAAGTTTTTATAACCGTTATGTACAGAAAACTTTCCAGACAACTTGATTGGATATTGTGTACTTATATTTCCACGTTGCTGAAAGTTGTCCTGTTGAACGAACAAGTTTTAAGAAACGAATTTCAAATGACTGCCGCAGCGAAAAGTCGTAATGAAAAATTTCGAAACATCTCTTAATACGTTTACACGTTTCGATCGTAATTATCTTTTGAAACAGGGACCATTCCGGTCAATTAATTCAGCGTTCAAACTTTTCAGTTTTTTTTACTAATACGCATTATAACAGATCATTACACAAAAATAGGAAAAACAAAACTCACCAAACAAAATAGCAGAGGAATTAATAGTTAAGAAGAATGATGAGAAACTTCCTTCTTCAATATCAATGGTTTGCAAAATAATTTAACAGAACTCCAACAACTAATTATAAAGAAAAAACCTACCATTATCTGTTTACAAGAAACACACCTTCAACCAGCTCAGTCTCTATGTCTTCAAAATACTACAATCATTTCCATTATGACCGTACGTCAGAGTTACATGCGTCCGGTGGGGTAGCAACTTTTATCCATGAATAAACCAATAACAAACGAGCTCCGAATAAATACGTCAATACAGAACGTTATTGTCAATATTCAATTTTGTAAATCAACCTCTTTCCATCAACTTACTCTCTGTAACATGTATTTGCCCCCTAACTCCAAACCATCATTTCAGGAAATAAATCAACTAATATCTCAGCTGCCTAAACCGTTTCTCCTACTCGGGGATATGAATGCACATAGTTCATTATGGGGGATCTAATAGGGACAATATTTGAAAAGTTTCTTCATGAAAATTTATACACATCGTTGCTACGTAATGAACAGCCGAATAAACTCGACTCAGTGGCACTCTATCGGGCATTGATTTAATATTATCGACGAACGAAGTCTTTTCAACGTTTCAATGATCAACCCATCCTGATTTATGTCACAGTGATTACTATCCCTTTTTGCTTACTGATGAATAACGTAAACAGGAAAAACATAATTTTTAAACCACAGCGTTGGATTATAGTAAAAACTAATTGGAATAGGTATCGTGAGCTATGTAATTTACTCTTAATTCTAATCTCGCTAATATCGATATAGCGGTCGATAATTTTAGCAACCATATAATTGAAGCGACAGAGGAGTCTGTTCCAAAGACGTCTCCATTTATATCAATGCGCAATGTCTTCTGGCGGTGTCATGAAGGGTAAGTAGCTATCCAAACCCGAAACAATGCTTTGAAGAAATTTCGAGCTACAAGGCAGAATGCAGATTTAGATAACTTTCGCCTCTGTAGAGGACGCGTACGTTCAATTATCAAACAAAATAAACGGAACAGCTTAGTGAAATTCATTTCCGAAACCGATTCAAAACTCTGACATCCCACAGATTTGGCAAAAATCCCCATTATATCATTGAAAGAATCTGCAGGACTCGCGCAAGTTGCACAAGAGGTAGCAAATATATTTGGTAAATTGTTAGCTGATGTATCATCAAACAAAAATTGTGAGAAATATTATAGCACAAACCATTATAGACACGCACGAATATATACATACGCAGTGACACCAAAATTAACATATTCAAACACTCGAACATACTTCAATATATAAGGATCGTAAAAATTACTTATCCGGTCAAGCTTTCGCTTGTTGACAGCCATTTACAATTTGTACGATCCAACTATATTTGTGTTTCTTATGAAATTTTATTAATCAACATCATTCACTGATATCTTATATTTTGTTTTGGAATTTGATTTTTTCTTTCATTGTCGTATCAATTTAAATTTTGAACTAAATCTACTAGTTAATATATATATATATATATATATATATATATATATATATATGTGTGTGTGTGTGTGTAATAGTTATATGTACATCATATACATAGGCGTCATTTCAACTACAACTGATTTTTGTGCAATGACATTTACGGATACCGATACGGTGACAAAGTTCTGTCTTCGTTCCGCGTAGGTTTCGGTACAAATATTTCACCGGACGCATTATATAACGCTGGATTTGTTTACTATGTGAGCAGAATTGTTAACAAAAATTTTCTTTCACGATCTTTTCAAACCATTATAGCGCGCAATATGGATAATCTAAGTTGATCGTTAATTTCAATTTAAAGTCTACTATTCGTTCTGATGTTAAAATTCAAGAAAACTTAACGACCGTATTAATTAACACTTCTGGCAAGGCATAGAGTTCGACGACAACATTTTTTAAACGGTCCCGGCTTCGTATATACGTGTTAATATCTAAAATCTATCATGTAAAGCAAAAAAAAAACGAGCGAAAAAACTTCAAAGCAGACCTGAAAATTTCCGGAATGTCACTTTTTTTTTCATTTTTCGTTTTTTCGTAGTTATCCGGTATTAAATTACGCGTCAAATGACTTTTTAAAATCCAATACCCATCGAGAAAATAAGATTTAAACGAGTTTGGAGTTTAGGACGATATTAAGGGTGGTTGTATAACGGAGTTGATTTTAACGTTAGATCTAGGTAAACGTCGAGATCTGTCATTTTTATTATAACATAAATTTTACCAAAATCAACCGGTAACGAGATGTTGCGAATAAAATTCAAAATTCCTGGAGCTATTTTTAGGCGGGCATTTCTACAGTATTTTAGCACGGGCAATATATATATATATATATATATATATATATATATATATATATATATATATATATATATATATACTTAGATTAAAAAATCAGAACAAATAAAGAAATAACTAAAGTGAAAGTAATAAGGGAATATCGCGGTCGTAGGCTGCGTTTTAGAAAATTGAGCCTAATTTTTCCCCACATCTGGCTCCATCTGAAAAGTAAACGGTTTTGAACATGACTCGGAAACCTCGCTACGAAACATATTTATAAAGTGTAAAAATGGCTCAAACTGGATCGGAAACGATAATGCTCTATATAGGATTATAGGATCGAGGAAAAAATGAGTGGATACCGAACAAATAGAACTGAACGATGCGTTGAAACGGATTTTTAGAATAAAATGGATACGATCTGGTTACGTACGCTCGAATAGATGTCAATCGATGATCTAAGCTGGTGTTACAAATGTTGGCCCAATTATAAATGGAAACAACGAAGGCCAATGACGCGGAGTTACTACGATATGGTAGTTGGGAAGGGGATTAATTGCCGAAAGCGCGAGATAAATGTAATTGAAAGAGTTTGGGTGAAAGCCGTCACCCAAGAGTGGATAGATAAAGGCATATTACGATCGCACGATGTATACATATATATATATGTGTGTGTGTATGCGTTTTACACGTGTACATATGTGAAACTAAATATACTTATCTGAACTATAAAGGGCCGCCTAATGTTGCGCAATTTTGCAGTTTACGTTGAAGATAATGTAATAATCCCAAAAAGTTCATTTCAACTTCCTCGTTAGTTAGCAACGTCAATTAGGCTGGCACGAAGTTATTAACCCAAGTACGGGCGTTAATTTAGCGTTACTCGATGGATAGAACCGAATATCTGACATATAAGTTTCGGTTATCATCAGCGCTGTAGGTAAACTATTCAAAACTTTTACTAACCCCTTCGTCTCGTCGTAATGCAGAAAGACGTTACACCGTTAAATAGCGACATTAAATGTTCCTCTTTTACGCTCTGTCGAAGTCATAATAACAATGACAGTATGATAATAATATGTAAAAAATCGAAATAATTATTATAGCTGTTTTAATCGGAATCTGACTCTGTGAAGTGTGAAAGAATGTGTTAAATTGAAAAAACCGAAAAAAAAAATTTACTTGATTATTCCGCGAAAAAGCATGACAACGTCTATGTCCAAATAACTTCGTAATAATTATATTACTTAAAAAAAAAAAAAAAAAAAAAAGTCGTCGGGATAGCCTTACAAAAATATAAATAATCGTAATATTCTCGCGTGATGGCAAACCACAACACACCATATGCGCGCTAGTAACAATATAGTACACTACAAAAAAACACGCTGGCCTGCATCTGTCGTGACAACAAAACAATTACAATCAGTTCTCCCGGGTGTGTATCTATATACGTTAACGCCATATTATGATTGCATTGTACGCTACTTACACTATAAAACAATAGTCTAGACTGTATAGCCCGTTTTCTATGCGACGTTTACTCCTGCTTCATTAAGAAGGAATTTCTCATAGCCTTCTTTTTGGATATCAAAGGAGCTTTCGATAATGTCTCCCTCCCCATTCTATCAAATGCAATTTTAAAAATTGGTATTCCTGTTAATTTGGCCAAATTTCTATGTAAACTTTTCTCTAATAGATCTTTAATCTTCCTAAACCCACTTTCCAACCTCATTATTACACGTATTTCTTATAATGGACTTGCCCAAGGATCAACTTTGAGCCCTGTTTTTTTTAATATTTATGTTTTGGCAGTTTTTAAGTGCCTATCTGGAACGTCTTCCCGAGTTTTGTCTTATGCAGATGATTTTGTATTATACTCGTCCCACCAGAATTTTCTTGAAGCTATTAATAATGTTCAATCATCTATTTCTGTGCTTTGTAATACCTTTCAAAATATGAATCTCCTTTTATCTCCAATCAAGTGTTTGCGTTTTTTCACTTAGGCCATTTAGTTGTACCAACTTACAAATCAATATCTATAATCAACCGATTCCATTTGTTAAAAAAGTCAAATATTTGGGTTTATACCTGGATTCCAGATTATCCTGGAAGTCTCACATAACCGCTCTATCGACTCAACTCATGATGAACCACAATCCTCTGAAATCTATTATTAACTCTTGGTGGGGAGGTGATCCCGTCATTTTAAGTTTGTTATTCAGGTTCTTCATAAGATCTAGACTAGATTATGGCTCAATATTCTATGGATCAGCTGCCCCCTCTCTTCTCAAAAAACTGGATTGTCTTCAGAACATTGGTTTGAGGCTTATTACAGGAGGCAACATTTGATCTTGCCCTGTAGTATGTCTCCAAATCGAGACTTTGACTCCAACATTACATTTTAGAAGAATTTTCCTGACAGATAAATTCTTATCCAAATACTGCAATCTTCAAAATTATTCTCTCATAGATAATATCCTATATATTTTCAGTAACTGGAGGTTTGTTTACTCCAAAATTCCTCTTCTTGCCAAACGGGTTTCCCGATATATTGCATACAAGCCTGCGCTCATTCCTGTTTTTCCCTCTATATATTTTAACCTTCCCTTTGACATTAATCTAATTAATATAGACATATATATATTCACACATGTCAAAAATTAATTAAACTTAATTTACCTCTTGAATTAGTCAATGCTCATTTCCTTTTTATCACCGAAACAATGTATCCCGAATATATACAGATTTTTACCGATAGATCTACGTTACGAGGGTCCAATGAGAATGTGGGTGCTGCGTTTCTTATTCCGAATTTATTTATACAGCAGTTTTCTTTACCTCCGGAGACCTCCATATTTACAGCGGAGCTTTTAGCGATCGATAAGGCCTGTGAATATATTATAAAATTTCTTTCTTGTAACTGTAATTTTGTTATTTGTTCCGATAGCCTTAGTGCCCTTTTAGCTATTCAAAACAGTAGTTTTAATTATAAATCTCAAGAAATAAAGGAAAAATGCTTGATTATCTCTCAACATGGAGGTAACCTGAAGTTTTTATGGATACCTAGTCATTGTGGCATCTCCATGAACGATAGAGTTGACACTTTGGCGAAAAGTGCTATTAATTCTGGAGCTCGTTTTCCGTATATTCTCTTTATCGACCTTCATGACATGATTAGGAGAACTTTTAAAACTGACTGGGTTGAAAGTATACTTAATTCTTCAATCAAAGGTAAAACCTATAGTATGGTTCAAACTGAATTTCCCCAGGTCCTCTGGTTCAAACACCTTCACCCTGGTATCCCGATCACTACTGTCCGCAGATTTATCACTGTTATATGTAGACTGCGTTCTGGTCATTCTAGAGTAGCGATGAACTTCAATCTTGTAAATCCTTCTTATATGCATTGTACCAATCATAGTAGCGTCAGTTTTAGAGAAGATATCAACCATTTATATTTCAGCTGTGGGTGGTTTGAACAGAGACGTACGGGTTTGCTTGAAAAGTTATTCTCCCTTGGTGTTTTTCCTCCTTACTGTATCCTATCCTTGATATGTTCGGATGTTCGTTGATAGTTTTATTTAAATTCGTTAGTATCAATCATATTCTAATTTAAGTGTTGGTTTTTGTTCTGGGAGTAATTTTTCCGTTCCTCTTTTTATATGATACATTTTATTATGATTATCCTCTCTTGCTATATTCATATTTTATAGTTATTTCTCTTCTTTTAGTTTAATCTAATTCATTGGTTATATTTATTTATGATTTATTTTTGTTCTTATATTCATATTTTATAATTATCTCTCTTCCTTTAATTTAAGTTAATTCATTCGTTATATTTATTTGTTTTTTGTTCTTTTGGTGGCCAAATGGTATGTACAGCCAGGCCAATTAAAAAAAAATGCATACGTAAGTAGTCACCGACCTCCGATACGGAGACGGCACTTAATGACGATTATGATTAAAAAAAAAAATATTTAACATTAATCTTATGAAAAGACGCAGAAAAATTTCTAACAAAAAGAAAAATCAAAATAATAATAAAGATAAAATAAATGATTAAATCCGAGAACTGTTAACAACAGATTTTATATTTATGATTTATGACTTAATTTTGTATAATGCGTAATGATAATAATAATAGTAACGATTCAAAAATTTAAATTCGTTTCCAGATTATATTTTATTATTCGAAGTAATTTAGACGCATAAAACAAAAAGCCTATACGCAATAAAGAGCGAATGGCAAAATACAATCTTTTGTTCAGTCACGTCACAAACGCATAGCACACCTTTGTATACATAACGCTTGCAAACCCCATCTACAGATCACGCAATATTTTTATACAACGAACATTATACATACAATAAAACTAGCGCCTTATTGCTTAAATAGTATAATTCAACTTTCTACGTTTTTTCGATAGATAGAGCGCATGTTCGCTCTAAATTTAATATTTGCGCTCTAAAATATATAATATATCTAGTTCAGTACTATTTTCTAAATATAGTTAAAAAAGAAATTCCAGTTGACGGAATCTTGATTCGAATAAACCATGTACTTAGTTTTTACTACTGTTTCTGATCAAAAATACATGATTTACATCTTCTCGGGCTAATGTCTGAAGTAAACTTAGGTAACGAGAATCAATTATACGCAGAGTTACATATTTGACCATTAAGAGGTTAATTAAATAAATCTTTTACGGTGAATTAAAGAATGAGCAAAGCGCGTTACCTTGAGGCACTCCGCTAGTTTGCACCACCATATCGTTGTAAATGTGATTTATTTTTACTACATATTTTCTCGTATACAATTAGGTGTTACAGCAGTTAAACACGCTTCTTCTAAATCCGTAGTTGTATAATTTTTCTAATAGAAGAGTATCTATCGTATCAGAAGCAATAATAATAATAGTCATCATGACTAGCTATCGTACGTTCTATTTTTACGTATACAATGGACTAGCATTCAAAGCGTTAATTATATGCAGCGCGCATATGATGTTATAAGCCTCCAGCAATTATGCTACCGCGACATTAATAATAATACTATTATACAGATGAAAACAAAAGTATTTTTTGTATAATTACCTATAGGCTGATATTCATTTTAACGTAATATTTAGGAGAATTATCAAAAAGTAATTTATTTTTAAATTTTATTAATAAATTGGTCGGATAAGGTTATTGTAGCAGGGTGTTCCCGGTACTCAATGTCTTGTAACCTGTGTTATATTTTCTCTTATGTTTGTGACTCATGCAAATATATTATTATTATTATTATTGTTAGTTACTTAATTTAATCTCGAACGAATAACGGCATTTGAAATCGATAATATTAAGTTCTGATTTTCTGTTAGATATCGGAGTAGCTTGATGATAGCGTATTTTATGTGTGTTGAATAAATGTGTGAATCTTCTATCGAGAAAGATCTTAACTAAATAAATAATTATTTATTTAATGTAGATGTTTTTTTTTAATTGCTTACATATTACGGCGTACAAATTAAAGTATTAGAGGAAACAAATAATAAATAACGTTTCGTTTTCCAAAATCTCATTACAGTTAACATAATTTTACCAGATCTTTCAATATCGTTGCTTTTAAATTAGTTCGTATTCGTTTCCAGATTATCCGTATCCCCCTTCCTCTGGCCCATGAATAATTTTTAATATTTATTTCAAAATTATGTTTTTAGGTTAGTAATTTATAGCTCCTTAGACTTTATCGATACTGAATTTTATATGTACGAAATAATTACTTCTTCGTCTATATCATGAATGTCTAATATGTCGATCCTTACAGAACATCATCCGTATGCACGTATTTATTCTGTATCGTTCGAGTGAGAAATAAGTCGTTCATAGGTGAGAAGAATTAGTATATTTTTTATATACACACACACATGTATATTACACGTTCGAATAGTGACGTAAAAATTATCATCAGAAAATAAAAATATAAATAATCCTAATATTATCATCGCGAATGGCAAACCACCACGCACAACACCATATGCGCGCTAGTAATAATATAGTGTACACTATAAAAACACACTCAGAGCTGCATTGTATCGTGACAACAAATCGACTACAGTCAGTTCTACCGAGTGTGTGTGCGGGCCTATGTACGCTAACGCCATATGTTATGATTAACTAACAAAGTATGTATAGGTAAGTAGTAGCCTACCTCCATATACGAAGACGGCACTTGATGATGATACATTATATATCTATACTAATATATAAAACTGTAGTGTCTGTCTGCGATTTGCGAATATTTTCATTATAGTCGCTGCATCGGGATATTTTTATCACAAATTGTTGTCTGTCTGTCTTTCTGTTCCAATTTAACTCAAAAATTATTAAAATGATAATGATGAAATTCGCATAGCTTATAGTATATATTGCCGGATTCGTTCTAAGCTTTGTTCCATATTGATATCACAAATAGGATAGAAATTACAACAAATTTTTAAAATATATTTCCCTTTCTTTTAACAGTTTTATATTATAGTATAATATATGTATATATATATCCGTCCATTATTTCGGTCACGTCCCTAACGCAAGAAAATACACACACATATACATATGTCCGTTTCTATACTAATATATAAAACTGTAGTGTCTGTTTGTGATTTGCGAATATTTTCATTATAATTACTGTATTGGGGCTTTAAATTATTTGCAATTTCTGTGTCCTATTTGTGATATCAATGCGAAACAAAGCTAAAAAAAAATAATTACACGGGCAATATATAATTTTTCTTCTTGTTATTATTAATAGTTTCATTATTAATTATTTTACTTATAACCTGAAAAATGGCGTAACAATCTAAAAAAAAACCTTGTTTTATATGTATGTTTCAGAATAACTGATTTCTACGAGTAACTTTTTGCTGCTTATATATATAAATAAATTATAGGTACGTGTATGTGCTATATATATAAATATTTGTCTTGTTAGTAATTCGTATTCAGCATTTTGGCGATAACGCGATAAAAGCTTATTAAAGTATATACAAAAAAGAAATGTTAACGGCGTTTTCACGCTGTCGTGTGGAGTTGTTTAATGAAATTTCGTCGAGATAAAAGATTGCGGCCTGTTTGCTCTTGCACCCATTTAGCTGAAATTTGAGTGGTCTGGGGATAAGAGCGCCGTTAAATAAGCAATTAAAAGGAAACTCTGCCCGTTAAAGAAGGGAATTTATTCGCGGGCGCATACTGAAATAATACTAGTAATCACGACTACAATAATAATAATAATAATAATAATAATAATAATAATAATAATAATAATTTCTTGCCGTAGCTGCACGTTTGACTGTGGTCTAAAGAGTTAGTCTTTTTTCTTTTCTTTGCTGGTTCAATCCTATCTGTGACAGATTAAAAAGGGTGTAGGCAACTTTAACAATCCCGTTGTAATTGTACACTGCTAGGTACGATATTATTATACACGGATACACCGCCTTATAAATTAAACTTTTATTTTATCGTGTTTCGGTTTTTAATCTCCTGTTTGTACTTTTTATCATCCGACGAAATTAAGCGTTCCGGGAAATGCCCTCGCTTTCTTTAAAAAGAATTGATGATCCGTGGTCTCGATTGCGGGAATTTCTTTTATATTTGTATTAGTGTTTACTCGTAACTTCAAAATCGGCTGAAAACGCTACAGTCATAAGAACTGCAGCTCTGGCATTATGTTTGTTAGCTGCGGAGTACGGTTCAATTGCAAATTGTTTAATACCGAATAGAAATAATAAATATTTATCTCCCGAGCGGAATCGCGCCAATAGGACGCCATATAATAGCCAACAGAGAAATGATGGTCCGTTATCAAGACAAGAGACATCCGATGTATGATCAAATTAGGTGTACAGCCGAGAAACATCTTCATGAAAAGCGCTAATAAACTTACAGCGTGGAGAAGAACGGATGAACCTGTGAACCGAGAAATCCGGCCAAACTCAGTGAGACCACAGGAAGAAATCCTGACGCCAGGATATAAAGAGAAATGATCAATATGGCGAATGATCTACCGAATCGGCATCGGAGATGATGAATTGAGGTCTAACAAAAGTTCCGAAATGTCAGTGGGGAGAACTCCGGACAATGATGTCGCGCATACTGGAGTTTAAAATTAAACCAACGAGTTGCACAATGCATTATCCACCGAGAGGTAAACGACAAGGCTCTGGAATTCTGGCTGAATACTGGTGCGATAAAGTATAATTAAACGTAACGCACCGAAACGGAAAAGAAGAAGCATCACAACACACTATAGAATACGACTAACGAAAGTTATTGAGAATAGCTTGGAAAACAAGAATATCTGTACGGCTCTATATTTCGCGATGTTAAAGGGCATGGCGTCATGGACGATTGTATAAACTTGAACTACCGCTTCCTCGCCCATTGTATCTATTTAGTCGTATACATACGGAAGATACTTTCGAGTGAACACAATCGATGAATACTCATATACCGTGTATTTCGACACGTCGAATTATTTCGAGATATCCTAAAAGTTCCGAAGCAACATCGGAGAAGCACGTTTATAACAGCTTTGTTGAAAAACGCTCGATTAAGAAATTATACCGAAGTATAATAAAAAGAACAGCGCGGAACATCGAAACTGTTGGAAGTTTATCATGGCGATGGATAAGTCTTAGAACTGAACTAGTGAGAAAATTTGACGATCGAAGTCTGGTGAATTGGCACGCAGTAATTCTCAGTAAGTTTGGTTACAGGCAATTATGCTTCAGAAACATGTACTTACGTTTATATTTATGTCAACGAACTACGTAACGAATTATAATCGAAATGAACTAAAAGAACATATATATATATAATATATATATATATATATATATATATGTGAGAGGCATAAACACGTAATATAGACGGAAGCAAGAAAAATTATGTTTATGGTGTTAGGCACGTATATGTGTGTTTATATATATATATATATATATATATATATATATATATATATATATATAGTGCAGCAGAAAAATAAAAACTACCAAGAAAGTCTATGTCTACGGCTTTTCGACCCGTTGACCCAAAGCGAGAAAATAAATTCATACGGCGCCAAAAACTTTCCGGGGTGGAAGAAAACTATTGTCATCATCATCGTCACTACTATCATCGTCATTGTCATTCGATGGTGGTAATCTTTTTCAATGTGTCGAGTATGTGCATACTTCAAATTTTTCAATTTTAACTGCCGGCTCTATTTCGACCCTTTATATTACGTTTGCTGATGTATAGAAAGTGGGTAAGGAACGAATATAAAAGTAGACGATTTCGAAATATAAAACGAATACATTTGCCGAAAATTCTATCTATTTGAATAATCTCGAGTATTTATATACATATATATGTTATATATATATATATATATATATATATATATATATATATATATATTGTCCCTTTTCAATTTTCTTCTTACAAATATCACGCCTTTCTGTTTCCTCTCGCTTCATATATTGGTCGACTTCTAAATTTTTTTTTTGGTTCCTTTTATTTTACATATCTATATATATTATCCATTTTGTTTTAGGCGTATGGTATAGTAAATTTCCATAAAACTGCGCAGTTTTAGGCAGATTGCTCGGCTATTACTTTGACCTGGAAACGTAATTTCGGTTGAGTGTGTCTGTGTGTGTGTGTGGGATTTACCCGTATTTTATTTTTATTATATTGTCGTTATTTTATATGTGTTTTTATTATTATTATTATTATCGTGTTGACGATAATTGGTGAATGAAAAACAGATGAGTCAGTTTACGTAAATGCGATAAATGAACGTTTAAACACAATGTATCATTTTATTCGTACATTCGTCGCTCCTCTGTTAAATGCGATATTTACATTTTATCTTTCCGTCTATCGTTTGATACGTGTTTATTGCTATTTTATTTTTAGTTTATGACGTGTACATAATAATATGTCTTGTGAAAGTACCGTATCATCTGGTACGAATGAGATGATGTTATAATACGGTAGATCAGTTGGCGGTTTATAAATTTTAAAATCATAGCCGTATCTGGGTGTCGATCGAATGATAAAAATGTTACGACGGTTTAAATTCGGTTCTACCGATCTTATTATTGATAGCGGACTCCACTATAAGCCTTACAAACGTTACAAAGCCCTTTGTGATAAACACTGCGTAAGGATACTATAAAAAATTTCAATTCTACGTTAATACCGTGTAAATACACAGTCGCTATATTTATTCAAATCGGTCATCATCATCTCGGTAATTAACTCGAAATAATTTTAGTCGTTATAATTTTCTCTTACCTAACAACTTTTACTAATATCGCTTATTGTTCGTTCGATTTGTTCTTATGAATTTTTAATATCACATTATTAATAATGAATTTTTTTCCGCATATTGCGTTTTGAAAACGTAAATATTAAAGTAAATTCTGTACGACACAAAATGTTCGTACCGTTCGAAAAGAAAGAAAAGAAGTACATTTCGATTAATTAAATTTTACTCCCGAAGAAAATAATAACTTATAATGTTCTATCGTTCCGAAATATAAAAAATTTCTTAACCGATAAACTTAATAATAGTTTTTTAAAAATATACATAATTGATAGTTATAAAAACATTCATTGCTTAATGAAATTTACAGGAAAAATTAAACCTGCAACGTGTAATTCATAAGTAAATTTTAAACACAATGGTTAAAATAATTTATAGCATTAAAAAGAGAAAATAATACAAAAATAAATCAAATAAAATTGATCTATAATATCGAATTTTAATACTACCCTAGTGTAAGATATTATGTTTAATTCGTCTATGTTTATATTTTTTATACCTGTGTCGTAGAGAGACTGACAATCGTAGTTTCCAATTTCATTCACATTTCGGTCAGCAGACGTACCGTTTGGATATTATTCGAATAAATTGTATATTCGTTAATAATGATAAATATGCCGGTAATGAAATCGTTGAACATCATATCGTATTGCCGGTTATAATTACTCGAGACAGTTATAAAGTGCGTGCGAGTTCTTTCCGTAAGTATACAGGATGATAGTCTAATCTCTATATCCTCGCTCCATCTTCAACCTTTAAGTATCCGGTTGCAAATCGCTGGAATTGTATTTATAACGGGCCGGTTAATTTCGTTTCGTGTCTTCTGAATGACGACACGGTTGGATGTTGCAGCACATTCCAATAACTAGTCCGTATAGGCTAAATTATTATCCGATAATCTTTTATACTATAAACCCAACACTTCAAATAACGTTCCAGTAATCGATACAGTTGACAAATTCTTTATCCTCAATCTGATCGCCCTCAATCATAATACGACGCTACCAAGTTAACCTTTTTTCATATAGGCGCATACCTTTAGGTGATGTAAATACCGGAACCTGTTTACGATTAATGTACAAAACCTAGATGTAATTCACCGTGTGTTATGGAATATAGTTTTCCATACGTTACGATTAGAAGATCGTTCCAAATAATTTTTCTTTATTTTTTTAAAAAATATGCAAAATTCAAATTTATTCAAACTACTACTACTACCTGTTAGCAGATTGATTGGCTTTCCTCAAATTTTTCTCCTTCATACTGATCTCGAGCAAAATTCATCGTGGTGTCTGAAACCATCAAAAAAATCTTTTTTTATCATCCCTCGATTTTGTGTAAATTATACCCACGATTTTAGTAAAGACAAAACTCCTTTTATCAACCCTTTAGTCCGGTTATAATTTGCGGCTAATTTATTCACTCCTTTAGCTTCGTACCTGTTACGATAGTTATTAGTAGCGCGACGACCCGTTGAATTATTTTATTCTGTAAGCTTTCTCATCTTTCCAAATGGTTAATTCAATGTTATATATATATATATATATATATATATATATATATATATATATATATATGTATATTTCTCTTCATTAATAACAATAAAATCGGTCTGTACAATTATTAAGGATTCGAATGCAATTGGGATTTCCTCTGAAACTACGTTTTAACGCGAACCGACCGAAATGTCGGTTTTTGCATCTGTATCCTCGTCGGCGTCTTAAGATATGACGACGATGACGCCGTTAGTCATTTGCCGACGAGTTAAACGGATCGGGAGAAGTGGCCAAAATTCTTCTCGCGTCGTCTCTTCAATGTTGTTAGGTAGGAAATCCGTTTCCCGAGAAATTTTCCTTCCAGTATTTTACCGGAATTTAACTAATTAGCCCTCGAATACAACCGAGCGAATTAGGAACGTACAAGTTGCGGAGAGTATCATTTGCATAAAACTACTATTACAGATTTCCCTCTCGTACAAATACGACTTGGTCGGTTTAGGAAAATCGCGATTTCCTAATTTCTCGGACAACGTATCGGAGTCGACGATAATTTTCTGCCGGATCTTCAAGTTAATCATTATTTCCGCTGGTTGGATCGTTATTACAATTTTTTCCTTTTAATAATAACGTGTTTCATAATATTGGTTCTGCTAGTTTGGTTGTACAAGGCTGAAATTTGAATGTTTGGTAGAAGTATTATAAAATAAATTAGAAAAACACGAGCATGTCGAATTACAGAAAAAATATGCTCTCGAGTTTCAAAAAGAATTTTACAGTACCGACAAATCAAATGCTACAGAAAATTAAGGACACGTGATAATGTACACCTAGAATCCACGCTGATCGTGGAAAGCATTCTGCGCCTAGAAGGAAATCGAGAACAATTATCGTCTTAGGCGTATCGTGATATATAAGAAATTTCACACTTGCAAGATTCCGTTCCATAATGCGTCGCTAGAAATATTATGCAGTTTGTTCTGTCCTTCGTTTCCTTGAATTTATCCTTCTATTACGCCGCGTAAAGACCTTCATGTCTGAGTACGTGTTTTAACCGCGCGTTTGCAATACTTTATCCGTGCAACCTTGTTCAATTCAATCTTTAGTTTATTCGTGTATCGCGATGTCTTCTGTTATTACTTCACCGAAGTATGTTTGTTGAATTTTCTGACGATCCATAAAAAGCTGTTTAGTACTTCTTCTTCTTCTGGCAACCCGATTCGGGTAATTGTTTAACCATCAGCATGCATCGAATGGACAATCTGTTGTAGCCGGTTCTTATTTCTTGCTATTTTGACCAATTCTTCTGTTTCATTGTTTAGTACTATATATATATATATATAAGGATTAATACTCATTCTAGACATCCTATTTCTTCAAGGAGAAGAAAAATCCTACGTCAACTTTAGTACAATCGATGAAACATACGGTTCTTCTGAATGTAATCCGTTTAGATTCGTATTATTACAAAATAATCTGGAAATTGAAAGAAACGTTGATTAGAACCAAGAAAGAAAAATTTCTAAGATACTAGAAATTTGTACTATTAAAAAATTTCCCTCTGTTTTTTTTTTAGTGCAAAAAATTTTTTTACGGGTTCAGATGTGTATATCTACCGATCTATATTTATCAATCGCTCAACAACGTTTCTACTATCTCCCGTTGATAAGTTCTCACGGAATCCAAAATTTCCTACATTTTTTTCTTATTATTTGTAATAACAATATTTCCGAAGTACGTAAGACTTCTATATTCCGTATTTTGAACCGCGGTTGTTTTCTTTCGAATTGGAACAATCACTGAATTGAACGTTTCCAATTTAATGTTGTGATATAAATTTTCCACATAGGCATACCGTGTTGACCTTTTTTCTATTGAATTTGCTACTTTTATTTTAAGTAGTTTGATGTTCCTCAAGTATCTAATTCTTCCAATTTTTGGCACCTTAATCGTGATATATTTGGCCGGTTTTCATTATTATTAAAATACTACTACTATTATTATTATTATTATTATTATTATTATTATTATTACATTCTTAATTTCCATATTAGGAAGATGAATTTTTTCATCCTTCCGTTGTCTAATATAGGCTAGATAAACCACTCGGGACGATTTACGTAGGATAATAATCGTATAATACAGATCACATCGTCAACGACGCTTGAAAAAAGGTGAACACGGTTACAACAGAGTTACAGGTGAGTTGACGCCTCGGAAACCTTATTATAAGTTTAGTCTGCAGTTTTTACATCCGTTTTATGGCGCTTGCCTCAATTTATCCAACTAGTAATTTTATTTTCCGCTTTTCTTATTCCGCCCGGTAATATTAAACCTCTTTCGCCAAGAAAATAATCATCCGGTTAGGGTTTTCGTTTAAATATAAATTCCCAGAGACTACGACACCTTCTCTCTTCGTCGCTCAGGCTTATAATGATTATCGTCTACTTCTCTCTTGGAATTATTAATTATAATTTCTTTTCTAACCAGCTGTTTTTCGTTTATGTCTTTCCATTTACCGGCGTTTCATTTCGTCGATGACTGAATTAACCGAAGACGAACTTTCTACTCGAGAAAAGAGTACATTAAAAATTTTATTCAACTAGGACGTTTGCTACTCTTTGAAGATATCTTCGGAGAAATATTTGTAAAAGTATTTGTTTAATTCTCTAGTCCAATTAGTGGACGTCTATGCAATTAAGCGGTTAATGGTAATAGAGAAACTACATTTTGAATTACGATTCAAGAGTTTTACTACCATTTTTGTATATTTATTACAGCAATTTCCTTCATCGGTTACCTGAAAATTTTTAATAATCGTAAACAATTTCGCTTAAAAAATACTTATAATGCACATATACTCAATGTGTATAAGACTCTATGCTTCGGCGCTCTGCTCGAACAACCTGAGTTCAAATTCGTGCAGGATCGGGAATTTTTAATTACAAACGGACCTCTAATCAGCTCAACTATCTGAAATGAGTACTATCTTGCTTGCAGAGAAGTCAATGGTAAACTACCACGTATTAGTTCGCCTAGGGTACGATTTTTTGATTTGTAAATTTTCGACGAGCACCAGTTGGTAGACTTAAATATTGTTATTCATACATAAGGTACTATTATTACAGTTCCTTATGACTCGGTGCGTGGAATAAATAATAACTAACCCTTAAATGAAAAAGTTCTTATGACCCTGAGAGAACGACGGAGTGTGGTTTCAAGATTCAAAGGTGAGAGACAATCGTCTGACTCGGAAGAAATTATGCACCGAAAATTTGCTCCTGAAGGACGTACAGGCCTCTGTAAATGAATAGCGTTCGACCTTTTTTTCTTATTGACTATAAGAACAGTGGATCCGGTGCTCAGTCATGCCCTTATCTCCAGTCCGATTATTTTTTGAATATAGTTGAAGAAACTGAAAGGCTGTGACGAGAACACTGAACTCAGTTCCGAACAATGATTTTTCAAAGGACATGGGAAAGTTAAAAATAACACCGTATGTATATAATGTAAAAGTGACTACTTAGAATAAAAATTAAATAGTTCCAATTTTTGAAGAACCGAAATCAAGACAAGGAAAGAGCTGGTCGCGCAAAAGTAAAGCATCGACCGACGGGTTTTCCATTAACGCAGATAATCGTTTCGACAAGTTACAAGTGGACGAGTCTGCTATCTATGACGCTATATTTCCAACTTGGGATAAGGTAAGGATTCCGTCAATTGTTTTAATGAATAATAGAAACGTTAAACACGACGACGTAATTATTAAATTAAAATCGGAATTTAAAATACGCATTCGGATAAATAGGAAACTATTTTACACGAATACAACGGACGATTACGATGCATTATTAAATTATTTGAAAGTTCATAATGAACAATTCTACACGCATCTCCCGTCAAATAGCAAACCTTTAAAGATGGTTCTTGAAGGTTTACCGCATGGAATTGCTGTAGAAGATATAAAGAAGTCAGTAAATGCTGTTACTGCCGTACAGACAGTAATACAATTTAAACAAAGGAATAATTCGTCAAATGGGCAGCCAATTTACCTAATAATTTTTCCACACGGTACAAATGTCAGAACTGTCCTCCAAATGAAAACAGTATTTTACTGCATTGTGTCCTGGGAAAGATATATGCTCAAAATTCAGTGTTTAAAATGTCAATGATATGGACATGTATCAGGTAACTGTAATCTGATTTTCAAATGTATGAAATGTGGGAAAACACATCCAATTAATCGGTGTAGCCGACACAGCTGCGATTAAATGTACAAACTGCGGGGAAACACATATTTCAAATTATAACGAGTATGAAGTGCGAAAGAAAGTGCTAGCGCGAAGATCAGTAGGGAGGAATTCCACCTTTAAATCAAAATTAATAACTAATAATAATAATAATAATAATAGTAATAATAATGTTAATAGCGTAAATAAGCATAATAAACGAAGTAGCGTAAGTAATAATAAAATAATAATAATAATGCAGAAAATAGAACGCATGCGGGGATGGATAGAGGAATAACAAAAAATCATAAGCTGAATGAACAGTGTAACGTATCAGCATTCAATGAAATATTTAATTTCATTAAACAATATAATGTAGAGATAAAATCATAAGTAATCTTAAAAATTCTGATACGATGACCAAAATAATGATGATTATTGAAATCGTATTTATGCATTTCTTTAATTAAGGAGTTAAATCATACTAAGAAGCACCAACATTAGCATAATAGGATGGAATGCAAATTCCATTAAGCAAAAAACTAAATGAATTGATCCATTTCCTTTATAATAATAAAATAGATATCTTAGCTGTTTCTGAAACTAAACTCGATCAGAGTGCACCAATCAAATGTCCGGGTTACATTGTGTATCGAGCTGATCAATCTAGGCGTGGTGGAGGTGTTGCAACACTTTTGAGGGATACTATTCGTCATTGTACCTAAAATTTCTTTAAGAACGTTACAGGCTATAGGTATTGAATTAGAAACTGAATATGGTTCAGTTACTTTGCTAAGCGTTTACAGATCGTCGAAAAACATAAGATATTTTATACATGCTCGAAATTATCCATTTAATAAATTCAAAAATGTAATTATTATAGGAGATCTAAATGCGAAACACTGTGTGCTTAATAATCGTAACAATAATTTCGCAGGGAAACTGTTAGTGCAGGCTTCATTAAAACTTAATTTTAATATTCTAGCCTCCGGGAAACCTAGATTGGCATAATGGTAAACCTAGTATAATGGACTTAATATTAACCAAACGTTTCAACAAAATTACTATTCCTGCTTCATTGTCATGTTTATAGTCAAATCATAATTCTTGCATACATAATGCCTGTAACAAATGCAGCAACATTACAGCAAACCCAAAAGAAAAATATTTTTATATAAGAATTCAAACTAGCCAGAATACAAACGACATAAATCTCCGCGATACTTTCAAGAATGATACCGTATTCTAAATTCACTCACGCAATCCTGGCAGCTGCTGATATATGTATTCCTCAGAAAGCATCATTTAAATTTCCGTTATTACTTATTAAATTGATTAAATCATACTTAAGCCAGAGAACATATTACGTTACCAATTATTTCGAAAAATCGCCATGCAGGTGTTCCTCAGGGGAGTATACTCGGGCCTTATTTGTTCCTAATATTAATGAATGACCTTCCAGAACTGCCTTTCGTTAGTACTGCGTTGTATGCTGATGATCTTGCCTTATATGTATCTTCTTATAGCACAGATACAATATATAACCGATTGCAAAAGGCTGCAATTAAAATATCTAAATATTACAACGTATGGAACTTAAAATTGAATGAAGAAAAATCAGAATCAATTCTATTTACTAGAAGACGACCACTATCTCTAACTGAAATAACAATAAATTCTAAAAGAATTCCTCGGGTCAAACAAGTTCGGTGTCTAGGAGTTATCTTAGATAGCAGACTAACTTTCAATAACCATATTATATTCGCTATATAGAAAAAGCGCATAAAACTATGTGCACACTTTTTCCATTATTTAACAGGAAATCGGTTCTCAGTTATGTAAATAAAAAATTAATTTATACGACTGTTATACGCCCTAGATTAACCTATGCTTGCCCTATATGGTCACCAGTGTCTAATAGTACATATAGGAAATTACAAGTAGTTCAAAATCATTGCTGCAGAATTTCGTTGAATGCTACGCGATCATTTAAAAACATCCCTTACATATATTCATTAATTAGTAAAATATATATTTTTTTTTAAATAACATAATTACAACTGGCCGAGAGGCCATCTAGCAATTTTTATGAAATTCGAAGTAGCGTGAGAGAGGTCAACATTCATTAGTGCTCCCCAAAGAATTCCAGTAGAAATTAGAGTAAATCAAACGTCCTGGTTCGTTTTAATCGGCGTATCTGAATACTGTTATCTAATAAAATGATGACCAGTGTATTTGTATGATACTCCAAGCGCCTTTTATCCTGCTCAACCGCGTGTTTGACTTCGTCTTTAACATAAGGAATGAGAAGGTCACGATGTAAAGTATAATTCGAAACATACCAAGGAGGAGCAATGAGTAACCTAATGGTCTTATTTTGGAACCGCTGTATATTATTTATATGGCTATTTTTTGCGCAGCCCCACATCATCAGGCCGTATCGCAAAGTAAATGTGGCCTGCGTGCACTTACTTTCATTAACTGCAATACGCCAACGTCTGAGTCAGGTTTCGATTTTTATTAAAGACCGCTGCAGAGTTTCGTGGACTAGGTTTTGCTCTTTGGCTACAGCTAAAATGGCTGTATCGTCCGCAAACGTGGCAGTTATAACATCGTCACTAACTGGAAAATCAGCCGTAAACAATAGATAAAGCACCGGACCTAAGACACTCCCTTGAGACACGTCAGCGAAAACATTATAGATAGTGGAGTATTCGTTTTCGAATTTTCGATTTAAGGAGAAGGAAGTACGGATGAGGAAGAATTTTTTTAAGTTTATATAATAGCCCATGATGCCATTATCAAAGGCTTGCCTGACATCTAGGAACACACCGGGACATACTTGCTTGGCATCAAAGCCTTCTTGTATCGTATGTACAATTCGGTACACCTGTTCGATAGTCGAGTGCTTCTTGCGGAATCCAAACTGATGATCGGGAATAATATTCTCCGATTCTAGGATAGGGTTTAACCGGTTTAATATGATTTTTTCAAGCACTTTTGACAAGATAGGTAATAAGGATATAGGTCTATATGGTGTGACCAAGTCCGGTGACTTATCCAATTTAGGTATTACAACTATTTGCGCCAGTTTCCATGACAGAGGAAAATAGTGCCGGCGAAACACTGCGTTAAAAATATTCGGCAATTCTGATAATAATTTTTCGGTGATTAAATCGAAGGCCGGGCTTTTTTTATTATTTAATTTTTTGAATATACATTTTATTTCTCCTGGGGACGTTGGCGCAATAGGGTGACTCATTTGAAAAGGAGCACTTAAAAATGTCATTATATCTTCGGAATTAACAGTTTCAGAGTTTGGTTTAAAAACTTCAGAAAAATGTTTGGCAAACACTTCAGCCTTCTCTCGACCATCCCTAGCCCATGTTCCATCGGGATTTCTAATCGGTGGAAAAGGTTGTATTGGCCTATTACGACTTCGAATCGCTTTCCACAGGCTATAGTCGGAAGTTTTCAAGGGAGATAATTCTTGTGAATAGCGCCGTAGAGATTCATTTCTAATTTCCCTAATTAATGATTTAAGTTTTTTGATTTTTTGTTTAATAAAGACTTGTAAACTGGGTTTCTAGTTATGTGCCACTTTTTCCGAATGTTTATCTTTTCTTTAACTAGAGCCAGAACGTGATGCGGTAAGTTATTTACTTTTTCGATATTTTTAATTGGGGGTGAAGATTTCCACGCTATGCGTTGAATAGTTTCGGTAAAATACTGTATATATCTATATCCTTTTCATTTTTCAATGGTAGTTTTAATTTTAAATCGCTATCTACAGCTTCCCGGAATTCATTCCAGTTGGTGTATTTATTATGCAGGTTGGTAGGGCTTTCTTTCCTTATTACACCAGTACTTACCGTAAGTACCTGATCAAAAGATGTTTTAGCCTCGATATTGAGCATAGAGATGCCTTCAGTAATGAAAAAATCGAGCGCATCTGGTTTTTTGTTTCTATCGGTTGGCCAATATGTTGGCTCACCTGTAGCAGCACATCCTAAAAATTTATCCTGAATTATTTTTTTGTTCAGTAAGCTACCTCTTTCATTTGTAAACCTTGACCACATCTCACACCCTTCGCATTCCAGTCACCGCCAGTTATGAACTTATGGAATTACCTGAAATAGTTATATCAATGGTTTGGGATTTATTTTGGTATACGTTACCATTGACAATTTTAATATCAGTTTTATACTTTTTTTCATAAAGTTTCTGATAGACAGCGCAACCTTTATAGTTTGAAGGGTGATCCTTTTCGCACAACGCACATTTAGGTAATGTGTTAGAGTCTTTTCTATACTCAGCGGAACTATGATTTTGTCCGCATTTTACGCATCTAAATGGGCGATTACAGAATGACCGCGTATGTCCCCAAGATTGACATCGTAGACATTGTGGTATGATTTTTTTGGGGTGTGGGGCTTCAACTTTTATTTTTGAATATAATAGATAGTTTAGATTGAAAACATCTTTAATATTTTCGGTAGGTTCAAGATCTAAAGAATGCAGAGGCAAGGGTTCTTTCGTGATTTTGTGTCTAACGTTTAACACGTTTCGAACAATGAAATATTTTTCTTTAAGCGCATTTTTTATTTCATCCTGCGTGAAAGAATGATGTAGATGTCTTATAACAATTATATATGCCCTTTCTTGTTTAAGTTGGTACGTGTGAAAATTTACGTCTTCACTTTTAAATGTAGTGACGAGTTTCCGATAGTCTTTTTTTAGTATTCACTTTGACCGTGTTTAGTTTGAGAGTTTTCGATGTAAACTCGTGAGTACCTAAGATTGCAGTTATTTTCTTCATCATGGAATTTGTAACATCATTGGAAATGAAGTAGGAGAAGGATTACCGTCGTCGTTACCCACACTTTCTTCACTATATAAAGGTCTAAAACGATTCCCTTTACTCAGGTAGTTGGGGAACAATGCATTTTTTGGCCTTCTTTTTTGGTATTTACTAATCATTCGAATCCATTTCGCTCTCATTTTCAGAATACGCGCTTTCTATTTCATGCATTGTATGGTCAGCAGAAGAGCCAGCTTGTTCGTACGCTAAAGCAGATGTTGTTGTAAAATAATTATTATTGGGAATGATTTACATTATCAGATTGGGCAGGTAAAAGATAAATTTGTTGTGGTATAGGTATCACGTAAGTCGTGGCCTGAGGAGGAATAAACTGTGGCACTTGTAGTACTTGTGTCGTATGTGGTATGGTATTATATTGTATCGTCGACGATGGCTTGTGTATACATATTAGACAATGATGGTGTGTAAGTAGACGTAGTCGCTGTCGTTGTCATCGCCATGAGCGACCACAGCAACTAACGCCCGTTATGGTGTGTATGTGTATTCGTGTTAGTGCGATTATATATATATGTGTATTGTAATATGTATTAAGCAGAACAGATATACGTAAGTGTATTAAATTTGATAATAACGAAAAAAGTATAAACAGTTATTATGTAGATAAGATAAATAACAAGGTTAGGTTAGGTTAGGTTAGGTTAGGTTAATCTCACCGATTTGCAGGTTCCCCGTGGATAGATAACTTTATCGAACGACGAATAGTTATTAAGAAACGATACGTATATAAGATGAACACGAAACATAACACGCGACACGGCTAACACGCGGACTTACTTCTAGTAAAATATTGAAAATTTTTTATTTAAAACTGTAAAATTCATCAAAATAAATTAATTCGAGTAACAGGGAGTTACAATATAGAACACCTACGCATACGTTATACTAAATATAAGCATCGTAGATTAAAACACAGATTCTTGTAATTATTAACCTATTGTTAAGTATAAATATTTTAAAGTTAAATTATTTCTAAACACATTGTTTTTTGTTTTATTAATTTATCGATTTATTAATTTTTGTTTACTCAGTGTGTCTGTTTTTTCTGTAGATTTTTTTCATATTTTCCTGGAATAATTTCAAAAGTATATTATAAGTTTTGTAATTATACATATTTGGAGTTGCTAAGGTTTATGTATAGATACTTAGCTTTAAGTTATGAAAGAAAATTGTTTTCAGTTTATGTGTAAAAAATATAATAAAAATTTGTCATTTCATTTCATTTCCTTAAATTTTTTTTTTGCAATTTTTAACGCGTTCTACGGCTTATTCTAGCTATCTTACATCTAATTTTATCAACAATTTTATAATCTACGTAGTTTACGTCCAATTATCTGGAATAAGTTACCAGCCCAATGAAGGGCACTAAAATTAACTTATATACGTGGAACAAACATAATGCGTATATATAATTTATGTTCAAACATAAGCCCTAACTCATAAATAAATAATTATGTTGATAATCGTCGGTTGTCTTTGGTTCTGTAATTTTCGTTTACATTTTTTCAACTTAAAGATTTTTTTTTAATTTAAAGAAAATTTTTTTACTACTTCGGAATGAGGTTTTTTTTGTTATGACCAACCAATTTTTGTTTATGATCATTATTATTATTTATTTTTCCGAACGGATAGGCGACACGCATCCGAGTTTGGAATTTGTTCTCTTTTCACAAAATTCTCTGCTGTTTGATCCTATATTATTATTATTATTATTACTACTACTACTATATATATATATATAAGTGTGCGTGTGTGCACCCGTATACATAATCTACTTTTTGTTCTTGTTGTTATCGCCATCTTCCTCTTAACGATCATTATCATGGCCCTCTATTTTCGGCATCGCTACTTCTTATGATACACTCCTGGTATTCGTTGTTTATCATTCGTTTATACAAAGAATTTACTAAAAAAAAATTCAATTTTCCTTATTCGTTAAAAAACGACAATGGTGGAAACCTGAAATTTTTTAATACACCGCATTGCGTGTCCTGCTTTGACTCGTTCTTTAGGACTGCAATATATATATATATATATATATATATATATATATATATATATATATATATACATATATATACATACATATATATATATATGTATATACACATCATACATACATACATACATATATATATATGCATACACGAATGCTTCTTGTAAATGCTGGAAAATTAAAACCGGAAATAATGGGCTGTAAACTTTATTTACAAAACCAAAGAATACTTGCTTCCTAGTTTAGTTTTTTTTTCCTATTTCTCCAACCGGCTGCTATTATTCCCATCTGACTCGGCAGAGCAAAAGCTCTCTTTCCGTAAGCTCGACTTTCATTTTCAGTACGCGGTCCGGTAAAAGCTCGACAAAAATGATAATTTTTCAAGTCGCCTTTGTAATTATCCGCATTTTCTTTTCCCGAAAATGTCACTTTAATTTCTATCGTTGTCGCTGCCGCGAACTCTATTATAAAGATTAACACACGAACGTTTTCATATGTTTTACGAATTTCAGATTGTTACAAAACCCGTACGACCGGCTCCAATATTTCGTATTCGCTATAATGCAGACAATTTTTCTCTGTGCGCTTTTCCGTTCAGGAAGAGGACCTTACCCGATAATTGTTAAGAGGAGCAATGAATTAAGAACGATATTCTATCTGCTTAACATATTATTTTCGAATACACTCTGATTCTAGAATTAACTTAGGTCGAAGTAAATAAAAACGAACCTAACCGATAAAATTCATTATCTACACATCTAAAGACGGATACTAACGATATGAAATGAAGAACAAAGCAAATCAATAACGTTCAGGATTCAACTTGCTAATTGTGGAGGGTCTTTACTCCTTTTCAAATTTTTTTAAAAATATCTCCAGAACGAAAACGACGCAAACGAAGATACACGAACTTACAGATAAAAATTCAAAATGGCGTCTGAGGTCCGACTTCCAATCTTAATATTTCGAAGACGAATGTGGTATAAAAACGAAAGTAATAACTGCACAAACTAGCGCGAATTAACTGCACAAATCATTTTTCAACTCGAACTTCGAAATGATGATATATTCCGATGCCAAAATAATTTTTTATGTACAAATAAACTAATAGTGCCACACAAATTTTCGGATCAAAATTCGAAATAGGTGGTTGGTGAAGTGGACAATTAATTCCGTGAGTATTTGCTGAACAGCGTGATCGTTCACATTTTAGATTTATTATTATTATAATAAAAATAAACAACAAAAAGAAGGAGTTAATATCACTAAAAATGTTTCTTTATGAAAGATCACAAGCTGACACGCTGGAAATAATAAAAGAAAGAGACAAAAATAATTCATTAAATTCAGCGATAAATTTTAATGAATAATTAATTCTAACAAGTATATTGTAAATTTCATTTTTATACTGGAAAACTATTTTCTAATTTTTTCTTATTATTTTTATTTCACTGGCTATTGTGTTTTTGAATATGTAAAACATTATATGTTTTTTATTTTACTTAATATTGTATTATTGTTTAAGTATAAACGTTATATTGTTGATTGTTGATTGTGTTGTTTACCACATTCGCTATGAGATTATTTAAAAGTACGTGTTAATTGTATCCACCAGCGTGCCGTGTACTGCAGGTACGGCTGAATGGAGTTTAGATGTCAATTAGGATATTAGAGAACCTGAGAAATTTGAATATCTGATTTATTAAGTAAAAAGGAATGAGAGATTTTTGCTTGGCCAATGCGCAGACGACATAATGTAACTTCTTCTTTACGGCTGGATCTTGATGAAGTATTCCAAAGACCAGTGTTTGAACGGATTGAACGCAGTTTGTTTGAAGTAGAAACTTGACGCCCGATCATCGACTATTTCTTGTTTAGTAAGGACTTGATTGATGTAGCCAAGTCCGACGGAGGTACTGGAATATTTAGAAACGGGAGGCATTACGACACCTCTTTCGCTGCCTAATTCTACCAGCTTATTTTCGATGATGTCTCTATGTCCTGGGATCTATGCGAAAGTAGTTCAAGGCGGTAGAAACAGTAGCGATTATATCTTTAGCGATGGGATGTTGTAATTTATTACGGGTATGTGATAAAGACGAAAGTGGTGAGAGAGAATTCGAGCAAATAAGTGAATCTTTGTTGGATTGAACTGATTAGAGCATGAAGTTCTGCAAATAGAACAGAGAAGCTATTTGGTAATGAGTAGAAATACTATTTTATCACTTTGATAATTTTTCTAAGTTGTGTATTTAAATAATATTTTAAGTTTTAATAAATTTTTATATATTTTTATATTTAATTTTTTTATATTCACCCGATATAACAGCCGAAAAGGTTTGCGATTTTTCATAAAGAAAATTTTTAGTGTTTTTAATTCCTTTTTTGTTATTAATTTGAAAAAAATCACTACATTCCAAACTGTTAAAAATTGTTAAAATTATTATTATTTTAATTTTATTTTCACTATCAGCAACTTAAGGCAACAAACTTTTGACAATGGTGCTGTCGGCTATACTTTTCGTTGGAAATAATTTTTTTTTTTGCCATATCTTTCGGACGATTCGCTAAAAGTTCTTTTTAAGTTTTAACTAACTTTTTATTTATTGTCGTACACTACAATATAGCACACATACACACGCGCTTGTAAATGATTATACGCGTACAAGGCGCTGCGGTGTATTATTCGAATAGTGTGGACGATCGATTATAAATTGAAAAAGAAAAAAATTAATTCAAGCGAGAATCTTGGAAACTTTTACAAAACTTTTTTGCTTCGTTTCTCGTTTTCGGATATTCTAACATCTAAATGTCAACTTGCCATTTCGTTCGTACGTTGCTAACCGACTTGGACGATTTGGACGGATGATATTTTATTTCGCATTTAAGGTTGAGTCGTTATAACTACGATACTTGTAAAACACCGTCGAAACCGTTTGGGATTCGTATGACGTCGTATGTTTCGCTCATAGTACATGTACTACGTTCCGGTTAATTCACTGCGTGAGAACTATATAAACTAACAGAAAAACGCGCATATCGTGCGAGTGGATTAATTGGAACGATGGAGAACGAAGGAAAGTTTTTTGTTTTGTTTTGGAGGGAGCTTACAATTAATATGATTTTTTGATATATGCGCCCAATATGTTTAATAATCGGTTAATATTATTTGTACGATTAATTCAAAAGTTGTTCTCATGTTCTGCGTGCTTCTTCATATATTCGCTTTTTATAGAAAACTTCGAAATTGGTAGAACTTGTATTTTAATTGTTGAAATTGTAATCGCAAACTCGACGAGTATGTACTTACTGGATAATCATATTTCAATATAAGAACGATTGCCCTGGATCAATAATCAAGATACAACTCTGTCGGAGTTGATAGAATATGGTTATAGAACTTTAGAAAAAAAATTATATTTGTCCGATATTTATAAATTGGAAAAGAACCACCGAATGAACATACATCATACCGGTCGGTTTTATTATTATCTTTTATCTATGATTAGAAAAAGAAATTGAAACATTGGTCAAAATGGTCATAAATTTATTTAAACTTTATGGATTTCGAGAAGATTAAACGCCAACACTGTATTTACATTTAAGTATTCGGAAAAATCTGACCAATAAACAGAGTGTCATATCTGTTTTATGTTAAAATCGCTTACGATAACGCAAACGTATTCACCTTAGCTATGAAACTAAAGTTTTCACTTGGATTGCACACTATTTCAATGGTAGAAAGTCTTCTTAGTTCGCTTTTATACATTTTATATAAAATAAATTATAGAAAAATTTAAAATAAATCCATTTTACATTATGACCTATCCACAGTTGGTGGTCTTGATCGAATGTGCGGTCAAAAAGTATAAATAGCCATAGCTTCAGAGATTCTTTGTTGGATAAAATTAAGTATAACACATAAGTAAGTCAAAAGATAGTTTGTTCGTGAAGAAAGTGCTTATATTTTGCTCTTTATCAAGGATTATAACGTGTGACGATAAAGTTTTTTATTACGAAAATATAATACAGGGCTCATCATAGTATGACGTATCTCAGTACTAAAGTGAGACATACACAATACGACAGTGTAAGTTTCATATTTATTATGTTGCACCGATTTTCAATTTTAATAAAGTCCTTCCATATCCGGCCAAGTATACTTGGAAATATAAAGAAGGATTTAGCAATTTGGCCTTCAAAAATTGGTAAAACCTGTTCTTCGAGGTTGAAAATAGCTTTCAACAGAATATATATTGATCACACGCTGAGCACGCACTCCTATCTACTGAGAGTCCAACCGCGCGCCAACGTGTGAAATTTGCTGTTTACCGCTAACGATCTATCATATTGTTCTAATCTGCCATACATATACTGAATATCGTTGCAATCAGCTGAAAAACAACAAGTATCCCGGATGTAAACAATCTCCACCTTCTCACCAACTTTATTATAGTAAATGCTAAACTCTGTAATATTCGGAACTGTATCGCAGGTTCAGAAACTACATCCCAGATACGTATCCATCGGACCCATATTTACGTGAACAGTACACTAAACACTACTACCAGTTTGCACTGGTTGCCGACACAGAGTACGTAGATGATGTCATATACCAGTCGCTTAAACAAGTCCAGAGCTCGCAGCTGCATTGGTTGCGTGTGTAGTAGTAAATTACTTATTGATGCTCACGTTTAATGTTGTTAGTTGTTAGTGTGCTTAATTTTTTTAAAAATTAAATCACTTAAGTATACTTTTATTACTATTTACTCAAGAAACGGTATGAACTTTGGTGGAATCAAAGAAAAAACATTTAATGCTAAAATATATTTGTATTGACTTTAATACTTTGCGAAAGAATTTTTTCTAAAATAAGGCCAATAATAAATTTTTTATTATTATTATTAATTTTTTAATATGATGTAAATCTCCATATGCCGTTTGTAACTACCAGGGTTATTACAACATAAGGAGACATGTATCTAGTTTATATGTATGATAGGAGCCCGCTTCATCTTGCAAAAGCCTGAATGCTACCTATTGATTGAGGGTTGTTTGAGAGTATTTTGTGTATCGCGCCCTGTATTTTGTGTTTTAACCTGTCTAGTGTGAGTGGCAGTTGTAGATTAAGTGTGTGACTGCTTTTTTTTTATTTTTTTTTTTATTCGGCCTGGCTGTACATACCATTTGGCACCGAAAGAACAAAAATAAAACACAAATAAATATAACGAATGAATTAACTTAAATTAATGGAAGAGAAATAACTATAAAATATGAATATAGGAACAAAAATAAATCATAAATAAATATAACCAATGAATAATATTAATCTAAAAGAAGAGAAAACTATAAAAATATGACTATAGCAAGAGAGGATAATCATAATAAAATGTATCATATAAAAAGAGGAAAGGAAAAATTACTCCCAAAAGAAAAACCCAGCACTTAAATTAGAATATGATTAATACTAATGAATTTAAATAAAACTATTAAAACATGAACATCCAAACATTAGTTCTGTTAAATGTCCGCATAAGGGGCAGTTTGTTGGTGGAGAGCTTTTGATATAAAGATGATTGTGTGATATGGCTGTATAACCCGCACGTAGACGGTTTAGGGTACTATATTCTTTTCTGCTTGTGCCATCTGGAAGCCACCAAGGTTCTATGGTTCATTTTATGCTCCTAAGGAAGGTTGTTTTGTGAGGTCCAGTCGGTGGTTCATTCCTGTTTACTGTTGTTCATGAATACGCGTGCTAATGTTGATGGAGGTGATGAGTATTCTGGTATTGGTGAAAGTACCATAGACCGAGCTTCAAGGTCTATTTTATCACTACCGTGCATCCCAATGTAGCTTGAGATCTACAGAAAGCGGATTTTTCATCCTTCCTTATGTAGTGCGTGTAGATTGTGTTGGATTTCTAATATTGTAGTATTTTTATTGTCTTGACAGCATATTAGTTGTAGAGAGGGAGTCTGTTATAACCAATGATTTTCGATGTGGAAGTACAGTTGGTCTGATGTACTGAGTACAATACATACTTCCACGCAACTCTGCATCTAGAGAAGTGCAGTCATCGCTAAGTCGGATTGAGTGTAGTATATTATCAATTTGGTAAGAGCAACCTGCTGGTGAATTCTCGCCGCCTGCTGTAGATTTTGCTCCGTCTGTGTGTGCGTATGTGTAGTCATTGTATTTTTGAAGAGTGCTTAATGCCATTTCTTTTATATTTGTAGGGTGTGTAGATTTATTGTGCTGTGTGTGTGAGAGATAAATCTATTTTTGTTTCGAAAGGGTCCTAAGGAGGTATCATTATATTGTAATTCAATGTTGATTTTGGAATGAAACTTATGTGTTATGTTGATACCTTTGGTATAGGGTCATTTGGAAAATGGTGGTTAGGGGATATACGTTCTTCGGTGTGTTCAAATGTTTTATTGTAGCTCAGCAGACGGCTTAAATAGAGGTAAGTATGGTATTTTCTGTAGTATATAAGTGGAAAGGATCCTGCTAATGCACACAAGTTCTTTGACGGTGATTAGGGATGTGCTGCAAGGATGGATCGAAGTCTAGCATGGTGTACTGTATCTAATGTTCTTAATACAGATTTATTGGCTGTTGAATATACCTGACATCCATAGTTGATTATAGATATTTAAGAGTATTTGGGTTTTTATATTGTATTTTGGTTTTGTGAACTCTATGACATCTATCGAGAGAGTTTGGGGGTATATAGCAGTTGCAAATGGTGATACTCGAATATGGTATAGAGGGTTAGTGGACAGTGACTGCTATTATCTGTAGTGGGGTGTTTATGTTTACTTGATTACGAGGAGTTGTATGAATTAAGGTTGTCACCCCCCCTTAGACCTAATACCATGGATTGTCACGCCTAAAAGTGTTGTAGTTCTTTATTTGTGGGTTATCTGAGGGTTTGAGGTGTGTCTCCTGTAAGCTCATGATTGCTGGAGAGTGTGATGATATTAGCTGCTTAAGTTTACAATTGGTGTTATAGGCAGTTCCACTGCGTTATTATATTTTTACATATCATTTATATTTATTCTGATTTCGTGTGTAGTTGGGTATTTGTTATTAGTTTGATCGGTTTAAATTTATTCGTGTGTGTCGAGAGAATTTGTCTCGCTTGTGTCACTTTGTACAGTCATGTTGCTAAGATGTTTTATGATTCGGGAGAACCTTTTTTTTTATACGCGTACCATTTAGGAATAGCTCTTTGTCGTTGGTGTAGTCGTGGGCAAAGCTCAGATAGTCAGGGTCAGAAGCTATGTTTTTCACAAATGTTTGATACTGGGAGAAATCAAGAATGAAATTATGTTGGTTATTATCTCAACACCAGACTCACCACATGAGATATGTGAAATATTTTTTATAACACAATCAGCCTCAAAACAATTAACACGCCTCCCTCACATGCAGATAGTAAAGTAAAGCACCAAAATAAAAGAAAAAAACAGCTTCAACCCCATCACCAAGTTCCTCCAATACAAATCTAAACCTTCTTTAAAGATCACACCTGTGAAAGAAATAACCGAAAAAGTTAAACCATTTGTTCAATTTTTCATCTTTGTTATCCCTTTTTCCACCTTCGAAATTTGCTTGTTCCAGAAGGTCAGTTGCAGAAATCACGTGGGATATATGTCTTTGTTTTTAGTTGTAATGTTGGCACATATGGTCTTCGATTTGTATGAATATTCGTTGGTCAGTATGTATCATTGTAGTTCAATAAGAATGAGTCAGGTATGTTGCTGCAATTCGTTTGTTCAATATAAATTTGTCTGCGCCAACTAACTATATGTCCAAATTCGTTATCAGATGGGTTTGCTCTCAAAATTGACATGGGAGATAACATTTTTAAGGAGAATATTGATGTTAGATGTGATGTAATAACTTCATTTGGTATAGTGGCTGAAACGTTTGATAGTATTAGTTTGTTGGCTGGGCTTCTTAGACGGCGAGCCTTTGTGTGCCTATTTTAATTTCGCCAACATTTGCAAAAAATGTGTCTATTACGGGCTTTGTTTTCAGAAAGTTAACTATTCGGTCTTTACTTATGCGTGATGCAGCAATAATATTTAATGCGCCCTCAACTAAATCCTTCAACGCGACAAAATAATCGCGTATAGATAAGGGAAAATTAATCCCTGTTCTTCCGTTGGTAAATTAAATGCAGTTTTTTGGTTTGGGGTGGTGTATTTTAATTTAATCGAAAATGTTTCACTATTTTTAGATGTTGTATTTATTAACGGTTTATTTTCGTTATGCGAGGTAGATATGTTCGATGTAATTGTAACTGTGCTTATCGCGGAAAACTGTAATTTATTTAAATATTTCGAAGAATTTTTATATAAACGCATGTCAAGACAATAAAAACGATGTAAGAAGAATGTGAAACAATACTGCCAGCCTGAGCCTCGTAATAAAAACGAAGCGAAAAAGCAAGGAATAGAAAAAGAAAAATATCGTAATGGCTCTGTAAGATGTGTTAGAAAGAAAGAAATTACAAAAATAGCTAATTCAGGATCTGTGTATATATGAAGTATATATAAAAACGGATAAATTCCCATGTTACCGTTTTTCACATTCCCAGCTGATCTGGCACATTTCTGCTCAGATATTCATTCTATATGAAATATAGAGAAAGACAGACGTTCTATTTCTCTCTATTCAAGGTTGTTACTTTAGTTTCTATGCAGAACCGTGTAAACCTGGACTTGCATAATGTTTATCGATTTAGTTTGTATTGCTGTGTCAGAGTTGTAGATATATATCCGAACCTGTAGTCGGAGTAATATAAAGAATAAAGCAAAACTAAATTTAAATGCTGCAGGAAAAAAGCAAATAAAAACCTGTGGCTAAGAAATAAACACGTTTTTTAATTAAAAGTAATACATGATAATATAGAAACTTAAGTCTAAACTACTATGTATAAAAAAAAAAAAAGTGGTTGACACGGGTGTCGAAGGTGCTTACTAAGTAAAGGGGTTAAATTATAATTAAAAAAATTATAATTAAAAAAATTAAAATTAATTACTACATAATGTTATGTTTAAGTCGCATGTGTTTATATTCGAATACATGGAACGAAGTTGCTTAGAATTGTAATTGGCAATCGAGGAGACGAGTACATTGTTTTGGTATGAGCATTTAATAAAAAAGTCAGTCTATAGCTTTAGAACAAAATCACTAATATAGGCCAGGTCAGTAGCTTCGTGCATACTGTCGATTCTGGCATAGCGAGGTGCATTGAGAATACATCTGAGACATCTGTTTTGAATGACTTGTAACTTGTTAAAGGAGGTTTTTGATATAGAGCTCCAGGAAGGATATGCGTAGCAAAGTATTGGGCGCATTAGTGCTTTTATCTTGTTGTTAATGTTGAGGAAAGACTTGTGATTAAGAATGGGGTACAAGGAACAGAAGGCATTGTTTGCCTTGATTGTGATATTATTTATGTGTTTAGTGAAAGTAAGTCTATTGTCGAGGATTACACCAAGATAACGAACCTTATCACACCACTCTAAAGTGTTTCCCTGTATCATCAGATTTTCAAGTAGAGCTGGTCTCCTACGGGAAAATAAAATAGCTTCGGTTTTGTTCGGGTTTATGCTAATTATTGTAATATTTGAGTACCCGTGATATCCCATCCTGAAGTCTATTATGAATTATGCTAGGTCTATAGGAGCTGCAGAATATCGCAGCGTCGTCAGCAAATAGTCCCACTTGCGTGTTGGGTGGGTTTGGAAAATCATAAAGATACAGGGAAAACAAAACTGGTCCGATAATACTGCCTTGCGGGACACCCGCAGAGCAAGATTTGTGAGACGGGACAGCGTTACCTTAAGAAAAAGATCTATTGCCTAAGTAACTATTGATTAAGTGAATTATCATTTTATAAAGAATATCTGCGTGCCAAATTGTATCGATTACTTTAGCAACGTCAAATAGTACCATGCCGGTATGCTTATAGTTATGGATAATGGAGTCGGTTATTCTGCATATTTGTTGGGTTGTAGATTGATGAGAGCGAAAGCCGAATTGAAAGTTTGGAAATATGTTATTGTTGTCGACATGAGATAATAATCTAACATAAATCACCTTTTTCAGCAACTTTACTTAGGTCGTTCAGTAAACTAATAGGGCGGATGTTCGAAACCTGCAAAGGATCCTTCCCGTGCTTGGAGAAGGCGATGATTTTGGCAAGTTTCCTACTTTGCGGAAAGTATCCCAGTTTAAAGATACCGTTCATTATGTTTGATAATACAACAATGGCGGTATGAGGGAGTTTCTTGATTATAAGTAATGATATATTATCAGGGAATCTGTCAGAGGATATAAGGCACATGAAGGTACTTTTTCATATTTGGGACTTGTTAAGTCTTACTTCACCACGATGACCTAATTCGTGTTGGAAGGGGTTGATAGTAGCTATACTGACTTGAGCTGGGTACGCCACCGTTGTCTTTGTCGGATCTTCCGTTGCCATACCTTAAGATGGTAAACCTAGCTCCGTTTCCATCCATCTAGGGGCTACCAGTTATCATAATACCTGATAGTGCTAGCCCCTAGATCTTCAATCACCCTTTTGTTTGTAGATCTAGTTTACCACTGCAGTTGTTTACCCAGTCTTCCACTAAATTTCTCTGCGTAGTCTGCTGGTAGACCCTATATGGCGCATAACTCTTCATGGTTACAAGGGGAAAAATAATGCGGTGGTTTCCCCTTTGCCTTCCACATGATTTTCTGTTAGGGTTTACTCCTTTAGTCTTTGGGTGAAGACCCCGATAACAGTGTTGTATGGTTACGGCGACCTTATCCCGCCGAGGGAGAAATAGTCAAAAGATTTATGCAAACTTTTATGGTCAGTTCTTCAATGTGATCATCTGCATTCTCGTATCTCTTACCCTGTCATTACTGGAATCACCTTCCTGAGGCTTTCCACCAGAAGCCTCTCTTGGTCCGCGACTGCTTATTTGACTAATGTTTTATTCGCATCTAACCTACATATCTGTAAGTCGTTCCACTCTTCACCATCATACCGGTTTGAGCTACGGTTCTTTTAAGGTACAAAGTACCCTGAAAAAGATTCTACAACGTAAAATTAGTTCAGCAAATCGAGCTAAACTGGTCAATCAATGTATCATACCAGTGCTAAAATATGGAGCAGAAACTTGACCCCTAACAATAGAATGTATGGATAAGATCGGAAAAGTAGGAAGAAGAATGGAACCAGCATTACTGGGAATAACGTTAAGTGACAGAATTAAGAACTCCGACATACGGAGAAATACAGGGTTTGAAGACATTGTAACCAAGATAGTAATAAACAAATGAAACTGACAGGACTTGTAACACGACTGACGGATGGAAGATGGACGAAGGAATTATTAAGCTGGCGGTGGTATACTGGAAGACGTAAACAAGGAGGGTCTCAAGAAGATGTTCGGATGACATAATAAAACAGGCAGGTCATACATGTATGCGCGAGGCTCAGAATAGACAGTGATGGAAGAATTTGGGAGAAACCTACACCAAACATCATAGGGCGTAAAGAATAATATATATATATATATATATATATATATATATATATATATATATATATATATATATATATACAATTCACAAAAAATGAGACCGAGATATAATATATGAAAGTTACAGAATAACAGCATTGATATCGCACGCCAGCAAGGTAAGGCCTCGCTCACTTGCATCCGTTTTCGTACGAAAATCACTCGTTCGAACACGTGTGAAAACGTACGAATGATCCCAATTCTTTGAAGTGGTTGATAGCGCTCACACTGGACGCCAGTTAGTTGTACGTATACATATATCCATCATCTGAATTCGATCCCAACATTTTGGGATATTTCGTACGTTTAAATGATATTTTTAACGATACTTGAGGTAAGAGAATAAAATACAGTGTTTTTATTCGCTTACATTAAGGCTACTACTAATCGTTCTTAATTACTGTATCTAGATCAATTAGAACGTACTACATTAATTATATATTCAAAGATTTCTTTCTTCATACGTAAATAATCATAAAATAAATTGTTGTCACTATTTAAATCTGTCATAATATGATGAAATTCACCGAAATCGTCTCTTTTCAACTATATTTCACGTCCCATTCGATTCTACAATAGCGCCGGCGCTGCCGTAGTCTCCGATTCAGGGGAGAACTATCTAAGAAATTATTAAATTATTATTCATTGCGCAACAGTGAGAAAACAGAAACGTGAAAGCACTACTGAAATCTACTTAGTGACTGAGAAAAACGCTCAGTTTGTACGACCGCTGTCGTACAGTGTGCACACTCAATTCGTACGGCCTTCGTCGTACATTTACGTACGATAGAAATTCGTATCCAATGTGAGCTCGGCCTAATGCTTCACGTTATTCACGAAAGATTAAAATCGTTTATATTACCGCAAATATCGCCAAAACAAATAGGTTTCATTCCTGGCAAACTGTAATGATATATGTACGTATGTATATATATGTGTGTATATATATATATATATATATATATATATATATATATATATATATATAGGAAGCAACTTACGATTGCGAAATTTCTTCTTGCATAAGAAATAGCAAACAGCATATAGTAGTAAACTAGCTCATAGAGTATTTAATAAGAAGGATTTCACAACTAAAACCAAAATATCGATTTATAAGTCGTTGATGATTCCGACCATGCTGTATGATGGCGAAACATGGTCAATAATGAGAAAATAGGAAAAAATTCTGGAATCATGCCATTTCAGATTTATCCAGAAAATACTTCACGTTACTTGGAAAGATAGAAAAACCAACGAATACATATTGAATACAACGGGATGCTGTTCAATAGAATAGCTTCCTGCAGAAAAACGATCTAAATGGTGGAACATGTGATCCGTATGAATGATGAACGTATTCCCAAAAGGTTGTTCTATGGAGTCTTGAACAACGGAAAAAGACCCTTGAGACGCCCAAAGTTAAGATATAAAGACGTCATTTCGGACGATTTTAAGAAATTACGAATAATAAACCGTACCAACGGCACCTGGGAAAAAATGAGATTTAATCAGAATGAATGGAAATCAATCACAAAGCAACTAACAGAAGGCTGTAAATACATCAAAAGGATAAAGAAGAGCCAAGCAACGAATTAACAACGAGCGACAGGAATTTATTATATTTTCCCACAGAATAGACTTGATATCGCATAGCAGGCATGAGGGCTGAATAATCGTTAATCGAGTTCATACAGAAGAAATATATATATATATATATCTTTTTTTGTGTACCAATCTATATTAAGATTATGAACACAACTGCAGGAAATGAAAAATAGAAAAACATCAGATGAACAACATATCCCAATGGATAATGATGTTGTTTTGTTTTAGCGATTTATATTTATTCTTCTTCCATTGTGCATCCCGACATTGACTTTTTTAAACACGTCTGACAGGTTTATCTGGAAGATGTGTTGTCGATATTCCTGATATTAGCGGATTTGGATTTTCACTGAGTGCCATATGTATTTTCCTGTATCGCCATTTGTTGCAACGGTTAGTATTCCGAGGTCATGATGAATGATATCGTTACGAACATAAAATGGTGCATTTGTCAGAATCCTTAAAACCTTCGACTGAATAATCGATTAATAAATTATCGAATAGTACATTTCGTTTTTTAACAGGATTACATTCGGCCTATTTTCGTAATGCGTTATTTTCGAATAGCTTTTTCGTACTTGGTAAAAATAGTTTAAATTTTTCAGGAAAAATTGAAATCAGCTTGAAATAATTACGAGATAATTTTCAAGGTTTTCGAATATTGGGTATGGTGTATGAAATTTACCTACTCGATTTATTAGAAAAAAATATTTTATATCTAAACTAGAAAAAAACTCGTAGTAGTAATAATGAATAATAATGCAAATATAGTAAAAAAAACGCAATAATAATTAATTAAGGATAGTAATGCTAATGTTAAATAGCATGGTACCGGAGGATCCTAACATTTTCGCATATTTTTCATTCATACTTTGTAATAAAAAATTTCCCTCGTTATATTTTTTCTTTCTATTTATTTTTTATCCCAGAAGCGTTGGTGGATATAATTATTATTATTATGAATATTATTATTAATTATCATTATTATTATTATTACTATCATTACTATCATTATTTCATGGATGCCCCATCGAATTTTTCTTATTATCTTCGTCCTGGATGAAATAAAAAACAATAATAACAATAATAATAGTAATAATATTAGTAATAATCATAATAGTGAAATATTTTACGTATAATATTTTTAAATGTTTAAAATAGTTATAAAATGGAATATGTATATATATATATATATATATAAAAAGAAAATTTGTTAAAATTTTCCTTTCAACTGGAAATAATTAACCCTGTTTTTTTTTACATTTTTTTTTACTTCTTGAAGGTAATTTAAATGCGTCGGTTTCGTTTAATGAAGAAAATATCGTCCGGAGTTTTCTTTCCTCCATTCCCACTTTCCGTTTTTCTTTTATTTATTTATTTATTTATTCTTTTTATTATTTTTTTTCTTAAATATTTTTTTTTGCTCTTTTTTCCGCTTCGGTTGGTTTCTTTTTATATTTTTCCAACAACAGTTTTCCCTTACCAACCGCCATCAACGGATTAATATATATATATATGTATGTATGGATGAATGCCGGTATGTATGTAAGTATTTATTGTTCTCGTTTGAAATTAAAATTGCCGTCCGAATAATGTTCCGCCCTCTCTCGGCCTGTACCGTTGTGCCGTATATCGCTTGTCCGTTTTAGCAAAGGCTATTTAGGGGTATTTAAATATTACGAGATGTTTTCTCAGCCAGCTGTAATATTACTCGGAATTTCGAGTTCTCATCGCATCCTTGTTGTACACTTCCGTCTCTGGACAGCTTAATCCTTTTTTCTTCTTATAATCTTAATTCGGTTCTCGGCTACGGGGTTCTAATTTTAGATTAATTTTTTTTCTTTTTACTTCCCGCGAAATATTTTATAATTTAATTTTCTTTTCCTTTTGTTTTTCCTAGTAATATATTTCGAAAGAAAAAATTCGAAGAATGACTTTTTCTTTTCGCCTCTTATATATTTTTACTTTCGTATTCTTTAATTTTTAAATTAGCAAAATAATTCGGAGTTTAATAAACTAAAAGTAGAAACAGTTTAAGATATTCTGTCGACTTTTATAGGCGCCGATACGAACGAGTTACGTAATAACTGATGTTTTTAATTTAAGCTAAATTGTCGATATTAAACAATTTTTAAAAATATCGCTAAACGACGCTTTTTTTTTAATGCTCGCAATCTGCCTATCTGAGGCAATACGAAGATAGCATTTAACAAATATATTTATTTAGTGGAACGTGTCCCAGCGGCCACAGCTCCTTATTTTATAACAGAACTACTTTTTATAATAGCGTATTTACATTAATGATATTACGCCTTTTTAAGCGTACGAATTCCGAACGATTTATTGTCAGGTTCTGCGCCAGATGGTTAATATGGTTTCCGTTGAATGTATCGTTCCTTACGGTTGTAAATCGCATCTTTAATTGATGGTATTTGTAGATCTTTTCGTATATCCTCGTTTCTCACGAACCATGGCGCTCCGACTATTGTACGCAATATCTTATCTTGAGCTGACCGTATGATATCGATGCTCGAGTTGCTTGCTGAACTCCAAAGTTCTATTCCGTAAGACCAAACAGGTCTTAGGATCGCCTTATATAGCAAGACTTTACTTTCAATTGGAAGTCTGGATGTTTTCCCAATTAACCAGTACATGCTGGAAAATTTTATAAACAATTGTTTTTTTTTTTTGGCAGTAATATGTTTTCTCCAGGTCAATTTGTCTAACACGACGATTTTGCAACTACAGGCCGAGGAAATATTATAAAGCGAGAGTGTTCGTCCTATTTCGAAAAAAAATCAGATGTCGAGACTAACGAGAACGACGCCAAGAGAACAAGAAATTGTCGAACTGTAAAATAAAGAATTTAACGCGCTAAACTGGAATTATCCGGTAGAGCAAAAGTTAAAAGCGGATGAACCGCTAACAGATGCGGCATAAGAAAATTTCAAAAGAGTATTCGTCAATCAAGTTGATCATCTAGATTAAGCGTATGGGTTATTTAAATAAGATGGTTTGAATGTTTTTCTATTCAAGTATATCGAATTTCTTTGTTTATTATTGCTAATAGCAAACCGCCATTTGCAATAGGTGTTGACAATATTTTGCGAGTTAAGCCCTCGTCACACTCGTATATAAAAAGACATGTTGTGATTGTCGGGCGTTGGTTTGGTTTCTTCTTAGCAAATTTCTCTTTTCGCGTGTCAAATATTTATTTTAAACTGACTTTCTTTTTAGTGGTTAAATTTAAGTTGTTTTCTTCTGCAGCAGAAGCGGAACATGAAAGTCTTCCGAAAAAGTTTTGTCTTTATGACTCTTTTAGTATTATTTGCGAGAGCCCGCTAATAAAGATCCGAATTAGTTGTTTGTTCTTTTTCCACAATTGTGCTATAACAATTTTCCGGTTAATCGAAACGAAGATTACGGAATTATAAAGTTGGCAATTATGCCGAAATAAGTGTAGTACGCGAACATTTTTACCTCACGTATAAGAAGCAATTTCGTCGTTTTTTAACTTTTAATTTTAACGGCGAATCCCCACTCCTTATGTTAACTGCGTTGTTTCGAATCTTAGTCTATTTTGTTCGTAAACATAACGTATAATGGGCCAGTGTTCAATTACAACGAACAATTCGACGATAAAATATGCGCGTTGAGTAAGTATAAAATTGATTACGTTGTAAATAATTAAATCACATCTTAATGCGTCCTTATTAAGAAGTATTTTTTTAATACTTCATTAGGTTTTTTATTTATTTTTTTTATATTTTTTACCGTACAATGTTGTAATATTCGTTATTATAAATGTGGAGATGGTTTTGTGAGATATAAGTATTTTCTTTTATAGATTTTTATTTTCCACGCTTTTGCTTCATGTTTATCTATAAATTTCATATTGCTGATGGCGTATTGAATTGTTTACTATATTCACTATCGAATTATTTTTAACTTTACTAATTTTTGTAAATTGTATATCTAAATCAATATTATTACCTATATTATATATATATCATCATCATCATCAGTATATAAGAGTATGCTCTTGTCATTGTAGCTAGCCAATCATTTTCTTCCATTCCTTCCTGTTGTCTGCTATGTTCTTCATCTCTTTATGCGTCATTTGTATTCTTTCTTTTACTTGATCGATCCATGTCTATCTATTCCCCTTCTTCTTCTTCTTCTTCCTTCCAATTTTCCTTCGATTATGACCGTCATGAATTCGTTATGCCGCAGTATGTGCCCTAGAAGTCTTTCGCGTCTTTGCTGTATTGTTCCTATTAGTTTCCTTTTTTCATTTACCATTCCCAAAATCTCGGAGTTTCTTTTCTTCTGTGTCCATGATATCTTCATCATGCGGCGCCAACCCCACATTTCGAAGGTTTCCAACGGTTTTTTTAAATTTTGTGTTAACACCCACGTTTCTGAACCATATAATAATATATTTCATATATATGTTTTCAAAAGTTTTTTCCGTAATTCAATTTTCATGTTTTTATATATTATAAAAATGTAATATATATATACATTACATTTTTATATATGTTATACTTCATTTGTATTCGCTCGATAATAGATCTTGTCGATTTTTTATTTAAAAAAAAAAAACTAGTGTTTTTAAATATATATATATATATATATATATATATATATATATATATATATATATACATTACATTTTTATATATGTTATACTTCTTTTGTATTCACTCGATAATAGATCTTGTCGATTTTTTATTTTAAAAAAAAATTTAGTGTTTTTAAATATATATATATATATATATATACATTACATTTTTATATATGTTATACTTCATTTGTATTCGCTGGATAATAGATCTTGTCGATTTTTTATTTTTAAAAAAAAAAAACTTTAGTGTTTTTAAATCCTTCTCTGGATGTTTACTTTCAATTTTGGTATACCTTTTGTAAACCTTGCATCATATTACGACTAGGTTGCCTTAAACACGCCCCGGATATCGGCAATTATCTCTCTTCATCCACCAACCCGATCAACTGGCCCCGCCGCTTTTTCATCGGGTAAACTATCGAAAACGTGGTATATCGAATAGGTGTACACCCTATCGCAGTTGCTATAACAGATTCCTGCGAACGACAGCTTATCCTTTAAAAATATTCTCTAATATGACTTAATGCGCCTATACATGTACTCTGTTCCTTTTATAAAAAGAACGCGATAGTTTTTCAACTTTCAAAAGTTAAATAAAAAATCGAAAAATTTCTTCTTTTAACGTGAAATCCAAATCGCCATATTTTGATTACAAGTTATATATTTAGTTTGAGAAAGTTAACATTTCTAAGCTGATAACTTTCACGAATGATTTTTTATTCGCATCATTCCATCTCAGATATGGGTAAACTGAATGAAAACCCAATAAAAAAGCAAAAAAAAATTATGTATAATTTTTTCCGTCTCGATCTTAGCTTGTTTCACATTTATTTATTTATTTAGTCTTTGAAGTTTGTTTTTCTTTAAAATTAATGAACGGATGACCTGCCTTTTTTCTTTTTTTTTTTTTGACTTTCGAGTATGTTCGGTCGAAAATTCGACGTTATACAGATTATCGATGCTCCTCCCTGAAGATTGAAATGAAAAAGTCGTCTAGTCATTTCACTAGTTCAATTCTAAACGTTACTTTTCATAATTACATACACACAACTATATATATATTTGATTACAGTACGTGTATAATAAATAGATATATTATCCAAACTATTATGCTTCCGTATAATGTTTCATCCCTTCACCATCTGGATAATGTACGCAACATAAATCCGAGTACGAATATAAACGACACGAAGGAGTTAAAAAAAAATCATGAAGCTTTTCAGCTATTAAACGATTATCGCGTGAACGTACAAATAAAATATAAAAATATATACAATATATAAATAGAATTAGATCTACAATATACAAAAATTATGAAAATGACAAATAGTATTTATAAAATAATCCGATTTTAACACCTTCTCGTTTGTTTATTTTTAAAAATCGCTAGATTCTACTCTTTTCAAATTACGCTCACGAATAATTATATTTTTATATATTAGTGCGATAATATAGCTGGAGTTAAGAGAATGGAAAGGCGGCCCGACTCAATATGATTGCTACTTAACAAATACCAGCCACTACATGCGATATATTATTATTATTATATATATATATATATATATATATATATATATCTCATTACTCGCGGACGAGTATGAGGACTTTTGATTTATAGTAATCCATGTTTATAACGCATATGAGACATACGAGACCGATGCGATGTGCACTTTCAAAGGAACATGATTGATAATGAACGTTTCTGATATGTAGAGCGCATTTATTTTTTTGTGAACAGTCGTTTTCGTACATTCGGTCGCTAATTTTATCCACCGATCGTAAACTCTATTCTCACATCGTTCTGTCTCGGGTTTAATATCGCGATTTTTTTAATATCGCAGCCACCACGTTCTTATACCGTAAGACTGGTCCTCCGAGCGGCCTACATCCGTCTTCTAGAATTCCATATATTGTTCTTTTCGGAATGCTCCCTGGACTCGTACGAAGCATATGACCTGCAAATTTCAAATGCTTCTTAACGAGCAGTTGATCTACGGAAAGATTTGACGCTCTTATCAGCGCACTTCTATGGTCCGTCTATTTTATCTGAAGAATTTTTCGAAGGGACCACTGTTACCATTGGCCTTATTTATAATGTTATCTAAGTAGTTTTTACTGTCTCTAAGTTAATCCCGCTTAGTTGAATGTGTTTTCCATCGTTTTTGACCTGTATAATCTCCATGTTGTTCAAATTTAGGGCGAGACCACTCTTCGAGGTAGGCAAGTTAACAAAAAACTATGAAATTCGAACTTACACGCACTCTGCCTCGAACTATTGACGAGGAAGGTACGTAAAAAAAAAATATTCCGAACTTTAAATCTGAAATAAATATTCGCTCACGATCTACCTTGAACTAAGAAATACGGAAAGTCAAAAAATAAGAAGTCGTCAACTGTTTAAGCTTTTAAGCTCGACTATTAGAAAGTAATTTGCTAAAAACAGTCAAGTAAAAGGATAATAGTGAGTATTTTTAAAAAATGAAGAAAATTCATTAAGACGGCAGTTAGCTGAAATTATAATATAAAATTTTTGATTAATCCTGAAATTAATAATTCCACTATAATTGTCCATTGCATGTAACGATTATTTTGCAATTAAATTAATAATTCCGTAAGTAATTATTCACGTTGATATTCGAATAAATAATACCTAATCCTCGTATTATAAAACATAGGTAGAAGATATTAAAAAAGAAACAGAAGAATTTTAGTGGAGAATATTCAAAAGACAGCGAGAAAGGGAAAGAGAATAAGTAGAATATTTAGAAAATAGAAAAAAGAGAGAAATAGACAAAATTAAGAAAATATTAGAGGGGAAATAGAAAGATAGGGAGAATACTTAGAGAAAGAAAAAAGTAGGAAACCGTTATAAAATTATAATATACTAGGATGCTAAGAAAAAACGTCCAAATCTATATCCATTAGGTACGCACTAGGGTCCTCGTAATATATATATATATATATATAATATGTGTGTGTAGATAAATGTATTATTAATTTTTCAGTGTACTAAAACTGTATTAATATTTCCCAAAATTTTCGTTAGATTTATTCAGTTGTGTGTTAAAGCAGAAAACCGTTTAATAACTACTTATCAGTTTTCAGTTATTTATTTAGAGATATATACGATGCATTAGGCTCGCAAGATCAAGTATTAATTCCAATGTATTACACTTTTTCGATATTTAAATATCTTATTTCATTTAATTTTTTTTTCTTAAATAAAATGTATAAGATAGTGGATTTTGTTATTTCAATGGAACCTGTTTATTGACTCTCCATAATTAACTTTCGTTTTAAAATGTTAAAACGATACATTATCATTTTTAATTTAAAAGATATACGTGTGTATATATATATATATATAATTAAGAAAGGGTTACGTGTATCGTTATTTTATACATTTAATTGAAGTCCATGAAAAAAATTGAATTTAGATTAAATAAGTGCGCATAAATTATTTAACTAATCTAAAATTCGAGGCGTTAAAAAAACGACAAAACTTAGAAGGTTGGAATTAATATTGTAAAGCGCTAAATTGTATAAGTGATTCGTTATTCAAATGACGAATTAATTTGATACGATTTAAATATCGTAAAAAAAAAGTAATAATAATGATGATGATAATGAAGTATTTTTTATTTAAAAGTGTGACCGAAATTTTACACAAAAAAAAATTGCCAAGCTTATGGTAAGTTGTAAAACAAACTTAAAAATTCTAGAACAGGTTTTATTTCTCGCGCGTGTGTTAACTCACGTGCCAAATTTTAAATACGTGCCTTGTAACAAGTATTAGTACGTAACAATGCATACACACACACACATTACATAGATAATACAAGTTATTCGTTTGATAAATACTAATTCCCTATTAACTGTGAAAAAGTATACATATAAATATTAAATGCACGCATTTTAATCATGCCCTTGAAGGAATGTTTATTATTATTATGCATTTTATTTTTATTGATTACACATGACCCACAAATATATTTATTTATTATATATATATGACGTGTATAATATGTATGTGTGTGTTATTTTATTTGTGAACTAATACATATTTTTCCGTAATTGTCAATTGTCGTTTATAACTTGTTAGGTGCCTTTTTTAACTGCAATTTAGATAGAGCGTTCACAGCTATTTATACCTTATTAATTTTAATATTGCGCAAATGTGCATTATTACATCTTTTTTTGTCTTGCATCATCTATACATTTATCGTAATTACGTATCAAGTTTTTCTCATCACTCGTTGACAATGTTGAACTTTATGCTAAGTCAAAGGGTGATAAATTCTTTCACCGACCATAGTGACGAGAGGTAAATGAAACTTACAGTTCGCCGATTACCAGGCGCACGATGTGGATGACTCGAGTACTTTGTAATATAATGCCAGCCCACATAAGAGGACCGCAAGCCACTGCAAATGTGGAAAACAGTACGCTAAAATAGTACATACTGATATCGATATGCCGAAGTGACTGAAATCACGAAGACCTAATAACGCAATGAAACTTAGTCAGAAAAATTTTATGGCGTTAAAGATTGTAGGAAAACTTGAGCTTCATAAAAAGTGGATAAAAAAAAAACTTGATTTTCATCTGAATAGAAATGGATAGGTTGTGTACTAAATATATTTAGAACGGGTCACGATCGCTGCGGTGAATATATGACAAAATGGAACGTGTCCTATCTATCTCTTTTTTTTTTAGTCGACCACGAATAGTTTTCAGTTATCTGTCCGACGTTTGTTAACGTTTTCAACGTTAGCTAATTTCTTCATACTCGCAACCCCGGATACGTATTCTGATTATTCAAAAGTAGAACAAAAGCTTCGGTTCTAGTTTGTTTAGTTAGTAGTAGAGAACTATACAAAGGGTGCATTGTGAAAGAAATGTAGTAGAAGACGGAAGTGCACATTCAGTGGTGTCCAAATTCTATTCTACGTGATAGATATCACGCGCACTGTCAAAGTACGCGCGATAATAATTTGTACGTATAATTCCTCTCTGATAATTCCTTATAATACCGATGAAAATAACGACGATGATGTTGATAATAATTATAATAGTACTCAAATTTAAATAATATCAGAATTTGAATGATAATAATTTAAATGATAATAATAATTTTTTCAATAATAATAATTTAAATTAAAAACATAATAGTAATAATTTGCGGAAGCTAAGTTTCTCGACTAGGAATTAGAGTTTATCTTTCGGCAAAATTCAGATTCGAAGATTTCGAAGCGAAAATGACGCACAAAGAAGAAAACTGAACATCGAGTTGATTCCCACAAATTTGACATTCAACTCGCATATTAACGACGCAGCAAAAGTACGTGCAGATTCGTTCCAAGTCAAAGAAAAACAAAACCTTCAGTAGCCGTACATACGTATGCCGAACTAACGACGCTTGATTAATAATAAACGACCAAGTCTCAGTCCCTTCATATTTTCGACGTCATTACTAGCGGAATCGAATAGTCCATTTCAGAAAAAATTTTCAAACTTTCAAATAGTCCGTCGTTATCTAACACCTACGCAGACTTTTAGTTTTCTCTTAAATTCTGTGTGTGTGCAGATTCATGCGGGTGAAAAGTATGGTTTACAAGTGAATCAGGCCAAGTCCAAAGTCATAATATACAGGCTCAATAGCTAGCCAGATACCACCGAATTTGCGGGACATGAGATAATAAATAAATTTAAGTACCTCGAGTCACTGGTTGCAAATGCAAAAATGCGCGAAAAGGGAATACGTTGACGCGTTGCATTATGAGGAGTTGCAATTACAAGGCTGGATAAATTATGGAAAAATACGGATATAACGAGAAGCGCGAACTTAAAACTGTTCAAAGCATTTGCGTCCAAAACTTGGACTATTAAAAGAACAGAGGAGAAATTTTTTTTAACATGGTAGTCTACAGAAGAATGCTCCCGAAGTGTCCGTAGAACAAACGCATTGATTTTAGACTAATTAAAATAGAGGCGACGCTAATAACAAAAATATATTTTGAAATGAGAATTCGATGCGGAAAAATATTATACAGGGCAAAATATCCGTAAAGCGCCCTAGAGGAAGATGTCCAATGCAGGCCCTAACTAGACTTTATGTGCCGGATGCATTCCAACTCTAGTAGGAAACCGGACTAGATGGGAAATAATCGTCTCACATTTGACTTACACTACCGATACCCGAAGTTTAATTATCTCAAATTTCTTCCTTATTTGCTGTTCGACCCGTATCGGTGTCGTTTTTTATTTTTTTTTTATTTTTACTTTTATACGCGCAACTGTTAAGAAACAATGAGTGCGTTTGCTGAGTGACCATAGCTTATTATAAATGTGAGAAGAAGCGTTCCAATGAACGCACTTCCATAGCGTCGTACAGTTGTCAGCTAATCATGGGAACTCAGTATAATACGAGGCCATCGGCGTTTTAGTCTTCGCGTACGCGGTAATTGATTTTCTGCTAAGGCTGATATTAGAGCATTACTATTGTAGGCCAACTTGTTGTGAAATTTTTTATATCTGGTCTTGACAACCTCTGCGACAAGCGATATGTTTAGATCTCGATGAATTATTTTATTCGAAACGAACCACGGAGCATTAATTATCTTTCTTAATATTTTGGATTGTACACTTTGGATGCGATTCGTGTTTGATGATTTACAGCAAAAATTCGGATCCATACAGCCAAATGGGTTTTAGCAAGTTGTTATATAGAAGGACTTTGCTTGTAGCATTTAATCTGGATCTGTGATAGCCGCATCAACACAGAGTATCTTTTTCGTAGCTCTTGGTTCTTAACATTTAAATAATATCTCCAAGTTAAACGGCTATCGAGATAGAAGCCAAGATAGCGGGCACGATCAGAGCTAGGAATAATAGCATTATTGATACGTATGGGATTGAACGTTCCTCTTCTAAGTGTAAACGTGACGTGATAACATTTACTGACATTTAGGCAAATACGCCATTTCATAAACCATGGTTCGAGTAGATCAACATGTTGCTGTAAGGTAGTGGAACCTTGGATAGGATCTTCATGTCTTGATAGTACAGCAACATCGTCAGAAAATGTACACAATAGCGTGTCAGGATGGCGGGGTATATCTGCTGTATAGATCACATATAGGATTGGTGTGAGTATATTGCCTTATCCCAGCGCAGACGCTATAATGGGTGGAAAAGCGTAGTCTTCTTTGATGCAGAAATATCGTTGTGACAGGTAGGATTTGAGTAATAAGTAAAGAGCATGGGGTAAGACTGCCTTTAGTTTGAAGAGAAATCCCTCGTGCCACACACGATCAAATGCCTGAGACGCATCCAGAAACACACCGGTACAATACTGTTTTTCTTTAAAGGTTGTTGATAATGATTATCAACAACACGGTTAACCTGATGAACAGTAGACTGGTTATTTTGAAAACCGAACTTGGTGATCAGGAATCACATTATGTTTATGTAATATACGATAAAGGCGTTTTAATAGTAGTTTTTCTAGTACCTTCCCTAAAAGGGGCAGTAAACTAATTGGACGATAATGCATTATGGCGAGGTTTATTTGGTTTAGGTATCATTTTGACCATCGAAAACTTCCACTGAAGTGGGAAGTACATTTCCCTTAACACCGAGTTATATATGTATGTGAGTAGGATGATGGCTCGTTTAGGTAGATTTTTAAGTACTTCGGAGGTGATGCAGTCAAACCGCGGAGCTTTTCTTGTTTGTAAACGCTGCATTATATTCTTTACATCGGCTGGACTAAATGGTGCAGTAGGTAGAGATAACTGGAGCGGTACATCTAGTTCTTTTAAAATAAGGACAGAATGTTGATTATCAGTAATATTCGGATAAGCACTTCAGAGATGTATTTAGCGAAGGTTTCAGATTTTTGTTCGGGTGATTTAGTCCACGAGCCGTTTTCTAGCTGCCGTGGATGGGAATCTTCCTGATAGTTAAGCATTCTTTTTGCAGCTAACCATAAAGTTTTATTTGTCGCTGACAGGTGAGCTGTGTGGTTTTGAGTCTGTTCGTTCCTGAAATTCCGGAGACGTGTTTTAAGCAGAGAGCAAAGGGTGTTATATTTTCGCTTGGCCGATGGATACCTAGTTGGATGCCATTCACGTCTGGCCGCTCGTTTATTGTTGATGAGCTGTCTGACGTGAATAGGAACATTATACCGGTGTATAAATTTCGGCAAGGAAGAATAATCGCTAGCCTGCCAAGTGGCATGCTGAATATCAGGTGTGATATTACGAACAGCTGTGTCAATTTCATCTGGATTTTTAAGACGTAGTGATACTTTTTGGTCTAATAACTTACGGAATACATCCCAGTTAACGCGCATAGATGTGCGTCCTAGGTTAAAATGGGGGTACAGTTAGTAATACAGGTGAATGATCAGAGTAGTGGTCAAAATCGTTATACTGAATGTATGGCATGATGTTTGATTGGGTTACGTATAAATATAGCTGTTCCACCGTGTGGTTCATCATCAGGATGATCACCTCTATAGGTAATATAATTAGGTACGGAGAATTTGATTTTGCTAGTAAAATGAGTTTCAGTAATAAGTGCAATATCTATACGTTTATCGTGTAGCATACGGTTTATTTCTTCAAAGTGCTTACTAAGACCATTTGCATTCCATAGGAGGATTAATAGGGATTGTTGTGTAAATGGTCTCATTTGTTAAGTAATCGATGAATAACATCTGCAAGGAGTGTTGACAGCAGGGAAATAAGAGGATTAATTATAGTTTTTAATTCATTAAGGAACGTTGTAAACATTGATGTATCACACGGTTGATTGGCTGGAGGTGGAGTTTGCTGAGACTGGGGAACTGGTTGGAGTGTTTTATTTTGAGAGGATATTTGGGAATGATTTGTATGGAAAGTTTTGTTGATGACGAGCAGCTACTTCAGCATAAGTATTAATGGGTTCATGGGATGCGGAAACTGCTGGAGGATTTAAGGGCGATTTCTCAGTGAGTTTGTCAGGATTTGGGGCTTCATGTATTCTCATATGGTTAGGTGATGGTTTACGTAGAAGTGCCAGTTTTTTTTTATGGATAATACAGCCTCGATAGTTGGCAGGATGATTTTCTTTACATAAGGCGCATATAGGTAAGTTATCTCGTGGTTGTTTGTATTCATGATGCGTGTGGTTTTCGCCACAACGCACACAACGTGGAATATTTTTTGGTATGACCATAAGCCTGATAGTTATAACATTGAGGTATAATTTTTTTCTTACGTGGTTCCTCTATCTTAATGCACGTGTTTAGTAGGTATTTGATATCAAATATGGATTCATTATTAGGTTGCTGGTTTAAAAACACAAAGAAGAGTGGAAGTGGTTCTTTTGTTTTGTTTTTTTTTTTTAATTAAAAATTATCCGATAACTAGCAACGCTATCTATCCGCATTATATCCATTTCTACTTTCTGATTCGCGTCTCTCCACTTTTAAAAACCCTTCGACGAACGCTGAGAACGTTGCAATTTCAATCTCCTATTTTAGCGTCGACGGTATAGTTTTACACACTTACTCCAAATTCTATTATCGCTATATATAAGGATCGCTTTTATCGATACGCGATGTGTAATTTAAATCTGTTTTCGTTATTTACGTTTGCTCCATTTATTACGATTTATTTTCAATTTCATTTTTTATCTTTAGATAACTTACTGCGGGTAAATTAAAAAGACGAATTTTTCTGAATTCTACCTCGGACGTTAGGTGCGATATATAGTTATATATATATATATATATATATATATATAAAACGACGATTTTATATTTCAAAATTTATGTTTAAATTGCGCTATTCCTATCGCGGAAATTTTATTGAAAAAAGCGTTTACTTATTCGCGTTAAATTGTGCTATACCAGGACACAGCATAATTGGAGTCGATAAATATAACACAAGTAACGCCGAGTATGCTTGATCTATATCCAGTGTACGATAAAGGCTAAAGTAACGGAACGTTCCACTGTTCTTCCTCATTGCGACTCCACTGTCACAAACACGGTAACGTTGATGTCCGGACAAAATGATGTCCTTTTTCGAGTTTAATTTGGATATATACGTTTTACGCTTCAGTTCTCACTTATAAAAGAAGAACAGCCGGCTTGCCCTGCATGTAATGCTCCTCTTACCATGGTCCATAATTTCGCGCTAAACTTATACTTTCCAACGTTAATCCCCTCCCTTTTTCTGCAGCTAAGCTCTTGCTCAATAATACAAGTCTCCTTTCTCTTTAACGTAATATTAGAATTTTATCTTTTGAATAGCGCAGCTGGTAACACTGCTAGAACGCAAACCGCGTTCTGATTGGTTTTTGTCCAGTTATCACGACATCCTGTAACGAGAAGGAGTCCGTTTTGCCTAGAACGTTGTTTTCGGTGTGAATCGATCGCGACAAAAACAGTTTAGAGAATAATTCAGCGATATTTTTTTCTGGGGATACCTTAAGAGTCGCATTTACAAAACACGTCGTCCATGAGATCTGGAAGACCTGAAAATTCGAATTTCTGAAAAAAAATCAAAAATTCAGCGGCATCTGCTCGAAAGCATCTTCGAAAAAGACTGAATGAGAGTATTGTTGGAAATGGCGGTAATCTGAACGATATTGTGTTCCGCAAATGATTGTAAGCTAATCTCTCGTTTTCCTATTTTTTAAATAAAATTTCATTGTCGAGTAGTTTTGGAGTTACTCAAAAAAACAACAAAACCTTCCATTTTCTCTGGAGTCACTCTATATAATACCTTTCCTTCGGTGCCTCTGACTAAAGTGGCAAGATACGTTACGGTCACAAATCGAAGAAGAAGTCATTTTTCACATTTTCTAAATTTTTAATTTTGTACTTTTTGATATAAATTTATTTTAGTTTAAACTTCGGCTGCTAAAATCAGTCGTACATCTGTTAGTGTTGCATTCCTCGATATCGACAAATGAATCGCGTGAACAAAATCTATCGTTGACGTTAACGTAGGAAACATTGCCCAGTTTTGGACGGCGATATTTTTAATTTATATTCTTCGGAAGAGGAAAAATTTATCATCCGGCTTCCTTTTCCATTATCCTCATACTATCCTTTTTATTTTGCAAAGTACACATCTAATCTACTTCATCTACACACACACAAACACGTTATAAACGTAAGAGGTTCTGTCCTCAACTTTAATTCGCAATTACTTTTCCCTATACAAATTCTCGCGAGAACGGTATAAGATTTTCGTCTGTGTAACTTTTTCTTCTAGATAGATCCTCTTAATAAAGATGACGTCACCAAGAAAAAGTCTCCGATAGAGAAGGAGAAGAAATAAGCCGTTTTTAACAGTGTCTGTTTTGCTTCCTTTTCGAACGACAGTTTTATTTCGCGTCTTCTTTAAATTACTCGCGCCAGCAATAACTTCTTAAGCTTCTATTTTCCGAACAGTCACAGTCGCAAATCGGAATAAATTTTCATTTATCCGTCGGAAAATCCAATTTTCCTCAGCAGCGAAATTTTCTCCGGCTCGTTTTCCATCTCGTATTTTCTCGTTAGTTGTCCAATCGAACTTTTCCCTCGTCCGGATTTAATTTACTATTCCTTTTTTTTTACTATTCTAAGGGAAGATTCCTACCCAAACTGGGGGTAGTGGGAACTGTTTTGTCCGTTATTTAAGTAAATGTTCTATTTTCTACTTACTACTAGTTGAAGGTATTATTAACGGAATAAATTTCATACTTTAAATTATTATTTTCGATGGTGATTAATTAAAATATCAGTTGCTGCAACAGTGTTACAACTTGAATCGACGTATTTTTCCATACTACCTCTCCAACGACACGCCACACGGTACTTCGACATAAAATACATAAATGAAGGCATTCAAAAAGCTATATGCGAATATTTATCCGAGCCAAAAATCAAAATAATTCGCTGGCAATCGGAATTCTTCGAAAAACGGATAGTAACAGAAGAGTCAAAAACTCAAAATGTATATAAATTCGTTTTAAATTAACTTAAGAGCCTGTTGCTGAGCGGGTCTGTGATTTTCAAGTCTCTCATGTTCTTCACACCATCTAGTCGATGATAAATAAGAGTGTTTAATAACATTTCTTTTATAGTTGTAGGGTGTGTAAATTTATCGCGCTGTGTGAGAGATAAATCTATTTTTTTTTCGAAAGGGTCCTAAGGAGTATCATTATATTGTAATTCAATGTTGATTTTGGAATGAAGCTTATGCGTTATGTTGATAGTATGCTAAGTAGCTTTGGTATAGGGTCATTTGGAAAATGGCGGTTAGGGGATGTACGTTCTTCGGTGTGTGCAAATGTTTTATTGTAGCTAAGCAGACGGCTTAAATAGAGGTAAGTATGGTATTTTCTGTAGTATATAAGTGGAAAGGATCCTGCTAATGCACACAAGCTCTTCGATGGTGATTAGGGATAAGGATGGATCGAAGTCTACCATGGTGTACTGTATCTAATGTTCTTAATACAGATTTACTGGCTGTTGAGTATACCTGACACCCATAGTTTATTATAGATATTTAAGAGGATTTGGGTTTTTATATTGTATTTTGGGTTTGATAAATATTTTGGAATTGGGAGCAGTTTTAAGCACGTGCTCTTGACTTCAGTTATATTGTAACGCCAGGTTAATTTGGAGTTGAACAATAAACCTAGGAATTTTACTCTTCTTTGGCTGTTAAGGGAGAGTTATTTATAATTCAAGAAAAACTGTAGCATGGTAGACGCTTCTTATGGAAAATAATGTATGATGATTTGGATGTAGAAAAATATAAACCCTTCGTATCAGACCATTGCTGCAAACGATGTATAGTTTTTTGTAGGATTTTTTGTGCATTAGAAGGAATACTGAATGACAAAGATATATTAAGATCGTCACTGTAAAGCCGAGCACTAACAAGCTGCGAGATATAATTTTCTATGTCATAGATATATAACATGAACACACGGTTGTACTAAGTAGAGAGCCTTGTGGAATACCGTTTTCACTCTGAATTGGTGTTGACTTTGACAAACCGATCTTAACTTGAAAAGTTAAGTTGTTTAGAAAACTGCATAAGTAGTTGCCTAAATTACCGGATATACCGGCGGACTTTATTTTTATTAGTAGTCCATGTCGCCACATCAAACGCTTTTTCTAAATCAAAATTCTTAATATATTATTAGGTGAGGATTCCAGCGAGCCAGCGACGAATTATTTTAGTTATAATCAAAAAAATATATTACGTATAATTTAATAGTAAAATCGATCGATCGATTAAATAATATATTTTATTTGTCGATTTAAAAAATTTTTATATAATATAGTTATTAAATAAATGATAAAAAAAAAAAGTAGCTAAAATCACTAAAATTCTTTCTTTGCGAAAAATCAAAAAGCTTTTCGACTGTTAAGCCATTAACAAGCGAATATAAAAAATATAAATTATACAAATATATGAAAATTTATAAAGTTAGAAAATTAAAATTATTCACGCAGAAAAACATTTTAAAAAGAGAAAATTACCGGCAAAAATGTATGTAATATAAGAAAGAGATCAAAATAATGCATTAAATTCGATGATAAATTTTGATGAAGAATTATTAGTTTTAAGAAGTACATTGTAAACTTCGTTTTTATATTAGATAACTATTTAAAATTATTTTTATTATTTTTATTTTACTGGCTAACGTGTTTTTGTTTTCAATTTTATGTTGCTAGATGTTTCTACCAATTTTTATTTTACTCACCATCGTTAAATAAACAAAGAAAAAAAAGTTTTAATCACTAAATTTTTTTAAAATTACTCTCAAATTATTTTATTAGTACTGATTTTTTTACGTCGCTTATTTTTGCAATTAATATTTTTTCATTTTATATGCGTATATACATATAGTTTGTATTCACTTGATAATAGTATAACAGCCGAAGGTTTGTGATTTTCCATAAAAAAATTTTAGTGATTTTAACGTCTTCTTTTTTTTTCGTTTATTTATTTTTTTAAATGTTCCCTATATTCGAAACTTTTCAAAATATCATTATTATTATTTTTAACTACAAAAAAAAAAAAAAATACAAACGAGTTACGATTTAATTTAGGGAAAAATAGGAAATTATATTCGTTAATTCGTAATTGTAATATATTTCAATAAATAACGAAAACGGAATAATAATAATTATTAATATATTCTTATTAAATATTTCAATACATAAATTACGCAAACTACTTTCCGGCTTATGGAAAAACATAGAATATTTGAGAAGAGTAAACAATTTTAAACTTTTATTTCAAAATTAAAGGCGATTTTTTTTTATTTTAGTTACATCTGAACGAAAATGTTTGTGTCAAGAGGATTATTGAAATTTTCTTGAGTAATATATACACGTGTAAATATTTCGTTTGAAAAATCTAATTTGTAAGAGTTTTAAATTGTTGAATCGATTTTCTTCGCTTTAAGCGAAGACTTTTTAAGCCGGGAAAATTTTCAGCACCCAGTCGTCAATATTATACTTCTGTTTTCTAGTACGTCGTTCAAAGTGGTATACGATTAATCTTACCGCCTCTCGTTCTGCGAATTATATTCATTTTTCTTTTTGGAAGTCGCATAAACTATCGAACTCTATATAATAAAAAATTTGCAAGTCAGCCTAGTGTTGCTATTGGTAGAAATTAAAGCGTTGACCCGAAATTGTCAAAGGAGACGAAGTACTAAAGTGCTAAAAGTACATCGGAAATAGAGAATAATTTTTTTTTTGGAGGGGGGCTAAAATACGGATACATCGTAATTATCACGGAGAAGGCAATGACAAGAATCATCCCACTTCCTACAACATCATATGCACGTGCATTGGTGTAACATGTAACTAGTGCGTCGAATGCTAGCCCATTATAAGTAAAAATTAACGTACAATGGGGTAGTCACGACGTTCGGCATATATTTATACATATGTATGTGTGTATACAACATTGTGTCCTCAAATTGGGTGGTGTTCCACTCGTTGGAATAAGGATTAACTATATATATACATAATACACGGCATTTAAAATCAAATTTGAATATAACAAAAAATATTTCTTCCCAAAATGCGCTCGTTCGTCTTAATAGATCATATAAAAATTTAAAATTATTTCCTTTGTGATTATTTACGACGTATAAATGAATACATATATTCTTTGAATTACGTATCGGATATTTAATCGAAAAGTTATTTTTTAAGCAACTGAACTCTTCGCGGAACGACAAACTTTGCCTTTTTACATTTTTTTTCTTTTGGTATTACTATATTTTTCTGTCCGAAAACCATTCATCCTATATTATATATAGATATACACGTACAAGTACACGTTTACGCAATATATACATATGTTATATATATATTATACGCATACGGAGTAATATGTATACTGAATGTGTGTGTGTGTGATAAAAAAATTTGTAAGACTAAAGAAGCTAGTGAAGTAGAAAAATGTTGTATCTTCGTTGTACCTAGAAATTTTTCACATAATATTATGTTTTATATGTATGTATATATTTATACCTTCATACATTATGTCTATGTGCATGTGCTTATGTGTATACCTATGTCTATTTATTATCACAATCTTTCCTTTACGGAACTTCTAATATTTTTTTAGACAGTTTGATCACAACGAAATAAAAAATAATAATTAAGTATTTGCATCGGGATTTTTAAAAGTTGATTTATTCGTATATACGTTAAATATTATGCGAATTTTTTTCATTTCTAAAGAGACAATCGTTAAAGAACGAATTGTTCCGCTTATGCAAGTTATCGCTTATTAATGATTCAACCACATATATATATATATATATATATATATATATATATATATATATATAATTCCGCTGCTGTCTTGCGGTTAGGATGTTTATCCAAAGGCTAAGGGAAACAACCCTAGCAGAAAATCCAGTGGAAGGTAACGGAAAACCATCGCTGTGCTATTCCTACAAAGCAGCTAAATATGTTGTCCGCCTTGTGTGTAAAAAATGTAACATATTGCCATTTATACCGATAATGCGCTTAATCCACGAGTTATTTTGCGTCTTAATTTGATCAATACCTTATCTTTCCTTTCCCATTCATCTATGCTTGTAAAATTATTTTCACTAGCACATTTGATCTTGCCTATATTACCGAAAAACACACACACACACACACACATATATATTTTTTTTTTTTTTTTTTTATTGGGCTTCCATATCAGTTTACCCATTAAACTATATTATATAGACAAGAAAAAATAAAAAAGAATTATCTTAATTTTAACTATATGGGTATGTTACAATTAACAATAAACCTATATAGACATATGTATATGTGCATGTTACGTGTGGAAAGTAAGAAAGGAATATTGACAGGAAAAGGAACATTTAGAGATATGAGGTGATTATAGAAGGAGTCACGAGTGTTGCGGTAATATGAGCATTCCAGGAAAATGTTTTTTGCGTCTGCGATACAGTGGATATCTGAAGGATGTGAACAGAACGGAGAAGCAACATATATGTATATATATATATATATATATATATATATATATATATATATATATATATATATATTATATATATACTAAAAAAAATTTGTTAGCATTAAAATTTCGTGTACCATATAGTGGACACCATGACTCAAACTCGACTTGAACTCTTTTTTTTTCTTTAAGTTCGCGTGAAAAAGGGATTTTCTTTTTGTAGTACAATAAAAAATCAACAGGAATATCAACTTGACGGTTGGTGAGTAAGTGTTCACGATAAAACGGCGGCTATTTCGAAATATTGATTTGTACACAGCTACAGTTTGGTGTATATATATTCGTGTTGATTCTTTATTGTACTACAAAAAGAAAATCCCTTTTTCACGTGAACTTAAAAAAAAAAGATCACGTCTAGTTTGAGTCATGGTGTTCACTATATGGTACATGAAATTTTAATGCTAACGAAATTTGATTATTTTCTGATTCGCGTAAAATGACGAATTTTTAAAAATACTTATATAAGTACGTTGGAAGTTATCTACAGTTCACTTGTGTTAAACGAGCACCTTTATAAAATTTCTAATTTTATGTCAAAATTTTATAATGTATGTCTGAAACGTCTAAAAAAAAACTGAAATAAATTTAAAAAAAAAACACGATATAATTGGATGTTAAATTTTTGTGTATACACACATGCTCGATGACAGCAGTGACGGATGTAAAACAATAAGCGAAGTAAAATTATATATATTTTATTTTTATATATATAATATGTTCATATGTATTTTATATATATATATATAAAAGATGAAACGTGTAATTTTGACTTCGAATAGAGCAAACCGTCATCAATAACTTCTTAGTTGACAGCTGGTTTTTACGAAGTGGAGAACTTTATAAGACTTAAATTTAAAATTTCCCCTCGTCTTTCATTTCGTTTTGTAAATTTTCATCTGTTTACACGTTCTATCTTCATCTTTCTGTTTCCATCCTTCTATCTGTTATTATTATTATTATTGTTATTAATATTAATGTTTTCTCTCATCGACGGAAAATTCTCGTTATTTGGAATGTACTAACGACCGTGGCTTCTTGGTTTTTTTCCTTTATCATCACGAACGGATTGTTATTTTAAATCCTACGTTATTAGAAAATTATTTATACGAACACAAATAAAAACGGGGAGTATTCCGAATCCTTCTTCCGTTCTATAGGCTGATATTTGGAAATTGAAATTTATCGAATTTTCATTTAATGGAAGACGACCATAATTGTCTATGATCGGTTTGAAAATCACCGGCCTTATTTTAATCGATATTAATGAACCTTCGTTTCTGTCACGGAACTAAATAAAACTGTCATTAAGGTTTACGCTGTCGTCCATTTTTCCGAATAACATGATTTGTCTTTTATTATTTTTATCATTGTTATTAAATCAAATCGAACGTATTAATTATTGACGATAATAATAATAATAATAATAATTCCAGTTAAATTAATTTTTATATGTACAAGAAACCATTAAATAAGTAATTTTTTTGTTCCGATATTAATTAATATTATTATTTATTATTTTGATCTTAATTAATATTATTATTTATTATTTTGATCTTAATTAATATTATTATTTATTATTTTGATCTTAATTAATATTATTATTTATTATTTTGATCTTAATTAATATTATTATTTATTATTTTGATCTTAATTAATATTTTTTATAATGACGTGATGACTGTTATTAAATAATCGTTATTAGTTATTAGTTATTAGTTATTATTATATATTATTGTTCTTTCTTCGAATTGACCAGCTATGGACCACCACGCCGTAAAATATCTTGTTTGTTTCTCTTCTTTTTTTTTTCTCTCTCCAAAATTTTTGCACGCAATCTGTCTGAATAAACAATAAGCGGCAGTGTTAAGGGGTAATTAGATAATAAATATGGAATGCTTCCCAGCGGTCGCGATTCCTTGTTGTTGGTATTAAACAATTGTACAATTATACAATAATATTAGACAATTATATTTGACCGATTCAGCCGTTTGAACCGGATACCGTCTTCGATGAGACTGTGTGCCAACTGATTACAATGATTTTGTAATCGTTCTATATATCGTGTGTTGGCTGCCTCGATCTCTTCTTTTACAGTAGGTATTCGCAGATCTTTATGTATATCATCATTGCGCACATACCATGGTGCACCGACTGTCGTTCGTAGAATTTTGGATTGCGTTCTTTGCATGATATATTGGACTCGCTCGCGGTTCCCCGCAGTGGGATTCCGTACGACCATATACGCTTCAGCATTGCGTTAGTACTTTATTATCAGTGCATACGACTGAATTCTTTCCGATTATCCAATACATTTTCTTAACATTTTTCTGCTTCCGTTTAGCATCTTATGTGTTTTCTCCATGTTAATCTTTCGTCGAGGTGTAAACCGACTCTATGTAGGGATCGTTTTTCCGTTTAATTTTACTACAGGATCCCTGTCCTCTCTCTTCGGCGTAAATATAATATGTATACTTTTTTCGTTCATTAATTTTAATTTTTCAAGATTTGTACCATTTTTCTAGAACATGTAAGTGCTTCTGTACACTCTAATATTTCTTCATCGCTTCGCTGTGTTTTTCCTTCCTTTCGTCTGTCCATTTAATAACACTTTTCTTATTCACTTTGTTCTTCAAAAGTCTGGAAAATATTAACTTCGTTTCTGAACCTGCTCCTATTCATAATGTCTTCTTCCGTGACGTTAATTTACTCAAGATCTTTCTTAACTTCTCGGAACCCGGCAATTTGCGTTCTAGGGTTTTTATCAAAGTATTCAAAAATTCTTCTCTTTAAGCGTTCCGTCTCCATTCTTTTTTTAAGTGACCGTAATAGCTTAATCTGCCTTTTTTTTTTCATTGCGGTTAAAATATTTTCAATATGCCCGTATATTTCTTTATTACTCCTTTTTTGCCATATTTCCTAATCACATCTCGATCCTAGAATTTTGCGTACTATTTTCTTTTACTTCATTTTGACTTGTTCCGGCTCTTTACTTACATTCATCGCTAAACATTCCAACTCATATAGTCCTTCCGTTTTAATATATTATTATTAATATTATTATTACAGCTAATAATATTAAATACTCGGGGATTCAGCTATGTAGTAAACTAATATGGAGAGCTGGTTCGTTATATTTAGTTTAAAAAAAAATAAATTAGAAGATTAAATTACCTTATTACTTGAAACAACACTTTTTCCTGAACACTTATATACGTTACGATCAACCGGTTTTACTGTTACGGAATACTGTACATTGGGTAAAACGCCCAAAGTACTATACCAAACCTAAAGACACGTACTAAATAGAATAACTTCTAATGAAAATACAAATTTCGAAAATAAATTTCTATCCGCACGAGACTTATATTCTATATCCGCTACTATTGTCAAAAATTCTACTAAGTTTCGTATATCGTTTAGATAACGGAATGATCAGGATACGAAGCGTCGGTTCCACATTTTGATGAAAACTAGAATGAGACTGCGAGCAATTATGCCGGGTCAATGCAATATAATGTACATACTACCTATAGAATTGATAATAGACTTAAAAATACAACAAAGTTCGGTTCTATTTGATTATTATTCTTTTTTATGTAAATTACATAGGAATGATTACAAAATATAAACATATATTTCTTATGTTTTATTTCGTCCGTTTGATTACTTCTACGTCTGTCAATTTGACAGTATCTTTATAATTCGGAAATATATTTTGATTTTTGATTATTCTAATTGATAAGTTGAAATTTTTCTAATTTCTGGGGGGATTACAGATAGATTTAATCAAATTGAAATCATATATATATATATATATATATATATATATATATATATATATATATATATATATATATATATATATATACTCATGTTTGCGTATGCGAAGTAAATAATCGAATAATTCGACAAAGACCGGTTATGTTGCATTCAAAATTAATAAGTCCAGAAATCTTTTAAATGTTATATATATATATATATGTGTGTGTGTGTGTGTGTATATATATATTTATATATACTTCTAACCATCTAATATCTATACCTCTTTCTATACTAATACATAAAACTGTAGGTGTCTGTCTGTGATTTGCTAATACTTTTATTATAATTACTACAGTACGCTATTTTTATCACACATAAACCGAAAATCAATTTTTTAATATGTCTGTCTGTCTGTCTGTCTGTCTGTTTCGATTTAACTCAAAAACTGTTGACGCAATAATGACGAAATTCGCATAGCTTATAGCCTATATTATCAGATTCTTTCTAAGCCATTGATATCACAAATAGGACAGAAATTACAATAATTTAAAGTTTTAAAAAGTAGTAAACAGCGATATCTCTGCCAAATCGTTTAAAATTTAACGCGTTTTCCGGTTCGAATGTACCTTCACTACCAAACACACATAATACAAACCACATTTTGTTGCGTTAGGGGCGTGGTCGAAATAGAGGACGAAAAATATATATATATATACACATACGTATACTGTATAACGACTACGAAACGTGCAACTCACGACCTTCACTAACCGAACATTATATATCTATGTATATCGGTCCGTTCTGGATTTTTTGCTTTCGCGTATTAAATGAAAGAGAACGATATTGTATTAGAAAAAATAATTACACAGTGGAAGTCGTGAGTAACTTCTAGTATACATACGAGTGTATATATATATATATATATTAAAACGAAATTTGCATAATTTTTGAAATTGTACACTGGAAGAGATCAGCGAAAAGTAAGATCTCCGATCTGGTCTGTAACCGAATTTGGATTTTATTTTTCTCATGCCTAATGAGAATGTTAGATTGCATCGTGAAATTTTTCTAACACGCTGACGTTTGTCAAGTACCACTGCGCGATAGGTAAAAATCTTCTATTACTACTAGGAATCACTAATAAGGAATATTTTCGAGTGTTCTTTCAGCGGGGATATAGATATGAGATAGATGTAAGGAAAAACTTTGTAAGATTGTAATAGTCAAATAAAAGGTCTACGATGATGAAAGAACCCCTCCGGTTTGATATTTTTCCGTATTCGCCATCATCATTACAAATAGATCAAGACGACAGGAACAGCTTTTCGAACATCTGCTTCTTTCGCGAACGATTTCTTTTTGCATATTTTTCTACAAACACCAGAGAGCAATGGCGATTTGAGTAATGTGTTCAAAGCTACTTCGAAATAATAATAATAATAATAGTAACAGTAATAATAATCAGGGAAAATATATAAAATTTAGATTTTGAAAAAAAACGAATCCGATTGATCTGTTCTGTCGACATCTAATCTCCTTGCTTTTCATTATCATCATCGTTGCGATCATTTCGCGTCGTCTATTCTCTAAAATTTTATTATTACACAGGTCGCCCTCTTCTCGCGTTCTCATTTATCATGTAGCCGCCGGTGTTTGCTTTGTCGTTAGTAAATTTCCCTAGTTACTCGGTGGTAGTAGGGAGAAAATCCTTTATTTTCCTTAGTGTTCAAAATTTGAGCCTATTTCCAAAAATCACCTTCGAAATTATCCGTTCGAGTTTTGAAACCTTAAATTTCGCTTTGTCTCTAACGAGATTTCCGGTTGAAATTTTCAATTTTGATTCGCCAGTTATGTAGAAAGAAAGATGGAATTCTGGATATGTGTGTATCCTTAAAATTAAATCAGTTCGAAAAAAGGGATTTATACATATATATTTATGAAACGGATAAAAGAAATAACAGAAATTGTTAACTAGTTGGGAGTAATGCGTTAGTAAGGAACGTGTGGATCAATGTACGAATACAGGCTAAATTGTAAGATATATATATATATATAATTATTATTTCAAATCAGCCACTGAGTTGTCAACTAGTCTTGCCATCCTTCTTCCTCTGCACACTATTTTATCCTTTTCTTATGTTTTTTTTCTTTCTTTAATCCACAAAGTATCAGTTGATCCTCGCGGTTTCTCTGCGAATCGTTTACAATCAAACAGCTACTTCTTTAATGTTAAACGGTTGTCTATATTTTCAGGCGCAAGTTCTTCCGTGTGCTTTTTTAATTGTTCTTTTTACGGACCGTTCAGTTTTAATTTTCGCATATAATTAAACAATTTTCTAGTAAACCGTCTTTTTTACATGACCATTCTTCTTAACCTAATTTCCCGGTTAAAAACGATTAGCTTATTCCGCATTTAATTAATTGTTTCGTTTTTGTTTTTTTAATTCTTATTTTATTAACTCTTTTAAATCTCTACCAAATGCAGTTTTAATTTCGTTAAACGGCTGCAACAATATTTGTTATAAATTTGGTTTTTTCGAAGGAGATTTGTAGCCAAGGTTTTTCAGCTTGTTCTTCCAATAATCTTATCGCCCGCTTTGCTGTGTTCATAAATTCTGCTATAATTGCCAGATCATCCGCGAAAACTAAGCAATCTATTAATAAGTTATCTTTCTTTTGATGTGGTTAAGTAGGTAAAGATAACTTTCCTAAGCTGAACCCCGAAGGGAGAGGCCCCTTTCGGGTACAAGTTTTTATCACCACCGACTTGTTCCTGCAGCAATGTTAAATTAACAATAGAACACCTTCTGCTACACTGCCAAAAATACAAGGCTGAACGTATTCGACACGGTCTTCCATCAGTACTAGAACGATTTTTGCAGCCAAATACAGCCGGTCCAACAGTAGCGTTCCTACGTGAAACCGGCATGTTTCAACAATTATAGCTTCCGTGTCCGTGCCTCTGGCCTCGTAGCAGTACACGTAAACGGATCATCATCATCATCATCATACCAGTGATATTTTCTGCATTCATAATTTTTCTCCATTTTCTTCAAACTTTTTCAAGTATATAGTTAAAAAGTAAAGATGGCAGTCTCATGATGTATGTATGAAATGATCGATTTAGTTTTTTCCGTAGATTTGTAAGAAAGGAATAAACGTGTATACGGCCGACTTTAAATTATAACGAAAAAACTACACGACGACAAATCCCCTCCCGGGTAAAATAAAAAGTGAAATGGTTCGCGAACAAAGCCTAAAACAATAATAAAATTTTAATTCGGAAAATGTATTTTGGATTTAAAAAGAAAAAATTATTATCGCTAGATTATTAATTAGTTCGAAGATTCTCTCTCATTTAATAATTGTAAACTCTTTCCTAATGAAAACTTAACTTTATCTCATCGGCGCAAGCCTTTGAAAATAAAACGATATTAAATTTCGATTTAACGTTAATAGATATTGTGGATGCGAGAAAAATCCGAGGTTATTAATAAAAGTAAAACAAGCTCGCCTTGTAGCGTTTAAAAAGGACCGCTAACGAATTTTGAAAAAGTTCTTTTATAATATTTTTTTACGAATGGGCGCACTTCTTATTTATAAAGGCGTGGTCGCTTTAACATTGTGCTGTTTTTTTTTGTGTGTGTTTTTAAACAAATATCTGTTTACAACTTGTTGATATAAAACGAAATAACTTTAAAAAATAAATTTAACGGACCGTGAACGAAATATATAAAGATTTATTTGTTTTAAATTAAAAAAAAAAAAATTAATTTAATGGACAAATTAAAAAATTAAAAATAAATACATATACATAAATTAATTTAACTCGTTCGACTTAAATAAATTTTAACGTATATTTAAGAAGAAAAAATTGAACGTTCGCGTCGTCTAAGAGCCGTAGAATTTTTTGACGGACATATTTTATCCGTAAATAACATTGTGCGGATTTGAATTTTTACAATATCAACGGGTTGGGTTTAGTACAATCCGGAACATTATCACGTATATGATCTTTTCTTTGCCAGTTTTCAAAGTGAGGAAATGTAAAACGAACGAAGGGAACCACCTCAATTAGAATTAGCGAAAATGCCCCCCGATGTCCTTTTGAATATTTCTAAGCTGACTAATTTTATGTCACCCGCCGGAAAAATTTAATCGTTCCTGGACATTTTACGCCTAAGAACTGCCTGAACGTACGACTTGAGCACGTCGAAAATCTTTCCCTCCGGCTATTTAATAAAATCAAACTGGTTCGTGATGAAAAAAAACTTGTCAACTTTGTCTTAACCGCAAGCCAATACGACCAACTCCTGATTACGGATTTTCCAAAAGTAGGCGGGGAAGTCGTCCTGAGACGTTCATTCTGTTTATCAAATCAGTGAAACGATCGAACCCGAACAATACGCCCACTACTCTTTGTTGTGCTATAGTTTACAAAATCAGGTGTTCCTTCTTTTTTCTGTTGTATGTTACATTACATATATACATATATTTCTTCTGTGCGTGTGTACGTCGCTGGACCGATTTCAATGAAATTTTTTGTATATTTTCAAGTGGATTCGAGAATTGTTTAGATTTCCAATTAGGTCAAATTTAAATTGTTTATTGCTAGGAATTAATTGCCGACTTTACGCCTTTGGCAGGACATAGCGCACGACGTAATTATTTTTAAACGATTCGGTCTCTAAAAATAGCAGTTTCTCTGCAAGATCTATCGTATAAAACGAAAAAAAAAATTACAAGCAGAACCCAAAAATTTCATTTTTTTTCAAATTTTACTTTTTTCAAAATAAATCGCGAACGATTCAAAATCGGTGGAAATAGCTTAAACGAAAGTTATACGGCATCGAAATACGTGGCTAACGATAGTATAATTGTATTTTTACACCAAATACCCGTCGAGAAAATAGAGTTCTATCATTTATGTAATAACATAAATTTTACCAAAATTAACCGGTAACGAGAAATCGCGAGTTTAAAATTTGATTTTAGATTTTGAAACATTTTTTGAGCTATTTTTGATAGGCCAATTCTAAAATGCTTTTAACATGAGGATGTGATAAAATTTTGAATATACACTAGGCGTTCGGTTATATATATATATATATATTACGATTTAATCTTCCCTTACCCGGCGAATAAATGTACTAACATATTAGCTGAATTAAATATAATTTTTTATAAGTTCAATAAATCTACCAGAATTGAAAGATATCAGCATATCATTTAAGTTTCTTTACAAATTTGTCTTTTAATTTTTTTGTATAATTCCTAATTCTCCATCAGTATTTTTTATTTAATTCAACTAGTAAATTAATTCTAGGACGACACAAAATTCGCCAGGTCAGCTAGATTATTATCTTATCTTAAAGCCTGTGTTATATAATTGATTTGATATAGGCCTCCCCTAATCTTCTCCATTAATGCCTATCCTGCGTTTCACGAAGCCATTGTTTGCGACTGCCACAATATCATCCGTTCACCTATTAAATGGTCTCTCTTGTGCGCGCTTTCCAGTATATGGTCTCCATTAGATCAGTTCTTTTGTCCATTGCCAGCCCAGGCCCATTTGTTCAATGCTATCCTTATCCCTACATCTTCGAATTTTGTTTTATTTCGGATATATTCTGATTTAATTCTGTCTCGTAATTTTATGCGAAGCAAAGCTTGTTACATCCGTCTTTCTGTTTTTCTTACATGTTCCTATGACTTCTTTCGTTAAGGGCCAGGTTTCTGCAGCGTACGTTAGTACTGGAATCACGCATTGGTTAAATATTTTGGCTTTGTTTTCTGGACTAATTTTAGCGTTGAGTATACGTTTTATCTTAGGGCATGCAATCCAGCCATTTGCCATTCTTTTATCAATTTCTAATTTGTTAACGTAAAAACTTTACCCAAATATATGTAAATTGGTTTGTTTCTTCTATACTTCCTACTTGTATTTGTATTTCACCGTGCGTGTGATCATTGTCCTGATTTTGAATAAATTTCATATATTTGGTTTTATTCGGGTTTATTTGTAAACCAATATCGTTAACTGCACTCTTCAGTTCTTCCATCATATTTTCTAATTCATCTTTAGCTTGTGCTATGATCACAATGTCATCAGCGAAACACAGATGATGTAGGTATCTGCCATTTATATCTATTCCTCTTTTATTCTACGCTAACGATTTTATTGCACATTCCAATTTGTATCTCCTTGCCTAACTCATTGTAGGTCTGTTGTTGAATTATATATATGTTTGCAAGTACGTCGGTATATGTATTTTCTATACCACTAACTTTTAGAGCTTCCATAATCGAACGTGTATAAATGGAATCGAATGCCTTTTTTTAGGTCAACAAATCCAAGATATAACGCCAAGAGTTATATTCTTCACATTTCTGTATTAGTAAAGTTAAAGTCTGGATATGATCCGCTGTACGATATTTTTTTCCAAAACCAGCCTTTCTATTGACCCCTGTTCATCCAATATACGTTCTAATCTGATACTATTCTTGTAAATAGTTTGTATATCGTTGATAGAAGGCTAAAATGGGTCAATAGTTTTCTAGTTTTCGCTTGTCTCCTTTCTTGTGTAATAAAAGCTGCATTATTCCACGAGGTTGGTATTTTCTAAAATGCAACTATTAAATAAAGCTGTAAGTTCTTTAACAAAAGTTTCACCGCTGTATTTTAACATTTCCGATGTTATTTCATCTTCGCCTAGTGCTTTACCGATTTTCATTTGTTTAATGGTAAATTGTGTTTCGCTCTCTAGGATAACGGGTACTATTGTTTCATCAGATGTAGTGTTATTGTTATCGTACATGATTATTTACATCATCGTATAATGATTTATAAAATGTGTATATCGTGTTTATTATGCCATTTTTATCTCTTATCTCTTCTTGATATTCATTGTATATTGCTATTACTTGTTTTTTCTTTTGCATAACGTGTGTCTAATCGAAGTACCCTATTAGCACCTACAAACTCTTTTATTATTTCATCTTCATATATTTTCAAATTTTCTCTAATGTAAATTCGTCGGTTTATTTCAGTGTGTTGTACGGAATGTTTTCCAAATGTCTGAATTATATCTTTCCTTTGTTCCGATAATTTTATCGTTCTATCAGCCAGTTTACATGATTTCATTCTTCCTTTATCACATATATCGGATGCTTGTTTAATGATATTTCTAAGTCGTCCCTCCATATCACGTTGTATCTTTGCTGAATCAGATTGTTCTTTAATCAGCGCTGTTATCGTATTAGAGTATGTATTCGTGTGTTTTTTTAAACTGTTTATGTTTATCTTTCTTTCGAGTTACGCATGTTTCCTACATCTTTCTAGTCTTTTATTCATTACTACAACGTACCATTCGGTGGTCGCTTCCTGTGTTCACCGCGTTTAATATATCGTAATTGCGCACTATGCTGATGTCTGAAGTTAATACGTAGTCGATTTCACCTTTATTTCCATTTGGTCCTACCGACGTTGTGGCTGTTTTTTTTAAATATGTACTAGCTGCATATAATTTATTCCGCTGTATAAAAGCGGCTAACAGGTCTCCTTATCTCGTTTCGCGTTCCAAATCCCGTAAGGTCCTATATATCGACTACCTCCTTGAGAGACTCCTAATAAAATCATCCATGATTACCTTATATGTTGATTTTTCTTGCAATGTCTATCATCGTAATTCCTTCGTAGAGTTCTTCAACTTTTTCTTCATCATATGATATTGTAGGTGCATAAACCTGAACGATTTGTAATGAAGTATTCTCATCAATGGCTATAACCGTGCTAATCGTTCTGATACGCTCTTAAATTTAATTACGTTTTGCGTTATATTCTTATGTACTAGAATGTCTACTCCCTGATTTTTCTGATCTTGTCCTTTCCAATATAGCGTGTGACCGGATTCCTTCAGTATTAAAGCTTCTTCGCCTGAACGTCTCAATTCACTTAAACCAATTATATTCCATTTTATTCTTCCCATTTCAAATAATAATTGATGTAATCTATGTTGTATTGCTAATGAGCGCACATTGTACGTTGCTATCATCATTGATGTTTTAGGTGTTTTTTGGGGGCAGTATAATATATTTTATATGTATATATATATATATATATATATATATATATATATATATGTGTGTGTGTGTGCGTGTAACGTGAGTGAATGTGTGTGTGTTTTATATAGAAAATTTTTCAATTTGTTTTTGCTAAATAAGAAAAAATCTCTCGTCACGGACAACGACGATACTTGTTGCGCGATATGCTCGAATTATGCTAACGGATAAATAAGTTTCTGGAAAAATTGTTTCGATTAAACTTTTTTAAAATCGATTTACAACTTTTAATCGTGAAATTTTTTTTCTCTTATTTTGTCTTTTTTTTTGTTGTTGTTTAAGAGATTTGCGATTTAAACAAAAAATATCAATAGCGAAAGAAAAATAGAATAAAGCATTAAATTTTGGGGTGGGTGAAGTTAGAGTAATGGGACTAGTCCCTGGAATCAAACTTTCTCGCGAATTTAGAACATAATCGAGGTTCATCTCTTGCGCGTATATACATATATACAACATTTATTTTTATTTATATATATATATATATATATATAAGATAGCCGATCGTTACGGCGTTCGAATTCCAAAGCTTTTTAAGCTGGCGCGTATCGTTCGTCTTTGGTTCGGTTAAAGGTAAATCTATTTTCGATGAGCGAGATTAACCAACGTTTAAACTTTACAACGGCTTCGTCCATCTTTTTTCGCTGTTTCTTCTTCGGGCGACTTAAATAACGCTTTCTTTATCTGTTTCTTTACTGCTAGTCGTCAATACTAATGCCGACCGATCGACCGGATTTGAAGTCGAGCTTTTTAAGCGTTCGTCGTTATAAGGATATCGCGTAGAAGAGTGGTCGTGCTGAACACATTTATAATAGGATTAATTCGCGTACCGAATAAGTTCCGACGATGTAAGCCTCGAGAGATTTATACGTCAAAGAAAATATTACATCCGGCAAGAAATATAAAAAGCTACTTTTGTGTACGTATGTATGTATGTGTGTGTGTGTATATGAAAAGCTTTTCGATAAAGTTCCTTCTGACGTTAAAAACTTTCCCTTTTAAAGATGAAGGTTAAAACGAAGTATAATCGTCGATGGAATGGCGGGTTGGTGGATGAGATTGATTTTTCAGACGAACCGAATTTCGAATTTCGCGCTGTCTCTTATAATCCGACGAAAAAGATGATACGCATTTTTGCAATGAAAAGTGTTTAAACGTATAAAAATCCGACACAACGAAAAGAAAATGACGTACATGGCATTACGTACCTGTGTGTAGGTATACACATATATAGGAAAGAAAATATTAATAATTTTACCGGGCAATTTTATTATAATGCGGATAATAGTACGTCCTTTAACCCTTTCAGTCGCAGTGTTCTCTCGGTAAGGTGACGTGGACTGTTTAAATTGTAAATATCGCCGCCAGACAAGACGATGGTAGGTGGACCGAACGTAAGTGACGGCCTCTTGACAGTTCGTCGTACAAGACCCACGACTAGATTCTCGTGAAATTGAAAGAAATTGATCGGACTTCAGCCACCTAAGATAGAAGACGTTGGAAATGTCTACACCCAGCAATGAGCCATGGCGTGAAGATATTTATATAAGGCGTTAAACATTATCTAGATGTTACTTTATATTTTCACCTCTTCCGGTGCTTTAATTGCTTCGTTTATTTCGTAATTTGTCATTGTATGTCAAAATTAATATGCGCGAAATTAAAAGTTACTTTCACATTAAAAATCTCACTTTTCCGTATTAAGGTGTTGCATTTTCAAAAACTTAATGAAAAGTGACGTAATTAGTGAAAAATTAATTTTATCACTGTTCCGGTTCAGTTTATTATTATATCTTAACTTATATACTTCAAGTAATAACTAAGAAACCTTACAGCGCTCTCGTCGATATCGTAAAATAATTTTAAACGTGTGTTCGTCATTTTGTTCCGCATTCGCATTTATTTCTTCGAGTTGTGTTTATTTCGTGTAGTACCGCTTCTTATTCTGTTTAGGGTTCGCAACAAGATGTAATCTAAATGAAAGCCGGTACCATTTGTACTTTCAGCTCTCCACGTTTCCAATCTTGCAGACTCGGTTGAGTCTTTCAGTTCGTCAACTGTTCGGAGTAAGATATGTCTAGATTTTAATCTTTTCTCGGTTAGTCCTTCGTAGTTGTGGAGTGGATGGCGGTCGTCATTAGCTATTTCCCATCTTTCTTTCTGCTGCGTCTAATATCCGACGGTGCAATTCCACCGAGTGCATACAGCTCACTTAAGGGGGTTAGCTTTAAGATAACCGGTAATGATTCTACACGTTTCATTTAGTGCAACGTCTGTAGATCAGTACCGAGTATTAATTAAATTACGTCGTAAGCTATAAAAGGTGTGGTTTTTTTCGGACGATATACAATCCTATATTTCAGATAATAAATGCGATGTTTGATCATTTCGTTCTTGTTATATTATTCATTCGATTTTTTTTTTTTTTATTTATTTTTAACAAATGGTTAGAAATGAGTAATAAAGGTAGTTCCGGCTTATTTAAATACCAATCTCCGGAAAATCGAATAATATTTAATACACAATAACTAAATTACGATTAAGTTTTGAACAAAAATTAAATTTCTTTGCGCGTAGAATCGAGAAAGTTTAGCCGATTACAAATTGAAAATTATCTTAACGCTTTAGACTTTTAATGTCAACTACAAGGGACTTTGCTCGAAGCGGAATACCTCGATTATAAGAATACTTATACGACCCATTAAAAATTATCCAGCTAAAGTTACCTAGTAAGCAAAATATTGTACACGAAACATATTTTTCTATTTTCGTAAAAAATTACTTAATAAATAATGAAATAATATTTTGTTAATATTGACGTAAAATAATCAAACAAATCATAGTGTTGTAAACGTTAATTCTATAGTGACCGAATAATAATGATGATAAAGTTAGGAATAACGATATAATAAAGATAAATGTAAAAATTAAAGAAATAAAATGTACAAATACGAATATATATGTTTGGTCATCGAGATATCAGACCAGAAAGTACAAACAAAATTTTGTCGGATATAGTCGAACGTGTAGCGCAGTTAAAATTTAGAATAGCAAGAAGAAACGATGATGGGTGGACGAAGCGAATAACAGAATGGTTTCCAATAGAGAGAGAGACATACACCAGTAGGAGATCAGCCGGTGTGAATGGATAAATGAGGCCCGCGATCGCTACAGATGGAAAGAAAAAAGGAATACTTACATCCAACAGTAGATTTATATAAGCGCATCGTGATCGTGATTTTATATATATATATTATTTTTTTACTATTAATGTTTTTTCATGTTCAATAAACGATGGTAAGCATATACAAATAAATGAAAAATCGCGTATAATGCCTTAGCCAATGACTAAATATAATCGATTAAATTATTTTACAACTTAATTTGTTTTCAATGAACATGCCGGAGTACCTGCCTGGAAGCCAGTGTAACTGCCTCAGCTTAAGATACAACTGTTTTCTTTTGAATTATATATTTGTTCCCGGTTTACTATTTTATACGAATTTCTATACCCAGTTATTTAACTCTATTCTGTTCAATTCATTAGTAATAATAATAATAATAATTGATAAATTATTTAGCCAATGAAAAGAAACATGGTTTCCAACCGCAGGAGATTTTGTATATATATATATAAAAATTATATATACATTTAAAATTATATATATACATATATGCGCGTATTAAATACTTGAGGAAACATTTATTGATTTTGGTACGAAGATAAATACCGGAAAAACCGAAATAATGAAATTTACGGGACAAGTAGTAGTAATGCAAAAATGAAAATTAACGACGAATGTGTAGAAACTGTAAACGAATTTAGATATCCGGGAGCGATTATTACGAATGATGCAAGAGACATGAAAAAAGTAGGAGCGAGAACTTTAATAAATTTTGGAAAGAGTGCTATAGAACAGGAAATTGTCGACGGAGCTAAGGAAAAGAATTGTGCAATGTTACGTGCGACTTGTGTTAAAATATGCGACCGAATCTTGAGTTATTAACGTCAAATTCAAAAGGACGTTGAACTCATTCGAATTCTAGACTTTAAGCATATCACATGGATAGTTCTCATGTCCAACAAAAAGTTGTTAAAGCAATGCAGTATAGACTAACTATAACATATTTGGAAAGGAAAATTGGTATTATATAGGTCGAAAGCTCGAGGAAGAGGGGCTGTTTATGTTGGCGGTACAAAGAAAAATACTTGGAAAAGCAACCAGAAGAAGGAAAAGATTAACATCAAACACTTGATTCAACGGAGCTCAGGGAAGTGGTAGCTGCAGCCAGACTTAGGAAAATATGAAAAGGCCAACGCCCTTGATACATTCTTTGAAGGAGAACTTGACGACGATGATGATATATATATATATATATATATATATATATATATATATATATACAGACATAGTTCGTTTATACGTGTATGTATGTAATAATATTGATTTATAACCGTCAGTCTTAAATCGACTTCGGGGTAAATTTCTCATGCGTAAAAGCTGATTCCGGTCTAGGTAAAAAGGATTATCGAAAGGTATTCGGAACAATCAAGTTGAACATATTGATACTTTATATATGTCCGCATTTATTGAAATATCCCGATGGTATTATAAAACATTATTGCAGACTGTAATGTGTTTCTCGCTCATTACGAACGATATATTACAGAGATTTGGCAAATAACGTGTTAGAAGAAGATAATAACTAAGTTTACCACTTTGCGGCATTTGTTCGTTAGATAATTTCTATTCTAATCTGACAGTAGACATTAAATACGTATGCTTTGTACGCTGTTGGTCTTTTAGATTGTAAAACTTTATTTATTTATATATATATATATATATATATATATATTATATACACGAATATATTAATACGTACGAAAAAGCTTAATTGCGTACAGAAGTGGGGAAAGAAAAAAATGTCTAGAAAGTTAGCCCAGGATAAACGTATAATTAGTTTTAGGAGACGAGTAACGCTATCCTTTTCGGCTTATCCGCCTAACATTTTGAGTTATTTTAGAGAAGGTGAACGTTTAGAAAGCCACTTCTAATGAAGAAACTACTACTCCTTTAATCCTAACCGCCGAGAGATACTTTGAACTCTCCCGGTTTCTACTATGAAAAGAGCGGTCGGGGATTTCCTTATATACACCGTACAATATGTGTATACGAGTTTCTTCTGACGTAGTAAACGTCTATTAACTGGGAACTTAGAAGAGAAACCGAGATAAAGAGATAAATTGCTGGAAAAAGGCACCTACACGTAAGGTCGAGAAGTGTACAGATAATTCCGGTATTTGGCGGTATGTATATGTTTACATTTTCGAATTTTCCGGTAGTAGCTGTTTCTCTACTATGCGTAATTCTAGTCATTCGATGAAGAAAGTCTTATCAGTGTGAGACTTTACCTTGCGTGTAATGTACGACCTGCTTGAAGAATAACGGGTTGCGGAATTGTTTGGTAAATGTGACGCGCTGCTGGTCTAAATTGTATTTGATGAAGATTAGAGCTTGTAGTGTAAACAACTAAACTTTAAATCTGGCGATATGCAAACATCGAGAAATACATATATATATATATATATATATATATATATATATATATATATATATATATATATATATATATATGTATAAATATTGCCGTAAATCATTTTGTACACGGGGACCATCATCTTTCACACGGTACCCTTCACTTTTCATTCTCATCGTCACGGCGAAATTACCGTTATTACCGTCACCTTATCACGCGTATACAAAAACAGGTTCCTTAGTATATTCATCATTAAGGAAGCGGTAGAGTAATTACTTCTACGAGTTGGAACTTAAACATACTAGTGAGTAAATTTAGATGTATAAGTCCAAATAAAAAAAACTAAACAGTCGGTTAATCTAGATTTGTATAAAAATTTATCGATAAACAATAGGACTCGTCTGTTTTGAACTTTTTTGTGTTCTCATATAAATAAATAAGCCTGCGTAAGTGTTGTATTTTTTTCCCTTTGATTGTACGGTTTGTCACACTTAAATCAAGGTTTCCATAAAGCCTGTGTAAGTGTTAGAAATGTAATCTTGTCCTTAATTTTTCGTAATTACATATAATTTTGTTGTGTATACAATATATTTATATGGGAGAGATGAAAAAATATACAAATACGGAATAGTTGTAGAATAGCAAAGATATTCGTTCCTATGTAAGGAATTTTACAAATGGAAAATAAAAGGTCGTTATTAACGTTTGGTAGAAAGATGAATACAGTACGCATTAATCAATTAATAGAGCCGAACTGTCCGTTGCTGACTGGAGTCGAAACCGGTCTCTAACATATGAATTGGTTTGATAGAATCTTGAAATGTTAGAAATACGAATGGCACGTGTAAGCTAAGAATAAGATTAAATCACGGAATCAAAAAATCTGACGTACGAACGAACACGATATTTGAAAATATTGCAGTCAGAATTGCAGCAGATTTTTTAAACTGAGATAGACGATAAGGCAAACCGATTTATGATGGATAAATGAAGTGATTCATTGTCTACCGTACATACAAAAATAGAAATAAGGAAAGATATACAAGGTTAGATGATATAATGAAACAAGCTCGTTGTGCACGTGTATGCGTCACTCAAGATAGACAACGGTACTATCTTAGATATTAATGTCTGAAAGAAGACGCATTATATATATGTATGTATATATCATCGTCATCGTTGTATTGGTCATTGCTGAACATCGTGTTTAGCCATTATACGTTTATTTTTACGTACAAAATTGGCTAGTGTTCAAAGCACTAATTATATGCAATGCAGATGCGCGCGCATATAATGTTAGAGGGAGTGGGATACCACTACCTTCTCTACGATAATTAAGCAAATAATGATAAAAAAATTTCTATGTCGCGAGTTGGTTTCGAACTCTCGACCGTCGAGTTAACAGTCGAGCACTCTAGCAATGCCATCGCGACATTATATCACGATAAGCCTTTTGTCTATCCACTCCTGGGTGAAGGCTTTCCCCAATGTCTTCCAACCACTTCTGTCCTGTGCTTTCCTCAACCAATTTTTCCCAGCTATCTTTGCTATATCATTGTGCCACCGCGTTATTGGCCTTCCCTGTTTCCTTTTTCTGTCCATCGGCCACCACTGTAAAATCCGCTTTGACCATCTATTATCTTCTCTTCGAGCAATGTGGCCAACATAATTCCATTTTGTTTTAGCCATTCGCTCCACTGCATCATCCAACCGTGTTTGTTCCCGCATCCATGTAAGCATCATTCTCTCATGTGCTGTCTGAGCTTTTCTTATCCTTTTTAAATTTGTTTTTGTACAGTAATATATTCAAAAAGTTTATCGTGATAGATAAATAAAAGTTTATATAACTCCAGGCAATTGCAATTTACAGATATATAACTTATTACAAAACCAATAATGTTTAACAAAGCTCTTCGGCCGTTACCTATATCTTCAGTTTCTAAAATAAATTAAGTGATAACCGTTAATTTTTTTCTTTTTACTTACGCCGATTCATTCATAGCCAACTATCTATTAAGGGTATCATCGTCTTCTCTTTTATGAGAAATACATTCATTTATCTATTCAGGCCATCTCCTAAACTAAGTCGCGAATCCTAGTTCTTTTCAATCATCTGGCTGGTATGACGTCCAGAAGGGCAGCTATTAACTCTGTATGCGCATTGCATGACTTAGAGCTCGCTTCTCTACTGCTTCGGCGACCGTGCAGACTCCCCATATCGCAGTGGATAGCTTCATTGGTGACGTACTACGACATTCTGTATATTTACCTTAATGTTTTATTTTGAAAATGTTGTATTATATTTCTATTTGTCTTTTTTACGCATCCCCATATTGGTGCAGCTTAAATCCGTGCTAGTTTTATTATTGCATTATATATTAATACTCTATATTAGCGAATGAGATCTTAATTTGGTATCTAGTTGTTTTGGTTTTTTTTTATACGTATTTTCCAGCTTAGTATATAATGTAAATGTGCTACTAGGTATCTGATGCTATTGCTTCTTGCTGTGATATTTCCACCTAGTAACAGATAATTATGATGATATGTTGCATTAGGAAATGAGATATGGGTACATTTATCAGGATTCACTTCTAGTTTATAGGATTGAGTTCGCTGTAGAACTGCTGCAACTGCCACTTCAGTCTTCCTCCACTTTGACATTTCCCATGGTTGGAAGGTCCGCTGTATATAAATTGTATAGTAGTGTCCCTAAGACACTTCCCTGAGGAACACCGACTTTAATTGGGTGCGGTTCGCAGTAGTCATCGCGACATTTAACGCGAAAAGTTCATTATACTGTTCAGGAAATACTGTTTTAATTTTCTACAAGAAATCTTCATGCCATATTTTGTCGATTTTGTAATATTTATAGACAATTCTTCATTATATACAGTTTGTTTTGAATACTTTCTTCAATTATTTCCACAATTCTATGGATCTGTAGTTCTGTAGACTAAGCATTCCTGAAATCAAATTAGCATTGTGGAATAGCTTTCTTTTCTTCCATTATATTAGTTAGTCTTCAAGTAGTTTGGCAAAAATAGATAACAGCGAGATTTGCGGATTGGGTACACTATCCTTTCCGAGCTTTAGAGTCATAGTAATTGAACTTCCAAGATGGAAAGTACGACGTTCTCATGATAGCGTTAACTATGTACACTAACGAAATTACCGACTACAGTTATCGTATAAAATTCGGTAGATTAATAGTTTAATGTATTTTTTTTACTTCTAACAGGAAATAATATTTTTATTTTTCTGTTATTTAGTTGTATAAAACCGTTAATAAAATTTAAAAATGTTATATAAGAAATATAATTAACAACTAATTATAAACAATTTTAACCATATCACATTTACTTTCAGACTGAGATGACTATCGACCATTTATCTATTTTAAGCGGTGAATACGATAAACAACACATTTAACCAATCGCAATAATTAATCATAATCAACTATCATCCGCAATCTTACAATATAAATAATGAATACTAAAAACGTTTGTAATGCGGACTTTAAAACTAATCTATCATCATATTCGGTTAGTGGCTGACACCTGTTCGTATCCTAATATATAGTGTTATCTATTTCGGATAAGATGTGTTTAACATGGATGAGTGGTTGATAAACATCTCAGTTTGAAGATAGTTGTACCGCATTAAATCCTACATAGTGCTAAATTATGAATAACGGTTTGTTTTATATGCATATTTTAATTTTCTTTTCTGACCACGAAGATAATGATCAAACTAAACCTTTAAATTATTAAATTTGAACGTAATATCAAACATCGCTTATCGCGTGATGTGTATAATGTCTGCGCGTGTAGTAAACATTTACTTATATGTTTTATATATATATAAATGCGTGTGTATGTCTGTATGTAGGTTTGCTCGTGTGATTACGAATGTCGCATGTTCATGAGTCGCGTAAGGCTTATGATTAATTTTTCGAATAAGGAAAAGCGATGATAATCCAGTTACACCCCTGTTAGGGGGTGATAAGCGACATGTCGTTAAAGAAAGAAAAAACAAATGACGATATATATATATATATACATGTATATGTGTATATGTGTATGATATTTTTATGTTCACCTATATGTATGTGTTTGAAATCGTTCGTTGAAAAAAAATGATGCGGAAACCGTGTAATGAAGCAATGCGACCGTGCCCTCAGTTATTTAGCGTGAAATGAGCCGTACGCTATAAGGAAAAGTGAGCTTTTTTATGTACTTTTTTTTAGAGCTTCTTTCGCAATCCTTTTTCTCCTCAATCCTCGTTTATCTTTCTCTAGTCTATTCTTCATCTTTCTTTTATTTTATTTCATTCAGAGAGTCTGTTGTCGAAACGTTCCAACGAATCTCACACTATATGGAAGTCCATGTATCACGTCTGCTTCTTCATAGTCTTCGAAGTTTTAACACTATATTTTTCTTATCCACTCGTCCAACGTGTATTATATTGTACTGGGAGTATATAGGTTTTCGCGCGTATATGTATATTAAATTTTACCTCTTATAAAATATAATATTCCACTCGAGCTCGTTCTGGTTGTCGTACTGAAGATCGTGCAACTTTTTATATTCATTAAGTACTCGGAACATCGAACTACGGACCTCTTTCTTCGTTTTCCTATTTATCTATCTCTTTTTAATCTGACATTCTAATATAGGTACGTGTTTTATATACTTTTCTACGATAGCAGCACACACCCCACTTACGTTTTCATTGTGGAAATATTCGTCGTTTGGATGATGTTCGCGCGCGATACCTCGTTATAAACAACAACTTCATTTTCGTATTTTCGGCAACTCAGCATTTATTATTATTATTATTATTATTATTATTATTATTAGTATTAGTATTATTATTATTATTATTAGTATTATTATTATTATTATTATTATTATTACTGTTATTGTTATTACGCTTATGTTTAGAATTGTATTAGAAAAATTTGTCGCAGCGTCCTATTAAATCGTCTAAAAGTTAAAATAGTAAAAAAAAAAAACATTTTCAACTTGGGAGGAAAATTTCAACACCTATAGGGGGTTGGAAAATTCGTATTTATTGCTAATGTACTTCCTCTCAATTTGCTTCTGTTCAGTAGGGCAATCATGTCTTTTGCCGTTAAAAACTTGAGACTTTTCTTCCATATCTTAATGAGCAGTTCAGTAGAAGAAACAAACGTCGTAATCTCAAAATGCCATCTAAATTCTCACTGCGAAATCAGAACTGAATATATCTTTATGAAAATAGTTTAAAAAAAAACATCTGGAAAAGGGATAATACAGCTTAATAGACGCGAAGTAAAAATTATTCATAATTTCTATTATTAAATTTTGATTCTATCTATTTCGTTTTCATTTAAGTAAGGATGTCGAATGTGACGATGCAGTAGAAACTGCTGACCGACTACTCTTTGTATGTCCTATCGCTAACCGCCTAAGAGTATAAGATGAAACATAAATTTAATACTGCCCGACAATTTCAATTATTCGCCTTCCATGTACTATACAAGAAATTCCCAGAAAGTTTTTTACTAGCACTCCGAGCGGAACAAAACTTTTTATTAGCATCGAATAAAATTATTATACGTACAGGCTGAATATACGTATGTACGCAAAATGTTTAAGCGCGTTTAATCGTTGCGCAAAACTAGTATACGTATGTGCACAGGATATATGCATGTATACGTGTATATAGATAATTCGCACATTTACGGATCCGGTACGTCTAAATTATAGTATTCAAAGAAAGTAAATGTGAAACGTGTAGAATAGGTCGGCATGTTTATAAGCAACACCGTTACGCAAGTTTCACGGCGGCATTTCGCCACCTGTCATTAGACGTATCGTAGCGGCAAAAGCAAATAACAAACAAGCCGCCTACTGTATAATTATACACAGGACTCGCTAACGGAGGATTAAAATCGAGACGTAATCTTTTAGGAGCAGTCGAAGAGCTGAAAAACTCGCAGAACTTAAAGCGCTAGTAATATATGTAACAGAGAATCTCTCCCGAGAAGTGAAATTTATTCATGCGCGATCTATTTAGCGCCTTCATTCCGATTCTGGTATATCGGTCGCAGAAAGAGTCGTGGTACGATAATTGTATTAATATTATCTCGTATATTAAGTGTTTTATGTATGTGTACATTCGATAACCGGGGGAGTGAAATTGCGAAAATGTAAGTGTACAAGTGAACGTTTATATTATTATTATATATTATAAAATATCGTAAACTGGAAAGTTGAACCTGAACTGGCGGTGCAGCGTATTGCACCTGTGTAAATAAAATAAACTGTAAAACATTAATTTAAATAATAAAATATTAATAATAATAAAAAAAAATGATTACGTTTGCGGTATAAACGGAAATTAGTTTACTTTCAGTTATATCTTTACTATTCGAGAATTAAAAGATTACACAACCAACTTTAACCGATGAGAAATTAATACTAGAAATATCGACCAGTTGTACAAGATCGTCCCAATATAATCGCAATTTCGTTGGGAATAACCGTATTCCGCATTATTTTTCTATATAGAGCGGACGTTTTTGACAAAATCTGCCACGAAGGATACACTCGATAACCTTACCCTTCACCATCGTATCAAGTTTAAAAACTAAAATAAGACCACGATAAGATTTTACCAGTTCGAAACAATTGTTTCAATGTTATTAATTAATTAATTTTTCAAGGACTCCTATTATATTCGATATATTTCCCTGGAAGGAAAAATAAACTTTCCCACGGGGTATAGTGGAAAAATTTCTTTAATTACGAATTCGAACGAAAAAAAGAAATCTCAGAGGGTCTTTCAAATAGTGAATAATTCACTGGTGGAAAGCCTCATGCAGGTGATTCTAGTAGTGACAGGATAAGAGACACGAAGATAGAGATGGTCAGCTTGAGGAACTGATCAATAAAAGTCTGCATAAATCTGATAACTGTCTCTCCCTGGCATATCGCCGTAAAAACCTTACACTGTTACCTCATCAGTAATAAACTACTGCCTTGCGGTTAGCGTCTTTACCCAAATGCTAAGGAAGTATACCCTATTAGAAAATTAGTATGCAGGATTCTACAGTTCGACACCCCCTGTTCCTATAATAATACGAACTGACCGACTATACTAACATTTAAAAGGGAATAAATTATGCGGATAAATGTTAATGAAATCACCGGAATGTACAATGATAATAATAGAAATAAATAAAGCACTAAGAAAAACCGTCAAATAATACTAAACCTGTCAGTGAGCATAAAATGCATCTTCCAGTATGCCAATGGATGAATGATGCTTACGACCGAGTACAATGGTAATTGAAGTTATATCCAGCAGTGGATAGAAATAAGCGGGTCGTGATCGTAATATATATATATTATATCGCGCACATGGGTGCTGGTGGCGAAATGTTATATATATATATATATGTGTGTGTTTGCATAAAGTGGTAACAAAATAACATTTTATTTATTATGTAATTTGACGTCATTTTGAGGACTATGGTTTTATATTATTATGGAAAAATCTAGTAAAGCATTAATATTTATTATTCATTGCTTAGGAAATTATTAATGTTCATCCACCGAACTGTTCAGCGCCTGCAGATTATTAGGTATACATTACAATGACCATTTTCGAATTTTTGGAGTTATCTCACTCAAAAATAGTCCGATTTTTGCTGAACCTTTTTTTTTTCTTCATATTTAACCGCTAAATATTAAACCCCCTTAAGTAGAACCGTTAATAATCACTCTATTATTATATATAATAATTGACATTGGCAATTGGGATAGACCAATAATTATTTGAAATTTTTATAATTAATATTTTTCTTTATAAATTAAATTTCACTAAAATTGTTTAATTTTTAGCAGACTCTTATTTTTAATAATTTTATCAGCTTAATATATGCGTTATAAGTGTCTGTTTAATGTTCTAGTGTGCTATGTATTTATAACTTTTTTTGGTTTATGGGTACTGTGATGTAACGTTTTTATGTACATACTTATATCTTTTAGTATATTTTGCGTTTTACATTAATAATAAGTTATTTATCGCCTTCAGACTGGAAAAAGTTTTAAATCGATTTTAACTTGAAGTGATTATACGTGAATGTGTGTATATCGTCCGAACGGTATAATTGCTAGAGCGCTCGACTGTCAAACTGAATTAACTTGCGGAGAATTCAGTGGAACCTTACTCCGTCATCATCGTCGCCTATATATAGTAAAGTTTACTCAAGTCGAAACGATACTCGCCAACTAGAAGATCGATAGAGTATCGGAAAGACGACCTACCCTAGACAATTGATGTTCGTCTATGAATAAACTTATAAGGAAAGCTCATTTGGCTATAGCTATTTTTAATGTTGATAATTTCGTACCCCGCAAAACCATGACCTGGTTATTCGCTGAAGCGGATAAATACGGAGATAATTTTTTAATCTAGTAATTTAACATAACATTTTTCTTATGTATATATAAATAATTTATTTATTAATAAATTTTCAACAAAACGTATTAATATTTTCTCGTAAATCAATTTCTACGATTAAATTACACGTATAAATACCATAACCCCACCAAGATCTTTAAGCTTAAACGACGATGCGAGAGAGATGACACTAATATCAATTTAAAGAAAATTATAATTTACGTCGTGAATTCCGAAAAATAAAATATTTGAAAAAAAAGACGTATCTGTTAAGCCTATGACAATAGTATCGTATACATTTTGGACGTTAGCGATCGCACAGACTATATTATAAGAATTAATTATCGATATTGAGTTTAGAAATATAAACAGCTTACTCAATCGTCTACGTTTTTAATAATACTTTAAATAAAAATGTTATCCCTTAATGATGTTACATTTCAGTGTTTATGAAACAATTTTTAAAAATTATTCGAAGAAGTGAAGAAAATACGAAGTAATATTTCCTGTATAACACCTCGATTATTGTATAATTACATAAGATAATTTTTAATTTATTATATAAATATTTCAAGAATTGGAACATTTTATGTCAACCAAATATCGTTTATTACTTATATATATATATACCGTATAGAGGATATTATGATTTGCCTATGTAAATCACGTTCATATGGTTTTTCTGGTATTTTCAATGACAATACGCGTATGATTTACAGCGGAAAAAATTCAAACGTACCTAAATCGACCGTGAAATTTTAAAATTGTAATAAAATACGGACAATATTCTGCTCGCTTCGCTCTTCTAATTATAAACGCTAACAATTTTTTTCAATATATTTCAATTAATGTACAAAAACTATAATTATATCATCTTTTTCGATATTTCCGATAAAAATATTACTATTTTTATTATTAATATTAGAATTATCTATATACTGCATATACTTGTATATGGTTGCTCGTGCCTCGTACTTGTACATATGTATAAATAATTATAATGTTGCATATTTTATATTTAAATAAATTTTTTTCGAACTAATTAATACGACAGTAATAATTCATTTATACGGATGAATCAATATCGGCTCAGGTGACGGGAGTAGCAATGTTCGTCCCATCTCTTAATATTAGTAACGCGTACGCATTATCCGTGTTTTTTACCGCTGAGTGTGTAGCGGCGTAACAAACATTCTTAATTGATGCGAACTTTCCGAGATATTCGTATATTTGTGTTTTTCTTACGGGTAACAAAGGAATGTCGACGAATCAAAAGAAATTGTAGATTCATTAACTAAAGCGAGGTCTTCTAATGGTGTGGTACTCTTTAGTTTCTACACGCAATATTATAAGTTTCAATACAGTCGAAATACAGGAAACTTGGGAACAGACATATTTGGAGACTTGTTTAACAATTACTACCGTCTCTTCCTAAATTTCCGTTATTCTGCTTTTTTAAAAACATTAATCGTCAAAATAATTGCTCTTAACAGCAGGTACCCGTTCGGGCATTACTTAATATCAGACTTCCTATTCCTTATGCAACTTAGATTAACTTCTTACTGCACTCTCCATACTGCCCCATACTGGACGTGCAGTTTGAAGTCCTAATCATGTTACATTCTGAAAAAACGATCTTCCGTACAATGTGTTGTCGGTTCATCGTCTTGATAATTTATATGTGTTTACATTTCTAGATAAGTTGTCCACATTTATAGAAATGTGAGGTAGTTGGTACGTACAATTTAGCAAGCCGTAAAGGCATCGTCGTTAACGAAAAGGTAATAACAAAAAAATTGTTATTTACTAGGATACAATATTCTGAATTATCTTTGAAAAATCGATTACTAGTGTATAAAGTTGTATTAAAACCAATCTGGAGCTATAGCGCAGAAATTTGAGGATGCGCAAAGAAATCGAATAAAGTGATAATTCAGCGCTTCCGGAAGAAGGCGCTACTACTTGGTACGTGTCTAACGAGGCTATATATCAGGATTTAAACGTAGATACCGTTGAAGAAACTATTCGTAAACAAGCTCAGAAGCATTTTAGCCGACTAAGTATTCATCCAAATCAGCTAGCAGCATCACTTGCACACACGGATGTGGACAAAGATAAATTATTTAGTATCATAGTTTCTTAGTTTGTACAAGCATCGCTGGATGCACCTTCCATTCGCGATTATTAGTAGATATAATTTATTAGATAGCCTCTCAACTGGCTAGTTGTAGATTAGCATTTAACGCGAACAAAAAAATACTATTTTATTTTTATATATAATAATAATAATAATAATCGATGTTTGTTCGCTTTGATAAAGAAAACGATGGAAAAGAACCGTCGTCTGTTCGAGGAAGGAAAATTAAATTTAAAAGCTCGTTCTTGACTTGACGTTGTAATAATGTCGCCCATTTTATTGGACGGAATTTGACGCGTCAGACGGATAATCACGTTCATCTCTCGGGAAACGAACGGAAAATGTCTTTCTTCCGGGATATTTATATAGGACGCGCTGTATAAATATTAACCGCGTTTTGCATACAACGTTGTAAAGCAATCCGTGTAGAACACACACTAGAGAAAAATAGATAGAACGGCATTGCCGATGATTATTCTAGGATTGATGGGTCGTTGTCATATGGCGTGTGTAGGTATGCAGAAAATTTTTGGACTAGGTAAATTCATCTTGAGGGGATGTAACAGCGCAGACGTATATATCGTGTAGCGAACGTTTAAGCTTTATACATATCGGTATTAGTAGTAGTAGTAGTAGTAGTAGTAGTAGTAGTTGGGTTAGCGGATATTTCAGATTTTGAATTATCGCCGATGCGTGAAATTATCTTTTGCCGCAATTCGTTTTCTCCTTCAATGGGCCAAATGTTTGACCGAGCGCGTACACAGTTATCCCGTCTTTTATTATATTCCTCCTTTTTTTTTCTTCTTTTTCCCCGGCTGTTTCTATGTTTTTTTGTTTTGTTTTTTTTTTTGACTAGCTACAGCGTCAAGAAATGACAGTTATAGAAATGGAGTAAATCTTATTCACCGTTGGATGTGCACCTATCTGCAGGAGGAAATTTATCTTCTTATCTGTTTCAACATTTAGATCTCTGCGTCTGTATATCTTCGTTTAAATTTTTTCGGTCGCTATCATGGCGAATTTTCTTCCGTACGGATTAATAATACGCGCTCCTGGATTTTCTCGAATGTACAACATACGAAATAGATATTACATATTACGGGAATCTCCGAGTTTGCCCGACGGATAATGGACCTCTTTTATTTTTTAGAAGATCCATATAAACACAAAACACACACACATATATATATATAATATTAAATTAATTATTGTCTACTTGGGTTTTTTTCTCTTTAGCTTTTTATCTTCTCTGCTGATCATACTTTATTTATATACATCTACTAATTTCGAAAATAACTCAGTTTTTATGTTTGTTTATTGTAAAATCGCACGAATTACCGGGTTCATTTCTGACGGTTTAGCGAAATTAGTAACGTAAGTGAAACATTTAACTTTATTTCTTACAATTCAACGAAAATAATTAAATGAAAACGAATCGAGTTATAAAAAAATAGTTTATCTCCAAATACTTGATAATAATATACTTTAGCACGCTAATTAATATATTTTTTTTTTTATTCTTATTTTTTACGTTAAAAATAATTAAGTATCAAATTTAAAAATAAACTAACCTGGTTTTTTATGTTTCCTAAGTTTCCCGATGTGGGATTCGGCTATATCATCGCGTCTCCTGAACTGCGAGGAATTTTTAATGCTTTTCAAAAATATGACGGTCATCACCACTTGCAAATCGTACTATCTCCTTCTTAACCACTAATTCCGTGAAGCACAACAGCAGTAAAGTTGACTATAAACAAAGAAAAATCTACTACTTCATTCTAACTGGTTCTACCTGTTCAAACTAAATCGATTCTAAAGGGCTCATTTAAAAACGTACGATGACGCACTTTCGAGGAAATGATTGGTCCGTGGCAACGAACCAGCCGCCTATGGGCTAAAACAATTGACATTAATGATGTAAATTAGTTAATTATGTCTTACCATAATTATCGTTATGGTAATCGTATTATTCGGTGTCGAAAATGGTGACTCGCCCGTACGTAATTTTTGTTTACCAAATTAGTAGAGCACTAATTTTATACGGCGCTTCCGCGATAATTGAAAGTTCGAGAAAAACTGTGCGCAGTGAATTAGGATCGAAGTTGACAGTCGAGCGCTCTAGCAATTACGTCATCGTCGCAAGGAATTCTTATTCTACTTATAGTTGAAATATATATGCACATGTGTGTGTGTGTATATATATAACATATAATTAAAATATTTGCTCATTGTAAAATTAACGAAAATCAAGATTAGATAATTTCGAGTAACAAATGGACTATCAATTTCAGGGCGAACTGATTAAATTTAATTCGTAGTCAGCGTCGAAATCGCTTCGATTGGATATTACTGTTTTCATAAATAAAAATAAAAATAAAAAAAAAAGAGGTCGAAGTTTACGAATATATATTAATTAATTTAATTTTTAAAAGGGCCTAAGCATTAAATGTGAAATTACCAATTAATTAAAAATTACATCCGTATTTATATTTGTTATTATTCTCCGGAACGAATACGAAAAATTAAATGTCCCGGTATTAATCGCCGAGAACATACGAGTATATTAACTGAAAGTCGCGTAACTATCCCGATTTAAATTATTTATATCTTCCTTAACTGGGACTGATTTAATTTATTTTTTTTTTTTTGTATGAAGGGTTGCTCGACAGAATTTCTGACCGAAAGTTCGCCTACTATTATTCGGAAGAGAATATTAAATTGCGATTAAATATATCATCGTGATCAATCACATTACTCTGCGGCGGTTTAAATTCGCTTTCGTTCTGGCACATTGACGATGAAGTATATATACGCTATTGTCGCCAAGCCGAGTACAGCGTTAGAAATTAAAATTCCTATAAACGTACTGAAAAAAAGAAACGGTTATTTTAACGTTCGTACAGAAAATAAAATAGACCGCCGTTAAAAGTAAAGAATGATATTTAAAATTCGAGCAGAATTTTTTAACGTAAAAAGAATACGACGCAAAAAGTAATTGTAACGATAAAAGTAAATGTGTGCATAACACTTATCCAACTCTCTCTCTCTCTCTCTCTCTCTCTCTCTCTATATATATATATATATATATATATATATATATATATATATATATATATATATATAATTAGAATTAATCGATATTTTTAAACATTTGTCAGTTATGACGAGACGGAATTTTTTATTTTATGATACGTTAATAAACGGACGCGAACTTTAATTCATTTTTTAAACTGTACCCCCACGTTAATTAATCATATTTTATACTCCTTGAAAAAGAAAACAGTACTAGCGATAAGTATCGCGTTGGTAAACTTGGTTTTTTGATAATGTACATTTCGTTAAATAGATTTTTTGCAAAGTGACAGTTTCAAATAAAATTTGCACACAAGATCCCAGCTCGTACTGGGGGTTCATGGGGATGAACTAGCTGATAAAGCGACTAGTGAAGCTGCTACGTTCTTGGCAGTAGCGAATTCATCATACATGGGATTATTGCATTATTGTAGAGGATGTGGCATTCGTAAAACAACAAACAAACTACGGCAAATCAAACATTCGATCGATCCTTAAATTACTTCGTTTCCAAACCGCAGAGACGATGTGATCATCACTAGATTGCGCTTGGGTCATACGCGTCTACTCGTGCGTATCTTATTAATAAAACTTTGGCTCCATCGTGTTCGAGCTGTGGTATTATCCTGTCTATTTCCTATGTCGGCGGCCACTCATACTGCTCGTTTAGAGCGGACCTTAATAGTTTCCTCTTCAATGATGACCATGTTTCATTATCCGATCTAATTATAAAAAACTAGAAGACTATTATAAAGAGACGGAAAGTAGCCTATCTCGATCATGTCCTGAAAATGGAATATATGACCCATTGCAAATGATCATTGAAGGAAACGTAACAGGAAAACGGGAAAGAGGTAGAAGAAGGAAAACCGGGTTTGAAAATATGAAGGAATTGACAGGTCTCAACATAGAAGCCTTACTGCGAACACTATCTGACAGATCGGAATAATCAGCAACATCTATTGAAGATATAGTACGACAAGAGGAAGAATTGCCTTCCTTCACCGGTCTGGCCGCCACCCCTCAATTTAATCCTCTTTTCCTACCGTGTCTCTAACCTTAGCTGCTGTACACGGTTCGTTAATTTAATTTAATTAGAAATATCGACTTTTATATTATCAGTTTTATCTCGTTATCTCTTCCGAATGAAAATTATATATATATATATTTATATATATATATATATATATATATATATATATAATTAATATAAATTAACGTGCCGTGTGCAGGAACTAATGTTAGAAGCACGAGGGAGTGGATGTTAAATCAAGGAGTAGTGAAAGAGGAAGTGCGAAGAGAAGGTTTAGAGATAATTTGAGTGAGGAGTACAAAGGACAGTCAACGAGGAGATGGGATGCGTGACGCTACGCCGATGCACTGAGGATTCGGAGATTTCTTGATCAGATATGAATGAGTCTTGTGTGAGCCAGCCGCAGTCTGCTGAGGACAACGTCATGTCTGCGGTTTAGAAGCGAATTCTTCGAAAGTTAAACGAAATTCTTGATTTGGCGAAGTTTATTCAGAGGGGGTCGACTATCGCTTTTGTTATACATATATATTCGTTCATTTATCCACTCGAACATGTGTACAACATAAGAAATATTGCCGAGAATGGATGACTATATTTTTACGTTAGTAATAATATAGCTGACGTTGCAATGTAAACGTAACAAACGAGGAGGTGCTTTCCGCATGTATAAGAAACAATCACTACATGGGATATCGATGTCGAGGCAAAAGCTGAGACGACCAATATACAATAATGTCGCGAGAGCGATACAAAACATACATACATATATATATACAAAATTACATCACTAAAAAAAGATATATATTAAACGCATTTTTGGATAGTTACGTAAAATGTCTTAAAAGTACACGAGTACTACAGAGAATGTATTAATTAAAAAACTATTTTTTATTTTTACCCGATATTTATTTATATTATTAATAATCTCCGACATTATTGTAACTGTGTGAAAAAATTCTTTTCCAGTTTTCGATAGATTCATTTCAAATTTTTTTGTATTTTTTTTTTTATGTAGCTGTCAGAGGTGGAGCGATGCAACAGCAATACTTTAGAGTAAAACCGAAGGATGTACTGGCGCCGGTCGGCAGTAATGTTACAATGGTGTGCGAAGTAGAAAATCAGTCGGGAAAAGTTCAATGGACGAAGGATGGATTTGCTTTAGGTTAGTATAATAATACTAGGCGTATTAATTATAATACGAAGATACTATTTTCGCAAATATTGATTTATTCATCAGTTAGAAAAAAATTAGATTATAAGACGAGTTACGGTTATGCGCAATAGGTAGTCGATAAAACTCGGACATAAGGTAAACAATTTTAAAAGCGCAGAACATAGCGATTTAAAAATAAAATAAAACAACCAAGGAAAAAGGAGTTAGACTCACTGGACGTTATTTTAATTCTTTTTGGTTGTTTTATTTACAATAAGCGATATGATAAGATAAATTTTACACAGAGTAGTCCCAAAACGATATATTAAAATATACATTTTTTCATTAGTCGTCGGTATTAAAATTTTTACAAGCGCCAAATAAGTAAGCTTTTAGAAAAGTTGAAACGGACATAATTTATCAATTTCCATTTTAAAAGAAATTATTTATAACATTCTCTAAATTTGAATCTCATATCATCGGTGTGCCCCGAGTCTTGCGGATAAATTGGAATTTCTGGCAATAAAGAAACTTGATCCGTATGAAATAGGCGATAATCGTGGGTAAATTATTAAACATCTTAAATTCCGGTTTTATCTGATTTCGTACAATTATTAGAATTTATTTAAACGATGAAATATTTTATTATAAATTGGCCGATCGTTAAATCGGAATTCAGTTCGATTAATTTCTAAATCTCCGCATATTTTCATTATGAACCGCCGACCGATTTAATCTGATCTAATCGGTTAATTTAGTTTTATATATATATATATATACACATTTGTGTGTGTGCAAAAAACGTTTTTAAATTTATCTTAATGTATGCACGGTATATAAAGCTTTAATTGTGAGATTATTAAATTTTTTGCTTATATTTATTTATTTATTTAATGAAATCACACAACAGCTAAAAGCCAATTATAGTGTAGGCTTATAAATAAAATAATACAATAAATATTTTTTTTTAATTATAAAATTAAAAGTAAAAAAACAAAACAAAAAAAAAAAAACATTAAACACACTAATTTGGTATAGGTATTTTTTCGACCATATCCGTAATTTGTATTTCGTGTATAATAAAATTTATAAAAAATCCTAAAAGGAAAAAGATCCCCCGACTTGGAGTTTGTTAAAGTATCAAATTCTCACTCAGCCGCGTTTATAAGAACCGAGTTTTTATTTTTAAATATAACTTAAAAGCTTTTAATTTTTTGAAAATTTTAAACAGCAAATTTTATTACATATACTTTCAGTGTATTAATTTTAAAAATTTACGTTGTGAAAATTTAAGGTAGCGATAGAATTAAGTTTATTTCCCCTATAAACACGCAATCGTTTACTATCGATTAAACTTAACAATAATATCTAAATGTCATTGGGATAGCCTAATGCGTCACGAACTTCTATATGGAAGGTACTCGAATACCGTGCGACGAAAAATTATCGTCGGAAAATAAAAATATAAATAATCCTAATGTTATTATCGCCGATAATATAAAACCACCACGCGCAACACCGTACGCGCGCTAGTAATAATGTAGTTACCCTACAAAAACACGCGGTACTGCATTGTGTCCTGACAACAAAGCGATTACGATCATTTTTCCCCCGGGTCTGTGTGTGTGTGTTTATATAAGCTCACGACACAATATGATTTGTACGCTACTTATCCGTATGATAAAATATGTATAGGTAAGTAATCGCCTACCTCAGATACGGAGGCAGCGCGCGAATAAAAAATAAATATTTAAATAAAATTAACGTTATCTTCGTAATAGAATAATAACTATTTCTTACTTCTTCGATGGCTAACTTATAAATGTCGGTTACATTCGCTATTTGCTAATAATTCTGTTTTATAATCTGAAATAAAACGATCTTTCCGCAATTGCACACCATAGCAAGATGTGGTAAACCACATCCGCAGTTCCTCTGTTTCTGCTATGTCGAAACGCCTTAGATATTTCTTAAAATTAACTTGAAATAAAATTAAGAATTATCATCGAGTCTGTCGTTCGATTTAGGAAAATATAGATTAATCCGTTATACGTATATTCTAAATGTTTCGATGTCGCTGTAAATAATATTTATTTATTCATTATAATAAACTTCGAACTGTTTCGCGCTAATTTGGTTTTCTATTTTTGTAAATTTTCGCTCAAATTCGTGACCGATAAAATAAATTATTACGTTCTTTCTTTCTTTTTCAAAAATGATGATAAATAAACGTGGGGCTTGAACATTTAACAATTTTTCGATTTAACCTATACAAGTGAGAAATTATTTCTTTCGTGTAATTATACCAGTAGCGCGAACAATCGCATTTATAGATTCATTTTTACGAAATTATTCGTGCGTAAGAAAAAGAATTATATATATATTATATATTCAATTTGATTTATTTGTATTATTTATTATTATATTAATTATTAATACTGGTATTAGTATTATAATACTTAATATAAATAAATAAATAAAAAGTGTATTTAGCACACAATATAAATTACAAAAAATCAATGTCAAAACAATATTATTACGTATACCGAACAAATTCTTACTACGTATACAAAATGAAAACAAAAAGAAATAATAAATATAGTAATAACAGCGCGGAACTAGATTACAGGAAAACCACCACCAAAACCTGTATACAATTTCAGGACAACTCTATGAAGAATTTTAAGGCAGTAATAATAAATATAAACAAAATAATATGACTGCTCAGCTATTTATATATATTACATATTAATAAAGTTCATAAAATTAAATATATATATTACATACGATTAAAAAGCAGTTGATACATTATAATAGCGTGTGTTTTATTCTTTTATGTTTATATCTTTTATATTTTAACTGAAGACTAGTACGCGTATAGTCTCCTATATTGTTTATTATTGAGTATTGGCTGCGTCTACAATCGTCAAAAAAATTTTTTGTATGCTGCCTAATGATATCACCCACAACCGGCAAGTCTAATTTACGATGCATGCGATCTGTTCTTGCATAGATAGGAAGTTTAAGAATTATCCTGCAACAATTATTCTGAAGACGTTGTAATCTGGACACATAATACTTGCTTTTCGCTTACTTCGTTCTAAATGTCAGATCATTCATATATATCACGCATTTGGTGTGTGTGTTTTTTCTGCGCGTGACGTCATTATTATCGTACATTTCGAATGTACATTATTATAAATGTAAGATCATTATTTATAATCTTACTCACTTTTTAACTTTAATATAATTTTGATTCATGCCGGACTAATTTACAGAGTGAACGCAAAAGTGTATCTGAGAATTTTCTGACTATAAACGAATCTCGAAATTCACTTTTCGCATTTACGTCAGAATTTATCACTGGGCTGACGTAGATGATATTTGTAATATTCGTTTTCTAAGCAAACTAGAGACTAACTTATCTCTCATATTTACGCATTTCATTTCGGTCGATGTCTAAGTATTCGATAAAATTTGCGTCATTATTTACGCCGTCCGGTTGTTAATTATTTTACGATTTTTCTTCCGTGGCTGTTAAAATTTTCTTTATTTCGTAGTTGGAAATTTCGCGATTATTAATTATGATAAATTCTCTCCGGCAGCGCGGTACTAAATGAAAATTAAAATAAAATAAAAATTAATTTTCATCGTAAATGTGTCGAATAAAGTATTAAATAAAAAATAAAACCACGGATATACATCCGTAATTCGACGAAGTTAATGAACGACGACGATTTTATTAAGTATAAGAAATGTTACGTCGAATTTTCCGATGGAAAAACCGTGTTTTTCGTACAAAATTGCGTCGGATATAAAAGGGAGAAAAGAGTCGATGTAGACGGTAGCGATAGAACGAAGATCTGTAGCGATTTAAAATTTATAGATAACGAAATAACGCAAGGTATACACCGGCGATGATGATAATAATAATGATGATGATAATTGTAGCTAAAAAAAAGAATAAATAGAAAATCGATTAATTATCTCCCGACGAACGGTAATAAATTACGTCTATCGAATTGTAACGAACGGTAAGCTTTTGGAAAATACGAAAAATGTGCAGCAGATTTTGAAAAACCAAAACTATTGAACCAATGGAACAAAAATATATATTTCGTAATGGTAAGAAAATTACGTAAAATAGAATATTAACGCGTGCCGAGCTTAACTCTGTTCATACTGCGTATCTTAATATAGACTTGACGCAACTTACATAAAATTATGTATAATTATATATATAACGGATCTTTTTAACAACAGTAATCGAAGGACAAGTAAATTGGAAAATATCGCGGGGAAAAAATACATCATCCAAATAATGGAAGATTCCAAAGTAAATACGTACCAGGAATTGGAAACTTGAAAGTAAATTGCTCTTCGTATTGACCACCAATGGAATGATTTGATGAATAATATATATATATATATATATATATATATATATATATATATATATATATATATATATATGTGTGGAAAAATGCAGCTAAAACCCTACGTAGGATAGTTCTATTTATTATGAAGTCTATTTTCCGATCTTAATACCACGAAGAAAAATATTAGCTTAAATAAAAGCGGTTTGGACGTCGAATTTTTTAGAATTTTAACGTTTGAGCGCACCTTTACTGTATTACAGGGGGAAAAAAATCGGACCGAAATACATTTATAGCGCATTAAACCGGGCGATAAATTTGACGAGGGAAAAACCGAAGAATTATGTTCCAACAGGGAACAGATCGGTCGGTTTAAATGGAAAATAAAAATAAAATTTATGGCGAAAATATTTTTGTACGAAACTTTTACAATTTAAAATGAAAAAAGTGCGCGAAATAACGAATTTATTTTAGTCGTATTGATAAAAAACGATTTGGAATAAAAATTACTCAACCGTTTGATTATTTGCATCGACATAATATAATTATCATTACAGCCATTATTATTATTATTATTATACGTGAAAAAAAAAACTATTTTAAATCAAATAATTTGAAAAAAAAAAGAGATAGTGATAAAGTGAATAATATTTTTCTGAGTGTAGATGGTTTATATAATCTGCGTTTATTACTTTTTGTATTAAATAATGTAAATAAATTTAATGCGTCCAATTAAGAAAGTAATACACGATTGGGCGGTGAGCTTAGAGCGGTTATACCTAAATACAATATAAGTAGAATGCGTATGGAAGCTGTGTATTCCGGTGCCGTTACAGGTTATCTAAAGAATTAAGTAATTACAAAAGTTATTAATAATTTATTTAACGGAGTCGGTCACATATTATATAAGTTCTTTGTGAACCTGGTATAGGCGCAGAATTGCACATAAACATTATCAATTATTAATTAAGTAAGTTCTACATATAAGTTCCTTTTAAATACATGTGTCGCATTATTTTTTTACTTACTTTTAAATTTGTTTTTATTTTATTTCCTCGATGACGTCGTATATTATATTTCCAGTTGGTTTCTGTAATAGGATATTTTATGTTTTTAGAAATTCAAGTATATTGAACAAAAAGTAAATAAATTGAATTGAATTATTATTATTGCTATTATTATTATTTATTATTAATTATTTATTATTAATTATTACTATTAAATGTACCTTTATTCATTGTTTTCATTTTATACTTTTCTATTTCATTATATATATATATAATTTTTTTTTTTTCTATGAACGGCCTCATCCTTTATAGTCTTTTATTTGTTTCCGTAACCTACAGGTAGCGCAGTTTCTGCACGCATGTAGGAAATTATGCGTATAAATACTTTTGAACTGTATATAATATCATCATTGAAGTGCCATCTCCGTATCCGAGATTGTAATATAGCATTAGCGTAGACATACATCCCCGGGAGAGAAGTGATTGTAATCGTTTTGTTGTCAGAACACAATGCAGCTTTGAGTGTGTTTTTGTAGTGTACTATATTATGACTAGCACGCACATTTATGCGTGGTGGTTTTCATTAAGAACTTTCTCGCATCCGACGTATATTCTAAAAGTTATTAAGCTTGTTAGAGAATAGTGCAAATTGTTGATAGTATATATAAATTATTTATTATTAATTATTACTATTAAATGTACCTTTATTCATTGTTTTCATTTTATACTTTTCTATTTCATTATATATACATATATAATTTTTTTTTTTTCTATGAACGGCCTCATCCTTTATAGTCTTTTATTTGTTTCCGTAACCTACAGGTAGCGCAGTTTCTGCACGCATGTAGGAAATTATGCGTATAAATACTTTTGAACTGTATATAATATCATCATTGAAGTGCCATCTCCGTATCCGAGATTGTAATATAGCATTAGCGTAGACATACATCCCCGGGAGAGAAGTGATTGTAATCGTTTTGTTGTCAGAACACAATGCAGCTTTGAGTGTGTTTTTGTAGTGTACTATATTATTACTAGCACGCACATTTATGCGTGGTGGTTTGCAATTGTCTTCCACGCCAGAATAAATATCGACTCTTGTGCACTGGTATTGGTTGGAATATAATATACTAATATTTATTACGTATAATTTTAGAAGTGTAATATTGTGAAATAAGTTGAAACTGAATTGAAATTATTACTATCATCAAAATCTTATATTTGAAAAGCGTGTGTATATAGGCGCATGTAGAAGTAACGGCATATAAAAATGAATGTGCACACTTTTAATATTTTTTCATTTTACTACAAGTATGTATTAGACGTTTTTTTTTGCAAGTGTACTTTTACACGTATATTTTTTTCAAGGCACTTATCACGATGACAGTTATCGCGTAAAATATGTTTAAATTATTTAGCTGCATCGTACTTGTAGAATAGACTATATTAAACATTAGAGTATGTCAGTTATAATGCATTAATATATTAATCCTAGTAATATAAACTTTATATAAATTTTAATTGTAAAATGGATTGACTAGAGCACAGCAAACTTAATTGGATGGACTCGGGTCAGTTCATTATTTCAAAAGTACTTGCATTATAACATTTATAAATAAAATATTTTATATATATATATATATATATATATACGCATGTGGATACATATAGTTTCTTAATACTATAAAACAACCAGATATATAATATAGACACGTCTTAAGAGTACTGATTCAGCAGTGTCGAATTGTTAATTTTTCTTTCACACCGATGTGGAAATATTCCGAGTCGCAATATTTAGTAAAATGTTTTGGACCTTATGAAAATTAGCTTTTCTTGCACGCTTCAATGTAATATGCTTCAATGTATGTAAATACTTGGAAGTAAATATAAGTTGCATCCGGTGCAATTTCAATAATTGCAGCTGGTTTTTATTATATTTGGGTGTTGTTTTTCACGGTGAACCCAGTATTTATAGTGAACGCGTGCAAGAGTGAGTAGTTACATATACTTAGCACTACTTTTCTTAGTCTGTCGTTAAAAAAATTTGCGTTGTCGGCGTTTTTCAGTGAGCCACGGGATTGAATAACGAACCCGATGAAAATATTGTCATTAACGGCCATAATTCTGCATGTGTTTTATTATTTTTCTAACGCGTCGCGCGTTTTATTTTAATTTTTTGTTTGGAGTTGTTAATTTTGCTTCTAATTAATTTTTTAAATAAATTAAAGAATAATAAATCATTACGTGATAATATTAAATGAACAAATAATAAATAAACGTATTATTAGGTAAGTTTTGTAATTTTTCTGTATTTTTATTACATGAACGCGGTACGGCTACAATTTTAGTCGACATCTACAATGTTTATTTAAAAATTATTATTTAGGGCGTTACGAATAATTAAATAAAGTATAATTATTATAAACAACGTTTACGGAAAGTTGCGATGTCGATTAATTTGTCGGATTTTATAAAGGAATTGATGTAAAAAAAAAAAAAAAACATTGGAACAATTTCATTGAATTTTGGAGAAAGGTGTCCCTAAAATGCTATTATCGAAATAACTACCTTTTTATATATATATATATATATCATCATCATGATGGGTGTTTCAGTCATTTAACTCCAATTCCTCCACCTTTTTCTATCCGCTGTCTGTCTTTTTAATTCCCCATAGGTTTTAATATTTTCTTCCTTCTTGACTGTGTCTATCAGCGTCTGTCTTGGTCTTCCTTTCGGTCTGCGCATCGGTATTCGCCCTTCTATAACATATTTTAGTAGGCTATCATGCATTAACACATGTCCGATCTATTTTAGCCTAGATTTCCTGATCGTTTTCAAGAGTGATCTTTCTTCTTGCACTCTGTGGAAAACTTCTTTATTAGATATCTTATCGACCCATGAGATTTTCAATAGTCGTCGCAAGCACCATGTTTCGAAAGCTTCAAATATATATATATAGCGACTCTTTGTAATAGATAATTTAGTGATAGAACTAAGATGATATAGGTTATAAACAAATTTAAAATTGCGATAATTGGAACGTTTGATTAACTCGAAAAGGTAAAAACAGTTTTTCGCTTTGAATTTATTGCGTAATGCGAAGTTCTTTACTTTTGTTAACGTCGGAATTATAAAAAACAAATTTTATTAATAAAAATTACTAATTATTAATAGTCGATAACGGAACTTTTCGATAATTACATCGTTTCTAGTTTAATAAATAAATAAGACACAACTCCTTTAACGGAACTCTATCGGCTATTGATTTAACGTTATCTACGAATGAAGTCTATTCAAAATTTCTATGGTCAATCCATCCTGACTTATGTCACAGTGATCACTACCCAATTTGCTTACAGATGAATAACATAAACAGGGAATACAAAATAAATAAACCTCAGGGTTGGATTACAAGAAAAGCTAATTGGGATAAGTACCGTGAGCTATGTAATTTACCCTTCAATTCCAGTCTCACTGACATCGATTCCGCGGTTAATAACTTTAATAACCACATAATTGAAGCGGCAGAAAAATCTGTTCCAAAGACGTCCCCCATTTATATCAATGCGCAATGTCCCCTGGTGGTGTCATGAAGTAAAAGTGGCTATCCAAACCAGAAAAAATGCTTTGAAAAAATTTCGTGCTACAAGACAGAATGCAGATTTAGCTAACTTTCGACTCTGTAGAGCTCGCACACGTCTAATTATAAGGCAAAATAAACGGAAAAGCTGGGCGGAATTCATTTCCGAAACTGATTCAAACTCCAACATTCCACAAATGTGGCATAAAATAAATATCTTAAATAGAACCAGAAGGCCATCACCAATAATAACATTGAAAGAATCAACAGGTTTTACTCAAGATCCGGAAGAAGTAGCGAATATCTTTGGAAAATTTTTTGCAGATGTATCATCAAATAAAAATTGTAACAAGTATTTTCTCTCTTACAAAACAAAAGAGGAGCAGAAACCATTACCAATCGACTCAAACAACCATGAAGACTTCAATTCACTTTTCACTGAAAAGGAACTAAATGAAGTGATCAACAGAATAGTTAAAAATTCTGCCCCAGGACCGGATGGAATTTCCCCTCTATTCATTAAAAATCTGCCTCTGGTTATGAAAAAACACCTTCTAAATATTTTTAATAAAATCTGGGCAGATAACTGTTACCCCCGGCTATGGAGCAAAGCAGTCATTATTCCTATTTTGAAAAATAAGAAAGAACATACCGACCCATCTTCATATAGACCAATCTCTCTTACCTGCGCTGCAGGAAAGTTGATGGAAAAACTTGTGGCACGTCGTTTAATGTGGTATTTAGAACGAAATGAATTGATACCGGAAAATCAGACAGGTTTCCGCAGATATGGGAGCACACTCACGCAATTGTATAATTTGCAACAGGAAATATTGAGAGCTTTCCGGCAGAAACATTACCTTATATCAATATTTTTCGATATACATAAAGCATATGATACAGCATTGGGCTTGAAAGGCCGATTAGTTCAATTTACAAGGAATTTACTTTCAAATCGCTCGATGTAATCATATAATGACACTTAGACAAAAGTGTCAACCACTACTCAATATAATGAAATGATATGTAATAAAACCTTTGGTCCAAGAAGTTCAACATTACTTCGGATTTACAATGCCCTTATCCTTTCAAGAATAGATTATGGTTCGTTTATATATTCATCCAAAAATACTTGATATGGTACAAAATTCTGGACTTAGGATCGCGTTGAAGGCATTCCCAACCTCACCAACAGCTAGCCGCCAGTATCTTAGCGGTACTCCGCCTCTCTGTTACCGTAGAAAAATACTTGCTATTAAGTATGCAATGAAGGCAGCTAGTCTTCAGCAGCATCCAAATCGAATCCATTTACAAAATCTGCTACTGCAGCTCCAAATCCAAAACCCATTAAAGACACTACGCAATACCTTATGTAGAATACCGGTTATTGTACCGCCTTGGAGCCAATTCAGTCCGAATATCTGTTGGGATTTGTTTTCAACAGATGTTAAAATGAAACCGACGGTGGAAATCCATGAGAAACTTAGGATTGTCTTGCAACAGCAACCGAACGCAGTCGTTTGCTTCACCGACGCATCAAAATCATCACGATATGTTGGTGGTGCCTTCTCAATCGGCAGCATGATCCATTCCTTCAGTTTACCGACCATCTCATCAGTTCTAGCGGCTGAGATGATAGCCTTGCTCCAGTGTTTGTTACGAATTGCGGAATTACCTGCTGACCAGTATGTTATACTGACCGACTCAGCTATAGCGTTACAATGCATTGAAGCGAGGAATTCTACTGTGTCCATGGTAGACCAAATATGGTACAGTGCTTACAAATTAAATGAACTTAATACCGGCATCACTTTTGTCTGGGTTCCAAGTCATCGAGGGTTAATAGGCCACGATGAGGTACACCGTGCTGCACAAGGGCCTACCCAAGCTTACCTGCCGACAGTACTGGAAGAAGACAATGCAAAATATTATTGCCAGAAAATTCTGGACGCGTGGAATCGGTCGTTCCATTCTCGGCCGAGTAAACTTGGAAATATAAAGAAGGATTTAACAACCTGGCCATCAAAGATTGGTAAAATTTGTTCACCGAGGTTGGAAACAGCCGTCAACCGAGTGTATATTGGTCACACGCTGAGTACGCACTCCTATCTACTGAGTGCCCAACCACCACCAATATGCGAATTGTGCTGTACTTCATTAACAGTCTACCATATCGTGGTTATCTGCCCGAAATTTGCTCAATATCGGTGCAATCAACTGAAGAAAAATATACCGAATGTAAACAACCTCCTCCTTCTCACCAACTTCATAATAAATTCGAAACTGTGTAATAATATATAATTAATTCATATTTCGAGTAATAGCCTTATAGGCAATAAGTACTCGTAAAAAAAAAAAAAAAAAAAAACAAAAAAAACGCGTTATATGGAAGATATAAACTAACATTTAGAGCATCTAGTTCAAGAACACTTGCCGACCTTATAAAATACAATTTAATTTGTTATCAATTAGCATTTTCCATATATTTTTTTACTTTTACATTATTATATATAATTAATTCGTTATTTTAACTTGAAAATAGCGTAACGACCGAAAAGCTTCGTTATTAATTATTCGTAATTAGCGAATTTAACTAATAATAACGTTATCGTTTCATTTTTAAATTAATTTTAATTATGTAATTAGTTTTTCGTTCGTTATTCGTACGAAAGATATTTTGTACAATAATAAATGAACAACAAATTAATTGCTATTGTATTGTTTATGTATGGATTTTATACTATAATTGGATGTTTTTATTTATTTGCATTTTATTTGCTATTGTGTTTTTTGTTAATATATACAAATCATATATTACTGATTATTAATTGTGTTTTGTTTACCACATTAGCTATCGGATTACTTAAAAATACTGTTTTATTACTTTGATAATTTTTTTCTAAATTGTGTATATAAGTGATTTTTTATATTTTTTATAAATTTGTGTATATTTTTGTAATTTATATTTTCTGTATTAACTTGATAATGGCTTGACAGCCGGAAAGCTTTATGATTTTTCAATTTAAAATAAATAGTGATTTTAACTCGTTTTTTATTTTTTTTTTTTTAAAGAATCACTACATTCAACACTTTTCAAATATATACAATAATATTGTATTGTTTATGTATAAATTTTATACTATTATCGGATGTTTTCATTTATTTGCGTTTTATTTTTGCTATTGTGTTTTTTGTTAATATATAGAAATCATATATTGTTGATTGTTAATTGTGTTGTTTACCGCATTAGTAAGAATATTGTTTTATTACTTTGATAATTTTTTCTAAATGGTGTATATAAGTGATTTTTTACATTTTTTATAAACTTGTGTATATTTGTATAATTTATATTTTCCATATTAACTCGATAATGGCTTAACATCCGAAAAGCTTTATGATTTTTCATTAAAAAAAAAATAGTGATTTTAACTCCATTTTTATTGTTAATGTTTTTTTTTTAAATCACTACATTCCATACTTTTCAAATATATACAACGAACTATATAATACAATACAGTTTTTTGTGTTCCGTCTGTTAATTCACTATATCGACATATAGTGTATATATATATATATATATATATATATATATATATATATATATATATATATATATATATTAATAATAATAAGTATCCGAGAGTTCAGGATGTAGCTAATTTTTAAAATTATAATATTATTATTCATAAGAATTACGTCGGATCAATATGAAAATTTAATTCTCCCATCGAAATAAATAAACGAAATTAATTGACGCTCGAGAAATTAATATTTATGAATTATATTTTTATATACGATTATATATATATATATATATATATATATATATAAATTAATTAACTAATTAATTCCTTTCGTTGAAACTACATACCTTTCTTTATAAGTTCTATCTTTTTATATAAATAAATAATTGTATTTCTGTTCCGTGTAAACAAAATACAATTATAAGAATGGTAAATGGTGAAAATTCTTTTTACACGATACTGTTCAATTTTGTTTCTTCTAATTTTCCTCCGATTGATTTCGTTTGCGTTCAAATTGTGTTCTTTGTTTTTCATCGTGTAGCGTCCGATGAAAATAAAAAATACAACCAGTTAGAATTACGAGTATTTGTCGATCGATAGTTTATGAATAAGACGTATTGTTGTGGTGGTTAAAAATCTGCTATACTTCGAAATTTATGTGTTCAATCAATAGTTTAGAGTAGATGTAAGAATTATCTTTAATCTTCCAACGCGTCAACTAACTTAGTATGTATTAATATTTTAAGAAAATATTAATAATAAAAAATTCAAACGTAATTTAAATCGGCGTCTGTTATTTTCGGTATAAAATCGTCTTTTTCAAAGTACGGCTCCGTAATTTCAACCGACTTTTACTACCCTAGTCAGATTCCACTTAGTTTAGGTTTTCTCTCATCCACAAATTTCTTCGTAAGAAAGAAAGAACCATTTATTTTATGTATATGTAGTGGTTGAATTAATTTTAATTTCGGATTAACTGTAGCTGTTTGTACTAGGAGTGGGAGATAGAATACCAAACTGGACAAGAGTATGGTAGGACCCCGAACGAATCAATACTTTACACGAGATCACATTATTTTGAATATTTAAATGCGATTTGCGATTAAATTGTAGGTAAATAGCGTATATCGTTTTGCTAGTATTAACATTTGCAGAGTTAAAATTCACTGGGAAGTTCAGTCTTCTAATCAAGAAGAACACTCAAATATTGGATTGAGCACCATCCAATCCGGATATTACGGGAAAAAATAATAGTATAGGTTTCTGCGGGATTGATAGCGATTCGCCATCTAGTGAAATAACTCATAAGACGATTTAAAAAGTTCCAAAAATAATTGCGGATAGTAGACGACATATATGAGGAACAGAGTATAGTGCGCTATCATTTAAAAGGGAAGTTGGACAGATAGTAGAGGACGAAGGTGAATATGAACGGAACCTAGACGCTACGCTGTGGGACACCGGTAATAGCTGTTTTGACTGTGAAGGCAGAATCGTTAATGAGGACATAGAATATGATCGATGACTTAAGTAGCTTCAAATTAAAACAACTAGGTATAGGAGAAATAGGCGTCGGATTAATTTATAGATTATACCTACCTGTGTGTTTAATAATGTTAAACTGATGTGTGTCAGAAATCCTAGTGATATTCTCGAAAACTAAACCGATTCTGTTGTAAATTTTGTCCAGTATTTGCGTATTCCAACAATCGATTGAGTATAATTTTTTCGATTATTTTACTCAAATTACAAAGTAAACTGATACGGCGAATATTTTCAATAGCGAACTCATAACCAGTTTTGACAAGCGCTTTACGAGGTAAGTTTTTAATCGCTATATCAGGAATATTATCAATGCAAGAAGACAGTTGTTTTTTTTTAGATGTGACTTCAGTTTAAGAGAGTAATGAGCTGGGCGGTTGTGGACATACTTACTAATAGTATTTTTGTTTTATTTTATTGTTGAAGTGGTAGTTAAATGAGATGCATGATTATGAACATTAAAGTATTGATGAGCCGGGAGTTCAGTTTTTTTTATAGTCATCAAAATATAGCGGTTTACTCGTGAGTCAAGGAGTGGATTCGTTGCTCCCTATAAAGCGTACAGGCTTTCCATAAATTATTATTGGCAGCATTAAGCTTACGACAGATATTATCGTTTTTGTTTCTAATTAATAGTGTGTGCGACTAAGTTAAATTTAAGTACGTTTTTCGATATCCCCACACTCGACGTGATTTAGATTGATTTAATTTCTGAAGCAAAAATTTTTGCGTTCATTCTTTACATAATTTTTTTGAATCCCACTAATAATAATAATAATAATAATAATAATAGTTTACGCGCTTATTACCTATCGAACAATGTCCTTGAAATAATTATTTTTCATTATTCATATTAGCACCATGAAATCGGTTATATGTGTTTCAGGATTTCAGACGATAATTCCCGGTCATCCTAGATACCGAATGTTAATGGATGAAGATCGAGGAGTTTTTAACTTGTTTATCATGAATTTGAGCTTAGAAGACGATGCCGAATTCCAGTGTCAAGTTAGTCCAGCAGTTACCCCTATTATTCACAAGCTGATCCGGTCATCAGCTAATCTGACTGTTTTATGTAAGTATATCGACTGTTTGTTTTGTATATGGATTTTTTTGTGGGGTTGAGTAAGTACTGTCTTAAAGAACGTACATACACAAATATATATATATATATATATATATATTCAGATTATCCGCTAATTCTACTGTTTTATATAAGCCAGTTTTCGTGTAAGTTATCATTCATAAAATAATATGTATGAATTATATTATAAATGATGAAACGTTAAATAAATCTAAATCTCCTTCGGACGACTAACATTTAGCGCAGAAACGCGTGAAATAGATAGGGCATCGAATGGAAAAAGGAATCAACACGTTTGAGATTACTCCTTAACATATATATAATAGCAAATGACCTAAAGACCGCTGAAGCCTTGGCGACGTCGACAGAATCAGAGTATGCAACGCTAAATCGTAACGAATGGCTACGGTCACGAAGAGAAAACGAGCTGCAAATAGGAAAATTTGAAAATCATGCTTTCAGGTACGACCAATTAAAGTATTCGAAGGGAAATACTCAACTAACTGTACCGCTCTTACATATACATAATTAATTTTTAATGGGGGGGTATGCCTTTACAGTTTACCCAAAGTAATACTGTTCCTACGGACTAACTCACATTTCTGTAAACGTGGCAACTTCTCTAGAAATATCGGTATGCCCTGAAACAGATGTAAATTCTCAAGATGAAGATGGGACAATACATAGTGTGCAGGACCGTTACATGATGAGCGCAATAATTTAAGGTACAATTCAAAACGTAGTGTTGTTAAAGAATTTACATTCGAAGAACACATGATCAGGATTACAAACGTCAACATTCCAGTATGGAAACGGCCAATAAAAAGTTTCTCTAAGTTGCATAAGGAATAGCCGGTAACATGTAACGCCCGAAGAATCGTAATCTGCTGATCAGGTACAATTTCTATACGCTTAATGTTTGTAAAAATACAGAAATTTAGGAAGAGACGGTTGTAACTGATAGCAGCGAGTGAAGGGCGACTATTTTGTACATATTCTCTAAATATGTCTGTTCCCAAAGTTTCTTATATTATGAAACATATGATATCGTGTGCAGAAACTAAAGAGAATACGAAAACTCTGCTTTAGCTAATAAGTCAACAATTCCATTATCGGGGATTCCACTATAAGAAAGACGCGGGTACACACACACACACATATACATATAATGTATATATATAATGAGGTGTGAAACGATTAATAACGTCAATTGAACTACACTTATTACTAGAAAACGACGTAGTTAACCTACAAAATGTTTATTTCAGTCCGCGTAAATTAAAATTTTCGAATTTTTTTTTATCTGTGATATTATTCATAACTTCACGCTTTCGCAAATAAGATAAATTCGTTTCAACGTAAAGATTTGCCTTCGTCTATTGCACGTAAACATTTCGTTAACGTTAATTTCCTATACAAAAAATTCAAATTTTCCTACGACATTCGATGAAATTGCGTATACCAAGTGGGCTAACCGAGAACAAGAATTCGAACAAAAGGAAGAAATTTTTCGAAATGGATCGCTTTGACCGAAAATCTTATCGTTAAGATAAATGTCTATCCTAGCGAAAAATAAATAAGATGCGTTTTGTATAAAATTCGCTCACCCATATATATATATATATATATATATATAATATTATATGTATATGCCTGATAGATAGAGATTTATGTAGAAAATGGTACACCAATGTTGTTAAAAAGAAAGCAAGATGTCGTATAAACCGATGCTTTCACACGCGTGTCCCCGGAGCGGAACATTATTCGATTGACCCGTTAAAACAAAACGATTTTTTTTTTCTTCGTCTCTCTTCATCGCGCCAAGTATTCGATGCGTATTTATCGATGTTTACTCGATTTTATGCTCGGATTAAAATAAAATTTTTCTAAAGGAAAAAATTGGAAAATCTCCTTCAAGTGTATACTCGTAGTGCAACTTTCTTATTTTGCTTTTCTTTTTTTTAAGGGTTCCTATGAAAAAACAAAGAATTTTCTTTCATCGTGTCGTTTATATATCAATTTTTAAACATTTTTTTTCAGAAAAAAAAATTAACACGAAATCTTAAAAGTAAAACGTAATAAATATACGATTCAATTTAAATAACTTTCTGAAATAAAATTTATTTTTGGTCATACGAAGTCGAACACCATATATGATTAGCAGATTTCAAATTTTTTAAATTACCGCTTTTCATTTGTGACGGTTTTTTGTCTGATTTTTCCATCAATACTATTTTCATCTTGTATATTTATTATTTACCAGTTTATATTATTAGAATTTTTACTTTCATAAATGGAGAGGACATTTGTTCCGGTACATTTATTAAATATTATTATAACTTTTTAATATAATGTCAAATATACGTGTTTTACATTTTACATTCAATCAAGCCTTATCGTGTTCTTATAAACGGTAATATGAAAATTTTGGAATGTAGTGATTTTTAAAAAAAAATAAACAACAAAAGGGGGAGTTAAAATCATTAAAAATTTGTTCTTTACGAAAAATTACAAAGTTTTTTTTGGCAGTTAAGCCATTATCAAGCGAATATAAAAATATAAATTATAAAAATATACGAAAATTTTAAAAAACGTAAAAAATTACTTAGATGCACAATTTACGAAAATTATTAAAGCGATAAAAAACGGTATTTTTAAATAATTTAATAACGAATGTGGTAAACAACACAATTAGCAATGTGCAATATAAAATTTATATATATTAACAAAAACATAATATCAAACGAAATGAAAATAAATAAAAAAATTCAACGATACAAAATTTATACGCGATAATAAATTTTATACCTTTGGTTGGTTTTATTTATTTTCATCTTATTTGGTATTGTTTTATTGTTTATATGTAACGTTTATATTTCTGATTGTTTGTGTTATTTATTACGTTTACGATCAGGTTATTTAAAAATACTGTTTTATCACTTTGATAATTGTTGTAAATTGCGTAAAGTAATTTTTTACACTCTATATTTATATAAATTTGTGTATATTTCTATAATTTATATTTTTATATTCACTAGATACTGGTTTAACAGTCGAAAAGCTTTGTAATTTTTTTTCGTAGAAAAAATTAACGATTTTAACTGATTTTTTATAGTTTATTTTATAAAACGGTACTTGAAAATAAATAAAATAAATAATTAAAGTAATATTTCGCGTATTTTTTTTTCGATAACTAGGTAATTTTTAACAATTTTTAAAATTTCGTCTTATGGAAATGGGCAATTTTTTTCAGCATTAAAAGTTGATGTGTGCGGGAAACGCTGTAGCTGAAGGGGTTAAAGTAAAAAGGAAATTTGATAGGAAAATTTAAGAAATTTTGCAGTTAACGTAAATAGGAATATAAAAAAAAAACATACTACAGTTGTTTCGATCTTAGTTTAAGTATCTTGTATTAATTGTTAAATTTTACTTATTTAACGGTCTTTTTGTGTCGGAAATTTGATAGGAACATTTAAGAAATTTTGACGTTAACGTAAATGATATACAAAAAATTTCATTCTACAGTTGTTTCGAGCTTTAATTCTTCAATTTTACTTATTTAGAAATTTTGTAGATCTAATCCTTGGATCATCTCTGTTCCCGCGTTTTTAGTGGTACAACACGATCTCTTCTTATAGAATTGAATCTATGGACGACTTTTTATAATCTCTACGACAAACGATGCGAATATTATTACAACGAATAAAAAATAAAATTTGAAAACGTTATTTTTACAAAAAAATCAAATCTCACGTAATCGCAATATTTTGAGTTACGCTATATGATGATTTTGATGCTAATTTATTTTCCGATTGATGTAATGTCTCAATTAAAAAAATATTTATATAAGAGAAATTTTAAATTCGAATCGAACGATTTTTGTTTCACTGTTTGTTAATTTTTTTTCTACAGTAATTGCAATAGTTTTCTCATGCGTGTATATAATACTTGCGCCTACATATATATATATATATATATATATATATATATATATATATATATATATATATATATATATATATATATATATGTATGTATACATAATATCTATTCGAAATTAATTGCTGTGGATTTTCATTTTATTATATGCTTATGTGTTGTATATGTATATTTTGGATCGTTTTCAAATTGTTTAGTCGTTTACCACAAATTTACCCTAGGAATAATAATTAAATCTTTCTATTTTTTTATTATCTTTTCAAAATTTCAGCTGTTTTAAATTTAAAGAAACATTTGGTTTTAACAGCGGGCGATTATTTTATAATTCATTTATACACTACAGCTTTAATTTTGCTTTCTTTGTGAGTATCGTCCGATTTTAGTTAAAGCAAAAGGTAAAACGGTGGACTTTTGCTTTGTTATTTCTTTTATTGCATACTTTCGTCCTATTATACAGTTTCATTTAATTTTTATAACTCGCTCAACAGTTTTCAAGATATGACTAGAAACCAAAAATCATTAATCATTTTACAATTCTCGACTTGTTACGAATTTCCTATGATGAAATCGTTTTTTTTTTTTATTTATCATATCCGCGTAATTATGTGTACATAATAGCGTTCGTTACAAAAATTTCCTCGTCTCGCACATATTCCAACTCCGCAGTTCAATCTAAGGAACTTCGCATTACAACAGAAGCCGAAATAACCTTAGAAACTTGAAAATAAAAACTAAATTAAGGGGGGGTTCGAATATAATGTCCTCTATATGGTACGTAAACTTTTAAACCTAAAAAATTTTATCTATTTTCACATTAATTCGACATAGAACGTTTTAATTCTAAAAATATTTTGAGTAGCGTATTAAAACTTATTTGAAGTTATCTGAGAAACGGTATTTTATTACAAAAATATTACTTTATATTTTCATATCGGTCCATATTTACAACGGTGTGTCTTTATGGTGTCGAAAATGTCGACCGAATATAAAAAAACATGAAAAATTGTTCTTACCGCGTTTAAATAATTTTGGATTGGATTTTTATTCGCTGTACTTTAGACTTTCCGATAATTAAAAAAAAAAAAAAAAAAAATGATGAGTCTAAAAACAATTTTGAATGTCTTATTGTAGAAGTCCGTATGTACACATATAAATTATATATACATATATCTAGAATCACTCGGATCAAATATTAGATTTAATACAACCAAAAAATCAACATACTTGCAGTATCGAGCATAGCAATGGAAGATAACAGTGGGGGAAAGTGACTTATCACGATAACGACGTCTTATGCGGCTTAAGGACGATTCTAACATTAGGATAATTGCGTTCTTCCAAGCTTAATTAATGCTATATATTTTAATATGTAGTTAGTGATTTCGTCATTTTTATTCGTTACTTTATAATTTTTACGAATATTTTATATTACGTATAACTATAATTTCTTATCTTATTCATCCAATACCGTGCTCGATGTGTAGCGTCTATGAATTGGCCAATTTGCTAGATTTTCCACGCATTCCACTGCCACGCCGTGCCATTCGATTATATAGTAGCCTGGTTGCCTGTTATAAATTCAGTCCAGTGATTTTTACAACTGCGTCTATCAACCTCGTTGTTGGCCGTCGTTTCTAACGTTTACAACAATTTTTGTCATATTATCTGCACGCACAGTAAAAAATTTCAGAATCCGTTCATATTGTTAGTAGTCCTTGTTTCCGATTTAGTTGGCCTAGAACAGAAAAATTCGTTTTTCTAGCCGTCGAAGGTATTCGCAGCAGTCTCCTTCAGCACCGCATTTCGAAGATTTCTATTCGACGCTGGTACTTAATATTTATCATATAAGTTTCTCAACTATGTAGGAACCTCGGGAATACTAAAGTTTACACTAGAGCTGTTTTTAGTAATATATTAGTGCTTTCACAGATGTTTACTAGTCGGTTGAACGACCTAATTGAATCGTACTACGTATTTCTGGTTCAGTACCTCCCGAATTGCCCAATTTCGGGCCTACATATAAATAATGTGTTGTATATATATATATATATATGAAATTTTGATTGGGTTGGTTTTGTAAATAAAGACGAAAAGGTTTTTACTTTGTAACATATTCATTCGCTGCTTCTTCACCTATGAAGGATATAATTTCTGTGTGTGTTTTTTTTTATGTTGACCCGGGCATACTGGATGTACATTACCAATTCCATAATTTTTATTCCTTGTTTTACCTTCGATTTTTCTGACTACCTCGATGTGTCAATAATTTGTACTTACAAAACGTTTATGTTGCTGTCTTTATTTTCTATACAAAGCACCCTAAAAACAACACACACATGCATATATATATACTTGAGTACTTATTATTATTATTATTATTATTATTTCTTTATCTTTTTCATTGTAATTATTGTCCCTTAATGAATTCGTTATTTATTTTTATTTTTTTTTAACAACGATAAAAAGTTATCTTTTATGTTATTTTTTGAACCTTTGTACTATTTTATTTACTTTTATTAGCTTTCGCAACTTTATCCGGCATTTTTATTTTGTTTTTCCTGGTGTTTCTCAACGGCGGCTAATAATAAAGCGCCAACTATTTACCAAGTTGTAAAAAATTAGCCAGTACACTTGTTTTACTCGTTCGTTTTCGATAACATCTCGTTAAAACTCACGTACACGTTACTCTACACTTCATAGTGTACAGCGCGACAATTACCACCACTCATGCGTTACTACATCCACTAATCAATTAATAGTGATATTTTACCACTACCACTATTAGCCTGTGTCGTTTTTACTATCCCTACTACTTCTGCACTCTGGCACTATTACACCGCTTACGTATTTAGTTACGGTCACGAGCGAGTACTAACTCGTGGCAAACTTGAAAAACTAGTAACCGAACAATAAAATAGTTGACATAATAAATTTTTCTTTTAACAACGGTTCTCAAACTTTTATATTCGTTCCTACTACTTGGAATTCCGTTTCGTCTTCCCGGAATTGCTAGAAATTTTTAACGTATTCGCTCCATCCCTTTCTTCGCCTTTTAAAGTTTTATTTCCTTCAACCCCGTGTCTAAGTTTCCTTCGGTTCGGTTAGTTCTACCTCGATGCGTTTTAAATTGCGTAGTACGCGTACGTGAGTGTGTATAATAAATAAGCTGTTTTTAACTTTTAACTTTATACATTTTGCCGCATCTTATGCGGAATAGTTCTGGTGCGGCTTAACTAAAATCGAATATCTGCCGCGTGTTATAAGGATACTCGAATTTGTCCGAGGTGTTATGAAATTTTGCCGTCATCATCGTGATATTATCTTTTCTAAATGAGTCAAGAATTCATTAAAAAAAAACAATTGAAATAATTCTTGGAATTATTTTATTTGATTATTTTTGTATAAATTCACCAATCGGGAAACAAAAATTAGCAAGGAGAAAGTAGTAGTAATGATTTTTATACCGCGGTTTTTTTTTTTTTTTGAAAATTTTATGTGTATATATATATGAACAATTTCCGTTTCTAATCATTACTCTCAGTTGATTGCCACAATTAAAATGCCTATATCAACCCTTCCAATTACTCCTATGTTGCGCGGCTCGGATCCAATTGATTCATGCTTATTTAACATCATCTCGCCACCTTATATATATATATATATATATATATATATATATATATATATATATATATATAAAGTTTAGATTGTGGAATGTAGTGATTTTTATTACTTAATTACAAAAATCAGTTAAAATCACTAAACCTTTATTTAGATTTCGCAAAACTTTTCGGCAACTACGCCATTATCAAGCGATATATAAATAAAGATATAAAAAACAAAATATTAATTTAAATATATATATATGTATGTATATATACAAACTAAATTCAATTATTTTTTTTTATTCTTATTTTTGTAGTGCCGTGTGTAACTACCGAGACTATTACGGCACTGGTGATTTAACAGTTAGATTAGTGAATGAGGTTAGAAGAGGAAAGGAATTGTATAATTGAGGGAATAGTTGAAGGACTGTCGCATAGGAAACCAGGTAAGGTACGTAGATGAATATGGGGTCGACAGGGGTGGAATGTAGCGCAGTGTAGTAAAATATCGCAAATGAAAAAGAGGTTTTGGAATAGACAAAAAGGGCATAAATCCGGAAGGTTGGAACGTTGGAATATATCATCATCAGAAAATGATATATGGCCAAGACGCCGCCTGCTGAGTGCTATACAGTTTTATTCCAATTAAAATTGAAGTTGTTTCAAATTAAGCCGGATCACTAGATACATATAGGAAAAAAAAGTTTTATTTCGTAAAATTTTCGTCTTTGAATTTTTGAAGAGTATACAAATTCAGAGATTCTTAATTTATTTTATTTATTTAGAATAATTGCGCTTAAGTCCAATAACCAAAATTACCCATTGTGTGCACTGTTAAAAATTCAAAACAAAAAAAAAACAAATTCAAAAATGAAAAGACAAAAGAAAAAACGACTTAAAGACTAATTTTAGAAATAAAGACGTAGGTGGCCAGAGCCGTGAGGATATCGTTGTTATTCAGGGCCAATAAGTAAGCCACCGAGTAGGGGGGGGGGTAAATATTTAATTGTAAAATTTTTTTGATAAAGGTATCTCTACCTCTGGAATACAAATCACAAGCAAAATTCATTAGCATCGGCTATATTTCCCGCATGCACAGGGCAGTATAAAGATGGAGTGAGATTGATAAAGTACAAATGTCTAGGAAGGCAATTGTGGTTGGAACGAAGTCTGACCAGGATTGAAAAGAAAAGTCGAGCTGAGAGATTTTTACGAGGCGTAAGAACGTGAATGGATGTGGAAGGGCACGGGAAACATGAGTTCGACACTTTATTATATATCGTACCAGTGAGCGAGTGTAAGCGCTCCGTTAAATTTATACGCTATCTTGCTTGTGTAACTAGTTGTTTCAGGGAGATGTGTTCTAGATTTTGATGTTTCGAATTCGTTCTTTTTCTGCAGTACTTCTCTTCCCATCTATTTTTCCTTACATCATCGGTTGACAATTTAGTAATTACTGCCTCACGATATAACTAACAATACTCAAACTTTCCGTTTTTAATGATACAATCCTTTACCGATATTTTTATTTGAAATTTTATCCTCGATATTTGTGTTCTTTCAAGCTTATCGATTTGTTCATGCACACCGAGTTTGCTGCGTGAGTCAATTGTTTACCCATTACGAACACACACACACACATATATATATATATATATAATATTACTGTTGAAATCATATAAATCTACTCGTCACAATGAATCGGTACAAAATTCCTACAAATTTATACACACACACACGAATATATATTGAGTATATATATAACATATATTTTATATTTTGCTTGTTTACACCTTCTGCAGTCGAGGTTTCGGTCCTCATTACTGCCATCTTCACATTACGGTCGTATTGTTCAAGTCCGTTATCTTTGTTAGTCCGCTTCGACGCTGAAGTTTTCTTCAACGTACGGTTCTTTTACCGCCAGTTTCTCCTTATAATATTACAAAGGATGAGGATATTTTTCAATGCAACGAATATAACCGGGGTAATCAGTTTGGGTTCCTGAATTGGTCCGTAGCGATTCTCTTTTTTTTTATCATCTTGTTTAAAACTTATTGATTCGTTACACTGACTATTTACGGAATTTTTAATGTTCGCCGATATATAAACACCTCGAAGTTTTTTTTTTCAACGTTACGATTGACAGATTTTCAACAATGTATACAATAACACTGGTAATGTATACGATCTGACTAACCTTATGTAACTCAACGGCAGGTTTTGTACGATTTATTGAATTTCTTCGCGGAGATAAAGATTACACCCTGGTTCTTTCTATTCTGATTCTAATTTTCATATTTTGATAAGCTTTTTCGCAAAACCAAATGACCAGATACTGACCTTTTGTCACGTTTTCAATTTCATTGTAACCGTTGTGTATAATGCTTGCATTTTTATTTATATCTCGCATACACTATCCACCATTATTCATTTTGTATTGGCTGCATTCACTTTCAAATCGTTACTTAAACTGACGTCGTTCAGTAAGCAATATACAGCCTTGTTATACTGCTCTTTATATTTTAATTCTAACTATAAAGTCATGTTCGCAACAAAATACAGTCGTCTAGATTCCACTAATTTTTGTACTCTCATATCAACTTTATCCGTTCGAGTTCAAAATAATATATATATATATATTCGTGTGCAAGTATTATATATGTGTTACTTTTGCAACGCTTGTGAAAATAAATTTGTTGTTTTTTTCGTGATAAATTGCTTACAAACTGATATATATATATATATCTCTACAGTCACATATTGATCATAATTGACCGTCGTGACCATTATGTAGCAATCAAATTCCTCCACAGTTGTCTATCATCTGCCGAGTGTACCAAATCTGGTATTGACAGTTTAACACGTCGGCATGTTTGTTTCGTCCATCGGGTCATTGGCCGACCTTTTCTTCTATGTCCGTTCATTCTTCCTAGTGTGACTGTCCTGTCTAAGTCTCGTGCACGCATTATATGACCGAAAAATTTGTGCATTTTATCGCGTATGTCATCGTTTATCTATATTAAGACGCTTAATGATCGAGACGTTCGTTTGTTTATCGTGCCATTTTATACCCAGCATTATGCGCCAGCATTTCATTTCAAATGCATCAATATATTGCTGATCCGTGGAGTTTATTACCCATGTTTCGGAACCATAGGTAAAGATGGAGAACACCAGGGAACGAACAAGTTGCATTTTTGTAGAATAATTGATATTTCCATCCCGCCAGATACGTTGCAACTTATTCATAACATTTAGACTCATCGCAGATCGTCTCCTTATTTCTTTGCTTGAGCCTCCTTTATTGTTGATCCGGACACCTAGATGTTCAAATTCGTTGACGACTTCATATCCGCGTAATTGTTGTGAAGTATTAGATATGTTTTCATTATTATGATCCGCTATCATAATTTTTGTTTTATTTTTGTTTATACGCATTCCGAATTCATGGCTTACTGTCGTCGGTTTATTTAAAGTTGTACTTAATTCTTCCATAGATGATGGAAAAATTGCCGTGTCATCGGCATATCTCAAATTATTAATTTTTGCTCCACCAATTGAAATACCTCCTTCCTCTGCGGCAAGAGTACGTCGCATTATATATTCAGAGTATATGTTATATAAAAGTGGCGATAGGATACATCCTTGTCTAACACCTTTTGATATTTTGAAAGGTTTAGAGAAATAATTATCTGCTCGTACTGTATTATAATTGTTTTCGTAAAGTGATTTCACTAGCATTATAAGGTGATTAGGAACACCCATTTCGGATAAAAATTATCCATATATATATATATATATATATATATATATATATATATATATATATATATATGTGTGTGTGTGTGTGTGTTCACATATTATTATTATTAGAGAGGTTCTCGTGTCCGAGTTAGTCATATGCATTTTCTGAAATTCACCACAGGTAAGTCCTTATGTGTGAAATCAGTCCTATTTTAGCTTTACTGGAAAAATCCACAGTTTGGGTATGTTGACGATCTTTCAACCTAAACGCGTTTTAATTGTAATTTTTCGATAATTTTAGCCTGCACGCCAATTTATCTGAAATTTCTCTCCGTATTTTCCTCGAACAATAATACTCGTGAACGGACTACCCCGAGACTTCGTGTTTTCGGCGTTACTGTATAATCTATACACCTCGGAATTACCAATAACTAAATCCAGAAAGTTTATATACGCAGATGACCTAGCGCTGGCTAACCAGAATAATATAATAGAATTAAGAGAAAATGTTCTTGAAGAACATCTACAAGTACTGATACAATACTTTAAGAAACAGAGACTAAAACGGAATAAGGAGCAAACTGTGGTGTCGTGCTTTCATTTGGCCGTCGATCTCTCCAAAAACAAACTAAGATCGATGCACATTATTCAACGAAGAAACGCCTAAATATCTGCTTCAGCTTGTTACAACAGCGCTTATCTTAAGAAAATTGATGTGAAACGTAACATCATAATTAGAGCAATGTCTATTCCGGTTGTGTGGTTATCCGTTTTGAGCAGATTTTAATTTATAACGTTTGCAATGTAGTTAATAATTAATTGTAATTTTTACCCGAAAACATACAAAATAATAATTGAGCAGCCATGATTTCAATTTGATAAAACGTCTTCCAGGTTTATTTCCCATCCTTTACCCGATTATTTTATTCATGCTTGTATTTTCCGTGAGTACAATGTATCCTATCTAGCGAAGCTGCATCTTATAGATCGTTAATTTGCATATCGCAGTCCTTCCTTATTAGGAACAGTTCGTCCGTGAAATACGTAATACACTGTATTTATCGTATATATGTTCAATTTCGGTATCTAAGAGTTCTGATTCATTTATCATACTTTAAACATACCGACAACTTTCAACCGATACCTGTCCTCTTATATCTTAGTACGTGTTAAGCCGATTATCTGCGCTAGTAAGGCTTTTCAATTATCATCATCACTGTCGTATTGTTTGTTGTCGAACGTCGTAACTAGACATTGTACGTTTATTTTTATGTAAAAAAATGGACTAGCATTCAGAGCGCTAAATGTAACGCAGATGCGCGTGCATATAATGTTTAATAGATTGGGGTGCCACCACTTTCTTCGGTGATAATGAAAACTTACGTAATGATAAAAAATTACCTACGTCGCGAGTTGGTTTAGAACCCTCGACCATCAGTTTGACAATCGAGCACCCTAGAAACTATACCACCTGGACGTTAAGTCTTTTCTATGAGCTTTTTGTATGCAGAGTTAAAACACTTAACAAGAATCTGTAAATTATCCACGGTGTGATCGGACGGAAAGAAGAACAAATTTCACAATACAGACTGAAGTAGACGAACCGATAAAATTATACAGATCGTACGAAAGACGCATCCAACAATAATTTTTTGGTCAAATTGTAATATAGAAAAAATATTACCGCATGTTAAAGTACGTTGATTATGCAAGAGGAAGAGGCAGAGTGCCTACTCGCTGAACTGATTGTTTACGGAACTAATTTAGTACGGTAGCAAGCGTTACAGTTAGGAACCGGAATCTATGGAGAGAACTCGTTGGTCATAACGGTCAGAATTGACTGAATATGAAATGGACGGATGAACCCACGGTATACAGAATACACGGTAGGTATCACGCGCAAACCGGTTGGCAACTAGTACGTCATTGGTACCCAACTAGACTCCGCCTCTGTATAGAAGAAACACCGCGTGAACATTCTTTTTGGTTAAATTGTGGTTTTTTTGACTAGTTTAGTTTTTATTTTTTAAATTTTGTTTTATTTTCCCTTCTACGTAAATAATTTATTTTAATATCGTATTAATCACAGCTGTGTTACCACTTCTCGCAATCAGTTTAGTGCTGTTTGATTTTTAAAATAATTCAAACCGTAAATAATATCTTTAAATCGTGACTTTTGGGGGAGTATATATATATGTGTGCATTTAAAGTTACACAGACGTGTATTACTTTATGAACATGTAAAATTGTAAATAATAAAATGTAACAAAAATCTAGGTGCATAAAGAAATGTCTCACTCGACGAATTGTAGTTAGTGCAATTTCAATTTATTCCTCTTTTTTCGTCCATCGTCGGTATTTTTGTTTCCGCGAGTTGTTCTTTTACTGGACTTTTTCTTGTTCAGTGTCTTAATCCTGATAAATGTTTGTTTTCTATAACATAACACAAAATGGCTATTTCGTCAACACCTGTGTTACTGTATTTCGATTTCAATGCGTTTATCAGTGTTTTCATTACGTCCGAATTCTTATTAATGCTACTGCCGTGGTAATTGTTAAAGTCTTTTTCCATATTGTATATAATGTTTATCCATTGATCGGTTGGATTCATTAAAGCACCCCTCGATATTGTAGCGAGCTAGCCCATTTGTTTAGGTGGATTGAATTCTGTTGGATGGCCGTATTCAAAAGCAATATCTAATCCTCGGTTTTTCATTCGATATGCATTTTAACAAATCTTTCTTTTCAGCATGAACGTGGTCCAATTTTTCATCATCATCATCATCATCCGAGTCCCCGTTTAATTTGTCTTTCATTGTGTTCATTTTCATTATGCGACTTAAACTCAGTCAAAGTTGATATCCTTAAATGAGGAATGGAATCCTTTTTTTTTTAATTATATTTTTTGTCTTGTTCTCAAGTAATTCTGATTGCAGATCACATTCGAAATCATTTTCATTAAAATCGAGCACTTTCAATATTGAAGTTGTCAGTCCTTCTGCTTATATGCCACCATTGCTTTCGAAGAACTTTATCTTTAGGAAACCGATGAAAGCTAATACCTAATTTATGAGCATCTCGGCTATGCTTACAACACCCGAAAATAGAGCAACACGGCATAATATAAATGTTAATAAGATAATAAAAAATTTAACCAACTTATGTACGAAAGGTCTATATCAAAGAATCAGTGAGATAAAAATATTATTCAGTCTTACCCTGATAGTAATTAGAAATAAAATACTTTAAAAGATAAAATTAGGAATTCTGCACTAAAAATAAGAAAATGCCATAAACACAAATCAAAAACCGCGCGAAATAATATGAATAACAACGCTTTAGAAATAACGAAATGAGCCGTTCTATAACAAAACTGGATTTCCGATGGGTACCAACTACGGTCACAATCTCGTTTGACTACTGCACAACTAGTTCGTGATACCTACCGTCTATTCTATATACCGTGGTCATGAATTAATACTACACAATCATCAGCGTAGTGCAAATCTGATGTATAAATTGCATGATTTGAAAAGTACGGAATGTAGTGATTAAAAAAAGAAAATTAACAACAAAAAAGTAGTAACTGAAATAAAAATGAAATTTACAATTACATTCAATGATAAATTTTGACGATGAATTAGTTCTTAAATTTCATTTTTTATTAATTCTTATTTTACTAGCTATTTTGTTTTTGTTTATATACAAAATTTTATATTGTTGTATGGTTTTATTTATTTTTATTTTACTTGCTATTGTGTTATTATTTATGTATTAAATTTATATTGTTGATTGTGTTGTTTATCGCATTCATTATCAGATTATTTTTAAAATACTTTGCGTATCTGAGTAATTTTTTCCTTTTAATATTTTTATAAATTTGTATGCTTTCGTTTGTTCATTTGCGATACGCGACAGGTACGCGTATGATGTATTTATTGTAATAAATTATAGATAACTCGATTAAATTTAATCCGGAATTGGTTTCTTCTTTTAAAGCAAACATACTTCGGCGTCGAGCCTGCTTAGAGTCACCGGTCGAAGGATTATGGTTATTATAATTCCTTTTGCGTAGGTCGGTCTTTTGAATTACTATCCGGTATCAGGTTCGGAGGTGAAATTCTATAGCGTCATTTTTCATAGTACAAGTTTTCCTGACAAATAATTCGCCGAGGAAAAAAAATTGCTTTAACGTGTACGCGTCAATAGACAGTTGTAGGGCGCGACTGTTTCACGTTATCGTCCGATGTAATAGAAATAGTCTGTCGTCTTATCGTTTCTGGTTTTGTTTCTCTACATGTCCGAGATGAAATTAACAACTTTACCCTTTTGGTTTTGTAGGGATTTAGGGGGAAAAAAAGAAAAAATAATCCGCGAGAGATGTCATTCGAAAAGTGGTTTTAAAAACGAGCGAGGGTAGATACGATCATAACGTGTAAAAAAAAAAGAGATTAGTACAGCGTGTACCCTCGAAAAACGATGGAGGTTGGTGAGCCATATATAGGACCGAGGGAATATACATCATAGGTGTGCATAGGACGACGCTTAGAGAGTGAAATTCGTCCGACTGTAGACATCGCGGATGATATATTTACTTTCTACCGAGCTGGTATATGGTACATTTCATTTGATCAACCCACAACTTCTGCTTCTAGTTCCCCGAAATTTTTCATCTACTAGTAATCTTATAGAAAAGCAAAAGTAGCCAGTTCCGAATTATTATTTTCACCATTCTCGATGCGGATATTTTCACGGGACCGTATCTCGCCATTATTATTATAATTTATTATTATTATCATTATTATTAAACCATCTGTCTTTCGCCGTCTTCTTCTGCAGTATGTTTTTGTTAATCGCCTCACACTTTGTAACCTTCCTTCTCGCATTAGATGTAATAAGCTTTTTAAAAAGTTTTCTATTCATTTATTTCTATGATATCTAATCTTCCTATTTCGTCGAAATTTGTAAATTGTTATTATATATATATATATATGTATATGTATATGTATATGTGTGTGTGTTCAGTGGCGTGGCCAGGTGTGGTTTTGGGGGTCCGAACCCCTCCCATAATAAGAAAATATATATTCGTTGTTACATGCAGTTTTGCATTTGTTAAACCTATTGTGTTTTTTTTATTTACATTTATTTTATTTAAATTTCGTTGTTTTTGAAGTAAATAAATAGTATTGTAATATAGGAGGTACTAGAAGAATTTTGTAGAAAAACGCGAAGAATAAATTTTAAATTTAATTAAGTATTACTATGTATTATTGCTTCAAAAAATATAAAATCATTATTTATCGTTTATGTAACTATCTCCCTCTGTCCTCAATAACATACTTCCAATGACGTTAAATATTTCTGTCGTCTATTGCTTCTAACAGAATTACATATTCAACGTCTAATAAGTATAAAAATAACTCTGGTGAGTTGGTTTGCTGAGGGCTTAACCTACTTGAGCTTTGGTTATTTACTCAAAGTTCAATTTAACTTGGGTTTACTGTTATAATTTAGTTTTGGTTGAATCCCCCTCTTCAACCAAGTCTGGCTACGTCACTCTGTGTGTGTATGTTCGTGTATCCAACCAGATCTACAAAGCTATTGTATAATAAGAAAAATATTGAAAACACAATTTTAATATATTTTTCGAATGATTATTAAACACCATGGTCTACACATGTGTAAGAAACGGAAACATCTTAATTTGATCTCAATATTATATATATATATATTGTGTCGTGGTGGCATAGTTGCTAGAGTGCTCGACGGTCGAAGGTTTGAAACCAATTCGCAACGCATAAAGTTTTCCATCATTACGTAATTCTAATTATCTCGGAGAAGGCAAGGGCACCCCACTCCGTACATCATATTTTGCATCCCATATAAATAGTGCCTTGAATGCTATCCCATTTTGTACGTAAAAATAAACGTGATAATACGACGGCGATGATTATATATATATATGTGTGTGTGTGTGTGTGTGTGTCAATAATTTATTAAATATATAATAATAAAAACAGACAAAGAAAACGAAAATTTTTTTTATATTTCGATGGTAGTAGTTTAGACAAACTGTATTTTATGTGTACAAGATGATGAAGGAATCGTAAAATCAGGATGTTCTTTTCAGATAATATTCTCATCCTTACGTAACAAATACTATTAGAGTAATAAAATTTCCAATTCTAAATTAACCGCTCGGAAATTCTGTACAGAAAGAAAATAATGATAATTTTAAACGTAAAATCAACATAATTAACGGCATCCTGAATAATAATAATAATAATAATATAAAGAATTGAGTATTTTTGAAATATGTTATGCGCAAGTGCTTATAATTTATTTCCTAGATCGTTTCTATCTATCTTTATAAAAAAGTTGGACAGCATACATTTCTAGCCAAGAAGCAACGTTAATTCACTACATGTTAATCCACATCTTTTTGCATAGTCATTATTTTCTTTCACGTCTGAAAATAATATTTATTTTATTTAATCTATATTGCAATAATAGTCATCATTGTGTTCATGTACATATGAATGTGTTAACAGTAGTTGATCTATATCTCATATATATTTTATATATATATATATATGTATATATAAATAATTCAGTTTGTTCGGTTGCGGTGCGTGTTACAGAACGAAAATTGCAACCTACATTTTAAGGCGATAGCTACTTATGATGTTACAACTATCCTCAACCTTTCGAATTGCTATATAACAAATTAATATCTTGTCCATCCCCATAGATTAGTGATAAACCTCCCTTTGTAACACACCTACGTTTAAACAGTGACTAATATTAGTGTTCGCTTAGGTTTTCTTTATATTTAAATTTACTAAAATCGAACGTATTCTTTGTAATAACTATCTTAAGATGTTATTATCTTTTCCCGATTTTATTAACCTTTTTGTTTATACATTTTTTATACGATATTCACAAAACCCGGGCACATCTTGCTTTGGTGAACTACAATATACACACATACATACATATATATATTAATTTTTGCAACGCAACTTGTTAACCCTTCAGTAAGACGTTGTAAATTCTGATAGAAAATTATAAATTATCGGCGTGTGAAATAGTATATGTAATCGTATCGGTCGTGCAATTGTAAGTTAATAGTATAATCCGTTATTTAGCACCTCTCATAGGACAGTGTAAACCGTGAAGACCTTCGCTAAAACAATAAATGTTAAATGTATCTAGCAAATGTGGGATTATCTAGGTTTCATCGCATAAGTCCGATAATTTATTTTGTACATTTTCGATTTGCGGCGACTTTGATTAGTCCGAACACGACGACTAAGGTTACACCAAACACGTCTATCAAAATTAGAACACGATACTTTTGATTGTTGGCTCTTTACTAAAGTTGATCATTTACCGGTGCCCAGTTGATTTTAACCGGCGCCTGGTTATTCCGCAGCTTTTTTCATCTCTTATCGGCCCGGCCTGAACTGTCCACACTGGCTTTGTTTAATATAGATGCATTTTCGGCGTATTTTACAAAAAAATCGATCGACATTGTTACGCGCATCCAATCGATTCCCATCTGATCCTGTTCGTATATATACGAGAAAGATAAACATTAGCGAATATCGCTCTAGCCATTCCGCATATGTCAGTCTGAGCATTCCTGTAATTAACCGCATCGTTTCATTCGAAATTATATCGTTTTTAAACGTGCATCTACTGCAACAACCATGTCGAACGGGAGCATTCTGCAACGTAATATAGGAATGAAAAAATCAGCTATTCTATGCACTTGTAACAATGCGCGATAGAATATTAAATCCTGATTGTAATTTCTGCCTAAGTTTATATATACATATTATATATATATATATATATATATATATATATATATATATATATATATATGCGCTAAGTCAGTGAGCGACCTCGGGTAATCAAGTTGAAAATCGTTGTCTTTAGAAACTTTGACTCTTCGCAAATGGTGTACCTTCTCGGCTAATGGTAACCCTTTAATCACTAGCTGTTTTCAGAGCCATCGAAGTTAGAGAACGTAAGTCATCCAGTTGAACGTAAAAATATCGGTAAATTAAAGTGTACAAAATAATTAAACAAAATATTTCGAGGAGGTGAAAACGTAAAGTAATATTTCGTGTACGATACCTGTCGCTCTAGGTAATTTTTAAACGTATTATATAAATATTTTTGAAATTTAAACATTCCGCTATCATGAAAATAGACATTTTTTTTTGTAGTCTAAAAATATTCAACGTATTGGCAATGTTGTGACCGAAACGTTTTAAATAAAACTGATGAAAGATGATAACGTTTATCGCCAATATATCCGTCAAATGTGATTGATAGCTACGACTGCCGGCGTACGATGTTTCTATTTTAATTTTTTGCCCTTTTAATCGTCGATTACCGGCAGCACTGGTCAAAGCTTCGGCTCGTACAATATCCTGCTTGACACGTTTTAGCCAGCCTCTTATCAAACTGTTTTTAAAAGCGTTATTTACTTGTTTTTTTTTTAACGTTTTTCGCGACTTTTTTCGAATAAATATTATATTTCGTGTTCCCCACTATCAATAAGTCATACTACGTGGTTTGCTGTTTACTTCACGTGTATGTGTGTATGTGTGGGTTGAAATATGCGATTTTTTGGATCATCGTCAAAACTGATTTACGGACAACTTGAGTAGTAGAATAGTTTCATGATTGATGTCCTTTACCGGTGCGGCCTCCGTCGACTGGGGTATTATATACGTCGTTATAAAGATGTAAAATTTAGCATTTTTATCATCATCATCCTTATTATTAATATCTTGCACGTGGAGAATATCCCTGGTGACGTTTTATCATTGGTGTTATATAAATAAATCCGAAAATTTGGAAATCTATATTCGTACGTAAAGTAGAAAAATAAGTTGATCAGCTCGAAAGTTGGTTCTTCGTTAACCGAAAACAACCCACCTGCTCAGCCATTCTGTTAACAATATTTCAGAAATGTACTCGTTAAATAAGTTTATTGAAATTGTATTTTGAAGAGTTTGTAGCGCGTTATTATTTAATAATTTAAGAAATAACTTCACCTAATATACGAAATTCACTTGTAATTGCTCCGCCCGTGATTTTTAAGTCAGCTACATTCCGACACTGCGGTAAGGCTTGAAGATCTAGGCATTCGCTGATAAGTGTTGAGAAAAATTACTTAAATTTCAAATTGAGCCGTTTAATTTTGTTTTGTTTTATCACAAGTGGTTGTCTATTTATTTTTAAATCTTTTAATTACATCGTTAATAACTAGACTATTACGCATCCGAAATGTATCATAATCATCGCTAATTGTTTTCGCTATCGGATTTTTTAAATAGTTGTTTTATATGGTCTACCCCAAGCAGTACTCTTCACTTACAAAGGTGTTTGTAATTCGTCTTAACTATTTCGTATACTCAACGTTCGATTGTTTCAACGTGTTGTTCAAATATAGAAAAGTTTAATCGAATTTATACACTTAGTCTTCTTTTTGCGAACTAGGTTAATTTCCTTTTTAATTAACTCCAACTTAATTAGTCCACCAATCGCGAATTGTTGTTAATTAATTTATTTAAAGTTTTCGGTTGTTTGTTTCTCTATTTTTTATTTTTTTATTTATGTTCATTATTTGAAAGTTCAGCGTACGAAATAACATAACGTTAAATACTGTATTATTAATTTATTTATTGGAAAATTCGTATTTAATGTGTTCCGTAATGTTTAATTTTTTTATTCATATTTTGATCATCAATTTTTTGTATATAGAAGATTAATATTGTTGATTTATTTTTTGTTCATTATATCCTTATTGATTTATCGTTAATTTTTTTGTTTATCGATTTTTTGTATTTTTATATGTTCTGTTTCATTCTGTTTTAATTTTTCCTTTCTAATATTATTAACATTAATTTTTTTATATAGCAGATGAAATACGTTAGCTTTGCGTTATGTGTTTCTATTTCGGGTAACGCTGTGTATTTTATAATTTATAAATTGCAAATTTAGCCGGTACCCGTGCATTTATGAGCGTATTCTTCGTATTCAAATGCGAATATTAATCAGTTTCGTTATATTTATTATTGAAATAAATACAAATAAAATTTTATTTTATTTGATTAATATTATTGCCGTGTTATTATTATGTTTATCCTGTACTATTAATACTATTATTATAATTTCTTTCGCTCCTGTTGGATGTACGAAGTTCGTTAAAAAGTTTGACTAGGTAGATGTATATATCTATTTATCTATATATATGTATATATATATATATATGTATGTGTGTGTATCTACACGTGTCTCTTTATTCTTTTGAACTTTTTCGATAAAATTTTTTTATGTGCTCTGGAAATATACTCGACCTTGAAATGACGATAAAAGTTCTTATTATTTTCGCGGTATTCTGCACAGTTTTTAAGTAGGACTCTCTCTCACTTTCTCTCTCTCTCTCTCTCTCTCTCTCTATATATATATATATATATATATATATATATATATATATATATATATGTATGTATATATGTATATATGTTAAATTAGTCAATTTTTGCGAAGAAATGTAATTATCCCGCTTCGAACGACGAAAAAGTTCAAAGCCGACGATATCGAACTGAAAATAAAAGAGCAGAAGTAGATTTGAAAAAAACCAGTCAGGCGTTAAAAATCGTACAATATATATTTATTAAACGAACAATCCTCGTGTATGTATATATATACTCGGCTATCCCCGTGAAAGGGCTCTAACGATTCCAATGAAATTTTATACATATCTGTAATTTAGTAACTGAAAATGATCTACGTGAAAATTACGAATTTTAAAATTTTAACTCCAGCACCCTCGTCATAAATTCGCTTTTCACAGCGTCGTATGTGTCAGTAAATATAATTAAAAATGTTATGTCTAGGCTACCGTTTCGATTTTATGCGTCGGATCTTCCTTTTAATCTATGGAAAAATATTTTAATTTCAATAAAAGTTATAGGTGCGTGGTTCGTTCTAATATTTGTCGAAATTTTAATTCTAGATATAAATCCGCAAATTTATGAAACGTAATTCCACGTAACGACAACAACAAACGTATATTTTTACAAAGTAAAACATCAGACAGCCGAAGTAAAAGTAGAAGGTCGAAATTCTAAATAAGTATCAATAAGAAAGGGCATCCGACAGGGATGTGTTTTATCTTCCCGCTTATTTTTAATTCATATGCAGAAGAAATATATGAAGAAGCGTTAGAGAAAGAAAACATTGGAATCACAATAAACGGTACGGTAATCAGCTCTGCATAAGATATGCAGAGTCTCGTTTTAGCAAGCAGCCAAGAAGATTTAAAAAAACTAATGAATACAATTGTAGACCACAGCCGTAAATATCGGATTTAAAGGTCCTGGTTTTTGCAAAGAAACTGACGAAATGTGTATTGAAAATTAATGGGAAAGAAATCTAGCGAGCACCGTCAATTAAATATCTTGGCTCAATTTTGGAGGATAATTGTACCTTAAGAAAAGAGATCAAAGCAAGAATAGAACAGGCAAGGAGGAAGTTTATGAACATGAAGAATCTTTTTATTAGACGGGAACTAAATTTCTAACTGAAATTAGGAATGCTTTGCTGCTACATATTTTCAGTTTTTTATTATGGATGCGACGCATGGACAGTATACGCGACCTAGAACATACAGGTGTTCGAACTTTATATATACGCATGTTACGTATTTCACGGATAGAAAAAGTCACTAATAAGTAAGGAGATGTTCAATAGACTGGACAAGCAACCAGAAGTACCGTTCAACGTGAAGGAAATATTTAGGACATTTGATGCGCGGACCTAAATACAAAATGTTTTAATTATTCGAGGAAAGATAATGGGGAAAAATCTGTTGGCCGGTCATAAAATTCGTCGTGGATGAGGGACTTACACCGCTGGTCCGATTCCTCGTCAGAAAAATTATTCCGGTCAGCCATTTCGAGGCATAGCCCGTGAATCATCAACCTCCGTGTAGGAGATGATGCATGAAGAAGAAGAAAACAGAATAAAATAAGAAAGTAAATAATTGGAGTAACTTGCCCCACCTCCGTTACAACAGTAATATGCGATATAACAGTAATATGCGATATACAAATAATACGATATTACATTAAGAATAATATCAAAAAGTAACGGGATTACGATAAAAAGGCCTGAAAGGAGAAAAAAAACGTAAATTAACAAATAAGTAGCCGTAAATTATATATGAAGTATTCAATATTATCAATACTTGTGCTCTCCACACCTGACTCGTGTATGTGGGCTAGGGAGGTGGTATATCAACTGTGCATACATAATTGTTTAAAGTAGTAGGGATAATATATACATAGACTCTTTTCCATTGCGAAATGAGTTAATAAAAATATGACAGTACGTTATCAATGTCAATTGTGGTCAAAAGACCGGTGTGACACCAACGCAAATAAAGTTATATATAAATTTTGAATTAAAGATGTCGTAAAACGATCAATAAACAAATGAGAATGATGTAATGTATTAAAGTAAGATAAAAATACGATGTAGAATGAATCACAAAGTCCGATGCTTATATTTTAGTGTACATTTTCTGTAGTTATCTGTAATCGTATATACCAATGACATTAACTAGTTCGTTCGGATGTAGGGTACAATTAGTAAAAAGTTTCCGAGCAAGAAAAAGAATATAATTTTTGAGAAACCGCAATTCGTTGTGTATATCTGTAATTTTTGAGTAAGGAGAAACGTCAAGAATAATACAGCATCGGGTTTTTAGTATTTAAAGTATGGCATCAAGCGAGACAGGAATATGTAATATTTGTCGGAATAAGAGTTTTATATAATTCGTTTTCTAGATGCAGAAATGATTCCCCCTCAAAAAAGTGGGTGAATTGCGCTAATTGCTTTATCGATTGTAATATTAATGTAATTAATGTAATTAATGTGATTAATGCGATCAGAAAATGTCATTCGCTTATCTAGTATTATACTTAGATAACGAATGTTCTTGGACCAGGCAATATGCTCCTCTTCGACCGTTAGGTTTGATGTCAGTATTGGTCGTCTGCACGTAAAAACTACCGCTTCGATCTGGGACGGGCTGATAATAATTGCCTATTTTTTTAAGTATTGCAATATACGTGAAATGCTTATTTTTAGACGATTATGTATATGGTCTAAATGAGCTGCAAAATAATGCAGTATCATCGGTGTATAGTTCCACGAATGGTACATTTGGGATATCGTATAAATAAAATGCAAACAAAAATGGGAATGTTGAATATAGGTTTTAACGGAAGACTTATTAAATGTTCCATTACTTAAAGCACAAATTACTTCGACCAGATATAGAAGGAATTTAGATTGGAGCATTTTAAAAATAATACCATTGTACCCCGCGTAGTATTAAATTCCCTTTGTGGCATCAAACAACACCGTACCGGTATGCTTATTACAATTGACGTTACGTGTAATATAGTCGATGATACGTGCCACTTGTTGAATTGTGGAATGTTTTTTGGGTTGAAAATCAAATTGAATATCCGGAATAAGTTTACGCGTGGCTGAGTGAGATCTATGCCAAGTGAGTATAACTCAGCAAGTTTGCTAATTGAATAAACTAATTGGATCCTATATGGTTAATAATAGAAGAATCTTTATCGGGCTTGGGAAGTGTTATAATTTTGTCTGTTTTCAAGCTATTTAAATATTTAAAATACCTATCCGATCTCTAATGAAGATGATTATAAATTCGTATTTAAAGCGTTATTGGCGGCGACAACGAGAATAAAAAAATGTAACGATAAAACGAACGTTTTAAAATGTAACTTAGGTACGAGAAGATGAGCTCGCAAGGTAGGAGAGCTAGAAAACCGGACGTTCTATTCTGATGACTATTTGTATCCCATCTGAATCGACTTAATATCGTTTAGAGAATTTCTTTTGTATATATGTATATACATATATATATATTTTTAAGAATCGGCCATTCGATTGTTGTTCTTCGTTTTTTTGGTTTTTTGTTTTTTATTCGTATTATTTCAAACAAACTCATTTCGTTCTCAAATGTTGTTCTAAATTAAACGTTATTCCGAAAATTTTATTTCTCCCTCTATTCTACACTTCGGAAAATTTGTCATTTTTTCGTATCTTTATTATCGAACATTTTATGAATTTAAATAAACATTTTTCTTCCTCTACCACTGGATTATACCGATACGATAAACTAATCCAATGTGAACACCTCTAGATAATAGTGAAGATAAAGAAAAACGCGGACTGTTACCAACGATCGGTGCAAACGATCGGCGAACCCCGGGGTTTAAGAAAAATTAATTACCGCGGCCTAACACAGTTCCGTCTACTACTACTATCGAAAATACTATTACTATTACAAATTCTATATTACCACCACAATTATGGCAAGGACCAAAAGTATACTACTACTATCTTGATGACCGGTTCGTTTGCTGACGGTAATTAAACCGTTTCTTCAATACCCGAATAAATAATTATGTACCGTAATATTTTATCCATTCAATTTATCTTTCTTCGCTAATTACATATATATATAATATATATATATAAATCGTGGTATAATGACGTGCTTATATCAACCCACTCCCCAAACATTTCTAACGACTTCAATAGATTCCTACCCATTTTACAACATCGACCAGCCGCTTGGTCATGTGCACCTTCCTAGCGAATGATAGTTATCAATTAACCATCACTGCATTATCAGCTTATTTTTCTTCTGTCGTCATCTTGTCTTATTTATATATATATATATATATATATATATATATATATATATATATATATATATATATATATAATTTACCGCATTTATTCATAGCTAGATTACGCTTATTCAAAAATCTGAGTATTATCAAAATAAATTGTAATTATCACAGGAACATTAATGTAGATTTTCTCTTCATTGTAACTCTATCGTTCTCTCTAATACATACATACAAATATATATACGCTCTCTTCGGAAAGTGCTGCAAAAATTTGCATGAACTGACTATTTTAATATAATATTTAGTTCGGTAGCCAATAAATTTCACTACTGAACTTTTCATTTTTCGTGCCAAGAAAAGGAATCTTACATATTAAACCAGAATTCTGCGGAGGCCACACCGTCTCCATCTACATGTAGGGGGTAGTATACCAAATTGTAGATCATTTAGAAAAGAATATAATCTTATTAGAGTGTTGTATTTTTATTTAGAAATTTAAACATAGTGCGATATAGTACAATTGCCTAAAATAATTTTTCTAGCGTCAAATTGTTTACATCATAAAAAAAAATAATAATTTTCTTGTTTCTTTGCAGCTCGAGCTTTCTTTACAGCAATGTTCCATTTTTTTTTAGGAGTAGGATCTGTGTAAAGTTTGCCTTTTCTTGTCTTTTAAACCAATCATTGCACTTTACTAATCACCTTCCGAATGACTGATTGCTCTGAGTTTTGGTGTCGTCAATTTCACTATTATTGTACAGCTGAACATTAGATACAATATATTCATCAGTCAACATTTCAAAACCTTCATCTTGACACTCTAACCAATTTGTTACTTCTTCGTTTGTTAGTATGTCATTGTTAAGCAGACCGTCATTTGCAAAGCTTCATGATTTCGTCAACACTAACCGTTCCCGTTGTTTCGCTAGTGGCTAGTGCAGGTTCAGGCCATAGTTTATTCCATCCATTCTGTCGATTTAACATTGTAAGGTCGACCCATGCATTGGCAACATTAAAAATTGCGCCCTTAATGTTGTAATTTTTTCAAAAATCACTTTTGAAAAGCCGACCGAGTGGTAAAGAATGACCAACATAGTAGTTCGATAGACGAACCTTTCTAACGACGCGAACTTAAGTTTATTAACGTAGCTGCTGCTACGGTGACGGATAACAGAGTGTTACGGATAAAACAGTGACGGTTGAAAGAAGTTTTATTATAATTTGGCCGAAACAATTTTTTTTATTTATCTCGGAATAGTTGAAAATTAAACATAAGTCGAGCCTAACAATCAAGTTTCGTAGTTATACTTCTTTAAACGTTATTCTTCACATCAAATAAGCAGAAACCGAGAAGTAACGTTGTGCAGACTGCGACTATACCCGTCTTACACACTCGTGTCTACTAAAGAACGAACACGAATCCTTATGCAGTTGTCAATTATCGATCGAACGAATACCTACTGATTAAATGTCCAATTTATAACAATTAATGGGGACATTATGGAATACCATCGAACTTAAGCGATCTGCAGTGCGATGATCAGTCAAAAGTTAATATTTAATTTTTTAGAGCATTTATTGAAATTATTTTAATGTGTATAATAATTTTTGGGCCCCCTCCTTTTACAACTTTGTAATCCCAATTCCGTGTCTCTTAGCCTTAGCTGCTGCGCATGATGCGTAAATAAATAATTAAATAAATAATAATCAGGAATTTGTTCTATTACGTTTTTCATCGATTTTCATCGATTTTCACTGTCGAGTTTACTAAACGTTAAAATACGTTTATCAATACCATCATCAGTTCTGGTTCTAATTATTATCGATTCGAAAAGCTGTCTTTCCGTTAATTAATACCCGTGCATCGCTTTCTTCGTATAGAATCCGAATTTTCGTTTTCTCGCTGTTAGAATCTGGTATTTCCATCCGGTTCATTTGACATTGATGCTGTCGCTGATGCAGAAGTCTGGTCCGCTTCAAATAGTGGCCTACCTTCAACGGATTTATTTTTTTTACGTCTTTTTAAATTTGCTCATAAAGAATATCGGAGTTAAGGTTCGATCCTTAGCTCCATATTACAAGACAGAAATCAACCTCTAATACACGAATAAAATCGTTGTTCGGCGACATAAAAAGTACCTATGTTTAGATGTTTCATTACTACCTTATGTAGATTACGATTTGGGAAAAATCGTCTACCATCGTCTTATTCTTCCGACGATAATAAAAATAACGGATAGTATTTTTGGAATGCAACAATCTTTATTCTATAAGCGAAAGTATCATTGCCAATAAACATGTCCTACTTGCTTGATACTATTGAACCTAATTACATTACATAAATTAATAGTAATGTTTACTAACATTTAGTAATAATTGCGTACCAAGTTGGGTGAAAAAATCCTGCGCCTAGTAAAAAATCAAAAAAATACCAACCTAATTATAAGATAAATAATTTCCGCTAGTCTTCAGCTGGTTTTTATTTTCATATTTCGTAATAATAGCTCTACACATACATATTTTCCTTTATTTCACGCGCAGAGAATTCGATAATAGCTTGTAAAGGACATGCGGATAAATTCGATTCTAAGATGTTTGTTCCGCAGACTCTTCTGTGGTCGATGGTCTAACACGGTCGATTTAAAAGAAAGAAAATAAATAAAATTTCGACGTCCCTTCTCATCGGTGTGGGGGGAGGAAACACGTGTATGAAAAATTTACGAGGCTATTTCAACGGCCGAAACAAATAAGAGAAAAATTGGAAACTAGATGAATCGAAACCTATACAGCTTTAGGCTGAAAAGCGCGGCTATAAAAAATTAAGGATAAAATCAACGATAATAATAATAATAATAAATAAATAAATAAATAAATAAATAAATAAATAAAAACGAAATTGTCGCAAAAAATTAATAACCCACGGCGATCTCGTGCTAAAATTTAAAGTCGATGAAAATAAATACTGGTAATAACAATAATAATGAGGTCGTTGGGTAATTTTCAATTTTCCGACCACATTCTCATCGTCGATGACTTTTCTTCATCTACCCACTGAGTTCCTTTCCATCTCTCCTCCGACTATTTTCCTTCTTCGTGATTTCGTTTTTTTTCTTTTCAGGAACTAATAATACAAAAATACTTCGCCGTAGGATTTTCTATTTTTTCCTATTTTTTTTTTTTTTTTGACTTTTTACTTCCGTCGTTGAAGTCGTCGTCATTTTTCCAACGCAACGAACCGGATATTACAGTCGATCGAAATTCGATTACCGCTCGCATATCGACAAATTGTAGCGTCGCTCTATTGCACCGGCAACTAAATGAGGAGGTTAGACTGTTCCTCTTCGAGTCGAGTTTATTAATCGATTTCCCCGAGTTGCTAAACCGCTTAATAATACACGACTGTTACGTAAATCTTTTATTACTGATTCGTCTTGTTGGGTTTTTTCCCGCGGGTTTATTCGGTTATTTTGTAATTTACTTTTTCTTCGAATAATTCGGAATAAAATGAAATAAAAATTGTTCGACTTTTTTTCTTGTTTGAAATTTGAATAAATATTCTAATGTTACCGTCTTGGCAATATTTCTTGTTTCCCGTTTTTACAGCGGTTGACTTCGATATATCGTATTACATATTTCGAGATTAATACACAAAAAAAGTATAGTCGATGTTCCTGGAGATGACGTGAAATCGAGAACGTCGATATTAATCTCGAGGGCTGATTTCAACGCGTGTGTCGCGAAATTATTTGTAGAACTGGAAAAATTTAAAATTTAAACACACACGTATAACGTCAAATAGAACACGAGTTAGCTTCTTAGACTAAATCGGACGATCTCGAAAATCGAACTAAAGTATGTATTACTGCGCCAAATGTTATTTGTATTTGGTGCACGTGTACACACATCGAAAGTACACTTCTGGTTTAGTTATCGTATAAAAATTATTGTAGAGGAGCAAACATTTTTATTTAATAAATCTTTCATATAATACTTGTAAGCACGTATTTTATTTTCACGAGGTTTTAAAGTATTTTTTTTTTGTCTGTTTTAAAATTTAAACAAATCGTGAAATAGACAAATTTCTAATTAGACAACGAAAACTAAAATAACGACTTTCAGACATAACGAGATAGTGTCAAATCGATTATTACAACGAGAAAATAAACGAAAAGTACGTCAGATTTTAGCCGGTTAGGTGATGAAAACAGCAGCCCTATATCGATGTGCGCTGTTTATAATGAAAAACTGTCCAACGAATCTTGAATTCCTAATAAGCTATAACGGCATTTAACTACAAAACATCCGATGTATTATAAATGTAATATCATCTTTAATATACGCTTATGTATGTATATATATTTTTTTAGACGTATTGATGCGTGCTATTAAGAAAATTGAACAAATTATTTAAAAGATCTATAAACGTTCGAACAGCAGAAACCTGTCCATTGGCGAAATGAGTAAAAATTACCAAAGAAACACGCAGGAATTTTCTTTACTAGACGTTAAACTTCGAGGTAAAATTAAAAAAAAAAAAAATAAGATTTAAGAAAAAACGGAATTTAAAGATATCGATGGAAGAAGGGACAAATCGCTACAATAATCTGAACAGACAAAATAGGAACTGTGAACAGACAAAAAAGGAAATTAATTGTATGTAGACCGTATGGTAGTAATTACTGAACGCGCAGATTATATCGTCGATGTTAAAGGTAGTGGCGTTTCTTTGTTTTCAAATTAAGTGTTTTACGACGATAAAAAAATTTACGCCGCGAGCTGGGATCTCGTTTACGTTTTGTCATATGGACATCCGTATATGGCGACTGTCAACTCGACGGTCGAGGTTCGAAAGCAACTGGCGACATATTAAATTTTTTAATCATTACCTAATAACTCTTAATTATCACGGAGAATGCAGTGGCATGCCACTCCGTAATCTGCGTTGCATGTAATTAGAACCTCGAATGACAGCTCATAATAAACGTCTTGAAATCAATCAGATAACAAGAAAATATATACTCGTTGTTAAATGCAGTTTTGCATTTGTTAAACATATTTTTTTTTTCATTTATTTTATTTAAATTTTGCTGTTTTTGAAGTAAATAAACAGTTTTGTAATGTAGGAGGTACTAGAAGAATTTTGTAGAAAAATGCCAAGAATAGATTTTAAATTTTAAATTTTAAATTTAGTTAAGTATTACTATGTATTATTGCTTCAAAAAATATAAAAACATTATTTATCCTTTATTTTTTCGCGGAATTTATTGTACTTTGTAACCATCTCCCTCCTGTCCGAAATAACATACTATTAGTGTGTTCCAGTGACGATTGCTTCTAATAGAATTACATATTCGACGTCTAATAAGTATAAAAATAACTCTGGCGAGTTGGATTGTTTAGGGCTTGGGGTTTAACCTACTTGAGTTTTGGTTATTTACTTATAGTTCAGTTTAACTTGGGTTTACTGTTATAATTTAGTTTTGTTTGATCCCCCTCTTCAATCAAGTCTGGCAACGCCACTATATACATATATATATATATATATATATATATATATATATATATATATATATATATATATATATATAAGTAAATTACAAATAATTCTTATGAATTAAAAGTGACAATCCTGTATTTAATCTTATTATAAGATGTCGATACTTTCGATAAAATTCTCATTATAGTGACGACGTATATTTTTATTCGTAGTCACGTCGTTTACACTGTAAAGAACAAAGTGCGATCAAATGTATCGAAAACGAAATTGTTTCCATCTATCTCGATAGTCGTTTGACGCGGACGTACTATCTAATAATTAATTAACGATCGATAATTACGAAAAAGATAATAATTACGGACGCGACTGATTGATAAACGATTCAGATTTATTGTCGAGAACCAACGTTCTTCTCTGTAATACGTTATTACGATCGATTTCGATTTTATACATTATAAAAATAGGTGGAGAGACATAGGCGCAAGAGTCGTATGCATAAACATTTGAACGAATCCGTGTGACACTTTCTTTACATATGTGCCGCTGACTTAAAGAGTATTCAGATTGAAGAAAAAGATAGGTCCCCGTGTACGTATAAAATGAACCGGCTCAGTCGGATATCTTAATTTCAGTTTGGTTCGATTTATCACGGCTTATTTAAAGATTATTTATACAAGAATAACATCACACACTCCGACAACTGTGTAACGTCTAACTTCACCGATACTGTTAATATCTTTCCGACTGTAATCATTTTAATAACGTTTTTAGCGATTATAGAGCAGATCAATTAGTAAACTATTTAAAATCATCGTAGAATAAATGTGCACCTAATGTATGTAAATTAATTTAATATTATAATATTGTAAAATAGTTTGTTTTTCATGCAAACTTAATTGAACGACTTCTAGACAATCTGTAATTTCTACCGTTTTTTGTACTTAAACAATATACTTACCCCGTCGTTTTTACGAAGTGCCCCCCACCAAAAAAAAAAATTTCCTAATATTACCGACAACATTAAAAGAATCAATTTAAATATAAACTAATAGAATGCTACCTCAAATCCTTGTTATTGATACAATATTTAGCGACCGTTCTAGTCGTTTGAATCGAGTGCTATCTTTGATAAACCTTTACAGCGATTTTGTAGTCGTTCTATATCGTACGTTGACGGCTTCCATCTCTTCTTTAACCGTCGACATTTGCAAATCTTTACTTATTTCGTCATTGCGCGCCTACTATGATGCACGCCGACAATATCGATCGTAATATTTTTAATAATCGGGCTCTTCGGATGGTCGCTATGTGAAATTTATTCGCGATTCCGCATAGTGGAATTCCATAGGATCGTACATGCTCTTGTTGTTTTCTACGGCTAATATTGCTTACATTTTGCGAAATTTACCATCTTCTTTACCTTCTATATGCTTTTCCAAGTTAGTCTTTCATCTACTAGACAGCTGTTCACTATTTCCGTAGTAAACATAACTTGCGTACACTTCAGTTCGTTAATTTCAATTCTCCGAGATTTATAACCATTTTTCCAGGTTGTCTAGGTGATCTTGTAGGTTTTTCGATACCGTTCGCATGTTTTGATCAGTTGACGGGCTTCTTTACGAATTTTAGCGATGAATAAGCGTTTTCCAATTTTATTTACTCGATCTTTATTGTAACTGTAATTAGTTTATCTCTTCAGTCTCTAATCGACTTTTTTCATTTAACAAGCTAAACCGGAATCCTAATTGTCATCTTTATGTAGTGATAAACAATCGATTGAAAATCCTTTTATTATCCAATGTATTTCGAAATAATTTATCGTTATTTACCCCGCGAATCTCTCTATATTACAGTAAATCCGATTATTTTAGAATCTTCGGAATTATAATTTTATGAATTTTTATTTTCTTACGTACTCACCGTGATTGGGAGGTACAAACACACACACACATAAATATATATATATATATATATATATATATATATATATATACAAAGAGAAATATTTTTATCGTCTACTCTTTCTCATCTTTCCATTGTTCTACGAAGCGATATGGTGACACCATGTATTATTACGTACGCAGCATTGCGGTGATTCTTTTCTGTAATTCTCTATTATTGGCCTAATGAAGCCCCAACGACCTAATTTAACGCCTGTAATTTTGATCAGTCCACCGTGTATATTAGCTGTAGACGTTTACTACCTAGCATACCTTGTATTTATTTTATTTTATTTTTTATTTTTTAAATTAGATCCCAATCACGTCGTCGTTATAGCTTAGTGGCTAGAAAAATTATAATCAGAAAATAAAAATATAACTAAACCTTTGAACTCTCGATCGTTAGTTAGACAGTCGAGCATTCTAGCAAAGTATGACACTCATTTTTCCTAGTACTTTAATTTTTTTTTTTTTGTGGTTCCCCAATCCGCAATTATGCGGTAGGGCAAGTGTATTAAGTAATTTGTGACAAAGGTGCAGGGATCCAGAGTACTTAATAAATAACTGTGTGAGAGTGTAGTGTAGCTGAAACAAAAGAAAATCAAATAATTATATTACAAAAGTTAACTAGATGTGTGTGACAGTTCCCTGCAAAGTATAAAATAATAATAACAAATATATATGATGGTAAGGGATGAGAAACATAGTCCCTTAAACCATCAATGATGTGTGTAAACAGTTTGTGTCTTAATAATAATAAAAAATAAAATATAAGAGAAAAGGAAAAAAAATTAAAAATTTAAATAATAACATAATTATTACTTATAATTAAATAATTATAAATACATATATACATATAATAAAGGACAATTGACCACGCTACAATTAAATAGAAACTGCAGAGGATTTATGAAACTTTAAATTTTAACTGCATGATCTGCTCAGCCAGCAAAAGGAAACTCCTAACTTTCCTGCCAATAGGAAATACATCACTATGTCTTATGTTATATTTATGATGGATGGAAGCAAATGCAGGACAAATAAACAGAGTGTGATACACATCATCTACTTCAACCAAGTTACAACAGGTGCAGCAAGGTTCATTAACAAGATGGAACCTATGAAGGTAGGAACCAAACCCGCCATGACCTGTCAACATCTGAGAACTGTAGAAGTTAATATCAAACGCCAACATTTTTAAACGTAATGAAATATCAGGCAGGAGGCATAAGTCTTCCTACCTGTCTGAGCTTCATCTCATCTGCCCTGCCAGTTTGCAATTAACAAAGAGGAAATATACTTCTTAAATTCTCGATAACACATAGACTGTACTGAAAAATTATCTAGCAGGTTCGAATGCTTGAAATCAGTACCACACCCTCCCATGAGCCTGTGCTCGGCAGTGAGAGCTCTACCAACAAGAAATAAATCAAGTGGCAGCACTCCACAGAGAACACAAGCTGCAGAGGTAGGTGCAGTTCGGTACAAGGAAGCTATTCGAAGTAGGAACTTCCTTTGCTGTTTGTTAGCTAGAGCAAGTATTCTTTTATTAACATAAATGGCTGCTCCGTAGCCAAACTGGGTCTGAATGAGGCCTTTATATAGTATTAAACGTTCCCTAAATGATAAACCCCAAGCATTCTTCTGTAAGCGCAGTAACTTATTATACATATCAATATACTTACTAGAAATATACTGAAAATGAGGGATGAAAGATAATTTCTTGTCAATAATTATTCCTAAATACTTTAATTCTGCAGTATATGGAATGCTGGAATTAGATAATAATTCCAGCCTTCTGACTTGGCTAACAAATGAGTAATCACTAAACACAGAAAATTGACACTTAGTAGGGGAAAACACTAGTCCTAACTCTGTAACCACACTCTCCAAGTATTTAGAAATACATGTAAGAAGTGGCAGAGATGAAGACCTCTCTGCTTTGAACACTAAACACAGATCATCAGCATAGGAAACCAACTGGCAGCAGGCATTAACATTACAACACAATTTTTCAACACTGTGATGTACAGTGAAGTATAAAATGTTCCATAGAGTCGGTCCTTTGAGGAACTCCGCATGTAGGAGTCCTTGTAGCAGCTGATGACCCAATCTTAAGTGTTGCAGAGCGATTCTTAAAATAATCTATAATAACATTTAAAATATAAGGATCAATACTATTATTTTTAAGTATATCGACAATTGCAGACCAACAACAATTGTCGAAAGCTCCTTTTACATAATAAGAAATAACAACAGCAGAGCAGCCATCAGAAATGTACTGCTTCACCGTTGAAACTACTGTATAAATTGTATGTTCAGCTGATAAACCTGAACGAAAATCAAACTGGTGGTGGTGCAATGTGCTTCTAACAGCAATTTCCAGCAGTAAAATCCCATTAACGACTTTTTCATAGACCTTCCCCATGCAATTAAGCAAGGAGATAGGTCTATAGGCTGAAAACTCTGTAGGATCTTTACCCGGCTTAGCAAGCAGCTTCAAACATGCTGACTTCCAACAATCCGGGAAAAGACCAAAATCTAAACATTTTTGAAATAAAGTTGGTAACAATGAAGGAAAAATTGAATGAATTTTTTTAACCAAAATGTTACTAACCCTGTCATCAGTAGGTGCTTTCCTATTACGCAAATTTTTTACAATTTTTGAAATATTATCAGAACCTACTACAGGAGAACTGCAGCCGGCAACAGGAAGCACCACCAAAGGAGAATCATCTTTAGAAGGGAAAAAATAATCTAATAAGGCATCCACTTTTTCATGCTCAGAGACCATGGTCTGATTGCCTACCCTAATATCTGTCAACAACACATCAGACCTCTGCTTAGACAGCATTTTATAAGGTCTACCCCAAGCAGTGCTAGCACTAATGAAATCCTTCCGATGATGGAATGGCCTTTAATATCTCGGTTTTATATAGCCTATTTAGCTCCTTTAGCACATTCTTATACAGAAATATACGAAAGGTGTCCTTACATTTAGAAAATTTTTTCCGCATAAGGTTAATTTTAGTTTTAAAATACTGTAATTTGTCATTCCACCAGTCAATCTTTGGTGAAACCACAGGAGCTGAACATTTACTAATCAACCCAGCCAGATACTTATTGAGTTGACTAATTAAAGAATGTAGCCGCCCAACTGACAGACAATTTTCAACTTTTGTAATTAAATTATTAATAAATGAACAGCTGAGACACCTCACAAATTGATCCATTTCAATTTTGTATAGTTGTCTAGTAGGGTGACGCCTAATCATACCTTTAAAATTAAAAATAAAGCTACGATGGAATGCCAATAATTTAAGAGATGTGTTGCACTGGCAGAAACCAACAAGTAATCTATAATACGTGAACCATTATAATTAACAAAAGTAGACTCACTACCATTCATAATTACCAGATCACTAGAGGCAAGAAACTCGCTGAAATCAACAGAGTCCCTGCTTTCCCCAACGCGAGGCTCCAGCACAGGCAGTCGAATGTTAAAATCCCGAACAACAATATGAAAATTATTTGGAAGTTGCCCTAAAGCCTGGTCAAGTGCAGTTAGACGATGGGATTTAGATTTATTAGGTGAGAAATAAACACATGTAAAAATATATCTACCTATCTTAACAGAAATCTGATTGAATCTACTGCACACCAGGGAATGGGGAATATCTAACTTCACAACAACAGCAACTCTGTTATTGACGTAAGATATATAATTGCTTTTTAAAGAGATTACCCCATTGCTCAAATAAGGCTCTGCCAGAGCACACACATCCAAATTATCTCCATAAAAGTTTCTTAAAAATAGTGCCTGACAGGCACTTGAATTATCTACGTTAATATATGAGCAATTAATTTGCTCCATAATCGATCTTTGCCCCCCCATATCTTCACGTGCTTTAAATAAGCACGGGCAGTTTCTGCTAAATGTAGCGTGATCAATGCTCTTGATAGCTACACCTAAGCTGTCCTTATCGACTAACTTAGAATCTACTTCCTGCCAAGAGCAGGATGCCTTAATCTTATTAAAGGTGCATAACGAACAAGCACCATTATCGTTACATACTGTATGGAATGACTTGTATACATTGGACACTCGACAATGTTTTTCAGGATGGCCAAATTTCCCGCAGCTCCTACACTGCCTTGGGCTGACAGCTTCAACAAAAGGCAGCGATTCCCATTGTATGCGGATTCTGCCTCCCTGCGGCAGAAGCTTGTACTGACTTGGAGTCAACTGTAAGTAGATCCTCGATCCACGAGAATTACTAATCTTCGTTACACTAATTGGTAAAGAACCAGTTAACTCCTTAATATGTTCTTTAACATCATCTTCTGTAATATTTTTGGCATGGAATAGCAAAACGGTAGGGTTAAGCAGCTTCTCCTCCTTAACCACGCATATCCTCTCCTTGATGATGGCAGCCAGTTTACTGGAGTCTGCCTTGGTTGAAGTATTAACAATACAAGTTTTCTCGTTAATTTTTTTAAAAAAGTCACATTAATGTTTTCATTGGCAAGGGAGACTTTCGCCTTCAACTGGCCAAGGACCTTGTCTGCATCTTCAGACTTTAAAATCAGTTTATTCTTAGGCAGGACTACCTTCTTTTTATCTGTTAGCAAAGCATCCCTAAAAGAGACACCAGTAACGCGTGCACTTGGAGTGTGCAATACAGCAGAAACTGCTGACTGCACCTCTATAGCCTTAGACTTCAGTATTTTATCAACTTTACCAACTATCAACATGGCTTCCGCCATCTTCTTGGAGATATCATCAGCTGCTCCAATGATTGAATTTTTCTGAGCTTTTGATACGCTCTTGTCACCAAACTGAGATTTAATGGTTGACGTCAGGTGAACCACATTTTTAAATAGCCGACCTAGAAGTTGAACTGTCGACAATTGTTATCATCACGGAGCTATTTGTCGAGATTGTATTCAGTCTATTCGTTTCTATTATCCATACGAAGACCTTTTGCATGTTCGCATGCGTCTGTTTGTTACTGTGGCACCGAAGTAGTTAAATTGTCGTCCTACTACTCCGTAAGGTTTAATTTTTGCGGCTTCTATTAATTTTTGCTCTCTGTCAACAATCGTCATTATTGTCTTCAATTTAATATTATAATTTTCACTTACTACTTGCAGCTTCTTCATAATGACATTGAAGCAAGTTCTTCCGCCGAGGCTAGTCGTACTATATCGTTAGTATTGCAAATTTGCCACCTAAGTTACGTATATTTACACCATGTGATCGAGAAAGAAACAGAGAAGGAATGTTAACGGGAGAGAGGATGATTATCGAAATCTTAAGTGAAGATCTGCGATAGATAATCTTTTATAAATTTAATGAAAGTTCTATTTATAGATTTACGTTCTATATTTTTAGAAATAAGCCGGTATTCAATATTTATGCAATTCGTGTAAATTAGTACGGTCGTCGATAATTAAATAAATTAGGGAAACGCAAATAGCTCAAAGAGCGACAGAAAAGAAAATAATTAGAGTAACAAGGATGAACAAAGTAAAATGAAAGAGGAAAGTGTTTTCCGTAAAATACGGGAAATAATGAGGAATTGGTTTGGACATTTTATTCTATCGAAAACGATCAATTGAACGAAGAAATGTACCGAATAGTTGTCGCTAGATAGCGTAAAATTGGATATCGAAAAAAACGCGGGAAATGATTTTAGATGCGTAAAACGCAGAATCGTCTGAAATGGAATCAGCCGGAATAATATTATAAATATCTGTAAGTTGAAAGAGGTAGAGAGATGTTAACATATTCAATAATATCAGATTAATATTAGGTAATTTGTAATAGTTCATCTTTTAAAATAGATAATAATTCCAATTGAGATATATATATATATATTGACCTATTTTGACATTTAAAAATCGTGCCTTCTGTTCTTTTTGCAATTTGGCGATTTGTACCCTTCAACGTTACTGCCTACTTTTTCTTTCGATTTTCCACATATCTGCGCTAGCCACGATGTTCGTCTTCTTCCTAATGGTCGATATTTATCGAAATATTTTTTTTCTTTAATAGCGGCGCCATGTCTACAATTATGACACGAAGCTCTGGAAATGACATACAGGATAAATTTTTTAGCTTTCGTGGTTGATTGCCTTACGTCCGTAATTTTTCCCCCGTTGAAAACCGTGCCATTTTGATTACTTTACTGACGTTTCGAAAACACTGGCCGTTTTCATTTTGATTTCGAAAATGAAAACTCTGTTTTCCAAACGCCACCTAGTAATAAAATTAAGATTGCGAACGAAATATAGCATGTGCTTACTTCGCATATTAATAAAATTAATCGACTATTCGATTAATTTACGCGAAAATAATTTTTATTTATTAACGTATAATTGTTTAATTTCTGAAACAATTTTTAAATTCTGCTCTATGACGATTTTAAACTATATCCAGAAAAACACCCTGACAAGTTATTTACGATGGTGCTATATCGTTATGATAAGATAACGATTACATCCGTGATCGGTGTGTGAAAAATTCTCAAATCTCAGACACTATTTCTCTTTCATCCAGTTCTGTACTGATCTTATTTTTAGGAATGATTTATCAGTAACGTTATAATAATGTCCGTCCTATATATTCACTCTACCTTATAATATTTTATTATTTGTAAATAATATATATATATAAATAACGTTATAATAATGTCCGTCCTATATATTACTCTACCTTATAATATTTTATTATTTGTAAATAATATATATATATAAATCAAAACGTTTTACAGTATTCTTATTAATTTTTGTTATTTTCGGATTTTTCAATACTGATGAATTCGTTTGATACGCTCTTAATTTTACTAAGTATCTTTGTATATATATATGTGTGTGTGTATTCACATATATATATATAAAGATAAATAGTCAAATTACTTTTAAAATATGCACTATATATATATATATATATATATATATATATATATATATATATATATTCATTTACTCGGTAAACGTTCTTTTAATCTAATTAATACGCGAAGTTCGCTATTAATTATACCAGCGGTCTGGTTTGTAAGTTAGATTAAAGAGAAATATACACATATACATATGTATATATTTGTGTATGTATGTTGGCGCGAGAACACTAGCTCCTATTAAATTAAGAGCGTGTAAATTCGCGATTTCTATGTCCTAGTTGGAAAATTATAATTCATTTTAGTTTTACAAGTGTGTGTATATATATATATATATATATATATACAATTATCTACGGTGTTCTTTTACAAGCTGTGTACCGTTGTTGATGTTTTCGACATTTTTTGACGTTATTACCGCTTATGATTATTGTTATCTGTTATTGTTATCATTATCGTTTATCGTTATTATTTTGTAGCTCCTCCGACGGACGTACAGATAACGGGACAAGAAAATAATTCGAAATTGGAAGTACGAGAAAACCACGAAATTCGATTACAGTGTCGAGCTAGACGTTCGAAACCGCCGCCTCGCATCGTCTGGTATCGAGCTAATACCGAACTAAAATTCGGTAAACATCTACACTTTATTTTTTATCAGTGTTAGTATTTTCGCGTTACTAGTAAATTTACACTGACGACATAGATGAAATGGGAAAACTTTTCAACTTCTCTTTTATTTATATCGTAGAAAAGTGAAATGGTGAAAAAACGATCATGAAAAATTAAAAAGCTAAATAAAAGTATAAAGACGTAACAGGAATTCGCTTTGCGCCGAAAACAAGAAACAGATCACCGGAAAAATGGAATGCAGAATTGAATTAACGCTTGCATGTGTGTACGTGTGTGTGTGTGTGTGTATGTATATACAGTTTTAGGGTTTTAAAAGAAAGTATACCCATCGGATTATGTAATTTTAATTTTTTTTTAAGAAAGATAAACCGTTAAAAGAAAATTCTTTCATCTTATAAATTCTGTTTTAACTTAATACAATGTGTACAATATACGTACATATGTATTGTGTATGTGGGGGGTTTACATGTTCGATGTGTATATATTAATATGTTAATGTATATATATATATATACATATAATATACATATATATGGGTGTGTGTTAATGTGTATATATACATATCGATTTGAATTTACCAATATACTATGTTTAATTATTAACACATATGTGTCTTGTATACATATATATATATTTGTGTGTGTGTGCGTGTGTGTGTGTGTGCATATGTGTATTAGAAATATAGATACGTTCCATTTGTATGCTTGTATGTGTTCGTCTAGCTTTTTTCCTATTTATTATTCCTGTTTTCTATTTCCTCTTTTCATTTATCTCTCTCTCTCTCTCGCTTATTCCGTTCATCTTCATTTCCCCCCACCATCTGACTTAATCGAAAACTTTTACTTTTCCGTGTTTTTTTTTTCGATAGCCTTATTGTATTTCCTTTTGGAAATTAGTTCGCTACTCCTTCCTTTTTTGAGGAAAGTTTTTCTTCCTTTAAGCGCTACTTACCGCTGAAAATTTAATTTCGATAATTTTCTCACTACGGCGGTTATTACGTTTCTACATCGATACATACATACATATATATATATAAAATAAAGTTTTACTTCCTTCTCTAACTTTACCTCTTCTTCATAGTCTGTTATTGTCGACTGTTTGATATCTGTTTTTACCGGATTTTCCACGTCGTTTTATTTAACGCTTTTAATTCTGCTAATGTAAGACGAACGCGTTATTATCGTTATTTAGTGTAAATGTTTTAATTTTTGAGATTTCTTCCAGAGAGTTTCCAATCGGCCGCGCAAATTAATTACCGGAGTCGTTCTAGCGAATACATAATTAATAACTTTATACTACTTCTCGGCCGAGAGTGTTTTCTACGTTTAGTTTTATCTCGTCCGTTTCGGTATTCCGACTATTTCCGCGAACTTTTTCCTTCTAAACGAAAATATTTAACGAGCGTGCATCATCGCGTTGAGAATTTTAAGCGCGTCCGATTCGGTTAGATTCGAAATTATTTTTTCAAGTTTGGTTTTTATTAATCCAGCGCCGAATGTAATCTATGCTTAAACCACCTCGATTCATTCCGACTTATTTTTGCACGTCATCCTGTCACCGAGTCGCGATTCTGGTGTTACTCTCGATATCCGACTAGATCTTGCATGACTCCGATTTTAGATATTTCATTATCGGTTTAGTCTGCAGTCTTATCTCTTTTATTTTTAACGACATTCCCAATACTGTGTACATACCTTTGGATTTTCGGTGTTTGTTACTCTTCTTTTCTTCTACACGTTATCCGAAACCGTGGTAGATATACCTTTGTTTTAACCTATTCGGTCTGAACGATTTTAATGCTTAATTTTCTTCATTATTAAATAGTACGGATAATTTAGTCGACATAAAATGTCCGCCTTACGAAAATTCTTTATACGTCCGATTTATCCATGGATCTTCCCCCGCGCTTCTTTCTTTTTCTCGGGTTTTCTTCTGTAATTAGTTTTCCATCCTGTCGCATTACATTTCCCGTCATTTTTCTTTTGACCATCACTTTTTGCTAATTATGTTCGCGATGACTTCTATTCACGTTATCATTAGTATCGTTCCCCGCATCCGCATTTAGACAGACAGGTGCAAAGACTGCAAAATCGTTGCGAATGATATCGAATAAACCTCGTTTTACTTCGATCAAATCTTTACGCGACGTATTAAAATTCCCAGGAAATGATTAAAAATATATATATATATATATTTTTTTCAGTTAATCTGCTAAAGTTTGCATTAAACATCATGTATGACAGAGTATATATATATATCTATCCATTTAGTAGTAAGATGTTCTCCAATTAGACTCAATCTTAATTGTTACATTACGCGTAATGATATTTTCCTTTTTAATATACGTGTCTGTTGAAGATTATTATTAATTAAGCCTGTTGCTAGAGACGCTGTTGTTTCATCGTATATTCTTATTACATCTTTTTTCTATTTCTAGGTCTCTATATATGTCATCATTTATAATATACCAAGGTAATGATGCGTATAGACTTTGTAACTTTTCAATTTTAGAAATATTTGAGTTCGATGCCGTACCTCCTAATTCAATACCATACGGGCTTAAAGATGGTTACAATAGTAATTTATTTTACGATTTTCTGTTCAATCGCTTTCGCTTTGTATTAATATGTCTTTAGTCCTTTATCTAGGTGCATTCCTAGGTATTTTACGCAATCGGTGACGTGCACACTTCTGTACCCTTGACAGTAATAATTGGTTCTGCATTATGTTTGCATTTTATATAATGTGATTTTGTTTCATTAAGAATTATCCGCCATTTCTTAATCCGTTTCTCAATCATATTTATATTCCGCTTTAGTAGACGAGTTGCTTTTAAAGGATTCTCGCTATAGTATAAACGTATCATCGGCAAATGTAGTAGCGATAGTGCTGTGATAGGACGGCAAGTCAGCTGTAAATAGGAGGTACAGTACAGAACCCAGAACACTGTATAACGGAAAAAATGTTTAATTTTTGTAATAGTAATATAGGTGATGACGATTACCAATCTCCGCGACACACATATAAAAGATATAAACGCGGTTGCGTATAAAACGTTTCCTTATAATAAGACGGCTATCTCTAATTCTAATGTCAGCAAATAAGATACTTATAAGTTCATTTTGATAAGAAAAGTGTGTATACACACTCCTGTTATTTTTAAGTGAGCTGTTTTTTTTTAATTTTAATTTTTTCCTGCAATTGTACATATAATGATTAACTTCGACTGTATTTTTACCATTGAGAATGGTTATATCATATTCGGTACGGAAATATTTGTATTTTGTATAACGTAGAAACAAATTAATGGCGTAATAATAAATAAATTTTCAAAATCAAATTTTTTTTTTATCCACTTCGTTTGTTTTGTCTACATTTTCAAAAGATTTGCTTCTAGTGTGTGTATTTGAAATCGTAATATATATGTATCGTATTTGAAACGTCGTAGATAATCAAGAAGATAACGTGACGGTATCGGAATCGACTCTCGAATCCAAAGTTAAACTATACGACGTGACCAGCGAGATTCGTTTGAAACCTTCGGTCGAAGACGACAGCGTGAATTATACTTGCGAAGCGATTCACGACGCTCCGATGTCCATCGATACTTACAGAAGACAGCGTCCCAAGGCTACCGTATTACTAAGCGTCCTTTGTAAGTATCTAGATTATTACCATTATTTAATACTGACATTACTACTACTACTATTAATAGTAATAATAGTAATAGTAATAATAATAATAATAATAATACTAATGACGATAACGAGGACTAACTTTGTACTTTACTATTTCTTCTTACTTCTTCTGTGTCGTTCGTCGAAACTTTTCCTGTTTAAGTTTTTCTTTCGTTTTTCGCAATTTAAAAAGACGCCCATGGCTTCGCGCGGGTTACGTTATAAAAGGTAAAGACGTAGTAAAAGTTACTACTTCACCTCTCGCATAAAAGAAACGAAAAAATATCTTACGTGGCACCGTCCGAGTATTTCCCCCTTGGAAGTCTAGTATAGTCGTACGGTGTCTTCTTTACGTAGTTTTTCGCTTAGAGATAATAAAAACACGGTGTAACGAGGATAGCTGTAATTTGATAACTTTGGAGTAATAATAATGATGATGATGATGACGTTCAAAGGTGGTCTTTGTTTTTTCGTTTTATCATTATATAGGTCTCCGGAGCCGTTGCACTCGAAATACGCCGAGGAGACGATCGCAACTTTCGAATTATGTCCTGAAAAATTGCCTATTCTTCTACTAGACGAGATATAAATAAACGGTTGTCGTAGTGTTAGTGGAAAAAAAATCTCGTATGCGGCTATTACGTATTGAAATCGTTAACGCCGTTATTTATTTTATCAACTTCATTTCCTAGCAAAACCACTCACCATACCGCATTTTAGATTACTGTTGGATGCGCGTGAAACGCCTCTCTCGTGCTTATGAGTCTATTTTGCGATCTTTAATCCTGCCACTTTGGAAAATCGAAAACTTAAGCTTACAAGTCGTCGGGATGGCCTAGTGGCTAGAGCGCGGAATTACGGAAGGTACCGTGTTTGAATACGATCGGGGAGGCAAATAAAAATATAAATAATCATGACATTATCGCGTGGAAGGCAATGGCAAACGACCACGCGCAACACAATATGCGTACTATTAAAACAATATTAAAAAACAGGCTTGGCTTCATTGTGTCGTGAAAATAAAGCGATTACAATCAGTTCTTCCCCGGGCCTGTGTGTGTGTGCGTATGTCTATCTGCGTTAACGCCATATTATAATTGTCTTGTACGTGTACAACAAAATATGCCTATAGGTAAGTAGTCGCCTACCTCCGATACGGAGATGGCACTTAATGATGATAATATTGCAATGTTATTCGGAGTAAGTTAAATCGTTGAAAATTGTATATTTAAGCGCAAAGGTGTTCGATCATTACGTTATTGCCAATCACATAAAAATTCACATCTTAACTATTACTAAGAAACGAAATTTACTAATTTTACTTTATCATAACCGCCTATATGGAGGCTGGTCAACCACACACCAACTAATCACTGTTGACAAATTACAATCAACATATAACACTACATTAACCTTATTTATAAAACTGACTTTAATGTTAATTCATCTTCGAAGGTACGGTATTTTTAATAACTTACTCTACTGCTTCTGTATTTAATCTTATCTAATTGAACAAGCAATTTATATATATATATATATATATATATATATATATATATATATATATATATATATATATATATCTCGGAACGACTCTAACGATTTCGATGAAATTTTGTATATATGTGTAATTTATGAAGTGATTTGAAATGGTCCGTATGAAAATTACGAATTTTGAAATTTTTGACCCCGACCCCGAATACATGCGCATGAAATTTTTAGAAATTTCGTTTTTTTTTCATATTTGTACGTTTAAAATTTCAGCACGATCGCGTTAATCGTTCGAATGTTATACGCTTAGAAATTTACCACCGCATATGTTTGAGTAAATATACTTAATTAAAATTTTATATCTCGGGTACAGTTTCGATTTAAGATATTCTTTTAAGGAAAAAATTCCATGGAAAATTTCTGATATTTGTTAAAAATAAAAAATCATGTAATTTTCGGTTATAACTCCGAAAATTTATGACACGATTAAGTTATGGTTACGTATTTTATGCTTTTTAATGGTGTATGTGATTCGTATTTGAATGTATTTCCTGGGAAAACACGATTTAAAAAAAAAATAAAAAAAATACCCAGTAAAGCTCGATCTCCCAGGTGTAGCCCCAGACTATTGTTGTCGGTATAATTAATCGAAGGGATAAAATTATTAGCGTGCATAGGTAAGTTAAAACTAGTTTTAACTTTATTTCTATCAATCGCATCGAAATATTTGACTTCTGAGCAAGAGGACAAGAGTTTGCATAGAGCTAGTCGATGTAAATTGCCAATATTTTTTTGTCTTTATGTTGTGAATAATGACGAGATACGGGCTGCAGTGAACATTCGGATTATAAAGTTGACTGGACTAAGATTTACGGAAGGGTAGGATATCATATTCCGAATTATTTTGAATTGGTCGTTTGAGCGTAGTATTAATAACGGTGTTACCTTCTTGCTGATGTCATTTAAGTCGTTACCAACCTGATAAGATTCTTCCTTATCTATACCATTTTGTAATTACGTCCGGTAATAAGATGCCGAATCGTCTGCCATATTTCGATTAACTTTTATATATATACACGCGCGTAAATAAAAATGACTTTCCGTAATCCGTTGATTTTAAATAAAGTTCGTGAGTGAATCAGTTAGTTTGCAATAACTCATTGGCGCTGTCTTCTCTATTAGTTTGATTAATCTATTTTTGTATCTTGACCTCATTGCATTGTTTTTCTTCGGTTGTTTCTTAAATTAGTACGAAGTTTGGATTAGGTCGTTATAAATCGTCCTATCCGCCTCAACGATTCTTTTCCACAAATTTAGAATTTAACTCTTCGATTCTTGTATGTTCTTGAAGAGTTTCTTCATTTGTTATTTTTTTTTGTTCGATCGATTTTTTTATATCTATCCTACGCCAGCACTATTTCGAACCTCTTATGTATTTAGTTCAAGTTTATTGTAAGTGCGTGTATGTATTCGTGTGTATCATCATAACTATCGTCATGACTAGCCGGTTGTAAATAATTTTTAGGTCTAAAACGGTCTAGCGTTCAATGTTCTTAGTGCACGCCTACATCATGTTAGATTGAATAAATAATTATGTAAAACTTTATGTGCGAGCTTCGTAGCTTCGTCGACAGTTGAATGTTTAGTAAACCACTCTATAACGTGTATATATATATATATATATATATATATATATATATATATATATATATAACTTCAATAAAAATAAAACTGATATTGTTTACCATATATATATATATATATAATATTGTACTAATGTTCGCAGTTTAATGATTATCATTATTCTTCAAATGATTATATTGATTTCATAATTATTCTCTAACACTTTATATATACACACCCATATATATATATATATATATATATATATATATATATATATATATATATATATATATATATATATATATATATATATATATATATATATATATATATATATATATATATATGTATATATATATATATATATATATATATATATATATATTATATATATATATATATATATGCAACGAAAGGAATTACAAATTTATAATATGGCGGTAGTAAATTTTTTGAAATTAATGTTCGAGTAGCAAACTGTCAGAGAACCCTGTACTAATTAGAAAGAAAAAATTCTACATATATAACTGTAAATAATACTACGCGTATTAATTAATTTAGCTTAGCCTGACTTAAATTCAAAAAATAAATTTAAATAATAACGATTAATTTATAATAGTAGACTATGAAGGGCATGCTTTTGATCTGTTTGTTTGTACTTAATATGTACAATACAAATGAATATATACGAATTATAGATTATTCTTACGGTTATATTTGTTGTGCATAAATTTTAGTCCTCATTAATCGTACTATGTTTCTAATATACAATATGAGATGAACAATTTACAAAACATAAGACAGCATATCGAAAATTGATTTAATACTAATCCGATGCAGTTGTTTGATAAGTGGAATTTAAGATAATCTAATCGTATTAGAGATTTATATAAAACTAGTTTAATGCGAGAATTTAAGAATAACTGACGTTGTAATAATGCGTAAATTTGTTGTTAATTGATACGTTTAATACGATGATTGAAATTAGTCCTCCGATCTAGAATTACACAGTCCTCCGATGTAACGTGGAAGATGTCCGAAACAGAATCGCGAATAAGTTTTTCCTTTCAATTATTTCGTCAGAACAATGTGTGAGGAATACGATAAAGGACTTTAAAAGAAAGTGTAAGGAACACATCATTACAACTTGAATAGAACTATTAGAAGATGTAAAAATAGGACAGAAATTAAAATGTGGTCAACGGAATAACTAGATTACGAACTGGGATGTAGCCATACTAGAAAAAACCAAGTCAAGAAGTGAGTTTCTCGGACAGTAGGCCTGTTTCGATGTGGGCGAGAACAAGATCAAAACCATTTACTTCGATGCCCGGCAATAAAAACCGATCTGACGGAGTCCGATCTGTGGACTGCTAAAGTCTATAGTAAGATCGTCACACTGATCGGTAGTCGGAGAGTATAAAATTGCGTCGGAGCATGATCATTTGTTAGCTATTACTACCCATTGCTACTGCGATACGTTATTACGTTTATATTATTAAATAATTAAATATCCACTCCATCGTCCCATAACTTTCCCTTGTACAGCTTTTTTAAACAGTTGGCTTTTCGATTCTACAATTCCACGAAAATTCATCGGCAGTTGTACTAATTCTATTTCTTTATTTTTTTTTATCTGTAATCGAAATTCACCCCCCGATAAAAATAAAATTGTTTATACACGAAAACAATTTTCTATTTAACGATTTTATTTCGTTTAAAGCCACATTCGTACGGTACGTGTACTTTTAAAACAACGAAAAATCATCTATTTTAAAATACATTTGGAAAAAATTTGCTATTAGTTCTTCGGCGTTTCCAGATGACGTAGAGATTAACCGTCGAAAAGGATTATCAGAAAAAAAAAACTGGTCTACAAATTTTGTTTGAGAAAATAGAATATATGATTAACATTGAAATTTCGCCTCGATATATGTTCTGAAAATACGGGAAAGTGAAAAAAGTAAAATTTTCGAATACTTAGGCGAGGTTATTGAATAAAATGAATTGGATCAAGAGGCGTTGAAAATTGGAAAATGCGTTCTAATTAACGCGTTGCATACAAGAAAAAAATCGATATTGATAAAAGTCAAGATCAGATATTAAATACAATTATTTTATTTTTTTTTTTCTTCCGAAATTATGCCACTAGCTTCAGACTACCTAGTAATCTTTTTAAAAAGAAATTGCGATTGACTTGTGAAGTTCCTTACCCAACGGTAAGGGACTTTAGCTGATTGTATTTTAGTACTTTATATTATTGATGCTTATTCAAAATAGATCTGTAGGTTTAACTCGTTTTAAACGTCGGGTATCTGTAGAGTTGTCTAGTAAAGCAACAGCTAAAGCATTCGTGTGATAAGAAAGTTTGTCGCCATATTTACGAGCCATTTCTTGAATTTTATCTTTAACAGATGTAACTTCTAGGTCTGTGTGTAATGTAAGATTGCTTACATACCACGGGGCATCTATTATGGTTCTCAATGCTTTATTTTGGAAACGCTGTATTATAGCTGTATTACTCTGTTGAGCACAGCCCGAGAGTTGACATCCGTACGCCCAAATAGGCCTTAGAATTTGTTTATACAATAATAACTTGTTCTCCAGTGTTAATTCGGATTTTCTTCCAATAAGCCAAAGCATATTCCTATACTTTATATTCAATTCATTTCGTTTGGCTGCTATATGGTTTTTCCAGGTTAGTTTTTTATCCGAATGGATTCCCAGGTATTTTACTGAGTCTTTAGCTGGAATTTCCTGATTATTGATATAAATATTTTTGATGCTGGGTATTCTCTTATTTGTAAATATTACACGAGTTGATTTTTTTCATCGATTTCTATTCGCCACTGCCTGAACCATTTTGAAATAGTATTAATTGCTGATTGTAAGTTAACTTCTGCATTTTCAAAAGACGAGTCAAAACAAATCACAACTGTATCGTCCGCGAAGGTAGCGATTTCTGTATTATTTGGTACAGGTATATCTGCTGTATAAATTAGGTAAAGCAACCTTGCGGTACACCGGCACTTATTGGATGAAGTTGAGAGTCTTCATCTCCACATTTGACTACAAAATAACGTCCGTCCAGGTAGAATTTGAGTATTTCAAATAACCGATACGGAAGATGGCACCTAATATTATAGAGCAATCTTTCGTGCCATACTCCATCGAACGCATGTTTTACATCGAGAACAACCGTGTCACATATATTTTTAGATTCAAAAGATTCTTCAATAATACTGACTATACGGTGGACCTGCTTCACAGTCCCATGACCAGATCTAAAACCAAATTCGTGTTCCGGTATTAGATTTTTTGTTTCCAAGAATGGTTTCATTTTTTTAGTATGAGCTTTTCGTATACTTTAGAAAGCACCGCTCTGCAGGTTTTCCTGCTTTCTTTGCTAAAATAATTTGTGAAAATTTCAACTGGACAGGAAAATGTCGTAATCGAATTATAGAATTAAGTATATAACTTAATAGGATGAAGCCTTTGCGTGGTAATTGATTTAAAACCCTGGCTGTAATTAAATCGTATCCTGGGGCTTTATTCGGATTCGTAGTTTGAATTATTGTTTTAATTTCACCAGGAGATGTAAACTGTATTCTTCTGATCTACATCAGCCAGCGATGTTGGTAGGGATCCTGTTCCAGGATTAGTCTGGAAGACATCGGCTAGATAATTTCCAAGATCACTTCGAGCCCATTTTCCATCTAACCTTCTAATTGGATGTATCTCCTCTACCGGTCTTTTTAATCGTTTGGTTGCTTTCCAGAACCAATAGTCGGTTTGAGGAGTGGGTGATAATTTACTTAAGTAATCATTAAATGTTTTGTTCTTATGATTTTTTAGCAGTTGCTTTACTCGCTTAGTTTGATTATTTAGTCTAGTTTCATCCATCGAATTTCTGTTATTTTGCCATAACTTCCGCAATTTCCTCTTTAAAGCCACTTCCCTACGGATTTCTGCTGGATAATACTTAAATAACTCGTATTTCTTGTGATCTGGTGTAGCCGCCCAAGCTGATTCCTGGACAGTTTTTATAAAGTCCCAGCTATTTCCACATCCTGTGACGTTTTTAGTGGAATTTTAAATTACTCAACGTTTCTCGAAATAAATTCCAGTCAGTTTGTCTACTGCATAATTTTGATGCACATAATTTTCGTATAATTTTATTACTTACAAACAGCACCACTCGTGTATGATCAGATGAAAGATTATTATCATGGTAAACATCAATAAAGTTTGTCGATAAACCTTTGACCACGAAGAAGTCCAATAAGTCTTGAACTTTCGATGGATCTGTAGGCCAATAAGTTGGAGTTCCTGACGCGTGTACGGTACACCAGTTTTCATCATCAATACCTAGTTTTAGTTATTTACCACGGGGTACAGTAATTCTCGATCCAAAGTATACATTTTTTGCATTGAAGTCGCCTCCAACTACATAAACATTACCTAATGTCTTTAAATATTTGTTAAATTGATTTTTGGTAATAACGTGTCTCGGGGGGACAATAGATGGCTGAAACAGCAATATTACCCTTCGGATTTCTGTGTATGAGTACAGTAGTAGCTTGTAAATAATTACATTCAAATTTTGGTATTTCATAATGCTTTAAATTTTTTTTAATTATAATTCCCGTGCCACCATTCGCCGTTCCATCTGGATGATAAATAAGAATCGTAAAAGTGCACATATTTATTATTAGTTAAGTGCGTCTCTGATATTAATAATATATCGATGTTATTTTGCGTAATATACATTTCTATTTCATTAATATGGTTTAAGATTCCGTTAGCATTCCAGGTAACGATTTTTAAGTCTGTCATTTATTGTTAGTTAACGTTGACATTATGATTTGGATTAGGCTATTAAATAACTGAAACTGTTGGTCCGTTATGTCTTTAAGTAGGTTTTTTATTTCTACCATAAATGTTTGTAGAATATGTGAAATCTGTGTGCTATTTGTATCAATATTTGGTGGGTTACTAGTTACGTTGTAATGCTTCTGAATACGTTTATACAATTATTAAACCAGATTTTATGCAGCCGAATGCTTACAGATGAATGACATTGGAAAAAAAAGAAAATGATTACAGGAAAAATTTTCCGGCCAAGAAAAGAACAGGCCCAATAAAGAACTTTATGAGAAAGTAAAAAAGGTTTAGGAAAAAAATTTACATCGCGCCCGCATATTCGAAGAATGAGTAATAGACTAATGAAATGAATCTGTTAGCATTTTTATAAATTAAAAAGCAGCCTGAGGTAAAGATCTGGATGAAATTTTAATTTAATAACGGAATAGAATTAAGGAAAATAACATTTAAAAATTCGCCGAATTTAAAGGAATCGAAAGTAATTTAGAACCGGATGGACGGACTATAAAAATGAATTAACTATGAAGAAATATACGCGGAAGAAATGAGTAGTCGTTTTCACGTGGTCCATAAATATTCGAAGTGAAGAAGAAGGATTATATTCCACTAAATTAAAATGTATCAAATCTAAAAATATTTATTATATAATATTAAACATTATCTACATATTACTACTTTAAATTATTGGAGTCTTATTACGTCGAAATTAATAATGCCTAAGTGAAAGGGTTAAAAATGTAAAATTATAATTTCGACTAATCGTTGCAGATCCACCCGGATTACCTTATATCGAAGGTTATAACGAAGGCGATGTATTACGTCAAGGGCAAAAGGTGGAATTAATATGCCGATCGCGAGGAGGTAATCCCCCAGCTCAACTGGTTTGGTACAAAAATGGCGAACAAGTGGGCGCTGTATACAGGTAAGAAATTTTTTATTAACAGCCGAACAAACTGAAAAGTGTCCTCCTCGCATAAAAAAAATGAATTTTTATCATTTTTACGCTTTTATTTTATTTATTTATTTTTTTTATTTTTTATTTCTCGTCATCATCACCATCATCATGATGTAATTCTCGACGAAGAGCGTAATCATTAGTCTGCCTATCATTTACCGCGATATCAACTTTTTTCGCATGAGAAGACTTCTGTCCAAACAGGGCAAGCATATTCCGCTGCAGACATACATAAAGCCGTCGCTGAAATATGTACAACCATCGGCCTTGCACCCCATGATGATATGATCAACTTCCGGATAATGCCGTTTCTAGTTAAAACTTCCTTTTTAATATTTTTAGTGTTTCCGATATGGCAGGCTTCTGTTTAGTGTTCAACCTAAGTAAACTTGATTTTCCTGGATTTTCACGGTTCCACTGCGCATTTAATTTTCGCCTGACTTCACTGTTTCTTAGTTGAAACGCGTATATTCGTGTTTTATTCGGAATTAATGAATTATCTGCATGGAATTTGTCCATATTTTTTAACGTCTTTGTTAGGGTACGCTCTATAAGTGTCGGTGCTAAAACACTTCCTTGGTGAGGATCGTTTGTTTTATATTTCGTACGGCTTTGTTTTCAATTCAGGCTAACGTATAAACATCCTATATTTTTATCGAAATTTCAATAATTTTCATAAATGAAAAATCTCTTTTAACATTGTAAATCTTCTAGAACAACAAACAATGGTTTACTTTAGATCCACAAACTCTCATTTTCTCTTCAAATTCGCTCTTAATGTATTGTGCTAGGTTCAACACTTACGAACAGCAGGACCGTCCTGGTCTAAATCCAGCCTGTTGGTCGATAATTCTTTTGTCTATTATCGTACCCATTCGTCCTAGCAACAATCTCTCGATGAGTTTATACGTACGACACGGTAAAGAAACAGGGCGATAATTTTTTTCAGCATTGATATCTTTGCCTCGTTTAAGCACCGTTACTATGTGTGCTTTACTTAATCGGAATTTTATTTTCGCTAACAACGGTATTACATCGGCCCACAGCTTATTTTCTAGTTCTTTTTCCAATGCCTTGATACACGATGCTATCGACTTAAACCAGGGATATACCGAGTTCTCGAATTTCGATATCTGCGAAATCAACTCCATAAATTCATCATAATATTTAAGTGTAGGTGATATCTTTCGAATAACTACTTCAAGCTTAGCTTCAAACTAATTCCAGTTGGCTTTCTGGAATTTGAATCTTCTCCGAAAGGCACCATTACTAACAGCTGCACATGTAAATTTTATTTGTCTACGCTACGTTTTAGGTGTAGTACGCGTAACTTCGTTGATACACATATTGTTTACAACCTGTGTGATGGAAATATTACATGCGGATTGTATCTTTGCTAAGCTGATAATTTCGTTACATGTATTAAAGACAGTCTATATGCTGCGCTCTAATCTTGGACTTTTGTTCCATCTACGTTGTCTTCCGAGTATCCCCGTTCTACGTTATGGCTATTAAAATCTCCGACTACAAATTGAACTTGCTTTATCGTAAGATAGTTAAGCCCGTCCTAAGCCAGGTTATTGTTTGCAAGTTCTACAGTTATAATCTCGATATCTTCTTTATCTTCGATATATATACCGTTTCGATCGTTATTTACATATTTTTCACGCGATTTAACGGTCGTCAATCGTGTCGCGTCTATTTTGGGTGTCTTAACTAATCTGTATACAGAGCACGTCACATCTAAAGTTTTCGCAAACTTACGCTAAGGGAATCTCATTTTTTTCCAGCCGACAGTCATTCTATATTGATAGACACTATCGTCAACGAGGCCATTAATAAGGCATGTTTCTATACTATTTTCATTTTCTCTTCGATTACGGCTCGGGAATGGCGGACATTTGCAGAATAAAATTCGCTCGAAAATAGTGCGCTAACCGCTAATATTCATTCTTGCTCGTAGTCCTAACCGCTAATATTTATTCTTGCTCGTATATTCGGGGTATCACACGAAGGTTTCTGCTAGAGCCCCTCTCCTCCTATCATTAAGGTAGTATATAACGTGTATTATAATATCGCCTGTTTTTAATCCCTTTTTAAGGTCGGTCGATCTGTTTTTTTTTTTTTTTTTTTTTTTTTAATACTCTTCACGACCCCGATTAATTACGTACAGTTCTGAATGATTTAGCCTGGTACTTTAAATATTTTTAGTACTGTTAAAACGAAAAATTTGTTTTTTGAACATCTTTTATTCCTCTTTGCGTTCCGGTTAAAATAATAATCCTTTAGTAGGCGCTTTTAATATCGAATTAAAACATACGAACTAACGAACGAAAGGTGAAAAGCCCGGAAAATTTCGTCGACTGGCGAGGCATGAACGCGACGCGAAATAACGCTACGATTATTAAATTTCAAATTTGCTTTTACAACAAGCAAACGTAATTAAAACTGCCCAAAATCGCTTTAAAACGCGAACCCCTATTTCTATTTATTATTACTATTATTATTATTGTTATTATTACTGTCGTTATTAACTATTATTATTATCGTACGAATTTAAAAGAGTTGACCGACCTCGCTGCGCTCTCATGATGATAAGCCAATCAACGAAGATTGGAGGCGGTGGGAATACGTCAGCGAAACGTACTGACCGCGTTTTATAATATCGTACTTTAGCGCCAGAAGAATTAAATTTCCGGAAAATGTCCCTAAAATATGGATCGGTCGATTTTAATCTAATTCGCAATTTTGACTTGTCCCTTTTTCTGAAGTCTTTACATTACATCCTTGTTTGGTAATGTTTGTTCGGATCAAACTGGAGTCTTTTTTTTTTTTTTTTTTTATGTTACGGCGTTGATAAATTAAATCGAATAATAAAGAAATATTTAATAATATACTATCAACAACAATGTAGTCAAATCGCTAAATGTTTATATAAAATGTCTACGAAGCTATTAAGCCATCATCAAGTGGACGTAAAAACGATAAAATATAAAAGGAAAAAATCGTAAAAAATGTAAAAAAAATACTTAATTTAAACGCACAATATTACAAAAAATGGACGAGTTAATTATTTATATAATTATCCGATGTAATGAAGACCGCATTGATTATCTGATTATTCTGGTTTTTAATTTCTCTCTTTTTTTGTAATATTGTACATTTGAATTAAGCATTTTTTTAGACTTTATTTTATGTTTTTTTTCCTTTTATATTTTTATAAATTGTGTACGTTTTTATATTTTATCTTTTTACGTCAACTCGATAATGGCTTAATAGCCGAAGAAAAACTTTGAGACGTTTTTATATTAACCACTTTTTTATCATTTATTTTTTTTAAATCATTACATTACTGTTCAAATAATAATAATAATAATAATATAACTGGCCAAATGCACGAAATGTCCGATGGCGCGATAAAGTTCCATTTTTGTATTCTAATTAGCGAATTTTATTATATAGTTTAATCTGCCGCGTTCGTTTATTTAATATAAACAACTAATAATATATTTTTCTTTTATTTATATATTGCATTTTATTATTTTCCGAAACCATTTGAAGAGAGGAAATACTTAAATTTTTTGGTTTGATGTCATTTCTCATCGATCAGATGATATAAATGCTCATATTTCGTTTCCGTTTATATATTATCTACTGTACATTCCCTTTAATGAATATTATTTAATTATATTTTACATGTTCCGATCGACTCGCTTATATAAAGTATTACAATTTTTACGTTCAATTTAACGTCATCATTTTTCGTAACTTTCTGTTAAAGTCGAGATTTAAGTCTTTTCCTTATATATTTTTTTTTTAATTCGAACTAAAAATTGCTTAATAAATATTTATAATTTGGCGCGAGTCGAAAAATTGAAAATTTAAAACTAATAATTGACAAAATAAATTATTGAATTGAAGAAAAATAGAAATCTAGTTTGTCCGCTTGATATGAAAACGAAGGGAACTCTAAATCGGCGTATAAATCGTATTTTTTTTTTTTAATGTTTCCAAGTCTAATATTTACTAAACACGTTGAACATCTCTGAAATTAATATCACGCGTCACTGTTTATATTCGATAAAATTATTTATCTATGAAATTATTTTAAGAATAATTATGCTTTACTATCAGTCCCATATAGTCATGTACCAGCCGTTCTAACTTAGCCAAGTTATAGCGGCTACAAATACGTGCTGAAAAATAATTCTGAAACTTTCATTCTATGTAAAGACCCAGTGTACGAGATATCGAAGTTATAACGCGATGTTGTTAAACAAGTTACAAAAATGTTTTTTGATAGCTGCGCCTTCAGTCGTACAGTTTTGTAACTAAAATATAAAAACACACCCTGTTACGATGTGGGCATTGTTCTTATTTTTTTTTATGCAAAATTTATTTTTCGGGTATAATACACGTGAAAAATAGCTTAAATATTTATAAGTTTAAACATTGGTCGCTTTACGATCAGTATGCGAGATTTGTCGGTGGATTTTCCTGTATTTTTTAACGAGTGCAACTGGGAATAGTTTTAATTTAGTATAAAGAACTGCCGTTTGGATCGCGTTATGATATTAATTTCTTTATTTTTTGTAGCATTTGTTTTGAAATATATTTTTTACCTATCTATCTAAAAATATTTTTTAAATGTAATTTGCTTTATGTCTTAGAACGGTGGGTCGATTGTCTGAAAACGTGTACATATTTACAGCCGACATGTCGGATAACAAAGCCCAGTTCACTTGTGAAGCTTCCAGCGTTATCAATCGAACTCGCTTGACGACTGAAGTGAATTTAACCGTTCACTGTAAGTGTTGATATATTTTTCATTTACTTTTTTATTATGTTACACTTTTAAAGAGTGAATTTTAAGCGCCCCATTTAATATATTATATATTCCTATCGTTTACTAGATGCTATGGTAAATGATTAAAGTTTCGTAATCCTGTAACTAGATCCTCTTACATTTAAGTAGTTCATATCAGTTTAGATACTCGTGTTCAGCGGGTTAGTTTCTATCTATTCGTATGTGAGACCAGTTGTTCTAATCGCAGTTCAGTTCGCACGATTATATCCTGATGTTTTGTTGCAATCTTTTTAATCACGTCGGCTAAGACTATACACTAAGGTTTTTAATCACGTCGGCTAAGACTATCTAAGGTTGGAGTAACTGTCCAGTTTTGAGGTGTAGAATTTCAATAAAATATTGTAGCGTATTTTCTATCGGTAGCGTACTCTAGATCGAAATGTCTAGTACAAATATTTTCTTTAACCTCTCTTAGCCCTAAATATTTTTGCTAATTTTGGCGTTTATTGCGCGATTTTGATTTAGTTTCGGGATAGTATTACTTATTGTAAGAATTACGAGGAAACGAACTAACTATCAAAAGACGATTAGAGCTAGTAGTACGCGAAAAATATTCTAGTCAATAATAACTCGACATATTGTGGTGTGACTTTTCTCCGTACGTCTGATATACACTGATATCAACGATGGTGGGATGGACTCTTGTGCAGCGATAAAAAAAAAAAAAAAATGTGGGTCAGTCTTTACGACGTAATATATTATCGTCCTTTTGACAGATATATGTATTTCTGAAGTTTTTCGAATCATTCTTTTATGACTTTTAACTAGTAAAAAAATTATAATCATTTAAAACTATATACTTAATTATTAGTAGGTTTGCGCGTGTAAATATTCGCGTAAATCGTTACGGTCGTTCGAATTCGTGCAAACTGCTTTACGACTTTATTCATCTACGTAATACATATATTCCATCTTACGATAAAGTCGTAAAGAAAACTTACAATCGCCCCGATATAGGCAGGGGGCGATTCGTTAGCAATAATTTTCGTTTAGCTTTGTACCGAAGTATACGAGGCAAAATAATAAATAAGACGCTAGCGCCAATAACAACGGCATATCAACTGTGCAGCGTAGTTTTAAAGCCGAACAATTTTTCAGACTATTTACTCGACTCTAGACGAATATTAAGAATATTGCTTAGTCAAGAATACGGAAAGTTTTCGTCGTAATCACGGTGGGGTTAGTAAAAGCGGAATGAAGGATATTCAACCAAGTACACCCTTATTATTATTATTATTATTATTAAGATCGTCAAATCGAAAAAGTTTTAAACTAAAGTCGCTTACGCAACGAGATCGGCAATTCAGCAAAGAGCGTCTGATCTCCAAATCGTATTTCATATTCCATAGTTTCCGGAAAGTTTAAAAAACAAAAAAAAAAATGGTTTACTTATTTTATTATATATATATATAATGATTCCTATGGAATAAAAAATTTATCGATGTGTAAAAACTTTAATGCATATTCAACCAACGATAATTAAGGGTTTTTATGATGGCATATAGCGAATTTGAGTATAATAAAACTGGGTGATATGAAATAGTATTTATATATATACAAGCGGTCCCCTTAACGGGAAGGCGCTAGGAAAGAAGAAGAATATATAAATTACGTTGCGTCTTTGATTTCCCAAAGATTGCATACAGCAACATCTGTATGCAGTTAAATGGCATATCTGCACATATAATGGTTTGCTCCTTGCGGCATCCACTATGTCCTTAACCGTTTTGGACTCCATTCCTGATGCTATCATTTCCAGTCTTTTTCTTTCCCGTGGAGGCTCCCCTTCGATTTTCCCAGCGTCAATAATAATTCCTCCTCTCTGATTTTGTGTGCCACATATTTTCTTTTCCTCTTCACGATATCATGTATTAGGATCATCTTCTCCATTCCGGTTTTAAGCACTTATGTCTCTGAGGCATATTTCGCTACCGACATTATATAGTATTCATTATATATATATATATATTTAAATTTTCACTTTTTTCGTAATTATTCTACATGTATAGATCAGAAACATTTTTGGATAATTCCTAGAATGCTTGAACACCTCAAAATCGATGATCGGGACTTCGATAAAACACGATAAAAAATTTTTAAAAAGTGCGGAAAAATGTTTTATATAAATTACAACGTTTTAAATTTTACTCATACGAATGTAATAAGTGTCGATTGGGTGATTATCGTTTTGTTTAAAAATTATTTTAGTATTAAACAAAATCGCGATTTTCATAAATTATTTTTAATGACCATTTTATAATAATAAATAATTATGTTAGGCTGGGTTATACTTAGAAATATGATTAATGAAAAAGAGAGAAAAGCGCGCTACACGACTACGTTAAAAATCGGCAAAAATCATATTTAGATAGAAATGTCGGCTTATCGTCTTTTTCCCGATAAAACTAGTTCATCGGTTACACATCAGGTGGAGAAACCATTTCCTTATAAGCGTAATTTTACCACTACTGTTTCATTTTTGAATTCATTAACTTTTATTATTATTTATTTCTTCTTCCGAATGTTCCGTCTCAATTTTTACGTAATTTCGTTATTCTCTCTTCATTCCATTCTTATTCGTACTTTATCATTTTCTACCTTCGAAAATGATTAAAAATTAACTTTTCAAAAATAGTCGTTTTTGAAATTTATGAAAAAATCACGAAAATTTAATTTATTTTATTAATATTCTAGGAATCTAGTAAATTTTTACACTACCGTAGTTAAATATATATAGCGAAATTAAATACATCTTACAAAATTAGCTATATCGTTTTTTTTTCTGAATTAAATTCGTGGATCCAATTATTCGCGTACATTCGAATGTAAATCAACGTTCGCAATAATTCCGTTTTACCTTTGCGGTTGTTACATCTCCAGCTCTATTCTTATACATTTTTATAGATTCTTGTAGCGTAATTCGATTTTTCTTTGTCCGCATAAAAAAAAATAATAATAATAAAATTAGGCTTTGTCAAAACGTAAAAAAAAAAATATATTTTTCACGGTTAACGAATTTCTCTCCCCGTTCGTGTTGCATCTAAGAATGGAGTAAAAACGTTGATATATATATATAATGAAGATCAAATGGACTGAAAAAATATCAAACAGGAACGTTATGGAAAAAGTGAAAGGAAGAAAATAATTAAATAACCACCTCTGCACAAGAAGAAACAGATGGATAGGTCGTGTGAAAAGACACGGTGGATTGGTCTTACGAATATTGGAAGGCGTGATAGAAGGTAGAAGAAGGAGAAGCCGGCCAAGGAAGTGCTATATAGGAAAAATAATGGATAGTGTAGGGATACCTATCGCGATTTGAAAATTACGGCAGCAGATAGGGGCGAATGGAAAAGGGGCTGTAGCGCTACTAGTCAAAGGACTGACGCGACTAATGATGATGATGATATATATATATATGTGTGTGTGTGTGTATAGAGGTCGGGTTAGCCTAGTGTGTCATGGTCTTCTATCTTCTATACGGAAGGTACCGAGTTCGAATACGGCCGACGACGCTAAAATAATCATCAGAAGATAAATATATAAATAATCCGAATAAGAAAAATCTGGCGAGAATTACCAATAGAATAAATGCATACGTTGAAAAAAGTCTATCAAAAGTTTATTCTAAATTTAAAATAGAGCCTGCATAAGATCATGACTGGTTCTATATAATATGGATCAAACGTCCCAATTTACAATTAAATGTGCTATAAGGTCGGCCGTGATTTTTACATTACTTTTTTAAGAAACAAATCGCTACGTCTATACATATGTCTTTAAATAGACAAATTATATTAGTTTCGCTTTATTTGCACACATATTTGATTTGTAAAAATATGTTGAATTTCGCGAAAAGTTTTATTTTGAGAAAAAAAAAAAACGTTGTCGAGAATATTTCCCGGATGCTTTCGACGTACTCGTAAAAAGTCGAATCATCGCTTAATTAGAACGAGTTTTCTTTGATAAGGCTATCGACAAAAATTTTATATCGTAATGTTCAAACTGAAATTACACGACGATATTTATGGGAAATGTGTAAATTTAAAAAAAAATCGGTTATTTATTTTTATGAAAATCTTGTTTCGTAAAATAGTTAAATGTCGTTAGGATTATCGAAATATAAATAAGCGTAACTTTTGTAAATAATAGCTACACTTGAAGGTTACGGATCGTTTAGACGATTTATCAAATTTCGAAAATTGAATCTCGTTGCTCTATTTTGTCGCTATCAAATTCGGAAAGAACATTATTAAAAAGAATTTACACGTCCGCGACAAAAAAAAATAAAAATGACAGATTTATAAAAATTTTATCGATATAGGACACGTCGTAGGCAGAAAAAATTAAGTTAAAGTTCTATTATTATTATTATTATTATTATATGTTTTTTTTTTCTATTCTGTTATGTAAATGCGTTAAGGTATATTACAGTTTTTTTTTGTTTTTTTTTTACATTTGTTTTGGTAAGGCGTTTACTCGGTGTTAACTTATACGTTTTGTGTTTGCTCGAATTGGAGCCCTTTTTACAATAATTAAGCATGCTAATATTTATCTGTTTAAGTTGTTAAACTGAAAAGTAAACTTTAGGATACGGTAAAAGTGCTAAATGAATATGATTATATACTTCATATATATATATATATATATATATATAATATATGGTTTGCGACTCAGTCAGTGAGCATCTCATCTGTGTGTAGAACAGGGTTTGTTTCGTAAACCAATGAGAATAATAGAATAAGCGAACCTTCGGTTAATGTAAGAAAGAGACAGAAGTGGAAACAGAGCGAAAATAGAGTCTAAAGGTATGTTTTACGTTTCCTTAATTAGTCGCTCCGAAATGCCCTAAATGTAGATATATTCTGCGTTTATACATTTTCAGTAATTTTAATAAAACTGAAGTGAAATGAATATGTTTATGTATATATATATAATATATACACGCGTGTCTGTGTGTGTGTTGAATATATCATTAAGTCTACCGTCTCTCTCCGTTGATCATTCGAACTACATTATGTAACAACATAATAGAAAACACTCGGATGCACGTAGAATTAAATTCAATATACCTAAAAGAATCCTTTCAAAACTGGCAATATTAGACATTTTTCGCTTTTTCAAATCCTTCAACTTCTTAATTCAAGTACATCTACTTCGTTAAACGGCGGTTGAAGTTCGTTTCATTCAGCCGTACAGTAATTGTTTCGTAGATGTTTCGATTTTCTATTTTTAATTTAATTTCATTAATTCTCCGACTCATTAATTCGCGATTTTTTTTTAACGGCGAAATTTAATAAAGACACACTTGAAATGTTTTTTTTAAAGCTTTTTAAATTCGTTCCCTCGTAATTAAAAATAATTTGTAAATTGCTTTTCGTTCGGTAATTAAATGCGTCACACTCGACTCGACGAAGGGCTGTTATATCTTCGACGATTTAAAAATAATATAATTTATCTCGTAAAATTATACGAATACAAAATACCAGCCGTAAAGAGAACGATTTTATTTTTATATTTTTTACTTTAATTGATATTTTTCAATTATTATCTCCACTCGGACAGTAATATATATATATATATATATATATAAAATACATTTGTATATATTAAACGATATGACAAATATTGCACATAAATAAAAAGGCCAAGAAACTAACATACACATTATATAAATCTGAGAAACAAAAATATATTAACAATTTCCAAAAATAGCCTTATAAAAAAATAATAAACGTGTGAATTTAACGTGTGAAGTATTTTAAATAATAATGTTAACAAAAATCAAAGAGAAAAAGATTTTAGAAGATAAATGGTGCAAAAAATATCTGTAATGATAACAGATGATTGACACCTATTGGCCAGTTTCGGTAGTTTAGTCGGTTCTCTTATCAATCTTCCTAGGAAAGGTTAAACTTTTCTAATTTGGTTAAGATACATACAAAAACTTTGGTTTCCTTTTAAATAAATAAATTATATATATTTCAACGATCGTCGTATGTATCTTCCCTATTAATAAATTTAAATACTAATTAAGAATCCTGTTAGTTTAGTAGTAGTGTTAGAACTGTGCTACGCGGAATATTTCAAGAAATATCCATAATAAGATTAAGGACTGATGTAAGATTACGTACATATTCCCGAGGAAATTGATGGTTGTTATGAATTCAGTAGTAGAAGAAGCTGATGATTAGTTCTGATGAAAGATCGAACTTGTAAAGAGAAATTAAAGTTATGACATATTAAATTTATAAAAAATTATTCTAAGTCCTGAAAGCAGTGAGATAGAGGACATCATCAATTGTTTTAAGAAAATAAATATCAAAATTACATATTTTACATAAACAAACTCTCTTCCATCGATATGTAAATAATTTTTCTTTATTTTCTAACTAACATCAAATATTATAATTGCTTCATACATACACACACATATATATATATATATATGCGAAATTATTTATGGGTGCATGCAATAAAATAATTTTAGTAGCAAATTATTTAAAATTTATTCAAACAAATCAATTTAGCCTAGTACGGGTGTAATTTATACCAGATGTCTTTGAAAACACGATTCGAAGTCGGAGTGTATACAATAGCCTTATGTATACTTATATGTTCATTAATGTAAGGATACATCTACTAATTTTAAGAGTGATTAAAAATATTCTTGCAATTATAGAAAGAGGTACACATCAAAAAAACTTTATATATATATATGCATATATGGAATGAGAGATAATTTGCACTCGCGATTCTGTTCCTGGTTCTTACAAGGGAGTAACTTTTGGGTTCGTTCTTATAGACGCTAATATTTCCTTGGATACGAAGAACAAGTCATTTATTTATCAAGAGGAAAGATATGCAACAAAATTCGACTTATACGAGGTAATGTTGGATGGGCGAAATTGAAAGAAAACCAAATGAATCGATAATATCAAACGACACAATTCTGCAGCTGTAACAGCTGTTTCATGATTCTTAGATTTATCGTAAATTAGCAGTAAATGAATATGACACTATGATGATGATGATGACGGCGATTAAATAAAACCAAGTGTTAAAAAAATAAAAAAGGACGTATCTAAATTGGTCATGTTGCAACGAAAAGACTTCAAAATATAATGTTTATATTTGGGTAGATATTCGAATGTAGGGCATAGATATTCGGTTTGTCTATACATATATATCCATATAAATGGTTATATGCATACTTATTTCTTTCGTGTGTATATATTTATATTACGTATATATATATGTATGTATGTATGTATGTATATATATATATATATATATATATATATATATATATATATATATATAATATGATAATGAGAGGTGATGTAAAATGTAATGTCAGAATTTTCAACGTTGGAAAAGTATAATAAATGATATAACGTATCGAAAAATCCGTATCAGCTACAGCGCGATATATATATACAAATACATGTATATATATATACACAATTGCCTGGTGTATGTGTGTGAATCTTCGCGCATCTATATAAGCTCGTACGTATTGTTTAAAATTTCTATTATATTCTGTCGTAGTCGTGCAAAAAGGATTTAGAAAATATCGGGTGATGAACTTAACTAGCCTTTTACGATAATATTGGACGTGATGGATATTATTAATGGTAATTTTATTAATAATCGTATAATAGCGTTTATCATTATTATTTATTATTATTATTATTATTATACAGATCCGCCGAATTACGTTGCCATCAACGGCTCCGTGGAAGCTCGTGTAGGTGATACGGTGCCTTTAAACTGTTCGACCGGTCTTAGTAATCCAGCGGCGCAAATCCGATGGCTAGTCGATGGTAAACCGGTAGATAACGCTACATCTCGGACGCTGATCGCTGCTTCGGATAACAACGGTTGGATTACCAATTCCAACATATCGTTGTACGTGGAACCTAATAAAACGGCCCTCGTCGTAATCTGTTACGGAATTAATACATACATCAACGAAAACAAAGTCGCCACGCACACCGTTAATATTCTCTGTGAGTAATCCGTGTCAAATTTTACACACACACATATATTATATATATATATATAATATGCTCCGTTGTAGAATTATGATTATCTCAACGATATCCCAGAGTGTCGGTTTATGTTTTATTTTCGTGCACATTTTTCTACAAATCCACTGTCCTCTTGTTGACGTCTTTTCATTTAGTTCTTCATTCATTTCCTCCCGTCTTATTTTTTTTTGCTTACTTTATCCGATGATAGATTGCCGTGAACTGACGAAAAAATAAAAAATATGCAGCAAAAGTAAAGTACGATCATCTCAAAAATTTGAAGGGGCGTTACATAAACGACCTTTGTCAACCGGACGAATAAAGGATTGATTAAACGACGGTTTTAAACATAACATTATGTAGTAATTAATTATAATTAATTTATTTATTAGTATTAACCCCTTTGCTTAGTAAGTACACACGACGCCCATGTCACCCATTTTTTGTGTTTTTTAACGTAATATTAATTTAAGAACTCACGACTCAAACGATATATTTTAGCAGTTTAGACTTAAGTTTCTATATTATCATGTATTACTTATAATTAGAAAACGTGTTTATTTTCTAGTCTTTTATTTGCTTTTCCTGCAGCATTTAACGTTTTTTGTTTTGCTTTATTATTTATATTCTTATCGTGTTATTGTGGTAATCCCCGGTACACAATGTTTGTAACCCCATGGTGTTATAATTTCTTTTATGTTTATAATTTATGCAAATAAAAAAAAAAAATACTTTGCTCGAGATGTACACATAGCTAAGTTGCTTAAAAGCTTTTTTTTATTATTTATACGAACTGAACTCATACGATTTAATGTCCAGGTCTTCATGGCGTAAATCATAATAGTACCAACGTTATAATAAGTTTAATTTTTTTGAATTTGATTTTTTTTTTAATAGGGTTATCTTCCCAGAACTTTGTTATCTTCGTCATGTTACAGCCGATTCCAAGTTTACGTTTTATTTCACTTTCGGGGTTAAATGTACTCGAAGTTTCTAAGTATTTCGTAACCGGCGATTACCCTTTCGTTAGACTGTACTATATTTACTGGATGATCTATTATCGCGTCTTTTTTTTCTTTTCTTTTTTTCCTTACGTTTGATCTATATTGAATCAACCAGTCGTACATTTTTCATATGACAGCTAGGAATCTCTGTTCATATGGCCGGTCACATACTTCATATCATAACCGCGATATTCATTCGGATCGCTGTCGTGATGTTTTTTGTTGAATTATCTGTCATCTTGAAGTCCAGTACTATTCGTTAAATTTTCATGTCGTAAGAAATTTCTATTAATAATATAATTTTGGATCGTTATTCTTTTTTAAAAAAAAAAAAATTTTTAATAAAAAATTATCCGCGTTTATTTCGTCGTAATTTCTAACGAATATGTAAGGGAACCGATGGATTAGTAAATTATTACGAAATAACGCCTTTAAACCGCTAAAAAGAGTTTTAAAATCGGCCGTAATTATTATTGTTATTATTATTTATTTATTTATTTTAATGTAATTATTTGTTTCATTAAGATCCACCAAGTCGGCCGATCATTCAACGTAAAACGGCAGACAGCTATTCGGTTGCCGGTTCTATAGAACAGTTGACTTGCACTTCATCGGGTGGTAATCCATTGGCCACTCTTACATGGTATAGAAATGATCGACAAGTAAGTCTTATTACGAATTGAATCGAAAAGATATTTTTTCTTTTAAATGAATAAATAAATATATATACGATATATATTTAAAATGAAAATTATAAACTGAGTAACTTATAACCGATGACCAATTATTCAATATATCTTCTTAATATGTAACATTGAAATTTTTTGGAATTACACGAGTAAATAAGCGTGAATAAATGATGTAAATATTCCAAAATCTGAGTTAAGCAACTTCAACATTAGAAAATACCGTAACCAATGAAACGTATAAATATCAAAGTGTATACCATTAGACTGGCCCGACAAACATACAAGGAAAAGTTATAAATCCCTCCATAATGCCTTTTTCGACTCTATACGGCGATAGGAAAATTTTTAACTTGCGTCCAAAAAAAATTTTTCAAATTTACAACACTCGCGTTTAAAAAGTATTTATTAAAATCCACACGGTCTATTACAGAGAGTCGGCGATTTGTCGTTGTATGGCGAAAGATAACGATAGTTTTGAAAAAAAGTATTGGTTTCTAAAAGGACTTTGTCTCGGCGTACGAGGTATTTTTTTTTAAGTAAAATAATGAGTATCGAAATTTGTATTTACGCAAAGCATATTTTGAACGATGTAACCATGACAGATGCATCCACAGCATATTACTTATGGTTGCAAGATCTTAGCGCCGATTGACTATACTATTAGAGGTGAGACGATGTATGAAAACCCTTAACTGGACGTAAAAATATAACCTGTTGCAAAACTGTACGAGATGGTACAATTATATGCCGAACACGGCCGTAGAAAATGAGATGGTGAAGTTGTACCGGAACAGAAGTGTAATTACGGATAAAAAAGCAGTTCGTAATAACAGACCAGTCAGTGTAATAATGCGTAACGATGCCGAATGTACCACCCTTAAGGACGTACGTTACGAAAACAAATGAATACACTCAGCTAGTTGAAAGTCGCTATCTGCGTATTTGACTACAAAGAAAAAAATATTGCCATATTACTTTCTTACCATACTTTCGTGGGAACTTTTTCGACGTAAACTATTTATATAGGAACTGCAGACGTATGAAATATACTCGAGTTCGTTCTTTCTTCTTTTGTGCGTCAACCCTTTCTCTATGTTATCCATTTCTTCAACATTCTCTTTGACTTCACCATCAAGTTAATCTGTCGAATTTATATATATTATACAATTTGTGTTTAAAATAAAATTTTGACACAATTCACCCCGGTAAACGAATGAATTAGTTACTTATTAAGTTGTAATATAATACATGAAATGCTTTGAACAAGTCCATAAAAAAAACTCATCACAAGACAATATCGTCCGTTTAATCTAATCCATATATATATATATATATATATATATATATATATATATATATATATATATATATATATATATATATATATATAATTAAATTAGCTTAGCAAAGTTTATGAAAAGATTATTTTAAAATTTTTAAATAATAAAATTGATAATACATTCGTACTTTATGTATATCAATATGGTTTTAAAATATTTTTTTTCTACAGAACTTGCTATTGCTGATGTACCAATTAACTTATTACATAAGAAACAACGTAACAATTTATCTCTTTTCGTGTCGTTTGATATTGAAGGCGCGTTTAATTATTGCGATCAACACATTATTAATTTCCTATGGTTTTAGTTTTAACGTAATTTGTTTAATATGTGATTACTTAAACCTCAGAATAGTAAAGTTTATCGGTCCGGTTTTGTGAAATATTTTATTTTCTAATGTTCACACTGAATTAAGGAATATGTATGAAGGATTAAGAAAAGCTACTCTGACGACTTACTTTTAGTGTACAATTTAGATATATGTTCTAAATGAATTCTTTCGACTCGTATAAGTAGATGTAATGAAGTAATTAGTAAACGTAAAACAATAGCGGTCTATTTAAACCTCTAGTTTGAGATAAGCAAATATCAAATTATGATTGTAACTGACCGTGATCAAAATTTTGTACAAATTTTTATATAATAATATTAAACTTAATAATCACGTTTTTAGATGTACTGATCGTAGTAAATATTTAGGTTTTATTATAGATAATCAACTGAAATATAATAAACATATTACTATATTTTTAAATCACTCGGTGGTGAATTACGGGGACTAAATTATAATTCAAAGTTAATACTGTACATGGGCTCGGTGCAGAGTTTATACTCATATTGTGCTGGCATCTATTATCTAACTCGCAGTGGCGCAGCCAGACTTGGTTGAAGAGGGGGTTCAAACAAACTAAATTATAACAGTAAACCCGAATTAAATTGAACTTTAAGTAAATAAACAAAACTCAAGGAGGTTAAACCCCAAGCCCTAAGCAGTCCAAATCACCAGAGTTATTTTTATACTTATTAGACGTCGAATATGTAATTCTGTTAGAAGCAATAGACGGCAGAAATATTTAACGTCACTGGAACACATTAATAGTATGTTATCGAGGACAGAGGGAGAAGGTTACAAAGTACAATAAATTCCGCGAAAAAATAAACGATAAATAATGATTTTATATTTTTTGAATGAATAATACGTAGTAATACTTAACTAAATTTAAAATTTAAAATCTATTCTTCGCGTTTTTCTACAACTGTATTATAAAACTATTTATTTACTTCAAAAACAACGAAATTTAAATTAAATAAATGAAAATAAAAAAAAAACATAAAATAGGTTTAACAAATGCAAAACTGCATTTAACAACGAGTATATATTTTCTTATTATCAGATTGATTCCATGGCGAGGGAGGGCAGATCGCCAAAACCACCCCCTGGCTACGCCACTGCTAACTCGTAAAGTAAATTTTAATAGTCGAAAATTTTTGATTGATTTAACATTCTCATACATAACTGCTTCAAATATTGCTATTCAAACTGTCGCACGAGTATTACCTATTGATCTATATATTTAAAAAAAAAGATAACTTATTTTTGAAATTAAAAGAGAACGTACTGGTATGATAAATAAGGAACATCTTAAAAACTTGATTTACAGATTTTTAATGAAGTCAAAAATCAAAATACGATGATACTCGAACTAATGGTAAATTAATTAATAAATTTTTTCGGGATGTAATTAAACGTTTTAAAAACAAAAGGATTAAAGTAAATTTTTCCATGATACGGATACTTCGATATTATTTGAATAAATTACAAATAATCAAATGTCGTAATTTTTGTGTGACTCGCGAAATAGAAGATGTCCAGTATATAATATACACATGATATAGTAATTATGACCATCTGCGAAAATTGTATTCTAGTGAAATTATTCTATTAGAACAATTTCCTATATTTATCTCGGATTATTTAAGGTTAAATATCGTTTAGTCACTACCGGTGTCTTTAAGCTAGTTTCGCAGGCTATTCTATATTTATTATTTTCTTATATAAATGAATATATATATATATATTAAACGAAATATAGATCAAAGTCAAAAAGTTTTAAAATTATTTTAATATAATTCGTTTAAAATAATTTATTAATATAATTTTTATACGATTTCGACGTTTTGAATATTAAAAACAACTTTAACTGAATATATAAACAGCCTTATCCGAAACGTCAACTCTACGCAAAAAAATTATTATCGACAAAATAATTAAAATTTCTTTTATTACTAATAACTAAGTAATAAAGTTGAATATAAATTGGATTTGAGTAAAAATGACTGATTTCAGTGTAACGCAAAGCTATAGTTTCTGTTCGTGTTTATATTTTAATTGCTCAAAAAATTTATTTGTGTTCGTTTTTATATTTTCTATTATTTCTATCGAAGGTAAACATTTCGATTAGCTCATTTTTCTAAAAATTATTATTTCGGATCGATAATTTTTTTCCTTCGTCTATTACAACAATAGATTTCAGGAGCGCTTATCAGACGATTAAATAAGACGATATCTTCGGAATTGACAATTTTAGTAAATGCGTCCGATAACGAAGCGATTTACAAATGCGAGGCTAATAATTCGGCGTTGGATATACCTTTGTTTCAAACCGAAAAATTAAACATTTATTGTAAGTATATAAAACGATTACTAGTTTTCATTTATTATATTAGGATACCGATTATTCGTTTTTTAAGCTTTCAACAGTTAATGTAGTGATTTAAAAAAATAAAATAAAAAACCTTTAAATTCGTTAAATTTTAAATTCCCTATCACATTTTTTTATAATTCTGGTTTTTCACTTCGTTATTAATAAATAATTATGTACATCTAAATTAATTACTTTTTTACATTTTCTTTTCTTTTCGGTTTTTTCTTTTTATATTTTTCCTAAATCGTATATATTTTTATATTTAATTTTTTACGTTCACTCGATATATTGGTAATGTATACACAGATACGTAAATGTAATAAGTATATATGTATTAAATATATAAATGTACATACAAATGTCGATTCAAAGATATATATATCTACAGATGGAAAGAAAACGGGAACGCTTACATTCAGCAGTGGATTTATATAACCACATCGTGATCGTAATATATATATATATAATATGTTTACCATTCATATACATACACGTAATATATATATATATATATATATGTATGTGTTTATTCACATACAATGTGTTAGTAATTTTTCAATACGTAAATATTTTTACAATTTTTAATCAGAATTATGGGAAACATTATGATTGAAACGTTAAAATCTCAGAATTATTTTACGATTAAAATTTGTTGGATTACGGCATCGAACATGCGAATAGATATTATTACGCCACGCAAGAACAGTCTATTGTCTAAGATTAACCTACACGACTTCTCTTTGATTGATATAATATAAAGTGGATTTGTCTACGTTTAATTTGTATGCAGCCTTTCTATGGTTAGAGTTCTCTGGAAATGTAACCAATTTCTGACATATTTTAACAGGAATTTTTTTTCGGTATAGCTTTATTTCGATGAGCAGTACTGGTGTACAATTTGACCATTTTATTAGTGTTAAATTGACCTTGACTGATTTATCTACGTTTAGTTTGGTTGTCCAATTTCCTTCGTGGTTCGTTAATCCCTATTACACCTCGGATAGTATTTGACGAACTAGTACTTGGAAATCCACGCCAATCTTCCTTCTATAATTTCGACAATAATATCCCACGTTAATTATAGTTTTCGAAGTTATTTCGCTATTTATCCAAATCGAGTTAGTATATCAAAAATTTGGTCTCGTAGAAATTTGAAACTAGAACGAATTCGATCTTGGCAACTATACTCTGGATTTTTCTTTGCTTTCATACGTAACGGAAATTTCTGTAAAAATCGTTGTAATTTTTAAATAAATTCACTCGACGATCGATCTGTTATATTTTTTAATAAATATTTTTTTCATATTTCTATTTCGCGTATCGTTTAAAAATAATTCGTTTATTACGTTTTGAAATAGTTGCGCCTAGTAACGCGCTAATTCGCGTAGAACCGGAAGAATTACAAGCCGATACGGCGGTTAAAGTAACTTGCGACGTCAGTTCCAGCAACCCGGAGGCAGAATTAAGTTGGTGGGTGGATGGACTTCCGATTACGGACGGAATTAAAAAATTATCTAAACCGGGTCTGCACGGCGGTAAGGTATCGTCGATAGAATTGAATTTAAATCTTACGTCGGATATGAACGATAAAATGTACACGTGTCAAGCTGTCAATTCGATATTGCAAAGAAGTATCGATAAGTCGATAGTATTAAAAATCATGTGTAAGTTTAAAAATATCTATTATTTATAATATCAATTTTATGTTATCGTTCCGAATTTAAATGAATGATCGATATATCTTTATTATAGAGAACATAATTACGAATTGGGTTTTTTTCTCGTTTATATCTCATAAATAATTTTTGTATTTTTATTTATCGAATTATTTATAACTTGAAAATGGTGCAACTGACTAAAAACTTTGTTTATATATATATATATATATATATATATATATATATATATATATATATATATATATATATGTATATATGTATATAATAATTACTGATTTTCACAAGTAAATTGATTTTTTGGAGACAAATCATTACATCTATATCTATATAGATTTAGACAATGAAACCTTATTCAGGTGAAGAATTATATAACACTTTAAGAACTAATTATAAACTTAATCGCAATGATATTAATAAAATAATTAATATTTATATGATTAAAATTTACTAAGATATGGTTGAAGCATACGTATCTATATAATCTAGTTAAACAGAATATAATAAACGGTTCGTTAATGAAGGATGGATTAAAATATATAAAAGACAAAATCACACGAATCAAAAGATATCGCTATAAATTGTGAAAGCGTGATACAACATTTGGTATAAAAATATATAAAATAATTTAAGGATAGAAATAAGCTGGTAATGCAGCGGTAAAATTAAAACGTAGAATTGGAAAAATCAAAATACAATAAAGAAAAATGATAGCAAGTACATTATTCAATGAAAACAAAAACAAACAGTTTAATGACGTGTAAAGGTAATATACATTTATAATAATAATAAATAAATTTATGCAGAAAAAATGTATGATTTCATAATAAATAGTAATTTAAAGAAAATCAAAAATCAACTGTGGGATTTAATAAAGCTGTTAAAAAAAGTGATAGATACCAGTCAAAATTAATCAAATACTACACAAATCATAATAATACAACTTATAATTCAAATAAATAACTAAATATATTTAATAAATGTCTAATTAAAATAAACATCGAGGTACCAGTTTTAAGTGGCCTAGTAAAATGACATAAAGAAAATGAACCTATCAAATGTGGATAAAGTAACGAAATAATTTTAATAGTAACGCGTATGAAAAATATTTTATAAAAATATTGGAAAAAGCGTTAAACCAAAATTATTATAGATTTTAAAATAAATATTACAAACAAAATAATGTATTAATAATGTAGTCCCTACAATCATAAATTTCAGATGATATTTGCACGAATAAATTTGAAAATTAAATAAAAACATATAATATATTTAAAAGTAGAGTAATATTGCGGAAGAGATATAGGGATGAATAAATTAATTGGTTTTTAAGACCATTACATATATTTAGTCTGTAGTATTTAGAGAGTAAAACAAGCACTCAGTTGGAAACAAGATATGCTATGTTCAGCTAATTGAAATTTATATAATTTGACAATCCGTGTATTGGGTTTTATCCAATCGTAGCTGTTCGGATTATACAAGAGCGGACATTGTTTGTTTTATTGTGTGCAGAGTCGAACTGTAACATCATCCGTGTGTGTACAATTATCTAACATACTCTTTTAAATAGATTTCAACGTAACAGCAATATTAATAATTTATTTTTTAAACCGAACTCTATATAATGTGTTTATTTTATTAGAGGAAATTATAAAGGAATTTATTAGAAAAGCGACTTTTATTTATTAATTTTTTTCTTTATCTTCATTATACCGGTTTCAAATTTTAATTTAATATTGTAATATAAAAGTTCTAAATTTTAATTTTAATTTACGACGATATATTTAGAAGTTTACATTCGCCCTATATATATATATATATATAACAGACTTAAAATCTTACACGACCGATAATAGTGAACAGTTTTCTAATGGTAATTATAAAAAATTAAATAATTCGGAAAAATTCAGGATAAATCTCTCGATACCCGGAGTATTTATATTATAATACAAATTTAATCGATAGTTTCTTATCAAAACTAGTTTAAATAAAAATAATATCCATATTTTTGTTGCGTTATGCATATATTACATGTAATGTGTGAATTAAGTCTTGCTCACACGTTGAATTAAAGACAAATTGGTATTATATTTTATAAATGCTTTAGTATCATTTTTTAAGTTCATTGAACTTTTTTATTGAATCAACCATGTAATTGAACTTATTGTTTGAGAATAATATTTAATTAGGATATCAACTATTGCTTAATAGTATGAATTCATATGTTATATCTTTATCGTGTAAAATCATTTATTTGTTTTATATATATATATATGTGTGTGTGTGTGTGTGTGTGTGTTCATACATATGTATATATTTAAGTGCATATGTATGTGTGTACACTTATACACAATGTAATATGTAATATAAATTATTATTTATTATTATAATCACCTTCATACTTATTCGTAGATAAACCGATTTTCGCCGAATTAAACGAGACAACATTCACCGGCGTAGAAGGCGAAAGTTTGGTAATCAATTTAAAAGCCGTATCTCATCCTCCTATATCGGTGTACACTTGGACGAAGGAAAATGCCCCGTTCCCTTCGACGCCTAGAGTTCATTATTCTGGTTCCGTCTTGAACATAACTCGTCTCTCCAGATTCGATTCCGGTCTTTACATGTGCGAAGCTCTAAACAGTGTTGGAACGGCGGCTATAAAGTTTCAAATATTGATACGTTGTAAGTATATACTTATCTTATAATTTCCTCTTTGTTGAAAGTTCAGAAATGTATAGTATTAACATATTGCTAACGATATCGCCTTAATAGTAATAATACGTGATCCCTTTCAGCCGTACATGATAAAATTTTAACATAAAATTATAAATTTTATGCAGGTGTTTATTATACGATAACGTTTGTTAGTAGATAATTTTCAATGTATTTATAGAAACATTTTTAAAATTGAGATATTTAACGTCAACCAGAAAATAAAAAATTTCGTTAGCATTCAAATTTCACTTACCATATAGCAGACATCGTGACTGAAAGAGTTAACCCGAGCATTATTCTAACCGAAAACTGGCAATTCATTTTTATTTGCGACCGTGTCGAAATATTATTCAGAATTTGACGTTCGGTTATTCTAAATTACTTTAAACGTGTACGATTTGAAATTAAGATGTGACATTTTCTGATACCGCTTGATAACACTTCGAATTTATCGTGACATAGTGTCGTTCGTACGTTCAAATTTCGTGTTAATTTGATAATATAAAAATTTTACACATAGAATATAAATTTAAAAAAAGAAAATTATTAGAAAAACTACAAATTATAAAACATAGAACTAGTAATAATTTATTAAATAATATGATTAATTTTGATGAAGAATTAATTTTAAAATCGGTTTTATAACTACATGTTATTGTAAAAATTTTTTTATTTCTGGCTATTCAATGTATTGATATTTATAAAAGTTTTTTAGTAATATCTTTGGTTTATTTATAACATTTTTAACAATAGCTTGATAATGACTTAATAGTCGAAAAGCTTCGTGTACGTATTTGTGTAATAAAAAATTTTTTAGTGATTAACTTTGATTTTATTTTGTTTTGTTTTATATATATATATTATATATATATATATATATATATATATATATATATATATATATATGGATATGTAATACCAACAATATATATATATATACACATAAAAATTTAAAAAAAAAAATCCTTGGCGAATTTAGTTAAACGTCTTCAAGTTTCACTTCTTCCCTGCGCTCCTAGGCACGGAGTTTTTTTTTTATACCATATTTTTCCATGTTTAATTAATGTATATTAAATAAATTCTAAATCATATTTTAAAATTCATATCGTTTCCTGTATAACTTAGTTTTTCACCGACGCTACAAAATTATTCTTTTAAATTCTTATCTAAAATTGAATCTTTGAAATTATAAATCTTTATATTGACCGAAATTTTTACACAGATAATATATAAATAGAAACGTTGTTGGTGTTTTTTTTTCAAAAATGTTTTTAAATTCATACTATTTTATATACGTCATATTACGAGTGAGATCGATATAATTATTTATTAATATTTTTTAGATATTTGAATTTTTTATATAATATTAATATCGTTAAACGGATGGCGTATAGAGCTAGTACGTATTGATTTTCTTCTAAGGTTACAAAAATATTGCTATATTTTAAAATTATATAATAATTATATTTGGTTAAAGGCAAAGTGTTTAATATTACTTTATATTAATTTTAAGTATTACATTTTATTTCCATTTAATGATTTGTAACAAATAAAAGATTAAATTTGTTTTATTTATATATATATATATATATATATATATATATATATATATATAATTAGAACGTTTAATAATATCAAACATTATATTATTTATTAATTCATTTTTAATTATTTGAAAAAACTTTATCGCATAATTGTTCCATATCTTTTTGAATTTTATCTTATTTTGAAAGCAAGGCTAGTTCATTACAGCGTGGAGATTAAAAACATATTGTAATAAATTATAAGACGTTCAATTTAAATGGCATAATTTTATTCGCAATATACTCGATCCTAAGTTGATTTAATAATGTCCATGATATACAGCTTAAAAAATCCATGCGAATGCGTACGTTTTTAAAGAACGCTATCTACATGTTCATATAATCACTAAAATTAATAAAAATTATACTAGATCGCAGCAGCATATAAAGACTATCATAGTTTTCATTAGCCATGGTATTGCCAGGCTTTTATTATGAGCTATCGTCAAAGAATAAAATATTGTAGAATTCATGAAATGATATTTAGTTAATAATCGGTTTGTATTAACGTAATACCATCACTTGATTATATTACTAATAGTCACGGAATTCGGTATACTTAGTTTATGTACACCCGATCAAATTTATCTAGAACATGATAACGGATAACGATAACCACAGGAATAGTGAAAATTATTTTAAACTTCGAAACAAATTTATAGATGTGTGATTTTTAATAGTAATAGAAAAATATAGGTGGGAAAGAAGAATTTTTCGAAAGTTACTGGGAAGATAACAACGATTAAATCATTTTGTTCAGATAATGTTTATTAACCCTTTCAGTCATAGTGCGCATTATATGGTACATAAACTTTTAGCTCTAAAAAATTATCTGTTTCAATAATAAAGAAAATTTTAAAAATGTTTATATAACACATTAAAAATTATTTAGTTATATTTAAAAAAAGCCGTATTATACACAAAATATTACTTATCAATGTAGAACATTCTGTAGAAAAATGACAATATTTGTTAATGGGTTATTCGGCATCTATTTTAATTATTTCGAAATAAAATTAAATCAAAATTTCGCGGTAATACTCTTGACGGAATAGAGTACACGAATAAGTTTCAAATATGTAATACAATATGTCTCGACCTGTTACATCGAAATTTGTCTAAATAAGATTAACAGTGTTCCGAAAATATCGTTTAAAAATTGTTACAAAGTAGTTCATTTCGTGAATTACCTGAATTAGCTGGCGTACACACACATTTACCCGTGTATAAACTTACGTGTTATGTATGTGTGTGTGTATGAATAAAAAATTATTCGTCGAAATATTTCGTAGGGAACTATATTATTTCCTTTTCGGTTTATTTATTTATTTTTTTTAAACTTATCTCTTCGTTCTCGTAGATCCGGCTACGATAGTGCACGCGACTAACGTAACTATGGTTAATGAAGGCGATAATGCCGAATTGGAATGCATCGTAAACGGTTATCCGTTGGGAACGGAGCACGTAATGTGGAAAAGAGGAGGATTCGCGATGGAAGCTAGAACATCTTTTCAATTTCATAATACCACCTCTATTTTAGTGGTTCATAATGTAACTAAAGAAGATATGGGCTCGTTTCAATGCGTCGTTGATAATGGAGTCGGCAACGAATCTAGTGTTCCTGTTTTTCTAGTCGTTAAACGTAAGAATTAATCGAATAGATTAATTAATCACTACTGTAGTGAAATCCGAATACATTTAAAATAAAACCCGAAAATAGCATACTCGACAAGCCCCCGAAGAAACCTAGGCTACCCTACCGTAGGAACTACATTTTGTTAACTATCGTAGAAAATTTATGTGATTCATACAATAACCATGTCCTTGTATTCAGGGTATCCGGGGAAATGAAGTATACGATCGGGCTGCAAAACTTGAGACATCGGAAGACATTGTCATTCCGGCAATTCCTTCTTCCCGTTTAGTTGTATCCGTTCGAGCAGATCTTCTTCATCGATGGAAGTCTATGTTCTGTAAAAGACCGGCTAACTTTTATAGATCTATCCAACCTAATCTCCCTAGCACATCCATTCTCGCACTTACGCCTCCTAAAAACCTCCAAGCTCGACTTTTCTTTTCAACCCTGGTTAGACTTCGTTTCAACCACAATTGCCTTTCTAGCCATTTGTACTCTATATTCTTGCTAGCTTTACAGGATAAAATCGAACGAATATCGCTAAAAGGAAGGAAGCGATTAGAAATGATAACCGTCGGTTTCGAAGATAATAAAAAAATAATAGTTATAATAACGGACGCTATGAATAGAAAATACTAGATCATGATGTAGGCTGACTCCTGTCAAGGAGATGCCACTAGAAGAAAAGGAATTCTCATATAAACGTTGTATTTTACCGGCACGACAATCAGTTCATGAGAAATGTGGCGACTATAGACTAATAAACTTAATCAGTCATATTACACGTTCGTATATGATTTAAAATAAATGACACTCGGGTACACAGTTTCTGAATTTGTTTTTGAAGCTATCGATGTTTAAAAATGCCTCCATCTATAAATTTTTTTTTATTAATTACGAAAAGGTATTTTTGCCAAAGGGTAAAATACGATATTATATTAGAATATTTAGAGGATATTATTAAATAATTATATATCGGCACAATAAGCTAACAACTAATTAAAGTAAGGCGTACTAGAAGAATCTATTTATTCTCCAATACTGTTCAATTTGTTTTTCGGAAAGAATTTTAATGCCTCGGATAATGTTAAAAAGAGGATGATAGTGAATGGTCAAAAGCAGTTATTTGATGTACGATATTAACAAAAAACAAATAAACAAGTAGAACTTGCGATAAATATAGAAAAAACTATAAATTTATGAGGCTATTAGTAAAACACACATACAAGATATACATGTTATTTATTTTAATCGAAACAATCACAAAATTTATATACATAATTAGGGTGCCGCCGGGTTAACAAATGATCGGAATGTTAATTATGAAACTAAAATCTAAAAAATGAAACAATTTTTACGCATTTCAGGTTCGGCTTCTAAGGTTGTTTTTTATGTCAGCTCGCGTTAAATTAATGACGTAAAAAAAAAGCTATTAAAAGTATAATCGATAATCTATTACGTAGTATAGCGTAATTTTAAAATGTTCATCGTTAAGTTAATATTTCGTAAAATTATACAGATAAACCTGAAGTGGATATGTCGGAAAACCTGTTAAAGTCAGCTAGTCATATTGGTAAAACGGCTAAACTTTATTGCGTAGCTTCCGGTGCTCCGTCGGTAACTTTTTCCTGGTCTCGAGGCGGTACTATTTTACCGATAAACTCCAGCGTCAAATATATAACTTACAATAATCAAGTAATATTTCCATTCGTTCGATAAATTTTGAACTTTATTAACGCATGCCGAATTACGTATTAGCATATTTCCATTAAACCGTCATAAAATAAAATGTACGGATACAATTATTTCGTACCGCATTAACCCACAAAAAAAAAAAAGTGAAGTTTTATATATATATACATAACGATTATACACAAAACGACTAAAAAAAAGAATTTGTGAATCATTAAAATTCTTTTAAAGGTCTAAAAAAACTAACTTTATTTATATCTTATTCGTAGTTTACTTATTTTGAACAATTTAACAAATTAAAAAATGGTTTAAATCTAATAGTATATTCTGTTACGATTCGTTCGACATTTGTTAATACACATGTTTTAATAAAAAATGCAATAAAAAATATTTTATATATATATATATATATTAATTACAAAAATCAGTTTAAATCACTAAAACTTTATTTTCTTGAAATTCACAAAGCTTTTCGGCAATTACGCTATTATCAAGCGATATTTAAATTTAGATAAAAATAAAGATTTAAAAAATAAAAACACAAAATATAAATTGAAATATAAGTCCACAAATTTATAAATGTAAAATTAAGAATAGATACTTAAAACAATCTGACAGTGACTGTGGTAAACAACACACAATCAAATATCAGTAATGTATTTTTTCCATAATGCAGTATGTTCGTTATGATCTCACAATTTTTCTTACCACCTCCTACACAATGGACATTTCTTTGACGATCGTGTTTCTTTAAATCGTATACGTCTGCATAAACAATCAATTCATTGGTTCTCTTGAAATTCTGAAAATAAACGAAGTCTTTTCAAATTTCACTTTGCGGGTGGTTAACAAACAAATTCCGTTATCTATACCGGTTATTTTATTTACTAGATATTGAGTTTAATAATTAGTTTTTTATCGTTTTTCATAAATTTCTGATGATTCCGTATCCAACGAAAACTTTCATTTTATATAAATATCGCGATACGATATAAAAGTATTTTTATTTTTATTTAATTTTTAATTAAATTAAACAATTTATGTTAGAAATATAGTGAACTTGTTTTTATTATTATCGTTACTTTTATTATTTTTTTTCACGAGCTAATTACGGCAATTTTATTATTCCAAATAAATTATTATATCCTCGCGTGAAATATGTTTTGTGAAATATGTTTTCGGTTGTTAGTACTGGGATATCTATTTACGGTATTGCAAATTTAATTTTACGTCTTAGGTTACAATTATAAAGTATATGTCCACCTTATTGATAAATAACGTGGTAGCTCAAGACTACGGCATTTACGGTTGTACCGCGCGTAACGCGCTCGGATTTTCCACTACCAGCGTCAGATTACAACCGATATCGGCTCCGGATCCGCCAAACAAATTGACAATGGTGAATGCGACCCACGATTCGATTACTCTAATGTGGAATCCGGGTTTCGACGGTGGTAAGAAGTTATTTTATTCTCGCATATATATATCAAAATTTATTACTACGCAATAAACAAAACAAAAAATAGTATATTTATAAGTCGATGCTTGTAATCGGTACGTCTCATTTTATCTTACTTCTAGCGTGAAAGTTAACATTGTCTAAAATATCGTGTAAATATATTTATGAAAGAATGTACACCGTTAACGGTGTAGGAATTTGTAAAAGTATAGTAAACGTAATTTTTAATCCTTAGTCTTCCCTATACACGGTACAAAGGGAATTTTAAAATTAACAAATATGCCTGTTTTCGTAATAAGCGACATTTAATTGTCATGCAATATCGCAATTCTAAAAATATTTATATAACGCATTAAAAGCGATTTACGATCATTTAAACAACAGCATTGTACGTAAAATATTTACTTTTTCTCGTCACCGTTTCTACAGAATATGCTCGAAAAACGTAACTACCCATCAAAATGAGCGCAACTGTATTTTATTTCTAAGTTTCTAATTTTCAATATTCAAATTTGTAATTTTGTATGCAAACATTGATAATGTCTAATCGGAACGAGTAAGATTCCATCAAATTGCAGTTTCATTTAATAACTGTGTATAGGCAATAATGAAAACCGGTTGCTTTATGTTTACGATGAAAATCAGGTTTGAGCGTTAAAATATGTCGATGATCGAGCATAGTTTAATAATATATAAAATACGCAATTCTCGATGATGATCGTAAAAGAAACAGTTTCATTTAGCGAAATATCTTTTAATTTTCAAGAGATAAACGATTCATTCGCATTATAATCGAATAATTGTACTTTCAAACCTGAGACACTTGGATTAGAGTTGAATACTTTGAAATGGTCTGAAACGTCCTGATTTAGGAGAAAAAAATCAATAAATTTTTATATATAAAAAAGCCACAAAAGTTTTCGGCTATTAAGCCATTATCAAGTGGGTATTAAAAAAAGTAAATAAACATAATCTTTTTATATACGAAATTTTAGCCATTTTAACTATTGTTTTGTTGTTTAAAATGGTATAGATTCAAGAAACAAGTAATAATAGGTCCTAGTATCACCAGAAACGGTTTCTTCTGTATCACAGGATGAATAGGGCAGTTGTTCATTACTAAAAGCGCTTTTCGCGACAGGTTGGGTACTTCTCAACTTGTGACACAATGGCGATGAAAAATTTGTCTTTAAACATTTTTTTTTTGTTTTACTTTTGTACAGTACGGGAAGGCTAGGAATAGACACATTTTCGAAAGCACAGTGTTTAATAGATTTTTTGCTGTAATTAATAAGTTTAATTTACAATAGCATCTTTTGACCTTTTAATACGAAAACCGGAAACTTCTTTTTTAGAAGCGAGTGTCTTAGGAAGCGTACGGTAGTTCAAACGCGTCTTGTCGCAGTTAAAAATCTCGATTTGGTTATTCTCCATGTTTAAATCCAATTTGTCCTCGAACCGTAGTACGAGATGGCATAATTGGACAATAATTTTTCACCAGAAATGTTTAGTCCCTGATTTCGTGCCAGCGATGAAACCATCTCTTTGCTCCTTCTTCTCAGTGCTTAAACTTTACTCGTGAAATTCGTTTCCCTGTAGCATAGACCCACTCGCTGGACTTCCCGGGAGCTATACAAATCGCATAAACAAAGCGGTTGAAGTTTTTTCAAACTCCTGTTTTCATACTTACTCGTTGTCTATCGATGTTGTCTTTTTGCGAACATCATTTTTCGATTTGCCTTTTCCAGTCATCTACCGTAATACGCCTCTCCCACATATAAATTTGAAGCTACTGTTTGAATTATCTTTGTAATTTAATATGCTGATACACAATAGTTTGTTTACGTTTAGCACTCATTACATAACTGATACAATACGGTACAAACAAAAATAAACAAATTGTAAACAAACTTATTCGCTAGCAAAAAAGCTAGTGACGTCAGTACTATTAGATGGACTATTTATCCGGGTAGCCTCTATCACAATTCGAATCGTGCATATTGTGACTTCTTTATTTTTTTTTTTATTTTTTACCTTTTGCATCTCAGTTAACCGGACCTCAAATAATCGAAATTCTAATAGATTTCATAGTGGAAAGTTACTTTTTGTTCCGAAGAAATATTCCCCGACAATTATCACGAACTAATTCGAAATTGTGTTTCTTAAAAAAAAAAATTTAACTCTCGTTTAAAAGACACACGTAAAATATATAAAATTATTTTCTTTACGAAATAATTTCCAGTTTTATTTTTAATTAGGTCAAATGGCGTTTTATCGTATTCGATACCACGCGACAGAGGCCGGAAAAGTTGTTTACAAATTCGATGAAGTTGGAAACGTTACCGTACATACCGTATACGGACTGATGCTGGCCACCTGTTATCATTTTAACGTAATGGCTTTCAACGATGTCAGTCCCGGTGCTTATTCCCAGGATAGTTTGAAAGCGTGTTCGCTAAGTATGTATTATGAATTCGTAAAACTACTGTATGTGTACGCGTAATTTAATAAAATATCTTCCCGCGTTAAATTGGCTTAGGCGTTTTTTTTTTACATATGTATATTGTGTAGATATTAAAATTTTAAAAAACTTTCAGTGATACCACGTGACTATTGTTGTTTTTTTTTTAACGACGTTTCGGACATGCTTACACAGTCCATTATCGAGGCAGAACATCAACTGAGTGTACTATTGAAGGAAAACGTCTATACACTTTTGAGTGATCGTGCTGTTTTCCAGGCGACATCTGTAACTACTACTTCTACCAATATCATAGATTTGATTGATTATTAGAGGACCGCATCCACCTGCTGGTTGGTCTGTATTTTCCGCATTTTTTCTTGATGTTTTTTCCTAATTTGATCTAGTTCAAACAAAAGCTATCTTTTCCATTTAAATTATATCGATATTTAATCATTTCAATAGACATTGCACGATATTTATCCACTTGAGCTAAATTGGAGATGTCATTGAATTTGACGACATGGCCAGAATTACTCATGATCGGGCACAGCTGATTTTTTAGTTTTGAGGTATTTTACATCTGCTATATGCTATTTAATACAAACATCCTGCCATTCATGTTTAATTAATATAACACTTCCCACATGAATATAGAATATGATACACGCCTGTTGTTCTCATGGTAAGTCATCTTTAGCACTACTATTCGTATTTCCGGTTTTTTAAACATTTCAATATTAATAATCATAGAAAAGCATAAACTCGCTTCGATCATATACGTTTAGACATTGTCCCGGTCAAAACTTGTTCTTTAATAAACGTTTAACATTTCGCGTAAAACACAAACCAAAAACAAAGATTCGAATCGGTTGGCTAGTTAATTATATAGTTATTTATAGAATATCATGTATATCGGCGATTGGTTGATTGTTTACCATATTCACCATCAGGTTAGATTATAATCAAATCTGTTATTTCACATTATATTTCTTGGTAATATTGTACATCTAGATTAAATATTTTCATTTTTTTTTATGATTATTATTTTATTTATTTTTATTTACGCGCACTTGAAAATGGCTTAATAGCAGAAAAAAAGCTTCGTGTTTTTAACGTTGGAAAAGTATAAAGTTCTTTTCTGATTCGCAATGTTTTTCACGACGACCTACTAGTCTGTTGCACTTACGAAATTTTTAATGGGAACTTTATCGACAAACGAAAAGCTTTCCCAGTTAATGCTAATTTTTTATCGTTAGTTCAGCGTGTTGTGATGGAGATAGCCTAACCCTATTTACGTTATAGATCCTGTTTTAAGTCTAAAAAAATCTTTCGCATTTTCTACATTAACGTTATTAGTACAAAATACGTATATAAAATTCAAATATTGATACTTTCGCGTTGTTAATGTTATTTTTAAGAGCATCATCTATTTTCGATTGATTTTTAATATCTGATAGATTATTATTATTGTTAGAGATCTGAAGGTACCAGAGGTCAAAGATGAAATATGAACGTACAGCGCTCGGTACTTGAAAAGACTAGATAGGCACTGTAATCCGCTGGCTATTAAATTGCTAGATGATGTTAACAAAGTCAGACGAATTAATCAGCTGACTCCCGTCGATCACCTACACCGTAATCGTTAACTGGTAGTGATAGTATGGAATGTCATCAGTGGGCGATCATTCCACACGCGTCATAGTCCATTTTATTATGCCTCACATCTCAATTGCATATTAGCTGTTTCAGCTAGATTGCAATTTATGTGAAAGAGAAAAAATTATTAATTAACTACGATCACTGTTGTATACAGCTAAATTTGAATTTCAGGCGAAGGACCGCCATCCTTACCAAGTAGAGGAGAAGTGTCTGATGATGAAAATAAAATACCTTTTGCCATCGGTGTTGGAAGTGTACTTATACTTATTTTGCTCAATGTATCCTTGGTAGTATTTTGTATATTAAGACGATCTAAAGCTAAATACAGAGGTAAATAGACAATTTTATAAATTTATAATTATCGTAATAATAATTTGAATACAGTATATATATATATATATATATATATATATATATATATATATATATATATATATATATATATATAATATATATATATATAGTTATTTTATCATTATAAATGGTAATACTTGTTTGTTTAAACTTACACGGCATCAACACTAACACGAATAAATACGAGTGATAAATTAAAGAATTGTACTATACAGATACTTTATATAATGTTGTATGATTAAAAAACGTGATTAATTTGGATAGAATGCTGAAATTGTCGCAGAACGAATATTAATTGAAGAGCGTGATAAATTTTACGTGAATCTGAAGCAAATTATTATGAGCGATGATAGCATTGCACATATTACGTGTTACAGCAAAACGTTTCTATAGTTGAAAGGCATACGTCAATTGCACACGTTCCAGTCTGCTGACGATGTGATCGTCTTTACATGTATAGATCCATTTTTTAATTTGACGAAGTTTATCGATACATGTAACTGCCAGGTTGATTCAATTAGAGCTTTATTTAAATGACGAGAAAAGTTTGTAATAGGAATTTGTATACAACATCAACAGCCATCGCGGCTAGTTGAGTATGCTGTGAACAGGACATTTTCTGAGATATCAGCGTGATTTGGAATCGAAATGAATTGCACAGAATGGAGCGGCAAATTGAATTTTCAAGGTTTATTTCGCAATAAAATCATTTAGTACATAGCCGATAGTTTTTTGTTGCTGGTGGGTAAGTCTGATCAAAATAACTACCAGGTTATTAAGCTCTAGGGTTTGTGAAAAATTGCACAGATACGTGTATTGCGTATAGCTCAGCTGATAGAATGTTAAAAGTTCTTGAAAGTGAGTATAGCATATTATAATCTAATTATTTTTTACCACTGCGCATCCAACGAAAAATCAAAGATAGATGGTTTCGTGAAGAAGACTGTCTAGTTTTCGAATAGAGGAATTTTCAGTCAACCAAGAAATTTATTATGAGTAACACCTATTACTTTTAAACGTGTCTCATTTGCAGAGTTGTTTTATCAAACGCACGAGTAAAATCAAAACATATTACAACTAGAATGGGATTCTTGTGTTGATTAAATTAAGAGATTTTTATAAACTTTGTGGTGTAAAAAATGGTTTAATTCTAGTATCCTAGAGATCCACGATTATTAGGTAGATAACCTTCTGAAAGTGAAACGTTTTTTTTTATATTTGAGAAGAGGAATTCGAAGTCTATAGAAACGTTCTTCCTATATCTTATCGGATATTTGTAAATGTCTCTCGATGGGAGCATTTCGCAGAATTCATGTGTGTATACTATCTGCAGCTTGGTTTGTTTTATGTTTTATGTTTAATAACATAAGCAAATCAGAAATTTATTACGGGCTTACTTTATATGTAACATAGCCACATAATTTTTTAATGACCATGTAAGAAGTTTTTTCGTGTTAGTAATAATTAGGTTAACGGAAAACATGAAAAGTATAAATTTTAAAAATAAAATTTGACATTTTAAAATTTTAGTAATTACAAGTGAATGTTTACAGAAGGGGCAGACAACTTGCCGAACTCTCTATCAAAATTCTGCAATACTCTACGACTTTCTCATCCCCGGCGATATGAGGCCGTCGTAAAAGCCTTACAACGTTATCTCGCCGGCTACCCAACGGTTAAGATTTTTACTTAAATGAATAAAAGAACAAATCTTGAGAAAATAATAAAGAGTATTTTACGGATTTACCAGATTTACTAGCTGCTCGTAATGATGAAAGTTTGAAAACTAAACACTTTAAACCAAATATCAAATAATAATAATAATAATAATAATAATAATAATAATAAATGTGAGAATCTGGAACCATGTTATCAACCTGGTAATGGGATAAAATTCATCTTTGATTGACCAGCATGAGGCGACAGTTAATATATTCGCCGATTTTAACAGGCTAACAAATTTTCTAATACGGCGTTCGGATAAAATATTTTTATTTATTTTAAAAAAACAATTTTGCGATCCATCTTTTAATTGCGAGTAAGTTGGTTAATTTAAATAATTTATTTATTAAATTTTAAAGATAACGGCGAAAATGTTCGTAATAATAACGGAAATAAAAATGGATCGGTCGAAATGTATTCCTCTAACAGCAACATGGCAGCGTCTGTTGAAAATGTCAATTCGATATCCGAAAAGTCGGATCATTACGCTGGTAAATCTTTTAACGTACGTATCATTTCGTAAATTGCAATTTTTACACTTGGGTACGCTATTTAAGTTCGTACTTTACGAGAATATTTTAAATGAATAATTTAATATATAATTATTATTTCGAATTATGTCCCGATTGACAAAGTTGTTTTATGTATATAAGGAAATTTATATTTTCTCCAATCAATTGCTTAGTAAACAATGGTTTTCGAAAATTTGAGACAAGACCAATTTTTCGGTCATTTATATTTACTCGTCCAATATTTACAAATAAAACCGCGTTAGAATTTGTCTAACGTTTTGAAGATACTTGCCGAAAATGTAGTTTGCAAGTATTTCCGAAACGTGACTAGTGACAAATTCTGACGTACTTTTCGCTGAAAAAATTGGACGAGTGGACAGTTTCAACTCTATTTATTTGCGATTTTTTACACAAATTACAGTATCTTTCGAACGGTATAATTCTTTTCTCAATACGTGCTCCGTGCCGAGGCCTGAATTTTTTGACGGACAAATGTGCCTATATTAATTTTTTTACAGCAGCCGTATCTAGTACACATTATCTCATTTTTATAGTAATAACAACCGCTTACACAAGTTGAACTTAACAATAATAGTAATAACGATAATAATAGAATAACAGATCTACTTAAGATTAAAATACTTTTATAAAATCGTTCGAGTCGATAGGTTTTGACAATGATTATAAAAATATCCTCCGTACAATCCGATATTACATTTATAATAATTTTGTTTTCCGCGGTCTTGAGTAGCTCCTCGACTGATTTCTTCGGATTTAGTTACGTTATTATCCGTCTACCGTCCTTAAATATCGAGTTCATCTATATCTAACTTCTTTCGAATCCAGTGGACATTCCTTCGGAATACAATTTTCTCTTATTACATCTGTTCAAAGAATCGTTTTTTATTAACCCTGTCAATAAATTGTCGAAGTATACACGGTATGGACTTAGCAACTTATGTTACATTAAAAAATCAATTGAAAATTAGTTAAATCACTAATATTTATTTTCTTAAGGAAAACACAAAGCTTTTCGGCATTTACGCCATTATCAAGTGAAAAATTTAAAAAATCATAATTTTAAAAATATAAATTAAATATAATTACTTAAAAATATGTGATGGTAATTGTGAAAATATGATCCAAAAATGATGTCTGCTTCTGTCGGTCTATTTTTTTGATTTGTTGAAATTTAATATCAATATATTTGTTTATTAATGTAGTTTTTTTATATTAATTTTTTTATTTGTAAAATTGTGTTTTTTAAAAAAATTTTTGTGGTTGTATATTTTTATATTTTATATTTTACGTTTGGACATCATACATCGCAATAGTAAATGAAAAATTTAAAATTCCAACAGTATACAACTTTTACAGTTCGAATTATTGTCCGTTTATGTTTCTAATTTTTTCTATTTGAAACAATCATCTACCGGTACACCTGAATATTTAATTAAATCGGTTCAGTATTCGTTTTAAATCATTTCACTATGTCGCAATATTTGCGCGAAAATTTCCAAATATCGCGTCGAACGATAAATTTAAATTTCTCGTCGAATTAACTAAAATATTTTGTAAATTCTTGAAAATCGACCTCATGACTTTTCTACATTCGTCTCTGTTATCTATCTTAATATCTTAACGCAGGAAGACGGAAGGACGTCGGCTGTGAATACCTATCTGATAGAGGAAATCGACTATCCGTTTCAAGAACCGAGCGCTTACGAAATAGAAGTCAGTTCGGAAAAAATGAAATCTTACCATCATCATCATCGAAACGGTACCGTCATCTGCCGAAACGGTTCGCGTAAGTAGATTGTAATGTTTCCATTTTCATCTTATTTTTTATTCTATTTTTTTTATTCGCGTTAAATTAATTTTATTCTATTTTAAAGATTTTTTTTTCATAATTTTTTTGAAATTTGTTAATACGGAGGAAAAATACTAAAAACGAGATGTTGCAAAAAATCGAATATTTATCTCTCATAGAAATCGAAATGCGCCAATTCGCGTTATTAATATTTTTATTCCGTATAGTCCGGTTTAATAATTGCGCATTTTGTACAAAAACGATAAGATTGCGTCGCTATTTATTTCCTTTTTTTAGATTTTACGAGTTGAAATGATTTCACTTTTCTTTTCCTTATCGTAATTTAAAGATGCCGAGTTGATGTAGTATATCAATTCGCAACTTTCATTTTTTAACCTTCATCTAATCACCTTCCAGCAGCAGTATATGTAAAATTAAGTTTAAAAAAAAAAATAAGACTTTCAAAGATTTCTCGGATTAAAGAAAAAATAACGTGGAGTAAATAAAATTAGTACGCGCAAATAAATTATTCTTCGAAAGAAAAAACAAAATTAAATTAAACTATGTATATAAATTTGTAAGGTGTTATTGTACGAAAACTGTTACGGGTTAATTTGAATGATGGCGATTCTACTATATATGGTCGTTATGTATCTCTTTATACGAAATTAAAAAATAAACCATCAGTTGAATGATATAATTTAACGCCTCGATATTATCGTTGACTGTTTCAAAAGTTAAATTCATCTGTGAAATAACGAACTCGGTTGTTATTTGTAAAATTGAACAACTAAATTACACAATACTTCGGACGTTTACCTACAGAAAACTAAGAAATACACGGCTAACTTAATATAGTAATTTGGTACTTAAAACTGGACAACAAAATTATTGAAAATTCAGATAAAAACTCGTTTGGGAGAATCCTTAACGGTAAACACTATCTATAGCGATGATTATATCAATCAATTGGCCTGTACATGGATATTTTTCCTTCTAGAATATCTTTCAATATGTTATAACACGTGCCCTATTTATTTGTTTTTTCTTTTTTCTAATGGTTTACAAGAGTTACCTTTCCTCTTGTACTCAGTTACTTAATTTGAAATTTTATCAGCCCACCAAATAGTAATTCTGTTGTTAGTTTTACTAAGTTATAATCGGACTTCTCATCTGCTCCAGGTTATTGCTTAGCTTTCTTTACTTGATTGCGATATCTTCTTTCACCATTATATAATCTATCCACATTCGAAGTCAACCACCTGACGCTTTCTAAGTGTATCTCCTTTTTAGTGTAACCATAAACTAGGTATTATTAGATCTGCTTGCCTGCAGAAACCTACCAATCTTTGCCACCTTTTATTTCTTGCGCCCGATTCAAACGATCCTACTGTGTTGTCTTTTTTCCCTGTCCTATGTTGGCATTCAAGTCTCCCATTATTATCACATTTTATTCAGTTTTTAATTTTCTGTAGCGTTCTAACTTTGTGTACGTTTCTTCTATAATGTCTCTTCTCTATTATTGTAGTGTTTACTGGTTTTTGGGGCACTATCGTGCTACGATTATCATACTTCCTATAATTTTCGCATTTATTAACGCATTACTGAATGCACTACTCATTGTGAGCGCTACAACGTTATGTTCATTTTCTGATCCTCTATTTATTATTCGATATCCTTCATAGATGAAATCGCCTTCATTCTTCTATCTCGTCTCAGTTATTCCTAGTAATTGCTTTTCATAACGCGTCTTTTATTTTTTGACATCGGTTAACTTCCATATTGTTAACATTGTTCGAATATTCCATGCACCTATTCTATCTGAGGAGCTTTCGCATACTGTAGACCTCGGAGGAGCCCTTTGACGACTTCTTTAGCTGCCTCTGCCGATATCATTGACTGAATTATTATCTTTGATCCCGGTTAACGTACTTTGTATTGAACTTGTCATGTCATGATAGGTTTACTCGAGAGTATTATACGGTAGTTTCTCCTTGCTTTCCGTATATATAACCTGGTCTCCTACTTGCATACAATAATCCCTTTAACAAGGTCATACCAACCAACATGGTTTCAACCGGCAGATGGTACTGATGGTTACTGCTCTTCCATCAATTTGATACTAGGTAGCTAGTCAAATACATATACGGCGGTCTCAACTTACCAGGGGTCAGGTAATCTTTCAGTCTTTGGAAAGTTTTACGGTTAGTTCCTACAACTTCCTCTCTACACACTCATAACTCATTGCCCCTGTCATTACTGGAATCGACTGCTTGACAGTTTGTGCTAGTAGCTGCTCTTAGTTTGCGACTGCTTATTGATTATTCGCAGCTAGCCTATATATCTATAAGCCTATCCACTATCTGTGGACACTATAGATTACTATTAAAGCTGCGGTCCTAGAAAATACGACTTCCACCCACACGAGGATGCTTTTATATATATATATATATATATATGAGTGTGTTATTATCATCATGATGTCATTTGGTTAATTAGAGAAGATATAGAAAATTCATAACATATATACAAACCATATTTTTCCCCGTCTTTCTATATGGTGCAGAATGTTTAAAAACTAGTCACTTTCAACAAATTGATGCTTATGAAATGTTTTGCTATAGACTAATATTACGGATAATAATATATGCGGACAGAATAAAGCAATTAACATAATCTGCGACGTGTAATAATGCCGAAAGATAGAAGTTTATAGTGAACAAAGTTGCACGCATAGCTCTATATCCATAGTCTCAGAATACTCGGATTGAGCGAACGAATCTGGCGATGACGTGTATATATAGATAGTAGGAGGTCTTAACGATTACATCTTAATTTCTGTATAGGATTGTTTCGATTGCGTATTATATTTTCCTATTTATTATTCGATGCCAAAATTTAGTTCAATTTTTTTTTGGTTAGTGCAAATTTTTCATTTTAATTTATTTGTTCTCTTATCGGGAATTATTACACGATTACTAATTAATTTTTTAAATATTTTAGTAGTTTTCTTTTCCTAATGTAATTGCGTATTTTATACAATATTTACGCGATGTCCTATTTGCTTCAGAATTATGTGTGTTTGTATATATATATATATATATATATATATATATATATATATATATATATATATAATATACACATGTGTATATGTATGTGTACAAAGCTGAATCTAAAATTCTTTAAAGTGTTTTTTGTGTGTGTGTTTTTTTTTATTTTCCATACTTTTAGTATGTCAATTGTCTGAACCGTCGTGTCAAGCACTGTCGGTCTCCCATCACGATGGTCAATTTATAGCATATCCACCACCGGTACAATTTGCTCATCCACCTTTACAATATTTACCAACTCATCGAGGTTCGGTGCCGCCACCCGATGTGACAGTACAAACGGCTCAAACTGTACCCTTGTCTACATTCAATTACGGCACCATGGAACACGATGGCCATCTAGTTTGACCGTCCCTCGCCGCTGTCGCTATGCTACAATTTTTTTTCTACTCGTCGTTAACATCTTACTCGATTTACCCAGCGTAATAATCGTACGTGCGTTCTTCCGACGTTATTTACAAAACCCTAATGACCCCGCGATAATAATTCCTTTCGGAGTGTGTACACGTATAGTCGTTTTCGATAATTTCGGTTGCTGTTTAAATTTTTTATCATCGAAGAAGGAAAATACGTCGCTATTGACGGGGCTGTCCCACTGTGATATTTAATTTTATTATATTAAAAAAAAAATTAAACACCGTAAAATTTTGTGTAAACGTAAATAATGTCGACGTTCGCCGGCCGTTTTTTAATATTGTTTTTTTTTTTTTTAAAGGAATTTTATTTGTTTAATTAAATTTATCTCGTTACTTTTACGCGTATTATATGTTTAAAACGTCAATTGCTATCGTCTAAAAAAAAAATGAAATGATAACGTATTGAAGTTTATTAATCGCTATTTTCAAAAAAAAAAAGAAACGTTAAAACTTACGAAATGATTTTTCGAATCATTTTAAACGAACGATTTTTAAATCGACTTTTCTTACCCCTTTCAGTCACCGTGTCCGCTATTTAAATCTAACAAAATTATATATTTTCTGGTTGAATTGTCTCAATTCTAATTATATTTATGTAAAAACATCGAAAATCATCTAGAGTTATCCAAAAATCAACGTTATATAATAAACAGCCTGTATAATATTTATAATTTTCTGTCAAAATTTCGTGTGTGACTGAAAGGGTTGAAACAACAAAGTCGAAATATGAACTCGGTACGACGTAAATAGCGATTGTGGTTTTTAATCTCGATTATTTCTAGGCGAAGGGGTAGTTTTTATAATCTCCTAAATTAATTTATTAAACACCTATCCTCGACTTGCAGTCTTGAAAATTTAGTAAGATAATTTTTTCACCCCTTTTGTATTATCCCAAAGGAACTACTCTTAGTAATCCCTTTTTTTTTTTTGTTTTTGAAAATTGTTCCGGTCGATATGTGATAATGTGTACATCTTAAGCTTAGTAAATGTGGAATTTCTATCGGAACGATCAAATCTCATTGCGTCAAATTTGACGATATCTTGAACACACTAAACTTCCTTTATTGAGACTTTTTTCGGGTAAACCATGTCTATAATTTTTTTCTTACGCTAAATAAATTGACACGGTTTACTCCGACGAATATAAAGAGATATCTTAAATTTTTGTTTCATCACAAAGTGTTTTCGTAAGCTATACAAAGTCGATGATTCCTCTAATGTGGGTTAATTTCTTTAACGGGGTTAATATTAATAATTTCGTTAATTCAGTAGCTGTATTTGCATCTATTCGATTTATTTTGTACGTTATCCGCTATTATTCTGCACTATATCTACAGTAAAATTACCTCCGTCAATTTATAACATGTTTTCAATAACGACTTATTTTAAAATGTTTATAAAAAATTTTGAAACAATGCCGATAATTTTCATTTCAAATATAATTATTATTTATTACATTATTGTTATATATTATATTATTATAAATATGTATTATTCGATTACTATTACTACTCTACCCGAATGTAAATAATACGTTACGATGCATTTTTCATTTTTTATTATCGGTTATTTTACCTCGTTGTTTTATTTTTATTTTTTATTAATTTTAATTATTAAATTTACTATAATTATTATTATTATTAAGTTAAGAAATAATTTGATCTCAACTATTTTGGTTATATTACGCTTATTATTTTAAACTGTTTGATGTGTAAACAATTTTTTCTTATTCATTAGAATAAAATCGTTAAAAATGTGTAAATACGTACGTAAAATATATGTAATTATTTTATTTATAAATTAGTTTTTTCACAAAATTTATTCTTAACTCGTCATTTCTTCCGTAATTAATTATAATTTTCGTCCGCATATATATATATATATATATATATATATATATATATATATATATATATATATAATATATATATATATATATATATATATATATATATATATATTATATATATATATATATATATATATATAATATATATATAATATATATATATAATATATATATATGTGTGTGTGTGTATGTGTATTAATGTATACTACACAAAATGAGCGTTTTATATTTTTTCCTGATTTTTTGTTTTAATATTAATAATAATAATTAGTTAATCTGCGTCGAACGTATATTCTTCAGTTATGAAATAAAATTCATTATAAATGCCATTTTCAATCGATATGTCTTAACGAATTCCGTATTAAAAAAGTAAAAACATATGTTACCTTAAACACTTTACTCGTTCACGGGATGCACACATACATTCATATATAAATCTTACAGCTGTCTGCTTTATATAACAGCGTTTTCTACGATCGTGTAAAATTTAACAATATTTTTCAACAAACATAAACCGATGTATATATGTATGTATGTCATAAAAATATAAAATTCGCTTGTATATTAAATATTATAAAAAGGGCTCCGTTATACATTTTCGACCTAATTGATGTGAAAAAATATCGTCATTTTAAAAAAAAAAGAAAAAATTTATATTCAAATTTTTCGGTTTTATTTGGAAAAAACAAAGAATTTTATATTAGAAACATTCTTGACTATAGTCTTATTTGCAAAAAAAAAAAAAACCTTATACGAATTAATAGTCCTAGATTAGGACATGAATTATTTTTAATATATTAAAATATAAATACGATTTTTATTTCAAATAATAATATTCGATGTTCATTCTGTACTCTCGTAAACTTTCGCGAATTAAGTGAATTCATATTTTCATCTGAGAAATGATTAAATTAATTATTAATTAAAGAATACAATCGCAAGACTGATATAAAGTGCGAAATATAATAATTATTCTTTTATGTAATTTTAAAATGTAATAGTATTTCTTCTTTAACGTTATTTAATTTAATAACCGTTTCCTATTATATATACCTATATATATATATATACATATATGTTATACGCTAACACGTTATTAATTAATTAATTATTTCATCGGTATAATTAAATTTATAAATATCGCAAAGATTGTGTACGTATTTCGAATATCATTCGGAAGAACGTAACAGTCATTTGAAAAAACATCTTACACTATAAAAACACACATAAATATACAACATATACATACACATATATGTACATATACATGTGGCGTGCGTAATATAAAAAATTGTATTCTTATTAAGTAGATAAAGACACTCATTAAAAAAGTTAATATGCCGGAGTGTAATATTTACGCTATTTGTAAAAAAAATTAAAACTAAAAAATAGTGTAAATTTGCGATTTTTATTATTATTCGCGTATAAAAGATTAAATCGGTCGTATTAATAACAATTGATTACTCGTGTATATTTGAAACGCGACACACGTATATAAAAATGAATTAGCAATCTCACTAGCATTATTCAACACGAGTTCATCTTTTATGATTTGAATAATTTGAAATATAGTGATTTTTAAAAAAATATAAACGACAAGTAGTTAAAATCGCGAAATTTTAATATATATGAAAAAAAACGCAAAGCTTTTCGGGTATTAAGCCATTATCGAGTGGATATAAAATAATGAATAGAAGAATATATATTATTTATAAGAAATGTAGAAGGAAAAAAACACGAAAAATAAGATCAAATATAAGAATTTAGAAATACGATATTACAAAAAATAGCAAAGTAAAAAAATATATTTTGTATTTTATGTTTTCATGTCTACTTGATAATGATTTAATAGCCGGAATGCGTTGTGGTCCTTTTATATAAAAATGTAGTGATATTATATATATATATATATTTTCTTTAATTTTAACCATTTTAGATCACACGTTATTTAACGTAAGAGTAAACAGTATAATAAATTTTTACGTGCGAAGTAATTAAAATATATATAAATAAATAAAAATATAACGCTTCGTGTATAATATTGCTTATTAGACGAATTATAGATATTTTTAAGGCGTTATAAAAAATATTATTAAAATTTAAATATTCTACGTCGATATATAGACAATTTCGTTAGTATTATAAGTTCGTGTTATAGGCAACACTGTGACTGAAAAGGTTAAATTTTTGCTGTAGTGATCGTCTGAACGATGACATCCTTTTTTTTCACGTTTTTATCTCACATATAAACTTGTCGGGTAACTAGGTTGTTAGATGATTTAAATTCGTGCCTCTATAAATCGGGGGCTGCGTAAATTCATTTAATAAAAATATTAATCGAACGATATTTTCTAATTTTTTTTTGGCTTTACCTGCTGAAAATATCGTCGAAAATACGATCAATTTCGATTCGTAGTCAGTGCATCGGTGGATTTATTTAATCGTATTAAAACATATCACGCGCGATATAATAGAACAATATCTTTAAATGTTTTATTCGTTCGACTTTGCTTGTATATATTTTCGTAGGTAGTTTATATATTGCGCAGAGTTATTAATTTTTATAAACTCTTTACAATTATTTCCGTCTTAACATTTTGATAATTTTCGACTAGATGTATTAATTTTTTTCTACTTACAAAACATATTCTTTGTGTATGTGTGTTAGAAAACTTTTAACACAAATTAATAATAAATTTTATATGTATGTATATATCTATGTATGTGTATGTATGGAAAAATATACATATTGAACGTTTGTCGTAAATAATAACCAAGCTCAATCGATGACACAAAGTGTCACAGTGTGGTACATACATCTAAATATCGGTCAGCCCGAAATTTTAAAATTAATTTTTATCACTATATGTATACGCGAATATATATGTGTATTTTTTAAATACCATTTAAATAAATTAAATATTTTCTAAACGTTCTATCTTTATCGATGTAATCGTTTACTATTATAATAGTTATACTGTTATAATAAGGTTCCCATATTTCTCGATTAATATGAAAAATGCTTATTGTTTTAATAACGCATCCATTCATATCAAGCTATAAATACAGCACGCCTATTTTGCGCTAAGCGATAATAAACGCGGTTTCCATATAATAAAAAATATATACCAACGCAGTTAAGAAATTTTTTCTCTCAGTTATAATTTATAAATTTTTCATTCGACCTTTTTAATCAATATATCCATTAATCTTCGTATCAGTCCTGTGTGACTTGTTCCAACCTATCATCCAAGTCCTTCATTTCTTCCGTTCTGTCCTTAACCTTTTCATCTTGATGTTCGTGTCTTTCTTGATTGTGTCGATCAGTGTTTGCCTTGATCTTCCTTCGGTTTATGTATAGGTATGTTTCCTTTTTTGCCTTGCTTTATTTAATCTATTCAGCATGCATTTGCTTCGTTGAGCCCGCTATCAACTTATACACATTATTTTGCCGTTTATTTTGAAACCTAAATGATCTATATTGGCATTTTTCACTATTTCTTTTGCGCGGTGATAAATTATATCCCCGGGCATTTTTTTAACAAACGCTATTAACCTTCATAAATACGTTAAGTTTTCGATCAATCGAATTTAACAATTTTTCTCCACATTTTAAATAATGTATAGAGATATACACGTGCATGTTATACATACACCTATATGTGCCTGTGTATTATATGTAACATTTATTATACTTAATTTGAACAGTGTGGAATGTAATGATTTTTTAAAATATGAATAAACAACCAAAAAGTAATAAAAAATTACCGAATTTTTTTATATAAAAAGATCATAAAGCTTTTCGGCTGTTAAGCCAATAGTGAACGTAAAAAAAAAAAAAACTGAAAATATATACAATTTGTAAGAAATATAAAAGGGAATAACAAAAAATGAAATAAAATGTAAGAAAATATTTTTAATTTAGATGTACAATATTACAGATTTCATTATAATGATACTTTTGGTAATATTGTACATGTAAATTAAGTATTTTCTTACATTTTATTTCATTTTTTATTTTTTCCTTTTATATTTATTATGCGTTCAAATTAAATATTAGTATAATAAATGTTATATATACATATTAGCACAGCTGAATTCATGCGAGAAAAAATCGTATATTATTTGTATAAAATTATTTAAGATAAACTTAAAAACCGGTTTACTCACTGATATGCGCGGACAATTCTAAATTTTCTTTCGAAAAACGATTTTAAAATTAATTACACCCTTTCGAAAAGCTAGGTTAGGTTAGAGTCGAATGTCTAGTTAGAAGTAAAATAAAGAAAAACACGAGAATAACAAGATACCCAGGTTAGAATCAGTCAGGTTTATTTCGGCTAGTTAGAAGTAGAATTAAAGGGAAAAAAAACGAAAATGGCACATTACACGCAAAATTGATAAATCAAAACTTACAGCAAAATCTTCAAAATTTTGATTTTCTCGAAATATACTAAAAAAATATTTACTCCTAGTCAAAAATCGAGGTTTTTTTTTAACATCCTGCAAAATATGTCTCCCATGTTGGTTAACTTTATAATATACTTAGTAAAATTTATCGTTGAATTTAATCAATTGTTTTTATTTTTCCTTTCGTTATTTCCATTTTAAATTGTATTTTTATAATATTCTTCCGTATTACGTAACATTTTATAATCTATGTTAATATTATCGATTTTGTGTTTTAATTCTTTACAATGTTTAAATAATGATTTTTTAATCATCGTTCGTGTGTGAATTTATTCCTGAAAAACTTTTTGGTGTTTTTATAGAAAAATTTAGCGATTTTCAAAATAATAAATATTAGGGAAAAAGAAAAAACGATAATTTTTAAATGTAATGTACAATCACGCTGTATAATCTTGTCATTGTACGATGTATTCGTCTAAGCAACTTCTGTGTAACCACCGTCCGACGTAATTCCCCGAAGTTAGTGTATACTGTATAGTTAGGCGGTGGTCGCGGGGTTTGTCCGTAACCCTCCGTTCGCGATTACCGAGTGTGTTGAGACTGTCGACAGTTTACGTCAGACTAGTCGTTTGGTTTAGTCGTGCTTTATGTCGAGTGTTTTTTTGTGATTCGTTTAAATTTTTTTGTTTCCCGCGTTATTTCGGTTCTTTTTTTCGGCTATAACAAATTAGTAATTTTATTTAAATAATAAGTGCGATTTTTAACGATAATATTTCAAGAAGACGAGCCATGCTATGTTCATTAATACCGTTAGCTGCGATACTGTCACTTGTTGTTACCGGTAAGTTTAAATAATTTTTTAAATTTCTCACCGGGCAATTTTTTTTCTACGTTTACAATTTTCGTTTTATTTTAAGTTATACGGAATCACTAATAGCGTTTATAATTAATTTGTAAATATACAACGTGTAAAATGAATGTATCTGCGGTAAAGTGCTCATACTAGTCGAAACAACAACTATATACCGTCTAACTAATTAATGTAATGCGAACATTGTGGAATGCGATAATAAGAATAACAACGAAAAAGTGGTTAAAATCATTAAAAGTTTTATATATAAACATAGCACGAAGTTTTTCGGCTGTTCAACCGTTATCAAAAATCAAGAAGGAACAAAAACAAAATAAAATGTAAGAAAATACTTAATTTAGATGTACAATATGACAAAAGAAAACACAAAAGTGAAAAAACAGAATTGATTAAAAAGAAATTCAACTCCGTTTTCGTTTTTTTTTTTTTTTTTTATTTTTTTGTGATATTGTACATCATAATTAAACATTTTATTACATTTTAGTTTAATTTTTTATGTCCACTCGATAATGGCTAAGAAGAACTAGTGGTATTTTCAAATATATAATAAAAACTTGGCAATTTTAACAATTTTTTTGTTCATTATTTAATTAGTGTCGTGATTTCTTTTGCAAATTCTTCTTCAACGTCATGACAGATCTCGATTTTAAACACATCCAGTAGCAGACTCCATTAATTCCCCATACACGCTCGAGCTGTGTGGAACAATTTTGCAACGCTGCAATTTGTCCATGTTCGTAAGTTTTGGAACCAACACATTCGACTTCGTCCAGTTTTTCCTTCTATCTTCCCCATTATCGTATTCTGTAAAAGTGTGCCGCACCGTTTTTCTTGTTCGTTTTAAAATTTTAAAAGCATAACTACGTGGTGACAAAATTTAATAACCTATATTAGGAATCCATTAGTGCACATTACGGAATGATTAACTCGGTATTCAAATAGTCGAGAGAAAAATAATTTTGTTTAATTTGAGTGAATACCATTCACGTCTACATTGTAACGAAATTTATATGAAACGTAATAAGTGAATTAGTATGATGGTTTTAAATTAAACAACTAATTCGAAATTAACGTTCCGATAATGTTAAGTATTTTCGAATAATGAAAAAAATAACTATGCTACCTTGTATATATGTAATACGTATCTGTATATATATATATATATATATATATATATATATATATATATATATATATATATATATATATATATATAGAGAGAGAGAGAGAGAGAGAGAGAAAGAAAGTACCTGGTCAACTGAGCTTTTTCTCGGTATTTCCTTTACGTGAAATCGTGTTTTTTCGGAAATATATTTAGATAATCAAATACTATAAAAAATCATTTATACGACTATTTCAATCGTATGGTATTTTGTAGTGGATCTTTAATGTTTTTCACTTATGTTGAGGTTTTAAAAACTAATTTACATGACAGCACAAAAAAATGGGTCTACAGAACACGTTTCGGCTATATCAGGATAATGCCCTGAAATATACCGCACTCGACATTCGGTTATGGCTGTTTATAATTACCGCTCCGTCATGCCAATCTCGCCACAATCTCCTGACTTGAACCCCATAGACGATGTATGGAACTTATTTAACGGGAAACTACGTGAGGCACCAATTATCAGCCGTACCCAACTGAAAAAGAGGTTACTGGAGGAATGGAGCAATATTCTTCCAGATTACTGCCGCAACTTGATTTCTTCGATGGCACATGGATTGAAAAATGTGATCCGGTCGAAGGGTTGAATACTGATGTGCTCATTTGTGTACCCTAACACAGGAATTTAGTCATAATTTGACACTGACCGAATATTAATGTGAAGCACCAATTTCAACTTTTTCCGTTATTGTTACCAGGAATGTGGTTTTTATTTTTTTCTCCGTTTTTTATATGTAATGTGTTTAAAATGGTTTTCTTTATTATTTCCATCTATTTGATGTGTTCATTTGTTACGCAATGCCGTGACCGAATGCTGACTGTATGCGGTAACAAGTAAATTTCTAAGTTCATAACATTCAAACAATTAATGCGATCAAGCTGAAATTTTGTAACGTTAAATAACTATAAAAGAAATGTGACTGGAAAAAAATCTATATCTTCAAATTTTTATGGGGATCTACTCGGGATGGAGTCACAAAAATTTCAAAATTCGTAATTTCAATACAGGCCATTTTTAATTGCTCAATAAATTATACGTATGTACAAAATTTTATCCAAATCGTTAGAGCCGTTTTCGAGATAGCTATATGTATCGGAATTGCTCGTTTAATAATATATATATATATATCTATGTGTATATTAGACTTTTGTTTTTTATGAAAGATGGTATAGAATTTTTATTTCTTAATCGAGTTATACAATAATTTATTGTCGAAAAAATATCTATTATTTATGTGCTAGGGGGACCATATATATAATATATATATGCATATGCTTTGTATATGTATATACGTTACACACCGCGATTAGCATAAGTTTTAAAGCAAGATAATGGAGATCATAATTTAAGGATTTAAAGAACCGCCTCAATTAAGTATTCAGTATATCAAATTAATCGCAGACGAGATCGTCATTATCGTGAAGTCACAAATATGTTACAGAGATCTCGTGCTTATCAGATGTTCATCTAATGTAAAAGATACCGTCATGAATCTCGACGAACCAATTGTATCCAACTAAATAAGGAGCATAATGGGGAGCTGGAATACGCTTTCAAGAAAAAAAGACAAAACCTATAACATGTTAATTTGCTGTGTAGCGTTGAAACCTAGGCGATAATTAACGTTAAGAATTATTTAGATCGTAAAAGTTGCAAACATAAACTATTATCGTCTATATAGAAAACTGAGATTTTTAAAAAGAGCTATCATCATCAGCTATTAGAATATTTTGTACAAATTGCCGAACGTGGTCAACTCAAAATAATGCGAACTGTGAATCTGAAGAAAAGCTAAGTCAATATTTCTGAGATTTACGAATAAAGGTCGACTTTAGCCAAAAATCAATGGCGTTTTTAGAAGATATCGCATATAGAAAAAAAAATGCGTTACGAGGAGAAACTTTACAATTGACTGCTCCGTATATATATATAGGTATATTCATATATGTGTATAATTTAGCATTAAAGATAATTCACATTTTGAATTCGATATAACGTGATAATAAAAATATACATTTAAATATTATTAATTTTAATTGCTATTTATTTATTTTTTAATTTTCAACGTAAGTGTATATTAGATGTATGTAAACGCTGTAAATTATTATATTTTTACGATTGCGACGAAATACTAGCAGGGTCGATTTATTAACGAAGATTATATAAGCACACTTAGTATGGTTGTACGAAATTACTGGCTGTGAAAGAAGTATAAATAATACGTTCGCAAACAGTTAAAAACCGAGTTCGAAACTATTTTTGATTATTTCCCTACACTAGTTACAGGGAAAGCGATGATTTTCCTCAAAATCAATTTGCAAATCTTACCATTAAAAACTTTAAACTTTTTTCCTTTCATTACATTATATTGCAACCAAAGGAGTCGTATTAAACGACGGAAGGGGGGTTTACACCGTTACATAGAAAACTGACAGCGATAAAAAGAACCGACTACGTTAAAAGGAAATAAACAACAATACAATTTGTACCGCGTAGAGTAGAAGCTGGGAAACTTAAAAGTACCTTTCTGGAAGAAATGTTGCGTAACGGTAAATTGTGTATATATATATATATATACACAAAAGAGCATATGAACTTTAAACGAGGCCCAAAGGCCAACTAATTTCAACGGAAATTTGCTTAGTAAGCGAAAAGATACAGTTATATAAAAAGCTGTTGTACTTTTCTCGTATAAGCTAAAACACCAGATCATTTCTTCTATAATATTGTTCTTTTGTCTTCTCTCAGGCGGAAGTATTGCCCAAAAGGAGGTTATAGAAAGGTTTAACGTTATTTTTTTCTCCTTTTTATTACACTACGCGCTATTATTGAGTTTCTTCATAAACCAGACGAAGGGACAACAACAATTCACGCTAGATACTATTCAAGTAACAAAGATAGCGTATAAGCGGATAGATTATAGACGTTGGTACCGTAATAAAAGCGTTCGTTACGTTTAGCATTATTATTATTCGGACCCTGTTATCGAAGTTTTCTGTTTTATTTTTGGACTTATCAGCTTCGACAATTTTATATAATTTTTTTTTTATACCTTAAACGAATTGAATCGTAAATATTCCTTTTAATTCGAACTTCGATACGTAGTGCCCACACTTAATTGTAACCTGGGATACTCATGAAACACGAAATAATTCTACAACGAAAGAAATTGATCAGAGTAAAATTTGTATAAATGTAACAAAAAAAAAAATTCGATTGTTTTAAATATCCTAAAAAGAAAATACTTTGTCGGTTTATAGATGAGTCTGAAGACATTACGATTAACAAAAAATCTATGACTTAGTAAACCCGTGTCTAGATTGTGAGGAAATAAGGGCCAAATTCAAAAGTATCGAATATGGAGTGATATAAATTTTAGTAAAACAATAAAAAAAAAAATCGAAATACATTTTTAAAATTAAAAACGTTATTTCGCGGTAAAAATATTTAAATACTATTTATTCTCTGTGTTCGAACGTGATGCTAAGTTAATAAATTAAAATATTTCCAATCAGGAATACGTCATCATCGCCGGAAAAAGGCCACCGTCAAGTATAAGAACATTTATCGCGCAACGATTTTAATAGTGGCGACAATTTGAAAAAGTGCGTTAAATTTATAACTTTATAAAAAATAAATTTGATTCAATTACCAATCTGGTCAACGAAGCCATTTAGCGAAATTTTTGAATGGTATTTTCGTGAAGTCAAAGTACCCAGTGGTCCTCAACAGTTTGTTGTGAGCCTATACCAGATTCGAGAGTTTATAATCTCACGGCATTGAAGGTGTCCGGCAGTTGTTCGGCTAAGTTGTTAAGATGGGTTTGAAGACACTAGCTCCAGTGAGCGAGGCTTCTAACTGACATATATTTAAGTTATTTCTTAATATTAGACCAAGTCGTACGGTTTCAGTCGTCTCAAACGACGAGCAAAAGCTGTTTTGCTTCATTATTGGGATGTCGTTGCAAACGTCGTTCGTGCGCACTTCACTTACGAACTTTATTCTGAGATCGTGATGGATGTCATCGTTACGGGAAAATCGATAGGCACCTACGATAGCCCGAAGGACTACGTTTTGTCGAACTTGCACGAGCCGTCGATTGGACTTCTTAGTACAGTCCCAATGAGTTATTCCAAAGCAAAATCAATAAACACACCTACAAGAAATCGTTTCTAGACTATTTCCAATAATATGCACTGGTCTACCGTAGAATGTAGGCGATGCAAAATAAAAAGTTTACGTTCTCGGTGACATACTTGATACGGCATGGATGATAATTATGATGATAGTGATGATAAAAAAAATATCGAAACTTTGGATTTCGCTCAGTCGCCGAGTAAATATATTTTATAAAATTGTAAAATATTTTCTATTCTAAAAATTAAATTTATTCCAAAAGTTACTCAATACTTAAAATTAATTACCATTATTTTAATTTTTAAAAAAAGATTCGACTCATAAAACAATTTTAACATTGCCGACGTACTTAATTGTACCATGCGTCAGTATATACTTGTATATAGTTAATTTTACTAGGTCGAAATAAAATTGCGTATTAACCCAAAAATGACAAAAAAATCGATATTTTTCAAAATTATCCAATGAGTTCAATGAATCGGACGAACTGAATATTTTTTTTATAACTGTTATAGTTCATCGCGATTAGTTTAACGTATATATATATATATATATATATATATATATATATATATATATAAATATATATATATATAAATATATATATATATATAATCATTATTATTATTATTCGTATGGAATAAGCGAAAATGAGCGGAATTATTCGACACGCAATACGAAATGATAATATAATTAATTTCGGCTTCGGTCAATTAACGCCTAGCTGCTTACCCATATACTCATCGCAGTTAATTAAGTCAACAAAATATATACGCTCCACATTCGTTTAAGTAGACACTCCTCCCTGTCGCACGAATTATTATATTCCATTTTAATACGGTCATGTCGGCCTGTAGAGGACTTTATTCTCATCCTTGACTTTTTCGTAGTGAAGTCTTCACTTCCTTGTTCAGGTTTATACGGCAAACAAGCGAGAATTCGTACAGAGTTTTTAATATAGTAACGACAATTAAATAAAATTATTAAAATACGATTATCTAACGACGATAGAAATATCTGCCAACGGTTATAAAAAAATTATGTTTTTCCCTTTTTAAAATTACCCCGTGTAAAATTAACGTTAAGAAACGAATTTATCGATACGAATCAATGGAAATGTGGACATATCGGAGAATGTTGAATATACTGTGAACTGCGAAAGATTTAAATAAGCATCTTCCGAAAAGGATACCTGTACCGATCGTAGAGGTTTGTATTACATAGAGGACATTTTTGACTATATCATAAGAGGCAGAAAATACGAAATTCCCTCAACCGATACTACAAGAACAGATAAATTAAAAGAGAAATCTTGACAAAAAAATAACTAATCGGCTTCAAAACATTAAAAGCTCGAGCAAAACTTCAATCCCAGGAATAATTATATACAGAGCCAAGATTGTATAAGATTTGATGACTGTACTAGCGATCTCCTACACTTACGTCTTTGACAGATTCAATTGGAATATGCTAAAAAAACATACTGAAAAAATATAAAAAAAATATATAAGACTTATAGATGCGTTGTATCAAAACCGAATGACGAAAATAAAAATTAAAAATATGGAAAAAAAACGAAATATTGAAGACGGGGGATGTAATCTCTCACTTGTACTATATAATATATACACCTGGAACAAGTGATCGAACACAATGGAAAGAAGTAATGGCATTTGCGGAAAGGAAATAAATATCTTTGCTGACGATTTTCTATTGCAACATCTTTAACACGACTGTAAATAAAAAGAAGACGTCGGCTATGAAAAAAGAAGAAAATAAGAAAACTAATAATAAAAATAGATGGAATCATAATAAAACAAATAAAAAGACAAAAATATTTGAGAGGCATAATAATAAAAAATGATGGAAGGAGTATACATATACCTCCAGCTTTGAACGGAATTGTCTCTTTTTGCGGAACTCCGTCCCGGTGTCCCTGATAAAAGCTTCGGGACATAGAATTGTCCCGTTTTTAGTTTCATCCACAGATGATATTTACTTTGGCTGAAGTAAAACTATGCGAAAAGCTAATAAAGCGTCTAAATCTTAACTGACAGATTGGAATAATCTAATTGTTTCGAAAGAAAATCGTTGGGTGTTTAAACATTTTCACAATAATAATATTAAACGTAATAACTTTTGCATTTTAATATATTTTACGCCCACCTGGAACAAATGCCTCAGTAGAAAAAGTATTCTCCTTAATGAACGAATTATAGACATAATCAGCTTCAAGTGGATGTTCTCAAAGCTAAGTTAATAACGGGTGAATTTAAAAAAAAAAAATTGCCAAGAATTTTATTCTTATTTGAAATCATCGCCAGTTATTTTGAAACGTAACATGTTCGTCTGAAAAATACAACTAACAATAATTAGCTATTCCTAATTTTTGAATTAGAGCGTTACCAACGTATTATTTGATCGCGGGTAATTATCATTTTTATAAATAATAATAATATAAAACATTCTTTTTTATTGCGATACTATCCTTATCGCCGCAATTTTGACAATGTCCCGTTTTGAGTAAAAATAAGTCATTTTAACGGTATATAATATAAAGAATAGAATTGACGAAATTTTCATTTATGAAATGAAATATTAACATCAAGATAGACGAATATAGAAATTAAGAAGAAATTAATTAAAACATTCGTATGGAGCGTTTTACTTTTTGTTTTTCTGATTACGGTTTTAAAAGGTTCTTGTATTTGTATTACAATTTGTTGACTTTGATATCATTAATGGTACTTTGTGATGTGAAAAAAAATGTTGTGTGTGTATGTTGGAGTTGGGTAAGGTGTGATTGCAACCGCTATACCAGCCGCCACTGATGTATTATATGAAGTATGTCGTTAGGAAACTTGCAGTGACACAGAGAGCTCACGAAAGATTAATATTGGGCATCAAGATATCAGACCAGAAAACCAACACGTGGATAAGACAGCAGACTAAATTGTCGGATGTAGTCGGACGTGTAGCGTAGTTAAAATGGAATTGGACAGGTCGTGTAGCAAGAAGAAACGATGACAGGTGGACGAAGCGAATAACAGAATGGGTCGGTCGGATACAAAGTGGCAGGACGATATACATAGATCAGCCGGTGTGAAATGGATAAACGAGGCCCAAGATCGCTACAGCTGGAAACAAAAGGGGAATGGTTACATCCAGCAGGGGATTGATATAAGCGCACCGTGATTGTTATATATATGATATCTACATGTGTATTTAGAGAAATTGAAATTGCTTATTAATATTTAAAAGGTAATTTTCGTGCCAAAAAGGTGGATATAGCATTAAACGATACATGTAGAATAATAACTGGATGCCTCAAACCAACAAAGACAGGAAAAGTATAGCTTATGGCATCGCCACACCACACATAAGAAGAGAAGTTGCTATGGAAATAGAAAAATTAAAAATAACAAACGATCCGCGTCACCCATTGTATGTCTGTGAACCTCCGTCTCAAAGATTAAAATCGCGGATAGACTTCCTGAACGGCATAACAGCTATTAGTGGTAATCGACTGTCAAAATGGAAGAAATCGATTACAACTGTGGCATAGAACCATCGGAAGATACACAAATAGGGCAGAAATTAAACTGGTGCCAATGGAAAACGCTGAACAGACTGCGAACTGGATGCAATAATACTAAGAGAAATTTGGTAAAGTGGGGCCTCGCAAATAGTAGTCTAGTATGGCCGTGAACAAAATCAAAATCATCTTTTTCAATATCCAAGAATAAAAAACTGACCTAATGGAGTCTATGGACTGACAGAATTAATGGAAAGATGGTGGCACTTGATTATTGGAAGGGAAAAATTTAAAATCACGTCAAGAAAAAGACCGATGATTTTAACTTTAAATGATGTCTGAAAGTTCGTTTCATTTTGGAATATTTCACAGCGTGAGTTATATATGACACGCTCACACGGTATCCTTATAATGATTCAACTATTTACCTGTTCTTCCAGTGTATTGTTCGAATTTAAGGTTATTAAGTAATATTTTGGTAGGGTTTTTTTTTAGTTGACATTTGTCTGCCTTGAATTTTTGTCCCCGTTTATTCCTTAGCGTAATAAACGATCGATAAAAGAATTAGCTTAATCTTATAACCGTTGGATTATTGGAATTCGTTTTTTCTTTTCTGAATCTACCGAATATTTTACGAGTTGAACCGGTTTTCGAGTAAAAAGATGTAACGGTTAACGATTTTATATTTGAAATTTTATTAAAAATCGCCTCGAAATCTGAATTTTCTCTAAGATTCCCCGTCCACTTTTCGAGTAAATTATAAAAATAAATTAGTTCTTCGTCGAAATTAGTGAAATGTAAAATAGTCGATGATCGGTTAAGATCGTATAAAAAACCGAACGTTTTGTCTTTTTCTCCGTTAGTATGGGTCGCTTAAAATTTTGTCCTCATTGTTCGATCGTGTAAATTGAACGTAACGAAATACGGATGTATTTATTCGGATTGTCTGTAATAATTTTCAAAATGAAATTTTATTATATTTTCGCTACGAATAACGTGCAGTCCATAGAGCGAGCGTAAATAATAAAATTTAAAAAAAAATCATGTATCACGTTATTTCGTGTCAATTATTAACCTCGATGTTGTTCGATTTCGTTTGGTACTAAATACAGCGAGACTATTAAACCTTCGTTTTCACGTCGTTACGAAATCAATTGCCAAATATTAAATAATAATAATAATATAGGATTTGTTAAATTCTTAAACGCGTCGCCTTCCGTTGACTATCTCGTTTCTAAATTTTCAAACATGCGCAACGGTTTTGAAGCACTGGAAGGTATTACATTTGAAAGGTTGAATCGGTTTCAAAATTATTCATCATGATCATTATATTCCGGTTGATTAAGCTTTTGAGCAAATATGGAAATTTCGTGCCGTATTTTAGGCCTGTGTATTATTCTTACCGATTGTTCCAGAAATTTTTCTCTTCGCATCATTATCTCGGACTGCGACGTTATCAAAGTATTTCTATTCGTGACGGTAATTCGGGCACCGATTGAGATAATTAATACGTAATGAAAGAGGGTCTCATTCGGATGAGATGGTTAAAACTTTTTCCGGTTCGAATTACGAAGTGTCGGCTTTTGAATTCGAATCAGCTATTAATAACTTCTGTGTTTTTTATACGCGAGTTTTTCTTTTTGGCAAAGAAGAAAAATAAAACTAATTTTAATTTTTCCGGGTTAAACAAAAACCTGGCATTTTTTTTCTTAATTAGGTTAATTAATTCTTTTTTTTCTCCTTCGTTATTTGATATATACATATATGTATATGTATAAAAGTTTTCTTGAAACGCATTAAGAATTCGTTTTTTCTACAGTTATCTCACTTTTTTCTGTGTATCGCGTGGAAATCGGCGAGAAACGCTAAAATCTGAAGTTTTTATCACGAGCGAGAGAATTCACTAAGTTACTACTCCGAACGAAGCTGATCCCAAACGGTGAGAAGTTTGAAAAAGATTTACATAATCAGAGTTAATAACCTTTCCAGACGGGGGGGCAATTAAGAGTCCTCTAGCCAGGCGAGCAAAAAGAAATATACCCTGGATTAAGTCCGAGACTTTTATATTTCCTAGTCCGGCCTAGTTCATTTCGATCTCGTCTACTTGAGTATGTTTGTGGTGCGCGCTAAATGTATACGGTTACGTGCTAAACCCTTGTTGCCGACATCCCCTATTATTATTATTCCTACTTTATATTATTATTATTATTATTATTATTACTACTATTACTATTACATTTCATTCCTCATCCCCTTACTTTTTAGCTATCGATCGTTGTCTCTGTCTATTAATTAGCCGTGTTTCTTTCCAACAAGTTTTTCCGTTTAAACTTTTCTTATCGAGGTCTGCCTTATCTACTCATTTCCTTTTATTAGGTAAGCTCGTCAGCTACCATCTTTACTTTTTACGCGTCGCTATATTTTATGTTTGAAGAAAAGTGTAGTACCGAGCAGTATTTAATACACTCGTTACGCTACTACCGTCCGAACTCCCTACTCGACGTTTGCGGGACAAAACGACTTTCCTAAATTTTCTCGCCTAATTTTCAGTCTCGTCTGGCGAAACAGAAAATCGGGAAAACTACTTAATTTTCTTTTAGGTATACGCACACTCCGTTGATAATGAAGTAATTACAGTCGTCCTCGGAACGAAACCGATGTAACCATTAGCGGCGAAATACGAGGTGCTGTTGTTTTTTGGGCTTTTTCTAATTTCGTCCAGTATAACCGAAAAGCCGCGTGAAATGCAGCTTTTTCGTTTAAATTTTAAATAAATTGGTACGTTTCTTTTATTCGGTTAATTCGGATTTTTGTAATTAAAAATAAAATTATTTTCTCTATTATCTCTTACAAAAAAAAATTCTGATTCATTCGTCCGATAGTTCGTTGTTTTTTTAATTTGAAAAAGCTAAATGAATAAATTTATACGTATATCATCATCATTATTTGTGTGCTCGCTGTCCGACTATGGAGTACCATCCACTATTGATGCGTCTTGAGGTGGTGTAACTAAGTAGCCCTATTCTAGAACCACACTCCTTGTTACATACGCCTATTATTTGCTGAAGTTTACTGATATCCTGAGTAGGCGGTTAAATTTTTTTCATTCTTTCATGATTCGAGCTTTTTAATACGAAAATTGTAGAGGTTATTATACTTCTCGGAATCAGTTTCGCAATATTTTAATATTTACCCTAAGCAAAATATATGTACATCGCGAATGTCCATTCAGAAATTGCCCGTAGAAAATTTTTTTGGGGGATCCTTTCTTCACCCATAGTACTAACGCACCAGACCAGTTGAGATAATTCGTGTTATGCAACAACTGAATAGACTGTTGCGGCTTGTCAAGTGATCCTGCCAACACACACCGGAATTCTTAGTCAAATACTTGCGAGATTTTTTTTTGTATGGAGCCCAGATTTCTATTGCATCGGGTGACGTCGATATCACTGATTTCTAAATTTTCAGTTTGGTTGTGAGGAGAACGTGTTTATTCTTAAATACTCTTTTATTTAGCTTATTTATAGCAGATGAAGTAGTTACATTCATAGATGATCTTATTACTAAGTGTATACTTCCAAGATAAACAACAAAAACTAAGTTAAAATCATTAAAATGTTTCTTTATGAAAAATCAAAAAGCTTTCCGACTGTTAGGCCACTACTATATCAAGTGAATATTTAATGATTGCCAGATTGTTTTAATCTTTTTTAAATATTCACTTGATAATAACCTAGCAACCGAAAAGCGTTGTGATTTTTCGTAAAGAAAAATTTTAGTAATTTTAACTTCTTTTTGTTGTTTATTTTAATTTAAAAAATCACTACATTCCACATTCTTCAAATTACTTCCAAGATATTTAAGGCTTTCTACATACTGTGTTGTGGTTTTATTTTATGCACGAGTTCTCTTTCTCTTTTATTAATTGTACTAATATCTTTGTTTTGTTCTTATTTATGATTAGTCTACATTTATTAGATACCATCTCTAATGTCTGCAAAATTTTTTGCAATTCTTGCGAGTTGTGAGCTGCCATAGGGCAATCGTTTACGTACTGAAAGATTACAATTCCCGTTTGTGAATACTTGGGTGTTCTATTGACGCGCTGTAGTAATTCGAAAAAAACCCATTAAAATCTGAAGTTCATTATTATTAGAACTTAATAAATTAAACTGAGAAAAGCGTCAGAGCTAACACACAAATTTGTTTGACACAACGGTCTTGATCCTCGATCTTGTAGCAACAAGGTGCCTGTGTTATTTCCATTATTTGGGTGGCCAAGATACCGCTCGTATTATGCCTTACCCGAACTAAAAGAGTCAAATACGCAATAATTTTGAATATTTGACAATGTAAAAAATCATTTTATTATAATGTATTAAACTAATTAAATTAAATATAACCTAGAGAAGACGGACGGTTTTTTTGTTTTTTAAACAACTCAAAAACTGCTCGACCAAAATGTGTGTAAGAAATTTTATTTTAAAATAGGAAAACGAAATATATTAGCTTACAATTATTTGTGAAACACAATATCGTTCAGATGACGCCATTTGCAACAATACATTCATTCAGTCTTTGTAAAGTTTTCGAAGACGTTTTCGAGCAGATGCCGCTGAATTTTTGCTAGTTTCCAAGTCTTCCACATCTGATGGACGTGTTTCGTAAACGCGACTCTTAAAGTATTCCCACAAAAAAAATCGCGTAACTTTGAATTATTTTCGAAACTCTCTTTGCACTGTCTGTGTTCTCTGCGTCACCCTATAGTTTGTATACATCGACATCTTGTATTGTTGTTTGTCATTTATAGAAGTTAAATAGTATTTTCAAACCGATGTTCTTGAGAGCTTTTCTTAGTATGTAATCGTCTTATCTAAAAGTATCATCCCTTTTCTCATTCCATTCACTGAATTCAAATTGATCCTATTATAGATTTTCTTTAATTTTTTCCCTTTTAATCGCTTTTCTTTTACAATTAACGTGAATTCGATATTTTAACTTTTAATTTTTCTTCGAAATTTCATTATATTTAATAAATTGACGTTCTTTCTTTTATTTTGAAGTAATTATGTATTTTTGAAATTTTTGATTGTTGAATTGTTTGAAAAATTAAAAATATAGAGGAGAGTAAAAAATGTACTAAGATTATTATATTTAAGTGTTACGTTTATTGTTGAATTTTGTGACGATTGAAAAGATTCCTACCAAATGAAATCTTTTACAAAATGAATTAAGTAAATTCTCCTAACCAAGTGCCGACATTTTCTATAATTTATATTTGTATAATGGTAGTTTAGTAGACAAGTGGCTAAAATATAATTCTGAAATATATGAAAAATTTGTTAATTGTGTGTCTTGTTTTAAATTGTATTAAACGTCAGTCATCTAGTAATATACAAAATCGATAACGTTGATAAATTCAGATTGTTGTATATTTTTTTTATTTTTGTGTTTTATTATACTGAAAATGATTTTATTAAATATACGTATAAAATTTGTTAAGGAAAATGTCTGTAAACACATATCTAGATATTTTCAACATTCACATTATGTACATGCATATATATTATATATGTATGGCAATACCGAATGTAAAATGAATGTTTTCGTTTTGATACATATTCCCAGAATATAGACTAATCAATTAGAAATTTGTTCGTATCATTCAGTAATATGTGTAGATATATACTTTCCACCGCCTAAATAATATTTTTTTTTTTTACTTATCTTTTATTTCAAATAATTTTTAAAATATTAATTTCGCATTAGTTCGGACACAATGTTATTTTATAAAACTTGCTGAAATACATTCGTCAACATTAAATAGAATAGGATAAAATGTGTAGCTACTATTAAAATTTCGAATGTACGGAATTCTAAAATTCTTGTCCATTATACATCGATAAGATCGTCGACTTTGTTGCAATTCGCATAATTTTTTTTTTGTCAATTTTGATTTCGGTGTTTTATTTATTGTTTTAATGATACAATAATTAAAACGTTATACTTCCAGCACACTATTAATAATTTTTATTTGTTCTGTTTTTAAACCAAAAATCTATTTAATTTAAATTTAAATTTATACATGCGTATTTCTGAATTATTCGATTTAACATTTTCAACTTGAAATACATAAAATTTATGAATAATTCGGAAATACGTTAGATCGACGATTTAAGCACCGGCCTCGGTTGGAGTTGTAGTTTCCGGCGATGCTCCGACAGTTGTCGGCGTATCTTCGACGTACTCGGCGTCATCGTCACCGCTGGCTTCTTGATATTGTTGATACTCGGATATTAAATCCATCAGATTGCCTTCCGCTTTCGTAAACTCTTCCTCTTCCATACCTTCGGCCGTGTACCAATGCAAAAAAGCTTTCCTATTAAACATGGCGTGAAACTGATCCGCAACTCGATGGAATACTTCGTTAATGGCGGTCGTATTACCGACAAAAGTGGCCGACATGCTTAGACCTCTGTTAGGTATGTCGCAGATGGAGGTTTTTAAATTGTTCGGTATCCAATCGGCGAAATACATCGAATTTCTCTGTTGAATAGCGCTCAACTGTTCCTCCACTTCTTTAGTCGATACGCGACCTCTATACATGACAGCCACGCAAAGGTAACGACCGTTACGAGGATCGCAAGCGGCCATCATATTCTTCATGTCGAAAGCTTGCATTGTTAATTCGTTAATAGACATGGCGCCGAATCCTTGCGATTTGGCCGAGGTAAGAGGCGTAAAACCGGGTACGAAAAAATGCAATCTCGGAAATGGTACCATATTAACGGCCAATTTTCTAAAATCGGCGTTTAATTGCCCGGGATATCGAAAACTAGCCGTTATACCGGACATAGGCAACGAAATGAGATGGTTTAAATCGGAATATATCGGTTTAGATATTTTCAAAGTCCTCTTGCATATGTCGAATAAGGCTTCGTTGTCCATACAGAATGATTCGTCCACACTTTCGATTAATTCGTTCATCGACAAGGTTGTATTATAAGGTTCGACTACCACATCGGACATCTAAAAATATATATATAGATATTTTTATATTACCTCTATTAAATATCTATTAAAACGCAAATTAAATTGTTTTATATTTTAAATTAGTATTAAGCTGGAGAATTTTTGTTGTTTAATATAATTCGACTTTTACATTTCATAACGATTGAAGCGTGTTCGTCGATCGTATCATTTTTTTTTTTATATATAAATTGCGATATTGATCTGAGATTAATGTTTGCTTTATTGGTTAAATATTTTCTGAGATAAATAATTTTTAGAACCATTATTACAGATATTTTTCCATTGTAAATTGCGTTATTTTCGCTGAAATTTTTTTAAGTAAGTTTAAAATTATCTCGTACTTTAAATAATTGAAATGTTGTTTCTTTTTTAATCTTATTTATGTAATAGTGAAATTACGGAAAAAGATAAAACAGTTACTTAGTATAAAATTCATACGCTCATTACACCTTGTTAATATTAGTGTTTAAATTTCTGAAAATAACAGAAAACTAATGCGTAAATGTTTTTTTTTTTTTTTTTTTTTACAAAAACCGGTATTATTCTTTTAAATGATACAGAATTTAATGTTCAGTATCAAAATTATTATTTTTTAATAAAATATGTCTTCTATATTTACCATAAATTTAATTACGAATATCGGTCATGTCGTCTTTGAATAATACGTAATTTAGTAATTTCGTTTATTATTTTAAAATATTTTTTCAATTACGTTAATAGATCAAATAATGACAATATTCCTATTTAAAAAATAATCTAAAAAATAAATTTGTACTTTCGGTGATGGTATTACGGAGTGGGTGTTCAATATTCGATCAGGAAATTCTTCTCTCATCTTATTAATCAACAAGGTTCCCATACCGGATCCGGTTCCACCTCCTAACGAATGTACTATTTGGAATCCTTGTAAACAATCTGCACTTTCAGCTTCTTTTCTGTAAAGTAAAAATGACGCTACTATCGATAAATTTCAAATAATTTATCGAATGATTATAGCTACCAGAGTGTAAAAATTATATTAAAAACAAAAAATAAAAACACTCTAAAGTGAATGTTGTTAAATAATATTCGTTTTCATTATTCACAAGATCGTCTAAATTGTGTTATTATAATAATAATGATAATATTTAAAAATCAATAGCTATAGCGTCGTAAAAATATTTAAAAATATATATATTTCTGAAATATAGAAATTAATCCCACCTAACTAATTCGAGAATTACACCGGTTAACTCTTGTCCATCCGTGTAATGACCTTTAGCCCAATTGTTACCACCTCCAGTCAGTCCACCTACGAAATTATTTGGATTAAAAATCTGTCCAAATTCGCGATTTCTAATGGATTCCAAAACTCCCGGCTCTAGATCGGCTAATATCGCTCGCGGAGCGTATTTGCATCCTACGAAATCCAATATAATAGTACGATTAATTCGGCTGACAGTAACAACAACAACAATATATTTGTATAAGTTATAAACATAAAAGAAAATATAACACGGGTTACAAATATGGTGCACCGGGAACACCGTACCACAATTATAAAGAATAAAAGAAAAGAAAACTTTAAATGCCGCAGGAAAAAAGCCAATAAAAACTTACGACTACAAAATAAACAATAATTGCTAACAATACATGTTAATATAGGAACTTAAGTCTAAACTACAAAATATATTGTTTGAGTTGGGAGTTCTTCAATTAATACTAAAATACAGAAAGTAAAGGGGTTAATATCAATAAATTAATTATAATTAATTACTACATAATGTTATGTTTAAGTCGTCTGTGTTTATATTTGGAATACATGAAACGAACTTGCCTGGAATCGTACTTGGCAATCGATGAGACGAGTTCATTGTTTTGGTGTGCGCATTTAATAAAAAAGTCAGTCGACAATTTTAGAACAAAATCTCTAATATAGGGCAGATCAATAGCTTCGTGCATGTTGTCGATTTTGGTATAGCGAGGCATCTATTTTGAATAACTTGTAATTTATTAAAGGAGGTTTTTGATATCGAATTCCAGGCGGGACAAGCACAACAAAGTATTGGACGGATTAGTGCTTTATAGAGAATTATCTTGTTAATGTTGAAGAAGGACTTGTGATTAGGGATATGGTACAAGGAACAGAAAGCATTGATATTATTTATGTGTTTAGTGAAAGTAAGTCTATTGTCGAGGATCACACTAAGATAACGAACCTTATCACACCACTCTAATGTATTTCCCTGTACCATCAGATTGTCAGGTAGAGCTGGTCTCCTACAGGTGAAGAAAATAGGTTCAGTTTTGTGTTCAGGTTTGTGCTAATTTTCCATTTATTGTAGTATTTAACTAGCCACGATACTCCATGTTTAGGCCTATAGGAGCTGTAGAATATCGCAGCGTCGTCAGCAAAGAGTTCAACTTGCGTGTTGGATGGGTTCGGAAAATAGTAGAGACACAATGTAAACAAAAGTGGTCCGATTGTTACTGCCTTTCGGAACACCCGCAGAACAAGTTTTGTGAGACGAGATAGCGCTGCCTACAGACACATAAAAAGATCTGGATTTGAAACCGTTTAGTGCGACAATTAATTGTAAATAAATAAGTAATTATAATGTCACATTCAGAGAGCTCAATAAACAGAAGTGAAACGTTTCCACGATTACTACCGATTTTTTTAATAGAATTTGTTACATATTGTCCAGCCTAGAATTAAAATTATAAATGAAAAACGGAACGTTACACCGGTAAAATACAAAATAAAACGTCTTCTTCTCTTCTTTATACGCCGTCTCCGTCACGAAGGTTGACGATCAACATGGCGATGTCTTTTCTTGACATGGCACACCTGAACATTTCAACAGGCGAATGATAAAACCAACAATAAAATTCTTTTGACCACGAATTTTGAGAACGGCCTCTTAATCTTCTGCCTGGAAGCTTTCCTTCCAAAAAAATTTCGTATTTATGCCCTCTCATGATGTGCACCAAATAACTTGTTTTTTCTTTCTTTTATCAAATTTAATAATTCCGGGCGCTTCAATTTCATTGTATCCAGAACTTTTTTGTTTGTAATTTTCTGTATCCACGAAATTTTCAGCATGCGTCGGTACGAATATAATTCAAAGGCCTTTATCCTTTTTTCCAAGGTAACATCGAGCGCCCAACTTTCACTTCCTTAAAAGAAGGATTGAGAAGACGTAGCATTTTAGCATTTTAATACGCAATTCGAGACTTAATTCCCTTCTGGTGAGCAGGTTTTTCATTTTAATGAGCATTGCTCTTGATTGCTCTATACGCGATCTGATTTCTTTTTTAGAACTATCGTCGAGCAGGGTACCGAGATATCTAATAGTTTTGAACTAGTTCTGTCCCATCTATTTTAATCTTACATTACACAATTACTTTTGTTTTGAAACTGTTGATTTTTAATCCGTAATCTTTACTTTACCAGTTTATTTATCATTTTTTGTAGTTCTCCCTGACTGTTAGCTATAATCAGGCAATCATCCGCATATCTTATATTATTAAGTGTGATTCCATTTGAATCTTCCCATCATTCTCATCAAAAGCCTCCCTAAATATTTCCTCTGTGTATAAATTAAAGAGTAAAAGAGGCAATACGCAGCCCTGTCGAACTCCTTTTTTGATTTCTATATCCTCTGATATTATGTCTCCAATTTGTATCCCAGCTGTTTGTTTCCAATACAGATGGCTTATTCTACGTAGGTCTTTTCTATCTATATGGACTTTAATATTTCCATTAATTTTTCATGTTTTACGCAATCAAACGCCTTATGGTAATCAATGGCGTACACGTATACATTAATATTTACATCTCGACAGCGTTGTATAAGTAAACGAAGAGCGAATAGGGCTTCACGCGTACCCATACCTTTTCTGAATTCAAACCCTAACCAGTTCTTCATATCATTTGAATAATCTTGTATGTATTATTCTCAGGAATATTTTTAAGACATGCGACATCAAACTAATCGTACGGTAGTCATCAAATTTCAAAGATTTCGCTTTTTTGGGGATTGCAATGAAGGTTGATTTTAGCCATGTGGCTGCTATTTTTCCCGTATTGTATATTCTATTAAACATCTCGGTCATTTTGTGTATGCCCACATCACTGTGTTCGGCTAAAAGTTTGATTACCTCTACGTGTATTTCATGTGGACCAACCGCCTTACCATTTTTCTGTCGTTTAATTGCGTATATAACTTCTTTTTTCATTATATATGGTCCAGTATCGCTATAGTCCATTCATCTATCATGCGGTTCTATCGCTCTGTTATCATTGAATAATTGGCCAATGTACGTCTTCCATGCTCTAAGTTTTTCTTCCTGCCCAATCAGCATTCTCTCGTTGTTATCAAGAAGTATGTTTTCCAATAATGGCTGGAAAAATACCTTATTTTTTTAGAACTGTTGATGCGCGAAGAATTGTTACATTTCGAAAATAATGATTTTAAAATAAATTACGAGGAACACTCTGAAAAACTGACTCAACCGCATCAACAATTCCGTGACACTAATATATAAGTAAAATAATAAACAAAATCGTGTGTTTTATGAACTTTTTATAATAATAAATAATTTGGTGGTTATAATAAAGTTGTTTTGTTTTTTAAATTATTATTATTTGAATTTAACGTTTTTGGTGTTGTGTATTTTGGTTCCTCAATGGGTGAAGATCCTCACGGTTGTTTTTACTATTGTAAATTTAATTTAAAGACTGTTTCTAAATACTATATATATAATGTTTTTTGCTGTCAATTATATTAAACTTTTACCGGCTCCTTCGCTATAGTAAACGCTAATACGCTCCAATTGGACGGGATTATCGCCGTAAAAATATCCTTGCGGACTAATAGAATGTTCGTCGGACACTACTTCCCAAAACTGAAAAAGAAAAATAAACGATCGCGTGTCTTATTCGAATTTTTGAAAAAAAAATGTTCATCGTAATTAACGTAATTGCGTATGAACAGAAATTACAACAAATTTTGATACGATACATAACGTAAAAATTATTTCTTTAGTCAATTTACAAGATTTTCTAAAATATTTAAAGTTTTAAAAATACCGAAGGTATCTATCATTCAAATCGATTCGTCAAATAATATTTGTGGTTACCTTTGTTCCAATTTGATTTCCGGCCTGACCAATTTGTATGTGTACAATTTCTCTCATTTTGTACGAATATTACTTTTTTATATTTGAAAATTTAATCACTTTGCACTAACACGAAAGTTATATTATTTGTTCTTCAAAAACTTGAACAGTGATTGCGGAATAAATTCATCGCCGCCTTTATATTATTATTTTTGAAGAACAATTCAAACAATGGCCAGTTATTTTTCATAATATAATTATCCGGGGTTTTTTTTTTTTAGGAATGAATATTTTTTATTTATTAATTTTAATGAAAAATTTTTAACTAAACTAATAATTTGTTTTATTATAAAGTTATTCGAAATAAATATTACCAGATATTCTGAAATTACCGAAATACATTCTATCAACATTAATAACGAGAATTTAGATTTATAGTTTCAATTAAAAATTACACATAAGGATATATTAATTTATATATATATATATATTTATTATTTTGATTTATTGGCTTGAGACCGTGGCGAATATAGATCATGTCTTTGGGGGTCCAAGATGCAACTCTCTGCCTGTCGCTCGTATTATACGTTGGATCCATACTTATCCGAAATTAAAAGAGTTAAATACGCAATAATTTTGAGTATTTGACAATGTAAGAAATCATTTTATTATAATGTATCAAACTAATTAAATTAAATATATAGGGTGACCCAGAAAGCGGAAGGGGTCGCTGTGTTTTTAATAACTCAAAAACTACTCGACCAAAATTCATGAATGTAATTTTATTTAAAAATAGGAAACCGAGAGATTAGCTTACAATCATTTGTGGAACACAATATCGTTCGGATGTCCGCCATTTATAACAATACATTCACTTAGTCTTTACAAAATTTTCGAAGACTTTTTCGAGCATAGGTGGCTGTATTTGGGAATCTACCGTAATTCGGATTACGGTACTTTATTATTTCTTTATTTTCTTCTTCCGTCGAGAACTTTGCGTACTGGTTACTTCGTTTCTGAATTCGCAAAGCACAATTTCAGAGACAATCATATGCCACTGTTTTATACATCCATGTGCCTTTGTAAATTCTTTTAAGTTCAAATAGGCTTTCGCAGGCTTGCATCAAAAGGTCACTGTTACTTTTTACGAGCCATATTTACCAATAATGTTCGACCAAACTTGTTTGGGAATAAGTTACTAGGCGAACGTTAAATCCGCCAAGAATAAACACCCACTCTTTATCTTGTATGTTGCCAACAAACGTGTATAATTCTGTATAGAAAATTTCTTTTATAATTTCTTCAACATTCATCGCAGATGTATGTGCGCTGATAAAGTGTATTACAGTTTTTTTTTAAGTTGCAATGTTAATTTTATGAGTCTGGATCTGTAATTTTGAGGTTCGAATAAAAATATGTTTCATCGCTATGCCAAATCGTGCGTGCTTTTTCATATGCCAAAATAACACGTAATTACCTATATATTCTCGTAAATGCTTCCATCGCCAAGCAATCTAATCTCGCTTAACGCTGCTATGTCAATATCCTGATCAGGATTGTTTAAGGTATATCGTGCACATTTTCTAATCCCTTTCGAATTCACTGTTTGCAGCGGGATCCGGAATAAGCCTTCTCAGTCGATAGAAGTTGCTGCGCAACAGTTAAAACAGTTAACACGTTGCGCATACAGCTACAACAAGTGATAAGGCAACCGGGCTTGTTATAACTGTTACTTATGCAAGGTAAAACTTTAATAGAAGTGCCCTAGCCACTAGACTATTCCGACGACTAAGATAATTGTAAAACAAACGAATCAAGAATGTCTCTCATTTCTTAATAATTTCTTATAAATGTTTATACGTTAGAAGGTCATATTTTTCGTTCCATTGTATAATTCAAATGTTCCCAATAGATTGTTTTATAATAAAGTTATTCCGTAAAATCAGAATATCCGGATGATCATGAAAGGATGTAACAACTTTCGTCTTCCATTAGTTAATACTGTTTTGCTACTTACCGAAATAATTAGTGTAATTGTCTATAAAAGATGCCAAATAATGGTAATTCCACAACAAGAATCAGATAAAGTATGTATTAATACGAATCTTCTGCAAATCATAAAGGATAAGATTAAATACTCCAGGTTAAATTTCGCCCGTAAAAATATAATTATTTTTAATATTAATATAAAATATTCGACCGCTAAATTAATTTATACGTCAATTACGTTCTGGCATTAGTTAACATTAGCTGAGTTTCTGAATCTAAATTATTTCAACCTTGTAATATTTCCTCGCAATCTTTTATGTATTGCGCTACACTAGTCCAGTTTTTGTCGAAAATAGCACTTATTACATTCTCTCGGGATTCGTTTCATTATTTGCGTTGAAGGTAATTAAAAGAGAATTTTTTTCGCCCTGAAGTGGGCAGTAATGATGAGTCAGGATTGTTGCTGAACCGTGAACCGTGTCAAATTTCTAATAAGAGGAAAGATAAGCCTTAGACGGGAATGGATCAAACAAATAATGAAATGTGTAAGAAATAGTAATAATAATAATAATCTAGAAGAAAGAATGATTAGTAAGGAAAAAAGAATATGATGGTCCGACTGTTTTACCAGTATTAATATTTGAACTATACGTATTTTAAATTATTAGGTGATGATTAAAATAATGTTAATGTCAAATCAGGAATATTCCGCTCATCACTATACAAAATTGAAATTTTGGTTTATTATAACTCTGGAAATTTTGATGTTTTCCGGGATTAAAATAATTATACGTAATGGTTTTTAGTAGTATGTAATTCGTACTTAAATATATTTTGTGAAGAAAAAAAACCTAATTTTACAACAGAAAACATACCGACAATCACGATCACACCCCGGGTAATCAAAATACAAGCGTGTTCTACGCGTGTGAACATAAATACACATCCTATAATGTGTTTTACTAGAAAATAATGTTTTTTTTTTGTTAAAGTATTTAATTACAAGTAATAACGATAAACGATGATTGATCATAATAATAATCATCAGTTCAACCACAGTTAGTGGAGTTGTAAGACTGATTCATGATATTCCAAAGTTCCAAGGCTATTTCATCTTAGTTCGGCTTAGATTTTTTTTTTACCGCTGTCTTTTAACAAAATTTCATCAAAACGTATTTCTCAATTTTGTTCGTTTTCCTCCGATTTTACCTTCAAACACATCCGAAAATAATTCACGGCGTGGAGGTACAAACGACAAATTTAAATAAGAAGGTGATTTAAGTTCAAAAAATTATAACAAGACGCGATCACCTTTAATTAACCCGATAAAATAATAGTAATAATAAGAATAATCGTAATACCAAGGTGGCTAATTACCGTTTAGTAGAAATTTTGCGGAGGCTGAAAAACGAAGGAACAACGTTTGGACATCTGATCAGACCTTCAAAGTTGATGAGAATTCTAATATGGAAGACAGAGGAAAGGCAGACCAAGACTTACGGTGAAAGTTATGTCGCCATAAAAGCACATGCCTGTTCCCAAAAAAAGATCCGGCATGATCATTTTAATAGCCACCAACCATTAGGTTGAGGAGAGAAAGAAGAAGCGAATGAAATCGGAAAATTATGTCGCATACAATTCGGTAGCCATCTCGGCAGAAAACAGTTATCGGAAACTATCAAGAATTAGTAAGTTGCTGTATATATTCACGTGTAAAATTCTGTTACGATACGTGCAATATTAAAAAGAGTAATTCTATAGTTTTGTACTCTGGCTAAATATGTCTGTGCAGGAATTTGTACTCGATATAGTAGAAGAAATGTAGCAATAATAATAATGAAAATTACTCTTTTCCCACTTTTGACACAGAAATCATTTGTACGTTATCAGTGTGACATTTTGATAAATCATTTTTGTAATATCGTTATAGTCAGATTTATATAATTATATTATAAATGGATAAAAAAATCATACGAGAATTTTAGTCCGCGCGTTATATGAAATACTGTGCATGTATACACGTAGGGCAAATAAAGATTATCGTAATTATTTAACGGTTATGATTTTTAATGCTATGCACCATTTTGGTTTTTTATTTTTACTTATATTTCGAGAAGCCTGTAATAATAAGTTAGTCACTTTTTTCGGTAATAATTATCGAATTATCGACGGACGTGTCACAGGTGGTATGTGTAACAAATATATTTATGCAGTCGTGAGACCGGAAATGTGGGTACTAAGAAAAAAGTACTAATTGTCGGTTTGTTTCATTTTCTTTAGTCTCGCGTGTCTCCTACCTCACGTTTATTATCATATATATATATATATATATATATATATGTTTCAAACTATTTATTAAACCTTCCAATGGTAAAATTATTGTTACGTCAACGGACAAGATGCTAATTCGAACTTGTGTATTATAATTCGTTGTATAACAGCCGACAACTCGATAACTTTCTATATCCGAAGATTTACATTGTTCGAGGCTTAACAAGTTACTTTAGTTTATTCATTTATGTTCCCACAACCTATCATAATACGTGTAAAGAAAAAATTCGCGTTCCGCCAACTACAGGACTTAGCCGTTGTAGTAGCCTAATTGAAATTAAACGTTAGTCGTAGGCGAAATAGCGGTGACATTTTTTGTTGTTGTTGAAAACTTTAATTCTGTGAGAATCTTTTAAGCGTAAGCTTTTCCCCTCCTGTCGGGATCTTAATACTATGTAATTAGCAATATGCGACGAACAAGATGTCCACGAAGGACCGACCAAACGTATATGATTATAAATTATTGTAACAGTAATAGGTAATAACGAAGATTCTATATTACACGAGATGTATATTATTTACTAACATTACGATTATTACGAACGGATTTTCTACTAATGAAAATTTCCATCGTCAACGAAGGAACCCGGGCAAAAAAAAAAAAAAAAATTTTCTAAACAGGTTCGCTTATATTTTGATCGTGTTTTTAGATTCGAAATTGTTCTTCGCTTCGTCATTTTATTTTATTAAGGAAGAAACAGAAAAACTAAAATCGAATAATCGGAGAGAATTTGTAAATGTGGTCGTTTCTTATTTGGTATCGGTTACACTTGGACTGTGTAAATTTTTAATTGGAATAAATTCGTAATCTGATTTGACGTTTGACAAATAATTTGATTTGACCAAATGATTGCGGTTATTAATTTATATTACCACTGAACTGAACATATCACGATGAAGTATAAGACTGATCCATTTTGAATTATTCAGCGTAGTTCTTTAACTTCGGTTATCTTTTAACGTGGATTGTCATTTCTCGCGGATTTTTTCCCCTTAGATTTTACCTTCAAAAATATTTCGAAATAATCCCCCACGTCGATGTACATTACTCATCCGAGTTAATCGTGTTTTGCTTATCCGATTTAATAACGGTCTTTTTCTGTTCAATTCGTCGCAGTACCTGTTCAATTTTTTGTATTTTTTTCCCAGCTTATCCGTTCCATTTAACTCCAAGTTCGTTTCTCGAACGCTTCTAACTTATTCATATTAAATTTAATGTCAAGTTTCAGCACGATAAAGAATTACGAGGACCATACGTACACCTTTAATATTCTTTTTTAAATATAGACGCCTATTGCATCTCGCGCAACTTTGTGTTTTTCGAACTAGGAATTACTTAGATATATTTCTATATTAGGATCTAATCGTTTTTTAATTATCCGCAATATTATTTTTTATGCATGTGAAAATAAGCTTATGAAGTCCTCACATTTATTTACGGGTGGTTTCTTAGAGATTGGCACTATCACCGTTGTACAATGCTCCTCCGGTCATTTTCCTTGCTGGTAATCTCGCAGCTTTTAATTAATTCTGCAGGGATTACATATATATATATATATATATATATATATATATATATATATATAAAACAATGCTGTACGGAGTGATAATTTGATGCGAACGAGATAAAAACACGGAATTAAATATCTAAAAATATATATTAAAAGTAGAAATTTTTTTTAAATTACGTCATTATCGCTACTAGTATTAATGCATAAATGTATTTTTATGCAGTTTTATTAGAAAATAAAGAAAATTATCCATCACTGCATGTAAACGGAAACTAGAAATTTGTTTAAATCGTTTGTATTGTTTTTCAACGGATGAATTACACGAGAATAAGGACAAATATTAGATTTTACGGAAGTTGAGTCAACTGTTCGAAGATTTATTCTGTCCGAAATACGTAAATATTGTAATTACATTTATACCTTGTACCGCAGGATATCGTACTTGGCCCGATTTTATATAGCATCTATACTTTTGATTTCCCCGTTAACATCAATACAACAACGGTCATGTTCGCTGACGATACAGCCATATTATCAACAAATAGTGATCTTGCAGATCTTCAGCAACATTTAACACACTTAGACAAGCGGTTCAAAATGTGGAAGATCGAGTAAACGAATTAAAGTCAGCTTGCGTATTATTCACATGAAATAAAAGAAAACATGTACATATTCATCTTAACAGACAAGTGATTCCTGCCAGACGCGAGGTAAAATACCTTAGACTGCACTTAGATCAAAGATTAACTTAGAAGAAACACATTATTGCTAAAATATATTAAATTTCGAGAAATTAATTGGTTAATAAATAAAAACATTCTGCATTATTAGTAGAAAATAAGCTGTATATAATGTAATCCTAAAATCGATCTGGACGTATGGTATCAAGATTTATGGAAGAACCAGCAATTCTAACCTTAAGATCATCGAACGATTCCAGGCAAAGGTATTACGTAATATAGTATGCGCATCTTGTCAAGAATGACGAGAAACTTACAAATACCTACGATAAAGGAAACCATCAGATCTCTTAGTCAGAATTATAAACAACGACTTGGCCAATACGTTAATCCATCAGCTGTCAGTGTAATAAATATATGCAGTTCAGACGACTGAAAAGATTCTGCCAAACTGAACTGCATTTTAAACTCTGATTTTATAAACTAATAAGGAGAGAAGCTATGAATAGCTGTAATTGTACAGCGTTCATTTGATAACATATTGTCAGCAATGCTGCTTATTGTCTCACAAGACAGATTGTAAGCAATTAATAAAATAACAAAAATATATATACCTTAGAATTTACTTTAATATACTCGTCGATGAACGATGGAATAATAAACTGAATTCGTATATGCAACAACATATAATTTATATGTTATATTTAGTTTATAAATTGACACAATTTTATTTATCGCAAGGATACATTTGTTCTTATTGCTACCTAATAGAATTTATTTCTTTTCGCAACATTTTTATTTTTTAATTGATATTAATTAATATTAACTCTTTCAGTGGGACGTTATTAATTTCTTCACACGCGGAATTATTAATTTTAGTGTACGAAATAGTCCTCGAAGTAAAATAAATTTTGATAAAACCGTATAGAGTTATATATATACGACGACTATGTTTAATAGTAAGGAGGTAGGATATATTTATAGAGAGCTGGGTAGGTATAGAGAGAAATTTAGTTTATTAAATAAAGAGTATTGTTGAAAGCTGTAATAAGGGTATTTTGCATTTGCTATTTTCTCTTCACCCGGAGGGATAAGTGCAAAATAGGAAATTTATAATTATATCGATATACATGGTTCCGCATATAGTAGTAATGAAAGGACAAGGCACGTTTATGTCGGAGAATTATGGACGTTTGTATACAGCTAAAAAAAAAAAAAAAAAACGGTTGGATCATTATGTGCAAAACTATAAATTCCGTCAGAGAAATATACGATGCGAACAATGCTTGAAGCAGTCCTTGCTGCATCATCATCTGTATTTTTAATAAAGATACCGGAACGTCCGCGAATCCAAGTAAACTTGACATAAATTATGTGGTGATTTTGCGCTTAATGCTACTAGGGGGATGTAAAGTTTAAATTGGACTGTATTAGCGACTTCTGTTCTGCAACTAGAGTCCTTAAAATACACACACTTGACACGGCAGAATAGGTTTTCCACGTTGTGTTGTTCATAACATGTGGGTGCGGTTAGGTGCGTATACTACCGGCCAACTAATAAACGAGAGACTTATATTTCACTTCTTTACGAAATTAGTTTTTCTTCTTCGAATATATATGTATAATGAGTATTCTTAAACAATATCTAAATGAATTACACATTAAAAAATTAAATGAAACGAAAGGTATATTTAAGTTAATTAAAATATAAATAAATGATTATATTGCAAATGTGTACAGTTAATATTAATTTAAAATTACGTATGTATGTGAAGTCAAGAAGCACACGCCAAGTGAAAAACACACTAAATGATTGTGTTGCCACATACTCCGAAATAAGAAGCGGTATTTGAACTTGCAAAAAAAACGGTAGACGATATTCCTAGAATCATTCCAAAATTGTATAACTCCAAAAATATATTGTTCCCTTCCATAACAACGAATTATAAAATACTTCCTTGTAAACATTAAATAAAAAATATACAGCGGGCCTTGTGTTACCCTAACTGCAACATCAAAAGTAAGCTCCAGTAGAAAAACATGATCTGCATTTTATTTTTATTTTTTATTTATTTTTTTATGGTACGCCGATTATCGCGTACAACTTTGAACTGTTCAACTATTACGCTGATACATCTTTTTTTCTACTCCTCGCTGCAAATTAATTCACTAACATGTAAGTGATATTTTAATAGTAATAAATAGTGGTTGAAAGAATAATAATTAATAGACATTCTAAGAATTAAAAATATAGGAAAAAACGGAATTAATCAGTTAACTTAAATATTAAAAGAAGCGGTAATTTAATTTAAAAAAAAAAAAAAGAAAATAACGGAATTGTGGTAGAAACCTCTAAAAACCGATAGATATACCGTCCGGTAAATATGGCAACACTGTTTCTGAGTGTAGTGTGGAAATTTAAGATTAGTACACCACTACTGAATTTCCTGACCATCCTGTCGTATTCGGAGAAAACTTGAGCGCAATAAAAATTTAAATTTAACTTTAATAGTTTTGTTCGATCATTAATGTTGAGAAAAACGCGAAGTTTTCCTTTTAACGAGAGTCCTGCCTGGGTTGCCTAATTTAAAGCATAGGTGAATGTATAAACTTCTTAAACTGATTTACATAAGGGTGAAAATCTAATTTACTATCAATTTGTATTCTTCCTTATTAATAAAACAGCCTAAAATCTCGTTATATTATATGTTTCTTACACGGAATAACGTTCGTAAACATTGCACCTATTTAGTACCTCACCATTGGTTATACCTTAGTTCTCAGCACGAGTCTATATGTCCACATTTCAGGCGTTGATTTTTCTTTAGCAGTCTATATTTATTGCCTAAGTTTCTACTGCAATAACACTGATCGGACGTAGCAACACGATATTCTTTCTAATATCGTAGAATTTTTTTGTTCAAATCGAAGTAATTTATTGGTTCACTTCTTTTCAGTTTGTACGATTATTTTAATTAAGAATAATGCGATTAAGTGAATAACTCTAATGAAGTACTCGTAAAGGTTTTAGAAGTTGAAATACATACGCGTACATTATATAGGATGACCCAGAGAAGAAGACGGACGGTTTTTTTTTTTCTGAATAGCGCAGTTGGTAACATCCTACAACGCAAACAGCGTGCTCCACGTTTAGTGTACACACGAAAGTTTTATTCAGTTTCAGTTATCATGGCTACTATAACGGAAAGGAGCGCCCGTTTTGAGTGGAACGTTATTTTCAGCGTGAATCGATAACGACAGTCCAAAGAGAATTTCAAAAAGAGCGCTTTTACTAATCACGTCCTCGAGATCTGGAAGATCTGAAAACTCGAATTTCCGAAGAAATTTCAAAAATTCAGCGACCTATACTCGAAAAACTGTTCGAAAATTTTACAAAGACTGAATGAATGTATTATTGCAAATAGCAGTTATCTGAGCGATATTGTGTTCCACAAATGATTGTAAGTTAATCTTTCATTTTCCTATTTTAAATGAAATTTCATACAAAAATTTTAGTCGAGTAGTTTTTGAAAAAAAAAAAACCGCCCGTCTTTGGATTACCCTATATATCATCATCATCATGGTGCCATATCTGTTACTGACGTCGGCTAACATTTTGCCATCTGATGCATTCCGGTACAATTCAACTGTATTTACGTTATACTACTGCGCAAAATTCTGCACTCATGTTGTTGTTCTTCTTCACGGCGGTCTCTTCGATCTTCCCTTGTATAATAAGATGTATATATATATATATCAAGATCCTTACGATGGCGGTGTACGTGTCAGTAAAATACATCGTTCAATTTTTTTTTTTGCTTTTCATCTTACGTAAATTTAAATATTTAACACGTTCTACTGAAGTAGTCAGTTGACTAGAAACAAAAAGAATAAAGAGAAGACATTTATCTCGCATGGGTGATCAATAAAATTGCCTACGCACAAAATCATATTTAAGCCGATAACAATGTAGTTAAACGATATAAGTGATTGAGTACTTGAGATGTTATAAAAATGACTATACAATACAATGCGAAGCACATATAGGCTACGAAGTCGATGACTCCTCACAATGCCGTCGTTCCCCCCTAATCCGCGTATTATTTTAAAAGCATCCCTAGCTTATTTCCTATAGAGTTATTATTACGTTTTTAACTTTATTTATTTATTTTTCTTTCATCTTGCGCGGGTTAAGCTTTTTCAAATAAGTCCTTTAAACGTATTGATCATTAGAAAATAAATATATAAATAATCGTCATATCGCCTGGAAGGCAATGGGAAATCACTACGCACAACACCAGATGCGCACTAGTAATAAACACTACAAAAACACGCGAGGCTACAAAACGATTACAATCAGTTCCCCCGGGTGTGTGTCTACGCTGACACAATATTATGATTGCCTTGTACACTACTTACACTGTACAACAGAATATGTATATGTAGATAGTCGCCTACCTCCCCTAAAGATTATATATATATATATATACACCGGTAAGCTTCGTATTGTGGAAATGGAGATAGAAAGGTTAGGAATCGAAATATGCGGTTTAGCGTACCGACAATCTGGACATTTTGTTACAGAAAATGGAACACTTTATTGTTCGAATACAGATACAAGTTTTAGTGGTGTTGCTATATGGGAATCAAACAAAAACAGTAATGGTTGCTGGTTATAAAACAAAGAATGGCAGAGCCATAGCTATCAGGCTAGAGGGGAGACCGGTTCCTATTAATATTATTCAAGTATACGCACCTAATGAAACAATTGAATTATTTTACAAAGAAGTAGAAGAACTTATGAATGATATATCAAATAGAGAAATCACAGTCGTAATGGGGGATATGAATGCTAAAATTGGTAGTTCATTTGACGTACAGTTACGAAGAACAGTCGGAAAATTTGGAATAGGCAACAGAAACGAACGAGGTGAAAGGCTACTTCAATTCGCGGTTGAAAATAATCTCAGCATAATGAACACAATGTTTAAACATCATATACGACGGTTATGTACATGGGAAGCTCCTGGTGATCGATGTAGAAACCAGATTGATTACATCTTGATACAAGAAAGATGGAAAACATCTTGTGATAATGTCATAGCCTATCCTGGAGCAGAATGTGGTTCGGATCATAGACCATTAGTTATGACAATTCGGTTGAGATTGAAAAGCAAATTGCAAGCATTATCAAGATCCAGGATGAAAATTACACATCCGCAAAATTTTAAGCAAAAATTTGAAGAATATGGACCAGACGACAATACAGACACGCAAATTCGGGAAGTTGACCTTCTATGGCGTAATTTTAAAAATAAAACTATTTTGGCAGTACGAGAAACTCAACCATATGAAGAAGAAATGAAACGTAAACTGTGGATATCATCCGAGACAATCCAATTAATTGTGAAAAGGAGAAAACTCAGAAACAGTACTCACGCAAATGAACAGGAAGTAACTCGTTTATCGTCAGAAATTCGTAAATTTTGCCGCAAAGATAAAAATAATTACTATGCAGCTATTTGTCAAGATATTCAGATACATGCAGAAAAAAATGAACCCAGAGATTTATATAAAAGAAATTTGGCGAACCGGAGATTGGCCACAAGAATGGTGTAAGCCGGTCTACATACTTCTATTTAAGAAAGGACAAGTTACAAATTGCCAAAATTACAGAACTATTTCATTAATACCGCACACCAGTAAAATAATGCTACGAATTATAAATAATCGATTAGCGGAATTCTCATCCAGGCAGATTCCAGATGAGCAAGCAGGATTCGTAAAGGGAAAAGGAACTCGCGAACAAATTTTAAACATAAGACTGTTGATTGCAAAACCAGAGAACATAATATTCCGTTAGTGTTATTCTTTGTTGATTATTCAAAGGCATCCGACAATGTTCTTTGGGAAAAATTGTGGCCTGCACTTATTGAAATGGGAAAGGCATCTAGTGTATTTAATAAATCAACTATACGAACATAATATAAACACGGTACGTATTGAAGGCCATATAGAATCAAAAGAATTTAAGACGAAAAAAGGTGTAAGACAAGGATGCGTCTTATCACCGGTACTTTTCAATCTATACGGTGAATATATTATGAGACAGGTTTTGAACGATTGCAGCGTTGGTGTTTCCATTGGTGGAAGAATCATTAATAACCTACGCTTTGCGGATGATACAACGCTTATAACCAGCTCGATTGATGACATGAGAATAATACTCGATCGACTAAATAAGATAAGTGCCAAATATGGATTAAATATAAATAAATATAAAACAAAACTAATGGTGGTTGATCGGGGAAACTTAATACCGGAGGCTGAAACACAAATCGATGGTTACGAAACATTACACAAGTATATATATTTGGGATCCCTTATTGATGATAAAGGCACTTCAACGGATGAAATAAAAAGACGGATCCAGTTGGCTCGAAATTCAAATTAAACAGAATATGGCGCGACGCATCAATTACAAATGCGGTAAAAAAGAAATTAGTACAGTGTTTGGTGTTTTCTGTATTCACATACGCGGCGGAAACATGGACGCTGAAAGCCAAAGATAGGCAACGTATCGATAATTTCGAAATGTGGATTTGGAGGCGTATGTTACGAATACCCTGGACAGCGAAGCAAACAAACGTTTCTATATTACGCAAGCTCAACATTAAGCGTAGATTGTCCAGCGATGTTCTTTTCAGAATATTACGATTTTTCGGACATATCATGCGAAGCGATGACTCCATGCAACGATTAGTAATTGAAGGGAAAATACAAGGAACGCGTCCTCCTGGTAGATTACACATCAAATGGACAGACACGATCACAAAAGCGCTTGCAAAGTCAATGGCTGATTATAAACGGGAAGCTGCAAACCGGATAAAATGGAGAAGAAAAATTGAAGAGGCTGTAGCATGAAAATGGTCACGACATCCCTTAGGGGGATTACGACTGAAGATGAGATGATATATATATATATATATATATAAGAGGGCAGGTAATACGTCGAACATTTCATAATTGTAGATGTTTAGTGAAAAAGCAACCTTTTTCGGTGATAACACTGCAAAATATCTCTGAATAATTTTCGCCGATTTTCAAATAGCATATTTATTTATTTGGGATTTTATTAAGTTTAGCCATAACAGTAAAATTAAACGAGCTCTATTAATTAAATTACATTACTATACTAACATAAAAAAATAGAAAATTATAAAAAACTTTAAATATTTCTAGTGCAAAGAAGGTAGAAGAAATATTGACGGGAAATTTATTTTGAATAGATGTAAGTCATCGATAGGTTATAATATCGGAACATTAAAAAAGTATGCATTCGATATGGGTAATATAATTATTATCGAAGTATGCGAACAGAAGAGAGAAGATATTAATACATTGTTTATATATATATATATATAACTGAGAAGACGATTTACACCGAAACATATTCTGTAAATGGTAATAATAAATCCGCGAATTAGATTGTCTTCTACTCGGATATTTTGAAACTAGAGGATAGGATGAAGAGATTGGACTACGGAGGGCTCGCAATACTATTCATGTGTGTGTTTTATAGTGGACAGAAGATTTAAGAAAATCGTATACGCAAGAACAGTAAAATTATCAACAGTATGCGCTGCAAATCAGTAAATTCATTCTCGGATATACCAGAGTAACTGGAGATCCACGCGAATTCTACATATATTCCGAAGGTGTATAAGTTGACGAGCAAAGTTTAAATTGTATAAATTACAGAGAAAATATGAGAATTAAAATTCGAAAACTATAAGGCGGAGATATGGAATCAGTGGAGTAAATGTGAGCGATTTGCATGTAAGAGTGGTTTCATATTTCAGAAATAGGAGACGAAACTCTTTTCTGACATCCACGAAAGAAATACTAAAGGCAAGTTAATAAGTGTAGCATACTTTGATCCGTCTTTGGGTCAGTTGTTCTTTAACAATGTATTAAATATAGTATCTGCTCAGAAAGAAGTGCATAAGAAAGCACAGCGGTTAAGAGTGATTCTCCATGTATTATATGTATTAAAGAAAAGACAGAATTCCTATCCGGTGAACAGTATTTGCTCAAAAATTGATACCATAGGTATATTTTTTTAATAAATTCACTCAAAGAAAATTTACTCATTTTATGAGTGCGGTAAATATGAATACTGTTGGAAAATGAACGATAAGACAGATTAATAGGAAGAGAAATATGAAATGAGTTAAGTTTCTGGTAGAGTATATAGTGAGAGAGTGTGTAATATGAGCATTCAAAAAATGAGTGATCAGTATCTGCAATAATGTATGAATCGAAAGAATGGAAACAGTATGGTAAAAGTATAATGTTAATTTCGAATAAGCAGGCAAGAAGATGATTACTAGGTGATAAAATTACAAAGGAGTAATAAAAGAGCAGTAATATTAATTAACAACGGTAGGTGAAGAATATTTGCTACTTATGATTTATAAAGATAGGGGGTTGAACCATAAACAAGCTCAATATTGTTTATGGGATATTTTGATAGTAGGCAGCAGATTTAAGCAGTATACGTAAAGAGCTTAATATTGTTGCAGTAATTGGAAAGATAATTGACAAAAGAATTAACGATAATATCATGTAATAATTATATAATGATCTTGTTAATTGTATGTATTAATAGGAGAAGATAAATGTTAAAATGTGAAAATTTCAAAGCTGTAAGACGAATTCTAGGGTCAGAAAACATAATTACGTGGATAGGGATTAGATTATGTAATAAATATTTAAAATCAGGAATTATGATCAAATTACGATTAAGAAAATTAAGAAATAAGTTAACTCTCCTATTTGGAAATATGTAATGAAGAATTATCGGTTAAGACAAAACATCAATTTTAGAAAATATTGAGGAATGAATGATACGAGGATTCAGCGGCAGTTGTGAGAAACTATTGAGAATGGACTTATTCGCTAAATAATTTGGGCGCGTAGATAGAATTTTTGCTTTTACATCCAAAGCTGATATAAAAGTGCTAAAAAAGACATTCGGAGCTAACCGTAAACATAAATTCTGTAGAGCATTTGAACGAAAGAAGTATTAATTCGAAGCATTGTCATAACGAATAAAATATTTCTACAGAAGTATCGAAGGGGTTAACGTCACATGAAGAAAGTTACTAACGGATTCATACATTTAGATGCATTGTGATAAAGTAACTCTATGCGCGTGTGTCAGGTGAGTTCAAAGTCAAGAATAAAACGTATTGAACTCGGCTGAATGAAGTAAATTAATCTATATAAATATTACAATTATTAATTAGTGATATAATTTCAGGAAAATTGTACTCAAATTAAAATGTGTCTTCATTACCCCCAAACAATAACATCTTAACTACTATTATTAGTATTATTATTATTATGTACCGATAACGTAGATAGAGTGGCGATTATGATTACACGCTCGTTAATCCAGTTTTATGTTATCTTCGTTGGCCATTTTATAGTTTCCAAGAGATCATATTTAATTTTAAAATGTGTGTACGTTGGTGCTAATTTAATACGTGCGGTCAAGTACAGTAGTAGTTTTTTTAAGGTTAATGCCATTATTAATAAGTGTATATAGTACGTAATTCGTAGGCGTCATGAGATATTCCCACGTGATAACAAATTAAATAACCCTAGTGCGTCGAATGAATACAAAATATAATTAATAACCATTGTTGCTGTTACGTATTATGAAAACATTGAGACTGGACTTGCTACCGATGGGGGAACTGTGCGAAAATACGATTTCATAAAAAGGAAGCTACTGATTATAGTTCTTATCCAGGAAAATTGTTTTATATTTATCATTAAGTTATGTAATTTTTTATATATATATTATATATATATTATATATATATATATATATATATATATATATATATATATATATATATATTCGATCAAAGTACCTCGATTAACACCCATTCAAAAATAATTATTAGCTTTTGCCATTATTAATATCGTATCTTGTAGTGTAAACAACTTATTCATTCGTACGAATTGCATAAAATTATTCGAATTGCTTTTTTCCATTTTGTATCAATTTGATCTTTAATAAAATCCGAATATTTAAAAATTTAATATAATTTATTGTTAACCCTAAACCGAATAAAGGCCTAAAGTGGAATCATTTTCCGGTAAAATTGTAATTACTCCGGATGAATTTTCAATTTTTTGATTTTATCTTTTGTCGAATTAAAAATACTTTTTTTTTACTTTCATTCGACTCGTTAAGTTCAAAAAATTTAAATATATTTGCCAAAAAAAGTTATTAACTTTCGCTTCGATTTGCATTTTATTCTTTACTAGTGTAGTAAAATCATCTTGTTTAATGGTAAATGTGCGTTGTTAAATTTTTTAATATTCAATTTTGACGGCATTTTTATTAATTATCGACTTTTTGTAGGTTCATTTATTCTAAAGGTAATAGCACAAAATTAATTTATTAGGAGAAAAAAATGAACAATCTTCGACAAATTGATTTAAAATTATCAGCGTAGTTTTTTCCTCCACATTTACGAAAAATGAATATTTCTACATTAATACAGTAGTGAATAGCGAATATATATCTCGTAATAATTATTAATCATTAATTGGTCCTACTATATGTTCTGTATATATATATATATATATATATATATATATATATATATATATATATATATATATATATACAGGGATGGTACTTGTTTTTAAAACAATTATATTTAGGTTATAAAATAAAATAAATTAAGTAATAACTAAGAATGAGAAAATTAAATAATAACAACGGAATTATATGCGAGCGATATAATAATTGAATATTTATTATCTTTATATTTCCGAGTTGACAATAAATATACATTTTTTTAATACTAAAATTACAACTGGCCAGGTAGCTATCTAGCAATTGGACTGAAACACGAAGTAACTTGTTAGGGGTTAACATCAAACGATGGACCCCACTGAATTATAACATTTCTAAGCAAGATCAAACAATCGAGTACGTTTTAGCCGACAAACATCGAGACTGGTGTCGAGTAGATTAATTACCAATGAGTTTTCACGAGTCTCCAAACAACTTATTAACAGCGTGTTTGATCTCGTTTCTTACATATGCGATATCTCGACGCAAAGTATGATTAACGTACCGCGGTAACGATGCGGACAATAAATATTCGCTTAATTTCGATTGCTTTGTAACGTTCGATACGTATGTTAAAAATCTATAACTAAATAAATGAATAAATTAATAGCGTTAACAATTTGAAATTAAACTCTTACACACGTTATCTAAGAAATTAGGAAGACTTTTAATAGTTTAATATATACAACGACAATGCTATATAGCTGATAGTTCTACAAGATTTCTCTTTATGTCATAACTAGTGCATTCATACATTCGCACTAATACATACATTTTACACGCACGCTATTAATTCGTATTTATTTAATTAGTAACTGAATATGTTACTTTCTAATTGGATAACTTATTGAAAGATAAATTTTACCACGTATTTATACACGGATTAATAAAAAAAAGTCAGTACCCATAGCAAGACAGGCAACTATAACAAACCAATGTACCGCACCAAATACCTGAATTGAAGCTAGAAATGATGATATACTTTTTCAATGATATGGCTGTTATCGATGTTAGGTTCGTTCAATGGTAAACTTCATTAATGTTTTTTTTTTTCAGCATTGCAACCTGTCTCATCTATAGATTATTGAACTAAGATAATCTTCTTCGTCCAATTTTCCCTCTATTCTGGCATTACGTAACCACACTATTCTATTTTACTTCTTTCGACTAGGTCAAGTAGCCACATTATTTCCTTTCTCGTTGGAATTTTAGCTTTTCGCAAAGAAAATAAACGTTAGTGATTTTAACTAATTTCGTAATTAATTTTATACATGTACATATTACAGAAATTATTTAATCACGGTGAATAAAGATTTTTAAAAATAAATATACACGATAGATTAATATCATTTGAACCCAATTTTTTTTGTAATGCACAATTCATTATTGGATACGGTCTATTTAAAGATTATTTATACGGATATAAGCGTGTTCGACTGATTGGGTAATGTGTAACTTTATTAGGCGTGTATATATAAATATTTGTTTAAAGTATAAAACAATCCGTTCGAGATTCCATAAATTAAAATCTGTGTGTAATTCTTTTCATTTGTAGATTTTGCGCAACCACTACACAGCACAGATCTTAGAATGGCAGTATAAATAAAACGAATGAAATAAGTAATAATAAACGAGATCTGGCGATGTTTACAAATAGAAGCCGAAACATCAACGGTCGTTGAAAAATGTAAACATACTATATCGCGTTTAGATCGATTAACGCTGATGGTGAATTTAAAATAAGAAATCGGGAGCTTCTTAACAGTTTGGTTGTTCACTCACGTTCGCTAAGCGAATATACGAGAAAGATGGATTTCCAAATTAGCTACCCCGTTGTATTAACGAATTGTGACGGGGATGAATACGAGGAATCTGCTTGAGTTGTGCCTTTTAATTATTGTTTGTCGTTATTGTTTCCGTGGAATAATACTCATTTTCTAGAAATTAGTTCCGACAAATAATATTTAAGTCTAGTTTTACTGCGGGCAATTACTATGATTAAAACGTCGGTAATGAATGAACAGCTCCGAGATGAATTTTTATCTTTTGTTTTTTTTTTTAAATATTATTTTTTCTTTTTAAATCATTAACGTTCCTTTCGAATAAGAACAAAGGACGACAAATTTTCTTCCATTTATTAACGGTCATTAATGTTCGAAGAAATAAATCAACCTAGATAAATTATTTCAAAAATTGAAAAATAAATTAATTGTCGAGTGTTCCGGTATTACAAATTTAAGGAACGCTTAGGATATTTCGGATAATGAATTGAAATTTCGACGAATATAAACTAAATTACTAAAAGCGTCGAATAAGAATAAACTTTGTATATTCGTCCCGTATTCGAAGTCTATTCGATTTTAATTATGTCACAAAACGCCGAACGAAAATCCTATCGTCTCGATAATTTTTCAAAAATAAATTTTATTTAATTTTTAAATTTAATTTTAAATCAAAATGAAAAAATAATAGTTCGAACGTTAAATCAAATAGCTAGCCGAAACGATTTTAACACATTTAAATTCACCCTTAAAATTAACTACGTTAATGTTTAAATCGCGTTGAAATAAGTTTCTTTCCAGTTATTTACGACGAGGAACGCAGAAAAAAATATATAAAGATGGAAAATTACGCGTTAAAACGAATTAAATCGCAATTTAAAAATTAATAATTAACTCGTTATTATTTATTTTTTTATTGTTTTTATTTTTTTAATTATTCGCGTTCGCATCAACCGTTGGGTTATTATCTACTTTCATGTACATTTTACATTGATTAGTTTAGATTGTTTTAAACATTCAGTTATCGTAATTGAGTTAGCTTCTTCATATTGACCATGTTCGGTAATCTGTAATCTTTGGCATATTGGAAGATATTTCTTGCAGCTTGCGATTATTTGGTTTATTGTTGAATGACTCATTGCACCCTCCGCATGTAAGTCGTTTTGTTTTTCACCTAATATAAAATCACGAGTTAACCCGTTACATCTAATTCGAAATAGAGCCATTGTCACTTGTTAGCAACTTGTTAATGTCTCTTCAAATTATTATAATCGATTAGTTTGTAGGGGCATTGATCGCGCAAATTTTGAAATATATTTTCGACTTTTGGAAGTGTATCTTCGGCTTAAATTGGCTGTTCTTTGTTAAAAGGTCTCCAGCTTCGTTCTCTGGACATGTACTGAAATCCAGATTTTTGTTTCTACGACAGGTACAGACTTAGGTTAAATGTATTTAGTGAATTAGTATATGATTGGACGAAATGTTTTTCTTATTTTTTAACAAGATGGGATGGTACCCCGATACAGTTTATACGAAAGCACTCCATCGATAACAGCATATTTTACATGACTAATCTGACTAAAAATAAAAATAGTAACTTTTAAAATAGTATAAAAATTGATCTTAAGATAAATTACATCACGCTGTCTTTGTTAAAACGGAAAACAATAAATTTACACCGAAACGTTGGTAGTAACCGGAAACCAAAAACTTTGCAGGATACGAAGTAATATTTTTTTTTTACAACTAGTCCTTCTGGACTACCCAGTAATTTTTATATAAGAAAGATATATAACGTGAAGATTATCCATCCAGTGACAGAAGTCCCAGAAGAAATGATTAAAATGGTAGTTAAATAATATCATAAGGCCTATTCCGTTTCAGCCTTCTTGTGTTATATAAGTTGTCTAATATAATAATTGCTTCCTGCCTATGTAATCTGTCTTCGTGACGAAGTTCATATCGTCTAATTTCTGCAATTACAGTAGGAACGTTTAGGTCTCTATGCAAGTCGTCGTTTCTTATGAGCCAGGGCGCATTCGTTATTATACGAAGTGGCATCTTTGAATTATTTTGACGTGAGTGGTTTTCGCACAACCCCATAACTGAGCGCCATAGCACCAAGTTGATTTGATAATCGCTTTATAGATTAACAATTTGTTGTCTATCGTTAACGTCAAGTTTCTTCCAATAAACCAATACGTGGAAGATATTAATCGATTAATCTCTTTCTTTTTCAGCAATGATGTGCTGTTTCCACGTAAGTCTCTGATCAAGTACCTTGCCTAAATATTCGATTTCATGCATTATTGGTACTTGATTATAGTTTATTGTAACTGGACCACTATTTTTTTTCTTTTTGTGAATATTACGTGAGCTGATTTGTTTTTATTTATGCTTATTTCCCACTTTTTTGTCCAGTTATATATCTGATCCAGGGAATTCTGCAAGTTTATAGCGGCAACGTTTCTAACACAGCGGTATCATATGCAAAAATAGCAGTTATTTTTTTTGTAGCCGAGAAATCAGCTGTATAAAGTATGTAAAACAGCCGTCCCAAAATACTGGCCTGAGGGACACCGACATGTACCGGGAGGGTATAATTTGAATTCTTCTTCCTAAACTTTTACTTCGAAAAATCGTTTAAGTAAGCAGAAATTAGCTTCTACATTTTTTTAATTCTATAAAGCAGTCCTTCGTGTCTGACCTTGTCAAAGGCTCGAGAAATATTTAAAAATACTGCCGAACAAAATCGTTTCTCTTCGAAATCATCTTCTATTTTTATTGGCAATTCTGTGAACTTGATCAAGGGTAGAATGTTTGATTCTAAAAACAAATTGATGATCCGGTATCGATTTCTGTTGATCAATAATCGTCATTATCCTTTTCATAAATAAGTTTTCGAATACTTTGGATAACACAGGCGTTAGCGATATTTGCAGGCTTGCCAGGTTTAAGGACCATAATTGTTTGAGCCATCTTCCATTGAATCGGCACATGCTTCAGTCTGAATATAGCATTAAAGATATAAGTAATGAACAATATTCCTTTTCTCGGTAGCTCTTTCCTTTTTATAGCCATGCACTTCCTTAGGGGATACAGATTTAATGCCGAACTGCCATGCATTATCGTTGTCTTCTTCCCTATGTTTGGTCTAACTTTCACTATCGCTATTGCTGGATTTAGAAAGTTGTCGTTTAATGTTAAAAAGAATTTCAAGATTTTTGTAACTAGCGGGGCTACAGAAAAATGGGTAATACTAGCATCGTCGATTGTTTTGACAACACAGTTGTTTCAATATTGTTTAATTGTTTTTGACGCACATTATCATTACTAGAATTACGACGTTGGCTTAGACGACGCAGGAGTAGGTGATATAATGTTATATTAGCATAGGCACGCACAACATGTGTGCTGGTACGTAAAAACACCGTAGAAAAATATCAACATAAAAATTATTTTCACCACTGATGTTTAGACAAATTAAAATTTGGAATAATCTCACCGGGTTTCTGTATGTAAACGTGTTTAAGATATAAAACAGGTCCGATTTTTGCCCGGTGGAAAGCAGGATATACGATAAAACCAAGAACAGGCGAACAAAGAAGATATTTAATTACCGCGGATTGCTAGTTACAAATAACTGTGGACTGTGGACGTGAAAAACAAATGCACACGCGTCTTACGATGGCATACAATGACGAAAATGGGAGAAATATTAGCGTAACGAAAAGCATAAAATTGGTCAAGCCGTTGATCTTTTCAATTGCAACATATGCGTCAGAAGAACAGGATATACGTGAAAACGCTTCGGATATCGTGTACTGCATATAGAACCAACAGCTCAGTTTTAGACGAACTGAAAATAGAGAAACTAGATTGTCGACTGAATTAAATAAAAACGTAACAAGATATTTTAGTCACCACATATCGAGGAAAACAAACTCGATAGAAAGAATCATTATTCAGAGCAATATAAACGGAATTCAATTTAGCCGGATGTATCCAATTCTTTAATTATCGTGAAGTCGACCTGAGACATGGCCACCACGCCTCGGTTGATGATTTTACAGATCTTAAAAATATTTTTCAGGAGCATGCTCATTTGCAAACAAATATGTGACTGACGTATAAAAACTATATATTATATATGAGAGCGTGTTTGTGTGCAATGTATCATGAAAATATAGAGATATAGTGAACTTACGAAATACCATACGGCGGTTCATTCATTACTTTAGATATATTTATAATGTACACTTCGTAATGGTAACAACATTCAATCATATGTCATCCGACGGAACAATTATATAAACGTCTATACAAGTGCATCAAGACTAACGAAATATAAGATTGATAAAATCAGAGCTCAATAATGGTCATGCGAGTAAAAAGTCCGTGCCGGGAAAAGAAAAAAAAATATTTGTACACGTATATATTTTTATAGCGTGTATTTAAATGCTCGGGGATGTAATAAATTAACTTCACTTACAATGAAATTCAGCAAACAAATAGTACCGATACTATTAAGGATTTCCGAAATTATCGGTAATTTTCAAAAATTATTCCAATTTTAGAAATCGTAGAAAATTATAATAATCAATGACGAAAATATGTTTTTTAAGAGATGTCAAAGATGCATAAGTCACGGCTGTCCATATTCTCGTACTTTAAAATAGTTACTTATTATCACCAATTAATCCTATCGACTTCTTTTTTTAAGAAGTAGCTTTATTTCATAATGATATACACATAACAATATTCATAAAGTTAATTTATACCTTAACAGGTTAACTTATATAGTAGTACTAAAACTAGAAAATTAATGAGACAAATGTTAAGCTACAGGAAAAATAAACAAAAACCTGCGAGGAAATAAATAAAATACGGTGAAAGAAAAACAAAAATATATAGATATGCACATATATACACATACATATACACATGCAAATACATATGCACACATACCATATTAACTACACAAAATAAATAATTGACATACTTCTATGTCCAATGAAAAAGTTCCGTTCATCATTCAAAACGGCTCATGCAACGAATTATTTCTATTAACTTTTGTATTAAGAATTTTGTGCCGTTTCATTGCACGCGCAACGTGCGTTTAAAAAAAATGTCATCTGATTTTTAATCGCAATAAAAAATAAAGTATACGATCCGGTAAATTTATTTATTGAAAGGAAAATTTTTGTCCACAGTGTTAAAAAATTTCGTGACAAATGTACGATTTGTCTATTGACTGGTAATAGAATAATACAGAAGCCTACGAACTTTTTTTATGAAGGTGCAGCTGAATCCGATATATATATATATATGTAAAATATGTGTATATGTATGAAGATTTTAACCGCCTGTTATAATAAATGCAAATGAGTTTTCGGACGCGAAGAAGAATTGTTATTTGTTGGCGTCGAAAAGAAGTCTGGTCTTAGGAAGAGTACACAAGATAACAGACCGGAACAGGTGGTCGCTTTGTCGCTGTTGGAAGTAGTAATAGTAGTACACGTGGGTAGCTTTAGTTAATAATCGGTAGCAGAAGTCTTACCTTTTAATCGTTTATAGGACATAACAACGGCAGCTTTGTAAAATCCACCATCTTAATTCTAGATAAAATCGGATCATCAATTTTGAAACGTAGTCAAGATTGTATAAAATATATACACATATACAAAAGCAACATAGGAAAAAATTTATGATAAATCCGGACAGTTGTGACCTTGAACTTTAACATTAACGCGAACGAATCGGATTTTGATAATTTCGGTAGTAGCTGTTTTTTTTTTTAGAAATAAACTCGTGTGGTAGAAAAAATTTTGAGGTTTGTGATTCCTCGAAATTTATCTAAATATATTTATAAAAAAAAAATACGCATAACGCGTTCGTGGAGGGATATATCTAATTTTTCCCGGTATCCGAAGATATTTGTTTCAAACTGGAATTGTGTATTAAAGAGAAAAGTATGTCGAAGAAACTAATTCACGTTAATTCAAGATTATTCTCGAATATGTTAAATATTAAAGAGATTAAACGTCGGACACGCTACTTTTCCAATATATTTCGGAAAGACTACATTATTATTTCTAAGCGGTATAGTAAAGAATTATAAAAAAGGTGTGTAACTTATTAGGAATTATGTCCTTAAAAGGCAGATCGAACGAACACGAAATGTTTTAATCGCGAAGAACACGGTGTGTATTCTGGAGCAAGGTAAGCTTAAATCTAAATAGTATTGAAACTTGCCGACTACAGAAAGAACCTGTGCGCTGTGCATAAGTTTAGTAATTTCTCACTTTAGTCGCGGACAAACATCTAATAAGAATTCATGAATTTTCGCGCCGATTATGTCCTCGTCCAACCTCCCTAGGTACTTGTCAATAATTATTTAAGAAGTTTTTAAACGATTTTGTCGGATTACTTCCTAGTAAGTCGAGCCTAATTCACCAACCTGCTTGTGGTTTCTGATCATTAATTAGATATAAACACATAGAACAGATCGCGCAAGCTGCTGAAGTCTTTATTAGTAATTCTAAGAATAAATTTTCGTTGTTTTTTTTTTCAGTCGACCCGAATGAGAACTCTTCGAACTAGATGGCGGCATCATATCAATATAAGGCCCGAATCAGATTGGTGTATAGAATATTGCCTACCACGATTTAGTCACATTTGACGATTCCCATAACTGGGAATAAAAGCCAAATTTTCATCCGTCCTGACTCCTAGATATGAGTATATGTCAGACTGAGTTTTCAGACATTAGAGATAGACCGCTAACCTAAACAATGAGGAACAAACCTGAATTGCCGACCGAAGTCACCGACAAATTCTTGCAGATATTTCGAAACTATTCCAATTTGTTTATAATAAAAAAAAATTAAATAGTTACTAATAGATTTACATGGTTTGTTCACTCTTTGGCGCACTATTGATAGATAGTGATGAACGATTTTGGTCGCGTTTATTTTCTATTGCTGGTATATGTGTAGTTCTCGATATTTTAATCGTTTTATTACACACTTATCTTTTTTATTATTATTATTATTATTTTAATAGAGGTCGCTCAGGTTTCTCGACCGACTACCAACCGACAATGATAAAATATACGTAAATCTACTAATAATATAAATATTCTATAAAAAAAGATGAATGTCGACGCACGTTATTATTGGGCTTTCCGTTAGTTTACGTGTAAGTCTGATGAGGGAAGTAAGACGTTTTCGTTGATATTTGTTGTCGCAATGAAGCTGTTAACATTCAATGTTTAATTGTTAATGTTTAATCCACGCTACTTCATGTATTTTGTTTGTGCGAGGGGAGTACTTATCTATAAGCTGTAATTAAATTTAATCTTTTCAGAAAATAAATTTGACAAGAAATCGATTCACCTCTATTCAACGTTATTACGAGCTTATTTAACGGCCGAGATTTTCGAAGATTTTTGAAAAAATTTCATTAATTTTTAAAACTTAAAAAAAAAATAGAAAACTGTCGAATTACGAGAACGCGGCGCCCATTCAAAATTAATATAACAGTTGTCGAACATAAATTTCGTTCATATCGTTTCATAATTTTACAAAAATTCCCAAACATCTCGATGCCCATCGAATGTAATTAACGTAGTATATAGGCAAGAATAGATAATTTCTCTTTTTTCGAAAATTATTACATTATTCGATTTTTAAGAAACGGTTGTATTTTTTTCATATAGTAAATATGCAACCTGGCGTATATGGCGATGGAAGTATTTTCATGTGTGTAGTCGCCGTCCACCGATGACGGTTCGAACTACTTTTAGTGATCAGTTAAAACCTGAAGGGAAGATTAAGTCTAACCTACTCGCTGTTATCTAATAAATTAATGTTCAATAGATTACTAAATTTTCCCAGCACATTCCCGAATTATTATTACGAGTATACCAACAGAATGCTGTAAAAACATTTTATCGAAGGCGTCGTATAATTTTTATATTTGAAGCATAGATTGGACAGATCCCCTATCAAATTTTCAGCACTATGGATTAGAAATATCCTCCGAACTAGTAGCCAGGCGCCGAGTCCCTAAAAATTGATTCCTTTGACATTATTATATCGTGTAACCCTTTCTGCGATCAATATTCCAGAAATTTTAAAGTTTCTTCATCCATATCGGAATATAATTTGTCTGCATCGAAGGTGCCAAATAGGTCGCACTTGAATAAATGTTCGTTATTCCGCATCAAGATTAGTATCGATTTTCTTCCACCATTCTTTACATTTGTTTAAGTTGCACTCGTTCGTGACACTTCACTTTTTATTCTATTTAGAAATTTAAATCGCATCCTGTTGAAAGAAATTCCGTTACGTTACTAGCGCTTTGAGTCCTCCAAGCTTTTAGTCTTTCACACTTTGTCGAGTTTTCCAACTGTTCCTAAAAGGCTACGTCATGATTTTAATCTTCCGTTAGCAAGACCTGAATAGTTATGTAGTGGGTAGCGTTCATTGTTCGTTATTTTGTTTTGCTGCTACATTGCGTCTAATGTCAAGTGGTGCAATTCCACTGTATTCTAAGTAGCCTGTAATTATTCTACATATTTCGTTCAGAGCAACATTTACTTCGCATGTGCCGAACGGCTACTTGACCTACTGCTGGGTAGTAAGATTTTCGTGCTGATATTTGCAGGACGTGTGGTTTTGTTGCCCATTTAGTGTTTATTAAGTTCCGAGTGATATTATTTCTCGTTATTATTTTCATTTTTTTTTTCTTTCACAATGTTTTCTAAATTGCTTTGTCTAATGTAACTCCTAAATACTTACGGTTGTCGGCGTGACTGAGCTTCGTATCGCGGCGTTTAGCCTTAACTTGAATGTTTTTATTAAATTCGGTTTTAGCATTGGTTAGAAATGTAACATTTATCAAGATCCTCGATCGTTTTATTAAGAGTTAGTTCTACAGCCTCTAATATGTTATTTTGTTGAAATGATGATACGTATCGAAGTAGAAAGAAATGTTACGAAAAGTTCAAGTAATTTCGTGAAATTTAATTATTTTTTCGTATATTTAAATAATTGTGTAAGTTAATTTACATTTTTTTTTTTTTATAAATCATTCCGAAATATGGATATGTTTGTGAAAAGAAACACGCGCACGAATTTGCTGCATTCGGTACAAAATCGAGTATGAATATTTTATATAATTCTACCTTTAGTGTGCTTACATTTTGTTTTTTTTATTAATGTAAAGTAATGAAATGGATTGAGAACATTTGTTCGAAAATATCAGTGTCTGAAATCTTGTGATTTTCCTATAGGATTTCTATTTCAATTTTACAAATTTTCCTATGTATGTATATATATATATAGAGAGAGAGAGAGAAATATGGCTAAATTTAGAGTTCAAATAATAAAGTGTTACAGTACATACCCTGAATAACATTTTACGATTCAAGATTTCCCGAAGAAAAAAAATTACATCAAAGGTGCTTTTTCTATATTGTTTTTCTATTGAATAATAATAATAAAAAAGAAAATATAGGAGTGGCAAAGAAAGAATTGCACCCCAGTCGTTCGTTTGTTAGCATAAGACGTAGTAGACGAATTGTGAAAAATTCTGCCAAGAAAAAGAATGAATTTAAAATTATCAATTCAAAGTTCAGAAACTTTCGATAGGTCGGTTATTTATTTCGTTCGTTTAGCTTTTACCCTATCATTTTTAACAAAAAAAACTTTGAACTTTTTTTATTTTTCTCGTTTACTTCTTAATTGCGCACACAAACGAATGCAAATATTTGATCTCGACGAAATTCTTTTCCGTAGTATGTTTTAATAAATTGTTTTCGGACACACGAGTAAAATATACTTTGTGTGTGTGTGTGTATCGAAGACATTCGATAAATCTTATAACCAAGTTGCTGAATTTGTTACTGGAAAAAGTTTAAAGAATGTTCAAAAAACTTAATCCATTAAACATTTGAAGTCGCCCATGTAAACAAACACACGTATACATTATATATATATATATATATGTGTGTGTGTGTGTGTGTGTGGAAATCATGTTGCGCGTATTTTCTGTGCGTATTTTTATTCGATGTAATCATTATAGGAAATCCCCTCTCTAACTCGGCTATCAGAACCTTTGATCCTTAAATCACGTTAATGATTTTATTACGACTATTAAAGTCGGAAGGTTGGGAAGTGTCGTGTTAAATGTTCCTTATGGTACGTACAAATTCGAATCTATCCAGCCCAATATGACCCGTATCGCTTGACTTTATAAACTCAATATTCGTGTCAAATGCTACACGATACGTAAGTTTATGGTCGCAATACGTAAACTGCGTCTTGATTTACACTAATCGGTTTCCCTATTTAAAAACACGTCTTTCAACATTCTGTTCTCATCCATTCATATATTGGCGATCCTGCCTTCTTCTGATATTCGCACTATCGTTCTGGCTAAATTGGACCCTATAACCAATCGGTCTACTTATATATATATATATATTCCAGTCAAAATTTATCTTTCGAAATGTTCGTTTATAATATTACAACATTGTAAGTAGAATATTTTTTTTTTTAATGGGGGTGCCTTTACAGCCTACCCAACGTGATACTGTGGCGACTATTTACACCTTAATCAAGCATGCTGACTTCTCTAAAAACGTCGCTATATGGGGGAACAATTGTAGGTTATCCAGATGTAAAAGGGACGATACATTATACGGAGGTGTAATACTCGAAGAATGCAACAAGATAAGGTAAAGCTCCGAGCGCAACGGTGCTACAGCAGAACATTCAAAAAAGACATGATCGGGGCTGCAGACTACCTGTTCAGAATGGAGGGGACAGAACGGACTTTCTCTAAGCTGCATACGGAAAAGACGGTCAGGCAACAAATGATGTCTAAATCGCAATCTGCTAATGAGTACAATTCCCTTACCACTAATCTTTTTAAAAAGATAGAACCACGGGAGTTTGGGAAGAGACGGCTGGAGGTGATAGTAATAAGTCAGAGGTGATTGACTAATGCTCTTAGTATACATTAGCTCCCATTGATCCCTATGCTCTAGCTGAATAAAGTGAATGATATCTTTGTGAGTTATTAAGGAGACCTCTACACCACTAGACGACGCGTCTTTAGCCAATGAGTCAACAAATTCGTTGTCTGGAGTACCTCTATGACCCGGTATCCACAAGAAAGACACAGATATTCCCACACATTCCAAATTATTAAGTTTTAGCAAAACTAAACCAATTAATGTATCTGACACGCTACGTTTATTGTCGACAGCCGTCACTACGCTTTTGGAATCGGTAATAATAAGGTAATTTCCGCGGAGATTTAAGTCCGGTAGAATTGACAAGGCTTGTAGTACTACTACACATTTTGCAGTAAATACTGAACATTCTTGCCATAATTTGTACATGTTACTAATATTGAGAGCTGGAATGAACCCTGCTGCTCCCGTTCCTCGAGTTGACTTGGATCCATCCGTGTAAACAAGGATGTGTAGTGGGAACATTTCTGAGATAATACTATTGAAAGTGGCTCGGATTAGTGTAGGAGGATACAGACTACAGTTTTCAGGTAAAAAGGATGAATTTTGTTTGTTGAAGAAGTAAAAATATGGTACCATAAATTGAAAAGAAGCTTGCATGCACGTGAGACGTACACGAAACTACTCCAACCTTGTTATAACGGAACAGAGCAGGGGCATTTTTCTATTTTAAAAACGCCAGTTAGAATGGATATGACTGAACATGTTAAACAAAGGGAAACGATCATTATTCATTCTACATATCAACAGTTTCTGGGCTAAATAACTCCGTCTAAGTTGTAAGGGTGGAACTTTGCACTCTGCCATTAGTGCTGATACCGGAGTGCTTTTAACACCACCAATACACAGCCTAATGCATTCATTTTGCACACGGTCCAATTTGCCTAACAATACTGTTGACGTGGTTCCATAAAACATGGAACCATATTCCAGTTTAGATCGGATTAGTGATTTGAAGAGTAGTAATAGAATAAAAGGGTCACCACCCCATCGTGTATTATGCAAAATACGTAAAATGTTAATAGTGCGATTGATAGTTGTTAATAGTTTATCAATATGTGGGCGCCATGTTAATCGAGAATCCAGAATAATTCCTAAATAGCGAAATGATGAGCAGAAAGGAATAGCGCCCCTTTCCGTTATAATGAAAAGGTTATTTGGGTCGTATCGGCGACATGAAAAAACTACTGCTGCATACTTTTCAACACTAAGATTTAACTTTAAGTCAGAAAGACAATGTTCTATTGTAGCGACATCAGCATTAATATTGGACATGGCAACAGAAAAGCTCGAATTTGATGTAAACACAGCGATATCATCTGCATAGAGTAAAATCCTAGAGCGCATGTGGAGCTGCGACAAATTTAAAATATAAAGATTAAAAAAGATCGGGCTTAGAGAAGACCCCTGGGGTAAACCTTTGTATACTGTACGTTGATAATTAACGAACCTTGTACTTAATGATATACAACGCTGCAGAAATAATCTACAAATAAAGTGGCAACAGTGGTCAGGAACACCTATGGATAATAACTTACACTGCAAGATAGGCAAATGGACACTACCATAAGCATCCATTATATCTAGAAAAACAGTAATGTTAAAATGTTTTTCAATAAGACTATTGTATATATTGCCTAGCAGGTAACCCACGCAGTCCAAAGTGCTCGTATTACTGCGGAAGCCGTACATATTAGGAGGAAGGATTTGATTGTGTTCTAACCACCCATTAAGACGTAACGTTAAAACTAATTCACATATCTCCCTGAAACAAGAGGCCAAAGAAATAGGTCAAATTTTCCATTTTTCTTAGGGATGGGAACAACAACAAATACCATCCAAGAATTGGGGATCAATTTGGACTGCCAAACTTTATTAAGAATGTCCACAAAGAGTGTGAAAAAGTTATTCGGTAGTTTCTGTAGTACTTCGAAAGACACGCCATCATGACCAGGTGCAGTCGATTTTTTGTTTCCTAAGACATAAGCAACTTCATTCTTAGTAAAGGGAGAATCTAAAAAGTGATTAGAAGGCCTACTGAGAGGTTGCATGACCTCTTCCAGTTCAGGTACATGAGAAGGGGCCATTGTTTCGATGAAGGAATACATATCATCACTTAATTGATTAACCCTGCTATAGGTGGAACATCTGAAGGTTTTTGATAACCCCCACACCTTTGAAATTGGGGTTTGCCGATTAAACTGTGTACACAGCTCTTGCCATGCTTTCCTTTTTGCTAGAGAATAAGTTATATAAATACGACGCATAGGTAAATAAACCAATATGGAACCCCGATAAAAGAGGTAACCAAATAAAAAAATATTATTTAATTAATACAATTACTCTGTTCGAAATTACTGATTAGAAATACTTTTAAAAATTTTGCACTTTCTTATTTTTATATATATATATATATATATATATATATATATATATATATATATATATACATTTTTAAATATTTAAATTCATTACCTACAAAGATTTTTGTTGTTTTTTTGGATACAATTTTCAAAATGTATATATAAATTATATATGTAATACAATGTATATATGTATATATTTCATTTAACTGTTCTTCAGTTATCTATTGCCGATAAAAACTTGAAATATAGCTGGTTGCGTGTTGCACGCGATACTTTTCTACCAAGTAGATAAAATTTGCTATAAAACTACAGTAAATAAAAATCGCGTATATCAAATATCATTAATTTCGTCGTACGTTTGTTACCGTTGTTGTAAAACGATGAGAAAAAGAAATAGGCGAACGAATTGCTATATAATTTTTTTTTAAATTTAAAATTAAAAATTAAGTAAAAATGGAAATACTTTTATACCGTATCGCGATGTACGAATATTTTTTAATCAATACACAGTCTAGTTTCACTTGTTACGGTAACCAGTGAAACAAGTAGACTATTTTTTGATTTAAAAATATATATATGTTATGAAATTATTTTCATTTTTATTTAATTTTTAATTAAACTATAAATATGTACCACCAAGTGAGCACTGCAGAAATATTTTCTGGGATATAACCGTTTTTGACTTTAGCGACGAATTAAATCGCGCACGCGTATGTCTGTCTAACGACCTACGGAAGATTACGAGGCGAATATAATTACGGAAAAAATAAAATTTATCAAAATGAATTTGTTAATGATTTGAATTTATTTCTGATTATTATTTTAAATTTGAAATCATTTTCGGTTTTCCTCTGTTATGTGTATTTTTTTAAAAATTATTCTGCTATATACCTATTTTTTTTTCGTTCTCGGTATAAATATTTACAAATATTTTGCTACAAATCGGTCTTACGAGTGAGATTTGAAACATTTAATTTTAATCAAGAACGAATCTCTTTCACTAAAATAATAGTTTATTCGACACATCAACGTTTGTAATAACTAGCGTCAAAATATTCTAAAATAAATACTCATTACACACACACACACGTATATACATGCCATATGTATTTTGTATATATATATATTTATATATATATTTATATATATATATGTAGTATATATAACGCTACCTGCATTAAATTATTTCCTATTTTTAAAAATAATTAATTGGCGCTGTCTTATGTTACTTTTTTTTTGTCGTATTATTTCAATCTGAAGTTTTTTCGTGTAATGATTTATTTTCATGAGGTGAGTAAATGAATTGGTCTTCGAAATAAATCGTTGTCGTTGTTATACAAAAACCGATTAAAAATACTATAATGGAAATTATATACATATAACGGGTTAAATTTCGAAATCAATAAACGGGTATTAGGATGGAAATTTTTTGGATCCTAGTACGTGGAAGTTTACGATCTTATATATTTAAAAAAAAAAATGTTTAACGAAATCCGATGCTTTTCCAGGAAGTCAATTTCTAGAATCGACAGAATTAATTTAATTAAAAATTTACAAATACTTTTATACCGCATCAAAACATTCGTATTTAATCAAAATCGTCTACTAGTTTCACTGGTTATAGTATCATCAGAACTAAATAAAAACCGGTAAAAATTAACAACAAGAAATAAACTTAACCTTCGAAAAACAAATGAACCGGTCAGGGAAAAATGGTGCAAGGAAAGCAAGTGGAAAGATGAAGACGAATGACGAGACCAGTTGACAAACTAGTCCACCAGTGTTTGATTTGAAATAATAAATGTGTTTTATATATATATATATATATATATATATATATATATATGTATCTATGTATGTAAGGAAAATTTGATGTTTTCTATAGGTGCAGAACAATTAATAAGCAAATATTAATCTGAAAATGGGGAATCTTTGGACGCAATCCATTTTTTTGGGGATGTTTATTTTCGAAGATTGCGGTGCTTTTGATTTTGATCATAAAGTACATACTCGTAGAGCTTTCGAACCATATAGCTCAATAGTACGTCTAAAATTATCAAAGAATCTGAGTGTTTTATCGTTCAAAATTCATCGGACATAAACAATTTTGGCGCGATTACATTCGGTTGGGCCGTGTTATGATGTTGCTTAGCAAATGTTTAATTGGTTGATAGTGATTCTATCCACTCGATATTTACGTATTTTTCGATTTCTTTCTGTAGTGTGGTCGGATTTCGGATGAGGATTGAAAATCAAAATTGGTCAAAGTCAATGATTATCAAAGTATTGTCACTTGTGGAAGTTGCATGCGACGAAAAATCTCTTCTTACGTAAATCCCTCCAAAAGCGAAAACCCTAGTCATTGCGTATACATATATTTATTAATTAAAAATATGTATTCCATAAGGATAACGAGTTTTTGTTTCTTTTTGGTGCCGAGGTTTTAGAAGAAATTAGTTCTGTAAAAAAATAAAACCCTCCTAATTAGTTAAAATGAAAATATGACCACGAAGTTGTGACGATATGAAGCGGGAACTTATGTTCCCCGCTTAAATTGTTCAACGATGGCATTTAAGGTTTTAATTTAATGAAAATTCCCACGTGAGTCTTCCGTGTTCTCGTTTTGAGGGTAAGATTTTATCTTCACGTGTTATCGGTAAAATCTTTTTATTTATTTTTTTATTAAAAAACAAAAAAAACTAGGATGATGTTTTGTGATTTATATATATATTAACCGTATGTTGGCTATGTAAAATGTGTGCACGCACTATCCGTCCCATCAACACAAGAACATCCTAAATTAATTACTTCGTTATGTAAGAAGTAGAATAAATAACCCGTTGTTAATCCCCTGTAACTGGAATACACAACGCTCATATATATGTATGTACACGAATATACTATTTAATTTTTTTTGTTTTCGAAAAGTACGTCGTATCAAAGTAGTCTAAGTTTTTGTTATTATTATTATTATTATTATTATTAAAAAAGAGGGAAAATTGCACTAATTCAATTCTTTTATTTATATATATATATATATATATATATATATATATATATATATATATATATATATATATATATATATATATATATATATATATATATATATATATATAGTAAAATGTTCATATTTTTTCAAAATATCGGTTAAAGCGGGTCGTTTTAATTTTATAGTTGAAAGTTCCTTTTATGTAGACATCGCTGTAAAATATAAACTTTATCGAGGTATTAAAAATTAGAAATAATAAAAATTAAGAAATTAAAATAATTTATCGAAACACGTTAATGAACATTTGACGATGTTTAAGATCACATTATGAATATACCTTTAGTTTTTAATATATTTACAGCGGAAAATTGGTAGATTTTTATAAAGATACCTGTCGACGGGCACCCCGCAGTCTCGAACTATGTTAAATATTAGTTTTTACTAGTTATGTATTTTTAATATATCTTATCTTCTTTCGCGTTATTATAGATAATTTATTTATTATTAATTTATTTTAACTTGAAAAAAGCGTAATTGCCGAAAAGCTTCGTTATTAATTATTTTAATAAATCAGCGATTTTTATTAATAATTTTATTATTTATTTTGTATGTAAACACTCTAGCTTTATCAACGTCTAGATTTACTAAGATACTAGAACAAATAATCTCACTTTTCTTCTTTATAAATTATGACGATAAATTTTTATCGAGAAAATTTTACCACATATTAAAAATATCCCTGTGTTTATTAATTACGTGTATTTTGATCATTAACGAATCTACGTTTATAATTTTTTTTAATGTATTTTAATAATAATAACTGATTTATAAAGTATACAGTAAGGCGTATGTCGATCAGTTTATTAATAAAGCGCTAGTTTGTTATTTCCGACAACAGCGATAATCTTTGATTCGTGTTAAGGGAATTATTATCAGCCGGTCACAGCCGTTCGTTTCTTCATTATTGTTCCTTACGCCTGAAATGAATTCGTTATCTCTTTTCATCGGTTATCTATAACATATCGACTACTATCCTTATCTTCGTACGTTGACGGAAATTTTCACTTTGACAGAACGGATATTTTTTTATTTGAAAAAAAAAAAAAAAGGAAAAAGACGAAATTTATATCGAATTTGCGCTGATTTAGAATGTCGTGTTTATTCGCTTGTTTACGTCTTTATTTTTTTCGTCGATGTAAATACTTAAATATTCAGAGGTCTTAAGCCATCGATAAATTTACCATCTATAGATAGTATATTTCGTATTTATCTATAAATATAAAACTACATTTCGTATTTCGAATGTAATCTCGATTTATAAGGGCAATCATTTTTATACGCGTATTTCATATAATTAGCAACGAGTAACAAGACGACATTCAAAAGTCAGTTGGAGTTAAATGGATGAACTGCGCTTGGGACCGAGTACAATGGAAAAGGAAAGGGAACGCTTACATCCAGCAGTGGATAGAAATAAGCGAATCGTAATCGTGAATATTGAAAATATCCGAAACGTAAAATAGTCGAATTCTTCGTTAGAATTTCGAATTTAAGTCTGTTATCATTGTCACGCTTGCGTTTTTCGTAACACTATGTCCATCTGAAAACGCGAATTAGTTTGGATATTCCCCGTCTATTCGAATATATTTTAAATTCCAATTCACTTTTCTCAATACGTCTTCTTATGTAAACAATTTCGGTGAGACTCTTCTTTATTGAAATCTGCTAACATTTTCTTCTTCCGTAGATTCATTGTAGCACGGCTATAAATGTTCCGAATGTATCTCGATACATTTGTCGTCGATTTCGATGTAAAGCTGACGAATTTATTACTTTGCAGACGTTTAATCGAATACGTTCTCGTGTTATATCGAAGGTCGAGTATAATTCTGTATCGTATTCGTCGTATTTTTATAATAACGATGTAATTTTTAAATACCCGCGTTAAATTTTAATTTTCACTCGATTAATATATAAAATTATGCGTTGAAAGTTTAAAATTCGGGAATAAAAGTGACACCGACAGTGAAAACTATCGTCGTTAATCGATTGGCACATTTAATTTATATAGAATTACATTCATGGCTTTCATGATGCTGTCCATACTTCACGCATCTGCTCGGCATGTTACAGTTCAACGAAACATGACCGTAAAGCTGACAACTATAGCATTGTAACGCTCTTTTCCTAGGTTGATACTTTCCCCACGTTTATGACACAGTAGAACATGATATTATGACTTAGTACTTTTCTAATATCGGTGTTGTGCGGAAATTTCACCAAGTACACCGGTTGGGTGTGTACAGATTTCTTTTGAAATAAGGAAATAGATGTAACTGTCGCTACTTCTTTAAGAGTAATATTCTGTGTACCGATGTCCGATGGTAAACCTTTTAAGTCCATCTTCAGTGGTTTCCTATCAGACGGTAAATGCGTATAAAAAGAAACGCCGCTTTGATTTAAGGTTGTAATAAGTTTATCATAGTCCGTTGCATTTGTGTAAATAAAGTATTTATTTCCACGAACACGAATATTAAAGGCCGATTTTAAAAATGATTTAAAATAAGTTATTATTTCATTATAAGATTTATTTTGATTACCGACCATAATTACAGGTGGTATACGTACCTTTTTCTCCGTCACATTAAACAAAGACGAATATACCAGCGTTTCGTCTATTTTCAACGGTTGAAAACGGTTATATATAGGAATTAGATTATCGCTTACGTTATCTGATAAAGACGATTTACGTTTACGCGGATTACTCTTGCCTTTACGTCGACCTTGGTTAATTCAATTATTATCATTCGTATCATTATCGGTAACGTGCATATCTTCATCGTCCGACGTTGATGATGATGATTTATTCACATTTGACCGTAGTCGTCATCGGTTGGTAATGGGTAAGTCGCTGGGTGGTGGAAGGGAGTGGCCCAAAAACATGGCAGTTTAGCCGTGTGCACAGTAGCATAGGCAGGGGGAATAATAAGGATCAGATTACGCGGTGCGAACTAACAGATAAGAAACGCAACGTGAGAAACATAACAACACGACGCAATCGACGAGACCTTTTAAGAATTAAAATAACCGTATTAGGAAATCGATCGTGTTAGTCATCGGTGGCATTTTCCGATTCCTACTAATGCGTTTAAGTCTCGTAACAAAATTAAGCCATAATAATAAACATAACGTGTTGAACATTTCGAATGGAAACCTTTCTTTTAGGAGCTCGGAGAGAACGTTAGCTAATGTGCAAATTGGTTAAGGCGCAAATATATGAGTATCTCGAAAGTCAGTGACTGTTAAACTACTGCCAGGTCAAAAAACAAAAAATTGGGATACATGGTCTACCTTATTTTCTATTTTTTTTTTTTTAATGAGCGTAGAATTTTTTCATCCAAGCTTAGTGTGCGATTATCACTGAAATATTAAACGTTGATGTATGCAATTATAAATAGCTAAATATACACGAATGCCTCTTATAGTAAGTAGGTAACGCATATTTATCAGCAACTTGGAGAGTATAATTCGACTATAGAATAACCATTGTTGGGAGCTATAATAAGAACATTCCAAAATACATGATCAACATCTGCTATTCTATTGTCATCGGAAGGACGAGGGCAAAACAGGAGAATCTATAAGATTATATCGGTATAGAGACGATGGTAGACGATTTTTTTCAAATCGTACTAGGAAGTAACGAAACATCGAAGTATGCTATTTTCTATTATTTTCCACTTTTACGTCACTGAACCACGATTTTACGAATATGTTGAATCAACTTTCTTGGTCATCACATACATCGTGTAAGAAATTTTCATTTTCGTCTTCAGAAAGTCAATCCGACGTCGCAACTCACAACCGCGCTCGTACAATACAAAAATGAAAATAAATACTTACGATTGAATATTAAAAAAAATATATATATATTATATTGGATTGAAAAGTTCATAATACAAATCGGTTGAAGAGTAAAGGGAGTTTGAATTAATTAAAATATAAAAATTAACATAAACATAATAATAATAAGAAGAATGCGTGTGGTAAAAGTACGTATATAAATTAATCTTGTGTGTTAGTATTTTATTCGTTGTGTTTTTCAATAACGGTTAATTAACGAAATCGATAAAAGTCGGAACTTAGATTGTATCTGTTATTGATTACTGGTAATTTTGTGAGGTACATATATCAATAGATAAATAAGGTACGGTGGAGTAGCCGCTCCTTATCGTTGAATACATATATAATAATATTAATTTTATATTTACGTGTGTTCGCTCGTCTCACCAATAGATTCAAAAAACGCTTTTTTAAAATATATATCGAATTTATATATTTTTCATAGCATAAAACTACCATCCTCAAAATGACGTCACGTTATATAAGCTGTTAATGAGATTTCATCACTCCGTATATACGTGTGTGTATATACACTAATGTTTGCAATCACGTTATAAAATTATTTTTTAATAATAATTATATCACTGCGTGTAAATCTATATATCAATTTTTGAATGTTTTGCCACCACCGTAATCTCATGATATCACGTAATCCACTACATAATATATCGCTAAAACGTTTTACTTATAAATTTTTAAATATTTTCTCATCCGTAAAATCTAAATCGTTAAATCCGTACGGGTATGATCACAGCAGTCAGTCGAATAAACATTCAATAAACAACTAATCCACTAGTTAATCTTGAATAAATTCATCATAAATTTATTAGTTCCACGTAAAATTAATAAACAATCCGCATAAATATACTGTATAAATTAACTAATTATAAAAACACGAATTCTGAATCAATTTGGCCACAACCAGGACGGGATTTTGTTAAGCAGACGTCATAGGTGTAACGTGTAACAAATTAAAATATTCATAAACTTTTACAACGTAATCAAAATCTTCATAAAATCGGCTAGCACGACGGGATAATAAATAATCAATTATATTTTCAGTAAATTTAACACGAACCTATTCTTAATAATGTATATATATATATATAACAATTGTGTATTCGGTTATATTTTTTCGTGTACAATGTGTGTATAAATTAAAAAGAAGTGACATCGATTCCGAATAAATATCCCAATGATAACGAACGAATATATAGAAACATGTTGAAATTTTTCGGTTATATCGTAAAATTTGATGAAATTTAAAAGTGGAAATATAAATTTAAGAAGACGGAGAAAGCGGGTATTTCGACCAGATAAAACTTAGAACTCGTTAACGGTTGTGGAGAAGACCACGACAGGACACTACTGTGACGTAAATTGCGGTTAAGCATTATGATGTTCGGATTTTATTAATAATAAAGTCTTCACTTAATTTAAATACTATTATAAAATCATAAAATAAAATTAAATATTAATAAATTAAACTCTACATTAATCTCTAATATATAACCAACGTCATTTATTTCTAAATCGTTCTCTTTCTCTCTCTCTCTCTTGCTTTTCGCATTCAGCTCATTCTCACATATTTAACGATGTAATCATTCTATTGGTTATTCGGTCTTCTAATTTCTCTTTTATTATCCTTCTATTTGTACTTCGTTTTACGATTGATGGTGTTGGTTGCTTAGTACTTTTAAAACCGACATGTCGTAATATTAACGAAAAATAACGATTGGTATATGAGTATTTTTTGAAATAAATCGAAATTATTTCGAAGGCGTATAAGAAAAATTTATTTTTAAAACTAAAAATAAAATTATTATTTCTCTCGGGAGAATAAAGAATAAATAAAGTCGACTTTGAAACGCTATTTTGTCGAATTTAAATAATAACGAACGAAATTTCGAATATACATAGAAATGTTTAGATTCGCTATAGAATCGTGCTAGTTTTTATATATGTGTGTGTGTTATTTTAAGAAATGAACAAACGTGTAGCGAGTTATTCCTAAACGGCCTAAGGAAAAAATATTTTCCACCTGAGAAAATTCTTCTGGTAAATCTTCCTCCGGGAAAATATTACGAATATCCTTACCTTTAAGATGTAAATTGAAATGGATAAATACGATAGGTTTCACCGAAATATCTCCTATGTTTTCGTCAATAGTTCTCGTATGAGATGTATTGAACACTTAGGTTATAAACACACTTGTCATCTACGCGATAGATAAAGACTACCAGTATAGAGACAGTGGTCGATGTAAATGGAAATGATAAAAAAAATTGCTTAACGTATTCAGGATGTATGTTGTTTATTTTCTTTTGTTTTACCATAAACGGATAAAATTAGATACTATCATTCTTACGGTTTTTAAGATTTCTATTCGAATTGACAAAACGGTTGAAACTTATAACCCGGTACATATTTCAGAATTCTATTCAATTCGAAACTTCTCAATAATTATATATATATATATATATATATATATATATATATATATATATATATATATATATATATATATATATATATATAGTGACAAGTTTAGGCTTGATGCCGCCCTAGGCCCTGTTTGATGCGCCGCCCTGAATGTTAAAATAAATTTTATTAATTTTGATCCAATATTTTTATTTTATAAAATAACTTTATTTTGTTAGAATATAATTTTTAACTAAACTGATAAACATTACAGATACATAAGTAGACAGATAAATATTTTTTTTTTAAATATTAATCAATTTAAAAATTTCTTTTTCTTTTGTACCGCGCAAAAATATCAATTATAGCATCATAATTTCTTGAATTAGTTGAGCTTCAATATACAGTAATGCAATAGCATTAAGTCTATCTTGGTCCATACTTACATGTAAATAGGTTTTTACTGATCATTCCCCTGAACAATTTGTAACGAGAATACTCAGAAAAATACGTAAAACAATGTTCACATTTGTGTAAACATCTCCAAGACTCCGTGAATGTAATATATTGTATATAGTGCAGAGTGTACATCTTCCGTATTTTCTGAAGCATCTTTGAGTTGACAATGTAAATGAATACATTCGTTCCCTAATACCTCTTCCAAATCGTCAGGATACTTATTGACCAGTTTATTGGCATGATTTTTCATTTCGTTCGTATCTATTTCAGATAAATAAAAATTGAATTACTATATATTCTATAGAAAATTTTTTTTATAAAAATAGTCCTAACTCATTTTCAAAGGAGACTGTCTTTATTTTTTTCCTCCCTAAAATTTCGGCATTTCAAAAATTTTACCGCCTTTCAAATCTTGCCACCCTAGACCTGGACCTCACGGGCCTAGGCGTAAATCCATCATTGAATTATATATATATATATTGATTCCTTTCATAAACATTTTCTGAAATCACGATTTTTAAAAATAGCGCGGTCCTCGTATAAGTTTATTAATTCCCAGTTTTCCTTTGTTATTCACTTTTGTTCATTGTGTTCAGGTAATATATATCATGATGCCGCATTAAATTATAATGACAAATACGCAGCTCGATCAATCGTCGAATGACAGTGTACCGGGAGACGAATGCTCTTAAGAGTTTAAGAAATAATAAAAGTACCTTTGACGCTGATAACGTATCACTGGAAATTATAAAAATTAATGGAGTGGTGTTTAAATTAGATGATATGCGGCCAGAGTAATGTTATACACTTCCATGATTATTTCGATTCGAAAGAAAATAAACTGGCGATTAAATGAACAAATTACAGAATCATGTATCTCATACATCGAAAATGTTGATATTACAAATAATATAAAAACGTTTAGAAAACTATATTGAAGAATTTTCGAATAAATCAAAATTTTGTGTTCCGTGAGAACTTACCAACGAGAGATGCAATCGGAACGTGAAGAAATGTTTGAGAGCGACTGATAAACATAAATCGGAAAATTTAACAGTGTTACAGTAATGATAAAAAAAGCACGGTAATTAATAAAGAGACACGCTATCATGTGAGGAAGGAGAAACTACTCGAATAAGTCGGTGGTGATAACATCTCGGCGTCACTTTCTCCTAAGCCGTCTTGGCGGATTGTCCTCGAATTCATCGTGCGGATGTTAGAATTCTTGCTGTATTGGAATTTGTCGACTGGTGCTGTTTAAGAACGCCTTTTTATTGTACGGTCATATAAGTAAAAATCATAATAAGAAGCGGTCACAACTGTATACACCCAGTCATTTGGCCAAGTTAGAAATCATCAGAAGCGGCGTTATGTAATATTGAACATAATATCGCAGATGAGATTTGGTACCACCCCAAATAAAAAAATATAGACATAGCCTTCTGTCCGAACTTCTATTAATAAGTAATACGCTACCTATACAACTTGGTGAACTTCTGCCTCCTTGGATGTACGTGAATTAGACAGTTTCATTATAGCCAACAATATAATTTTATAATCTAAACAGTCCACTTAAACTGGTCAAAAGGTGAAAAAGGTGGAAAAAACCTTATTTATTACTAAAAGAATTGACCATGCACCTGTTTAATAATTATTAAAAAGTTACAAAAATACTTTATATACATATATATATATATATATATATATATATATATATATATATATATATACATATACATATACATATATATCTTTCCACTAATTTCGTTTGCCCAGATACATTGCCTTCATTGCAATCTATTTTTATAAATATCAAATTACTACTTTCAACTTTTCACCGCTGCTTGTTCGCTACTTTTCCGATAGTAACGATTAAGATCAATTTTTTAACTTCCTTCTTATTCGAATTTTCCGCTTACTTTTGCAAATGGTTAGCATTACGGAAACTCTTCATAAAGTCGTATGGATGACACTATTTCTAATTTCGAATTTGACTCTAAAATGTTCCGTAAAATCGCATGAAGATTTTGATGTGGACTTTTCTTTTTAAAATCCGTATTATGTTATTAATTATTCGATTTTTTTCCATAAAGTGTTTGGAACGTATTTTCCGTGTAAGTTAAATAATTGGCGCGTTAACCCGTAATTTAAATTTTCCGCTATAATATGTATATAGACTTCTGTGTGTGTGTGTATGCACAAGTCTAACTAAAACTACTTTTTCAATAGATAATTTTATTAATTTATAAAATTTATCGACAACATCGACGTCAGATAGAAAGCGAAAAATCCCTGTCAGATACATTGTTATAACTAGACTCTGTAATGAAACGTTACAATATGTCAATAAACAAGAAATAAAAATAAAATTAGATATAAGAGAACACCGATACCATCTTGATTCATTATTAACAGATGATGGAAGATGCGATTTCGAAAGATGCTTTTATTTTAAAAAAAAATCTCTGTCAACGTCAAAAAATGTACGTATAGGACTGTAGATTAACGAATATATATGTTTGGAGTATGTATTCCCGTATATCTCGGAACCTTTGGCCGTAAACAAACGAAGACAAAAACAACTGAGGTCGTTCGAAATATGGTATTATAGATAAAATAAAATAAATTAAATGGACAGATAAAATAAAATAAATTAAATGGACAGATAAAATAAAAAATACGCGAGTATTCTGAAACAACGACGAAAAAAGTTGCTTGATGAACATCATGAGAGATAGGAGATGTATATATATGTATTAAGAAATAAAGAAATAACGGATATCTGACAAGAACACGCCGAAAATTCATCACTCAGGTAATAGAATTGAAAGAGAAGTTGTGGAACAAAGCGTTAAGGTGTAACGCTTTTTTTCTGGTAGACCACAAATCGAAAGATTGAGGAACACAAAAATTGCACCCGTAATTTTTATTTTCGTGTTTTTTTTTATTTTTATTTTTTTTTAGTATTTTATTCTAATACGAATAACTCCTCTATTATTTCTCCAATATTTTCTTTCATGGTTGTTATATTCACTTCACCCTAATAACATAATCCCCTCTTCCTGGTAACATTACATAATCAATCTTTCGACACAACCTGGCACGACGGTATTATCTATAAAATGATTGTTACCAGGTTTCCAAATTATCTAATTAAACTGATTAATAGTTACTTAAGTAATCGATAATTTTATACCATTATAAAATAATGCGAAATCAAGTAGCAAATCCTGTTCTACCGGCGTGCCTCAAGGTAGCGTGCTGGGGCCATTCTTATTTACATTTTTCATGCATGATTTCCCGCATATAAATAGCATTGAGGTTGCCTTATACGCTGATGACACAGCGTTGTACTGCAGTTCCTACAGGCCAAGTACTATCAGCAATAGGTTACAACCCGGTGTTGATCGTGTAATTAAGTATTTTTCTAAATGGCAAATTGCTCTTGATCCTTCCAAAACGAAAGCAATTTTCTTACTCGTCGAAGACCGTTTTTACCGACCAGACTTCATGTCAGTGGCGTTGATATAGAATGTTCTGACCAAATACGCTATCTTGCTGTCATTTTAGACAAGAGACTACCGTTTTCTAAGCATATTGACCATGCATCACTGTTCAATTTATCCCATTTTCAAACGTAAATCTCGCTTAAATATTAATAATAAATTAATAATCTACAAGTCAATCATTAGGCCTATTTTAACATATTCTTGTCCAGTTTGGTCTTCAGTCTCAAATGCTAGTTTTAATAGACTGCAATTAGTCCAAAATCGATGTCTTAGATGTATCCTCAATGTCCCCGTATACACTAAAATTTCATATATGCATAAGATACCATATGTAAAAGATTATATCCTCAAACTATCCCAAAAATTTTTTCTCAGTTGTAGTGTGCACCGTAATAATTTACTTCCAGCCATAGGAAATTACGATTCCAGGGAACTAAGTATTAGATATACTAAGTATAAGCATCGACGCATTAAATATAATGTATTATTCTCATAACGTTATAATTTGTTTGCTTTCGTTTCCATTACTTATACATATTCGTTATATAATTAAACTTAATATTTTTTAAATTACCGCTTTTCATTTGTGATGGTTTTTTGTCTGATTTTTCCATCAATACTATTTTCATCTTGTATATTTATTATTTACCCGTTTATATTATTAGAATTTTTACTTTCATAAATGGAGAGGACATTTGTTCCGGTACATTTATTAAATATTATTATAACTTTTTAATATAATGTCAAATATACGCGTTTTACATTTACATTTTACATAATCAATTTTGGTTATTCGTACGCACATATTTTTCAATATACTCGAAATTATTCTTTTTCCAATTACTTTATAACTCCTAGAAATAATTTACTGTAAAAATCCGTCTTTTTGTGTTTTAATTTTTTTATTCGTTTCAGAACTTATCTTATTTTCTGATTATTTTGTTACATTCATTTATCTTATTTCGAATACAATCGATTTCACTGTTCGAATTATGTGCAGTATTTTCTTTGTCGTACGTGAGAACTGAAGAATGATATATTCTAAATAGATAGATAGATCCCATTCATTATTTTATACTATACTCACTGTTCGAACGAAGATAAAGTAAAAATTGAAGAATTTAATAACCAATAGGCAGCCCCTCTGCGACACTTGTGGCTGTATATTTCATCAGCTACTATTCATGGGATAAATATGTCGGAGTACATTTAGTTTTATCTCAAATATACTATAAATGTCGCATAATAATAAAACTGTTCGGCATGTTTATTTTGTTTTTAGAGATTCGAATAATATATAATGAATTATTTTATTTTATTCTTATTTTATAATGCCATGTTTAATTACCGAGGTTATTACGCACTTGTGATTTAACAGTTAAATGCAGTAAATGAGGGTAGAAGAGGAAAAGAACTGTGTAATTCAGGGAATAGTTCAAAACTGTTGGAGACAAAAACAGATAGGGTACACGGATGAATATGGGGTCTGTAGAGGTGGAGTGTAGGGCAGTATAGTAAAAATGACAAACAAGAGACTGGTTAGGGAGTAAACAAAAGGGACAAAAAGCCGGGGATTGGTACATTGGAGTAGATGGTCATGAGAGAGTGATATGTGACCAAGGCGGAGCCTGCTGAGCGCTATGTAGTTGGAACGAGATAAATTGGCAGGTGGTTTCCAGAAGCCTAGATTGAGTTTGATAGCAAGAAGGAAATTATGGTGGTATGAGTTCCACTTCTGTTGCCAATTGTGGTGAATAAAATATTTGAGGGCTGTGTTTAGTACTGGAGATGGCGGGTTTATAGATTGTAGGGAAAACATAGTATAGAATGGGCTGTCGTATCCGACGCTTCGTTTCCCCCATAATCCTTATGACCTGGAACCCATAAGTGGGATACTGGATCTATATCTTGTGATAATTGGTGAAGAAGGTATTGTATGCGATTAATAAGAGGATTCTTTTGATTTTGTGTTCTTGAGGGTTGATACAGCGTCAAGTGAGTCCATTACAATTAGGGTTTTGTCGTCACTAGAATTTAGGAGTAAATGTTGAAGACAGAAAAATATACCATATAATTCTGCATCATATGTAGAGCAAGAATCATATGGGATAGCAAAATCTTTAATGGAGAATACGCATGCAGTAAAACCATTAATAGAATGGGATATGAATTTGGCGCCGTCAGTAAAGCATAACGTTGCTGGTAAATAGCTATTTATTAAGTTATTTGCTTTCATAATGAGCTCATGCTCGGCCATATTCTAATATTGCAGGAGGCTTGTATTGGTATGTATAATCTCTTTCCAGGGGGAGCGAGTTGGATAATTTGAGCTAGTCATTGTATAAGTGCTGTAATTTATTTTGAAATCATTTAATGTGGCTATAAGACGAAGAATAGGATCAAATGAGAATTTGGGAGAAAAGGGTCGTGTATAGGGATGGAACGGAGTATTTGTTTAAATGTTAGATGTTCTCTATGATCAGGTAGTGAGAGTATCCCTAGTAAGGAACACATGCTCACAGACGGTGATGTGCGGTGAGCGCCAAGAATTATACGAAGAGCAGAGTGGTGTATAGAATCTAGGCTTTGTAGTAGCTTTTGGGTAAACTTCACACCCATAGTTTAGTCTACTAAGAATGATAGATTTATAGAAATTTATTAGTATTTTAACATGTAAGTTGTAGGTTGGTTTAGAGAGGTACTTGAGGATGTTTAACAATTTCAAACATTTAGCATTGACTGTGTATATGAGTAAAAAAGAATACCTAAGAATTTTATCTTTTTTTTTCAAGGGCTTATCAGAGTGTTTATTAATGGAAGGAACGGAGTAATGTTTTGCTTCCTGTGGAAAGGAGAGAAATAGTTGTCTGTTATCAATGGTCCAATTTTCAAGTTGGACGAGTGTATTTTGAATGAGTTGGTGTGCAATTAGGGGTTGTTGGATGTGAAGGAGATGTTTATGTCATAAAAAATAATCGTATTGAGAATGGAGGTTGAATCAATGAACAAATGTCATTGATGTAGAATAAAAAATAGTAACACTTAGGGGAGAACCTTGAGGCAGACCATTTGGGGTAGTCAGTGGGAGAGAAAGAGTATTCTAAACTTTAACTTGGGTTACCCTCTCCTGTAAGAAATTTGTGATATATTTTAGCATATTACCTTTTATCCCCACCTGTTTTAGTTTTGTTAAAAGATTGATACGCCACACTTCCTCATATGCTTTCTCGATTTTAATAGAGAATATGTTTGTTGCTTTGCAGCGAATACTGTTAAATTTCTCTCTGTCGGGGTGAGAGATGGTCAGTGGATGATCTACCTTGACAACCACCGATTTGGAAGGGAAAAAGAAAGTTCAATGATTCAAAGATGATTAAGAGTCGACGATTAACCATTTTTTCCATAAGTTTACTTATGTAAGCGGTCAGTGAAATAGGGCGGTAACTGTCTAATGTGTGGTTTTGCTTTTTTCTTTTAGGGATCAGCACTACAACTGACTGCTTCCATTCGAGAGGTATGGACCCTGTTGTTCATATATGGTTGTATATTTGAAGGAGATGTAATCTGGCGGAATTAAGCAGGTATTTGAACATGAGAGGATGTAAAAGGTCTGGACAAGCTGCTGAAGATTTTGTTTTATGGTCCAATTGAAAATTGAGCTCCTGAATTGTGAAAGGCTTGTGCTATATGGGTTTATGTTTTAATAAGGAGTTTTGTCAGCTGTTGTAGAGTCTGTGATTGGAGCGGTGTGAATGGAGGCTCATGTGGGGCGGTAGAAAGTTGTGTAATAAAGTACGTTGCAAAGTGGTTTGCAACTTCTAATGGGTCGGTGATATGGTCTGATCAGATATTAATAAAGTAATGGTAGAAGGAGGGTGGTTAATATTTACTAATGTTTTGATTTTTTTCCAGATTAATGATGTTGAAGTATCTAGACGAGCTTCAGAGCTCTTGCTTTTTTTTAAAGGCGATTAGATGTTGAAATGTTGAAGAGTATTTGTTCTTTTGAATGTTCATAATGCTCATTTTCTTTTAGATATCTATATATATGTGTACTATGTAATATTGGAATAGAATCCTCTGCAGCTTGCCACATGAAGTAAAGGACTGATGGTCTTAGGTTATTAGATTAAATTTATTTTTATATTTGTTCCAATCGGCATTACGGATACGCAGGGATGATGTTTGGAGTTGTGGGGGGATTGGAGGTCGGATATGGAAGGATATAAATATGGGGAAGTGGTCACTGAAGCATAAGTAATTTTAAACCAGTAAGTGTAACTTGGGAAAAGAGATGGGGAACAAAAGGCTAAGTCGATTGTTGAAAACTTTCCTGATGCTGAGTGGAAATATGTGGGTGAGACTGGGTCGAGGAGTATGAAGCCATTTTCTAGAATAACGCTGGTTAGTATATTACATGAGTTATTGTTTTGTGCACCCCAATTCAGTGAATAGGCACTAAAGTCGCCCAATAACATTATAGAGTGTGAAAGTTTCTGTAAAAGACAATTAAAGTAGCTTGCAGAAATTTGTTGGTCCCTTGGACGGATGTGAACACTAACAAAAGTAATGGGGAGAAGTAAGATGGGGTATATATATTATGGCTGCACATACTTGTAAGCGTAATTGAAGTGGTATTTGTTTAAATAGATGTGAGTCGTGAATAATAATATATGATCCATTTTTGTGACGAATAAGTATAATTCAGTCTGGAAGGTTTATGTAGAGAGGTGAAATGAGTTTCTTGTAGACATAGGAACAGAGGATTATATGTACAAATTAATAACTCTAGTTCCTCTAAGTGGGTGTAATAGCCTCGACAATTTCATTATATTAAACTATGCATATAACCAAACATATAATAAGTAAGTTAAATTTTCTTTAAATTAATATACTGCTAAGTTACAAGATATATTATGTTAAAAATTGATAACTTTAGAAAGAACTGGAAGCAAAGAGACTGGTCGGTATGATGTTAGTTACTCTGCAGGTTTTCACGCTTTCTTTACTATAATAATCTACGAGAACTTCAACTGGACAGAAAAATACCGTAAACGAAGTATAGCATTAAATATATAAGTTAATAGGACTAGTCCTTTGCATGGTAATTGTTTTAAAACCCTGGCTATGATTAAGTCGTATCCAGGGGCTTTATTCGGGCTCATAGTTTGAATTATTGTTTCGATTTCTCCAGGAGATGTAAATTTAATAGTATTCTTCTGATCTACTTCAACCAGTAGTGTTGGTAGGGATTCTGTTCAAGGATTTGTCTGGATGACATCGGCTAAATAATTCCCAAATTCTTCGGTCTTTTCTAGATCACTACGGGCCCATTTTATGTATTTTTTTCAACCGGTCTTTTTAATCGTTTAATTGCTTCTCAAAGGGAATAGTCGCATTGAAAAGTGGGTGACAAATTATATAAATAATCACTAAATGTTTCATTTTTATGATTTTGTAACAGTTGCTTTACTCGCTTAGTTTGGTTATTTAATTTAGTTTTATCCACCGGATTTGTATTGTTTTTACCATAACTTCCGTAGTTTCCTCTTTAAAGCAACTTCTCTACGTATTTCCGATGGATAATATTTGAATGACTCGTATGTTTTGTGATCCGGTGTAGCTGCCCAAGCAGATTCTTGGACAGGTTTTATAAAGTTCTCTACAGCTATTTCTACGTCTTGTACCGTTTTTAGTGGAATTTTTAAGTTAATTCCAAACGTTTCGCGAAATATATCCCAGTCAGTTTGTCTACTGCATAATTTTGGTGCACGTAATTTTTGTATAATTTTTTTACTAATAAAGAATATCACTGGTGTGTATGATCAGATGAAGGAGTATAATCATAATAAACATCAATGTAGTTTGTTGACAACCCTTTTACTATGAAGAAGTCGAATAAGTCTGAAATTTTCAGTGAATCTGTAGGCCAATAAGTTAGAGTTCCTGATGAATGTACAGTATACAAGTTTTCATCAATAGCTAGTTTTAGCTGTTTACCTCGGGGTACAGTAATTTTCGATCCAAATTATATATTTTTTGCATTAAAATCGCCACCAACTACTACATATACCTTGCCTAACGTTTTTAGATATTTGTTAAAGTAGTTTTTGGTAATAACATGTCTCGGAGGATAGTAGATGGCTGAAACAGTAATATTACTCTTTGGATCTCTACAAGTACAGTAGTAGCTTTTAAATAGTTAAGTTCATACTTTTGTATTTCGCAATGCTTTATATTTTTTTAAATTATAATTCCCGTGCCACCGTATGCTGCTCCATCTGGATTATTTGTAAAATAAGAATCATATCCCGTAAAGTGCACATATTTATTATTAATTAAATGCGTCTCTGAAATGAACAATATATCGATATTATTTTGCGTAATTTACATTTCTATTTCATTTATATGGTTTAAAATTCCGTTAGCATTCCATGTAATAATTTTTAAGTCTGCCATTTATTGTTACCGTTGACATTATGGTTTGGATTAAGCCATTACATAATTGAAACTGTTAGTTCATTATATCTTTAAGTAGGTTTTTTATTTCTATCATAAATGTTTGTAGTATATATGAAATCTGGTTCGTATCGATATTAGATGGGTTACTTGTGTTATTTCGTTGCAATGCTTCTGAATACATTTGGTTTCGTCGAGAATAATTAAAATCTACCGTTTGATCCTGGTGGCTTAATTTAGGCCAATAGCTAGTCAGTGATTGGTTATTTATTACGGTGACCTATAAAAATAAATTTTTCATTTCACGAGAAAAAAACGTGTTATGCTCTAATATAAATGTACGTTTTTATTCGGCCATCTATATATGTCTTTATTATATAAATATCTTCGAAGGAATAGGCGTGTATTTTAGTTGCTAAGTATAAACATAGTGTTAATAAATGCTACTTACTTATTTCGTTAGTAACATTCCGAATAAAAATAATTCGCGAGCATTCGGTAGTATTACCACCGAATGAGATATAATATCCCAGCAATAATAAAACAGACTTATGTCGAGAATAATATCAACGTACAAAGGAAGAAAATGTGAACAATAGAACAAATATATTTAATCGTGGCAGATCAGTCGACCGAGACTGCTACGTAATTAGTTACGAAGGGATATATTAGGGAGAACAAGTGGATTCTGACGAAACAACGTTGATAATCGTATTATAACCACACGTTAGATAAAAACTGAGGCTCAATCAAAATTGCTGGGTTAATGTTAATTCGCAATAAGCCGGGTATCCACTATTAAACAGTGTGTGTGTGATGTCTATGACCCCCTGAAAGAGGTAAACTAAAGCTTTTTTTTACAACAACGGGTGATTTTTGTTAAAATCGTTAAACGTTATGTATAAATACCGATATTTCAGTAGCGAAAATTTCACTTTTCCCTCTCGATAACTGAAAATCGAAGAAGTGACGATGTAGCTTTGGTCTTTAGTACTTGACATTAATAACGGATTTTCCTTAATAAATATTCAACTGCGGAAGATTGAGAAATTAATGTATTTCTATAAAGTATAAATATTAAAATATGTTTCTTAACTAATTTATATCCCTTTATAAATGAAAGTTTGTTAACAGAGTGAACGATGTTACATTAGGTATCTATCAATTATTTACGAAGTCAGAATGTATCATATATATATATATATATATATATATGTATATATATAAATCACCTGACAATTGCAAATCATACCGATAATATCTTGTCAGGAAGTGTAACTGAGCTCCTCGGACTGAAGGCTATCTTTTAGGTGAAATTCCGCACCAATATTCCAGTCGATAGAGAGGACCTTCTTAGTGCGAGTATAATAAGTCGAATATATTTTTAGCGTAGTTAATTTCTTTCATATTTATTTAATCGGAAAAATCAGTTTTCTGGAATTTATATTTTAATTTCGATTTTAAAGATGATAAAATTATTAATAATATGAAAGAAGTCGGGTACTGAATAATAAACGTTCATTAAATAAACGTAAAGATCACGAACCACAATTGAATTCTCTAAAACGCGGAGGAAGTTTGTAATTCAAACACCTACGCGAAGAGTTTTCTAAATAATATTCGTCTTCGTTTTTGTGCTTTTGTGAGGGAATGTGCGTATGCATTGAAAATAATCAAAAATGAGATTATTCGATTTTATATTCAGAGTGCAAAGGAAAAGCTCTCACCATTCTCAACAAATAGCAATCAAGTCTGAATATGTGTGTTTGTGTGTATCAGAAAATTGTGCTAAATCCTTCCGCTAACCTTTCATCTACTCTAATAAGACGGATGAAGCTTGGAAAAGTACAATTATTATCATTATTATTATCTTTATTATTATTACTACTAGGTATTTCGAAAAATATTTGTTTTCTTCTCGCACACAAATAAACAGAAAAACACACACATATATATATATATATATATATATATATATATATATATATATATATATATATATATATATATATATATATATATATATATATATATATATATATATATATATATATATATAATACACGTACAAGCTTTGTGTCTAATCTGAAATATTTTTTATTTTGAATTCTAGACTTCGTAAAACAGGATATTGCGGTCTAACTCTTACTCTATCTTTTTTTCCTAACTGACCTCCTCGTTCATAAAGTATATATATATATATATATATAAAAAAATATATATATATGCCATCGTCTTCTCCGAAAAGGTGGTAATGCTACAGAGAAAAGTTCTCAAATTTTGCTTCTTTAACCGGCCGTCTGAAAGAAAATTTTAACGCTCGTTTGAATACGGTCGGCTGATTGCTAAATTAAATATACGACGACCCTTTTTTAACCGTTGGCTCCGATTTAACAACCTTCGCTGGTCTTTAGATCATCATCATCCGTGTATGCGTATGTTCGAATGTGTGTTCGTTCATTGATTTAAGCTTATTTCGCGTTATGTACGTATTTATAGTTGAAGGAAAAACGGCTAAACCCAAAATCGGCAAACTTCCCATAGTACTTTTTACGTGACTGAAATTTTTCAATTCCGACTACATTATTTTAATATATATATATGTGTGTGTGTGTGTATGCCATTGCTGACAAACCCTTATTAAAGTCAAATGTCGATTTCACTTTATCTTTTGTAATTTAAAAGGCGGACTTTCGCTCGAATTTAGTATAAAAGTATTAAATTTATTTTTTTTAAAAGGTCTTTTAATTATACATTTCTTTTTTTAGCGTTAAGCGGAAGAAGGAAAAAAAAAGGGAAATAAAAATCTAAAAACAGGGCGCGTCTTTTAGTCCTTTTCGTGTTGCCCACACGCATTCGCAGATACATCGCTAATCTGTTGGGGTTGAAACGAGAAACAATTGTGTCGTAGACGATTTTATTCATCGTTTTATTTTCATCTGCAAAATAAGGTCGATTTTTCGATAGTACGACTAGCGTGTGGTATATTTATAGTTTAATGAATTATTACGCAAAATAAAATATGTAGTATGTTAGTGAGCAATTATTATATTTCATTTAACTTAGTACTTATCTTTAATGATATTTCTCGATAAATAGCGTATTGTAATGTTTTTTTTTTTCTTTAAACTATACGGCGACCCAGAGAAGACGTACGATTTTGTTTTTTAAATAACGCAGTTGGTAATACTGCTACAACGCAAACCGCGTTCTCCACGCTTAGTGTACACACGAGAAACTGGTTTTTGTTCAGTTATCACGGCATGCTATAACGGGAAAAAAGGCGGGTTTTGCGCAGAACGTTATTTTCGGCGTGAATTGATCACGACTGTACAAAAAGAGAGGTTCGAAAATAGTTCAAAGTTATGTGATTTTAATTTTTTGTGGAAATACCTAAAGAGCCGCGTTTACGGAACACGTCCACGAAATCTGGAAGACTTGAAAATTCGGGTTTCTGAAGAAATTTTAAACATTCAGCGACCCCTGCTTGTTGCAAATCGTTTGAACGATATTGTAAACTAATCTCTCGTTTTCCCATTTTTAAATAAAATTTCATTCAAAAATGTTGGTCCAGTAGTTTTTTAGTTATTCTAAAAACAACAAAACCGTCCGTCTTCTCTGGGTCACCCTATATGTTCAAGATGTTTTTTGTTCTTCCGAAAATGTCTGACTTTAATAATATCGGGTTCGTTAAAATATTGCGCGAATTAATCCGAACTAAGTCTAATATCAGTTATTGTTTTTTTTACACATTATCATCCGTATTTGGCGAGTTTAATTCTAAATTAATCTCCACGTATCACCGAATAGGTGCATATTTAAAACTTTTAGTTTAATTTATTATTTTTTTTTCGAACCAGTTCTTCGTGTTAATCGGCTACTCAGATAAACTTCGAATAACAAATTCCTGTTGAAAAACTTTTATATTCTGCGCTATTAGAAAAACTTTCACGATCGCAATAGTTGTTCGTCATTTTTTGTGTGCGTGTATTCAACGATAAAGTTCATAATATTCCTTTTGTACGTTAGTGGTATCCGCGCATGATTCGTTATCCAAAGCAGCATATCTATCCTATGTAAAAGATGGCTGAGTATCGGTGCAAACAAAGTTGTTCTTCCTTCCGTAAATTTCGGACTGTGCTCGAAATAAATAAAAAATTTGAAAGGTGAAATAAGCGATGTTTAAATCGACCACAGATAACCTAGAACTCATTATCGGTCGCACGTTAGTAATTTCAGATGTAAAATTGTAAATTTTAGTATATAGGAAGTAGAGGACTTTTCCTTTAGATGATTTTAGATCATTTTTAACTCGTTATATAAATATTTTTATAATTGAAACGTACATATCAACTAAAAATGTCTTATTAAAATAAAAATTTTGTTAGCGTTAAAAGTTTATGCAATGGTGTGATTACCGTAATGAATTCGAACTATTTCGTTAAAAAAAAAAAAAAAAAAACATAAATCTCTGATATTCTTTAAAATGACGATTAGGAACCAACAGAAAAAAAAACTAATCTGAAATAGGAAAATAATAATCTATATTTCGATGCCTTCAATGTTCCTATCACGCAATACGATATACATTGCCGTATATCTGAACTGGGGTCTGCCGTTTAAAATTGGTAAAATATCCGAGTAGTATTTATTTATCGGATTTTGTTACAATCTTTCCATTTTTTATTAAGTACCAACGTACAATTTTCAGTTTAACCCTTTCAATCATACTGTTCTGTGTACGGCACATAAACTTTTAATGCTAGCAAAATTTTCATTTGACTAATGTAAGACATTTTTAGTTGATACACAACGTCTCAATTATAAAAATATTTTATAGGCGCATTAAAAATTATCGGAAATCATCTAAAGGAAGTATCTATCCGAAATACTTGGTAGTGTTCAATTACTGTATAGTAAAATTTACAATTTAATATTTGAAATTGCTAACGTGCGACTGAATACGGTACGTAAACTTTTAACGTTAACAAAATTTTTATTTTAATAATGTTAGACATTTTTAGTTGATATGGTACAACGTTTCAATTATAAAAATATTTATATAACCAGTTAAAAATGATCTAAAATCATCTAAAGGAAAAGTATCTATCCGAAAGACTTATTTGTCCTCAATTACTTCCTATATATTAAAATTTACAATTTTATATCTGAAATTGCAACTATACAATATATAAACTTTTTAACAAATTTTTTTTTTATTATGTACGACGTTTAGTTGATATACAAGTCTGAATTATAAAAATATTTATATAACGCATTAAAAATTATCTAAATTCACCTAAAGGAAAAATACCTATTTGAAAAACTTAGTAGTCCTCAATTATTTTCTGTATACAAAATTTACAATTTTATACATGATATTAATCACGAGAGTGTGGGTTAATTTCGTCTTTACAGTGTCTTCGATGTAATTGTCTCGCTTTATTTGATGCTCCTATAAATAATTATTGTTCATTTCTCTCGCTCAGATAAAAAAAATTTTAAAGTTTAAATTGATGTTACAAATGTTTTGAATAAAATTGCATTTTTTTTTAAATTCAAAAATAATTTATTTGTTTGTTTATTATTTAACGAATTAGAGATTTTGGCTTTTACATGTTTTCGATGCTTTTATTTTACAAAAAGTTTCGTCCATATTTAAAATTTTTTATTTAAACATACGTAATAATTTATAAAAAAAAAAGTTATCCTCAATAATAAGATGTACAAATGTTACAGGACCACGTTTTTATAAATTTAAATGATGACGTATATTTCTAGGATACTTCATCAATCGCATATTTACGATTTCATACAACGTCATTATTTTTTGACTCTTTAATTATCAATTAAAGTTTGATACTTATTTTAATTAGTAGATTTTATACATATGTGTACATTGATAACAAATCCTAAGGCAGGCAAATAACATTTTTGTCGCATAAATTATAAAATCAGTAAAATTCTTACGTTCTCTTAATTCTTCACCATGAATTAGTTTTTTTAATATATATGTATGTATGTATACATATACGATATATATGTATATATAAATTCTGCGGTAAAATATCCAATGTAACTAACCTTTTTTTGATATTTCATCTATTCTAAAGTTGGAAAGAAGCCACATTTTCCTACTTTATCATGCCAGAAGTTAGTACACGCGTGACTACGTGAAATGCGGTTGGATCGGAATTGGTGAAGATATTTTGAAAGGAAGTGAGTTTGTCCGAAAAGTTTTCTAAAACCTGCTACTAACTTACTAAAAGGCTCTGAATAGTGTGGAAGACGGAGAAGACGGAAAATAGTTAGTAGCCGTAAGGTGTGCTAAAATTGAATTACATCTTGCACAAGATGAAACAAAGTGTGAATTTTCTGTATGTATATTCATACGTATACGTGTGTGTGTTTTAATGCGGAAATATGGTAATACTTTTTAAAACTGTTCTTGTTAAAACCCAGACATATAATAATTTGCTTTTTCGTGAGCCGATACGAATTATTTTGTCCTTATTCCTCATTTTTTTGTTATTTGGCGGTTTCAAAGACTTAATCGTTACAGTTTCAAAAGCCCGTTCCCTATTTTTAAACGTTTTGTCTTTGAATGCTCGAACGGTAGTTATAGTAAAATGAATTACTCAAAAATCGAGTTATGAAATATTCGGTTGATTTTATTGTTCTCGCGTATCTATCGGTGTAATCAGAAACTGTTGTAGTACGAACAGTGAAATCAGTGTTCGCTGAGCCGAAGTTCTTTCAATTTGAGACATCTGACGTTTGTTTTTACCATTAACACGTTCTTTCTACCTAGATAGCATTTCGGCCAAATTAGGTAGCCGTCTTATAGACTAATAGTAGCTTGTTTTTGCTTGCGTCCATCATTCAGTAAAACTCCTGACTATTTGTAGGGACACACTGTCTCTAAACCGAAGCTGAATGCGATACTGGACGGCTACGTCTTCAGTGTTGAATTTACCATTTCACTATTTTGTACAGTAAAAACTTCGACTCCACTTTCAAGTGCAGTAGTCCTATAGAGGTAACACGGAAGATTTCTACATATTGATTGGGTACAATTCTGACTGAGTGAAGTTCTCGCTTGATTATAGTATATCACTTTTAACATTCCTTTTTCTTTTTTTTCAAAAATAGTATATTTGATAAAAATACAACTTTATATTATGAAACTTAAAGTGACAATCCAATTAAGTTTAATGCCACTCTAAATTCCATTTACAATCTTAACTTACATTTTTAATTCGATATAATACTATTATCATCTAAAATGAATAATGAAAATAACAATATAAGACACATTAAATCTTAGTATATCAAATTATAATTTTTTCTATTATTTATTTCCTCAATAGCTAACATGTTGAATTCTTTATATTTACTATTTACCAATTCTTCTGCTTTACATTCTATTACAATATCATTACAATTACACCCCTGCAAGAGATGGTAAACCGTATCCGCAAAATTACATCGAATACAGTTATCAGTTTCAGCAATACCAAAACGTTTTAAATAAGTTTTGAAACTATCATGTCCAGTAATGAATTGTGTGTTATAATAATTGGGAATAAAATAAGTATTACGGAATCTATCATTTATATTTGGAAAATACTGATACGTAAAGCCACTATATGTATTCCACATGATTTGATATTGCTCTAAATAATATTGATTAAGTACTTTTTTAAACTGTTTATCGTTTAAGTGTTTACCTTCGTATTTATATTTGTTATTAATATAATCTACATGATTAAATTCGTGTGTTAAATTAATATTGTTTTTAATGTAAAATAAATTAATATGTTTACGTATTTCTAAGTCTATAGGCATAATTCCGGCTATTACTATCGAAGCCCAGTAACTAGTAGTTTTATATCCTTTAATCATTTTAATAGCTATTGTCCTTTGAAATGATCTTATTAACATTTTAAACCTTTTAATTTTTAACATATAATCGTAAATACTACTGCTATAGATTATATTTGGCATAATTATGGATTTATACATAATTAGTCCTTTTTTATAATTTACTCTATTATTGTTATTATAAAGTTTATTAAAAATATGTAAAAATTTGTTTATTTTATTCTTAACCTTATGGAAATGGTTATAGAATTTTAAATTGTTATCAATTGTAACTCCCAGGTATTTTATACTTGTCATGCATTGAATATTAATATTGTTATTTGTTAAATTTAATTCTTTGTTTTTAAATTTTTTGTTAAATAAAATATATTTTGATTTTGTCATATTAATATTTAAATTGTAATCATTTAAAAATTTTTCAATTTCCTTATACACTCTACATATATTTACTTCCATAATGTTTTCCTTCTTATCCGCAATTATCATGAAGGTAACAATTTTAACATTTGCAGGTATTTTAGTTTTGTAAATTCTAGAAAATACCATATTCCATAAATACGGACCTAAAACTGATCCTTGCAGTACTCCTGTCATTAACACATGTTTCTTCTTGTGTGTACCAATGCTTATAATTGTATATCTATTATGAAAATAATGATTTAATATATTTCTTAGATTTTTATCTAGTCCCATGTCTTCTAGCAGTAACATTAATTTATTTAAATTTAGGCTATCAAATGCCTTAGTTATGTCCAATGTTACTAGGGCTACATTGTATCCTTTATTTTTAAAGGTTTTCACCGCTTTTATTACTTCAAAAATTGCCAATTCCGCTGACCTATTCTCCAATCCGCCATATTGATCTTTGTTAATTATTTCCATATCTTGACTTAATTTTTTTAGTTTTTGTAGTATACATTTTTCATAAATTTTGCTTATATTTGAGAGCAAAGATATATGAGTTTGATCACACATTGGTCTGTTTGCTTTCGGTAGTATAACAGTTTTGGATACTCTCCATATTTCTGGGAAGTAATTTAATTTAAACAAGACATTTATCAATTTGTTGATTACCCCAGGTATCTTAATATTAAATATTTTTATCATTTCATTTGTTGTTTTATCCAATCCTGCTGATGTTTTGTTATTTAAATTTTTTATAATTTCATCTGTTTCATCAATGCTAAATTGATGATTTACTGTATTTTCTTTAAATTTTGGCTTAAATGGGTTTGCATTGATGTAGAGTTTGTTACAAAGTATATTTACTTTGTCTTAATCTGTAGTAGCAACCCCATCTAATGTTGGTATTTGTATTTTTTTATTTTTATTTAACAATATTTTGTATTTTAATCCAAATATGTTTTTATCATCCATCAATTTTTTCCATGCATTCTCCTTAGATTCTTTAATCATATACTTATATGATTTGAACTCTTTTTTGTATTCATTGTAGAATTTCAATTTTGTTTGTATATGTTTGCATCTATAATATTTTTTATAAGCTCCGTGTACTTTATTCCTTTTTAATTGTAATTCTCGATTCCACCAATAAACATTACTTTTTTTCCTTACAACATACGATTGATTTAATATTATTTCCACGTATATTTGGAACTTATTTAACCACTTCTCAATATCATCATTGGTGTTGCATTTTACTTCTGTATCTATCATATTCTTATATTTTGTGATGTTGTAATCCAGTTTGTTGTAATCTATTAGTTTATCAACCTCTTGTTTTTGGACCACATTTGTTAATTTAATATTGAATATAATATAGTAGTGATCACTAAGGTTTATTTGGTAACTAACATTCCAATCCTCAATCACACCTTTTAGGTTTCCTGCCACTAATGTTAAATCTATTGTACTAATTTGATGTCCTCTTTTGAATGTAATTTGATTTTTTTTATTAAGTACATGTAATTCGTGTAACTCAATTAATTTCATTAATTCTTTACCTCTTGCATTATTTACCTTATCCCGCATTATATTACGAGAATTTAAATCACCAAGTATTATATATTTTTTTATATTATTATTATTTATGTACATATTAATAATATGAAAATATAATTTTGATAAATTGTTGGGTGGGATGTATGCAAATATAAAAATTATATTGATTATTTCAACTATTATATAATGTTATATTCGTTATGTGTATAAATTGTATTTATAGGTATTCCAACCTTTGATATTATAAATAATTTCTTATGTATTATTTTATTATAATTTTTTGGTACATAATTATTTTCACATTTATCTGATATAAATACTAAATCTAAGTTTTCAGAAATTATATTTGATCCCTGGCATCTTTTGAATGATTTTTATTATATTGAAGTATTTTCATGTCAAATTCGAGTTTTCACTTTTTATTTTTTTTTTATTATTTTAGTTATTCTCATTTTTGTACTTTTATCCACTACATATCCATGAATTATTTGTAGTTGTGTATTTATTTCCTTAATATTAACCATATCCATTGTTCATTACTTCTTTAATTGTTTCCTCTGCATTTTGATTTTTATTTATTTTATTTATTACTTCCACAGTTTGATTAAAATTCATTGTTTGCCTCTGTTAATATTTTCTAACATACTTTTTATTGGTATTAGTATCTTTTCTAATGATTTCGGTTCTGAGGGTTTAGCTTTTTTTATTATTTTTTTAGTTGTTTTTACTACGTTAGTTGCCACCGCAGTATTGTTTTTCACGATCTTATCTTCTTCAGTTTTGCTCATTGTCACTTCTTCTTTATTTGTTTCTTGTTGCCCTATGATTTTATTAGTTTCTTCTGTTTCCATTTCATCCAGACTGGTTAAGCTAGATGCTGCTGATAAAAACCTATTTGTTTCACTCAACTTAGGCTCGTCTGAAGTGCTAATTTCTTCTGTTGTGATCGAATGCTGTCTTTTTTCACCTGTTTTACCTGATCTTTTTGATAATTCTTATTATCCTCTGTACTAATAAATATTCGAAATTGTTCGTCTTCATATTTTACTAACATCGAATCTGGAATTTCTTCCTTTTCACTTTCCTCATTCATTTCCTCAGGTAAAATGTTGTCTCCTAAAACTGAAAACATGTTTAAAACTTTCTTCATGCATTCCTGACTTTATGAACGTTATTGGTGATGTTATCTTCACATTTATTTTACTTAATGCCTCTTCTATGACAATATGTGGTATGTGAGGAGACACATTGGATAGGATTATTCTCTTGGCCGGATTTATTAACTTACGTATTTTAAAACTTTTTTCCCTAATCATTATGTAGTCATGTTCGTTTGCAAATTTATCCGCAAGTTGCTTGTTTTTTAAATATATACATATTCTATTATTTGAAATTCGGGACGCAAATAGTATGTTATTTGGTTCTATATATTGTCTGATCGCATATACACATACTCTTTTAATTTAATTTCACTAATTGAATGAATAACGATCGGTTGGTTTCTATTTGGAAATAATTGTTTTTCGACAATTTTACTGTAAGATAAATTTTGTGTGGTATTATTTATTGGCCCGATTTGGGCCATTTTATTTTTTGTGTACCGATATAGTTAATATTATTTCACTTACCAGTTTGTAGTAGTTTCTTATACACACGCGTGTAAACCGCTTATCAACAACCGTCAGATAAGGAATTTTGTTGAGAGATAAAACTTAATTTTAACGATCGGTCTTTATATCGTACGAAAACAATCGAAAACTGTACTTTTAAAGATAAAACGCATTAACAATAAATCACCTGTTTCGAATACGACGATCGTTGTTTTTGTTTTTTTTTTATTTAACATTCCTCGAGCCTTTCTTTTTTTTTTTGTTATTACTTCTAAAGACGCAGACGAAATTTACTATAAACGAGAAAAAAATTCCTTTACAAAACTATTACATTTCAGCTGTCCCGATAAAAAAACAGATCATCTGACTTATTTGATGAAAGTGTAAATCGATTTTATATCGGCAAAACACCTAAAACAGCGCACTTTTATCTAACCTACTTAATTCACACGTGGTGTCTTACACACGTATGAATATTATTACAGGCGTTTTGTATCAACTTTATCTGCATGATAGAAATAAAGTTCTTTTTACCTTGATATCTGTTCGTCGGATGACTTTCTAATATAAAAATAATACTTATACGATGATAATTGAAGAATATTTTATATTTGTCTCATTGATGATATAAGATGAGATTATTGTATGTAGGTTTTCGCTGGTTTTTGCTAACAGTTTATTTGTCAGTTGTCCCGTTTATAAAATAAGGTAGTAAGGTTCAAAATTTGTCTATATTTATTTTTGTTTATGTTGTATCTGCGAAAGATTTCCTTTTTATAATATTTGCTTTAGAAGACGCTGTTAAATAACAGTAACGTACTTTTGAATCAGCAACTATTCAGTACAAATAAAACGTTACATATACGAAATATACAATTCCTTAATATCGAATAAAACAATTTCAACACGACGAAACAAAAAAAAAAAATATAAAATTTCGTTTTTGAATCAATGTACTTCTAGTTTCGGATCATAATTATATTTCAATAGTCTCTGCTTCATCGATCACAACTTTTCACTAAGTCTGTCTTCGGTCTCACATAACCTGAACGAATTTCGCTCAATATTCTCCCTATTTGTCAGATTTCATTCACGCCTGTTGCTGGTTTTCTTTGTACTTACGTACGACCGTTTTTCAACCCGCACATATGCAGATCTCCATGCGAAGAAGGTTAACGTTGCTTTATTCAGAGCAGTAACTGGCTGTTTAAGATCAACGCCCCTATACAATTCGTATGAACTTGCTGGCATAGCACCGCCAGTAATTAGAAGACACGCGGCAGCGAAAAAGAAAGATAGAAGACAATTCATGATGAGCCCCACCTATTACACTGTTATATAGGAGTAGCCAAAAGCCGATTGAAATCCAGACGTGTGGAGGAACTAAAAAATACAGACCACGCAGAAAAATTTCAAATATGGAAAACTGACAACAACCAGGCAGTAGATCACTTCCAGCAGATTGTCACCTGAGAAAACACTAAATAGAATACGAAGTGGTATCGCGCGGACGAAACACAATCTATTTAAATGGGGTTTGGCAGAAGATGATTAATGTCAATGTGGTGAAAGGCAAGATGGGGACCATTTTTTCATTTGTAAATTAATTGGAGCATTTGATCCATCAAAACTTTATAGTGATTTCGGAAAAGACACATTAAAATTTATAGATTATTGGACAAATATATGAATCGACCGGATACGCGAAAAAAAAACATTGGCCACCATTGCAAGACTAATGTGACCCCCGTTTTGAATAGGACTGTCCGTTTTTGCGGTACTTCGTCCCGGTGTCCCAGATAAAAGGTTCGGGACACAGAATTGTCCCGTTATTAGTTTCAACCGCAGACGATGTTTAATTAATTTATACGAAAGTCACTACAGCGTCAAATTCTTAACACTCTTCGAAAGCGGCAAACTATCGTGTTGTTCATTCACGGTGTCCTGGCGATAATTGTTTATTATTATTATTTATTCCTATTCCTCACCGTCCACGTGATCCGTCCTTGACTTGTTGCCTGTCATTTACTTCATTATATCGCAAAAATTGGCAAATTGGAATAATCTAAATGTTTTGACAGAAAATAGTGGAAGTATTTAAACATTTCCGTACTAATAATCTTAAACATAATAACTTTTTCATTTTAATAGAATATATTTCATGCCTGCTTGGAACAAATCCGCCATTAAAAAAGAGTATTTTCTTTAATGAACAAATTACGGATATAATAAAAATATTCAGCTTCGAATGGGTGTTCCCGAAGCTACGTTTTGAAAAACTGCCAAGAATTTCATTGTTATTTGAAATCATCACCGACTATATTGAAACAAATATGCTCGTCTGAAAAATACACTTAAACTTTTTGAATTAAAGTACTAACGTATTATTTGATTGCAGGTAACTTTCATATTTATAAAGAATAATAATGATGATCTTAATGCGTATGAAACATTCTTATTATCCCTGTTACCGCAATTTTGACAATGTCCCGTTTGACTAAAAATAAAAATGGTCATTTTATGTAAGATCCGTCTTGACCACTTATTGTCGGTTTTTTTTCAGGCCACGTGACCAGTCCATCTCCATTTGAATCTGTCCATCCGCTCCATTGCATCCTCCGACCGTGTTTGTTTTTGTATCCAGCTATTCTTTTTTTGATCTGATGCCTTATATTAAGTATTACTCTTTTGTGCGCAGTTTTGAGTCCTTATCTTTTTTATATATATATTTTTTTTTTATATGGCCACGTATAATCGTATAATTTAATGCGGGATTATTGCGGATTAGTTTTAATAAGTAATTAAAAGTTGTTTAAATTCGCGGTTAGTAGGCGTGCCTATTTGTTAAATCCGATTTATATTATTCGTTATTGTTATCATATTTTGCGAATGTATATTAAGGATTATTTTTATATCGGTCTGTATGAACAAGTGTGAAAAACCCTATTTTCCAGTTAGCGGATTCCTTAGAGAGCTGAATTTAGAGAGAGGTTTTTTTTGTATGTGTGTATGGCAATATTTTTCGGAGAAATTGGAATTATGTGTGTTTGTTTGTCCGATAGTTTTGTTTCTATCTGTATCCGAAATCCTTTTTTGCAACATTTAATATCACCTTATCGTTATGTACGTACGTCGATATAAGCACGCATAGCGAGAAATAGAAAGAAACCACATTTACGAATTATTACAAAATACGGCCAAACTTTGTTTTTTTTTATCATAGAAGAAATTTCTAATTCTAGCGAATTTCGTTTAATAACTTTGTTTTAATTCTAGCGTGCCTGGTTAGAGGTTTTGTTTTATATTCTATCATTTTACATTTTATTTCTAATTACGGTATCGTGGTGCAGTAGATAGCTTTTCTGCTCCCACGATCCGAAATACACCAGGGACGATATTTTTTTACGGCGAAAAAAGGTTTCTTTAACCAACTCGCCTATCTATGCAAATTTATCGGTAAATGAGTACCACACCCGCTAGCTAGAAAAGGCATCGGAAAAGCAAACTAAACTAGCTTGATCGTGAAAGGTCGCTCGACTGGTCCTCTATCAATCTTCAAGTTGATGATCATCATCAAGTGACGACCCCTACCAAGTTTTGCCAATTGATGGAAACTTTCTTTGTAAGAATAGCGAAATGTAAGAGTTATTCACGAAAATTTAGTAGTAAAGCTCTTTATGCGGCCGTAGAATTATTTGACTTATTATTAAACGCTAATTATAGAATAAATTCCATACAATACATTGAAAAATGTTAATTCAAACGTTAAATTTTTTAATTTTCGGTTTTTTTACCTTGTCGGTCGCAAAGCGAGATTTTAATTAAATATCATATTCGAAGAATCAAAAACATTATTAATTTGAACGACGTGAAATATAGTGATTTTAAAAAAATAAGCAATGAAGTAGTTAAAGTCGCTAAATTTTTGATATGTAAAAAGACCGCAAAATGTTAAACCGTTATCAAGTGGACATAAAAAATTAAATATAAAAATATTGCGATTTATAAAAAATACGAAAGTAAACAAATGCGAAAATAAAAAATACTTAATTTAGATGTACAAATTACAAAAATTATAATCGAAATTATAATATTTTACACGCGGAAAAAAAATTATAAAAAAAGAAAATTACTAGAAAAAATGGAAATAATAAAAGAAAGAGATAAAAATAATTTAGTAAATTAGATAAACAATTTTTTTAAGAAGTATATTGCAAATTTAATCAATTTTTATATTAGACAGAAAGTTCTTATTTTTTCGAATATTTAATTTAATTATTTATGTATAAATTTTATATTGCTAATTTGTTGTGTTATTACCACATTCACTATCAGATTATTTTATAAATAACTGTTTTTTCATTTCGCTTTTTTTGTAATATTGTACATCTAAATTAAGTATTTTCCTTTTCTTTTTGTTTTTTCATTTTAAATTTTGTATAAATTGTGAATATTTTTATATGTGACTTTTTTTTTAGTCCCCTTGATAATGGATTAATATCCGAAAAGCTTTGTGGTATTTTTATATATAAAAATTTAGCGATTTTAACTACATTTTTGAAGTTAATTTTATTTTTTTTTTAATTATTCCTTAAATTTATATCGGTTTTAACGATTAAAAGATATAATTTGAAAAGTTTTGATAAATTTAAAATTTAACGTGTTAACCTGTGACTTTTTTAATGACAATTTCAACTGTTTCATTTTATTTATTTATTTATTTTCTTGCTTAAATACGATCCATCGGACAATCTGATTAACTGGTAAAATTAGATATTTTTGATTTATTTTATGGGTTTGTCTTAATTTTATTTTCTTGTATGATGAAAAAGTAGATTATAAAATTAATACCAGTTAATTTTAAAGTCCCATTACGTTTGCGTAATACATAAGGTATTAACTGTTCGTAATTAAAGATATATCCAGACAGATTTGATGATTACAATAATAATTTATGTTTTGAAGATAGTTCAGATATTTTACCTAGAAACCAGTACATTTTATTATTTATTTCGTTATTTTTCTTAATAATGTGCTTCTTCTAACGCAGTCGATCTAATCGCATCTGAAGAGGTATTAATGCTTTGTGATAAAATATTATCAAACTCGTAAACTAGTACCCCATCTGGTTGTGAAAGTGGCATGAGCGGACTACGTTATTTATTTTAACACTCCACTTGTGTATTTGATCCTGAAAAAGTTCCAAGTCAGACTGCAACTTCTCCGATGCTACAATGAGATCTATATCATTAGAAAAGAACTTCTACATATTTTTTTGGACGGGATATCATAAGATTAAATTAGATACAGAAGAGGCCCTAGAATTGATGTTTGAGGCATCAGACATTTACAATATGAGATTCAGTCTCTCACTTAAGTACGAACAGATTAGTAATGGGCATGGAAGTAAGCGTTTCAATTTAAACTATAGACACTCATGCCCTCAAGGTTAAATAACTGACTGGTATTTAAAAATGCAGCTGAACAATATTTCATTCTTTTACAATCAGTGATATGTTTTTTTATCCGATAAATTGGTTTTATTATAGCGTGTTTCGGTCTAAAGTCAAACTAATAGCCATGAATTTATTAGGTTGTTCAGAATTGGGTAAGCATGGAAATAAGTAATTTTTCAAAAAGTTTTGAAAACGTTATTAATAAGCTTGTTAGGTCGATAGAAGGACATTTTAACACTGTATTTTCATATTTTGGGAATCATTACCATCCACCGAGCAGGGTAATTACTCGTACGGATTATCGCGTTAAATATAGATGTAGGTAGTACAAATCCTCTTTTCGGTAGGTGTTTTAACATTATCCTAGTTATCAAGTCATACTCAAGTGAACTTATTATTTAATTAAATTTTTATTTCAGACGAGGAATATAAGTGACATTTTTACGGAATATCCAGCTCTTGTCCGACTTCTTCATGGATCCTGTTTAGGTGAATATCAGCTGGGTGTCTTAAAAACTTATTTTGTATATTTCCCAAATTTTCTTTGTCACTTCCTTCCCAGATTCCATCACTGTTCAAACAGGGCAAAGTGCTACCTGCGGTTTCTTGAAACTTTTAGCGGCTTTCCCTAATGAATGTTCATAATTTGTTGAAAACAAATTAGAAATTAATGATTTAAAGCTATCACGTTTGTGTTTGAATCGGTTTTAGTTTTTCATTACCTTCAATCTTACAAGATGGTTATCTGGAATTCTGCCATTGTTTCCGAGACTTCCTTTTCTCATTAAGTACATTTGTGATTACTGCAGGATAATTTAAGATACGGCAACATTTATTGTCTTGAGATGTTTTATAAACTTTCTGAGAATTTTCGTACGCACACACTTATTTATACAGACGGATCAAAGTCGGCTTTGGCGACGGGAGAAACAGTTTTCATTCCATCTCTTAATATTAGCAAGGCATACAAATTATCTGATCTTTGTTCCGCACTTACCGCTGAGTGTGTAGCAGTATTACTATCCTTATCATTCTTAATCGATATGAAGATTCCGGGTGTTATCTTATTATCACCGACTCACAAAGATATTTCAAGGCTATGGAAGACAAATGGAAGGAATCAGTTACATTGATTTCATTCATCATGTTTAGCTAAAACGCGGTCTTCTAGTGGTGTGATATTCTATTTAATTCTTGCACTTAATAAATTTTTTGGGAACAAACATATGTGGAGTGTACACAGCAGTCGCTCCTTACTAGGTACTATCAATTATAACCGTCTCTTCTAAAATTTGCATGGTCCTACTTTTTTAAAAACATTAAGCGGAAATAATTTTTTTTTAATTATTTTATTCATAAACGCTCGATTACCGGGATCATTTGTCATTAGAAATAAAAAGCAAGCTACGAAAAACGAAAAACGAATTACAGAACGATGATGTATCATCAAGTCCGTTCGATACGTCCGAATTAATAAGCGCGATTAAATCAATCAAAAATAGAAAATCCGCAGGACTAGACAATATATATCCGGAATTTATCAAACATTTTGGAACAAACACTAGGACTTTCGTACTAAAACTGTTTAACCAAATACTCGAGACTGGCCAACTGCCTGCGATCTTCAAAAAATCTAAGGTTATCGCCATCAAGAAGCCTGGTAAGGAAGGAACAGATCCAGCAGACTATAGACCAATATCGCTACTAAGTACAATGTACAAGCTACTCGAATGACTAATACATCAAAGAATCGCCCCTTTAACAGATAAAGTACTTCCACAATTTCAATCAGGCTTTCGTCCAGGAAGATCATGCTGCGATCAGGTCACGGCTTTAACTTCGTACATTGAATCTGGTTTCCAAAAATGCTTGAAGACATCAACAGTCTTTATCGATCTTACTGCTGCCTACGACACAGTCTGGCGCGATGGCTTGCTCCTAAAAATAGCCCAGGCAGTTCCTAGTCGTAAAATCGTGACTCTACTTGGAAATATGTTGGCTGACAGAAGATTCGCGGTGTATACGGGAGCAGAACATAGTCGGTGGCGCACCATAAATAATGGCCTTCCACAAGGTTCAGTGTTGGCGCCAATTTTATTTAACTTATATATACATGATATACCGGTCTTCCAAGCGGAGAATTTCCAGTATGCAGACGACATTGTACTTGCAACTCAAAGCAAGCACTTAAAAAATGGCGAGGACGTACTCACAAAAGATTTACACAGCTTGGATGAATACTGTGCTAAATGGAGACTCAAGTTAAACCCGGTAAAAACAGAAACTTCGGTGTTTCACCTCAACTCACAGATGGCAAAAGCTAAAATACATGTTAAACTCAACGGTAAAGATTTACCTTTTAACCCAACCCCAAAATATCTAGGCGTCGTTCTTGATCGAACTCTCACATACAAAGAGAACTCCGAAAAAATAGCTCAAAAAGTGAAGACAAGAGTAAACCTTATCGCTCGCCTTGCAGGTACAGCTTGGGGAGCAGAGACAAAACTCATCAGGACTGCTACACTGGCACTAGTGTTTTAAGCTGCAGAATATTGCTGCCCCGTTTGGATGGCCAGCTCGCATGCTAAGAACATCGATACACAACTGAACGCAGCACTACGCTTAGTAACCGGTACGCTAAAATCTACTCCTACTATGTGGCTTCCCGTGCTGGCAAATATATTTCCACCGCACATCCGCAGAGAAGAAACATTCAAACGAGAATGGGCTAAATACAACAGTATGCACTCTCACGTAGAAAAATTTATCAAAGATCCCCCACCTACACGTCTCAGCAGCAGGAAACCAGCATGGCTGACGGCTAACGAGCTACAGAGCAGTGTCGACGCAACTACGAAATGGAAGGAAATATGGGTTAAGCAGACTCCAACAAACGGACAATTAATATCAAATCCGGTTAGCAGGGTGCCAGGATTTGGTCTCAACAGAAAAACATGGTGCAATTTAAATCGCGTCAGAACCAACCAGGGTCGTTGCAAATATTTAATGAACAAATGGAAACTGTCGGAAACGGAGCTGTGCAGCTGTGGCGAGATCCAAACGATGTCACACTTTATAAATTCGTGTAAAGTAAATAGCTTTACTAAAGGACTGATTGGGCTACATTCACTAGAAGAAGGCGCAGAAGACTGGCTGTCGAACGTGAATTTATAATGCAGGATATCTCTAAATAAGCGCGTAATTGATACGATAATAATAAAAAAATTTGGGTCTTAAAGTCGGTTATAAACTATTTATTAAGTTAGTGTCTGTAAGATACTGTAAAAGATTTTTAACTTTGTCCGGGTTATCTTCGAGTATTGTTTTTATTGTGTCTTAATGTAGATTGTATTTTATACGTTGGCTTCTGTATTTTGTGCATTTTAATAGTATATGGCTTATATTTAATTGCGAGTTGCATTCGTTGCAGATGGGTGAGGAATCCCCGTTGAGTAGGTGTTGTGAAGTAAGTAACGTGTGTCCTGTGCTTAGTCTAGCTAGAATTTTTTCTGTTTTTCTCTCTTTCTGGTCTCCAGTTTCTTAATCTCGCCTTAATGTTATACAAGTGTGTATGTGCACTTTAGATCTCCCAAAATTTTTGATATGACGTTTTAATTGTTTGTGAAAGGACTGTATGTAAATCGGTAATGTGCATTGATTTTATTATTTTTATATTTGTAGGAAACGTTTTAACTATTCTATCAATATTTTCATTCCCGGGTATTCTTTAATGAGCTGGTGTCCATAGAAGAACAAGTTCATTGTTGTTGGAGATAAGGCTGTTGATTATGTGTTTTAGGTTGAAAATATCTGTATTTATATTTTTGATGCGTTGTTGAATATGTTGAAGAGCGCTATATGAATCTGTGCATATTATATATTTATTTGGTTGCGCTTGTTTAGATATGTATTTTAATACTTTATAGATTGCAAGAAGTTCCGCTGTAAAAACTGATGCTGACTCGGATAAATGATATACTTGGGATTGACTGGGTGTAAGATAGGCCGATGAGGTTTGGTTCATAGACTTAGATGTATCAGTGTATATGTGTGTTTAATCGCCGTACTTTTTTCCCAGAATGTTGTAGAATTTTGATTTGAGAATATTTATAGGTTTTAAGTGTTTCTTATATTTTTCCAGTTCTGTATTTATTGTGATGAAACCTTTATCCAAAGTGGTAGTTTTGGAGCGTGGTTTGTTTTGATTTGTGGTAATTGATATTGAAGTTTTGCTAGTGTATTGTTAACGCGTTCTGGCAGTGGTTTAGATGCATTTGGTTTGTTTAAGAATATATGATGAAATTTATTCTTTAGTAAGGATTGAGATATCAGGTTGGATGGTGTGCAAATTGATTGTGGGTAATATTTTAGCGCTAATATTTGTCTTCCGTATTGGAGTGGTAATATGTTTGCTTCCACGTGTACAGCTGTGTTTGAGGTAGTGTGAGAAGCGTTCAATTCTAAGAGCTAAATTTTGAACAGAGTTGAGTTTTTTTAGTGTAGAACAGGCTGCGCTATCATATATTATACTGGCGTAGTCTAATCTGCTTAGCATATAGGATTTGTATAATTGTATTAATGTTTTTCGATCAGATCTCCACGATGAATTATTTAACATCCTGAGCATATTTATTTTTTGGAAACATATTTTTAGTTTGTTTATGTGTTCTTTCCAGTTAAATTTTGTAACCAATGTTAGTTCTAGTATCTGCAATGAATCTGCATTTTCTATTTGTATTATATCCATGTGTATGTTTAGTATAATTGTATTTCGTTTCTTGTTGAATGTATGTACTTAGTTTTTGATGTGGAGAAAATAAATCTTTCAGATTTGGCCCAATTATTTAAGTCATTTATTGTATTTTGTCATAAAAGTTCTACAAATCGGTTTGAGTAGTATGTTGATAGATCGTCAGCGTAGATGCAGTAGCTTACTGGAGATAGTATATGTTGTTTAATATTAGTCATGGCTATAATGAATAGCCGTAGGGCTAATTACGGATCACTGAGGGGTACCATTTTATTAAATTTTGTATCTAATAAAAATATAATTTATCTTTACTTGAAATTTCCGGCGGTGTAAAAAAATGCGAATAAAAATCGGTCAATTTCCTTTAAATCCCCACTGATATAAAGCCAGAAGAATTCTTTGTTTCCAGAGTTTATCGTCAAAGCTAACAACAGTTGTAATTTTATTTTCTATTAAATTATTTTGTATATCTGTTGTAAGTTTAACTAATAGATCCTGAGCGCTTCCGAACTGTAAGGGATCTAAGAGTTCTGAGCTTTCTAACTGACATAGAAATCAATTCTTTCAAGTAACTTGCATAAGGTGTTTGTGAGAGAAATCGGTCTGTAGCTAGCCGAGTCTAATAAATTTTTGTTTTGTTTTAGTATCGGAATATAATGAGCCTCTCTCACGCCCTCTGTAAATGACTGAGTTTGCCATATTATATTAAAGAAATTCAAAACGGTTTATTTAGAGGATGAATTAAGTTGTTTTATCATGAAAATGTGGATTCCGTCTGGACCGGCGGCTGAAGGCCGCATTATCTTCAGGGCGGTATTAAATTCGTCTTTAGTTATGGTAACGTTTTAATTGGGGTTAGTTTTTGATGTGAAATAGGGGACATTAGTACTTTCTTCTATTTGTTCTAAATTCGTTAGGATAATTTTGATTTTTTTTTTAAGCGGGAGGTGGAAAATCTTCAAAAGACACTGATATAATAAAAAATTTAGTTTTTATTAATGCAGGGCATATAAACAACATACACTGAAAGTAAGCCAAAATCAGCGTGTGGGATTTTTACCACTAAAAACCACCTCCCTCTATAGAACAAAAGGGAGTTTTAATATATTGATGGAGTTCCCGGCACAAATGCAGTGTCCTCCACACACTTACATTAACTTATTTATATAGTCCCTTCTTCCATCAATTACAATAATTAAAAAGTTTATGTCAAACTTAAAAAAAATAACCTAAAATAATAATAAAAAATAATAAAGAACGAAAAAATTAAATACCACAACATTTGTATAAATGTAACTACACAACAACTAAAATAACAATTAGCTTCAAGATAAAATAGAAAAGTGAAAAAAGAAAAAATTATAAAATAATAAATTAATAAAAGAATAGTATCATCTTATACCAATCGGAAAATAAAGTTAAGTACATTATAAATTGGCATTACTACTACCATTGCAAAACAAAATAATCTGTTTGAAGAGGGGAAAAAAATACGAAAAACTTCAGTACAATTGAACAAAAATAAAAAAAAAAACTTAAAAATTAAATAAAACGCTTAAACAATAATTACAGCAAAGTAAAGATTAAAGTTAGTTAAAATAAAAAATAAGAATAGTTGACCAAGCTATAAGAACTGCACCGGTTCTAGGGTCACGGTCGACTGAAAAGCCACTAGAAAATTTTAAATTTAAATCGTATTACCTGTTCTGCCAGCAAAAGAAAGTCTTTCGCTTCCCTACCAAGATAACATATATCAGTGCACTTAATTCCAAACTTGCGACGCAGGGCAGATAAACAGAGTATGTTGTATATCATCAACCTCACCTATAGTACAACACAGACCGGATCACTAACAAGCCGGAATCTATGTAGATAGAATCCAAACCTTCCATGACCGGTCAACACCTGCGCGCTATAGAAGTTGGCATCAAACTAGCATTTTTAATCGTATTGATATATCTGGCAGAAAGACATGGGTCTTTCCACCAGTAATAACATCGTCCCACCTGGCTTGCCACTTCGCTAATAATAGAGAAGTAATATGTTTTTTAAAATTTGCATTGGTCATTGGTTACACCGATATATTCTCAAGTAGATTAGAATGTCTCAACCCCATACCACTCCCTCCAACTATCATGTGATCACCTGTAAGAGCCCTACCCACAAGAAATAAATCAAGAGGCAGGACCCCACAAATGACGCAAGCAGCAGAGGTTGAAGTAGTCCGGTATAAAGAAGGCATTCGAAGCAAAAACTTCCTTTGCTGTTTGTTGGCCAGATCAAGAATTCTTTTATTAACATATATAGCTGCACCATACCCAAAATGGGGTTGAATGAAGCGTTTATATAATATCGATCATTCTCTAAACGATAATCCCCAAGTATTTTTTTGCAAACATAATAATTTATTGTAAATATCCATACATCTTGTAAAAATGTATCGGAAATGAGGGATAAATGATAATTTTGGATCGATAATTATCCCTAGGTATTTTAAAGATGTGGTAATAATTCAAATTCATGCTCAGCAGATAGACCTGAACGGAAACCAAACTGTAAGTTATGTAACGTGCCCCATGCTGTGATCGCCTGTACTAAAATCTCATTGATGGCTTTTTAATAGACCTTCCCTATTCAATTCAGCAAGGAGATCGCTCTATAAGCCGACAACTCGGATGGATCTCTACCCGGCTTGGAAAGCAACCTCAAAGAGGCTGCCTTCCAATAATCTGGAAAGAGACCAAACTGTGGGGATTTTTTTGTAAATATTTGTAACAAATAAGGAAACAAAGAATGATTTTTTTTAATAACCAGATTGCAGACTCTATCATCAGCCGGCGCCTTCTTGTTGCGCAAATTTTTAACAATTGAAGAAATATTTTCTTGATTTATAATTGGAGAATCACAGCCACCGACAGGAAGCAGCACCAAAGGAGAATAGACCTTAGTGGGGAAAAAGCGATCTAATAAAACATCGACTTTTTCAGGTTCAGAAACCGCAGTCCAACTGCCAACCTTTAAATCAGGTGATGAAAATTCAGACTTTTGCCTAAACAGTATCTTATGTGGTCTACCCCAAGCAGAGCTTGAAGCAACAAAGTCCTTCCAATACTGGAATTTGGCCCTTATTACTTCATATTCATATATCCTATTTAACTCCTTCAATACATTCTTATAAATAAAGTGGTGGGGTGACTAATATTATCTTTAAAATTAAATATAAAACTGCGATGGAACGCCAAGTCCATCTCAACTAAATTAAAAGATACTAAATATGATGCACTGGCGGAGACCAACCAATGGTCTATAATACTCGAACCATTGTAATTAACGAAGATCCCTATTATTCTGGTTTTCAGAGGATTATTAGATAGACGTGGTTTAATATCGGTTAACATTATTCCGATATTTTCAAGGTCGGGAAAGAACTGCTCCATTATTTCAAATTGTTGATGAGAGACCGGAAAGGAATTGTAGTTCCTTATTAGTAGATTGAGATTCGGGCATTACTTGTTGCCGGACCGCCTGTTCTTTATGCAGCTTAGAGAAATTCCTTACTGCCCTCTCTATACTGGACGTGCAATCGGAAATCCTACGTGTTCTTCGAATGCCCTTCGCCTTCAGCACGTAACGGTCCTCCGTACAATATATTGTCCCTTATTCATCATGAAAATTTACATATGTTTCCAGACAGCGATATTTCTAGAGAAGTCGTCTTCGTTTATAGGAATATGAGGTGTATTCAATCAATCGTCTTTTTGCACCAGGTTATTGTAATATTCCATAATGAATCCCAGTACTTTTTTACTGCGAAATTTAAATTTTCTCTTTTTAATTATACTCAATTGCAACAAGACAATGAAGAGTTAAGCAATGATTCGACGTTTATACGCTTTATAAATTTGTTTTTAATCACCGAATTATCTTAAAAGTTTTAAGATAATCAGGTTTAACATTACGCATTAAAGAGAGCCGTTCATAAATTTTCAGTACAAACATTTAAAAATTATTTTTTCCTTCCGTTTGTAACAAAAATTCTCCGAAATATTTTCGGATCGAAGTGACGTAGGCGATGATCCTTTCATGCAACGTGCTGCGTTTATAAAATTCGCGAGTTCCGATTTATTTATTTAACTTTTAAATGTTCGAATTTTCGTTTAGGGACCAACATTTTCTTATATGTTGGAATTTAAAAATCAGTATCTATACGGCCGATATTTGAAAGAGGAAAACACATGGTAGAATCGAAGCTGATGAATATTTTTGAACGTATTTATTTTTTGTTGTCTGATATATAAGCGATCTTTTTTTTTTTAGTCCCAAAAGTTCAACTCTGTTACTATTACTCATATTACTGCTGCTACAGTACTACTATTATTGCTACTATTTTTTAAACTTACTGTTGCGTCTTCATTGTTACCACTAAATGTTATAAAGTTGGTCTCGCGTTAACTAAAGCTAAAATGCCTACGGAATCAGTGCCGATTGTTTACTGCGCATGTATAGGTGTATTTACAGATTGATTCTCTACGATATTCTGCTCGATAACTTCCTGACGATAACTTTTAAAAAGTTGTGTGTATACAACGAGCGAGAAAAATAGAACGGCCTTTAGAAATGGAAGAAAGGGTTTTTATATATATATATGTATAAAATATATAAGTTTCGTAAATAGCCGATGTAACGCCCCCGATAACTAGGTCTACAATTCGATATCTATATTTTTCTATGTCTCTCACTGGTGGGATTTGAACTCGCTTGTTCGAACAGATATTATTATTATTATTATTGGTAGTATTATTATCATTATTATTGTTACTATATTTATCATAATGATTTCTTTAAGTTCCAATGATTATTTAGAATGCATGTCTATGTATGTTCCTAGGTTATTGTAAATATGGACAAAAATTATTTTTTTAGAATTATGATGTTTCAAATTTTATATATCATCATCATCATCATCAGCTATCCTCACTCGAATCCGAGTATGAGTTCTCTATTAAGATTTATGTTTATAACGCACGTGTGAGGCTAGTCCTATGCGGTGTGTTGATGTAAAATCACAAGAAGGCAGGTTATATTCTATTTTGTCGTATCATTATTATTAACAGGTTTCTTATTTTTCTTTGGCAACTAACGCGTGTTAGTCTGGTTACCATTTTGGACCATTACGATCTTGAGCCCATTGTCCCCATTTGTCCTTCTTTGGATTTATGTCGATTGTTTTCAGATTCTTTGAATCGCAGTAAAGGTCTACCAGTAGGACGTTTGCCCTTGATCAGAGTCTCATACATCAGTCTTTTTGGTATTCTATTATTTTCCATCCGAATGACATGTGCCAACCACTTCAAGTGCTTTGCTGCCAGAAACTAATCCACCGAGTGACAATTTGCTTTTGTTAGTATCTCTTCATTCGAAATGTGATCAAACCATCGTACGCGAAGTATTCTTCGCAGAAACCGCTGATGGCACATATTAAGTTTCTTAATCTGTTTCCTCGTTGTTGGCCAAGTCTCGCCCCCATACAAAAGCACAGGTATAATAATTCAAACCTTTGTTGTCGTCGGCATATTGCAAACTCGTAATTGCAAAAGTTCTCGTTCCCCGTATTTATAGGAAACGACGTGATTAGTCCAGCGTCACATGCTACAGTTGCTTGGGTATCCTCATGTAATTGTTTTAAAGACTTAGTAATTTAGGCGGGCATTCTATTCCTTTTAAACATGTTCATAAAAGCTTTTTTGACATCGACGAATACTAAGTATACTCTCGTGTTTTGTTCTATACTTTTCTCAATTAATTGCCGCAACGAGATCATATCCCTTGTACTTCGGTTTTCACGAAACTCGCACTGGTTTTCCATCTGTTTCAGTCTTTCCAGTAAGATTTTGCTGAATATCTTACCCTCTGAGCTATGGAGATCAATGGCTCTATAGTTCGTGTATTCTGTTTTGTCTCCTTTATTCTTATAAACGGGAATTTTAGCTGCTTCTTTAAGGTCCTGGGGAACTTTTTCTTCAAGCCATATTTTCAAACAGAGAGCATGGATGCAGTTTATAGCATCGTTTCCTTCAATTTTGTAGATGTCCGCCGGTATGCCATTCAGTCCTGGAGATTTATTAGCTTTCATACTCCTGATTGTGTCTTTTACTTCAACCAATGTTGGTGGTTCCTCTACGTTTATATTTTCCTCTTTACTTGATATCGTTTGCAATATATTCAAGTTGACAACGCCATCATTGTTTAATAGTTGCTGAAAATATTTCGCCCATCTATTCATTACTCCTTGTCTGTTAACAATTTGATGTCTCGCTGCATCCGTTGTGAATGTTTTCCGCTGGTATTTCGATCCATAGATAGCTTTAATCGCACCATAAAAACCGGATGAGTCGTTTTATCAACTAAAGCCTGAATTTTCCTCAATTTATCACACTACCATACGTTCTGAAGTCTCCTAGTTTCTTTTTATGCTCGTGTTTTTGCTAGTTTAAAAATATCATACTTCTCTTTATCAGCCTTATCCGCTTGTCAGTTGATGATGAATGCTCGCTTTTTTACTCCAGTAGCTTTTTAATTTCATCTGCATTATCAGCGAACCAATCTTGTTGTTTAGTTTTCCTGTATCCAAGTACATACTTATTTATTTTTTCTTTAATTATTCTCCAATGTTTAGCCGCAGACATTTCCTGTTTTGCTTCTTGAGTCGCATTTTTGAATTCCGTTGCTAGACATTGAATGACCGATTTTCTTTTAACGCGTTAAATTGTATCCATTTAGTTTAATAGCGGGATTGCGTGAGTACCATTAAGTGATCGGTGCCGCCATCTACACCTCTCAAAACACGTGTTAAAAAACATTCGTTTCGTCGTTCTTTCTTCGTTATAACATAGTCAATCATATACGCCACTTTAGACCTTAGATGAATCCATGTGCCTTTATAAACGTCCTTTAGGTAATAATTTGTATTAGTTATAAATGTACACTTCTGGTACAGACCTGTAGCAGGTTTTCCTGTTCTCATTTACCTTTTACCAAGTCACCAATTCCATATTTACCTATTACATTTTTTATATATATATACGTATAATACAAAGGTGCGAGGTACATACGTATCATTTTTCTGGCGTTGCTACCATTGTCCATATGGCAAGTTTTCCTCATTCATCCGTCGATCTATTAGTGAAGCTGCTGATAACATAAATGTACTAAATATCCCGTCCTCGAAGCAGTGTTATTACACACATTATAAGCTACACTATGCACGCAAACGGCTCTTATTAGTAACTCTAATAACAATATCTGCGTTACGAACGAAAGTAATTTCTTCGTCGTTGACAAATCAGTAACCTTTATTGACAATGCAATTAGACTACAAATAGCTGCCAGCATTGAAAAGAGCCAGCAGGAAACGGATTTTTTGGATATAAACCAGCTAAACGAAGATTGAAATTTTGCAACAGTTTTATGGCAGTTATTAAGCCATTAAAAGTAAGCACGGAAACCGCTTGACATAATGTCTGGAAAGAAGAATGGACGAAAATAATCGCGAACTAAGGAGCACCTTCCTTCAGGAACCGAACTAAAATACGGAACATGGCATTCACTAAACAGATTAAGAACAATGGTTCGTCGAACAGGAGACAACTTGAAGAAGTAGAGAATCTCTGACAGCTCTTCCTGTATGTGTGGCGAGAAGCAATCTATCCAACATTTTTTCATCTGCAGCAGCTGCCTATATAGGTGCGGTTTCAGTGCCCTACTACAACTGTATGGGAACAATCTTTGTAATGCCTGGAGTCAGCATAAGCCTGAATGTCACGTGGTTATCTTCTCACTATTTGTTTTTCGTTCGATGTATTTTATTTTTAAACTTCAGCTTTTAGTTCAGTAAACTATGTTTTAGTTTGTTGTTGTTTATGTTGTTTTGTCATTAAATGGGTGCTTGTCAATCAATTCATTACTTACGTTATCATTCGTAATGAACCAATCTAAAAATTTTCGCTTGGATTTTGTCACAATTTTTGTATAGTATTTCTTGCAGTGTGCCCCAAATTAGATCACTATTCGTCATAAAGTCTATATCTGCTTCACCCAAAGCTTTGTTGATAAGATGCATTATAACTTTGCTTTCCTTACTGTTTCTTATAATATCAACATTATACAGGGTAAGCTTCAAATTTCAGTATTCTTATTTCCTTTATACATATTATTGTTCTATCAACGTATAGGATCAGGAGCAAAACTAATAGCTCTCAATCAATCAGGCCTGTTATTATCGCCTAAAACTTGTCGCCGCATTGATTTGATAAGAACAAGAGAAAAAAAATGAGTATAGTATAAGACGGTGCAAATACGCATATGGGTAAATAGGAATTGCTACATAACGGCTCCTACATTACTTATGAAGCTACAACAGAAATAATACCGTGGCAAGATTAAATCAAGACAATCGAGCTTATTGTAACTGCTGCCTATGAAGGCAGGTAAAATGTGAAAAAACGAAATGGGATAGGGATAATAGGAAATGAAGAAAGATGTGAAAACGCCAGTCATTTGAGGTGGCAACCTTATATAGATCAAAATCCTGACCCCCAAAACGATGGTTTGATACTGGGGAATAACTGGACGAGATATTTATGATAGTTACAAATCGCCAAGAGCTAGAAATCAATTGTTATGTTATGCCGACAGTTTTACTGGTTCTCTCGCTACAGACCATCTTTCCATTGCTTCTCACTATTAGAATCACCAGAGACTTTCAGCCAGTAGCCAATCTTGGTACGTGACAGCTTACTAGTTATTCGACTTGCGTATTCACAGATAGTTCACATATCCACTATTTGCGAACATGCCCCGTCCCGATTGTAGTTCCAGACCCCAGAAAGTACGTAGGTATCCCCGGGGAGACCAATATATATATATATATATCTGGAAATCTGCTTTAGTCTTCACTTAATCAGCCAACAACTTTATGCTAAAGTGGAACGAATGGATTATGGGGTACGATACTAAATTATATATATATATATATATATATACATTTAGTAGAGAATCTACTTTAGCCTCGATTTAATTAACTGAAAACCTTACGATTTGGAACGAAAGCAGCACGCAGTAGATAACAAATTATATACTTAATTTTAGCCGTATACATAGTATCTGGACTTTCGGGGTCGTGGGATTATCCCTTATCGAAGCGCGTGCCGCTGAAGTGTATTTCAACTAGATAGTTGAACAGACGATTACAGTTCAACTGTAAAATTTTGGCAAAAGTGTTTGCTGAACAAAATTAATCGGAATAAATTAAAATTTTGTTTACTATTTTTATCCTAAGGTCAATTTCGAAATAGAAAAATACAGCCGCTCTTAGCGGTAGGAGTAGTAGTAGTAGTAAAGAATAGCGAAATACCAGAACAAATGAAAATATCTTTGATCAGGCCGGTATATAAAGCCGGAGATCATTGTGACTAAAAAAACTATAGACCAATAGCAGTGAGCTTAGTTATAACTAAAATATTAGAAAAGTATATAGCAAGATGCCTAACCAAATATATTGAGGAGAACAAAAAAATAGATAAGGAACAATACGGGTTTCAAAAAGGAAAATCCACATCGAAGGCTTTAGAAGATTTTGTAGATGAAATAAAACAGAATTTTGAAGTTGGAAATAAAGTTATTGTTACTTACATTGACTTTACACGAGCGTTCGATATGGTAAATCATAAAAAACTATTACATAAATTAGAGGACATAGGCATTAAAGAAAGAGTAAACAAATGGTTTAAGAGTTACTTAGAAAATAGGAAAACTGTGATCAGTATAATGGGGGAATTAGGTGAGGAACAACATGTGGAGATGGGATTGCTACAGGGTAGTAATTTAGCACCTTTAGTGTTTATTATATATACAATTTAAAAAGTGTATTAAAGTATAGTAAAGTATTTGCATTCGCTGATGACTTAGCAATAATAACAGCGCACAGAAATATAAAAAATGCGGAAGAAAATATGCAGAATGATTTATTAATAGTAAGTAAATGGGCGCATGATAATAATTTGATAATAAACACAACTAAAACAAAAGGTATGACACTGAAGCCAATGGCAGAATTTGAACCACACAAAACAAAAATTATAATGCACTCAAATGAATGTGTGCATTACATGATTGAAACTGATAAATGTAGTAACATAAAATGTGGAAAAATAGAAATGGTACAAAAATATAAATATTTGGGAGTAATCATAGATAGATATCTACGGTGGAGTTTACATACTGAATATGTAGAGAAAAAAATAAGAACAGTGATACCAGCAATGTACACATTAAGAAATTATGTAAACAAAGGTACATTAACAATGGTCTATTATGCATTAGTCGAATCGAGACTAAGGTATGGTATACAGGCACGGGGTTCAGCTAGTAAAACGTACTTAGAAAAAATTGATAGATTACAGAAAAAATGTCTAAGACTGATTACGAGAGAAGAAAAAAAATCTGGATATGAACTACTGAATGAAGAGAATGTATTAAATGCGAGAGGCTTGTTTTTAATGACGAAAATATGGGAGTATTTGTACAGGAAAATCATATAGAAATAGATGAAGAAAAAACTAACCAATTATATGCTAAGAAAGACGTTAAAATATAAAATACCGGTAAACAGGACAAAATATGGTGAGCAAACAAGTAAATATATTATAACAAAAATTTTGAACCAGTTACCAGATGAAATACTGCAGGAAAAAAATGTAAGAAAATTGAATGGAAAAATTAAAACCTGGTTACTGGTTGGAAATATTATGAGCAAAATTAAACAGGTAGGGATAGACATATAGCACATGACCGAAGTGCTGCTACTATATGTATACATTTTGTGTTAAAACGATATTGTATGTGTGATTGGGAGAGATAAATGAGGGTATAAATGTGAGCAAATGGGACAGAGTGTATATGAGTGAGTGTGCGAATATGAAAACTGTGAATTAATATATAAAAAAATATAATAAACGCGCGATAAATGTTAGCGAACTAAACCCGTCGACAAGCTTATAGCTTGACGGAAGTAAAAATTAATCTATAAGGAATGTGTGTGAGTGAAATTGTGCATGTATTTTTATATGTTATATACAAATATACGATTTAAAAAAAAGTAGATTTGATGAAGAAAGGTGATCTTGTAATTTATTCTATGATATATCATTGGGATAACCGAGTGTCTAGACTTCTATACGGAAGATGCCGATTTGGAATACCATCGGCGACGCAAAAATTATCATTAGAAAAATAAAAATATAAATAATCGTCATATTATCGCGTGGAAGGCAATGGCAAACCAGCACGCACGACACCATATGCGCGCTAGTAACAATATAGTACAGTACAAAAACACACGACGCTGCATTGCGTCCTGACAACAAATCGATTACAATTAGTTCTTCGTGGTGTGTGTGTTGTCTATCTGCGCTGACGTCATACTATAATTGCCTTATACGCTACTTACACTGTACGACAAAATATGTATAAGTAAGTAGTTGCCTACCTTACGGAGACCGCACTTAATGATGATGTCGATTATTCGAAAAATTTTATAATTGCCGATATTATTCAGACATTAACCACTCTAAAGTTGAAAAGATTAACCGTTTCAAACAAATTTTTTCTCCGCTTAATTTATTGGCTTCCCACATCTAGCAGAAGATTTTATACTGTCCTGATTGATATCATGTGTTCGCTTTTTTTTTTTTTTAATATTTTGACATTACGTCTCGGATGAATTTTAACCGATTTTTACCGACTTTTTAAACTGTAAGCGTTCAGTTTTGAATATTTGACGAATTAAAGAAACATCCAATTCAGTCGCTTGTGTATATTTTTGATAAATGTACGAAACGTGAATTGCTATTTGAATAATTTTTCCATTCGAAAAAGTTTCTATTTTATCGTACAACATACAAGAATAAATCAACGGGATGCTTATGCTTATTTATATAGTAACATTTACGTTTTTCTATCTATCTGTGTATATGTCATTAAACACTAATGTATACACACATATATATATATATATATATATATATATATATATATATATATATATATATATATATATATATATATATAATATAGGAAAAGTACTTAAATTACACTTACAGTAGGTAGCTGCTTCTCGTGCAATAAGTTAGAAAATATCGAGAATACAAATTCATTTCTTATTTACTTTCGCGATAGGAATAATAACGATAAATATTAAACAAGCTGTATACCTGCTTGCGTAACGTCCTATCGTAATTTTTATTTTTTCCAATTTTCCGTTTATACAGTAGTTTCTCGTCTATATGCCCGCGATGGGAATTTCATTTCACGCATAAGTTACAATACGTAAAACGCGTACGTATGTAAAAAAAAAATATGGATAGAATTGAAAAAGTAAAAAGTATGTCTAGTCTTTTGTTATATCATTTTAGCAATAAGAAACGGGCGATGGAACAAGGTGTGGTTGTGTAGGTTCTCAAGCTTGTTTTCTGGGCTTTTGACAATAGGCGCTGAGTTCTCCGAGCAGCAGTTAAAAATAAGCAAGCTCGTAATAAATAATGCAAGAACATCTGCGTTTGAAATGGACACCCTATCTTTTATTTCGTTTTTAACCCAAAAATTGCCCCGTTTATTGCTTTATGCCATTGTAACCAAAAGTGTATGTATGTGTGCGTATATATATATATATATATATATATATATATATATATATATATATATATATATATATATTTGTAAGCTAAAGAAATTTAGAAACATTTTGTTTGATGAGTGTATGGAAATACTACGAAAGTACCACCTAAACTTTTTTCCTTTATGTACGTATATTATCGCTTTTGAATAAGTTAATTTTTATAAAACTTTTTCGAAATTTTAATCTGTTAAAAAAAATTATAATGATAAAAAAAAACGAAAATATTTAATGTAAACCGTAAAAAAAAAAAAGTTATCAGCTTGACAAGCAGTTTGATGCTAAACCTTAAAAAAAAACGACAAACAAAACAATATTAACCTTTTCGACGCAAATCACCATTTAATTCTGGTAATTAACTAATTTTATATAAATCTCTCGTAAGCCCTGTAATTCAGAGCAGGCTTGTATGCAATATATCGGGAAAACCGTTTAGCAAGAAGAGGTATTTTGAAGTCAACAAACCTCCAGTTACTGTAGGGATAAAGGAAAGTATCTATGAGACCATAATTTTGAAGGTATTTGGTTAATAATTTATCTGTCAGGACTATTCTTCTAAAATGTAATGATGGAGTCAAAGTCTCGATTTAGAGGCATACTACAGGGCAAGAACGATTATTGCCTGTAATCAGCCTCAAACCAATGATCAGAAGACAATCCAGTTTTTTGAGAAGAACGGGGGCGGATAATCCATAGAATATTGAGTCATAATTTGGTCTAAATCTTATGAAGGACTTGAATAACAAGCTTAAAATGACGGTATCACCTCCCCCATCAGGAGTTACTAATCGCTTTTAGTGAATTGTAGGCCATCATAAGCTGAGTAGATAGAGCAGTTATATGAGACGTCCAGGTTAATCTGGAATCCGAGTGTAACACCAAATATTTGACTTTTTTTTTTTTTTTTAACTAACAGAATCGGTTGATTATAGATATTGATTTAGAGATTGGTAAAACTGAATGGCCTAAGTGTAAAAACACAAATACTTGATTTATAAGGGGATAAAAGGTGATTAATATTTTGAAAAGTGTTACAAAGCAAAGAAATAGATGATTGAATATTATTAACTGTTCATGAATATGTATATATATATATATATATATATATATATATATATATGGGGCGATTTAATATAAATAGTTATTAGAGGGCTAATTTACCAGTGAAATAACGTCCTAATAGTGATAAGAAAAATTCGAATATAAAAATACTGTAATAGGTCCAGATTAAGATATACCTCAACTTGCATTACTAAGAAACTCTACAGGTTATAGACATTAGACGATATATTATATCTGACGTAGAAAAAGTGTAGCAACGATAAAAACGATTTTCGGGAGTGAAAGAACTAAATTCAGTTTTTCTTTTTATGAAAAAAAAAAGTGAAATATAGAGAGAGAATAAGAGAGTGATGGAGATAATAAACGTAGACGGTGTGTATTATTGAATAGGCGAGAGTCGTAGGAAATTTATGCATTCTGTAGTTCCCAGCGGATGATTCATTTTTGAAAAAATTTTTCTAGGCAATATCTAGAGCAGAGTTCCCGTAGGAAATAAATGTATACACTTTTTCCACATGTCGAGTTATATTTCAATTCAAAACTCGATAACTATTTATCTTTTACTTCCGTATATTTTTTATCTTTCTTCTTCAACTTTTATACTATATATACGGATATTTAGATTTAGATTTATGTATATGTAACCATTAACACCCCGTTATAATGTGTGTACACTTATGCATATTATCTAAAAATTGTTCAGAGTCACTTAAAAGTGCAGATCACGTATTTCTCCGTGAATTTTTTTATTATTTATTTAAATTTCATATACACGACGTATACAGTGATTTTCAATATTTTTTCGCCTTCTTTATCATTTGCCACTTCCAGTTCGCTGCTGAAAGAACACTTCCACCTCTCAGTTTGGTCCAAACGCTATCTTCCTACCAATTTCCGATGAATTTTTTAATTTCTACATTCTCGGTATCCTATAAAGTTCGTGTGTTATTGAGAGAAAGCGATTTGTTATTAGAAATGAAATGGGACAAACATTGACAGATTTTCTTGAAGTTAATAGACCCTTTGTAATGAACACGTTTTTAAGGGGGAAACTTGTATGGACATTTATATTTATATACCTGTCTGTCCTCCATACTCTACTACAATGTTATTTGAATCAAAATGTAAAATTGGACAGAGTCGCTTAAAAGTGCCTTATATATGGCATACGTTTCCATAAACAATGATGAGTCTGCATATGGTATGCGAAAGAATTTAGAGATGTTTTGATTTAAAAAAAAAAAAAAAAAACTGTTGCACACTTCTTTTTCGAATATTCAGTGGAATCATCAGTATATTCAATTTCATAGCCTTGTACTTCTCCAAATACTGATTCAACAATGGAAAACTCCATCTGAGAAACTATTAGATATATTGAATGAGTTAGTACCTGTAATCTAAATTGTAGTATTGGAAGTAAGTTTTATAAAAGGGTTCTAAAGCCATCTGGACTAAATTTATGTCGTATAGTCTGTTGTGACTATAAAGAAATGAAGATAAATTATTAACAGTGCAAAACTTTGTACATACGTGTAAGTTGTTTGTTGGTTATGCAGTTGTACTCTCCCTGAGTCTAAGGTAAAATTTATCATACATGAATTTCTGTCTTAACGAAAACGCAGGCTTCGCAGCTTCGGCCTGTAAAATATTAACGTGAATGAATGAATGAAAAATTTTTATTATATTTTTTACACATAAACTGAAAAAAAATTTCTTTCATAACTTAAAGCTAAGTACCCATACATAAAAAATCAATTGAAAATTAGTTAAATCACTAATATTTATTTTCTTAAAGAAAACACAAAGCTATTCGGCATTTACGCCATTATCAAGTAAAACATTTTAAAACATCATAATTTTAAAAATATAAATTAAATATAATTACTTAAAAATATGCGATGGTGATTGTGAAAATATGCTCCAAAAATGCTGTCTGCTTCTGTTCTGTCTATTTTTGATTTGTTGAAATTTAATATCAATATATTTGTTTATTAATTTTGTTTTTTTATATTAATTTTTTCTTCAATACTATTTTCCGGATTCTGTAAAAGTTGTGTACTGGTGGAATTTTAAATTTTTCATTAACTGTTGCGATGTATGATGTCCAAAAGTAAAATATAAAATATAAAAATGTACGAACGCAAAAATTTTTTTAAAAACACAATTTTACAAGTAAAATGAAAATAAATATTAAAAATCTGATATCAGATATATTTATACTTAACAATAGGTTAATAATTACAAGAATTTGTGTTTTAATCTACGATGCTTATACTTAGTATAACGTATGCGTAGGTGTTCCATATTGTAATTCCCTATTACCCGAATTAATTTGTTTTGATGAATTTTACAGTTTTCATAAAAAATTTTTGATATTTTATTAATAAATGAATATATGTAAGGAATGTTTAAATGATCGTGTAGACTAGAAATTCTAGTATATCGCGTAGCATTCAATGAAATTCTGCAGCAATGATTTTGAAGTACTTGTAATTTCCTATATGTACTATAAGACACCGATGACCATATAGGGCAAACATAGGTTAATCTAGGGTGTATAAAAGTCGTATAAATTATTTTTTTATTTACATAACTGAGACCCGATTTCCTGTTAAATAATGGAAAAAGTGTATGTATAGCCTTATGCGCTTTTTCTATAGCAAATGTAATATGGTTATTGAATGTTAGTCTGCTATGTAGGATGACTCCTAGATACCGAACTTGTTTGACCCACGGAATTCTTTTTGAATTTATTGTTATTTCAGTTAGAGGTAGTGGTCGTCTTCTAGTAAATAAAATTGCTTCTGATCTTTCTTCATTCAATTTTAAGTTCCATCTGTTGTAATATTTATATATTTTAATTGCTGCCTTTTGCAATCGGTTATATATTGTATCTGTGCTATAAGAAGATACATATAAGGCAAGATCATCAGCGTACAACCCGGTACTAACGAAAGGCAATATTAGAAACAAGTAAGGCCCGAATATACTCCCCTGAGGAACCCCTGCATTTAGTGTTTTAATTGACGATTTTTCGAAATAATTGGTAACATAATATGTTCTATGGCTTAAGTATGATTTAATCAATTTAATAAGTAATAACGGAAATTTAAATTTAATCATTTTGTATAATACTCCATCATGCCAAGCTGTATCGAAAGCTTTTTCAACATCGATTAGCAACATTACGGTGTGTTTCTTGAGATTAAAGTTATCAGTAATAGTGTCCCCTATTCTGGCTAGCTGGTGAACTGTTGAATGCTTAGGTTTAAAACCACACTGCTCATCCCTTAGAATATTATATGAATGCCTGTGCAAGATGACCTTTTCAGCTATCTTGCTTAAGTTTATTAACTGACTAATTGGCTATAGGTTATTGATATTACTATTATCTTTACCTGGTTTTGGTAACACGATAATTTTAGCAATTTTCCTTTTTGTAGGAAAATGAGATATCCTGAACATACTATTAATGATATTAGTAAAGTAGATAATTGCTTTGTTCGGAAGATTTTTAATCATTTCCACAGAAATTCCGTCGTCACCGCACAATACTTTATTTTTTAACTGTTTCATGTAATTTCGAATCTGTAAGTTTGACTAGCATCACATACATAGTTCTTAATATTTTTTGATTTTATTTGAGTGGCGCCTATAGTAATTTTTTGGAGAAATTATTTTATTAATATAATTAGGCACGTTATTCTTTTTATTACAAAAAATGTGTGATGCTCTCTCAGGAATATCAGCAGCTGCCAGGATTGCGTGAGTGAATTTAATGATCCCTTCGTCTAATACGGTATCATTCTCGAAAGCATCACGGTGATTTAATTTTTGCTCAATATGTCGTTTGTATTCTGACCAGTTTGCATTCTTATACAAAAATATTTTACTTTTGGATTTCTGTAATATGGCTGCATTTGCTACACGCATTATGTATGAAAGAATAACAGTTTCCCCGCGAAATTATTGTTATGATTATTAAGCACACAGTGTTTCGCATTTAGATCTCCTATAATAATTATATTTTTGAATTTATTAAATAGAATGTATAAAATATCTTGATTTTCGGCGATCTGTAAACGCTTAGCAAAGTAACTGAACCATATTCAGTTTCTAATTCAATACCTACAGCCTGTAACGTTCTTAAAGAAATTTTAGGTACAATGACGAATAGTATCCCTCAAAAGTGTTGCAACACCTCCACCACGCCTAGATTGATTAGCACGTTGATGGAGAAGCACAGAGAAAAGGGTAGGAATGTGCATTTGGTTTTTATAGACATTGAAAAATCATTTGACCGCATCCTTCAATAACTTAATTTGGTTTTCGCTGAGAGAGCATGGAGTTCCCGAAACACTGGTAAAATTGGGTACAATTACCCTATAAAGATGTAATAACCAGGATCAGATGTGCTGTAGGCGAGTGTGATGACTATCCTATCCGGATAGGTGTGCACCAAGGCTCGGCACTCTCAACATTACTGTTTAAGGCGATTTTATATACAACCACGCGGGACATACAGATGCCTATACCTTGGACTCTTCTGTATACAGACTATGTTGTTTTAATTTAAAACTCAAAGGATGCTCTCCAAAATAAAGCTCAAATATGGGTTGACCGGTTGGAAAAGTTTGGCCTTAAAGTAAATGTGAAGAAAACAGAATACATGACTACGGTACTAATACAATCGGGTTCATACAATTATCTGGAGAACAACTACCTCGGAAAAACAGCTTTAGATATCTCGGTTCCTGTGTGCAGAATGACAGTGGCACATTCGAAGCAGTTCGCAATCGAATAAGCACAACATGGCTTAAATGGAAATCTGTGACCGGTGTATTATGCGACAAACGCATGTCTACTCGACTGAAATCAAAAATTTACCGGACAGTTATTAGACCAGTTGCATTGTATGGTGGTGAGTGCTGGCCGGTAACTGAAGAACAAGCGCTGTATGCTATGGAAATGCGTATGTTAAGATGGTCAATGAGTAACCGTTTATCCGATCGAATCAGAAATGAACGAATCCCCACAGCAATGGGAGTCGCGCCTATCGTAAATAAACTACGTGGAAGCCGACTAAGGTGGTGTGGCCACGTATAACGAGCTCAGTGCTGGAAGTGGCTCGCTGATATCGGCAGCGGATACGTTTCAAGTTCCTGATAAAAGACCAGTAGGAAAACCAAAGCAAAGATAGCTGCCACGATTTTCTTTTTTTGTTGATAGAAGTGTTTACGCTTACGCAAATAGAAAGAGTCATGATTACCGGGCGCTAAGATCGTTAGAGGTAATTCCTTATTTTTCCCCTCGTTGAATAAATCAAATTTAAGATAGTTATAACCCGACTCCTTTTTCGGCATTTTCTTAGTTCCATCCAGAGTAGTAATAATAACGATAATCATCATAATAATAATTGGAATAAAGGAATAAATATAAATCAGCGGTGGAAAAAATCGAGAAGGCAAGCAAAAGTAGTGGAAATGAAGGAACCGGGAGTAGCGGCGGTCTCTTTTGATAAAATGAAATTAAAGGCTTTCTCACACGGTTGAATTTCGCTTCTTGAAGCGTGTCGTGTTGTATCATCGTCTTATTCCTCCAGCTAAAATGTATTACTACCTGCGTGACGACGTCTATATCGGAAAACTGAACTTTATAGTAGAAACCCGGTCGTTTTTCTTCGGTCGAATTTTCTAACGGCCTCTAAAAAAATTAAATAAAAGAAAATAATGTAAAACTAGAAAAGGAAACCAATCGAAACGACTAAACGAGAATATTCGAAAATGAAATAATAACACCTCCCCTCGTGTCTACGTATCTAAGTGTGTGTGTGTGTGTGTACCTACGATTATAACGTATTGGAAACTGCCGTACGTATTCGCGAATGGAAATGTTGAGAGCCGAGCTAAGAACGAGTAAATAATAAAAAGGATAAAAAAACACCCCTGTTTGAAAACGGCGTGAAGAGAATGCGCAAATCTTCTGGGAAATCCATTCATATCGGTTACATCCTGGCAAGCACAACACACACACACAGGCACATCGATGTGATTCAGAATTTGTTCTATTCCCTGTTTCTTACTATTCTCCTTCTGGTCCGTTTCGGTTCGGTAAATTGGAAAAACACTTTTATCCGTTTGCTTTTCTTCTTATTTGTATATAATGTTATATATATATATATATATATATATATATATATATATATATATATATATAACATTACCTACTCGATTATTCTGAAAAGCTTGTCGCCTCGCGAGCCTGCTGATATACCGTTATTTCTAATGTTATTATTTATCGCGTATTGTACAGGCAAGATTTGTAAAGAGTGTGTAACGTATGGTATAGCGAGATTAGAATTACAAAACGATTTAAAAGAAAAAGAATAAACTCAAATTTACGTAATTTCGATCATTGTAGTGGTGAAAATTATTAACGGTAAATAATCGCAGTCCAAGAAGAATATTGAAATTTTCACGTTGTAAATAAGTTCGAAAATCGTTTAAAACGTCCGGTGGAAATGTTGTCTACTCATTAATATATATATATATAGATCACGATATGACTTTATCTATTCATTCCTTGGATGAAGATTTTTCCTACGTCTTTCAACCATTTATATTTTGCGCTTTCCTTAACTAGTTTTGGCCTGTCATTTTCTCTATATCATCATATCACCGCGTCATACGCGTTCCTTGCTCCCTTTTTTTTAAACCATGATGCTAGACAAGTTTGCCGTTTCTTCAGGCCACGTGACCAGCCCCCCATCTCCGGTTTAACCATCAGCTGCATGGTATCTTCCAACCGTGTTTGTTCTCGTATATTTTTACGTACAAAATGAGCAAGCATTCAAGACACTATTTGTATGCGACGCAGATGCGCGCGTAAACGATGTTCTGCTTCTCCGTAGTAATTATGAATTAAATAATGACGAAAAACTTTCCATGTCTGAATTGACAGTCGACGACGCCGCTGCGATTATATATATATATATATATATATATATATATATGTGTGTGTGTGTGTGTGTGCGTGCGTGTCTGCTACGTGTACATGAATATATGTATATATATTTTTTTCATTTCGTTATTACGATTAATTCTTTTATTCGTTTTTATTTTTTTCTTCTTCCTTCTTCTCCTTGTGCTTCTCTCCTTATTGTTTTTCTTGCCCGTAGCTATTGTATATCGCCCGCTGACACATTTTAGTCATCTATAACTGTTGCTCAGTCTTTTCGCCTAATGCATCCACATCATGGAAAAACTAATCTAATAATATTGCAGTGTAATTGCCGCGAAATCTCCACAAATATGGCAAGTCTGGAATTCTTTCTCACCATAAACATTTCCCATATTATTTTGTTATCTGAAACTTGGCTCTCCACTCCCAAAAAAGTATCCGTAATGACAGAGCTGATGGTAATGGGGAGCCGCTATTTTATTTCATAATGATATTCCTCGCTCCTTTATTTTCTTTGATCCTATTTCAATAAATAATAATTGTAATGGTTTGTGTCTGCAAGTTAAGTTCCTAAATAAATGTTATGTTTTCTCCTTTTATTGCCCACCGAATAATTTTCTTAATAAGGACAATTTTATTCACTTCATCAATGTCTGTTTTTGATAAACTCTTTCATCTTGCACTCCTTCATTATTCCTTACTTTTCTCGACATATATACCAAAAAGGGAGATTTACTCTTAGTCGCCGTCCAATCCTTTGCCTCTCCGCGCATCATCATTCCAATTATAGTAATCTAATAATATTCTCTCTCCTTCCAGTTATTTTCTTTTTCCTTTTACTAATAACGAGGTATCCTTATGTATAGACTTAGATTATTTTAAAACATTTAAATCTTCTGTTCCTTCTATTGCTAACGCGTTTTTTATTTCTCATATCAATAACCACTTCTCCGAATTCGCACCTATCTACACAGACGACTCTAAATAAATCGCACACGTTGGCGTAGCCTTTGTTATTCCTTCCTTCGAAATTGTTAAAAAGTTTACTCACTTACGAATTTATTCTATCTTTATTGCAAAGTATCCTTCATTCTGTTTGCTTTATCCTTTCTAACCAATTATATGAAAAAGTGTAATCTTTTCAGACTCCAGAAGTTGTCTCTCTGTATGAAAATTTTCACACTGCAGCAATCACGTCGCTCTTCTTCAGGATGTTGGTGTCTTCATTAACTTTTCATGGTTTCTCGGCCACTCTTGGAAACAGCGGAAAATTTCTCGCTGACTACTATGTCCACTCTCCTTCCCTTCTTGGACTGTTCATCGCTGACTACTATGTCCACTCTCCTCCCCTTCTTGGACTGTTCATCGCTTATTCACCACACATTGATCTTCTCTCCATTGTTAAAACTGCCCACAAGGAATACTGAAAAAGTGATCTGGAATAACCCTTATAATGTCTCGCATTATAAATTGATTCAGACTGATCTTCCATGCTTACCGTAGTTTTAAAATATACAGATGCCAGTTAACCAAATTTGTCCGTTCATAATCGCCATATGCAGACTACGATTCGGAAAAAATCGTCTCCCTTCTTCATTATTCAAAATGAACCTTACTATCTTCCCCTACTGCTCACACCCTGCAGATGCCGACCTTACTACCGAGGCGAATCACATATTTTTTGAATGTTTGAATGTTCCTATTATCTTTCTTCCCGTAACACATTATACAATCAAATTATATCCTTATCAATTCCTCTCCCTATGAACATGACTTTCTTACTTGCCTATTCGTAATGGGCACATTTATATTTGTTTGTCTATATAAGTTCCTTCGTGAATATAACTTGGCGATGTAATTACTATGTATTTATTTAATTTTTTATATTACAATTTGTAATGGGTAAAACTTGTGGAAGCCCATATAAAAAAAAAAAAAAAAAAAAAAACTGAAAATAGCCTGTATGAAAATTACAAATTCTGAAATTTTGGGACACCATAAAATTTTGTGAATCTACTATTTTTTCTCGTTGTCATTTTCTTGATACTTATCTAAAAATGTACGTTCAATACATCAGCTCGATCGCATTAAAATGTTATAAGATCGGAAATAGAAGGAAATGTTTACATTGTTTTAAGTAATTTAAACGACAAGCAAATAGTTCCTAATTACGCGTACCAGAATTATGACATGTTTACTGCGACCCACCTAAATGTTTATAATATTGCTTATAAATACCGATGAGTAGACTTACTAGCCTGACGGATATAATTCCCGGGAAAAACAAATAAAAAAAATACACGTTCTATATTCGCTTTTTACCACGTATGTGTTGGTAAATATAATTAAAATTTTATATATCGGTTACAAATTCGATTAAATGTTATCAAACACCTGTAGTACATCGAGAAACACTTATTGTGCAGATCTTTTTAGTTTCCAGTGAATTTTCTAGGCATTCGTCAGATGAGCACTTGGGATCCCTGTAATACGCACGTGTAGTGTATTAAGTAACTTGTAATTAACCTGTATGGAAATTACGAATTTTGAAATTTCGGGCCCCGACACAGAGTACACACCCTCACTAAAATTTTGGAAATTTCAGAGCTGGATCGCGTAAAAACCCGAACTGGTGGTTCCGTAAAATTTTGTTCTAACGGGTATATGGGAGTAGTATTAACTTCTCCATAACTTCGATAAAATTAATAACAGAGAAATCGTGCGATACGGGTTGACGCAGTGCGGATCTTTACCTAGTTTCAAAACTATAATGGATGTTTAGCAACATTAACTTTCTTCGGAAGTTTTGAGAGTAATTCGGCGATTAATAAATTAAAACAGGGCCACTTTTTTTTTCTTTACAAATTTTCATTAAGCACTTGATGTGTGTAAGGTTGACTTGATCTAACGAAAATACTGAACAGGAATCTTTAAGAGATTATTGATTTCGCTGTTATCGCTGGTAGTTGTATAGATTGAATAAATTATCAAAATAAATTCGTCTTTTGTTTAGGATCTCGCGCCCAGGATTCGTTGCCAAATCTTATCGAAGACACCCGTTTACCAAATTGCTTAATTTTTTTGATATCAACAATAAATGCTAGGAAATAAAGTTCTGATAAATAATGATTAAGAGAGGTTTTCTTTTTAATATCAATTAATACTCTTTTCATTCAATTAGTTTTATCGTTGAGCATGGTTTTATCTATCGGATACTTAGTCTGAAACCATCTCCATCCGAAAAATTTTTTTAGCTATCGAACGGTAATATTTATCATTTTTACTTCGTCTGATTATCGGAACAGTTTACAGCGGTTTGAATTCCTTGTGGTTAAATACATCACTGTCGATGTCATCAAGGGTTTTTAGCGAAATTGAAAGATTTAACTTGGTGTTAAGGTATTTACTGAACGATTCTCACTCTATTTTATGACAGACACATTGGTTTCTCGTTATATAACACAGAATCTCCAAAGATTAGAATAATTGCGGAGCGATCAGAAAGAATATCGAACTGGAATTTAATATCAGTTTAAAAGGACAACTACTTTACTAATAAAAAAGTCTAAAAGATTTGGCAATTTATTTTGATCAGCCGATCGATACGTTGACTCAGTAGTTGATTATAATTAGCATTATTACGCTCCAGCGCTTCCTCAAGCACACGATCTCTGGCTGTAGTGACTCTAGATCCCCGAAAAAGTTATGTTGTTACTACAATAGACAGCTAATACTACAAGTTGACCGGTTTAGCCCTCTGTACATACTACCCCCTGAAATTGTTGAGTCCGTGATGTTGGATATTAGTCTTAACCTGGGCTCTATCTGATAGATGTGTGCACGAGTATGTGATGTAACTATTAACTTTAAAATAGTTGCGGAAAGGTACACAGCGTCTATGGAATTAGAATTTAAAAATAGTTCGAGCTTTATATTATGATTCTTCAAGCCATTAGCATTCAACAGAGCTGTCGTTAAATAGGAGGGCATTATTTCACCAGCTTTTGAATTAGCGTGGTGACCGTAGACAAAACCATGCTACTTTGTTCGATTAGTTTTTTGAATTCAAACGAAAATATCATGAACTGTTAAGTTGCGGCTGGTTATTTACTTGTTTCAAGGATTTCCAGAAAATCGTTAACTATCAGAAATTTTCTCCGGAATTATGGTACGATCGTATTTTTTATTCGTATTAATTTATTCACCACCAAGATTATGTTTAGTGACGTGAGGGTAACTTAGACTTGGTTGTCTATAATTTCCTATGGTAGAACTTTTTCGTTTGATTATTTAGGTTCGTTTTATTTTAAGTCAATCGCAGATATACTTCATGTTCACTATAATTCGCATGATGCGACACAACTCGTATGTAGAGGGTAGGTTTTGGGTTTTTAATATTAATCGGTCGATCTCGTTCGAGAGTTTCCATAAGAAATATTCGAAGAAATCCAAGGATACTAAATAACAGTAATAATAATAATAATAATAATAATATGTAATTTTCCTTTGTTTCTATTTGACCAGTAACTAAACGGAATTATAATCGAAAACAAATAATGCGCAATCAGTCGCAGCTTATGAAAATTTAGAATATCCACAAGCGATTGATTAGCTTGCGAATAATGAAAAATTATGTTAGGAACAAAGTCATTCTTTACATGTATATATATATATATATATATATATATATATATATATATATATATATATATATATATATATATAATATAGGCGGCAATACAGCCCCCATTTTGTACAAATGCCGATGATAGATGTTTCTCTATAATACTGGACTAAGAACTATATCTGTTCCGTTATATCCGAAGGTTTAAAATGTATGAGAAATAATAATATAGTATATTCCGACTACTACCGGGGCCTCGGTGGGTTAGATACTTTTCGGGAGTAGTTTGACAGATGCTTCATGAAAAAGATTGATGACGAAGAAGACAATTGTTTTATAGTCGAGGATTTGACAACGTCGACTTGATGTAATGTGACACGCATAATAGTTGTGGTACAACCTAGATGATAATGTTTTGTTCGTATATTTATATACTAAAAGAATTTCTAGAACAGAGTCCCCGAATTTAAAAGAGGATATCGCTTTGTTTATAGAGGGTAGCGAAATCAGATTAATCATAAATTACGATTATTCGGCCATATAATAACCCTCGAGGTTGAAGTATCGAAATTATGTGGAATTCGTTGAATAATGCGAAACACATTTTTATTTCTATTTATAGGCAAACGATACGAAACGTGCACTGACATTTTCAACGCATTTCCCTTGATTAAACACTATCCAAACGAATTCACTACCTTGATAGAAAGGACGAAAACTATATATACATATATATATATATATATATATGTATTATGCACACGCACTAGCACAAATATATATAAAATTATGTATATTAATTAGAAAAGATAAAATTTAATCCGGGATGTTTTTACCAAATTGAATATCATGATAAGTTTTATCTCTCGAGATCTGTGATCGTTACTCAAACGATCGGAATTGCACAAATTTAAGTCTAATATATTTTTTAGAACTTCCGGGATTGTTTTTATTCTTTAAAAACATTCTTCCATTAAAACAGAGTAGTACGTCTCTTTTGTTACATAATCGTAACGTTGCCAATAGACATATACCACGCATCATCATAGTTGAACTAGAAGTTTGAGACGTATGTAAAATTATTTAAATGCAATTAAATCGATCTATATATATATATAATTTTTTTTATTTCCTAAATTTGTTATTTTTTGTTACTCGGAGAACATGCGACGATCGTCGTAGTACGAAATTTCAACGGAATCGTTAGCTTTCTGAAGTGGTCTAGTATAAATGATGACGTCACTTCAGCGATCCTTATCAACCCCAAGGTGGATAGTGCATATACTGATTGGACGACGCTCTTTGGCAAGCCAATGCAGTTTGATTTGTCATTGCCTTTCCCGACTTCTTTACTTTTCCAGCGACTAGTACAAATCGTTCACGATTAGATTCGAAAACCTGAGGTTATTTAAGCAGATTATCGCTCCACCATGAGGCATTTATACACAAATATATATGTATATAATTATAACAATTACTCATCGTGACCTGTTGTGTATTGCATCGTGTACCAACTGTCTCCAGCGACTTCTATTGTGACTGGTTTTCATTATCATGTTTCGGTTTGACCGCTCAGCGTAGTCGTCTTGTTCCATTTAGGAGCGTAGTTCAAATGTATTTTTCTAGACTGACGTTTCCTTTCCTCATAACATGTCCGTAGTATTTTAAGATTTTTTCTTGCAAATATCGAAGAGCCGTTGCTTAATTCATAATTGCTGTATAATCGAATTATTTGTGCGTTTTGCCGTCCTTGAAATTCTCAGCATTCTCCGTCAAGCCCACATTTCGAACGCATCGATTTTTCATTTATCTGCTTCTCGTAAAGTCCACGTCTCTGCTTCATATAGAAATAACGAGAATATAAGATATGTATACTTATTAAATGTTGAATATCGGAGACTAGTGATTTTATGAATTATAAACAAAACAAAATCACAACGCAGTTTAATCGCTATAAAAATTGTTTATTGCAAAGCTTTTCGACAGTTACTTCATTATCAAGCATGCACAATAAATGTTACATATAAATTACCTGAAATATTCATATAACGACAACTTTATAATTTAATCTACGAGTAAAATTACCTCCGACTAGTGAAATAAGTACATCAAATTATAAGTTGTCGTTATATGAATATTTCAGGTAATTTATATGTAACATTTATTGTGTATGCTTGATAATGACGTAACTGATGAAAAGCTTGGCAACAAAAACATTTTAAAGTGATTAAACTGTGTTATGATTTGTTTGTTTTGTTTATATATATACTTATCGTTCAGTATATAAACATTCCATTAAACAATATGTATTAGTAATCAATATAATGTTCAATTATTAGTTAGCGCTAGCACAAAGAGAATACAGTTTTTTTTCTTTTCACTATACTATAATATTTGCTCTGTTTTGTTTTTTTATGAAGGTGCGAATGTCTATATGCATATTAAATGAAAAAACCCTGATAAAATTTTACTCTTTTTTATCACCCGGTCCTTTTTAAATTATTATTTATTATTATTGTTATCATCATCGTCATTTTTATATAGTCTGATACAGTCTGTCCGATGTGATAATAAACGAGCTTTGCTTCTGCTATATGTAAGGAATTACTTTTATTTTATTCTTATTTTAGATAATACCTGCACAGCGGCGACATCATTTATCATTTGTTCTACCTATATAGTCTTTACACCCACTCAACCACCCTATTTTAAACGGTGTATCTATTCTGCATTTTTTTTCTCGTTCCATCTCCTCCCTTTTATTTCCGTGCCATTTTCCTTATCCTATATTATTTTCATATACGTCCGTCCGATTTTCCGCTACAACTTTACCCTATTGTCTACTATATTTTTAATCATTTTTTCTTCGCCCTTTAATTTTATACGTTTATCCGTTTATATTTGATATCTTTTTACGTATTGACGCCATCTAATCCCCCGTTGCGAATCTAGTTCGTTTTCCGTTTTCTTATTAGTCCTAATAATTTCTTATCGCCATACTAGTTTTCATTTAATATTTTCATGTCTCCTAACCTTTTTTTTTTTGTTTTGTTTTGTTTAGTACTTCGTATTGTGTTCAACCAATTAAATTAACTGTATCTTAGACCTTCATTAAAACTTATTCTCTAGTTAGCTTTCTTTGTATCTTTCATTTCTTTACATCGAATAATGAATTTTTACCAGGCTCCTTTAAATAATATTTCCGGCTGATTCGCGTCGGTATACATCGTTGTCATTGTGTAAGAAACTTTTGACTCGCGGACTTTTGGAAACTCGTATTTAATAATTAATAAAGAAAAATTAGAAGCCAGCGAATCTAGAACAATGGTTGTGAAGAATTAATCAATCACGATGCAGGAAATGTATCACCTAATGGAACAACCAATCGTAGCCTAGAAGAAATATCATCTGATGTTGTGGAACAACCAATCGTAGTACAAAAGTAGTATCAGCTGATGGTAACAAAACCAATTCAGCCTTATGAATATAAAGTAGCGATTAAGAAAAAGAAACTAACACTGACGCTTACGATTTAGGTTTAGTTTTGGCGATGTGTGGTCTAAGTCAACCCTAAAACCTTAAAAATTTTATAACCGAATGGGACGTGATTTTACAAAAAATAAACTTTTAATTATAAAAAACAACCTCTAAAGTATACACACACTCATATATATATATATATATATATATAATCTTTATGTAAATAGCAAAGTGCTAGTTAATAATAATAATATTAATCAACAATCCGATTGAGATCTTTGAATAATAGCTGTTTTCCAAGCGACGCATTTATTACGTAGCCTACTCCTCCGTAGGTATTGAATATTACTGTTTTCCTAAAGATCTCAACATGTTCCACGCCGACTTAATGCATTCAATGTGTTAAACGACTGCTTCTAGTGTAGCCTATTTGGTTGTACGCTGCACAATAAAGTCTCACAGATGTTTTCATTCGTTTGCTTTCTTTTGTTATTAAAATGGCCAAAAAAAAAACGACAAATGTGCCAAAACTACATTTTTCCGCCTGATGAAGACGAACTTTCAATCGAGTCTGTTCAGCGCCAAACCATTTTGTAAAGAGCCCAAATTTAAAACGGCATAAAGAAATATCTGGTCTGGAACAAAATTGGAAAAGTGCTGAACAGGGAAAGTAAATTTATTTTCTTGTATGTTTTTTGAATACCGCATAGTAGAAACAAAGGAAATTGTTAAAACGTAGTGTAGTAAATTATTTTCTACCTTATTCTTCGCACCTTCTGTAAGTTCAAACTGATGTAAAAGAAAGTCGTTATTAAATTGAAATTGATTCATTTACAATATCCTAACTTATAAGTTTTACTAATGAAAATCCAAGTTTAGAACGCGTTATATGCTGTAAGTAGTTTTCTAAGAAATAAATGGGTTCAACCAGCTAGGAGTTTTGGAAAAAGGATACATATTGGAACATTTTAACAGACTTCCACCAATCATCGAAATGTAATTACGGGTTTATCTTAAAATTGGAGTACGCGAACTTTAGTTGTTACTTTAAAGTTAATAAGTTAAGTTAATTTATAATTGTCAATTTGTTATTTTTATTTGCTATTTTTAAAAGTAAAATTCGGAAACATGATTTGTTATTTAAAAACATAACTCTGATATAATGTGGATAGTGTATATGTAAATATGTAATTGTTAATATATATAATGCGTTTTAAAAATATTTTCTTTCAAATATATATATTGTAAAATACTAAGTGTGGCATGCGATAATTTGTCTTCTTCCTTAGATTTGTTCAGTTTCCTGCTGTCCGTAGAGAAGCACGTTTTGCCTATGAAAATATTTCTCGCGATAAATTTCGCGCTTCTACTGACGCGATTGGGATGAATCCTATTCCTTTGAAAAAAAAACTTTTATCATTCTATTATTAAAAATAACTTTCGTTTATTTTCTTATACGAATTACATTATTCATGAAATATTTTAATTCCGCTCGTTGCAGTATTTTGACCAAAAACCACATTCCCTTTATACTACCATATTCAACATTTTTCCCGATACCCGTTTCAGGATTAGCCGCTTACTATGTTGTGTGGTAAACTTCTTAAATATGTAAATTACCTTTAATGCGAAATATGTACCAGCTCTTGCGTTATCGAGGGAGTGGTGTCAGGTGAATTTTTCGAGCTGCTTTGCCAAATAGAAACGTAGCAGAAACAGTGAAATAGCGTAGAATTATTCGCTGCACCATCGCCGAAGTACCTTAAAATCTATTCTTCATTTCGTTCCGTGTAAAGGGAGAAAGCGATATGTGTAATTCGCTTATTTGCCCATTGCGGTTGTGCGCTCGATCTCTTTATAACCAACCACTATTACCATCATTGCTATTGGTTCTTTATCGCAGTATCATAGACTCTTTCTTTTCAGACACTAAATTATATTTGGACTTTGTAGAGACGCTTCAGTCGCTTTGTACGTATCTGCTCGTTTTTCTCAGCATCTGTATATATATATATATATATATGTGTGTGTGTGTGCGTGTGTGTGTACAAGCACATCGTACTCATATAGATTGCAAAATGTCTATGTGGTGTCTTTTGCATTAGCATATGTATCTGTATGCATGTGTATGTTGATTATGCCTTATAGGACACCCTCGTTATATTTATTTTATTTTATTATAGCGATTTGTCTAGCGAACATAATCCTTTAGGGAAATTCTAGTTAATATAGTCGTCTAGTACGTTACAACGTCGGACGTACAATCAATTACGTTTGATATAGTTGACAAACGGAGTTTTTAAATTCGTGAATAATTAGAATGCACATATATATGTATATATATATATATATATATATATATATATATATATATATATATATAGTATGTTGGGGTGGTGTAGTTGCTACAGTGTTCGACTGTCAACTCAAAGGTCGGGGGTTCGAAACCAACACGCGACATAGAAAGTTGGCCAATCTGGGTGAAAAAATCCTGTGCCCATTATAAAAAAAAAGTTTTCACCATTATTTAATTCTTAATTATCACGGAAAAGGCAGTGGCGCCCCCACTCCGTATAACATCATATACATGTGTCGCATATAAATAGTTCCTTGAATGCTAGCTCATTTTATACGTGTAAAAATAAATGTACAATAGTCAGTCAGGACGTTCGGCAACGAACAATACAATGATGATGATAATGATACATATATATATGTGTGTGTGTATGTATATATGCAACGTCTCGTGACGCAGTGGTAATACTTTAGCGTCTGCTTGCACGCCTGAGTTCGAATTTCGCTATGGACGAGAATTATTAGTGGTAAAACGACTTTTAACCAACTCACTAAGTTATCCGTCCAATTGGTCAGTAAATTAGTAGCAATTTGCTGGAGCTGATGACGAGCCACCCGCAATGTTTCTTTTGATGAGTTATCTATCGATCTCCGGTTTGACGGCGATCGCATAGGCGACACACCTATTAAATTTCGATTTTATTGGACTTATTCTTGCTCTGTTGTTGTGAAACCTTGTTTTAACATCTTTCCTTTACATGCATTTTGCATTCTACATTTTTCTATACCAAATTTTATTTTAATGTCTCTTAAAAAATTCTCTGTTAATTTCAATAAATTATTGATACCGCTTTTTGTACCCGAGTACAACTTAATATCATCCATATAACACAAATGTGTTACATTGTAATTTACTGTTTTATCGCTTCTTATATTATAACCATACTTTGTAGAGTTAAGTATGCTAGTTAAAGGATTTAATGCTAAACAGAACCACAATAGACTTAAACTATCGCCCCGATGTATGCCTCTTGTAATTTTAACACATATCTCAGTATAATTATTCTCTTTAGTTTTAGCAATTAACGTAGTTTTCCATTTTGCCATGATACTTTGTAGCATTTTAATTATTCTGCTGTTAACCTTGTATAACTCTGGCACTTGAATTAACAAACTATGAGGGACTGAATCATAAGCTTTTTTATAGTCAATTTATTATTATTATTATTATTATTATTATGATGCTGTATTAGTTGTTAGTTCTCGCTTCGCGGATACCCTACAAGAACTGACGCAGCAGAATGTTGATCGGATCACAAGATGGTTGACACATAATCGTCTAGTAGTGAACCGCGAGAAAACTAAATATATAATATATAGTCAACAAGCACCTAACTTATTTGAGAATATGAAAATCTATCTAACAAATCAACTTATAATAGAGAGAGTGTACGAAGTTAAATATTTAGGAATTTTATTCGATTCTAAATTAACGTGGAATAAACATTTAAATCATATTGTAAGTAAAGTAAGAAAGTTAAATTATCTATTTTATTATTTAAAACAATACTTTTCTGCAAAGCACTTGTCTCGACTATACATAGCTTTATACCAACCCGTCTTGACATATGGTATTGTCCATTGGGGCGGGGCAGCTGAATATCTTCAGAAACCATTGTTTTCACTACAGAATTCAGTTATGAAGAATATATTTAGCAATGATCCAAATAAACCACTCTTAAGTGTACATCAACTGTATGTACTCAATATTTTGGATTTTGTAGTAAAACATAAGAATTATTTCAATATACAAATCGCAAGTGGGATAACAAGAACTTCTGGCGCTGAGAGAGCAAAAGTACCAAATTTTAATAAGACTCACTGTCGCATGCAGGCCGTTTATGTTGGTGCTGTAGCCTATAATTTAATCCCCGAAACTATGAAGCAATATTTAATGAACTATAAGCGTCGTCGGCGCAAAACGTTGGTTTCTTACATTTTAAATAAGGACTTCTCAGGATACTAAACTAAAAATGCAGTTTAACCGTCGATTTTGAATTTTTATTTGCGTTTGTTTTTTTTTTTTTGTTTTTATGTTATTTACCTTGTTTTACTTACTTCTATATAGCAAGGCAGCTTTTAAGTTATTTTCCTTACTACCGCCGCACGCAGTAAGCGTCAATAGGAATAATTTATTTTTAATTTTTAATCATTAATTTTTAAATTAAAACGTTTTTGTTATAGTTTTACCTCTACTTTTAATTCTTAATCTATTTATCTATACTACATTGTCCTTTTATAGTTACAGAAGTTTTTTTTTTTTTTTTATTATTATAGAATTTTATGTTTTTATGTTAGATATTGTTTAAGTTTCTTCTTCTTCGAGTAACCTCGTACAACATTAATTTTCAGTATAGAATAAACACCTGGCGCTCGCGCATTCATGCGCATAGCCGAGGTTTGCTTCCATTTATTTTTACTACATAAGCATGGTTTACTACCATTATTGTTTATTACGATTATATGTATATATACATGCTGTTTGTAAACATATTTGATTGAAGCAATAAATTGAATTGAATTGAATTGAATTGAATTGAATTATTGCTAGTACTATCGTTATCACTATTACTACAGTTATCACTGCTATTCTTATTGTTATTGCGTGGATTAGAACCACTACGACGAGCGGCGTTTACCTGAGGGGCAGGTGAGAGTGTATCGCCCCTGCCAGCCGACGACTACGACATTTATCGAATATTCCCTATAACCGATAAGATAAGTTAAGAATAACGATTCTTGCTTTCTTCTCGACCTCGAAAATTACCAAACTATACAATCAATGAATAAACAATAACGAACGCAGAGGGCTAAACAACTTCACTACACGAGAATGAACATTCTGTGAATGTTTATTGGAAATATTTAAACAACATCGGGATTGTTATTTTTTTTTAATGTAAAATGTTTCCAAATTTCTTACCTTTCTTATCTCATTTCAGGTGGGTATGTACATATATATATATATATATATATATATATATATATATATATATATATATATATGAAACGGAATCAACTTAGAATAATTTAAAATATACCTTTTGAAAACAATACATATTATACACTAATCACATAGGATCCTAAATATATCTGACATGTACGTAGATATTTTGTTAGATAAAATATCGGGGATATGAATTAATACTACGCAAACGTCACTATTGAGCATACATAATTATACAATAAACGTAACACTACAGATAAGAAAAACGTGTTATAGAAAATATAATAGATAATATAAAAATTTTACACGTATAATATAAATTTAAAAAAAGAAAATTATTAGAAAAATTACAAATTATAAAACACGGAAGTAGTAATAATTTATTAAATAGTACGATCAATTTTTACGAAGAATTAATTTTAAAATCGGTTTTATAAGTAAATTTTATTTGTAAAAATAATTTAATAGTAAATTACCTCTAGCTAGTTAAAGGTATATGAAATATATATAAGTTGTTGTTATATATTACTGTTAATTTATATGTAACGTTTATTGTATATGTTTGATAGTGACGTAATTATCGAAAAGCTTTTCGTTTAATAAAAATTTTTTATACTGATTAACTTTGTTTTTATTTTGTTATTTACACGATTTACTTAAATTTGAATATTCCAGTCTTTTTTCCACAAGATGATTTGAGTAAATCATTTTTATGCTGTATAGAGCTTTTAGCTGAATAATCTATAATTTTAAAATTTGTCAGCTCGTATTCTTTTGAAATGTTTACTACTTAAAATACGTTTATAGCTGTTTTTTTGATAATTAACATCAAAACAAAATTTTCGTTCGATTACTTCTTTGCCTATTTTCGACATCATCTATACATTGGGTTTTAATTGTAAACATAGATTAATTTAATCGACGTGTTTGATACTCATTATTCAAAAAATTGGAAAAATAATAATAATAATTTAGTGTTTAAACAAATTCGAAATGAGTCTTTCGATTCATTTTAAAAGTAGTTTTGTGATTATTTTATTTTATCCTCAGATAGGTAATCAACTCGGACCGAATTTTCCCGGCTGTTATTTTTCATTTGTTCGTTATGTAACTTCGTGTCATACACACACACACGCGTATACTGATGTGTATATCCTTGATTAGGCTTGCCACATAAACTTGAGGTGCCCCGGATAAAAATATGATTGTGGTCCCTTAAAAGGAAAAAATATATTTAATATTTTTTAAAATCTTCTGACCGAACGCTTCTACAAATAATTAAATAATAATAAATTTAAAAACAAAATACTCCCATTGTATTTTAGACTTTATACTAAATAATATAAGTGTACTATAATTAAATGAAGTGTATTGGCAAATCTGGCGTGAAGTGGGCCCGAAACTTAAATATAAAGTTAATTATGTTATTTTTGTTGCCTTTATCTTGTCAGTCGACTATCTTAATCGTGATTTTTGTAACGTTTGAATTGTTTACGCGTCTTTTTTATAATTTGATAAAAATTAAACTCGCATATTTCTTTTATCATTTCCCGTTGAAATTTTTTGCAAATAATAAAAAAAAAATCTCAACAAAAGTTTCTTTTAAATAATATTATTTATAAGTTATTGAACAAATTTCTAGCTTTATGTTGTTTCAAAAGAATGTTTAATAACGAATATTTTATTTAATGCGACCTGGTTAGAAAAAATTAAAGTTTAACACTTTAATGAAAATTTTTTATAGCTAGTTATTTTTATATTATTAATAACGGTTTTCATTGCATTCGGTTTGTACTGTATATGTGACTACACTCAGGCTCGGGGATTTACACACACGCGCGCACGAATGATTGATCATTATATATTTTGACAATTTCATGAAGTGTAGTCTTTTATATTTCTTTTGATTTTGTGTTTTTATTTTAATTTTTTTTTTTCAGAACATACTGGAGTATATTCATCCGAGAAAACGATTATGACACAACGATTTCGAGTGACACCTCAAAATGTCACCACGCAAGAAGGTGCCAATATTACGTTACTTTGTGAGGTTGACCATCGGGCTGGAAGAGTTCAATGGACTAAGGATGATTACGCATTGGGTTTGTAATACGTTATTTTAGAAAGAATAAATTACTTAAAAGCGTGTACTCTACTTCGGAATACACTATTGTTTCTGTTTTATATATTATAAATTGACATCAGTTTTTTTCGTCATTTTATATATATATATATATATATATATATATATATATATATATATATATTTATAATGTGGAATGTAGTGATTTTTTTATAAAAATCAATTGAAAATCAGTTAAATCACTAATATTTATTTTCTTAAAGAAAACACAAAGCTTTTCGGCATTTACGCAAGTGAAACATTTTAAAACATCATAATTTTAAAAATATAAATTAAATATAATTACTTAAAAATATGCGATGGTAATTAGAAAAAATTAATATAAAAAAACAAAATTAATAAACAAATATATTGATATTAAATTTCAACAAATCAAAAAATAGACAGAACAGAAGCGGACAGCATTTTTGGAGCATATTTTCACAATCACCATCACATATTTTTAAGTAATTATATTTAATTTATATTTTTAAAATTATGATGTTTTAAAATGTTTCATTTGATAATGGCGTAAATGCCGAAAAGCTTTGTGTTTTCTTTAAGAAAATAAATATTAGTGATTTAACTAATTTTCAATTGATTTTATATATATATATATATATATATATATATATATATATATATATGTGTGAAATATTTTCCCTTAAAATATATCTCTATATTCCAAGTTCCTAAAGTATGAGTATATATCTTCACTCTTCCTTTACCTTATTTTATATATATACATATAAAGATGTCCTACACATTAGCTAGGTGCCACTTACAACGGTGACGTTGACAGTAATACATAATATGATACGCGGAGTATAACACAAAATAAAATAAAAACCCTACTTCTATACACTGCTCAGTAGGATACTACCCATATTCACGTTCGTGTACAATTCATGAATACTAAATGTATATTTGATAATTTCCGTTACTACACGTGTGTAATATGGTTTAAAATATAATCACATTAGTGAAACCTCTATAAGTATACTAATGACTACTAATACCCACCTGTAGCATGCGTTTACTTATTCACTGAATTTCGTGTACTTATTTTAGATACTAGCTTTATGTATTGACTTGATTATACAGCTGTCAAGATCTCTAAGGAAAATATATATATATATATATATATATATATATATATATATATATATATATATATATATATGCTTAATGTACATATAGAATACATATAGAAATGATGTGTTACGTACATGTGTATTGTATTATATATATTTATTCATTTATTTACAAAAATACTATTCGCAAAACAGAATGTCAGTTACAATGCGAACAGCGAGAAGTTAACGAATTTGAAAGAATTGCGTAAAATAATAATTATAATAAATAAATGGACCGAAATATTTTAATAAATATACATGTACACGTATACGCGAACATACATACAAATATAAATATACGTAACTAGGCGTAATGAATAATATACACGCGGTACGTATTTAATAATAATGATAATGAATTATTATTACACGATAAACGGTAAAGAGAAATAGTGAATAAACATAAATCTATGTAATTAACTCGGTAATACATTTCAAAATGACAACACATTCTTATCACAAATTATGAAACCATTAACACAACTAACCGACAATTCAGTTCACCAGTACTATGTAGAATGAATTTTAATTAATTCATTTGGAAAGTGAGCACTAATATATATATACGTAACATGTGTGTTTTGTGTGTGCGTATGTGTGTGGGTGAATATTTATTCATACTGCCCAAGGATTTTTGTGACAATATTTGTAGATATCACTTTAAATCTACTGAATCATGATTACAATCTGTTAATCGTTCAAGTTTTACACACATATGTGGCGACAAGTAACACTAGCATTTCGACTACATACTTTTTTTTAGTGAGTTCAGAACTGTATCTATCCATGCGCGTTAAACCTAAAGCACACCCATCGCATAGCCTGCTCTTAATTTCTGTGTTACAACTTGCTGATTCGAGATAGACTCTTATCGATAAACAACCGAATCATTCATTTTGATTACGTACAGTGTCTAATTAGTGATCGTGGTAATTTGACCTCGAATCAGGATTTATGTTTATTCAAGAATATATCATTTTTCTTATTTACTTGTTCAATTTTCCCCGGTAGTCCCTCTATGTTTTCGTACGATGATCTTATTAAGACTGTGTTATCGACACATCGCACACTGCATATTTTTGTACCCCGATCGTAATTTTTCCATTGCAGCTGTCGGTCGTCCGTCAGCAAATTCATTCTCCATAATATATTTTGTAACGGAGGCGACAATACGCATAGTCGCTGCGCATATTTTCTAGTTTCGAATGATGCATTGGCTGTACACTGATCGAATTTTCTGCATAAAAATGTTTTGGTGCGACATGTATGTATATTTATACTACATAAAACTTGGCTCTTATCTCTCTCGTCGTGTAATTTCTATCGGTGTAAGGTTATTTGTACACCGGATGGTATTGTTTCTTTAAAATTTTCAAAATATTGTATTATTACGGGTAAGAATGAAATAGAAAGTCACTTTGGCAAAAAATGATAAATGCCCGCACGTCAAAATTAGTTCGGTACCCGTCAGGCGAGATTGCTATTTTAGAAAAGGGTTCTTAAATTTTTAATCGAAATCGAAGACGGATTAATAAAACCTACAAGAGGAAAGAAGTTTAGAAAGAGCGGAGGAATTCCGAGGAACGAAGTAGCTCGCACGAGATATTTTAAAAAGAATGGAAATGACGTGTGTTTGGCGACGATGGTGATGGTAGTGGGAGTGAGTTGTTTCCTGGAGTTTTTGACAGTTTCATCGGTAAAAATAGCTTTTCTTTCTAGTTTACTTTCACAAATAATAATAACGTATTTTTGACACCCTTTAGTTTACGGGACTCGTACAAACAGACGCAAGCGATTTCACAACATTATTTTCATTTCAAATTACGTCATTGCCTTTCCTTTCCTTCTCTGTTCCAGTTTCTATATCGTACTTAATGATTCTTTTCGAGGTCCGGTTGTCTCTTGCAGATTATAACTACGTTTACCATTTCAGAAAACCAATCTAATATACAAGTCCTCAACATTTGTAATTCGTGTCGAATTAAAACTTCGAAATCTAATTGACACGAAATAAATTAAAATTTTCAGCAGTCCTATGATTTCCGTTTTCATTAAACGACTTTTTTTGGCACTAACAAACACGTTTAATATAATTTATATATATATATATATATGTGTGTGTGTGTGTTAATATTACGAACAAAGTAAAGTATTTGAAATTATGAAGACAACACAACTGTTGTACGGATTTAATCTTAACAGAAAAGTGTGATGAAATCTGAATCAAGTCGGGACAAACAACGACCGCTGCAAGTATCTAGAAAATAACAGCTGCCTCAGAATCGGAACTGTGTACTTGTGATGAGATTCAAACGACATCTTCACTAAACACATTGACTATATACGAAGACTAATAATTGAATCCACTTGTTCCGTATATCCCGTATTTAATGGAAAATCACTCCTCATTACACCGAATAAACTTATTATTTATTAAACGCTAATACATCCGGTATTTACTTACGCTTGTTCTGTTCGCTATTCGATATCGTACGCTAGTTATAATAAATTGCAGCTCATTCAGAACGGTCTAAGTTCATACTAAACGCTTCCCGTTATACTATAATAGATTGTATACGTGATATTCGGAAATTACCTCGTGTTAAGGAATGTAAATTTTTCGATGATCGTCGTATAGATGATAATGAGTTTATCTCGTTAATAGGTAATTACGATTCCAGGCAACTAATGTTTACGTATATAAAATATAAGCATAGACGTATTAAACCATAATTAATAGTAACGAGTCATTCGTTTATTGTTATGCCTAAAGGAAAGTATACAGAGAAGATCATAACAGAATTAATCCCCCAACAAAGGGATAAATGAATCAATTATCGCATAATGAGTTGCTGCTAGAATTAAAATAAAAAAGTACAATATACATCGAAAAGACTGCCTATTAGCGGGTAACACAAAAGGCGGTGTACTGATGACCGTGCATAATACTATCAAAGGTGAAGCGATACAATTACGTCGAGCCTTCAAGTGATTGATATGAAACTTTTATTACACACGCCAATAACGATATGCACTATTTATTTAGAAAGAAATAACCAAACAACTACCAAGACCATATATAATAACCGGAGATTTTAACAGCCACAGCACAATCTGGGGATCTAAAACGACAGTTAAAAAGAGGTCAAATGATAGAAAAACTTTTAAACGATCCGAATATAAGCTTATCAAACACGGGAGAAGCAACCAGATTCAACATCTATAATGGTTCAACATCGGCTATCGACTTAACTCTTTGCAACTCTACAATTAATCACAGGATATAATGGCAAACTAGTAAAATATGGAAGTGATCATTTCCCTCAAATTATGAACTGTTTAATACATCATTCAATACAATGTGAAAGATACCCAAACTGTATAATCTGTAAAGCTGACTGGAACAGCTTTAATAATTCTATCAACCTAACAGACACAACAATCAGTACGAACACAAATGAAATAAATACCATCATAACAAATAAAATTCTCTCCTGGGCTGATTCATATATACCTAAAACTTACTCCAAACGAAAAAAGAAACATGTCCCATGGTGGAACGAACTGTAAATCAGTCATCCAAAGCAAAAATAAATTACTAAATCAGTTTAAAAGATGCCCCACTTACGAAAACCTTTTACGATTTAAAAAATCAAGGGCTCTGGCTAGACGGACTAACACAAAGTAAGAAAGAATCCTGGAATAATTTTATCTCTGGTATAAATTCAAACACCACGATGACTAAACTGTGGAGTCAGGATCAAAAATCCAGCTGATGAGCTAATTTATGACAACAACAAAATTTCGGAAATTATGGCAGAGTACTACTACTACTATCAGCAGAACAAGGTTCGATGAAATTACTATAACACAGACAATACATTCAATTTTGAATCGAATAACCATGAACCCTACAACACGGAAATTACACACCAGCTACTTCAATAAAACGGTTAAGATCATCAGCAGCCAGGCCTGATCGGATACATCCTGAGATGATAAAACACCTACAAGGTCATAATATTGATGCAATTTGCCACCTACTAAACAATATCTGAAAATTAAACGTAATTCCAGACAAATGGATGGAAGCCAATATCATAACAATCCTCAAGGCAAATAAAAACCAGTATGATCCAGCTAGTTATAGACCGATATCTCTGACCTGCGTTCTATGTAAACTAATGAAAAGGATAGTCGGAAACAGATTAACGCGGATCGATGAACGAGATGGCTTAATAGACAACCAGCAAAGTGGCTTTAGAAAAGGACGTTGGCAATCTAACACGGCTACAACAAGAAATACATGATGCATTTACATTAGATCAACACGTTTTTTTTTTTTTTTATATAGAAAAGGCTTTCCTACACATATCTACCACAACCACAGGTAGATTACGTAAAAGCTAGATGCACAAAGGCTCGTAATTTACTCAAAACTCTACACCACAAATCGTGGGGCTCCGACAGAAGAACGTTATTGCGTCTATATGGTACACACGCCAGATCTTTATTAGACTGCGGTTCAATTGTATATGGTACAGCATCGACAAAAGTGATACATAAATTAGATGTAATACAAAATCTGGCATTTCTTATTTTCAGCGGAGCCTTGTGTACTAGTCCACGTGCTGAAATTAATATAACAACACTCAAAGATCGAATAATTCTGTTAGCATATTATTTCGAATTGAGCATGAAGAAAACCCATCCAAACTATTACAAAACCTTTCATTCAAACTTAGAAAACAAATACAGTAAAAATAACGAAGCATTTGGATTGCGTTGTAAACGTTTCATACGGTACCTTAATTTAACAACGGTTGATTGTACCACACAAGCCTCCTCGTACCCAACATGCCAGAAGCCAATTCCACAGACTAGATATCCCGGCTCACGAATAAGCGAACAATTAAAATTCGCGATAAATCTTGTTCGACAAGTGTCGTGGTCGAGATTAACGCAGAACAAATTACGGAGAATCAAACCGCGAATAGAACAGTGGACGACGTCATACCGAGCGAACAGACACGAAGAGATAGTACTAGCCCGATTACGGTCACACTAGGTTAACGCACGAGCCACTAATCGAGGAGAATGCGTCGTCGGTAACTTGGAAGTTTTGTCAAGGTTCAGCGCTTACCGTAGAACATGTCATTACAGAATGTCCGAAATTCGAATAACAACGTGATCAATCGTCAATAACTGGACTAGATAGAAGTGAAGCACTACAGGACAATGAAGATGCGATACAGCGAGTAAACCGATTTAAAAAAATTATTATAAACTAAACAATAAAACAACCTGTTAGATAAATTGTTGTAATTCGTAGTTATCAACAAAGCCCGATGCGTGGCACGAATTTTTTTGGTCACATAGTGCGAAACAAGATTGAATCGATAGTTTGGGGAAATGAATGTTATTCACTGCATTAATTAGATAGGCAGATGCAGTGATTGTTGAAGCGTATGCACCGTTTTAACATTTTAACAAAGCTTCTCTGATATTGAAGATGGTTGGAAATGGTAGCAGACAGTTATGAAGTTGTCATCTTGAACATGGTGAATTCCAACGTGGAATTGCGGTAGGAGTAGAAAAATACGCATAGTGTATAAATGATATATTATTTCTCTTCATGTAATATATTCATTTGTATAAAGTATTTCGTAAGATGACACCGGCTACCGTTACAATATACATATTGGATAATTTATATTATATATATATATATATATATATATATATATATATATATATATATATATATATATATAAAATGATAGATAAATGAACGTATAGAATTTGATAGATAGAGTAATAATAATACTATATGTATCATTAAAATTATGAAAAAACAATTTAGCTTAACACAAAAGAAAACGGGTTTATAAACGCATAGATATTATATACATGAATAGATGTGTATTTAGGTATTGTTTGTATTTAGGTTTTCATGTGTTAATATAAATGGCTATATAGATCGTTTACAGTTCAGGGAGAAAATAGAAGATCGAATAATTTTTGCGTGGAATTAAACTGGGTAGAAGGAAACAATATAGAGTTATAAACTATAATAGACGATAAATGGTTACGGACGGCTGGGTAGAGGCGAAATTAATTGGTTAAAGTCGTGTACTAATAAACGGAAATAATATCCGGAAAGCTTATATTTCTTGCGTTCTCTGCTAGTAGGTTTCGCAGGGATTTCGGTTAAAATGTTATTTATACATACGTAACAATTTATAAGTGGTGGCCATGGCAAAAAATGATCAAGAAGGGGTCGAGGTAAGCTGTAGAATATTTTATAGGAAATGCGTAATTTTAACCAACAGCGGCAGTAGTCAATTCCCTCGGGACGTAAGCAAATTTTAGCAAGTGTTACGGGAAATTACCTCGTTTAACGGAAGGCGGCCGAAGGGATAAATTAAGCCTCGTTGATCCTCTTTACGCGACGGTAGTGCGGATTTTATTGCCTGATAGAGCTTACTACGTTCCTATGCCGAGGCTAGTAGACAACTGCTTAAATTGACACGGCCAACTGTATTAATGGGTCTCTGTTCACGGTTCACGGGTCATGTACTAGAATAATATCGACTGTAATGCGACCTTCTATATAAAATATCTCCACACAACACATATATATATATATATATATATATATAACGTATATTGTGATGTGTACATATGTAAAATAGTATATTATACGATACGTTATATTAAGTAAACATCGTCGGTGAGATTATCGTTCTAGTTTAAAAATTTGTATTTTTATATAGCGTCGTACATGATCATTTTCCACAAATTTTTATAAAGTCGTGTTTTAATAAAAAAAAAACACACACACACAAAGTAAAGGTGTGGGTGTGTGTATCCGCAGCTTGATTTTGATTTATTAAATTGCAATATGTACGCAGATAATTTCGTAAACTGTGCAACAGCCGTCTAGGGATATGCATTTTCGTTAATTTTATATAAATAATTTTGAAAATTTTAATTCGTATAACACATATTAAGATGAAATGGATTTTAACTTATATTCGACCGTTTGCAGCAAGCATCGCTTTTTTCAGATGGGTAGTAATAATTTACAAATCGATGATTGAAAATCTCCCACTTATATGAATTAAATTTAGTGTATACGCTTTCTTTGTTGTAAAATGGACTGATCAGTGCAACGTAAACTTAATTGGACGAGTTCTATTCAGTTCATTACCTATAAATTATTTGCATCGTGTTTACAAAAAAAAAAATAATAATAATAAATAAATACTCTACAAAAAAATCCTCAATATTCTCCTATCTCTTCTTAATGACTACATGCCTAACTCACGTATGCTTATCTCGTTCTTATGTGTAATTGACCTTAATCGATCAACCTAATTTCTATTTTTTTTTTAAATTTCAAATGCTAATATTATAAACAGCTTCTCATCGTTTAAGTATACTATATTACCTAATTATTATAATTATTAAATTCGCCCTTGTAATAATTTGTTTTATTTCGTGTATTTATTTTTTAACTTTGTAATAACAGTTCAGGCTCAGCTTTATTCAATTTAGATGTAGTCTTCAGCTTTCAGCTTCTTGGGAATTTCTATTGCTAATAGCGTGGATTGTGAGCTATCCACTATTGTTGTCTAATCTTTTCTTGCATTAATAATATCGTTTAATGCGCCATCTATTCACTACCTTAGCAAAATCGTGTTCGGTATAATTTCTGCTATACGATTTACACTCAAAAAAAAATATGTTTCATATTTTCACCACTTTCATACACTTCGCATAATTCGGTACTTTCAATCTTAAATTTATACAAATACTCGTTACAGTCTCTGTGACCGGCAATCGTTTGAGTGACAAAATAATTTAAACAAGTTTGTTTATTTTTCATATAATCATCTAATGCGGAAATAATACGATAAATGAACCGACCATTGGTCGAGCTATCCCATCTATTTTGCTGTTATGTTGCCTTAGCTGTTTTTCAATAACCTTCGTTGGTTTAATCTCTCTGCTTCCTTCATTAACGTACGACCGTATTCAATTTTTAATCTAAGTCTATTCGATTTTTCTCTCATTTGTAAATCCTGCGGGATTGTTTTACGTATAAAACACATAATGCATCGGTAGAAATTATTTTATAACCGGTTGACATACCGAAGAGAAACTTCCGTTGATCCGTTAAATATTCTTAATGGTTGTCTTTGAAATACTCGTCAATAAAACATAAATATATATAATATAGATATATAGAAACCGTGCGCAGACATTTACGTATATACGGGAATAATTGAAATTATTAGTAGCCCGTCGTCGAAGTTTTTAATTTTATTCGTTTATTCGCGGTGAATTTTACTGATCGCCATTTTTTTTCGTAATTTCAAAGGTACACTTTAATCTACATTCATATATTATTTTGGAGATCGAAACTTCTACAGATTTAATCTACATTCAAATATTATTTTGGAGATCGAAACTTCTGCAAGTGATTTGACCTAAATTTCGTATTAATTTCATACGACGTTTTAAATAAAATAACTTTATTTTAAAATTTACCTGCAACATCTTCGTAATGCTCCTCGACATATTTTTAAAAATACTGATCATCCACAAAGCCAAGATCGACCAGTTAAACTTCATTTGGCAAAGCCAGAACAAAATAAATTGAACATTAAAATTAATTTTAAATCATTCATGTCTAGACCTCATATGCGGCAGTTCTCAAACGTTCAACTAACAACCAAACTTCTCACTCTTCCACATAGAATATTAACCCCAGACCCTCTGCCGACATAAGCAATGTCTTATCTGATTTTTGAAACGAATTCCTATCATTAATCAATCCATTTATTTCTTTAATAACTCAACTTGTAACACACATCATAAATTATAAATACTTACATGCATCAATCTTTAGTCATACTTCTCTGGAATGCTATATAATGAACTTTATGTTCTATTCTATGAAAAACGTATTTATAAAGCTCTAATAACAAAAACGCACTTTACAGCTAATAGTAGGTTTCACATGTGTAACTATTTAACCTATAGGAGCGACTATCCATATTGCACTGCACATGTCGGTACTGCAGTACTTATTTGTGACACTCTTAAACATACTCATGTTCCTTACTTATCAACCACATGTCTTCAGTCAACAATAATCTCTGACTTTCTCATGAATGTTACATCTGTGTACTGCCTTCTTAATTAGAAAGTTACACATCAAATGTTGTCATTTTTTAAAATATTTCTTAGTCCTAGATTTATTGCCGGTGGCGATTATAACGCTAAACACTTTCAGTGCGGCTACAGAGCAAACAATCCACGTTTAACTTCCGTAACTAATAGGTATGAAATTATCTCCGCCAATGAACCCACATATTGGCCGTCTTCCCAGAGGAAATTCCCTGATATATTTGATATATTTAATGCCTGTAAACGTTTTCTAGGGCAGGTTGTGGCTCAAGTACTACATGATCTTTCATAAAATCACAGCCCTTTATTCCTCATATTAAACAATACTGCGCCCTCATTTTTAACATCAGAAAGATTAGATACTCCATCTATTAATAGCTTCCAAAAACTATTGAATAACAGAATATACCTAATAACTCCTCTTAAAACTTCTAATGACCTTGATAATCGCAAATACAACAAACTGCTTGGAATTCCTGTTCATTAAAAATAAGCACAATATTCCAATTTATATTAGAGAGTTAATAACTCAGAAAAGAAGTGCAAGATCTATATGAAAACGCACAAGGCTCTCCTCAGATAAATCAAGATGGAAACGATTAAACAGGATATTAAATTTCGAAATTCAAAAATACAGATCTGTATCCTTCACTAAGTTCACTAATTCATTGTCTACACAAGATGGCTCACTGTGGCAAGCAAGTAGAAAAATCTTCTCTTGTTCAAATGTTAAAGCTCCAATCCTTCCAGACGATGGTAACTTGATAATAACCGACCAAAAAAAAAAATCAGAAACGTTTACAAAACACCTTGCAGCTACCTTCAAGGTACACAACGATTATTGTAGACTACAGTCACATAAATAGGGTTCTTCAATTTTAAATTGTCCACTACTTGTATCTACCTAAAAACATATCTCGCCAGCTGAAACAAGAGAATAATAATGGAATTGACTAAAAAAAAGGCACCAGGATTTGACCTTATTACATCAGAGATCCGCAACTATTATCAAACAAAGTAGTTTTATCGCTCACCCTTATATATTTAGCTCAATGCTTCGTTTAAACTATTATCCTTCATTATGAAAATTTGCAATAACTAAAATGGTATTAAAACCTAATAAACCATCTCACCTATGTACTTCATATAGGCCGATCAGCCTACTTCCCATTGTTAGTAAAATTTTTGAAAAAATTCTACTAAGTTGAATATATCCATCCTTAGAAAGTAAGGGAATAATTCCTTCTCAATTTGGATTCCGGCATAATCATTCAACTATACAACAGTGCCACCATGTTGTTGACAATATCTCTACAGCGCTAAAGGAAGTTAATGGAACGAATTCGTATTAGTTTTTTGTACGCTATTGTAATTTTTTTTTTAATACAGCTCCTGAAAAGGATAGCCGCTTTATTTCTGCAATCTTAGATTTAAACTAAATAACCGGTATTCATAAATAGCGTAACATGCGCACAGGAATATGATTAAACTCCGCTAATTATATTAATCGGTAGTAATAATGACCAATTGATGCGGTTCGATACGTTTCAGCCTTCTGAGATCCAGATCACTAGAAAAAAGTGACGATGTCTCCGTATTTTGGATGGGAAAAAAGCCGTTTTTTATGCTGTCGAGCATAATCATATATTACTTCATCGACCCATTTGATCTGTAGATCTGCATGAAGTACGTCATTTCGTTGAAACCAACGAGCATTAGTGATCAGCCGAAGAAATTTATTTTGAGCTGTTTAATGTACTTTTCAATTCGATGCTTTAGCACATCACCATTTTTGTATTCCGTAAGTCCATATTGGACGTATAACAGTTTCATATAATAGAAACTTGATCTCTAGCTTCATTTTAGAGCGATGTCCAATAAGCCAATACATTTGACATATTTTACTTCGTATTTTGAATCCATATGCATACCTAAGTATTTCGCAGAATTTACAACTATTAATGTAGATAATATAACATTTCTAAATAATAAAATTTACCTAAACACTTTTTTGGAGCGTATATATAATAATGTTCATATATTATTAAACGATTAATTACACGCACAATAATTATGTTTCATTGAATTAGTTCATTAGAAATGTAGACATATACACATACCTTAAGATAGTTAAGCGAAATTCGTTATTAGTTAAACGCATTAAAAAAAAAAAAAAGTTAAATAAATGAACCAAAAAGGAAATAATGCAGTTACCAGGTAACTTAAGCCTAGAAGAAGGAACGGAGCGGAGTAGCCCATTTAACTTTAGAAAGAGGAAGTTAATGGGACGAATAATTAATCGACGACGGGTTTCGCGTAGATTTTCGTTTTTACTCGTGTAGCGCACGAAAAAAAAAATTGGTTAATAAAATGTAAGAATTTTACGGGGGACCTAAAAGAAATAAAAAAATTTTTGTAGCAGCAGGCAGCAATCATCTTCCCCAAATACACACAGATTTATATTTCGCCGTTTTATTTCTTTCCTTCAACAATATACGAAATCACCGTCATCTGTTACTTACCTTTTTCTTTACCTTACGACCGTCATTATACTACTACTACTACTGCTCACATTATTTCGTGTCAGGAAGATCTTATATGTTTGAAGGAAAGTAGAAGCGTATACCTTTTTCTAAGCTCTACTATAGGATAAGACAGAGTAACGTTATTTACTCGAAGAAGTTTAACCACTCGGAAATGAGCCTAATTCGTTTCCCCGCGGAATACATGAAGAAACGTGAGGAGGAGACTTATCCGGTTGGAACTTTATATTTTCTAGAAGAAAAAATCCCCATCCAAATTAACTCGGCAATTCGTTAACTAGTCGCTCGTTCGTTACTTAAAAAAATTTTGCCATAAAGTGCCGAGGAGAATTTAATGGATTAATTCAAAATATACGTTATTATTGTATAATGTGATATTTCTCTTAAAATTAAGGACACATAATCTACAAAAGATCGATAGCGCGATACTTCGAAAATTGTAAAAACAAATCCACTCAGCGTATACTATAAAGGTTTCATCTTTGTAATTGTCTCCTCGAACGAAAATAGCTATGCAATTCTTTAATTGCGCAATAACTCTAAAATCGTCAACATTTTGGCGGCATATGTCATTATTTTAAAAGGAAAAATTATAATTTCGAACCTAGCCTGTATACACGGTGTGGAGTGGGTACCAATGATGCTTGCATTGTTATCGGAAGAAAAAAATTAACATGAAGTATTCAATATTATCAATACTTGTACTCTCACGCCTGACCCGTGTATGTGGGCTAGGGAGGTGGTATCAACTGTGCATACCAAGTTGTTTAAAGTAGTAGGGATAATATACACATAGGCGTTCACTCTTTTCCACTGGGAAATGAGTTAATAAAAATATGATAGTATGTTATCAATGTCAATTGTAGCCAAAAGACCGGTGTGACACACACAAATAAAAGAAAGAAACAAGATGTATTAAAACAAAAATCAATGCCAATGGACTTGAGGAAACGTTTACTGAAAGCGTATTATATCACTATATAGTGCCGAAACTTGGACTATAAATAAATAAAATGTGAATAAGTTGCAAGTGTTCAAATGTGGTGCTGGAGGAGAATGGAGAAGATAAGCTGGACGACAATCATGGAAAAATACCAGTTTTAGGACTGAACTAGAAGAATAGAATAGAATATATTGTTTTTGCTATGAAAGAATGTTAGTTCGACGATTGACATAAGCTTTTGTATTAATGTTGACAAATTGTCATGTATATATAAAACATATATATATATATATATATATATTGTGTGTGTGTGTGAATATATATCTATGAGTGTGTGTACTACCGCAAATATTTGAAACTTAATTTTTGTGCATGGTATTTCAATATTATAGTATTTATATCGCTATTTCATTGTGTACAATTTAAAACTTTGAAATGAATTATTTGTGAAAAACCATATTTATTGATGATGGCTTATATGTTTTGAAAGCGTTTGTTATCTCAGAAAAGAGAAACTAGCGACAATAATATTATTCTGCATTAGTTTTCAACAACAACAAAAAATAAATAAAAACAACTTTAAATATAGTACTTTCATGTGCACGTAGTGTATATGTATGTATGTGCGTACACATAATATATATGTATGCGTGTGTGTTTTTATGTTTACCATGCAGATTTAACTATTGAAACAGTTTCCGAGTTTTATGAATTAAATTATTTTTGTCATTTGTAGGTTACATGTATCCTCAAGTCCCTGGATTTCCCAGATACTTAATGGATGTTGACGAATCGAGAGGAATATTCCATTTAAGAATAACTAACGTCAATTTAGAAGATATCGGAAAATTCGAGTGCCAAGTTGGCCCGTTCGTCAACGCAACTGCCCGTAGTGAACCTATACGAGCCGCTGCGATGCTCGATGTTACGTGTAAGTACACAAATTACACATACAAATTATACCCGATTCTTTATAAATAGATGTCAAACACGGTAAACTGTTTGATGAAGTATTTTCGTTTAAAGAAGAAAAGTGAAATAGATATCGATAGTCTCTTTTTTAAATAAAGAAATAAAGCTGCGGGAAAATGTAAAGACTGACCCGAAAATTAATATAGGAGGTCGCTCAAACGATTCTCGTTAACTGCTGGGTTGATAACGAAACGATTGAGTCACGCTTTCTCAACAATTTCGAAATAATTTTTAAATATATTACCTATTAGCATGTGTTCCTCAATAGAAGAACTCCCTCTACATGGTCAAGGAGAATACCTAACATTTAAACAAATACTTCGTTCCATCTCTATATGTGACTCTTCTCCCAAATTACAGCACTTATGCTACGACCAACTCGAATTATTCATTCCTGGAAAGAGTTCTAGTGCGAATGGTTTTCTTTTAGTAAATAAGATAGCCAGCGTTTTGCTTATGTTTATTTTAATTTTCAAATTGTTAAAATAAGAGTTTAATTTTTGAAAACCATCAGTTAATCTCCTTTGAATAGTATCTATTCTGTGGGATGTAAAATAAATGGCAGTGTCATCTGCATACAAAGAAATTTCTAAATTATTATTTTTTGGGATGTCATTTATAAATAGTAAGAATAAATAAGACCCCCGAGAATACTTCCCTGCAGCACACCAGCCAGAACAGGTTTTGTTCTGGAGTTTGCATTATTTATATGATCTAAAAAATGCCTATTAGTCAGATAATTTTTGATGAGTCGTACGCTATAGCTAGGAAATTTAATTTGAACTAGCTTATAAATTAAACCAAAATTCCAGGTAGTATCGAACGATTTTTCTATATCTAATAAAAGTAAACCAGTATGCATATTTTTATTAAATCCATCGGTAATTCTTGCTATCTGCATAGTCGTGGACATGTTCGTTCTAAACCCGAATTGTTGATCTAGTAAAATATTATTATTTTCTGTAAAATTTCTCAATCTGCTCAGGATAATCTTTTCAGCATATTTACTGATATTACTCCGTAGTGATATAGGACGTAAATTCGTTAGGTCTGAGATATTTTTACCCACTTTAGGTATGAGAACTACTTTTTCCAAGGACTAGGGAAGTGTGCGACTAGTAGCATAGAATTAATTATTACAGTAAGTTTTACGAGACCTTTAATAGGTAAGTTCTTAATGAATGTCGTGAAAATATTATCCAGACCAACCGATTTTTTATTTTCAATCGTCTTTATAACTTTACGCACCTCCTTCACTCTCGGGAATAGAATCAAGCTTAGTTTCGCTAACACAAGCAATATGAGTATTTTCATCGTGTAATAATTGAGTAAATTCTGAAAATTCGTCTTTGATAGAATTAGCATTACAACCTAAAAAATTAATAATACAATAGTTACTCTGCATCGAAGTATTCTAATACTAGTTCAGCTATGATAGCAATTTTATCAAATATATTACTGGCATTTTTAATTCTATTTACATCTATTTTAATAAAATGTAAAATTTTGTTGATATCAACGTTTTTAAATAACTTAAATATATCTGCGATTGCGATGGGTTAACAAACACATTATTCCTTAACACATTAGCATAGGTTTTCTTATGATGATTTATATCATTACTATTATTACTATTATTACTAATACTGGTAAAGGTTTGCGCTGTTAGCGTAGAATTGTTGCATATGGATGATACATAATTGACATTGATGCTATCAATAGTACGATTTCTTCGAGAGGTAAATAAGAATATGACCGAGCGTGAGTTTATTTTGAAAGAAAATAACTTAACGTTATGCTTTATTGACCGCCAAATCTTTATCCCGTTCTATTAATAGTCCTACAGCATCTACATTTTCCAACAACGATTTATGCTGTCCCATCCGGCTTCATGATTCTTGCTCTAAACATGATATAGAATTATGCAATATATTCTTCTATCTTCGATATTAAACCTGAGTGGTCCCAAAACACTAATTATAACGGGGGGGCTCCCTCGCCGCTGTATCAACTCTGAAGAACACAAACTAAAAAATCCTCTTGTTAATTGTATACAACCCCTACTTTACCAATTATCAAAGAATACACATCTATTACACTTCTTATTAGTTTCCGGTCATAAGGCAGTCGTAGGAAACGAAGTTGTGGATGTGGCAGCCAATTTCATATTGTGTTCCTCAATAACCTACAAAGCCCGGTCATTATCTAAACACAACCCTTAAATATTTCATTAACCACAACTGGCAACGGAACTGAAATTCATACCACCAGAACTCTCTTCTTTTTATCAAATCATCTACTCCAACGTATCCACCCTTGCTGTTTTCCCTTTTTCCTCCCTTATTCGCTGTATTTTATTATACTGCACTGTACTCGGTCCCTATAAGCCCCATATACGTCCGCATACTCTGTCTGGTTTCCTCTCCAACAGTCCTTCAACTATTCTCTCAGCTATGCAATTCCTTTACTACTCCAACCTTATTTTCTACATCTAATCGTTAAGTTATCAGTGGTAATTACACACGGCACTAAAAAAATAAAATAAATAAATAAATTTATTTCGATGTGAATTAATAGAAACGAAGCTTTTATGTGAGAAATCGAAATGATCGAATGTGACCTTGTATTCGATTCGCTACTAGAAGTAACAACGCAGATCGTCCAGTAAAATACTTTTCATATATAAAGCAATCTTTATTATGACGATTAGAGTTCTCCTTTTTTTTATTTGGAAAAAACCGCTGTGACGAAAATATGATGAAAATGACAGAATTCCTTTATGATAGATAAAATGGTGATAATAATTGAATTTTTAGATTAATTTTTTAGACCATAGAAAAAATGATAAATAAACAAAACGGTAAATTAAATCTGAAAGAACTCATTTCAAGTCTAATAATAATTTGAACGTTCGTTTAGAAAAAATAGTAAACTAATAAACGCAAAACAAATACGTCTAGACAACAAGAAAATGACGTTTTCCAACGTTTTCAAGCATTTCCAGTGTATCAGCGTGTGTGTGTGTGTGTGTATGCAAGTGTTTGATAATAAAAGTATGTCGAAAACACGATTTAAAACGAATTATTATTAAAGCAGGAAAAAGTCAAAATTACCAGCTGTTATATTAAACAAAACGTTGCTGGCGTTTTCCTATTAAAGCTCATTTTTATTCTTCAGCGAGCTTTTTCCAACGACTCACACTTATTTCTTACTGTTATGCTTATATTCGTCAAAATAACAGTTGTTACACTTCATACTATCGTTCATTTATCATTCGTTTGTATTTTATTATATTTCTGTTTACTCGTCATTCGTCTACTTAACACCCTTTATTGTGTACAGACACACACACACGCGCACGTAATTATATATGTACCCTGTATATAGACGATCATGCTGGAATGAATTATTTGCCCCCTTTATATATAACGCACTATTAAAACGATGCTTCGTTTGTTGCTTCACGGTATTCACCTCCGTTCTTCGAAGTCTTATTTAATCTGGGCCGTTATTATCTTTTCCAATTATACATACATACATACATACATACATACACACATATATATATATATATTCAGTGCGAGAGCTTCTAGTTTTAAATCTAAATCATATTTCAATTAGGACAACAAAATCTCTTCTCGCTGAAATAGAATTTTCCCAAGAGTGCGAATAATGACGATACAACTTTTCACGATCACCCGTGTTCACCTTTTCTTGAAGTTTATCTACTATTGAAGTCTTCATTATATACGTTATTTTAGATTTTTTTTTTTTTAAATCTATTCCTAGCCAATGAGCTATCAATAGTTAGTTTGACAAAAGATCATGCCGTGAAGGATACATAGTTCATTGACTAGTTCCTATATTAGTATCTTATGTTTAATAATTTACATAATTTTTATTACTATACCAGGTGCAATGGCTTAATTCTTTTTAGCCTGCGAATTTGTATCTGCGGCGAGTTATCATAAGCTAATTGCAGACCAGTTAGCATGACTATGTAATCGCTCCTGATGTTTGATTGCCATCTTTTTAATTACGTCAGCTATATAATCCATGCCACGTTCACCATGTACAGTTTTGTTTCTTATTTACCATGGAGCACTGACAATTAACCTAGGAGTAATATTTTGATATTTTTGTATTTTCATTATATATTGCTCTTTTTACTGCAGCCTCATAATTCGCATCCATACCTACATACTGGAGTGAGTATTTGGTTGTATAGTAGTAGTTTGTTCTTTAAGGTAAGTTGGGATTGCATTCCTATTAACTAATACAATTTTTTAGTTTTGATTCTGAGTTCAGCCCTTTTTGTATCAATATGCTTACACCATGTTAACGTTTGATATAAGTACAAGCCTAGGTGTTTAACATATTTTTTAAAGGATACAATCTTATTATCTATTTTGATGTTTAATGGCACCATATGACGATTTGGGAATACCATATCTGTTGATTTATTTTCATTTACTTCAATTCACCATTTCTTGCTCCATAACATAATTTTATCCACCACTCTTTACGTGTTATAATTTGTTTTTGTTTGGCTTGCATCTGAACTCAAGAGTGCGGTATCATCAGCAAAAGTCGCTATTAAGGATGCGTCATCAACAGGTACATCAACTTTAAATATAAAATACAATAATGGCCCCCAAGACACTTCCCTGTGGAACGCCTGCTTTTATTGGATATATGTTTGATAATTCATCATCATATTTGATTTCGTAGTACCCTTCGTCTAAATATGACAAAAACAAATCATAATAATGGTTTGGAAATATCTTTTTGATCTTTTACAAGAAGCCGTCATGCCATACGTTATCAAATCTAAGAATACGACTTCACAAAACCTTTTCGCTTCTAATATTATTCAATTTAATGTACCTGTTGAACTGTAGAGTGTTTAGCTATAAACCCATATTGATGAAATGGTATAATTTGGTATTCTTCAAGCAAGGGAAAAACTCTTTTTAACAATTTCAAATAATTTAGATATCACTGGTAATAGCGAAATAGGTCTGTATGAGGTAACATTTGTTGGTTCCTTATTAAGCTTCGGTATGACTACAATCTGCGAAAATTTTAACTGTAACGGATAGTAAGTTAATCTCAACATAGCGCTGAATATGTATATATATATTGTAGCTAATTCGTTTATCACATTAGCGGTTATTAAATCATAACTAGGAGTCTAGGAGTTTTTTTACGGTTCATGAATTTAATTGCATTCACAATCTTCCCTGGGAATCACGATGATTGGTATTTCATATTCCCCTGTAATTCTTATAATAAGTAATACTATAATAATAATAAAAAGTTAAACCAAAGCTACATCATAAACATACAGACTGGAAATTGTTCAGAGAAAAGGTTCAACAAAATATCACTTTAGGGCGTATCAATACACAATAAACTAGAGATAGAAAACATACTACAGTGTTTTATTAAAACTATTCAGGAAGCATCTGAGGACAGTACACCGCAAATTAGTAAAATTTCTCCAACTATTTGTTATCCGACACAAATTTTGATTTTTTTTTTTCTATCTCCTTCTAATATAGAACTGACGTGTCTAACCCGTCATCTGAAGCAAAAAAATAAAAAAAGTAAAAAAAAAGTCGGTCCAGCGACAGAACTCCCAAGTTATGAATGATAGTAGCTCGAAAGCATTATCTGAAGTCGATAATATGTTTTCTCTTTAGCCTTCTAATCGCCAATTGAACTTGCAAACTTATTGCCAGCGGATTTTCGTCAGTTTCCAATTTCGCCAGGTAATTGCGAAGAGCTCGTTGGATTAATTGTTCCACATATTGTATCTGAAGATCATTTTACAATGTGTAGTTAGTGACATACCACGGAGTGCCAGCTATCCTTTGTAGTATCTTATTCTGGTATTGCTGTATTTTTTGAATGTTGCTCTTAGAGGAAAATCCCCATAGCTCGCAGCCATATAGACAGATTGGTTTAAATATCGCATTGTATAATAAACGTTTATTTTTAATATCTATTTGCGATCTGGGTTCTAATAACCACTTTAATTTTGCTGTCGTGATATTTAATTCAATCCTTTTTGCCGTTATATGTGACGACCATGTTAAAGACTGATCAAGATGGATTCCTAGGCATCTAACAGAAGAATCTTGAGATATTGTTGTTCCACTTAATGAAACTTGATATTTTTTGCGTTCAATTTTTCTTTTAGTAAATAATACATGTTTACATTTAGCTTCGTTAATTGCTATTTTCCAAATGCTGAACCATTCAGCGGTCAGGTGTAGCGCAACCTGAAGACGACGGGTGGACGCACTGGGACACTCGTGTGAAGCTAGTATTACCATATCATCAGCGAAGGTTGCTATAAATGTATTTTATGGAATATCTCTCGTAAATACTGACTATAGAAGTTGCCCCAGGATATTGCTCTCAGGTACTCTAGCCTGAATTTTATGGGGAGATGATTAACAATTATTAATTATTACTTGAAAATATCGATCTTCCAAGTATGATTTCAAAATATTATACTAGTATTACCGTATCATCAGCGAAAGTTGATATAAATGTATTTTCTAGAATATCTCTCGTAAATACTGAGTATAGGAATGACCTCAGGATACTACCCTGAGGTACTCCAGCCTGAATTTTATGGGAGATGATTGAAAATTATTAATTATTACTTGAAAATATCGATCTTCTATGAATTCAAAATATTATAATATTTTGAATGAAGTAAAATATAAGCAGAAGTTGTGGCAAACAAGCCGATACCCAGGAGATAAAAATAAACTGAATAAACAAATAAAAAAAATGAGTATTCACTATATAAAGCAACGAGCAACCTAAAGAGACCAAAAAATCCGGTTCACCCTATAAGAATATGTTGGGCTCATAGTGATGGAGAAAATGCAGAGGAATTTGCTTTTTACTCCAAATCCTGGTGATGATTTTTCACCATCAAATGAAAATAACTTTAATGTTTATCCTCCTATTAACCCGGTATCTTACGTTCCATTTATTTTTTGAATTCGTACATTCTTAATGATTGTTTTAGACGTTTTTACAATGGAACAAATTATAGATAAGCCTGAATTAATTTTAAATCCACAATGTCAATTAGGGATCATTATACAATATACACACACACACACACACACGATATGAGTGTACTTTGAGGAAGAAACAACCATTTAACTAACAATCGCTGATTCGTCCCAACACGTCATTTTTTCATAAAATGCGGTGACTGCCTTCTTCAAATTTACGTATTCTGTAAAACCTATCTCCTTTATCACCATATCCATAAATATTATAGGACGTCCACGTGGTCTTTTCCCTAAAATGTTACCATCAATAACAATATTGAGAATATTATGTTCGGACCGCATTGCATTATCTAACCAACTTCGTTAAGCATCGCTTTTTCCTGGTTATTCAAATGCTTCAAATCGACTGCAATCTATTTTTATATATATATATATATAATTTGTTGATTATTTTTGTCTTTCCAGCTTTCTGCGAGTTTGATCGTCTGCAAATTGTATTGAATTTATTTTCTTTCCACCATATTTATTTTTACCAAATGTTTCTTTCAGAATCATATCTGCAAAACCATTAAAAAAGTATAGCGAAAGCAAACAACCTTGTCTTAATACATTTATTATTTTTATTTTCTCTGATTCAATTACATTGAACCGAACAACTGCTCTTGCTTATTATATCTTCTTCTTCATGCCTGTATCTTTTGATTGGTAGTCAATATGTAGAGCACTTTATTTCAACTTTCTGGTTTTCGCCTTTTCTTTCAATTCTAGTACGTATTTACTTTTGCATCTTCCATTATTTGAGTGATGTATTTTTGTCTCGGTCCTCCCCGCGATCTTCTTCCATTTACTCGTCCTTCGATTACTGTTATTAAATATTTGTTATCCTTTATAATATGCCTTATCCAACTGCTTCTTCTTTCGCTTATTATATTTCATTAAGCAGCTTTTTTTTCGTCGACGGTCTTAAGAACATCTATATTTTTTGTTTTGTTTGTCCATTTAACTTTTTGCATTTTTCACTAACACCACATTTCGAACGCTTCTAATTGTTTTTGTCTGCATTTGTTTATAACCCAAGTTTCTGAACCGAACCATACAAAAGCACCTGTATTAACCTTTTCCGTATTTCTGTATATAAATTTTTAGATGTTAACAATGATTTCTTTTTCATAAATGCGGTTTAAATTCTTGACCTTATTTCTTGATCACTTCTTCATTCTTCTATTGTTATTGAGCCGAGGTATTTGTACTTTTTTTTACATGGTGTATTTTTTCATTTTATAATTTTATATTTATTGTTTTATTATTTTCCATTTGACTGCATTTCATTACCACTGTTTTCTTTTTATTTATTGCCATATTATAGCGTTTTAGATTCAAGTTTATCTTTATTAGTGCATTCGACAGGTTTTTTTTTACTTCCTACGATTACCGTATATATATATATATATATATATATATATATATATATCATCATCATCATCATCATCATCATCATCATGTAGTCATCAGTCCTAAGACTGGTTTGCTAATTTCTTCCACAACTGACGGTTTTCTGTTTTCCTCTTCATATCCGTATATCCTGTGCTACCAGTGTCTTCTATTACTTGCTGTGTATATTGATTTCTTGGTCTTCCCTTTCCGCGTTTCCCATTCATCTGTCCTTCTATAATTATCTTTAATAAGCTTTCATGTCTTAAAATGTGACCGATCATATTATAGTTCTTCGTTTTATTATTTTTTTCCATAATGTTCTTCCTTCGCCAATTTTTCCTAACACCTCTTCATTTGTTAATTTATCGGTCCATCTTATTTTCAGCATTCTCCTATAGCACCATATTTCGAAGGCTTCTATGTTTTTTTTCTCCACCTTTCCAATCATCCATGTTTCACATCCGTACAACGCTGCATTCCAAACAAATAAGGTTAAACATTTTTTCCTCAAATTTGTACTTATAGCTTTGTTGGTAAAAATATTTTTCCGATCGTAAAAAACTTGCTTTGCTTGATTGATCCGTTTTTTAATATCCTTGCTACACCTGCCATCTCTGGTGATTTTACTACCCAAGTAATGAAATTCATTCACTTCTTGTATTTTAACACCGTCAATATCTGCACTTCTTTTCTTTCGACTGTTATTTTTTTCGCATATCATAATTTTTGTTTATTTTTATTTATTTGCATTCCAAATTTCTTAAATACATCTTCCATTACTTTTAATGTTTCCTTCAATTGATTTCGATTTTCTGCTAGAACAGCTATATCATCAGCAAATTGTAACGTGCAAATTATTTCACCTTGTATTTTTACACCATTTTTCTTTGTTTTTTCTTTAATTTCTGTCATTATTTCTTCTATATACAGGTTGAATAATATCCGTGATAAAGCACAGCCCTGTCTAACTCCTGTCAATATTTTAACTTCTTTGCCCACATTCCCAATCTGTATCATTGCTTTCTGATTTTCGTATAATTTATATATTAATTTAATACCCTTCTTGTTTATTTCCGTTTTCTGTAATATTGTAAACAATGTGTTCCAATTGACATTATCAAAGGCTTTTTGTATATCTATGAATGCAATATAAAGTGAATTTCCGATTCTAAATCTTTGTTCGATTAACAGTCTTAGTGCCAGAATTGCTTCGCGAGTACCTACACGCCTCCTAAATCCGAACTGAGCATTTCCTAATACAATTTCTACTTTATTTACTATTCTTGTATACAATATTCTTACCAATATCTTTGATGCATGACTTATTAAGTTTAATATTCTAAAATCTTCACATTTATCTGAGTAGTTCGTTCTTTTTGGTATTGCAATTATTTTTCCTGTTATAAAATCCATCGGTATTGTCTCATTCTTATATATCTTTCTTATCAGCTCGTATAGAAAATTATTTGCCTGTATTCCTCCTGCTTTTATTAGCTCAATCGGAAAATTATCAATACCCGTTGACTTATTATTCCTTATTTCTTTTAGAGCTTTATCGTATTCGCTTCTTAGTATTTCATTTTCTTCATCTTGACTCAGATTGTTATATTTTAGCTGCACAAGTTCTTCATTTGAATTATATAACTCTTCCAAATATTCTTTCCACCTTCGAGCTTTTTCATGATCCTCTATTAACAACTGACCGTTTATATCTCTAATAGTTGTTGATTTATATCTGGATTTATACATATTTTGTTTTAATAATTTATAACCCATATCAATTCTTCCTTCATTGAATTCTTTTTCTATTTCATAACATTTTCTATTTAACCAATCTTCTTTCGCTAGCTTGCACAATCGGTTTATTTCATTTCTTATCGCATTATACTTTATTTTATCCCTTTGCGATTTATTATTTTTGGATTTCCGTCTTTCATCAATTTTTTGTATTATTTCTTCAGAAATCCAGAGCTTCCTTGCGGTTTTTCTATCTTTTCCAAGCTTATTTTCCGCGGTTTTCAATATTTCCATTTTAAAAGCAGTCCAGTTGTCTTCAATATCTTCATTTCTTATTGGTATCAACGATTTATTCAATTGTTCTTCAAATTCTCTAGCGATAGTTGGATTTTTTAACTTATGCAGACTTAGTTGCACGGTTCCTGTTTTCCTCAACGTTTTCCATTTCAACTTACACTTCATTATTACCAAATTGTGATCAGAATCCATGTCAGCTCCAGGATAAGCTCTGCAATCTTTAACCTGATTTTTAAATCTTTGTTTAACTATTATATAATCTAATTGATATCTTCCAATATCACCAGCCATTTTCCAAGTGAATCTTCTTCTTCTATGGTGTTCAAAGCAAGTATTTGTTAATAACAGCTTATGTTTTTCACAGAATTCTAATAATCTTTCCCATCTGTTATTTCTATCACCTAACCCATAATTTCCCATTGCTTTACTGTTAGATGTTTCCTCTCCTACTACCGCATTCCAATCTCCTAGCAAAATTAGATTTTCATCGCCTTTAATTTTTTCTATAACTTCTTCTAATTGTTCATATACTTTCTCAATCTCTACTTCATCTTCTGTCGAAGTAGGCATGTATACTTGCACAATAACTGTGTCTTTAGGTTTTGTGTTAATTCTAATCAATATTATCCTTTCATTGTACATCCATATTGTTTTTACTAATTTACCTATATATTTTTGCATTACAAACCCCACTCCTGCTATTCCGTTGTTTGCTGCAGTGTGAATTATTCTATGTTCGTCAGACCAGAAATCACCGTTAGTGGGCCATCTTATTTCACTAATACCCAGAATATCGATTCCCATTCGTTTTATTTCCATTTTTAAATTTTCCAGCTTTCCACATCTATTTAGGGTTCTCACATTCCATGTTCCAATTTTTAGAAATTCTTTTGTCTTCATTCTTTCAACCACATGTCCTTCTGAGGTGCTCCCCACCCGGAGATATGAACGGGGGAGTATTACTCCGGTATTAATTTTTACATCAGAGGAACACATCATATATATTGGAAAAAAATTAGATCCTGAAAAATTATAATGAGGTGGTTTTCCTTTGCCTTCCTCATCGCAGTTCAGTTGCCGTATTTGACGATCTTCATCTACGCCTCCTGATAATCCAAAATTAAGCCAATCCACGATCATTTCATTTATGCCTTAATTTGGTACTGAAATTGCTGCTGCCCAATTCCAGGTTCTACTGGTGAGGTAGAGTTGTTCAGACTTTTATGGCGGCCTAGACTCGCCAAGGATGAGACAGTTAACAGGTTTATGTAGAGTTTTAATTAGACAGTTCACCAAGCTGTCCCTCTACACCCTCGTGCCTCATTATCCTGTCACTACTGGAATCACCTGCAAGAGGCTTTCCACCAGTAGCCGCTCTTGGTTCGCGACTGCTTATTGGTTATTCGCAGCTAACCAGTATATCTACTGGCCATTCCATTATCCACCACCTGTGGTCGCGCCCGATTCCGGTTAGAGCTCCGGATCCCAGGAGGTACAAAGTACCCCTGGGCGGGAATATATATATATTCATCGTGGCTAGTTAGTTCTTCCACCCCTAGATATTATCTGGCCACATCACCTACTCCCTGGTACTTTAATTTGTCCAACATACACCTCAACTTCCGAAAATTTATTACAACCATCACCCGTTTACGTTCTGGACACAATCGTCTTCTAGCTCACATGTTTCGTATTGGGATTTCCAGTTCCCCATATTGTTCCCATCCAGCCGATTCACAAATTATCGCCGATGAAAACCACATCCTTTTCAATTGCAGTTTTCACACACCTGACCAACTCGCACTCCTGAATTCCTTAATATCCATCGGTTATCGTCCTCCTTTCTCTATCACTTCCTTAATTTTTTCTAATGACTCCCGTGTTTTCCTCCTTCTTTACAAATTCCTAACCAATTGTAACATCAATATATAATAACTATTTATTAACACGTTAGTGGGTTGTGATTGCTCCTCAGCAGTGCCCAAAAAATAAAAAATAAAATAAAAAATAAAAAAAAAATATATATATATAGTTACTTATTTATTTATGGATACATATATATATATAATGTATGTACGGGTTATCACCATCACTCTTTAACTGTATATTAGAAAAAGTTATCAGGGAATAGCGGGAAAAATTAAATGAAATAGATATACAAAAAAAGTACAAATCATTAGAAATAAGAATAATAACATAGAAGTAGATTGCATAGTATTCTCGGATGACTTGCCGATTATATCGGAGAACGTAAATGATTCGATAAGAAATCATTTGAAAAAACGAAATTCACGACTGGTGTAAAAAACGCACCTCGATTTATAGTCACCAAATACGGACGTATAAAGAGACTCAGCATATTCAACTTCCTATTGTTGTTCATACAAGCAAACGCAACAGCTAGCCGAGAAAGAATAGGAAAAATGTAGTCAGCATTTCCATTGACTAAAGATATATATATAATTAAAAAAATCAATATGAATACTAAAATAAAACGTTATGATGCAGTGATTAAATCGAAATATCTGTATGCGTCGGAGTGTTGAGTAACGAATGTAAGTAAAGCGATGGAACAAAACAAAATGGAGGAAACGAAATTAGTACGCAAAATTCTAGAAGCTGGATTTAATCGTGAAATACGGAAACAAAGAGGAAGTAAGAAATAAATATACGAGCGTACTGAAGACATGAAAAAAAGAAGATTAAGCTAATACGGAAGACAAAACGCTTAACAAAACAAATGTTTCAGTACACCGAAAGAAACCCTACAACGCAAATCATGTGGTTCCGCCAAGTTAACCCCTTTTAGTCACGATGTCCACTATATGGTACATAAAATGTTAATACTAACACGATTATATGTTTTCTGGTTGACCATGAAATGTATAAATTCTAATAATATTTATATAAACATATTGAAAATCATCTAGAGTCATCTAATAAGCAGTGTTGTATAGAGAACGCCATGTATAAAATTACTAATTCTTTGTTAAAATTTCACGTGCGACTTAATGGGTTAAGGAAAACCTCGAGAACATTAATATTATGCAGGATAGCATTACGAATAGAAACAGGTTTAGAGGTAAATTTTAATACATTGAGGAGTTTCGAAAAGAAAGTGAAGAAGAAAATTGAACAAACGACATGAAAAAAAGACACAGCGAAGAAATGAAAAAATACAGGAGTAAAAGGAAGAGGAAGAAACAACCATCGTGAAGATATTACCTGGTCTATAGTAGGCTAATTCGAAAGAAGTAGAATACGTCTATATACACACATTTATTGAATATTATATATTGAATATATGTAAAACATACATTTGCAAGTTAAATTATGAATTTTGCTGTCATCTGACGGTACAACAACAGTTCAAGATTTTTTGTGAAAAATTGTAACATTAAGGACGCAATTTTTAATGTTTCCAGTGGATGAGTCGACCTTAAAATGTTAAACCTACAGAATGGCGGGGAATAAACTGTAGCCTGAACCTAGACTACCTACTAGGGAAACAACGGGAACGGTTAGTGTTGAGGAAATCATGAAGTTTTGCCATAACCGTCTGCTTAACAATGACACACTAACAACTTAAGAAGTAACAGATTGGTTATAGCGTGATAGACAGGATGAAGGTTTAGAAATTTTGAGCGATGAAGATATAAATGATTCCGAATAATTGTCAAGAACTATATTGTCCATCGGTGCTACTGGTAGAAAAAAAAAAAAAACTATCTCAGTATGAAGATAGTGCAATTATATTTCGTCTCCATAACTGATAAACTCTACCACTTTGAGAGTTGGTGCTTGCATATAATAAAACATTGATTCTGCGACGTTTGTTTTACATTGATAAAAATTGTAAACATTTTTCAAGAAACATTTCTCGTTTCGTAATGTCTCGAAGAAATTATCATTATTCTTTTATTGCATTCGTCTTTCATATTTTGTTCCCGTTACCGCAAAACTATAATTTACATCTGTTCTACCGTAACTGCATCTAGACGCGAACGCATCATTTGCCACATGTTATCGATAAACTTCATTCGATTGTCTATATAGCTTTTCTTTGTAAGAGAAAGAACGTATTATTATTGTCGCGTTACCACGCCCGTTTTTTTTTAATTTTGTACTTAACCTTATAATTTGAATATACGTGCGTGTTTTGAGCACGTACGTATGATCACGCGTGTAAAGTCTCGATTTTTTTATGCGTCTCGTTTCTTATACTGAATAAGTTGACGAAACAGTTCCTCGTTAACAGGGGAAAATGTTATTAATTTAGAAGAAGTTAATATTCTAAGTGTATTCATTATTTGGAAAACAAAAAATAAAAACAGTTTTAATGTTATTTACGTCGATTCTGAATTTAAAAATTTAAAACAAATAAAAAGAATTAAGTTTTTTAAATATGCTGATTTTATTTTTAAAGTTGTTTAGTAATTTTAATGTAAGTAAAAAAATAATGTTGTCCCTTATAAATTTATGTGATTGTAATTTTATATTCTGTACGTATATATGTACATATATATATATATAAATGTGTATGTGCGTATTTAAAATCACAAACAAATTTTATATTATTTATACGCCATTCATAAATTTAAGATTTTAAAATAAAGAGAAAACTTAAGTTTAAATATATTGATTTTAATATTGTCTGTTCATTCATTTTTTATTTATATTTTATAAATATACATAACTATATTTTATATATATATATGTATAATCAAAATATAAAAAAGATTATATAATTTACGTCGTTATTAAGTTATACATTTAAAAAAATATATATTTCAGATATTGATACTAAATTTATTTTATTTTACATACTCCCCTGAATGCGCACTAATCCTATTAATTTATGGCAATAAAAATATGCATATATATATATATATATATATATATATATGTATGTATGTATTTATATATATGTATTTATTTATTTGTTTACTTGAAAAATAAGAAACCATAAAGATATTATATACTATTCATGTCGTTATTAAATTCTAAATTTTATATATATATATATATATATATATATATATATATATATATATATATATAAAATTTCGTGGTTACATGACATAGCCACTAGAGCACTCTATTGTTTATATGACGGTTGAGGTAGATTCCTGCTGCCGGTATGGATTTTTTCATCATCAAATAAATTTTAATTATCAGTGAGAATGCAGTAGTACCTCACTTCATAAAGCATCATATGCGGGCGCGCTTGAGGTATACATTATTAGTGTCTTGAATGCTAGCCCATTTTGTTACGCAAAAATAGTGTGAAACGATTGACCACAACGTTTGGCAATGAATAATACGACGATAGTATACACGTTTACATACTTGATACGATTGTTCGATAAATATTAACATTTTCAACGCATTACAAATTACAATGTCAAATAAAAAAAAAAAAAAAAAAAAAACGTTTCTTAAATTACCCGCGTATATATGGAAAATCCAAGAACGTTCAATATTATAGGAGCGTGAAAGAAATCTGTAGAAAACGTTACAAAAGTTTGAAAAAGTATCACAATGATATGAAAAAAGAAATAAAATAAAAAGACAAGTTATCGTTATGCCGCTAATACAACAGAAAAACAATTAACTATCTTATGAAACATATTTATGGAAATAATAGTAAGTAAAAACGTCAAAGCGCAATACATTTTTTATATACGGTTACTGGGAGAGTGCACCATATAAAAAGATGAAACGGAAACAAAATCCGATGAGATTTACGATTATGAAAAATAAGATGGATCAATCGTAGATTATTGAAAACGTAGATTAAATGTAGAAATTACGACGCCCAAACGATATTAGATAAAATAGAAGGAATATTTATACAGCAAAAAACGACTACAAACTATCTCGGTAGTTTATCATATTGTATACACAAATAGATAAGGTTAACGCGTTATTCGCAAATCTGTAACTCTGCTACGAACCGAGCTTAGAATTGAAACAGGTTAAATGATGTTACTAATTTTACACGATATATATATATATATATATATATATATATATATATATATATATATATATATATATATATATATATATATATATATATATAAATAAAGTCCAACCAACTGGAAAGTTCAATCAATCAATCAAGCTTAATTTTTACTTTCTTATATATAACAGTTTACAACAATATGCTGCAAATGCGCGATAATGCGCGAGTAGCATCATAAACAGTAGAATTATTTTCTTAAATATACGGTGTTTATTACGAAAAATAAATTAAACAAACTTATAAAATAATTATGCGATTGTTGATAAAAAACAAAAATAATAAATATGTTATAAATGTTGCATAAGTGTAATCTAATGTAATTTAGGATACAAGTGTACATGCATATAATATTAAGCTAACCCTGGAATTTTCAAATGCATACACACACACCGCCGTACTCAACATATGCATACACATAAATTTGTAGAAAAACCTTAACGGCTAAAAACCAACGAAGTTCTATTTTACTTTTCATTTTTGATGTAGCTCATTAAATGCTGCGACGTTTTTTAAAATTGTTTAAGTCGGTTTTTACATACACGGACAACGTGTTATAAATTACAACACCTTTATAGATAGCTTGAATTCTGAAGTGATACTTATTGAACTTCGGTACTTGTACCATCCCCTCTCGATTTGATCTCGTAAGAAAGTTTATATGAAACATCGTCTAAGCAATCCTCAAGTAACCATGGATTGATAAAGGACTGATAAGATGTTCTCAGCGAGCTGGTACTTATTTACCGACTAATTGGACGCATAGCTGGGTTAGCTAGAGACTTTTTTATCATTAAAAACTTTTCATTCGTTCATGTGGTATCTCTAGACCACTCCACATTATCATTATATTTTCTGGGATCAGTATAAGCAAATCGTAAGACTGCGCCGAAATCCGGCAAGTATTCACTTGTAATAAGTGACTCATAAACTAGATCATCTGTAAATGATTCTATTTTGTTCGAGCACACCCAGCTCTTATTCGATTAAGCGTCATGTACATTGTTCAGTTTTAGTTAAATCCCGATGCGGCCATTTCTCCTGCATCCCTGGTTCGAAGGTTGTGTTTCCTCCATCTGATTACACTTTCGCGTTCTATCGATAGGAAGCTATTTCTAGCTTATCTATACCGGAGTTGTTTAATTATGTCCATGTCAAGAGCGAGTCAACTTCTTGTATCGGGTAAAACTGCTATTCCACTTAAAACATGTAATCTATCAACTTTGACGATTCAAGTAGAATGCGATGCTCCGTTGTGCTACGAAGCCTTAACGATTTAAATTATTATTTTTTTTTTCTATTTTCGGAGGTTTAAACTCGAGCGTAAGAGTTTTTAGTAACGATTCAAAATCAAAAATGTCCAAGTTTTATAATCGAGTTAATCAGACTGGATTACACGTTCTAAATCATCGATTAAATCCGGTAAAATTTGTGAACAGCCTGATAACAATTGCAAAACACATCCTAAGAAAAAACGACCATTATTAATTTCATTTTTGCCGGATGTATAATATCCGCCAACTTTAACCCAATCATCTGTCTACTGCTGAAAATAATTTCAAATTTTACCTATCCAACTGAAACGAACGCAGTGAAGTAATAATACCGATAGTAACACACAAATAGTAATTTATTTCATTCGTTTCGTTTTATCGGCTTTAATGAATATTTTAAAATTTTCGTTCAACGGTACCAAAAAAATTAAATCGAAAAAACGCGTATTAAGCAATTTCATCCGCTCCGCGAATGTAGTACTTATGCTAGTTTTTTTTTTGTTTTTTTTTTTCTTTGCGTTTATACAGGACCATACGTATTTTTCTTATTAGCTTTATTTTGATTTTTACTTTTTTGTATTGTTATTTTTTATTATTATTATTATTATAGCGTAAATTGCCTTTAAAAATGGATGCAACGGAGCGTAATAGAACACGTGAAAAATCCATTTTCCCGAGAATAAATGCGCCCATAAAATAACGAGGTAGAAGAAATTTATTTTTGTGAAATTAACGTTGACAGGTACTGAATACCATCTCTTCTCGAGAAATTTTTTTCTCTTGATTATATCGACTTGTTAATACATTGTACAGATCATCGCTTGAAACCGATTAAGTCAGATCGTCCACCTCACAAATTCATTCTGTTTTTTATACGTCATTTTAAATTTGAAATATAAACGTAATCCTTTAATATTTTCTCTTCGGTTGCGGTATTGGAATATTTGCACATTTTATATATATATATATATATATATATATATATATATATATATATATATATATATACGTATGTATTTATTTATATAGATAAAATTTCATTTGTAAAATTTGATATCGTATACTGATGACTGATTCTTATGTTATAACTATGTAGATTCCTTATTGATGTATAGAGTGACACAGAGAAGACGGGCGGTTTTGTTGTTTTTTTGAATAGCCCAAAAACTAATTTTTGAATGAAATTTTATTTACAAATACGAAAACGAGAGATTAGCTTACAATCATTTGTGGAACAGAATACAGTTCAAATGATCGCCATTTGCAATAATACATTCATTCGGTCTTTACGCAATTTTCGAATACTTTTTCGAGCATATATTGACGAATTAGTTTTCAGGTTTTCCACATCTCGTGGATGTGTTTCGTAAACGCGGTTCTTAAGGTATCCCCCCCAAAAATCGCATAGTTTTGAATTTGTTAACAAACTCTCTTTGCACTGCCGTGATTGATTCACGCCAAAAATAACGTTCCACTCAAAACGCAGGCGATTCTTTTCGTTATAGGATGTCTTGATAACTGAAACCAGATAAAAACGAGTCGCTCGTGTGTACACTAAACGTAGAGCACCCGGTTTACGTTGTAGCAGTGTTACCAACTACGCTATTCAAAGAACAAAACTATCCGTTTTCTGTGGGGTCACCCTATACAATAGATTACGAAAAAAAGTGATTCTATTATTAGTAAGTGTTATGGACTTTTGAAACAGAAACTTAAAAAAATATAAATCTGAAGCTATACTTTTAACCGGTAAACGTCGTTAACTACTTAGGAAAAACTGAAATCAGTGGTTGTAGCGTTACATGGGTGAAAGAAGTTTGGTAATTAAGAATCCTAATGGATTGCCGTCCTAGTAGATTACTATATTTACGATAACTGCAAAGTTAATTAATCGAAGTTATCGGAAGCCTAGAGTGTGACTTCAAGAACGATGGCTTATGCACCGTCTTTTAAGTTGAATTATATATTTTTTTTAGAACTTGAATGTTAATATTTTAATTTTTACTTTAAATATACGATACATATCGTTTATTCGTTTATCTGGTTATTTATTCTAACGGAGCTTTTCTGTTACAAATTATTGTTTTGCAGTCTTGCTCACTTCGTTATTTATAAAAAAAAAAAAAAAAAAAACTATTCTCATTTTATTTTGTAATATCGGTTGCTAATATAAAATACTATTGCGTACTTAGTTTTTAACTATATATTTAGTAGTTTTCATTCACGCGTTGTATATATATGTGTGTGTGTGCAACTATTTTTTTTTTTATTGCTATCATTAACTTACACCTAGCTAGTGCTATTTGGTAAGTTTTGTAATTTATATGCATACTATATCATGAGTAGCATTCCATCCAGTGATGGATGCTAAAACTTAGCTGTATATATTAATACGCTTAGTTTATATTAAGTCCAGAGGTTTCATTCTATCCAGTTGACGGTATTCAAGCGATTTATCCATTACGGAGATCGCCATGTGATTAGTGTGTTTTTCCAGACGATTGACATATTTTTTTCTCAACGATCGCGATTTCCTCTTTTATGGACTTCACCTTAAAATCTTCGTGAAATGTAACTAACATTAGTTAAATACCACGGAGCACTAGCAATATTTTAGAAGATTTTGTTCTGCATTCGCTGTAGAATAGCAATATTGCTTTTTTTCGCGCAACCCCATAATTGACAACCGTATAGCTAAATTGGCTTCAAAACCTGGTTGTATAATAATAGCTTGTTTTCGATCGATAATTCTGATCTTTTTCCTAACAGCAAAAACATTTGTTTCCATTTGATATTGAGTTCATTACGTTTTTAATTATATGTTTACTCCATGTTATCCGTTGATCTAAGTTTATTCCAAGATATTTTACTTCTTCTTTTTGAGGGATTATGGTCCCATTTATGGTTATGGGTCTTAGCAGTTATTCTGTTAGTAAATATTACCCGAGCTGATTTATCCTCATTAATATTAATTTTCCATGTTTTAAACCATGTTGCTATTTCTTCAACTGTTGATTGCAGGTTTGTACATGTGTCTGCAGAGGAACTATCTACACATAGGATAGCTATATCATCAGCAAACGTTGCCACTTCACCATTTGCAGGAGTGGAAATATCTGCCGTATAAATTATATATAATAACGGCCCCAGTACGCTCCCTTGAGGTACACCTGATCTTACTGGATAAATTTGGGATTCTTCTTCACCATATTTAACGCGAAAGTATCTTTCTTCCATGTAAGACTGTAAGAGTTTCGATAATTGATATGGGAAATAATGTTTGATTTTCTGTACTAGTCCTTCATGCCAGACACTGTAAAAAGCTTCGCGTATATCTAGAAATGAAATTTAAACGGCTGAAATATAATTTAGTACCCCAAGCGCAGAGTTCAAAAAATTGTTAAAAACCATGAAATATCTAATTACATATGTACTTTAAAAAACTTTCTACCCCAATTATACGTAATAATAACAATTATGAACAAAATTTGCAGCTGGCTGTTTTCTGTACAGAATTTGTCCACATATCTGTGTCTGTTTTAGTTGATTATGCGTATAGATCTTTTTTTTTAAATAAAGATTTTATTGGGACTGTAAAACAATTTCATTTACCATAACTAATTATAGGAGGATTTCACTTAACAACTTTTTGGATAATTATATTCAGCTGTAATAGTTTAACAATTACGTATTTAACGATAAGAAAAATAACTTATTTTTGGTGATACATGTTGAACGTATAAATAAAATAAAAATTTACTCTATACAGCATCATAAGTATCATACTGCATAAAGAATCTTTTTATAAAAATGACTATGTTTAACGAATGTTTTTCAATTATATATATATATATATATATATATATATATATATATATATATATATATATATCGTACCTAGAACGCTATTATGTATATTGCGCAGACTCGAACGAAACAGAATGGTTTGGGTAAAACTACAGTTCAATTCAAATTTAGAAAAATTTGGTAAATTGGAATGAAATAATCCAATTATTTGACAAGAACTAAAACATCTTTAAATAAACACTTCAATTAATAAAATAAAGCATCTGGTGTATATATATATATATATATATGGGGCCATGCATACATGTATCTTATTTGGGTAACAGGTTTTTTTAACTACATATATTTTAGAGCACAAACACAGGAACAATATTCTACTTTTCTATTCTAAAATTACGCACGATAGAACCATAAGCGTCACTGAAATTATAGTACTTTTAAGTGTGTAGATGTTCAAGGTTTTTTTTAACATCGGAAAAGTTATTTTTTCTTTTTTGACTTCGTGTAGGTATAGTGAGAGCTTTTTCAAAATACTGGACATAAATTAACAAGGCATAAACGTGCAAATATATGTGTGTACATATACACACATATAATATATACATATGCAAGTGCATACATGTTTATATATATATATATATGCATGTGTGTATGTATATATATATAATACGTATGTATATATGGATTTCGCGGAGATAAATTTTCGTTCAATTCATATTTCATTCTATAATCTTCTTCGGGATTTCCAGTTCGGTTGTTTAGTTTTTCACTCAATGGATAATCCCGTGCAATCGGTAACGTCTTTGCGTTCAGAAGTTTCTTCAAACGTTAAACCTTTTTCCCGCCAGATAGTTGACAGGTAAGAACCGAATGTGTCAGATGTATTACGAATACTCGGCGAATGAAATCCAATCTGAGAAATGATACGCTATTAATCATGTCAGGAATTTATATCCGACCTTTATTTACCAACACACCCCGTTAGTATTATAGCTGTTTTCCGCAACGTCCCAAACTATATTTTCGTTTTGATCTTTGAAATGGTCGAAAACTACTTCGGTAATATGAAAATGGCGCGAGAAAAACTGATACAGATGTGTTATTTACAATTTTTCAGTCTATTATAGTCACCTGTTTTAGTAAACGAAAATGTTAAAATTTTAAATTTAAGGGTATTATTAGAATTATGTGGGAATTTTTAACTTTCGAGAAGTACCCTTGTTTAGTGTATGTAATCTTTTAGTAAATACGATATTTTCTATTTTTTATTCGAATAGGCAAGTTTTATTTAATTTTTCGTGATATATGTAATTCAGTTACAATTTACGTCTTCGCGCAGATTTAATAATTCCCGGGTCGATTTTTATCGATTAACGCGTTTAGTAATCGACTAAAGTTCATTTGAAACTGGTAAATAATAAATATACAACATATAAATAGTATTGATGGAAAAATCAGACAAAAACCATCACAAATGAAAAGCGGTAATTTAAAAAATAATAAGTTTAATTATATAACGAATATGTAATATCATTTATAAGTATTGGAAACGAAAGCTAACAAATTATAACGTTATGAGAATAATACATTATGTTTAATGCGTCGGTGCTTAATGCTTAGTATAATACTTAGAGTTCCCTGGAATCGTAATTTCCTATTGCTGGAAGTAAATTATTACGGTGCGCACTACAACAGAAAAAAATTTTGGGATAGTTCTTACTTACAACGGCATTCAATCAAAAAAGTCTTCCGTGAGCGCTATACAAACAAACGTTTGTGTACTCGAAAACCGAAAAAAAAATGAACCTTTACTTTTCCTACAGATGCACCATTTCCTACGAGCATCGCACAGGAAATCAAACGATCAGCTTTGATGTCGATAACTGGCTATAGAATTGGAGTAATTTCTTCCAAGGCATTATAGACTGTAATAATTCCTTAACTATTTTCTCCGTGGAATATCTTATTCTCGCTTTTTACATCCAACTCCCTCATCTAAGAAGTGGATTTATTTCACTTTTGGAAAGCCCTCCAACTTCCCCGAACCTAGACGAGTCCCTTTATGTTTATACCGCCGACCCTTTCCTTCCAAAGACCTAGGCTTTCCAGCCAGGGAGTTGCGGAACTGTCAACTGTCCAAACTAATCACTTGCCACTGTCTCGGGTTCGAAACCGAGCTGGTAATTAACGACAAGTATCATTCAGTGAAACTTTCGCTAAGAGCCACTGTCTCTCAACAAGGAGCACATGTGCGACTTGTCAGGTACTCTCGGATGATGAGTTTGCGGTCCTGTGCTGCTGTACAGTGCAAACTTCATCTCCACTTTAAAGGAAGCACGGGAGATCTCGACCGATAGACCATGTAGATTTCTGACAGAAGAAATCTGTCCCGCTATCCGCCAGCACACCAGTAATTTGGTGACACCGGCCGAAGGCAATTTCCCTGGTTGAATTTGCTCGGCGATAAGTACCTCTGCTCGTGCGTTCATTAAGTGACTGACCGTACACGCTACGGCTCAACAAACACACTGACGAGGCGTTTCCCTGAGAGAGAAACGTTGTTCGTAGCATGCAAATGGACCGTGACGCGTTCCGAAACATGTCAACGCCCTAAAGGGCACAAACCATTCGTACTTTTCCCGATCAATTACACTCAGCAGCAGAGTCTTGACAGCACCGTCATATTCCATCCAAGACTCTTGCCATCTCGCGAGAGTTACGCCAAAAACTTTATTACACAGGACCTGCTTGTTTTGCGGCCCTTTGTAAAGACGTCTTCTGTAACAGACTTGGCAAGCTTACTTAATGTGTTAAGGTTTTCTCTACTGATGTAGTAGAGGGCTTAAGGACCGCAGTTCTACCCAGGAAGTAATCTTCCAGTATTTCTATTAAATAACTGGAGACTAGCTGCATGTAACTCACTGAGGACTTTCATCCAACCCATGCGGTCAAAAGCGCCTGTGATATCGAAGAAGATTCCCATTACGTACTTCTCTTGGCACGACTGCACCCATCTTAACAAAGACATAATCGCAGACTCCGAAGAGACACCGCGAGTATAGCCAAACTGAGCAGACGACAGCCAAAAACGGTCGGTTAACTCTCGCTCTAGGCAAGCCACCAATACCCATTCAAACAATTTTCCGACACACGAAAGTAATCTAATTGGCCCATACGAAGAGGGCAACGAAGAATCTTTACGGGCGACTTTAGTATGGAAACTATTATCGCCCGTTTCCAAACCATAGGAACCACTCTCCATGAAGTTGGACAGCCTTACTGCCTTCAGAGACTGTGCAACACCTGTGTTCACCAGGGCTGTCTGTGGAATAATGGAGCCGAGTTCTTTAAGGGTATACACCCCTTAGCCGCCTGAAAGACTGCCCGCTGAAACTTTTCGACTATAAGGTCTGCTGTTTGCCAACGTACAACTCTCGGACTAAACTAGCCATTCCCCATCAAAACTCAACACTCTATCCGACGGCTCACAAACCACGTCACGACTACCGTCAAATATATTAAATGTAATCGGATCATGGTCATAGAACACATCGAAAGAGTGAATTCTCCAATCTTCTGACCAGACGCACTGGAGAACGTCGGTCCACAATCTGCCGAATTCAATACATACAGTTTGTGAGCAGCTACAAAGCTCTATCAGGCGCCCCTCTGCGTTAATACCACTCGATCCCCACAACATTGAACTCGCATACGATCCGCAACAAGACTCCCGGCTAAGGACTCAAAGTAGACACATATCTAACGTCAGAAGGAACACACCCAATATGGCCGCCAGGATGAACATAAGGTTCCTGTAAGAGAGCAATATGAACACCCCGGTCACGCATATAGATGCAACCTCTTCCGCAGCCGTATGTACAACTGCGTCCAATATTAACCTGAAGAAACTTTATTCGCCAGACTAAGGGTCATACCATAATCGGTCTTTTTGACCAACCTCAGAACTTTCCGGCAGATACACGCGCACTGTTTATCATCAGTCTTGTTGCCAACAACCTTAAAAATAGACTTTTTACAATTTATACAAATCCGTGATTTCGCAGGACAACGGTAAGCTTTGTGGCCTGCGCATTTCGGACATAGTGGGGCTTCAACCCGCCACTTGCCGGATACATGCCAAATCCGTAGCACTTGAAACACTGCGTGGGCTTGACGAAGTTAACCACCCTACACGTGTGGAAACCAAGATACACGTGTCCAATTTTAATAGTTTTTCGCGTACACCTGGCGCCACAGCGAGTATGTGGCTGCCCGTTCCGCAGTACAATGTTTTCTGGAAAAGGGGTTCGATTCCCGAGTTATCCTCCTCTAGATCATTTTGCAAAACGAGGGGTTCTATGATCTCAGCAACCTTCCATTTAGGCGTCCTTAATATTTTGACCAGTGAAAGGGCAGGACAGTTTACAGAAACACAGAAGTTCAAATTATCCCAATTGGGATTCTCCAGAATCTTCTGCCGAGTCTATAAATCTTCTACGGCTAAATACACCGCCTTGCCGCGTCTGTACATATTTTTAATTCGTAACTTGGCTCGAGCCGGATCTAAAAAGACCCGCAAAGCCTTCTCGTCAACGTTCGTCCTGTGTTCGATCCTTATTAGTAACGACTAATTCGGGCAAAGCCCGCTTAGCCTTACCAACAAGCACAGGCCCTAAAACCATCCTCGGTCGAAATATTTATCTTGAAAGGAGACTACCTACGTTCCTTCGGCTTACTTGGCTTCTGGTATGGGTCTATACAATTAACTGTGAAGGATTTTTATAGGAAATGATAATGTATAGTAAATATATATTACGATAAGAAAAGGATGATGATAGCGGTGCGTCTTAAGTCACGCCCATTAACTATGTAAACATAGTTAAGCATGACCTAATGAAGACGCACTATAACAATAGTATTGGACATATTGAAAAAAGATAAAGAATTGTTAAACACGATCAAACGAAGGAAAACAGCGTACCTGGGACACATATTAAGAGGTCCAAAATATGTACTGCCGCAGACCATAATCATGGGAGAAGTAGCAGGAAAAAGAAAAGTAGGCAGAAGAACGATTACCTGGCTGGATAATATCCGAAAATGGTCGTCGATGGAGGTAGAAGAATTGTTTCACAAGGCCAGAGACGGAAAATTATATCAAGAAATTGTCGCCATAGTTGCTACCAACGACTGAGAACAGTCAATTGAACAAAAGAAGAAAAAGAAGACAGGGTAGGATAGGAAATAAACTGGATATAGGAGTGATTAAGAGGCAAGTGGCTAATGTTCTAGTAATACGAGGAAAAATATTTCCAGATCCGTTGCCAAATTTGTTTTTATTACTGATATAATCTAGTAATATTAATACAGGCGGCATGGTAATTACACGGGAATCGATGGTATGATGCACCATTTACCACATTAGCATTCATAAATTTAGTCACTACTATGCCCCGAGGCGTGGAACAGCATCTAAGCCAGCGGACCATGGCAAGGTAAAATGAATGCATTTGCTGGAGATTTAATGCTACAACGGCCGAAACCAATAACCGACTATAAATGAATCCATTAAGAGCCGAAGACATATAGACAATCTCATCATTAATTGCGAGCAAGAGGTGCTCTGCCATCACATTACTGGCACACAGTATCAAAAGCCGCCCGGTTGCCTTAAGCACGAGTCACAACTCGCAAGGAAGAACCGGGTAGGTCCATCTCATTGGGAACCAGTGTCAAGTAATGCTTTTTTACTTACCAAGAATATAACGAATCATCCTATCTCTTCACCTCAGTTTTAACTGGGATCGTAAAAGATACTTTACCTAGATCTGCCTACCACGCAATTCAGTTTGTTTGTCAAATTAACGCGACTTTTGATATAGAAAACGACGTATTAATTAAATCTAATGAAGATATAAAAATACTGAAAACGGATGGAAAGAAATAATTAAAAATTTACTGAATTAAATGGCGCCCCCGTTCGATTAAAAGATAGTCGAGCTCATTTACATTTCTGTAGTTATCCTGATGAAATTTTTTAAATAATGGCGATTCTTCTGCCTGTGTTCTCGACAACTATTTTTCAACAGCCTATACTTTACGAAAGACATGCTATTCTTTTTTTGTAACGAAATTTATATATATATATATATATACATGAGATTAGACGTGTACTTTTCGACTTAAAAGGCGTCTCCAACTCTTTTAAGCCGGATAATAGGGTTAGTAATAATAATGACAATACTAGTTATCTCTTCATCCGACAAAGGCTTGCAAAGTAATAGATACTACTAGTCGTAGTTCAGAGGGTACTAAGTTGATTGGTAATACCTCTCACAGTTTTCGGGCCGAACTAAACCAGAGAACAGAAAATAAAACGGATCGTGATAATGATGATGATGATGTAATCAAAGTGATAAATACTGCTCGTTAATATACCGGCTGGAGCGAACTTCGCTCCCTACGGAAATGTCTTTTTTCCACTTATACAACAAGTTATTTTATATCCTTTTTTACTTTCGCTGTCTTAATTTTTTTTCCAAGTCGTTGCCTTGATCCAAAAAAAGGCGCGCGGTTTTTGGGTTACGTTCCTACATTCATATTTTTTATTTTATTTTTTTAATTTCTTAAATTTCATTCCAAACTTTTCTAACTTTATTTTCCTAGGAATTATCACGCCTCCCGTAAATTTAATATTTCGTAAATAAGACGGTTGATTCATTTTTTTTTAATATTATTTTATCTTTCTTGCAACTATAAATACTTCAACAACGACAGCAGCGACGGAAATTTTCTCTCTTCCTCTATCTGTCTATATCTATATCTATATCTATATATATATATATATATGTATATACATGTATATATATATATAATATACATATTCCTCTTTCGCTCCTACAAAATGAAAATATTTAAGTGGATCGCCTTTAGTGTTTTAACTGTATTCTGAGTATCATATTTTATATATATATATATATATATATATATATATATATATATATAACGAATACGTAAACAATTACTCCCGGTGGGAAAGAAAAAAATACACCGTTAATGCTTCTTCCTATTTCAATTTATTTTTATTTATTATTGCTTTTTTTAATTTTCATCAAATTCAAAAATTTTATAGTTCAAATTCTTTACTAATATCCAGAGGCATACTGCATTGGGTAATAAGTTCTCGATTTTTTTCCAAAAAGTAAACCTCCTTATAGTAAAAAGAAGTGATAAGCTTATCTTATATTGCAATATTACAGTTTTGAACGGTTATATTTTTAAACATTTAATTAGAAGCAGAATGTGTATATATATATATTATTATTTTCGATTTTGGCCAACTATGGACCACGTAAAAACAATTCCGTCCACATGTTACTGTTCTTCTTCACGTTTTCAGCAAAACCTTTAAATGTGTTAATTTTTTCTCGGAATTTATTTCTATTATTTACGTCCTCACTTGTTATGTTCATTTCTGATATATCTTTTTTGGTTTCTATAAACCACATAAGTTTATTCTTTGGATTGCTTTCAAAGTATTCAAATATGGCTTTAGTTTGTCTATGTGGTTCCATTCTTTTTAGGTGACCGTAAAATCTTATTCTTCTTTTTCTCATTGTGTCCGATATCTTTTCAATTTTTTCATATATTTCCTTGTTGCTTTTTAATACCCGTTGTCCATCTTTAATGTTCGGTCCCAGAATTTTTCTCATAATTTTCCGTTCCTTCTTCTCTATGAGCTCGATTTCTCTTCTTGTGTTCATATTCAGACATTCTGCTGCATATAAACATTACGGTTTAATTACAGTATCATAATATCGTATCTTCGTATTTATAGATAACGACTTCTTTTTATATATTTCTCTGGTTACATTGAATGCTTGTTCCATCTTGTGTACTCTGGTTAGATTCGCTTCTTTATCTAAACAATTTGGTTGAATTATTTCACCCAGATATTTAAATTTGGTGACTTTTTTAACCTTTCCGTATTTTGTTGATAAATAACATGGTGCCGAAGGTTCATTGGTTATATAAACTGTTTTTTCATATGAAATTTGCAGGCCAGCTTTTTCAGCTACTTCTTTCAACGAATTTAACTGAATAACTGCATCTTCCAAATTATCAGCTAAAATTGCAATATCATCCGCAAATGCAAGACGATCCCAGATTTTTTCCTTCCTAATTTGATTGGTTCAATTCTGCAATTTTCCAGCAGTATCTTCCACTCCCTTATAACTTTCTCCAGAACACAGTTAAAAAGCACAGGGGATAGACAATCTCCCTGTCTTACTCCTGTTTTAATTTTAAAAGCCTCGGATATTTCTCCTCGAAACTTGACTCTGGATGTTGTGTTTGTTAAAGTTTATATATATATAGGTGCAGTGAAAACCAGTTTTAAAAAATTATAGCGTGCTTTATCGGAAACATAGGAACTAATCTTGATTGCGTCTGAATGAGGAAGGATTAAATTTTTTTCAGCTGGTACTTAGTAGTAAGCCATCATGAGTGACTGGTTGGTCGATCATTGCGTGTTTGCAATAGAAACTCGAGAGACGCGGATGACATGTGGCAGTCTCACTCACCGGGTTTGTCAGTTTGCGATTTCTTCCTGTAGAGTTGCCTCAAGTTTAAGGTTTATGAAAATAAACTCCGTGACCTTGAGGAATCAAAGCCGAAATTAAAATTCTGCAGCTATTCCGAAGATGATGCTCAAAAAAGTTTACGATAATTTTGTTTTACGACTTACATTTAAAATGAAGATAGTCGTTTAAATGATATTATTTGTAAAAACAAAATGCTGTCGAACTTAATAAATATATTTTAAAAAATTTATTTATTTCTCTTTTTTTTTTACTATTTATTATTGTTACAATTTTAACTTACGTTAAATAAATAACTATATTAATAAGTTTATCGTCCAACACAGAACTTGTCTTGTTAAGCCACAAAAGAAATAACGTATTTAGGAATTTAACCCATCAGCTATACTCCTGAGAATTGAATTCAAAATGTTTCATTTTCAAAAGGACCTCTGCAGGATAAACATCTCAAAACGATTTATTCACAACAAAATTTTTATTGAAATGAATAAAATTGAATAGTCTCAATGAGTGATATGTGAATATATAATTATATTATGAACATGCACACTCATATACATGTGTAATATATATACAGTGTTTACATATTATTCATTTGTAATGCCTTCAAATTTTACTTTACGACACCTACACATTGCTAGAGTAATCTGAAGTAAGTTTAAAATTTGCAGGCTTTTTTTTAACACATCTAACGCCTGCGAATAACCCCTTTCGACACCTGCACCTCTTCCAAAGTAATATTCAAAAATGTATACTTAATATTATTCTAATTTAATGCCTGCAAACTTCAACTTCCGACACCTGCACATCACTAAAGTAATCCCAAGTAAGTTTATAATTTGCAGGGTTTTATTTTAACATATTTAACGCCTGCAAATAACCTATTCCAACACCTGCATACCTTCCAAAGTAATATAGAGTATTCTCAAAATTTGCAGGCATTTAAAAATGAATATTTTTAATATTTAAATGTTAAACTGATTTCGTCCATTATAGTATAATGCCGAGAAGTGTATGTTAACCGTCAACATCTTACAGACCTCTGACCTATATATAATCAGCTTGATTTGGATTATATTGTTGCATTGAAAAGGATGCATAGTTGTTTACTTTATATCCCAAAGGAACAATTTCACTCCTAAATTAGCTCATGAAAAATAATTGGCCGTCGCTTGATCATCAGGTATATACATATATATATAAAAGCTGGGAACACTACATATATTATATATAATGACCCCAATAAATTCAACATTTGTTGTATATATACACATACATACACATATATGTCTTAAAGGGCCGGTGAGTTTTCCATGCTAAATATGGAGCAATTTTACTGCTAAATATGGAGCAATTCTATTGTCTCATGTTTGTATATATGGCAAAGCTGCCTTACTGCTAAGGGAACGATTTTACTGCTAAATACAGATCGATTTTATTGTCTATTGTCTCATATTCATGCTAATTGAGAGATTTTATTGTCTGTTCTTATGGCAAAATGAGTTGGGTTTTCTGATGATTGTTTCCTTTTTTTTCTGCTGTTTTTATGATGATTTTTTGCAAGGAAGCAATTAATCATCTTTTCTATTTCAATGCTGTAAAAGTCGCTGGATTGTTTTATGATGCAGAAATCAATTACATAATAGTACTCCTATAGTCGGAATTATACTGCTTATACATAGTCAGAGGTCTGTAAGATGTTGACGAGTAACATACACTTCTCGGTATTATACTATAATAGACAAAATCAGTTCAACATTCACATGTTAAAAATATTCATTTTTAATTGCCTGCAAATTTTGAGAATACTCTATATTACTTTGAAAGGTATGTAGGTGTCGAAGTAGGTTATTTGCAGGCGTTAAATATGTTAAAATAAAAACCCGCAAATTATAAACTTACTTGGGATTACTTTAGTGATGTGCAGGTGTCGGAAGTTGAAGTTTGCAGGCATTAAATTAGAATAATATTAAGTATACGTTTTTTTAATATTACTTTGGAAGATGTGCAGGTGCCGGAATGGATTATTCGCAGGCGTTAGATGTGTTTAAAAAAAAGCCTGCAAATTTTAAAGTTACTTCAGATTACTCTAGCGATCTGCAGGTGTCGTATGGTAAAATTTGAAGGCATTACGAATGAATAATATGTACACGCTGTATATATATTACATATGTATATGTGTGTGCATGTTCGTAATATAACTATATATTCACATATCACTCATTGAGACATTCAGTTTTATTCACTTCCATAAAAATTTTGTTGTGAATAAATCGTTTTGAGATGTTTATCCTGCAGAGGTCCTTTTGAAAATGAGACACATTTTGAATTCAATTCTCAGGAATATTCAAAATTGAACAGATTCTCGTAAAAAAAGTTAATTTTGAAAATGTTTAAATTGTAAAGCTCAAAAATATAAATCAGTTTTCTAGACTCCTTTGTGTTAAGAAAAAATTATAATGCTCTGAGTTCATTACCCATCACTTTTAGTAGAACTTCTTTTATACAGAATAATATTTCACAGTCATAATCACTGTGTATATATATATATATGTATACTATCTTCTTGTTTTGTTATCCAATCCGGATGCTGTGACCTTATTTGATGCAAGTTACAAGACGTCAACATTTATATCGATTCTGCACTAGATTCATGATTTGCTGTATGTCTGATCTACATAACCTTGTGGTCTGATCAATGTAAAGGCTCATCAGTCTATCTTGTCTCGTTTCTCCATTAACCTTTCTTTGCAGAATTGTTTTCTCCAGTCCATTTGCTTGTATTACATGACCAAAGAAGCCTAGCATGTGTCTTTCAATGGATCTAATTGCTCAGTGGGTTCGATTTTTAGTTCTTTTAAATCATAATCATTTGTTCTGTGCGCCATTCATGGGATCCTTAAAATTTTTCTGTATCACTTCATTTCAAAAGGTTCCAGCTTCTTCCTCATCAATTTTTTAATCGTCTCTAAGCTGTATGTCACTATGGAGAAAATTAACACTTTAAGGAGTAACAGTTTTGTTGTTTTAGTGATTTTTCCATATACAATTGAGTTTACCAATCCCGACATTTGCAAGAGCTAACCGTCTCCTTATTTCTTCTTCTGATCCACCATTTTCGGATATGCATGCCCCCAAATAAACTAATTTATCTTTAATTTCAATATCTCGCAGCAGAGTCAGTTTTTGTTGTATTCTGTTTTCTTTGTCAATGATAAGCATTGAACATTTATATTTATTCAGTATTAAACCTGCCTGTTTACTGACCAATCTATTCTTGATAGTAATTCAAACATTTCTTGCTTTGTGCTGGCCAGTAATACAGTGTCGTCTGTAAATATAATATTTGTAATTTTTTCTCTCTGATAGATATCCCTCCTTGCTATGCTTCCATTGTTTTTCTTACAATCCGTTCCCTGTAGATGTTGAATAGAATCGGTGAAATACAGCAATCTTGTTGTACTCTCCCTTTCTTGCTGAAAACTCTTTCGATTTTTCGTTCTCCAGTTTACTAAAACCTTTATTATTTAAGTACAATTATCGAATTAAATAAATTAGATGCTTCGGTGTTCCCATTTCTAGTAATATTTGCCACATTTTCGTCCACTTGGTGTTGTCAAAAGCTTTCTATTTATCTAAAAAACAAAGCAGTCCCGGAATGTTATATTCGTTGCATTTTTCTATTATTTTTCTTATATTTAATAGCTGTTCACATGTGCCTGGTACAAACTCAGCTTGTTCTTCCGAAATTTGTGGTAGAAGATAGTATTTAAGCCGGTTTTGTAATACATATAGTAGTATTTTACTGGTATGAATAATCAATGATATTGTGTGGTAGCTTCCACAATCTTCTGTAGGGCCCTTTTTGTGTAGTCGTACGTATACTAATTTTTTCTACTCTTCTGGGCAGCTGCCAGTTTCCCATATTTTTTGACAAATCATATGCAGTACCTTTATTCCTGATTCTTTCATTGCTTTCAGCATTTCTTCAGCTCTACCATCTACTCCTACCGCCTTTCGATCTTTTAGTTTCTTTAATGCGACTTCTATTTCAGCTTTCATAATTGGCGGTTCAAGCTCAAAGTCCTGCATTAACATGATATTTCATTGTTGTACATAAGGTTTTGACAATACTGGCGCCATATTTCTGCTATTTCTGACTTTATAGTTAATTTCGTTCCATTTTGATATTCCTGTTGCTAAAGAACAGCCAAAGTCTTCAAAAAAGAATATGCCCCCAAAAGTAACCGTAAGCGGTGTAAAAAACTTTACTTTATTTCGTAAAATAATTGGTGAAAAGATCGGGGATAATAATTTTGTTTATAAAACTATAAATAACGGTGATATACGAGGCTCGACGATTACGTAATAAGACTGATTTTATTTCCGCGCTTGTAGTAACACTGCGACCTTGAAATTTTTATGGTGCGTAGCGGCATTCTTCACCTTTCCAACGGTATGTTTACGGTCGCTCCAGCTGCAGTAGTCCGTCCGCTGTGTCGTGTTAAGTGAACGTGTGTTTTTAGTGCTCGTCACGAAAATAGAAGAACGAAATTTAGAACAACGCGTCGCGATAAAATTTTGTGCGAAATTGGGCGAAACCGGTAAAGAAACGTATTCCAAAATATTGAAGGTGTGTAGTGCTTCTCTTAGTCGTTCCCAGGTGTTTTTATGGCACAAGAAGTTCAAGAAGGGTCGTGAGAGTGTGGATGACGAAGAGAGAGCAGGGAGACCAGTCGCAGTGCGAACCGACGAGAATGCGCTGCGCGTGCGCGCCCTAATCCGCGAAGATCGCCGTCTGACGGTTCGAATGTTGGCATCTGAAGTCAGTATTAATCGTGAAATCGTTCGTCAAATTATAACGAACGATTTCGGGATGAGGAAGTTGTACGCAAAAATGGTCCCAAAAAACCTCACTACTGAGCAAAAACAGCATCGAATGGATGTCGCAGAAGACTGTCTGGAGCAAGTTGAAAACGATTCCACGCTGTTTGATCGAGTAATTACAGGTGATGAAAGTTGGTTCTTTCAATATGATCCAGAAACCAAGCGTCAAAGCTCGCAGTGGCTGTCTCCAAACGCCCCTCGTCCGAAAAAAGCTCGCGTGAGTAAGTCGAAGGTGAAAACAATGATCATTACCTTCTTCGACAGCCGCGGTATCGTCCACAAAAAAATCGTACCACATGGGCAGACCGTAAATCAACATTTCTACTATGAGGTACTCGAAAGATTGCGAAAACGAGTTCTCCAAACACTTGGATCCTTCTTCATGACAATGCGCCGTGCCACACAGCCTTCAAGGTTTCACAGTATTTGACCTCCAAAGGGATCACCCTGTTGCCGCAGCCGCCTTATTCGCCCGATATGTCCCCCTGCGACTTCTTCCTATTCCCCAAAGTGAAATCGGTGGTCAAAGGGACCCATTTTGAGTCGCTTGAGGAGATCCAAACGTCCGTGACGAGGATACTCAAGGACATTCCAGTTGAAGAGTTCCAAAAATGTTACCAAGCGTGGAAAAATTGCTGGGCTTTGTGTTGCCCAAGGGGAGTACTTCGAAGGGGATTAAAGGATTGGTAAATAATTTTTAAATATACGGCTTTTATAACGTCAGTCTTATTACTTAATTGTCAAGCCTCGTAGTTGTCTCGTCTATAACTGCTGATGCATTTCGCAATATCACATCCCTTATTAAGGGCATGAATAAAGAATTTGAACAAAATAAAAAGCACCCGCTAAATGGAGGTTGGTATCACACTTACAAAATGAAAGTTGACAAAACATTCCGTGTTGTCATTCGTGGGCTTCACCCTACTTCTGATATACAAGAGCTAATAATGGAATTAGCAAATATGGGACATAATGTTGTCAATATCGTAAATATTACTAAGACAATAAAACTACGGGATAGTGATAATAAAATTATTAATAGAACCAAGAAGACGTATCCTTTATTCTATGTCGACGTAGAACCAAAAGATAATAATAAAAATATATATGAAATTACTCATCTTTCGTATACCTCTGTTGAAATTAAAGAACCGTATAAAAATTCAGAGATTCCTCAATGCAAAAGTGCCAAAGATGGAATCATACTAGGCAGGGATGTTTTCGTCCGATCAGGTGTTTTAAATGTGCATAGAACCACGAATCGGTAACTTGTTTGCTTAAAGATCCCACAAAGTTCAAATGCGTCAATTGTGGTCTTAACCACACAGCAAATTACAGAGGTTGTCAAGCTTATCGTGACACTGAAAAATTGTTAAAGAAGCTCGCAACCACAATTGTACAAAGAGTACAAAAGAAAAATATAAATCAGGAAGTAACAAGTGATGTATCATTTGCCTCAGTAGCAAAGGTCAATACTAAACAACAAAGTGTATCATCCGCGGTACCAGCACCAAAAAAAAAAAAAAAAAAAAATATAAATAATACTCAACAAAAAGAGCCATCACTTGCGGATATTATGGCAGCTTTAGATAACATAAAAAAAGAAATGGCGTCAATTTCACAGCACCTCAGCAAGCTTGAAGGAGAGCAACGTCAAAAAACGCCTATTAAGCGTAAAAGAAGATTGTGAAATGTCTGAAAAAGCAATACGAATACTCGCGTGGAACGCAAATGGACTGAAAAATCAACTCGACGAGTTAGAGACGTTTCTCAATTTACACAAGATTGATATCGCATTGATATCAGAAACGCATTACACAAGTAGAAATTGTCCGAAGATAAGAAGCTATTCTATTTATCATACTCCCCACCCTGATGGCGGTGCGCATGGAGGATCTGCAGTAATAATAAAACGTAATATACAGCATGTTCTTGAAAAAGAATATTGTACAGAATATGTACAAGCCACAGCTGTTGCAGTAAATCATAACCGCGCAATAGTAAATATTGTGTCTGTTTATTTTCCACCTAAACATAACGTGAAAAATGACTCATACAAACACCTCTTTAACTATTATAGTCCACGATATATAATTGGAGGTGATTATAATGCTAAGCACGAAACTTGGGGATCAAGAAAAGTACCTAATAAAAGCAAGAGCCTAGCACATAGTAAAGGAAGAGAACTATTGGAAGCGATACATAACACTCATAGTAATTATGTCTCAGAAGGCAAACCTACTTATTGGCCTACCGACAAAAGTAAAAAACCTGACTTGCTAGTTTTGTACGTAGTAAAAGGCATTGCTACTAATTATATTCAGGTAGAAAATATCGAAGATCTAACTTCAGATCATTCTCCTATACTGCTCACGGTCAGTTCTACTGTAATACAAAAAGTTAAAAAAAAAAAGTACGTTTACAAACAAGTTTACCGATTGGGAGAAATTCCGTGAAAACCTCGATCAGGCAATTGATCTGAAAGTGAAGCTTAAAACTACAGAAGATATAGAAATGCAATCTAGTAGTTTAAACGAAGCAATTCGTGCAGCTGCTAAACATGCAACTCCGGAGCCAAGAATTAACACTTGCCAAGAAGTAACGTATCCTCTTCAAGTGCGAAAGTTAAATTATGGAACATAGACCGAGCCAGACGAATATGGCATAAATCGCACAATCCGCAAGATAAAAATATTTTTAATAGAATAAACAATAATCTAAATAAATTAATAAAAGAAATAAAAAGAAAAACTTTTAAATTATACATTGAAGGGCTTAGTCCACTGGCAGATAGAGAATATTCGTTATGGAAAGACACAAAAAAGAATAAAGAGACCTATGGTACAGGTTACTCCTCTCAAGGACCAATTTGGTAACTGGATTAGATTTAATGATGATAAAGCGGAATTGTTTGCAAAACACTTATCAAACATATTCCAACCGCACGATATTCAATCGAACGTCAATACTGCAGTAGTATATAAAAACGATGTGACATTTAAGTATATTACACCTATAGAAATAGCAAAAGAAATTTTGACAAATATTAATTCAAAAAAAGCTCCAGGATTCGATGAGATACATCCAATCATTTTAAAAGAATTGTCGCGTAAAGCTGTTGTATTTTTAACGTACATATTTAACGCATGTTTACAACTGGAATATGTACCAAATTGTTTCAAAACAGCACAGATTATTTATGTTGCTTAAAAAAGAAAAGCCTGCAGAAGAAGTGACCTCGTATCGTCCAATTTCACTGCTTCCTGCAATATCGAAACTGTACGAAAAATTGCTACTAAAACGATTAAAACCAGTTGTCGATTTGCAATACCATCAATTTGAGTTTAGAAATAAGCATTCGACTACAGATCAAGTCCATAGAGTTACATCTGTAATAGAAAAGGCTTTTGAAAGAAAACAGTATTGTACTACTGTATTTCTCGACATATCGCAAGCGTTCGATCGTGTATGGCACGAAGGTCTTATATTTAAAATGAGTAATCTACTTCCAGGTAATTACTGTAGACTTATGGAGTCATATTTGACTAATCGTCAATTTCGGGTAGCACACGAAGATGCCGTATCGACATTTTACAATATAAAGGCAGGAGTTCCTCAAGGTAGTGTCCTCGGACCAATATTGTATCTCTGGTACACACTGGATCTACCTACGAACAAAGAAGCAATAACCGCGACTTTTGCAGACGATACTGCCATACTTGCGGTTAGTGATAGTCAAGCTGAAGCCATAGAAAAACTCCAAAGCGCACTCAATCATGTCAAAACATGGACAACCGACTGGAAAATTAAGTTAAATGAAACTAAATCTGTCCACGTCACTTATGCTTATCGCAAAGTTGATGTGCGACATAAAGTTTACATAGGTGATCTATCAGTTCCTCAAGCTGAGTCTGCTAGATACCTAGGGATGCATTTAGATAAAAGATTAACTTGGGAAATTCATATTAGAACAAAAGTTAAACAAATAAAAACAGTAACACGTAGATTGTACTTTCTCTTTTTAATGCGATTATAAGATTAGTTCTGTACTTTCACTACAGAGCGCGCTATAATTTTTAAAAATACGATCGGTTTCCGCGCCGCATCCTGTATATACGCATTAGCATAGAACAATTTAAAATCAAATCATTTTTCTGGCTGAGTCTAGTATTCCATACAGTTGTCGTTTCCTGAATCCTATTATTTCCATTATTCTTCTTTATCTCGCTGGCGGTTTTCCTTCAATTTTGCCTTGCATTGCAAGCAAGAACAAACTTTCTTTTACTGCTGAGTGTATTAGTTGCACTTTTCTAGGTATTTCCATATTCGTTATTTTTGCCGTTCATGGTATTCGCCACAACATTCACCGTAATGTCCATTCGAATGCGTTTAACCGTTCAATGTTTTCTACACTCTGTGTCCAGGTCTCTACTTTACAACCGACACTACGTAGCACTCATTACTTTGATCTCAGTGACCATTCTTAAATTTCGATCTGTTAGTACTGCTTGTAAATTATGAAGCCATTGCGTCGCCATTGCAAAACGCGACCTGATTTCTTTTATATCTGTCGTTAATAAAGAATCGAAATACCGGATTCCTTAACTGATTATTCGAAAGTTTCATTTCCTATCTTTACTTTTGCTTCTTCATTAGATGTTTCATTCCCTTAAGCTATGGTTTCTTAGGAATACGGTGCCGTTTTTTAGCGTACGTAATATTACGTTAAATGACGTCATGTCATAAAGCGGTGAAAAATAGATGACCGCTTTTACGATGAACCAGAAATGTAAAGTTATTGCTTTTTCATTATTTATGATAAACTGTGTTTCACATTACTATACCTATTTTATTAAATTTTACACCAATTTATCATCTATTCTATTTTTTAATTATTTATAATAAACTACATTGTTACTATATTTGTTTTATTAATTTTTATACCAATTTCATACCACAAGCTTTGCTTTAATTGGGTTTTCCGATAATCTTTATTTTTTATATTATATAAAACATCATGATTTCTTACAAAATCAATAAGTATTTCGTCGTCAACGCTACTCCGAATAATTTCACTCGTCTTATTCGAAAAGTTTTGAATACAAATGAAAGTAAAATATTTGCCGATTATATCACCGTACAATGATAAAACGTTGATAACGCTGTTCATCACCGTAATGACGACCGCTTTAAAAACAACATTGCCGCGATTTCACCGATTTTTTTTTACAACGGTAACAGTTGCCGCTTCTTAAGAAAACACCATCCTTTGTTTCCATTGTGAACGTTCTCGTGACGTCATTCGACGTATTATTACCGCCGTATGAAAACGGCGCCGTACTCCTAAGAAACCATAGCTTTACTCAATTTTTACGCTTCCTTATTCAGCTTATTTAATATAATCTGCATTTCACCAATATAAAACGCGATACCAAAACTTTGTCATCTACACAGTTGATACGTCCTATTGAGTGTCCATTAATCTTTAAAACGGAATTATTTGTACTTGCACTTTTCATAATCTCTTCAGTATAAACGTTGAAACGCATTAGTGAAAGCGATCATCTTTGCCTTACACTTTTTTTTTTATCTGGCATATTTTAAAGGAAAGTTCATATTTTATTCTAACATTTCCATATTGTTCCGTAGTTTCTTAATTATTTGCAGATATTTGTTATCGACTTATACTATTGTAATATTCGCGTTAATCCAGCATGCTGCAGTCAAGCGCCTTTTCGTAGTCTATGAAACATGCAATAACATCACGACCTACATATCATATTCCTAAAAGTAATGGCTTGTCGTTGTAGCCATCTTGTTTTATTTATAACCGTGTCCGCTTGGTAATATATTCGATCGGATACATCATAAACATCTTCGGTATACCTCCCGTCCTTTTACGTATAATTTCACGTTTTATTTGATTTTTAATTGAATTATTTTTAATTAAATGATTAATGTATTTAATTAAATATCTCGACGGTTTTATTTTTATTTGCCGATATAATTTAATTTAATTATTTCTTCTTTAATATTTTCCTTCTCGTATTTCGTTGTTAGTTTTCATTCGTGTCTGAGGCTCTTGTCATTTTGCGTCAGATTTACATTTCTAATTTATTCGGTTTTCTTAATTTTTCCGAGTTGTAAAACATTAATTTAGTTAAACTTCAAACGTACATTTTTTTTCAAATTACTTCCGGACGATTGTACTAATTATTTTTATTCGTTAGTATCGATTCAATGTGCATGTAGGATTAAAGATAGCACATCGTAAATTCTGCTTAAAGTTTTTTTGGAAAAAGTTAATTTCATACTTATCAATTCATCGGAATAATGTTGTTTTTTTTTTAAAATAGTTTATTGAGGACCGTTTATATACAAAAACGGTTTGATTGATTTTATTATGTTTTAAAATTTCTTTTATTTTTCTGTCGTCAAAATAAAACAATTTTGATTTATTCGAATATTTCAAAACATTACTTGAGAACTGCAGGCACAAACGTGAATGGCCTAATACTATTGATGTAAGGCAATAGTAATGTAAAAAACTCTAATAGTGATCGATTTTACATCCTTTCACTATATCAAAGTAGATGTAGAAGTGGAAATTAGTTTACGTACATTTTAAAATGCGTGCGACGGGGGGATATTTTATTTCTCGAATTTAAATAATAGAGATGGGTTTTTTTTTTTGAAATTTTCGATAACGTGAAGTGAAACAAACATGTCAGTGGAACTCGTATCGAGTATGTATTTCGAGTCGCTGGTTGAACCTCGGACTTTTAATAGGGATGTAGTAAAACAGGAAAAATATAGATAATATGCTGGGACGTTATTTATTATAGAAAATAATTTTTAATCAACATACGAATCTAAAATCGATTTATTGGTTTTTTAATTTACATCCGTTATGAGGACAACTAGAAGAAGAAGGCTGTAAATTAATTAAAAATTTAATTTCCTGTCGATACGTTTAAGCGGAAAAACGAAGAGGAGATTACTAGTAGCGTTAAATTTTTATTATTATGTAAAATTAATTTTCGCATAATTTCAAAGGCCAAACGATTTTCGATAAATATTAAATTTATTATGAACGTAGTAATTTGCGCTATAATTCGACTAATTTAATTTCAGCTCCGCCAATTTCGGTGGAAATGGTAGGATATGCGAATGGGGCTCGAATTAATGTAAAATATCAACAGAGTGTCACGTTAAAATGTATAGCGAAGGGATCAAGACCTTGTGCCAAAATTACGTGGAGAAAAGGGAATAATACTTTAGTTCCAGGTAATTACGTATTGTAATGTATACACACATATATATATTATATATATATATCATATTGGATTTAACGTGGGAGCTACAAAATACGAAATTGAACCTACGTTATTTTCTATATTTTGTTTATTTTTTTTCTAATGTATTTATAACGAAACCAGAAGCTTTAAAATATAGATAAATTTTTAATAATTATTGGGTTTAGACGCGTTTAATTAGCATACGCATGCGTATAAAAATTTTAACTTATTTACTTTCAGACTCTAAATCTCAATAGCATTGTATTTTAGTTAACGTTAAACTTGAAATATAGTTTAAAAATATTTTACTTCACTACTTATCTACTTACCAAGTACTGCTTCTTCATTTGAAACACGAATGGGTAAATTTTACACAATCTATACACCACTCAACTGTTTGTGTTATACTTCAGTATATTATACTATATTTATTGGTTAAATTAAATTTTCGTTACCCTGTCAATATTCTTTGATTTGCTTAAAAAATAATTTCAAATTTAATTTATTCACCGAATGTTCCTTCTAATTAGAATGCAAATAATATCCGAATAATCTTTATTACAGATACCATTTCGGATGAGCTAATTAATTCAGCTGATAAAAAATGTGAAGTACGCAGCGTAATCAGTTTCAGTGTTTCGTTAAGCGATGATTCGGTAAAGTACAGCTGCGAAGCGAGTGCAAATACGTCCACATTTAGAAAACCGTTAATTACTTCACTTCACTTTAATGTGCTTTGTAAGATTATTTTTCTATCACTCATTTTTTTCGTTTATTATTTATATATATATATATATATATATATATATATAGTGTGTGCGTGTGTATGTACGCATGTATGTATACACAGTGATTCGTTATAATTTTTTTTTAATATTAAACTATGGTCTTTATTAACAATTAAAAAGTAGTGATATATTTTTAAAATATATGCGAATATGGATAGAGAATAATATTACTTAAGATAAGATTTTTAAAAAATTAAAGCTATTTGCTGCAATTATAAATATAAGCGCGTAGGTAAATGAGCTACATTTCAAGCAAGGGAATGTACTCGGATGCTGAACTATGGAAATTTAATTATCTCTTAGGAGATTAAACTTTGGCGCTTTTAGGAGCTTATGTGACTAATTAATAAAGAAAAATGAAAAGGCAGAGAAGCTAGAACAGTAGCTACAGAAGAATTGACCGATCAGAATGCGAGGAATACATCGCCTGGTAGAATAACCAATCAGAGCATAGATAAAATATCACCTGATAATAGAACAACCGATCATAGCACAGAAGGAGTATCAGCTGATTGTAGAACAACCAATCATGTTCTTGGGAATAGAACATTGAAATTAAAAAATGTCTATAAAAAAAGCGTACACTGAGACTTGTGATTTAGTTCAATTCTATGCAAGTTTAAAAATTATATAACACACGAAACGTAGTTTGTGTGAAAATAAATTTTTGAGTACAAAGAACAAAACCACAAAGTATTAAAAAATGTGTCGTATGTATATATGCATGAGCGTGTACATATGTATATTGTTTTGAATAATAAGTTCGATACAATTTTTGTTTATTGCAGATCCGCCTAATGAACCTTACATAGAGGGTTATACCGAGGGAATGGCATTACACGCTGGTGAAGAAGCGAAATTATTTTGCCGAGCAAGAGGTGGAAATCCATTGGCAGAGTTGCTATGGTATAACGGTTCGACAGTACTTCAAAAAACATATAAGTAATGCGCATTTATTAATTTATTTATATTTAAAGTAGATTACGTAATTAGAATAACCCTTCAAATTATTAATTACTGGGTATATTTTGTTGCGGTAATATAATAATAGTGAAAAACTTAAATCGTCATTCTTCTTATTCTTATTTCTGATTATAATTAATAAAATATATTTCAACTTCATTTTAAAATCAGAATTTATTTTTCTATCCGACAATTTAATTATACAAGTTATACATATTCGCACTTTTGACAGAAGTTACTAACCGTGAAAGTTTAAAATGTTACTAACGCAGAAAGTTCAAAATTTTTCTGATACTTTTTATTTAATTTCCAAAAATTCATCATATATAACAATTTATTTTTGGTTCATTTTGATAATAATAAATAAATTCGGGTAAATGTATTACAAATATGTAAATAAACTTATTAGGAATTCATACAAACACGGCAAAGTTTTATATGCTTCCAAATGTCAACTTTTTCTAAAGTAAAATATCATTCGAATAAGTTATGTAGAGTATATTTACGAAAATATTAAAATAAAATTTCAATCTTGTTTATAAGATTAGGTTAAATTATTAAACTGAATCTTTATTAAATCGGTGTTAGATGTATACGTGTATCTATGAAATACTGCTTTAATTACAAAAATCAGTTAAACTCGCTAAAACTTTATTTTCTTGAATTTCACAAAGCTTTTCGGCAACTACGCCATTATCAAGCGATATTTAAATTTAGATAAAAATAAAGATTTAAAAATAAAAGCACAAAATATAAATTTAAATATAAGTATATTTTGTGCTTTTATTTTTAAATCTTTATTTTTATCTAAATTTAAATATCGCTTGATAATGGCTTAGTTGTCGAAAAGCTTTGTGAAATTCAATAAAATAAAGTTTTAGTGATTTTAAATGATTTTTGTAATTAAAGTAATAAAAAATCACTACATTCCACAATCTAAACTTTATGAAATACTGGCTTACTTTTTATTTGAATTCTGTTATACGAATCCAATGTTATTTTGTTCGATCAGATTTTTTTAACGTTATTTAATAGTTATTAATATGTTCTAATCAAATACTTGTATGTAAATTTATTATAGCTTATACGGTGATCAGTATTCAGAGAACAAACTTACTCTTGACGTGAGTGGACGAGATAACGAGGCAACTTATACCTGCGAAGCGACTAGTCCAGCTATGTTGATTCCCCTAAGGAAATCTATCACACTTAGTGTATATTGTATGTATTAATCTATAACTTAATTTATATTTTTTTATTGTTATTCATATATTGGTTCTAAGACATACAAAAAAAAAAAAAATCAAATGATGTCGCTAATATAATAATTACTTACGTCAATCAAACGCTGGGTGTATTCCTCCATGTAATCCAGTTGTTAATCTTATTCAGCCACTTGGGTCTACCAATACTTCATCCATATCTAAAAATTCACTCCATAAGCCGTTCCATCCATCTTATAACATACTTGTCTTATATTTCATTTTTAATACATTCGTTTCAGGCAACACATCAATTGTTCTTGTGCGCGCTGTGTCGTAATAAGTCTTCTAAGTACGGTTTTGATGAGAATTTATGTTTCCGCAACATATGTTAGCACCGACAGGACACAACGGTTTTACACCTTCTTTTTTTAAAGAAATAGGGATCCTTATATTCCTTATGATATTGCTGAATCTTCCACTGCAAAGAGGAATATTCGTCTCTTTATTTCTGTTTGCATAGCGTTTTATTTTTTTATGTTATATTTTTTATCTTTTTAAATATTCACTTCATAATGGCCTAACAGCCGAAATGCTTTGTGACTTTTCATAAAGAAAAACCCTGAAGTGATTTTAACTTCTTTTTTGTTTTTTATTTTAATAAAAAAAATCACTACATTCCGCATTATTCAAAATATAGAAATATGTAATTAAAAAAATGAAAATGAGATTAAATAATTACCTTAACGGAATGGAAAGAAAATATGAAAAATCAGATAAATATGTGTCGCAACAATATTCGAGAATATATTATTATTAGCGCTATGTCAATAGAGAATGATGAAAACGTGAGAAAAGGAGGTAGAATCGTTAAAGCTAAATATTAAACAACGACGATATAAAGGCGGCTCACTTGTTGTTACCTAGGATGAATAATAATGCTGCGCTGATAGTAAAGTTAAATAACAGAGATAAAAAATGAACGAATGATTTAGCCGCATACAAAAACTAAATAGCTACCAAATAGGTAGAAGTTCAGCTACTAAAATTTACATAGATAAACATGTGACAAAACAGACGCAGTAAATGTTACGACGAAGCAAAACAAGCACGTGATAAAGGACATATCGCGTACGTGTGGACTAGACAAAGTAAGCTTTACTACGGAATAAACGAAAACAGCAGTACAGCTACACTGTACAGTAGTATACAGTTAGATAAGATGGTAAACATGATGGATATGACTGCTACAAGATAATGAACGGCATAATTTGTTGATAAGAACCAATCAGCGTTATACATATAACAGGATAACAAAGATAGCACAAGCAACATAGACGAAGCATCGGGAAAAACATCAATCGTCGTTATAATAGATTTTAATGTAATGAAAAATTTTAGAATTTAATCGGATCATAAACCAATTCTGTGTAAAATCATTCTTACAGATTCCCGATGACGATAAAGGAGAGGTTAAAAATATAAATAAGCATAATTCCAAGAGTTATGAATTAGAATTGAATAAATTACTAAGGGATTAGTTACCACGAAAGCATTATATAGAGAGAGATAATAACTAGCATAAGGAAAAGCGACAAAATATAGTCACGAAGGAGGAGATATGCTGGAGGATACCGGCAGACATAAAGCAATTAATAAATAAAAAGGAAGCTTCGAGAAAGCAAAAAACTAAAATAATTAAAGAAATAGTAGAATTAAGCTAAGGAGTAGGCTAAGAATATTAAATGAAGCGAAGGAAAAAGAACTTGTTCAATACTAGAAAGTACAAAAAAAGTATGTACAAAATCAATAAAGAAAAATTTATTTTAAGGGAATAAATGAGTGAATTTATTTTCTTGTCGATGAACGAGGTGATAAAATACACGATCGCGAAAGGATAATCGGATATGCCACGGCTTATTATACTGAACTGATGTTTGATTTCCTTAAGTTATAAGATTTAGAAACGAAACACTGAGATAAAATGATGTATCATCGAAGTTACAAACAAATATAACTAGGCTTTGACGAAATAAGAAATTAAGAAACAAAATTTGATGGTTCGAATCTCACAGACAGTTTGTCTATATTATTTAATACGATCGAAACGGGTTTGCGCTTTTCGCGGTATGATTATTAATTTTAAAATTTAAAAAACTAGGTCGATACCGCGTCACTATTTTGAAACCAAAAAAACAAGCCAGCATTTCGAACATATTTACCTACTTAATTATCGAGATAGAACATCAACTAACTGCGCTCAAAGGTGTATATAGATATTTCTTCGATAGCTCAGTCACTTGATGTTCTGCCTCGATAATGGACTGTGTAAACGTGTTCGAAACGTCGGATTTTTTCAAAATAGCGACACGGTATCGACCGAAAGTTTTTTAAACTTTAATATATTATACGATTAAGGAAAAGTAGAAAGAAAAAAAAAATCGAACATAATCCTACTTCATAAAAAAGATAATAAAAATATAACACAGAACTATAGATCAGTAAGTTCAAGCCTTATAAGTTCAAAAATTATCGCAAAAATAATAGGGAAAACAATTCAAAATGTTATAAATGAGCAGTTATGATCAATTGAACAGGCAGGTTTTTGGAAAGGTTTCTCTACTACGGATCACTTATTCGTTATAAATCAAGTCATGGAAAAAATTAAGGGAATACTACTCTAATTCCATGATTTCGAAATGAGAAGGTTCCGGTTGAGATAACAGACATATGCACAAACGTAGAAATACACACAGAAAAAAAAAACAAAAACAGGAAAAGTACTTTTATATCAGAAAAGAAGTAAAGTAAGGCATTATTATTTATCTGCGCTGTAGAAGAAGTATTTATGAAACTGGATTGAAAACAAAGGACATTAAAGTGAACAGGGAATTTCTGAATAATTTACGTTTGGCGGATAATGTGGTATTGATAGAGAAAAATTTAGTTCAGCTAAAATAAATGATTGCGAGGCTAGATGCAGCGGGGAAAGAAGCTAGCCTACGTATGAAAAAAAAAACATTACGAACATAAACGAAAAAATAAAAATTGAAATCGTTTATTTAGGGCAAGGACTAGAATTGAGAGATATGACTAAAGGAGCCGTACGTAGACCAATATCATTAGCTTGGAAAAAGTATTGGTCTCTAAAACACATATTTTGCCTAGGGAAAAAATATATTGAGTTTTTATTTATATATATATATATATATATATATTCATCCACAATGTAACAATTTCTTTCGAATCTCATCAATTTGTTTTTATAAGATTTTCAGTTTGTCTTCATATACAGTTTAACACACAAGTAATAAGCATGTTTCAAACAAACATTAAAGTAAACCATGTATCTCTGTATTATGTACACGAATGTATTACGTTAATATAAAATAATATATATATAAATAAATACGAAAAATTATTAACTAAAAATAATTTCTTTATAATTGTACAATGTCACGTTATAACATTTTATATTTATTATCATTATTTATACGGATTTTTATTTTAAAGTCTATTTTAGCTGTTATTTCATTTGATTTTTTTAAATCGTATAATTGATTTGTGAACTTATCCTTATTTTATTTGCATTCCACTTCTATTTCTTAACGTCGAACATAATTAATTATACGTATCGTGATATTTAATAGCTTAATTATCGATTTTAACAAAACTTTCAAATGATTATGACATCATTACGAGTCTATATCCGAACTTAAGATTGTACTCTACCTACGTAGATTTGACGATAATTGGCATCGTATAGATTTTATTACACTAATATTATAAACTTAAGTCTATATTGATTACGTATGTACATCTTGTCAATAATATTTTTAGTTGGTCCGGACGAAATTTTCATGTACGCTAATAAAGTAGAAAAGTCCGAAACGACAGCCGCAGTTTCTTGCAGCACATCCTCTAGCAATCCGACTTCCGTAATAAACTGGTTCGTAAACGGCGTCTCTATGGATAACGTTTCCACTAACGCGGAGATTCGAGGTAGTTACGGCGGCTTCATTACGAAATCTGACATCAGATTTCCGATACCGGCTAATAAGAGCGAAGTGTTCGTAATGTGTAAAGCATTTAATCCGCAATTCTCTCATCAAGTAACCGCCAATCGAACCATAAGCGTTCTGCGTAAGTTTTGTTAACTTTCATTTGATACTACCGTCATTATTTTTTTATTGCTTTCAACCCAAGTTTATTGATTTATTTTGTGTACAATGGATAATCGATGTCCTTAAATTATTAGACTAGTTAACATTTTTTTTTTTTTTTTAACAATATTTCAAGTCTACAGCGAATACAAAATAAAATCCTCCGTAATATTGCTAATGTTCCATGGTATTTAACTAATATTACACTTCACGAAGATCTTAAGATGAAATCCGTAAAAGAGGAAATCGCAATTGTTGCCAAAAGATATATCAACCGTCTAGAGTCTAGAAGAACACACTAATCACATGACGATCTACCTAATAGATAACTCCCTTGAATACCAACGACTGGATACTACTTAGCTATACATCCTATCTCTGTAAAGAAGACGGCACTTAATGATGATGCTCTGTAAAGGAGACGGCACTTAATGATGATGATGATATTCATATATATATATATATATATATATATATATATATATATATATAGAGAGAGAGAGAGAGAGAGAGAGAGAGCGGAAATTGGTATTTGTTGCATATGTATAAATTTTGAACACGATAATTAGTTATAAGTTTTCTAGTCGAAACAAACTATACTTTAAAACGTATTTAAGTTAATAATGGAAATATAAGACGTATAGAAAGAACGATAGAATAATAAAATACATATTTATTAAATTTAAAAATTATCAGAATTTAGCACCTGATTAGAGACGTGTACAACGCCATCAAAATCCAACAACTGTCTACGTCGATGCATCGACGCGTTTTCTTTAACGTATTTGTTCATGTATCATTATATGTTAAATGTGTGTATGGTAATATAATATTATATATATAGATATATATATATATATATATATATATATGTGCGTGTGTGTGTGTGTTTGTAAATTATGTAGTTCAATAACTATATAATTGTTAAAACGTATTCAAAATATGTTCTTTTTATATATTTTCACATAATTTTTATAAATTTAATTATGTAATTATAAATAAAACACTGTAAAATTTTATTAAAAAATTGTGTTTTTAAAATGATATTCAATAATCGGCGACCACGAAATAATTAGAATAAATATAACGTAAAAATAATAAATATTCAATAAATTTGCGACTTAATGTAAATAAAATAACAGAATTCAATAAATATACAATAAACTTCGAGGATACCATAAACGGATTTAGTTAACTAGACGCCGTCGGTGGAGGATTAATAAATTTAAGCATATCAATTTATATACGCATAAATAAATCATTCCCAATAAACTTGGCCACAGCCACAGAATAAAATATCGAATTATACATATATATTATATATATATATATATATATATATATATATATATATATATATATATATGCGTCATAAGTAAAAGTGTACGTATGTAATTTTTATTATTTTGTCTACTTCCAATGTTTTATTATTGCGTTTGAATTACGTCACATTTACGTTTTGTTTACGGTACATCAGCTGCATGAAATCTAAATCGGTTTCAGCAGCTATAGTCGAAGATACTTCGCTCAATAGCCAACACTCCATACTTTATTTCCAAATCACGCTACACCATGATTTAAAGATGGAGTATATGCGCGAGTACTATATCAACCAATACAGGAAGTTTTTCAGCGAATTAAAAAATAACTCAAACATGCAAATATCGAGCATGTATCAACCAGTGTTACCTGCTAATCCATGTAGAAGATTAAAAATAACATGGACGCGAGATATCATCCTACATAACTATGACATAAATGCGGCAGCGTACTTCGGTTGTGGACCTAATAGTCGAAAAGAATACTCTGTTTGGAAATGACTCTCCCTTCGAGACCATGTACACGGTGTAAGGTGGGGTACCCCAGTGATGCATGCATTGTTAGCGGAAGCAAGTAATAAGCATTAAGTATGTTATCAATACTTGTGTTCTCCACACCTGACCCGTGTATATAGGCTAGGGAGGTGGTATATACATAGTTGTCTATTGTAGGCACAATATATGCACAGACGTTGACTATTTTCCATTGGAAATGAGTTAATAAAAAAACGACAGTATGTTATCAATGTCAATTGTGGTCAAAATACTGATTATCAACTGAACGTATAAGTCATTGCTTTTACAGTTGATTTTAAAATTAAGTTTCTTATATATTACGCGATCGAGTGAATAAACGAATAATAATAATAATTGCAGACGCTCCCAGTAAGCCGACCATCACCGGCTATGTACGTGGAGGTTTTTTGACCGCCGGTTCGGTGCATAATTTAACTTGCGATTCAATCGGAGGTAATCCATTAGCGACGTTAACCTGGTTCAAGAATAACAAGAAGGTATTTTTTTAAACTATATAAATTTAATAATTATAAATATAAACGTGGTCTACATAATGATGTTTTGAACGGGAGTGACGTGTAGTGATTTAAAAAAAAAAAATAAACAATAAAAAAGTAATTGAAATAACCAAATTTGTATTAAAAAAAAAAAAAAGCTTTTCGGCTATTAAACCATTTTCAAGTGTATATAAATAAAAATAAATAAAATAATAATTAAAAAATAAAATGTAAGAAAGTACCTAATTTAGATGTACGATATTACAAAGTAATACGAAGCAACATATTTGACTATTAATTATTCTGATGGTGAATAAAGAACACACCATTTCTTTTTTAAATAATTCGTGCAATTTTACATTCATTATTAATAGTCACTTTAGGAATGATATATATAATTAAATCATATTTTAGTTCTGGTTTTTTAACTTTAATCATAATTTTTGAACATTTAAATATTGTTGTATTAATATCACTATCATTAAGAATATAGAAGGTATTAAATAATTTTTTACCTGAATCCGGCTTCATAATTATATAATTATTTACTCGAATCAGGCTTCATAATTTGAACTGGATTGTAATGTAATGGTTTTTTGAAACATAAACAATAAAAAAAAGTAGTTAAAATCACTAAATTTGGATTAAAGAATGTATTAAGAAAAAAATCGTGATCGTGGGTTAAGCGTTCCGTCTTTCCCGATGTTTATTATATCGACATATTCCTGTTCGCTTATCGAGTTTCTTATATAATACTATATAAAGAAATTAACTAACGCTACGAAACCGACCTAACCTAACCTAACTCATACATACCGATCGAAGTTACTACAACAGATCCGTTGTCAGGTAACAACGTTTTAATTAATAATACTACATACGCCTATACACTCCAACAGAAAAAGTTAACACCGGTACAAAATTTTGATCATCCAACCGAAGATCAAGGTATTGTCTTTAATCACATACTAGAATACAAAATCGTTGACTAAATGGCGTTAAAAAATTTAGTTCAAGCGACAAAAAATACAATAGCGGCTTCACGAGTAAGTGGAAATCGAGTTATTGTATTCCTCAGAAACGCACACTTAGTACACTCCTTTATAACGGCATATGGTGGATTCGAAATCAACGGTCGCTTTATCGAAGCGTGTAAATTAAAATCTGCAACGAATAAAATAACATTATCCAACGTATCCCCAATAATAACGAGCACAATATTCGAACATCATCTCGTCTCAAACATAAAAATGAAGTTAGCGTCTAACATTTCCTTACTTCGAATCAAACCGTTAGACGAAATGTTTCGGCACATAATTAGTTAGTGTCGCTCACAATCCATCCGAAATATGTCTCCATGTAGGCAATTGTCTCTCTGCCCAATCTTCTACGAGGTCACCGTTCGATTCATTTGCAGCATATTGACGCTGTGGCTATTAAAATCTCCAATAATAATCTCAGTTTTTTGTACGACATTTGGAGAGTTAAATACAATGTTCGGCGGTTTGTACACAGATGTTACTGTACATTTGCCTGTATCAATATCGGCCTCAGTTTTCGTTGTTTTAATAGCATCGATATCATGTTTTACTAGAATTGCGCTACCATATTTTTCATATGATCTGTCAATTGCCAGTTTCATGACATTGGGCTTCCGGTTTGTCTCCGCGCAATGTGTTTCCTGAAGTAGAACTATGTCAATGTTTTCACGTGTAATTAAATCAGCCAATGTATATTCCTTGGTAGCTGTTAGAGCTTCTATGTTTATGGACATTATTCTGAAAGATTTGGGCTTAATCACTGTAGCGATGAAGGTGGTAGACCTGAAAAGGGCCGTTTCGTTTTTGACCGAGTGTGGGATGATTGGCTGCCACCAAGATTGGTGACATTTCCAGGCGGCGCCAGCTGCTTAAATTACTTGAATTTATTTATTTTATATCTCTCGATTCCGCAGCATGCGTGGTGGCTCATCCCGAGCCCCCCATTAAGGAATTGGAGGATAAAATTAGCAGCGCAATTAAGGAAACGCGTAAGCTGGAGCGCAATTTAGTCTACGTGATGTCCTCCAACGTGAGTGGGTTATCAGTGGCAAGGCAAGCCAAGACGACTGGCCAACTAACGCTGGTGCGAGTTCTCGCTGGCCAAAGAAGGAGTATAGTTTGGAGAAAGAAAAGGTTAGAGGAGATTGTAAGGGCGGATAAGTTAAAGAAAATGGTGTGGATAGTGAGGGGAAAGGATACTTCTATTTCGGGGAGGAACCCTAATCTTTGGATCAAAATCTATACAGCAAGTCATCAGGTTACTACTGAGGCAGTAGCGGTGTAAGGCTTTGACAGCGGCCAAACCTCGCTGTGGATGAAACAGTCGTAGGGTTTTGCGGACTTTTTATTCGGCAGTTCTTCAAGTTGCACATCCACATCCTCTTGTTTCATTGCCCTGTCACTACTGTAATCATCTGCTTGAGACTTTCCATGAGTAGCCGCTCTTGGTCCGCGACTGCTTATTTGACTACATCTTATTCGCAGTTAACCTACATATCTGCAGGCCGCTCCACTATCCGCCACATGTGGACGCGCTCCGTTCCTGATTGTACGATTGCCTTATCGTGAAATATTTGTACGATCGTTTTTTATTCATTTTTATAATTTTGATTTTTCTATTACGATTTATAAATTTTTCATCAGATACCATCGATTACGGAAACAGACGGATTATCGGCGACATCTGTAATTACCGTACAAGTTAGTGCTTCCGATAATGGAGTGGAATATAAATGCGAAGCTACCAATTCAGCTACCAAGAATCTATTACAAGCGTCTATTAGGTTGCAAGTTTATTGTAAGTTATTACGATTATTTAAGTTAATACTTTATTAGCCGGAAGTTTAAGTTTTAAATATTTGTATGAACTAAAAAATGTCGCGATATTCGGGATTTATACTATCTACGAAATTCGGTGATTTTTATTCTAAATGTAAAAATTTTTAATTTCTTAGTATCCTACCGGCTTGCATTGAAGTTTTTGAATCGCCTCGAATGGTCGTTGGAGAATTATTATTATTAAATATTTTAAGGGCACGATTCGTTGAAACTTTTTCAACGACATTCGCTATATTCGTACATCGGAATTATTCTAAAGCTGGCAGAGTAGTTCTGTATTATCGATAAAAGATCATTTTGTTTCAGATTTTCTTGCTGATGTAAATGCAGTTGTTTTTCCATATTTTTCTACTTCTATCATATTTATAATAACGATAGCGCTGTTTATAGCTCACTAATTCGCAATAAAGCGTCAATATGCTCTATTACATATATGTGTGTTCAATTTAGTTTTGACTTATTGCAAGTTATTATTATATTTGATTTTCCAGAAGAACGGTAAACGTCATTCTTTTTCAAAGCAGTAGTCTATAAAGAATAAAGTTGTATACCCTTTTAGAGTGTCAAAAATTTGAATAATTTTAGTCATTAAAAAAATTGGTCACGATTGTTGTAAATTAATTAACGTTTATAATTAGAATTTTATTATTGTCATATCTGTATTGTATAAATGTCGAAATATATACCGAACACGCACACGCTATACTTATATCACCCCGTTCAATTATTATCTCATCTGACCATATATGTTAGGGATTTAAAGAAGAGTGTTTTAGATTGTGTTCAATGATTTAAAATTAGTGTACAATTTTAAGAATAAAAGTACACTCTGGTCATTTGAACAAGTGAATATGTACATCGAACTCACAACGGATTGATCTGTAACTTCTAGCAATGTTATTTGCACAACTTTGTCTGATTTACAGCCGACACATATATTGAGATATTACACCAACAGATAATATCGATTACTAGAAAAGGATAGAACTCGAGAGAGGCTAAAATTTAAAAATTTATAGATTTAATATGAAAATATCTTAATTTAACCGTGTCACCGCATAAAACAATTTTATAACAGTCACATTAAGAGCTGCAACAAAGTGCGTAAAATTTGATACTAAATATCAATGACGGAAGTTAATTTAAACATTACAGCTGAGACGCATTATTTTAACGAACTTTACATTTTATCTATTTCACGCGTTTATGCTTAAATTTCGAACATTAAACAATAAATAAAATCAATTATATCGGTTAAATCAGTGAAAGGTTTTTTCTTATTTTAAAATTTTAATAACATTATTTCTTGTTTAGTTTCTCCGAGTAACATGACGACAACAGTAACGCCGAATAAATTGAAAACCGGCACGTTGGCTAGACTTAATTGTAATTCGAGTTCCAGTAATCCACCGGCTGAAATATCGTGGTGGAAAAATGGCCTACAAATAACTGACGGTGTAGAAAAATCTTCATATCCGGCAGAATATTTTGGGATGTGTTCTCAGAGTACATTAACCGTATCCGTTACGTCTGATATGAACGATGACTTATTTACCTGTCAAGCAACCAACGGCATTCTTAAGAACAGTATAAACAGCAGGATTAGATTAAACGTTTTACGTACGTATTTGATTAATAATTCTGCGTATTAGCGTGATTGAATTAATATAATCCGAAGAAAATGTTCAAAAACGTAGAACATCATTATTTAAAAAGTAAAAAAATGAAATCGTTTTTAGATGACGTATGATGATTTTTAGATCGAATAACGTACTTCGGCTCTGTAATGACGTTGTTATAAACGAATTAATAATTTTTGGAAAAATTATTTTTTTTTTCGGGGAGTGGAAATTTAAATTGTCAATCGTGTCTTTCGAAATTTTATACGAAAATATTTGTTTACATAGTGTTTAAAATAATGAAAACAAATGAATATTAATAAAATTAAATATCTGTCCATTTACTTTATAATGAATTTTTTTTCAATAAATAATCGTAAGATAAAATTTAATATTTTTCGTTTACTTTAAACTGCCTTGTAGGCAAGCAGTTACACTATTACAATCTTAACTTGTAGGTTAAATAATTAATAATTATGATAAGATTTTACGTATTGTGTACGCTGATCCAGTGTCCAGTTTATACTAGTATTAACTAAATATTAATTATAGGCATGATATTCATTAAAAGATCATTATCTTATAATTATTAATTAACTACGAATTAGATCCGATGGATGTGTATGCTTAAGGCGTCTCACATTATTTTTAATATCCAGTAACCGTGTAACTTCTTTATTTTAGTGTGGCTATTGCAGTCTCTGTTCGTGTTTAACTGCAATGTTGTGAATGATGTCATTGATTTATTGTATGTCCAGATTGTAATAAATACTACTGTTCCGCTAGACCCATCGTGCGTTAGTCAGTTGTCCGAAGAATTTTATTCTGCTGACGTTGAATAATGACTCTGTTGGAGGCAGAAGTACAGCCCACACTTGAACTCCGTATATCCAGATGGGACGTAGGATTGTTTGATTCATCTTGCGTTGTAACTGATGTTTCTTGTACCTCACATGTGTTTTCCGTATTAGTCGTGAATAAATATGAATGCCTAAATGCTTGCTGAGTTAACTTGAGGTACTTGTACATTGTTTACGTATATCTTGTGATTCATCACAAGATATACGTAAACAATGTAGTGAACATCGACAGGCCGAAGCGTGAATGTAACGTGGATAAATTTTTGTTCGTTTAAACATTATCAAGCTGTTTCTGAAGCACATATATTGCCTCTATTTGATTATACTTCAGAGACACCTTGACAAAGTAGTTGGACGGATGTAGGAAATTAATTTTTTTCTTTTTAAATAACCATAAAATAAAATTAAACATTTGTCCGTTTACTTTATAATGAAGTATTTTTTCTAAATATTCATAAACATATATTTATAATTAGTATTCCATTTATTGTCCTTTAACAAATATTTAATATTTGTATCAAAGTGGTTTAGTATTTTCATGATAAATTTATCAGTTCCTGATGATTTTTAAACAGATTTTTTCAATAATTAAATTAAACGGTTAGTTATAAAATAGGTTAAAGAGCATTATATATTAAAAAAAAAATTATTATCGCATTCTACGGTGTGAATTTCATTAAAATAAATTATACCAAGTTAAAATAAATGAATATATTATGTTTTATTTATTATAGACTGAAAAGAAAAAATTCCATCACTGGATAACGATCTTCTTTCATATTGTTAAAACTTTATATAAAGAACAGTTCAAATTTAAACTGGATTAAAATATGAATTTTGTAATAGCTGATTCTAATTAAGGGCAGACGGAGATAAAAACTAACTGACAAAGAAATCAGAAAGTTCAAATAAACGCTTTGTTGCGATTTTCTTTCTATTATTTCTATTAATAACTCGCTATGCCTCAACACGTCACCGATCTCAATTTGTTTCCTCTTTGGTAGATACGTTTAATTTTTTCTTTTTCGTTAATCCGATTATAAATTTCTTCGTTTGTGACTTTTTCTGTCCATTTTACTTCTCAAAACCCAAGTTTAAACGTCATAGAGACAAACTGTTTCTTTTTTTTTATATACAATTGTTTACTATGGCTAAATCGATTTCTTTTTTTTTTATGCCGTGCTACTTAACGTAAATAATCACCCTGAGTATAATTACAGAAATCGTTATGTAGTTGCCGGTTGGCGTGTAAATGGGATGCACCTCCCCAATTCGGGTATCGACCTATAAGTTGTATTAGAATAATGAATTTTATCACGTTTGCGTACAAATACACGATAATCGATTATGTAAAATTTTATTTAACTATTTTATAGTTTAAATATTTAATCTACGAATTTCTTTTTTTTTCCCCTCATACAGACAAACCTGTTTTTCTGGCATTAAATCAGACAAACTTCGAAGTAACAGCTGGAGAAATATTCAGCATATCCTTAGAAGCCATCGGTAATCCTTCCGTGTTAAATTACAAATGGTCCAAACAGGATGCTAGCTACGTAAAACATAATTCTGGACCAACGTTACGTATACTAAATGTTAAACCGTCGGACGCGGGAAATTATACTTGCGAGGCTATAAATTCACAAGGATCCGCCGTAATTTCGTTTACGTTAATTGTGAAATGTGAATAATCGTAATATATAATATTTTCATATTTAATTATATATATATATATGTTTGTGTGTGTGTACACCTTGTAGCCATCTGTATTATTAATTTTAATAATATAAACTTTTCGTGATGTCGATTTAGCTCGTGTGTTAAACAGAGACAGGTGAGATGTGAATTCTTTAACGCTTTAATAGTTTCCTAATTTAATATTCGACGGTCATTATGAAAATAATGCCCTAATCGCCGCTATTAGTTTACGATTTTTTAATCGATTAAGGAATTTAATTGAAACGATAGGTAGAATGCGGGAATATTATGAACCCGTTTATATATATATGCGTGTGCGTGTAAAACCCCCTCATAAATTTGAAGATGCCAATATGGATTTGTCTGCCATTGCCTTCACCGTCTTTTTTACTTTCCGAGAAAGCTGATACACATTTACCGACCAATTAGAATTGGATGTATTGAGTTGGGAAGAGGTCTTTTTACTCTGAAAAATCATAATTTGCTATGTAATGCAAACTCTGGTCGCAAAACGCTAAAGCATTATCACTACACCACAAAGCCTATATATATATATATATATAATTCTGAAATTTCTTGTGAGTGATACATTATAATTTATTAATTTTTTCGCAAAAATGACTAAATTCAAATTAATTGATATCACGTTATTAATGAAATTAAGAGAGAAAGTAAACGAAGAAAAAAAAGTTTTTTATGATAATTAATAATTTTCCCGTTACGAAAAACAATTACAAAAAAAAATAATGACTATATTCATAAAAATCTACGTCTATAATGGCAAAAGTGCTTCCTGATTGAATATCGAAATAACAATTTTTTTTTATGAATTTCCCTTAAACAGTACGAATTACATCGTACACTAGAGAAATATTTGTACAGTTATTTGAAAGTCCATGTAAACATTTTGTTTTAAATTTTTAAATCGAATACATAGTTTTTTGTACGTGACATAATTAGATGTCGTAGCTTCCGAATTAGTTAATGATATATTTTAAATTCATCTTTATATAAAAAAATAAACTTCGTGCGATAATTTGCAATTTTCTCGCATTGGTCCTAGAATTAGCGAACATTTTTTTTTTAATTATAAATATTTGTATTCAGAACTGTACAAGGGGAAATCTTGATCAACCGTGCTATGTTTACCTGTCCAATATAAGCTTAATTTGTCAATAAGTATTTATGTTTGAATAACCTATATTTGCCGATACGATAATTCTGCTAATCAACGGGTAACACTGTTGCGATTTAAACAAATTGCGAGCCTTTAACAATACGATTGACGGACTGAATCTATATGTCGAGATTAATTAACCTTGATTGAGGAAAGATATTTTCAAGTAATTTGCAAAGAAATAAAATTTTTCTTAATATTCTAAATAGATCAGGCGCTACAATGTGTTGTTGGAAGGACAACATTTATGAATTACGAGTAGCGGAAATGTCAAAACATATCTAATAATTATAATCGATTAAAATACGTATTAGTTTACTTCATCGAATTATTAATACTGTATCGGTTTGCATATTAGTAAAACCTTAATCCGGTTAAATACTTCAAAAGAAAAATAAAACACGATGATATAGACAATTATCTCCTGAACGATTTAACAAAAAAATATATATATATTTTCTCGAAGTAAATATATAAAATCGTAAAATAATTTACAAAAGGTAACGATATAGAAAACGTCTCGATTTTTTTTTTCTAATTATCTATCGCGAATGTCAATAATTGAGACTTACTGAAAATCTTTTTCAAAGTATGTTCTTTGTTTTTATTTACATTTCAATGATTTACCACGCAGATTCTCTCACGATAACCGGAATTCCGCAGTTCGTAATGGTAAAAGAAGGTTCAAGCGCTCGATTAAGTTGCTCGGTGCACGGGTATCCTTTGGAGACTGAACACGTTCGATGGTTTAAAATGGGTTCTGACGATTGGTATCGTCGAGCTGATTATAGTTTCGATAACAATACGTCCTATTTGACATTGAACTCGGTAAACGAAACAGATGTTGGGAATTTTTACTGCATAGCTGACAATGGTATTCCACCGGCCGACAATAAATCCGTGCATTTATTAATCGAATGTAAATTATTAGTCATTTCATTAGATTTCTTTTTTATTTATTCTACGAATCGACTACTGTTGGTTTTAAACTTATTAATTAATTTATTTAATATTATTACTTTTTTTTATTCGCTTTCTACATAATAAATTATGTATAAATTTTCATCCGAACTCGGTAGTTTGCGTTTTATTTAGAAAATAGCGAAAACATATGCAAGTTACGAATTCTTAAAAAGATACTTATAAAACTATGCCTCGATAAATTTGTAATGCATCGTTTTATCAATGAAGTTCTCTTAATACTTAATAATACCGACTCATCCGTCTAATGGTTCAGCCGTATGATTCACTGTCAGTTTTATTAATATTGTTCTTCGGTTTGTTGATTTTTTGTAAATTGTAATCTTAAATTTATATATATATATTTTTTTCCATTTTATATTTTTTAAATATTCACTTGATAATGGCCTACAAGCCGAAAGCTTGTGATTTTTTATAAAGAAAAAACACTTTTAATTATTTTAACTTCTTTTTTATTGTTTATATTTTTATAATCGAAGGTGTTATAAGCGCGATAATTCTGTTATATAATTCAATCTGTATAATTTATCAGAATTTACATTTATACATTTTCATATTTTTTTTTTTTTTTAGCTAAATGATTCTGAAATTACTGAATTAATTCTAAACTACCTTCCTTCTCAAAATCCTAGTTTTTATTTGACGCGGTAGGCCGAAATCATTTTTAACAGAGATTAGAAACAATTTGTTTAATATATATATATATATATATATATATATATATATATATATATATATATATATATATATTACGCCTGCAATTACCTTGACCATACCAAACAAGGAATGTTAAGAATGTATCGGACTTCATGTCCAATAGGTTAATTCGCAGCTCTGTGTTGTTATCTAGTAGATTGATTGCGGTTCAATTTGGCTAGCCGTATCGTCTCATATTTTATTATTTGTTTTTTAGTTAATTTCTCTATTTGCTACTTTTGTACTATACTGACACGTCAGGTTGTAAAGTAGTTATATTTGCGAAAGTGGTTACTAAATTATTATCGAATACTAGGAGGTCGCCTATATGTATATATATATATGTTAAATAAAGAAACGGTTTATCGGATACTTGACCATTTGATTAATCTGAAAATAGCTTTCTTGTAGAAATTATCAAAGTAGTTTATAGCACTGATATGACAAATGTAATTTTTAGTTCATGAGTTTCTATTAAAACCTTTTCGAAATCTCGACTAATAAAACCATGTTGATGATCTGGGAGGCATTATCTATTATTTCTTTTTGTAATTTAGCTAATAGACCAGCGTGCCATGAATAAACAGTAGTAAATAATTGTTATAAAATTTTATCAACACTATCTATATCGCTTGATAGAATGTCATTAAAGATCTACCACAATCGCCGGTCATTATATTTCTTTTCATCCTCACTTAGAAATTTATTTTCAACGCCGAATTTAATTCATTGCGTGAAACTTAAGAATGATTAATAATAATATTTACATATATAGAAACAATTTCTGTAAATATGAAACTCTGTTTTTAAGAGATAAATGTAGAGCAACTTATTGTCATAGAAAATATTTTAAATAATCTTTTATCATTTTAAGTGGCCACGCATGTTTTTTTATTTATTAATACTAGTCTGATAGATGAATACCTGTGTACGATTTTTTCAAAATTTAAATTACTACTTTAGAAATCATATATTAGCATTATGTTAATTTAGAATACGTTAATCCGATTAATATAAAAACTGTCATCGAAATTTTCGATTTAAAAAAGTATCGCTCCTTTTTTTTCTTAAACATTTAATGTCTGCGATTATTTGTTTAATTTGTCATAGAATTCAAAAAAAAAAAAAAAAAAAAAAAAACATTTTAGCGTTAACTCGATTCTACAATAAATAATTCAATACGTTTTCATTTTTTAGACGCTCCAATTATCACAACTTTTTCGAGAAAATTTGCCGGCGAATTGGGAAGTAACGCATGGTTTACCTGCGGCGCGTCAGGAGCTCCTAAAGTAGATTTCTATTGGACTAAAGAAAATTTAAAAATCTCAACGGATCCTCCGAAATACAATCTAACAAGTTATCAGGTATATATTTGCATAGCATGACTACATTAGATAAACAATCGTGTATATAACAAATCATATAAGTGTGCCGAAGAGAGTACTGAAATAACGTACGCGTTAGAATATCAACCTATTATTAACGTTAAAAATACGTGTAGTTTCAAATACGACCGTATAATATACGCGTAGTTTTCTTGTTCGTGTACATGACGTAATTTTATATTTTCCCTTCCAATAATCAATAAGTACCACGATCTTTCCATTAATTTTGTCAGTCCATGAATCGAACTCCGTTAGGTCAGTTTTTATTATTGGGCATTGAAATATATGGTTTTGATCTTGTTCTTTGGCCACACTCGCAGACTACTATTTGCGAGGCCTCACTTTGTCAAGTTTCTCTTAGTATTACTGCATCCAGTTGGCAGTCTGTTCAGCGTTTTTCACTGAGCACCATTTTAATTTCTGTCCTATTTTTATACCTCCCGATGGTTCTATGCCAGTTGCAATCGATTCCTTCCATTTCGACAGTCGAACAATCGCTGTTATGCTGTTTAGGAAGTCTCTCCGCGATTTCGAGACGGAGGTTCACAGGCATACAATGGGTGACGCGGATTGTTTGTTGCTTTTAATTTTCCTATTTCCACAGCAAGTTCTCTTCTTATGTGTTTAGATATACCTTTTCCATCTTCGTTGGTTTGAAGCGTTCAGCTATTTATTCTACATGTATCGTTTAATGCTATATCCACCTTTTTTGGCATGAACTAACCGTCCCCAGCTTGCGTAGTAAAATAATCAAGTACGTGTAAGTTTGTGATGTGAACTGAGACTGTACGTTAAACAAGTATATAGATTTTTTACATTTTCGTATTTTTTAAATCTATCACGTTGTTTTCAGGAAACTTATCAAAACTACACTTCCGTTCTTAGAATCAATAGTATTACTTCAAGTGACTATGGTTATTACACTTGCGTTGCCAAGAATGTATACGGGCATGCTAACCTAACGAATCAGCTGACGGTAATATCGAAACCGGATCCTCCAACACAACTGTCTGGAGAAAACCTATCCGGCGATTCTGTTAAATTAAACTGGACACTGAACTTTGACGGAGGTATTGAAAAAATTCATTTACATCTCTTGTTTACATACTTTAATAAAACGCACGTACTAGGCAAAAATTGTTATCGTTGTTCAAACGATGAGGGGTTAGGTATTATCATTTATAGGTTTAATCAATGAGCGCGTAATTAATTATTAATTACAGCGAAATAAATATAATATAATGTGTTATAAATTATGTCGGACAGCGTGCATACCCGACGACTGCGGAACACTATTACGTTAATTATTAATTTTTTTTCGTTTTTAATAATTTTATCGGGTATTAATAACATTTATATTTGTCAAAAATTCATTATTTTAGCCGACATCGTTTTCTATTAAAATCAAGATTTTTTTTATATTAAATATTTCACTTCGTAGTGCTAAATCTTTTTAATATTGTACATTTTATTAACATTTCACCGTATCGCGCTATATTTTATATGAAGTATTTTCAAGTTACAGTTCTATTCAAATTTCTTTCAGGATTAAATTATCGGGCTTCATAACACGTAGTTTTGTTAAACGTACAGTCACGCATAAATTTTTGCATAAAGAATTATATAAATTTGATATACGAAGTAACTAAAGATTCCTAAAAAAATTAAATCTCATTTTAATTTATACTTGTATTTTTACGTTGAAAGGTGTTCTGCATTCGGTATAAAATTACCGAACGAGATGAAATATTAAAATGACAATGTTCAGAGCATTAAATTTCGTTGTCCTTTATAAGGAACGTTGCGACTGAAGTGGTTTTTAAAATAAGCGTACGTAAGAAATATCTCTTGAATAAAAAATAAAAATCGCTCTATATATAATTTATATTTAAAACCATAATCTAGTAGTTATCGTCGCATGCAGGTAAAATTAATCGTTTTTAAATATAAATAACTGTGTCACCGTACGAGCATATTTATATTTTATTGATTTTTGTTCTGTCGGAATCATTCGATCATTCCTCGTATCGTTTGACGCTAATCGTTTTTTGTTGTTTATTTTTATCATTTAAAAACAAACACGAATGAATGTTAATTTGTAAATGTTTCACGAGAAAGAATTAAATCTCTAAAAATATACCTTGAAAAATATATTCAACTCGCTCGATTAATCAATTGATGATTCGATTAAACGCGCTTTTATAAACATTGTACTCTCAAATACAAGCGAAGGCCTTCAAAATGCTTTAGACCAAGTTTCAAGATGGACGAAGAATTAGAAAATAAAACTCAATGAGCATAAATCCGTTCACGTCAATTCAGCTGTAAAAAATTTAATCCGCAGCGTAGTGTTTACATCAATAAAAATAATCAGCAGATCTCGCAGAAGAATTTAGCTCTAAATATCTTGGACTGCATATCTCGATGCCTATTTAACATAGAAGCAATACCTGAGGCAGAAAAACAGGACAAATCCTACTTAGAGACCGTCTAATATGGTCGCAGTTAGAATAAAATTCACAGCTCGATTTCTACAATAAACGTCTATCATCAAAATGGGATACAACTTTGGAGGTACGAAAAGTCTGCTAATCGAATGATTATAGTCAAAGTTATTTGTGCAATTATTACCAATGCAGGTTAGGTTCGGCACCAAAAACGACTATATAAACATCCGAATATTGGGGCAAACCCCCATGTACTCCACGCACACGAGTCCACATGTTAGACGCTTTAAGCGATTAAAGCCGAAAAAAATTAGTTAACGAACTAATATTCTATACAATAATTAGTCGTATATATCGACTATTTAAACATTAATTTCAGATTGCAATACGCATTCATTAAAAAAATATAATAAATATAAAAATGCGCCTTAAGAAAGACTCACGTCCGACTTACTTTATTATTTGATCGGCGATTCGATTAAACACGCTTTTATTTATAACAACGCCTGCCGAAATATATTATTTCTTATATTTTTCTGACGTGTTTTTGCTCCGGTAATGTTCACGGCTCATGTGACTCCTTCGCACATTATTTGGTATCGTTTATTTTAGCCTTGCTCGATGATAATAACGGAAAAAAATTTAACACTTATTTACAATAATGACGAAATAAATAACGTTCTAGGTAATCCCACAAGTTTCCAAATTCGTTACTATAAGTCACATTCCGGCAATAAATATTACAGATACGAAGACACCGGTCAAAACACGACACACGTGATAACGAATCTTGAACCAGGACTGAATTACGTGTTCGACGTCGCCGCTATCAATAAAATCGGTCAGAGTAATTATTCTGAACCATTCAATATAACATTACGAGGTATATAAACCAGAATAACGCTATATATATATATATACCAAAACATAAGATGGCGATTTTTCAAAATTTATATATACATCATATTAATTTTATTTGAGTTATGGTAAAAATTTATTACTCTCCGACGTAATAATTATTCTACAACGCGAAAGTTAATCATTAATAATCCATTTGTAATTAGGAAAAAAAGTAAATTATATTCGAGAACTAAATTTAAATTATTCAAATGATTAATCGCGAAATTACGTTATTTTTTGCCGGTTTAGCTTGAACAAAAAATAAGCAATGCCGTACTCGATTTCTTGTACTAATTACGCTTTAATTGATGAAAAAGCCTCTGCGTGCCTGTATTAACTCGTGTCACGCAGGTAACTTTTTACCCTTTTCAAAGTAGGAAATGATCTTTCTCCAGTAAAATTCATTGCTGGAGTAATACAAAGAAAACTGTCTAAGAGTTTTTGGAATTAGGTATAACTTTGGTATAATTTCGGTATATAACCTTTGTCTCAATCTTGTCGCCGCCCTATTTTAATAAAATAAAAAAACGAAACATTATTAGAGATGTTCCGGACTTTAAAATTCGCCGAAAATTAACTAACATACACTTTTCGATGGCGATGATACAGTAATTCTCGATTTAAAGTTTGTGATGAATGTATCAATATATTGATATTGCAAGACTATTTAGCGAAAACGATAAAGCTGAAATTGGAAACAACGCTGATTTTAAGATAATTTAAAATAAAACTTTCCCAATCGAAAGTAACACTAAAAAAAAAATTAATTAAATAATAAAAAGGTTAAAATTAAATTATAGGGTCATCTATTTCAGGTGAAAAAGCTGTCAAACTTTCACATAGTCATACGTTGTACAGTTTATAGTCCGCGGTTTATATAATTTCTAAGAGAGGAGCTCATCCGTATGTCTCACATTTGTGATTAATTTTTATCTAAAAATAAAGGTAAATCTAGTGAAGGATTTTGATTTAGACAATCCGCGCGGATCGGCCCTACGTAACCGAAATTTAGAGATGCAAAAATTGTAAAAGCAACTCAAATTTGACCGATACCCAAGAGGCCTTGAAAATTCGAAATTAAATAAGTTTCTCGTCGATTGTTAAAACAAATTTTATCACTTCCTCTCTCATTGTTATTACTCGGAAACGTTAAATTAAAAAAAAAAAAATATATAGACAATTTAATTACTCCAGCAATGAATTGTACTGGATTTTCTATCTTGAAAAGGATAAAAAGTTATCCGCGTGACGAACGTGAGTTAATATAGGCACGCGTAGGCTTTATTATCAACTGAAGCGCGATTAGTACAAGAAAAGTATGATTGATGTTTTTGTAATCATTTGAATAACTTAAATTTAGTTCTCGAATATAATTTACTTTTTCTAATTACAAGTTGATTATTAACGATTAACGTCCGCGTTGTAGAATAATAAATTTTTATCATGACTGAAATAACTTATACACATTAATATCGTATATATGTTTATACATTTTGAAAAGTCGGCGTTTGTATATATCGGAGAGTAATGATTTTACGAATTATAAATTAATTTTTTTATTTGCGCGAAACATTTCGGCAACTATTATGTACATAAACAAAAAGGTATCAACATATACCTGAACCAGGATTAGAATGTTTTAATTAATAAATATAAGGTTATAAATTATCGCAGTAATAAAATATTTAAATATTTAAAAACGCGCGTTAAAATTAAATAAACTAGAACTAATATTTGGGGTTTTAAACCACAAATGTTTATATTACAATAATAAAATCAAGATAATTTTTTCTCTGAAAAATTTTTCCTTCTAGTTCGGAATTTTATTTTTCATTACAAAATTTCTTTAAAACACTGCGCCAATTTCCCAATTTTTGTTCCACTTTTCGTTTGCTGTCTTAAATGTTGTTTATAAACGCGAAATTTATTTGAATTTTAAATATTTAAACGATCGATTTAAACTATAACAACAAAAACATTTTTATTTAGTTATTTAAAAGAAAATTGCATCGTGTAAAATATACGTCGATTTGCTTTAGTAACACTAATAAATACAACAACATAAAAATATTATTCTAAATACTAAAAAATAGTAACTACAAAGAAAAAGTTGAAACTGCAATAATACGATAAAAGAGATTGAAAATAAAAACGAATAATTAGACCGAAATAATTTAAATTCAGCTTATAAATTTAAAAAAAAAAAAGAAAATTCAATTAAAAGCCATCCATTACGTGGACATTTCATAGTTACCTACGACTTGAATTAATTTATTATTACTCATTTTGCGGTTATCATAAAAAAAAATTATATATATATATATATATATATATATATATATATATATATATATATATATATATATATATATATATTTGAATATCTCGAACTTTAGGCGGCATTTATGAGATTCTACAACGGTGATTTTATATTAGCTTTAATTTTGTTATAACTGCTGTTAGAAACCGAAAATCAAACAGTGAAGACGTAGGTTAACCTGGTGGGACGAATAATTTTTTATTTGTAATTAAAAAGTGGAATCAACGATTTTTATGCATGTTATCCATGATACGATCAATGTAACAATTAAAGAACCATCGATAGTATACGATGACACCTAAATACTTAACTTCTTTAACGGCTGTTACGACCATTACAATTTCACAATCGCTGTACTATATGTTTTTTTGTTTTTGTTTTTTTTTCAGGCGGAATAAAAAATTCACTAGCGGCTTTTTTCGACGGCGAAGAACTGATATTAATAATTGCCGCTATCGTAGGATTAATATTAATACTGCTCAATATATTCCTCATTTTAGTATTCGTGGTACGTCGATCTAAAAAATGCGAAAAAGGTTAGTAACATCATCACTTTCGTATTCGTTTATTTATTTAAATAATACTAACCATTCGTTTTTCGACATGCTTCTAAATTGAAATTCGTTCATTCGAACAGCAATTTTTTTATTATTATTATTATTATTATTATTATTATTATTATTATTATTTAGTAAGAGTTTATTGGTCGAGAAATATTTATGAAATTATCGTGTTTAAATGAAAAGACAACGAAAAAAAAAAAAAAAAGTGATACGACCTACATTCAATATGATCGTTCCGAGTGCTGACAAATTAAATACGGTTGGGCGCTACTTTAAAAAAAAAAAAAAAGAATACTATATTTTCGTTTTGCCGATTTTATTAATCGAACAAATTCTCACGCATCGCGTAACACTGTATAACATTTGAACGTCCATCCGGTGTATGTTTTTAAATTGCACAACATTCACGGGAATATTCGAATATGATTATCTTTCCTCTACGTCACATTAAAAATCCAACATTTCCTAGAAAATGTTGTTCTTCATTTAAAATTAATCTTCGATAATCGAGGTTTTAATCGAAACACCACGATAAATAACTATTCTTTCATACGAAGCATATGCAATAACTATTGTTTGCATCTCACATTCGACGCTTCAACTCATTTATGTAAGCGAGCTAAATGCTCGAACGATTGCCAGACTTGTTATATCATTTTCCGTACACGTTTTACATACTCCATAGTTTCGTTCCAAAATGGTTTAAATGAACCGTTTAAGAAAACGTCATTTTAATTGAGGCGTATAAGGTTTTTTCTTCGGTACGTAAATACCCTTCATCTTTACAAAATTCTGAAAATTCTTTAATTAAAATTATTCTTGCAAACACCGTCAAATCGATTTTAACTATAGTTATAAATTGTTTCAAATTTTTCGTTACATCGCTGAATTTTGAAACTATAACGTGTGCAACATAAAAATGCGTTCAACATTAAAACATAGTTTCTTACGTTCCTAAGAAAGCAAAGCGGTAATTTCAATTTCTAGTATGCATCGTAATGATGCAATTGATTCAACAACTGCAGATGATTAAAAAAAAAAATAAATAAATAAATAAAAACATTTACGTTTTATAATAAAAGTCGATTTGATAGATGAACTATGTAAAAACTATTATGTCGGACGAAGCACACGCAGGTAGCCAATCGTTATCTTTTATAACCTGTTGAATTAATTAATGCTCTTTGCGTATTCAAAGCAAATAAGCTTCACAAAAAGTAAAGACGAATAATTTTATTGAAGAATTTGCTGGCATCTTATTAAAGCGCAAATTGAATTTCGATCAACAATTCCGTCACTGCCAAAAAAATTAAATGAAACGCCGCGCTCTAACGCTTTTGGGTATTAAAGAAATTATATCCATTCCGGTAAATCGGAGAATTATGTCGGACCGCTATACTGTATGCTCTAGAAGTCATAATAAGTCAACAAGAAAATCGTATATTAAATGTGGGAGATTTGTTTTTGTAAACAACATATAAAAGAAATAAATGCAGTAGTAAAAGTGTATTTTGTTTCTATTATAACTATATATTAAAATTAAATCAATACGCCTATACCTTATTAATAAATGAATATTATTACTTAAAATTAATGCACAGAAAAAATGTTTTAGTGATTGAAAGTGTATTTTTTAATTCGCATAAAATTAATGCTAAAACTGGATATATATTTTTATTTTAAGATATTTGGTGATTGTGTGAAAATTTTTCATTTTTTTTTTTTAATATGCTAAAGAAATGTTTAAAAAATTACGCTACATAATCTGTTCGTTCAAATTTTGAACGAACGATTTTATAAATTAAAATTTTGTCTACAAGTGTAGACCGCGCGACTAACTAAAATTGATTTACATTAGTGACGGGAACGAGCGGTAAGGATTAATTAAGTAAAATAATTATTTCGGGTACATTAAGACATAGCAAGAATATTTTTCTGTTTTAAACAGCGATCAAAACTAATGTATATTTTTCAGATATGGTTTCGGAACACAGCAGCAGCAGTAAGTCGCATAGCGTCGAATTATTCAGTTCGTCTAGTTTAAATGGAACCGTATCGAGAGGTACTCTCAGCTCACATTCCGAAAAATCGATCAGTTCTTACGAGGGCGTCCGCAGTTATAGAGTAAATTTACTTATTTTATAATAATTACGACGATATCGTTACGTTCGATTAAACATTTATGACCGTATTCTCTAATGAAAACGTCATATCAGCAGTCATATGTTTTCTACCAATCAAAAATATTTTATTTCATTTTCATCGTTTAAGGCGGTTGGAAAATGGGCAAAACCACCATCTCCTGATACTTACGAACATAAAATCCGGTAGGGAAATAGAAAAAAATATTTCATCGTATAATAAGCAATATTACATGGCCGTGCTCTATTTGATATTTTATTTAAAATGAAATGTTTTAAGACACTAGCGTAGTTTCAGCGTGAAAATATTCATACAGAAATAACATTTAAAATTATAATTGCATAATAATTTTATTCGATAAATATTCGACTGCGTAATTTAGAAAATATTTTGGATGCGACAACAGCAAAAGAGGATGATTATTGACAGATTTAACCGATTACGCGTGTTTGTTAAAATGAGGGAGAACAAAAAAGTCTTCATCGTGCTTCAATTTTCGACAAAACTAAAAATAAATTTAAAAATATTTGTACTACGCAAATAGTAAGCTTATTGCTTTCTCCCGATTTCCCCGTTTACGAACAACTCCCTCATTGATTTCCCTAACTTGCAATCAAATGTATTCTGAATTTTCCTTTCACATCCTTACTTTAAGGTAGAAAGATTAATTTTTGTGTATATTAAGTATTGATAGGTTCTTTTTGGCAATTAAAAATTTAAATTTTTGCTTCCATCGTTTCTGCAGATATTATAAATATAACGTATAACATTTTTTTTTTCTGTTAGAATTTACATTTGGTTGAATATGTTTATGACTAACTTCGTTTTACTCATTTTCTATTATTTTCTGCTTTCACGCTCGTGTCATTATTCACACGATTACGACGATTGCATTTTAATTAAATCAACAAAATCTTTACTCATTTCTCAGACTGTTAAATTTTTAAAGAATTTATGATTATTAACGTTGCCATTTATTATTCAAAATAATATCGATACGCTTTTTTTTCAATACTTTGTGTTGTAGCCGATTGAACGCCTGTGAATAAATTTTCCGTAATTATTAATTTTTAGGCAATGTATTACAATTTTACTCTCCAAGCGTCTATATTAAACGTTATATTTTATATGTAGAAAAAAATTTATACGGATATAACGTGCTCAATTCTTTGTTAAAATACGCAAACATATAATAGTGATACAAGAATGTACAAAAAAATAATATAACAAAATTTCAACGCGAATACTAGTACCATAAGAAATGTATGTATCCTTTTTAAAACGCTTATTTAGGACATAATTCACTATTGATCTCGGGCACCCGCGTTCGAAAATAGCTTGTTTAACACATACACAATCGTTAATTGAAAGTATTTTATAACAGCTCCGAATAATATTCGTATATTTTGTTAATCTTCATATAATAATAAATTGTTTTAAAATACACAGTTGCTTTTGATACATACTTTCCCACATTTATTTAAAACACTTTGCTAATTTCTTAATTTAATTTATTAACTATTGCAAATTTATTATGTTCTGGACATAATTGACTTCCGGCTCGTGTAATCAAAATTGGCAATTCTTCCCATCTCACTAATAAACATATTATTTCCGATGAAACGCACATTACGAGAGCATCTCTCCAATATTCCTTAAAAATCAAATATGAATCGGTTATCGTCATTCTTTTTCATTATTTCATTAATTTACTCCAATGACATTCGAGTTTTCCTCTCACTCTTTAAATTCCTAACCGAGTACCATGTTGACGTTTAAAACTTAATCACTTGTTGGTGGGTTGCGATTGCTACTTTGCACAGCCCCTGCCTAATCCTGTGAAAATAATTATCATAACTTGTACTCGTGCTAACTTTTTTTTAAGTATGTGAAAGTTTTTATTTTGAAACGTTTTATACATACTGCTAAAATTTTTAAACATTAATTCAAAATACTAAATTGGAAATATATGCTCTATTGTAGTTAACAAATTTTGAAATCAAATAAATTAAAATTATGCAGTTTTTCATCGCGCGTTTTATATATTTAGCCGGTTATAGTTCGCTTTTTTAAAAATAATTTATTTATTTGTTTATTACAATGATTCGCACATACATGTTTTTTGTTTTCTAAATTCAATACTAACATTTATTATGCTCGTTTCATATTATGTACGCATAAAAACAAAATTAATCTTAATTTGAAATAAATAATAAATTTCAGAATAATGATATAAATTATCGGCCGTATAACAATTATGCCAATAATAACGGATACGTAATTGATGCGGTTAATTATTCTCAGAATCGTGAAAATGAACATTTTATACTTCCGCATTCTAGATATAGTGACGTATCTGGATATCAATACAACAGTTTAAAACGTAACATTTACGAAAACATTCATCAAAATGGTAAGTTATTTTAAAAGTACCTATTTGAATATAAATTAAAATAGCTAATTTTAATAGAGGCAGTTTTAATGTATTACGCCTACATCGTTAGTTTTGAAATAAGGGCCATGTTCTACACATATTTAAATTTGTGACCATATTTAGGTGTTGCCGGTAATTCAATTTGGGAATTTTACAAGGCTATAAGTATGATATCTGTAAGCTGCATTGAGGACATTCTATTAGTATATGTTGGACAGATATCATAATGTTGCAGGCCGTACATAATGGAGCTTTTGATCGATTAAGAAGGTATACATGTGTTAGCTTAGTATGGCCCAATTGGTGTCTGTTGATAACTACATCATCTCTCCGATGTTGTGAGTTTTATAAGGTGTTATTTTTGACTTAATAGATTGTAGTTAGTTTTATGTTGGTGTAAAGTGCCATTCTTGCCATAACTGAAATAGCGATGAGGGCTGCAAATGGAACTGGTAAATTAGGCACACCTATCTGCTAGTTTATTTAATTCTACAATTGTTTCTGCTATACGTTGCCTATTGTTATATACATTATGAATAACATTCAAAGCTGGAAAAGTCTGAGTAGATTATTTTATTGGTATGCTAGCCTCGAGTCCAGTATTTATACTGAAATCGACTGTCAAGTATATTTCATATAGTTCAGCAGATACAATTGTAAATAATTCCGGTAGTGAAAATCGAATACAAACTGTATTGTTTTTCGCAACAGAGTAGCCGAAGAAGGAATGAAATTTTGAGTCATGTGTATAGAATGCTAATGATTAAGATGTTTATGAAGTACCGATTGAATACTTTCTTGATTAGTACTGTTATTCTTTAGAATACTTTCTTGATTAGTACTGTTATTCTTTAGGTTATAAATATGCAAGTCCAAGTTGATTGGATTATTTATTCATGGTGGCATTACTGGATTTAATTTTTTTGTATAGTAATGATTTGTTTGTATTCAGTACTAATAGCATGTTTAAAAATTTTGTCAGTATTGATCATGGTGAATTTAGGCTGAATGCAGATTGTGCCTACCGAGCTGATGTAAAGTTGGAGGTATCAAACTGTGTCAAAAAATTGGATAGTGGATACATTTGAGGGATCCTGAGGGGCCATTCTGATGATTCTACATGTAAGCTGTTGATAGGCATTGAATGGAGAGCTCCAATGGCTAGTCAAAGAGATGTATTTGGTATAATATTCAGAGCATGTAAGTTACTTACCTTTGTTGTTGAACAGATTGCAAAACCATAATAGAATTTTGATGTAATTAAACAGTGCGATATTGATGTGGCTCTACTTTCAGAAACACATCTTACCAGCTACATAAATCAAATTACATTTCATAACTACTCAGTCTACCTTGCTAACCACCCCAGTGGAATGGCAAGAGGAGGGGCTGCGGTCGTTGTTAAGAATTCAATTAAGCATTATGCTAATGGTATATTTGACAGTGACAGTATACAGTATATCCATAGAATTAAATAATCACACAGTTAATGTTTGTAGTATTTACAGTCCTCCTGGTGAAGCTGACTATGATGCATTATTTAATTATCTAGGTAGATATTGAATTCTTGGAGAAGACTTTGATGCCAAGAATCCAACATGGAGATCAAGAATTTGTACTCCATGGGGCGAGTATTGCTTAAGTCAGCAATTTGTGCTATCAAATTATTTCGCCAGAAAATCCTACTCACTAGCCCTCAGACATCAACAAGATACCCGACATAATTGACTTCTTTCTTACCAGGGATATGCCAGTACATCATTTTAAGGCTGAGTGCATAGCCGATCTTAGTTCTGATCATTTACCGATACTGCTATCATACCTTACCTCACCAGTCAAAATTATTCATCATCAGTATATAAGAGCATGCTCTTGTTGTTGTAGCTAGCTAATCATTTTCTTCCATTCCTTCCTGTTGTCTGCTATATTTTTCATCTCTTTATATGTTATTTGTATTCTTTCTTTTACTTGATCGATTCATGTCATTCTAGGTCTTCCCCTTCTTCTTCTTCCTTCCAATTTTCCTTCGATTATGACCATCATGAATTCATTATGCCGCAGTATGTGCCCTAGAAGTCTTTCGCATCTTTGCTGTATTGTTCCTATTAGTTCCCTTTTTTCATTTACCATTTCCAAAACCTCGGAGTTTCTTTTCTTCTGTGTCCATGGAATCTTCATCATGCGGTGCCAACCCCACATTTCGAAGGCTTCCAACCATTTTTTTAAATTTTGTGTTAACACCCACGTTTCTGAACCATATAATAATATATTCCATATATATGTTTTCAAAAGTTTTTTCCATAATTCTATTTTCATGTTTTTATTAAATAAATCGCTTTTTTTCCCAAACGCTTGTTTGGCTATAGCAATTCTTGTTTTTATTTCTTTATCACTTCTTCCTGTGCTTGTTATTATACTACCCAAATATTTAAACTGTTCTACTTGTTCTAAGAACTTGTTTTCTAACATTATGCGTATCTTTTTTTCATATTTTGATGCTACTAGAACTTTTGTTTTCCTTTTGCTTATGTTTGAATTTATTTGCTTTAAGTATTTCTGCAATATTGTTATTTGTTGTTGCAGTTGTTGTTCATTGTCGGCCAACGATGCAATATCATCTGCAAATCTTATACAATGTATCTGTTGTCCATTTATTTTTACATCCATGGTGCCATCTTTCACTTTTTGTATCGGTTCTTCTATTACTAAGTTAAAAAGTATCAGTGATAATGGGCATCCTTGTCTTATTCCCCTTTGTATTTTTACTTTTTCTTTTGAATTACCGATTTTTATTTCCGCTGATTGCTCTTTATATAACTCCCATATTATTTTTCTATTTTTGTAATCTAATCCTATTTCTTCTAGTTTTGTGAATAATACATCCCACGTTACACAATCAAACACCTTTTCTATATCTACAAATGCTATACATAGCACTTCACCAATTTCTATTTTTTTTTCTCGATGATTAATCTTAATGCCAATATAGCTTCTCTAGTACCTCTTTCTTTTCTAAATCCGAACTGATCATGGCTTAGTTTTTTCTTCTATTCTTCGTTTTATTCTATTCATTACAATTTTTATAATTATTTTTGATACATGTGGTATCAAACTTATTGTCCTATAATTGGAGCATATCTTTGTGTTCATTTTTTTGGTATTGCTACTATTGCCGTGTTTTTAGAATCTGTATGCAATTTACCCTGTTTATAGCAACTTTTCATTAATTTAAACAGCTCCCTTATGATTTCTTCATCCTCAGTCTGTAATAGTTCAGCTGGTATGGTGTCCAAACCGGGTGCTTTTTTCTTTGATAGTTGTTTCAGTGCCAATTCAAATTCTTCCTTCATTATTTGGGGACCTTTGCCATCATCTTCTTTATTTTCATTTATAGTTATTTCTTCTATGTTCCCACTGTCTTATATAGCGTTTCCAGATTCCTTCCATCTTCTGCATATTGCTCTCTCTTCTATTATCATTTTGCCTTGTTTATCATTTATGATGTTACCAGTTATTATTTTACGTTTTGGATTCAACTTATTTATTTCTATATATGCTTCATCAAGTTTATTTTCTTCCATTTTATTTTCTATACTTTTACATTGTTCATCTATCCATTTTTGTTTTTCTTCCTGACATTTCCTGGTGATTCTATTCCGCAGTTTTTTATATTTCTTTCATGCTTCTTCTGTCTTTAATGCTTTCAATTTCCTTCTTTCGTCCATGTCTTGTATTATATCTGTTGTTATCCAGGGCTTCCTTATTTTTCTTTTGTTTTTACCTTTTTTTTTCTGCCGCTGTTACGATTGCATCTTTCATCTGTTTCCATTTCTCCTCAATGTTATTTATTTGTTTAATTTTTTTATTTCATAATAATTCTTTTAATTCAAGATTGTATTTGTTCTCTTTTCGTTTTAGTTCATCCAAGTTCCATTTTCCCGCACTTCCAATGGTTCTTTTTTTCCTTAGTGTCAATCTGCAGTTTGCAATGACTGGTATGTGGTCATTATCTATATCTGCTCCCGGGTAACTTTTACACATTTTAACTTGATTCCTATATCTTGTTTAATTAATATGTAGTCAATTTGATATCTACTCGTATCTTCAGGTGCTATCCATGTATACCTTCTCCTTTTGTGATTTTTGAATATTGTATTACTTACTATTAAGCTGTGTTGTTGACAGAATTCGATTAATCGTTCCCCTCTTTCATTTGTGTGACCTAATCCATATTTTCCTACTATTTTCCCATACTGTGCTTGCTTCTCCTACCACTGCGTTGAAGTCCCCCATAATTATTACATTTTCTTTATTATTGACCATTTGTAATATGCTGTCTAATATATCATAGATTTCGTTTATTTCTTTGTCCTTTGCACTGCCCATTGGCATATATACTTGAATCAGAGTTGTTGGAACCGGTTCTGTTTGTAACATTATCATCATTATCCTATTGCTTATGGCTGCTATTGTTTTAACACTTTGCCCCCATTGTTTGTCTAATATGAAGCCTACTCCTCTGCTTCCTTTTTTTCATTCCACTGAATATTATTCTGTAGTCATTGCTCCAAAAGTCTCCATTTCCTTCCCATCTCAACTCGCATAATCCCATCATGTTCAGTTTTAGCATTGTCATTTCTATCTTTAATTCCTCCAACTTTCCTGTTTTTAAAAGCATTCTCATATTCCACATTCCTAGTCTAATTTGTTTCTTTGACCTTTCCTTTGTCAACTTTCCGCTACTTTTCCTGGGAGATCTTCTTTTTGATCAACCTCAAAAAGTATACCACTCCTGTAAGGGAATGGAAGAGCTCGAGTCAATTAATGTTGCCATCACTGACCATCCAATGCCTGATATACCGTTTCTGGTACACCCCTTGGATGTAGCAGTTATGTTTTTTCTTGTACTTGTCATATTGATAAAAGGAAGATATAGTATGATGGTGGTTTTCCATTGCCTTCCAGCAGATTTTCTGTTAGAGTTTACTCTCTTAGCCTTTGGGTAAAAACCCTAACCGCAAGGCAGTGGCTTTGTTTTCTGTTAGGGTTGTCTCCCTTAGCCTTTGGATCAATATCCTAACCCCAAGGCAGCTGGTTGTTACTGAGGTGGTAACAATTTTTTTAGGTTTTTATGGCAACCTAAACCCGCCGAGGGAGGACAGTCATAGGATTCTTGCAGACTTTTAGTAGACAGGTCCTCAAGCTGTCCATCTGCATCCTCATGTCTCCTTGCCCTGTCACTCATCCACGATGGTCAAATAAAAGTACTGACTGGGAAAGATTTCGAGAACTAATTTATCTCCATATTAACCTCAACATACAATATCATCTACCATCAGATATCAATGCAGCAGCTGAAAATTTCTCATCTCTACTATCACACTGTGTGCAGTCTAGTACTCAGTATTTTGAACAACCCCCCAGCTGAAGTCAGATATCCTAACTTTATTTGTCACTTGGTCCATCGAAGATGCCAAGCAAGAAAAGCCTGGCAAAGACATCATACCATTAAAAATAAATCTGTTTTCAATAAATTGTCTAAAGATACTACACATACCATTCGTCAGTGGAGGAACAATTCATTTTGTCCCTTGGCTCCACTAAAGAAGCTAACTACTCATTATGAACTGCCCCTAGGAGAATTCGCTCTCCTACTCGGCTTTGTTTTCCTTTGAGGAAGGAAAATAACTTGGGCTCGAAGAGATTCTGAAAAAGCACATGTTTTTGCCAAACATTTTGAGCATGTTTTTGAGGATAATAGTATTCAATCCTCAATAGCTCCTTCCTGTTCTAGTACATCAAATAGCAAAATTAAACCAACTTCTCCCCTCAAAGTAGCCAAGGTTATTGATAGTCTAAAGTCTAACAAATCACCAGGTCATGATAGGCTTTATCATGTTGTGTTCAAAGAACTGTCAAAGAAAATTGTCTATCTGTTAATGATGATAAATGCTTATATTCATCTACAGTATGTACCCTGCACTTGGAAGATTGCGAAAATGATCATGATTCACAAACTAGGGAAACCAGCCGAGGATCCTGGATTTTACTGGCCCATTTCCCTACTACCTATCATTGCAAAAATCTTTGAAAACATTATTTCATAGTGACTTCGGACAGTTTTGTAAACAAACATTTGATACCAGATGTTCAGTTTGGATTTCGTGAAAAGCATGCAACCATTGAGCAAATTCACCGTGTTTTACATACTGCAACTCAAGCACTTAAGAACAAAGAATTTGCTACAGCAGTTTTTCTAGATGTCACTGCTGCTTTTGATAAAGTTTGGTACTTAGGCTTAATTCACAAAATTAAAAGCTATTTTTCACTGGGCTTTTGCAGACTATGCATGTCACACTTAACTGATCGACAGTTCTATATACATTTTGGATCAGCTACTACACACTACATTAGCATTTGTGCTGGTGTTCCACAAGGCTCTGTACTTGGTCCTATCCTCTTCCTACTTTATACTATGGATATTCGTCAAACTCCTGAGACAACAACAAGTCTTTTTGCCGACAACACTGCAATAATTTTACATAGTCGCAGTCATAATACAGCTGCATGTATTCTTCAAACAGCTGTAGGCAATATTTCAACTTGGGCCCATACCTGGAAAATTAAACTAAATGACAGCAAGTCAGTATGAGTAGACTTTTCTCTCCAACACCATGGTTTTTTTGAGAGCAGCACATGCACTCAGCAAGTGCTGCTGGATTCCAAAGAAATCAGCGTGTGGGATTTTTACCCACTAAAAAACCCCCTCCCACTGTTGAAAAAAAGAGAAAAATATACATGTAAATATAGAGGTCCATGAACAAATGCAAAGACCTCCACATTATAATAACATAATATGTGATGGAAAAGGGATGAAAATACATAGTCCCTTATTCCACCAAGAAAGCATATAACGAGTTTGTGATTTATTAAATATTGAATTAAATTATAATAAATCTTGATATAAACTTATATCATAGTATAAATAATAAATTACTGTATACGCTTGTGACTTACAAGCTTACATAGAGGAATAACTGTTATTAAAAGAAAATAATATAAGATAACATAAAAAGAAAAAAGAAAAACAACTTGTTAACAATGACTTACACAACATAACTATATAAATACAGTTTTTATAAAACAGAGTATCATCATAATAAATGAATATGCATGTAATCATTAACCAGTAAGAGTTATCCATTATCTACAAAAACAATACTTAGTAAAAGACTTAAGAAATAATAAGTAAAGCAGCTGACCATGCTAGACTCAATATTATTGATATTGGGATAACGTTTGAATTAAGTTGAAATGAAAACAATGAACAAGATATTTCTTAAACTTGACATAATTTAAATTTTAATCGCATAATTTCTTCTGAATACTCTAAAAAAGTTTTATGAAACTTATAAAGTGGAAAGCATTTTGATTCCTGGATCCCAAACTTAGCACGAATAGCAGCAAAGGCAGGACACTGAAACAATGTATGTCTAATATCATCATCAACTGATGAACATAGAGAACATGATGGAACGTTGGCAAGCTTAAACCTATATAAGTATGATCCAAGCTTACCGTGCCCAGTTAATAATTGCACATTATAAAAATTGATATTAAAATTTTTTATTTTCAGTCTCAATGAGACATCTGGCAGGAACTCATAAGTTTTCTTGCCGGTAAGTTCAGCGTCCCACCTTTGCTGCCATTCCTTAACAAGCATCATATAGATATGTCTTTTATATTGCTTATAAAGCAGCTGCTGAGGGCACAGTAGAGAATCCAGGAACAGGAATTGTTGAATGTGAGGATTATTACCCTTGAGAAGCCTAAAGGCCCCAGCAGCGGCCCTCCCCATAAGATAAAGATCCAGGGGAAAGACACCACAGATGACACAGGCAGCTGAAGTTGGTGTTGTACAATACAAAGAAGAGATGCGGAGCAGGAATTTACGCTGATGTTTATTAACACAATTCAACACCTTCCTATTAACATAAATTGCAGCCCCATAACCATAGATGGACTGCACAATGCCTTTATATAGGATTAACCTTTCCTTAAAAGCAAATCCCCAACAGTTATTTTGAATCCGAAGTAGTTTATTGTAAATAATAGTACATTTAGCTGAAATATCTTTAACATGCAGCAGGAAGGTTAATTTTTCGTCAATAACAATACCCAGATATTTTAATTCCTTAGTATGCTCAATTGTGGAAGAAGATAATAATTCTAGAGTTTTCACCTGTACAACCAAAGAAGGATTACCAAAGACAGAGAATTTACACTTTGTTGGAGAGAAAGTTAAACCTAGATCTGATAAAAATAAGACAAAGATCATCCGCATAAGAAATAAGATGACAATCCATACTGCAAGCGGCAGAAAAAGCATCAATTTTATGATGAACTACAGAGTACAATACGTTCCAAAGAGTGGGACCCAACACAGAGCCCTGGGGAACACCACATAGGATTTTTGTGGACTGTAGAAGCTCCAATGGTAAGAGAAGCAGTCTTCTGATAGAAATAATCAATAACTGTATTGAGAATGTATGGATTAATTTTACTACTTTTTAATACTTCTATAATGGCAGACCACCTACAATTATCAAAAGCACCCTTGATATCATAGGAGACAACTACCACAGGATAATTATCTTTAAGTCCATCTTTAATCAAAGTAACCAAATGGAAAACTGCATGCTCAGAAGAGCAACCAGATCTAAAACCATATTGATTACTATGCAAGATATTTTTTTTTTCAATTTCCTCAATCAAAAGTATATTAACAACTTTTTCAAATACCTTCCCAATGCCATTTAGTAGGGAGATAGGACGATAAGCTGATAGTTCAGACAAATCTTTATTAGGTTTTTGTAGTAGTTTTATGGTAGCTGATTTCCAGCATTTTGGAAACACATTCAACAATAAGCACTTATTGAACATAGTGATCAGTAGATTTGGAAAAAGTAAATTAAGACGCTTAATTACCTTATTAGTAATTCTATCTTCCCCAGGTGATTTCCTATTAGTCAAATTCTTAACTAATTTAACAATAAGCAAATTATCAATAACAGGAGCTGAAGCACCCTTAGTAGATACTGGTGTAAGGGGAAGATCAGCTTTCCGCGGGAAGAAATAATCTAATAGAGCATAAACCTTATCCTGATTAGTTTTTAAATATGAATGAGATACCAAAAGATCGGGCATTGGTAAACTAACCGGATTCTTAAAAACCATCTTGTATGGTCTACGCCATGCTGAGCTTTGAGATACAAGATCTTTCCACTGTTGTAACCTAGCTCTAGCAACTTCAAGTTTATAAAGCCTATTAAGTTCTTTTAATGTATTTTGCAAAATAAATAAACGGAAAGGGTCTTTACACCTCCATTTCTTTTTATGAACAATATTAATTTTATTATGCAGAAATTCTAATTCCCTATTCCACCAGTCCACTTGAGGAATTAATATAGGAAATTGACTTTGTTTAATTAGATCTGAAAGATATCTGTTAAATTTATTGATCAACTTATCTAATTCTACACCATAACTACACTGTAGTACATTATTAATGAATATATCTACCAAATTATAATTAATTTTAGAAACAAATATCTCTGTATCTATCCTCAGGCACTGCTTAGGGGAGTAATGAGCTACATTAGTAGCAATAGAAAAATAAAAAGTTTTGTGAAATGCAAGAGCAAAAGGTTTCATCACCAATAATACTTCACTAGCAATACCTGAAGATATTAGTAAGTAGTTGATTATACTACCAGCATTATAATTAATAAAAGTGGGTAATCTATTATTTGCAATGATAAGATCATTACTACCAACGATATCAAGTAACTGGAAGGAGTCCCTTGAATCTCTCACAGAAGGTTCCATAGAAGATAACCTAATATTAAAATCACCCACAATTACAATACTGAAATTAGGAAAACTCTTTAATGCAGAATCGATTGCACTCAATGCTCTACACTTATCCTTATTAGGGAAAATGTAAGTAGCTAAAATAATAATTTTACCAATCTCAATAGCAATCAAATTGAATTTGGAAAATACTAATCTATGAGCAATAGTCTTATTGATAATAACAGCAATACGATTATTAATATAAACATAAAAATTACTATGAACAGATAGAATCCCACCTCAAAGGTAGGGCTCAGCTATAATATACAAATCGTAATTAGAGTGTAAAAATCTCTCAAGAATAGGGATTGGCATGAGTATGAATTATCAACATTTAAATACTTACACCTAAGGGTCCCCATAGTCTATGCGGGCCCTGAGATCCTCCCGTGCCCTCAGCAGACTCAGACATTCTTTAGAAGGAGCAGCATGGTCAACTGCAGCAAATGCTGAAGCAAGTGCTTCCTTATCAGATATTTTATGAGTAACTTCATGCCATGGGCATGAGCTTTTGATTTTATCAAAAACACAAGCTGAACAAATATGGTTATCTGTACAGGACTTGTGGAATACTATATAATCTTCGGTTGCATGACAAAACTTCTCAGGGTGGCCATATTTGCCACACCTCTTACATAGCCAAGGGTTAATCGCCTCAATAAACGGTAATGATTCCCACAGAATCCTAATCCTACCATTAGATGAGAGAAGTTTAAACTGCTGTGGCAAAAGTTGAACATATATCCGTGATCCACGAGTATTTGTAATTTTATTGACAGTAATCAGATCAGATCCAGAAAGATCTTTAAAATGCTGCTTTACATCTTCTTCACTAATATTATTGGCTCGGAAGATAAGTATTGTGGGATTAATGCGCCTTTCTTCATGGACAGTGCAATCCTGAATCCTTTCTTTAATTAAATTACTCAGTTTAGTAGAGTCTGCTTTAGATGAAGTATTAATAATAGCAGTTTTGCTATTTATCTTTTTATAAAAAAAACACTCACCTTTTCCTTAGGAAGTGATATGCTTTGTTTTAGTTGGCTGAAAACATGATTATATTCCAACTTATCTAGATGGTAAACTGGTTCCAGTTTCTAACTCTGCTCGCTACTTTTTTTTTCAAGTGAAATATATATGTATTAAATAAAATGTGGCTATAAAGGTGCAGGGAACTAGTGCTCTTGATAGATAAGTGTGTGTAAGTGTTGAAACAAAAGAAAACATCCAATATAGTACAAAATATAAAAAGGTGTGTGATAGTTCCCGGCAATGTAACTTAAAAATGGGATGGAATAAGGGATGAGAAACATAGTCCCCTAAACCATCAAGAATGTGTATAAAATGAGTTTGTGTAAATATAGATATAAATATAAAAATTAATGTTAAACAAACAAAATAGTATATATATACACATGTACAATTTCAATCAAAAAAGAAAAATAAATAAAAAGTTTATGTATACACATCAAAGATACTCCTAAAAATACTAATAGAAAAATCAACTAAGAATACATTAAATATTCAATTAGGAAAGTGTATTTATATATAAAAAATACATAAAATAAATATATGTACACATATATACATATATTAAAATAACAATTTTAGACAATATTATAAAAGTAGCAACATTAGTAATGCAGTGGATGGAGGCAATGACCATGAACAAAAGATGCGGATTCACGGTTGAATTAATATCATAAAATATAAAACAAAGGTCAAAAATTATTAAAAATTTACCCACCACTTTTAAACTTTCTTAGCATTGACAACTCCATGTATTACAGGAGACTGGGATGATTCTGTTTAGAAAATACAAGAGGCTGTCCTCTATGTATTTTAAATTTAATTCTAAGATCATCAAACAAAGGACAATCAAGCATTAAATGTTCAATATCATCTACAGTACCAAATAAGCCCTCGCTGGAACTGCAAAAGGTACAGCCTGAACTAGAAGCAAGATGGAACCTATGAAGATATGAACCAAACTTACCATGGCCAGAGAGCACATGAGCATTATAAAAATTAATATGAATATTATTAAGTTTACAACACTCAAAACATTTGGGAAAAACACAAAGGTTTTCCTTCCAGTCAGACAACTGTCCCACCTAGCTTGCCAAATATCTATAAGTGAGGATTGAATATATTTTTTAGGATAGGAACACTAGGAAACGATTCCAAAGTAAGCGGATCAATATTAAGGAACTAGAAATTCTTGTTAGGTCTGCAACTTGATTGTAAGCTCAATTAGCATGAGCATATTAGAAGATAATGCAAAATGTTGGGCCTTCTGCTCTCCAACTTTCGATGGCTCCTTCTTAGTATATCTAATACTTAGTTCCCTGGAATCGTAATTTCCTATTGCTGGAAGTAAATTATTATGGTGCACACTACAACTGAGAAAAAAATTTTGGGATAGTTTGAGGATATAGTCTTTTACATATGGTATCTGCAGAGCACTATGCATATATGAAATTTTAGTGTATATGGAGACATTGAGGATACATCTAAGACATGGATTTTGGACTAATTGCAGTCTATTAAAACTAGCATTTGAGACTGAAGACCAAACTGGACAAGAATATGTTAAAATAGGCCTAATGATTGACTTGTAGATTATTAATTTATTATTAATATTTAAGTGAAATTTACGTTTGAAAATGGGATAAATTGAACAGATTGCTCTGTTTGTCTTTAATGATGCATGGTCAATATGCTTAGAAAACGTTAGTCTCTTGTCTAAAATGACACCAAGATAGCGTATCTGGTCAGACCATTCTATATGAACGCCACTGACATGAAGTCTGGTCAGTAAAAACGGTCTTCGACGAGTGAAGAAAATTGCTTTCGTTTTGGAAGGATTAAGAGCAATTTGCCATTTAGAAAAATACTTAATTACACGATCAACACCAGATTGTAACCTATTAATTGATACAGGAGTATATGTCCCGGAAGAACTATATACCATGCTGGACTGAAAGAATGCTCAAAACTTTATAATGAATTTAAATCTTCAGGTAATCAAATTATAGCAGCTGAGTTATTAACAAAACTCAATGAGGAGAAAAAAATATATGGCTCAAGACAGTCGAAAATATTAATTTCATGCATAATAGTAAAAAAGCATGGACTTTGCTTAGAAAACTCGGAACTGATCGTCAACAAAATAAGCAAGCCCAGCATGTAATTAAACCAGATGCGATTGCATCGAGGTTCCTTAATATGACTAAGTTTTCATTAGAAAAACAAGAAAATAGAATAGTTAAAGCTGAACTAAATTAAATAAAATGTAACCTTAAACCCAGTGACAAATTTTCGGGCCCAGTTACTATAAATGAACTCAACATTGAATGACCCAAACGAAAAACAATAAAGCAGCTGGATTTGATCGTCTCTATCCGGAGTTTTTAAAAAAAACTGGGACAAAAAGCAAAAACCTTTCTCTATGGGATGTTTAATGAAATAATTGCAACAGCCAGATTACCAAAAGAGTTTAAAAAATCCGAAATAATTGCGATTAAAAAACCAAGAAAGAAAGGAAAGGAAATAGCAGACTATCGACCGATATCTCTTCTTAGTGTAGGTTATAAAGTATTGGAACGAATTATTTATAATAGAATTGCAGCTGAAGTAGACAGTCATTTACCAATATCCCAGGCTGGTTTTCGAGCAGGAAGATCCTGTGTAGATCAAGTTGCTGCCATTACACAGCAAATAGAAAATGGATTCCAAAAGAATGAAAACATATTGGCTGTTTTTTAGACTTCTGCCTACGATACTGTTTGGAGAGAGTGATTATTATAAAGCTGGTTTCTATTATACCATGCTCTCGAATATTGCAACTAGTAAATAGCATGCTGCCAGATGGGTATTTCCGTGTCTTCTTAGGAGAAAATAATAGCAGATGGCTACAAGTCAATCATGGTCTTCCACAAGGAACAATATTAGCCCACTTACTTTTTAATATATATGTCAATGATATGCCTGACACATCTTGCAAAAAGTTCCAGTATGCAGACGATATGGCGATGACAGTGCAAGGAACAGACTTGAAGAATTGTATATCAACTATGGAAAGTGGCTTATCACAAATTAGTAAGTACTTGCACAAATGGAAATTACAACTGAATCCCTACAACACAAAGACAGCGCTTTTTTTTTTCACCTCAACAACCAAATGTCAAAAATCGGACCTATAGTGAAATTTGAAGGTGTAGAACTAGCAAATACAAAATATCCAAATACTTAGGCGTGACATTAGACCTCACCTTATCATATAATAAGCATCTAACAGTATTATCCAAAAAGTTAAAAACATATCAATCTCATTGGAAGACTCGCAGGTTCGACTTGGGTTGCTGATGCCAGAACACTCAGAATCCCTTCCTTGGCACTTGTATACTCATTCATCAGTTTGATGTAATAGCTGCCATGTTAAAAAAGTAAATGTAATATTAAATGAAACACTCCAAACCATATCAGGAATGCTGAAATCTACACCACTTATGTGGCTTCCAGTTTTAGCTAATATAGCTTGAGCTGCAAATTAAACAGGAGACAGCATTATTCAGAGATACAGATGTACCTGAAACTGCCAATATCTGAAGAGATGAGGTCCGTACCAGTATCAAGACTCAAATCCAGAAAATCACCTTTGACAATGGATGAATTATATGAAAGAGTTTAATAAATGGAAAATAACATGGGAAATGAATTTAGAATATACAACAAATTCCAATTTAGTTGTCGACCAGAGGAATGAAATTAAAGGAATAGATTTATCAAGGAAACTATAGATGACACTCAATAGAATTAGAACCAGACAGGGAAGATGCGGATATCTAATGCAGAAATGGGATATAATGACAACTGCTATTAGAAGACAGCAGTGAATTTGCACCTTTAGGTTTAACATTAGACGATGTTAACAATATTAATGATGGAACCATAGACTGGCTAACAAATTTAAAGTTAGACTTATGATGGGAATTTTGTGTAATTATATATAACTGATGATTATATGATAAGATATATAGATTATATAATACCAAACAGAACACAGAATGTATAAATATACAACATGATAACAGCAATGAGCCTGAGATCCTTTATTAAAAATAAATATATGTCATATTATAAGTTATTAATTTTCCAGATTAGAATGTATTTCATTTATAACTCCCAAAACAAAAAAAAATATTTTTTATATAAAAGGAGCTTTTGACAATTGTAGATGGTCTGTGATTGTTGATGTTCTGAGAGGCTATGGTATTAATCCATATATTGTAAATTTAATAGTTATTTCTCCTTTTGTGCTGCAAATCTTGAAAGTTTGTTTTCACACATTTTTGAAATTGTATCTTGTCTCAGGGTTCTGTACTAGTCTAAACATTGTGGAACGTTCTCTACTCTATGGTAGGTTGGAGAATATCTGCAGTGATGGTCATGTATCGCATTCTCGTCGTGCATCTGGTAACATTTTCAAGCAGCTAGGAATATGGGAACCTGTCAACAAACTTGTTAATGAACCTCTCGCTATATTGGGTACAATGAAGCAATTTAGACAACCAAAACAGCCCTTCTCAGGGCTTCTTGATGGACAACAACCTCATAATACAAATCATTGTAGAAGGCATAACTCAGGCAAAGAAGGAAATATTAGAAAAGCTCGCCAAAGATGAGAATGCACAGGTACTATTACTGCAAGAAACTCATGCTGTAGATGACCAGTGGAAACTGAAAATAAATAGTTTCGAACTGGCAGTGGCAGTGTGTAATAAACAATATGGCATAGCCACATATGTTAAACAGGACATCCAATGGGAATTTATCAGTGCAAAAGGCCTCGCTAATGGTATATAAACAGCAGAAATAAAAATCTAGGATCTATCCATTACAAATGTTTATAAACCTCCAAATGTAAGATTGAGTCAATCAGTAACCAAAACTACAAAGATACCGAGCATAGTAGCTGGAGATATTAACAGCCACCACACGAAATGGGGATATATATCAATTAATGAAGATGATGACAATGTGTTAGAACAGTCAGAGATGGAAAACTTATTTTTGGTTCACGATTCCAAACAATGCGGGTCATTTCACTCTGCGCACTGGAACCAGGACACCAATCTGGATTTGTGCTTTATTATGTCCGACCAAAGGGGCAGACCAGCGCTACAAATTTCGTGTAAAATCCTGATGAAGTTTCCAAGAAGCTAACATAGACCGGCTATGATTGAAGTAGGTTTCAAACTGTCACTAGTTGACACAATACAAAAACCGCGTTGGAATTTTAAAAAAGTAGATTGGGTAGGCTTTACAAAAACTCTGGACGATAGCGTTAGATAGATTCCTCGTACAGTAAACAACCACAACCGTTTCACAAAATTGATCATAAGCATCGCCAGAAAACACATTCCAAGAGGATTTTAGATAGTATACATCCCAGGGTGCAATAACACCTGCGAAAACCTATACAGAGAATACAAAAAACAGAAGATATCAAATGAGAGTAGAAGAGTCTGATGGATAAGTCTTATGGAAAAACTCGACTTCCAGAAATCAAGCATGGAAGCTTGGAGCTTTCTACATAGACTTTCTGGAGAAAACCTTTACTTAAACCAAAAGTACAAGTAATCCTAAACGAAATTACCAAAAAAATTATAAAGACATCAAACACCCTTAATGCAGACAAAATTCAGTAAAGAAATAAAAAGTAAGAAAATTCCACTCCTAAAGACAGCTGAATAGAGTTCTGAATTCATAGCTCCGATAAACAAAGAAGAACTTGAAGCAGCAATTAAAAACCTTAAATTAGGGAAAGCTGCAGGGAAGGACGAAATATATGCAGAATTTGTAAAAAAAACTTTCATAAGAATACATTGGATACTAAAGCTCTCAAATAATATTCTGGATACGACAAAACTCCCTCAAGTATTCAAGGAGTCCAAAATACTGTCTATATTAAAGCTGGGAAAGGTTCATTTGAAGGCACAAAATTATCGAACAATCTCACCTTTAAGAGTCCTTTTCAAAACGTTCGAAAAAATAATATATAACCGAATAAAATATCTTATCGATGATGTGATACCAATTGAACAAGCTGGATTTCGAAATTCAAGAAGCTGTGTGGACCAGATAAACCGCCCTAATAACATTCATTGCACATGGATACCAACTCAACAAGAAAACATCTGTTGTATTTGTAGATCTTTCATCAGCCTGTGACACTGTTTGGCGAGCAGGACTGCTGACAAAGCTACTTGAGATAATTCCTTGCTAAACAACAAATTCATTATTCAGTGAGATGCTAAGCAATAGGAAAATAACAGTTAGCATAGATGGGAAGATCAGTTGATCAAGAATACTTAGTAACGGCCTTCCTCAGGGCTCTGTGTTTTCTCTGATACTATATAATCTATACATCATGGACCTTCCACTAACAACATCCAGAAAGTTTTTATATGCAGATGATTTGGCGCCAGCTAATCAAAATAATAAAATGGAAATAACAGAAAAGGTCCTTGAAGAAGATATAAAAGTCCTGTCACAATATTTCAAGAAATGGACACTAAAATTAAATAAGTCAAATACTGTGGTGTTGTGCTTCCATTTTGCCACCAATCTCTCAAAAAAAGAAAATTAATGTAACAGCTGATGGCTATAAACTGCGCTATGAAGTAACTCCAAAATACCTGGGTATTAAGTTGGACAGACAACTCACCTATCGAAAACATATTGAAAATGCGGTCTGAAAAATACAAACAAGTGCAAATATCATACATAAACTCGCTGGAACATCATGGGGAGCCTCCACACCAACTCTATGGACATCAGCTTTATACTTAGTATACTCAGTCGCAGAGTACACAGTTCCAGCATGGCTCAACAGCGCCCACATTAAGAAAATTGATGTCGAGCTCAACTCAGTGATGAGAATTATAACTGGTGCTGTAAAGTCAACTTCCCATTGCCATGCTACCAGTTCTGAGTAATATATTGCCGTCAGATATCCGAATAAAGAAGGCTACAGTAAAAGAATGGATGAAATATAATAACAATGAAGCTCTTACGATACATCTAGACACAAACATAGCAGAGCAACTCAAATCAAGGAAACTGGCACATAAATTCTCAGCTCAACTAATTTCCAAAAAATTTGATGAAATTCAGGCTTCGACACACAGCTGGTCTGATGGCAATCCAGACAAATTTAAACTCATCAAAAACCCAAGCATCGAACCATCAGGATTTGATCTACCAAGAAATTTATTATGATGGAACATGGAAGATGTGAAAAAATGTTGCACAGATAGAGGATGAAGAACAATGGAACATGCAACTGCAGGCATAAAGAGCAGTCAATCATATACTAATGTAATATCAAATGTGGGCATTAAATAATGATTGGGGAGATATCGCGGAGCTAACTGATCAAGCAAAAGAATATAAATCGAGAAAGTAAATATTAATCTGTAGAATTAATTAAAGCAAATGGCTTTTATCTGTACCTGGAAACATAGGAATAAATATAAACTTACGACCTGTGCCTTGTCTTTCCAGTGGATAATTATTATACTATTCCTTCACTTTCAACTATTTGTACATATTTTGAACATATTGTTGCTGACTGCGGCATAACATGCTCAGTCTCCAAGTGTAGATTTTCTCTGTTTGGAGATTTCAAAATCATAGATAAGGTCAAAGACCTCCCACTTATTTCTGAGACAAAATTGAAGACCCTTCTGTTTTGGGGCTTCCAGGAGTAATTATTGATGAAAAACTGACATTTGTACCACATTTTAATTATATTTTAAAGAGATGTTTACTATAAATTAATTGAAATACAAAGAGACACATGGGGCTTAAATTTGGAGTGTGTCATCCTTTACAAAGAGCTAATTCAGTCCTTTTATAAGTATAGTTCTGCTGTCTATGTTAATAAAAAGGTTCTTGCCTTGGCTAATCAGCAACAGAAAAAATTTCTATTAGATAGATAGATAGATATATAAAAGTGTATTTACAAAATAAATATATGTTACAAAAAATAATGAAAATAAAAATATAATGCATTCCGAACACCTAGTTTAAAAAAGTATGCCCAGTTGCTCATTTAACTAAAATAAAAATACAGGAAAAAGCACTAACAAAACCTGCATATTGATAAAATTTCTATTAAGTATTGAGTCCTTTTATAGAACTTCTCCTAGTTCCAGAGTTTGGTGCACTGTCTCGATTTATATCTAGTTGGCAGGCCTATCATGGGTGATACAGATTGCTTGCAGACTATTCTTTACTAAAGAGTCAAAATTTATTATTTATATCTTTTGAATTTCCTTCTATTTCTGTAACTCCGTTCCAATTCAAAAAGAAATATATAATACATATTAATGGGAATGCCTTTACAACTTACCCAACACGATACTGTATATATGACCTAACTCATATTTTTATAAGCATGGAAAACTTCTCTAGAAATATCGCTATGTCTGGCATGTAAATTATTAAGATGAAATACATTGTATGGAGAACCATTACATATGCAGTAATTTAAATTACAGTTCAGAACAATGTTATTAAAGGAAATTCAAAGAATACATGATCAGGATTCAAATTGCACGTCCAGCATGGAGTGGACAGTGAGGAGTTTCTCTAACTGTATACATTTGTTAATCTAATTAAAAATATATCGAGAAAACATATTCCTAGAGATTGTAGAACAAATTACATCTGAGATCGATGATGCAGACAATCCTATTATATAAACGTGATGAAGAAATATTTAATACTGATCCTTTTGAAAACAAACCATAGCGCCAGGTGAGGAAATTGTGTTATGTAATACAGAATGTCTTAAGAAATTGAATTTACACAATCGAATCTGTTGATATGAAGAATAATAGTAAAAAGGCATGGATGCTAATGAGAAAACTAAACGGCGTCCTAACTGAAAGTAAAATCCTAGCCAAAGTTACAGCAAAATAAATTACTTATCAACTGATAGCTAATGGTAAAACCAGGAGTAAGAAATAAGCTTCATAAACTTAAATTAAAATGGAACATTCATGATGAACCAAGCTGTATCAATCAGCTATTCACAGGAAAGGAACTCAGTGATAATATTAACCAAATGAGGCATTGAGATTTGATGACTTTACAGTAGAACAGATTAAACATTTTTGCTCCATGACTTGGAGTTGGTTATTGAAGTTATTTAATATAATATTATCACAGAAACTTTTTATTATCATTTTGATTTCATTTATGAAGCTAATTCAATTTGTTTTTTGAAATTTTATATCAGTCTGGATTTATTATCAGTGAGATCGGTTTAATAGCGATATCAATTTTACATATTTTTAATTGGGACTAAGTACATTGGATTATGTAACTTTTTTTGTACATAAATAGTCAATATTTTTATTTAAAAATATGTTGTCCAGATGATAATTATGTTTACTAATAATACTAGTAGTTTTCAGTCATATATCCGATTGAGTTTTAAATTCTTTCTACAGAGTCTTCAACTTCAACAAGTTTGAATAATTTACGAAATATGTTCAGTTTAAATTTTTAATCCATTTACATGAGCCCATTCCTTTATTTCCGTTCGTTATTAATAGCGATATTACATATAGTAATAATAATAATACTAACAATACAAATAATAACGTAACCGCAAACACAACTAATAATTTTTCATTAAATAAACTGGTGTATGCCCTGTTATTATCACCTACAAATATTTCTAATATAAATGTTGTAAATTAAAAAAATAATCCGCTCGAAAGCATCCCGGTTTCTACAGATAATGACTTGAAGCATGGATGGCAAGAAGCTATGAGGGGTACAAATAAAAAGAGACACAAACAGGGTAGTTCATTTACAAATAGCCCTACAGCTACTAGGACAAAAAAGGTCTTCATCCAGACCAGAAATCATTACTCTCAGCTTGTGGCCGATGATGGTGTAAGTCAAGAAGAGAATTTAAGCAGTAACAGAGCTGTCAATAACGAAAATCCCCCACCAGTCATGATGTATGGGGTAACTAATTACAAAAGTATGTTAGCGGACTTCACTAACATCCTTTCAGTAGACAAAATACGACGTAGGTCCTTAAGCGACAAACGGGTTGAAATAAAAACGAAAAAAATCGCGGACTATCGAAAGTTAATAACTTATTTAAGAACTAGTAACTTAGAATTTCATACTTATCAAATTAAAAGTGAAAGACCTTTCCGTATTGTCATAAGAAATTTACATTATAGTCTAGAATTAAATGACATAGCTATGGCTTTAGACGAAAAAGGACATATGGTTAGAAATATTATTAACATAAAGCATCGATTAACAAAACTGTCACTACCTCTCTTTTTTGTCGATCTTGAACCAAGAGAAAATAACAAAGAAATTTACAAGATACAATATCTGTTAAATATGAAAGTAAACGTTGAGGCGCCGCATGTTAAAAACAAGATCGTACAATGCGCTCGCTGTCAGCAATATGACAATACCAAGAAATACTGTAATTGTAGAGCCATTTGTGTTAAATGTGCTGGTACCCACTTCACACATGAATGTACTAAAGATAAAAAGTCACCTGCTATGTGTGCAAATTGTGGGCTTAACCATCCGGCAAACTACAAAGGTTGCGATTTATATAAAAAATTGCAAAAATTATGAAGCCAGGATAAAAACGACGCATTACAATCCCTAAGTAGACAACCTATAAAACAGAATTTGGTACAAACTCACAACAGTCGGAAACAGCAATTCAGTTGCAAGCTGTAACACCAGAGAAAGAACAAACGAGAAATATAACATCTCTTTCATATGCTCAGGCAGTGTCCGCAAACCAACAAAATTCCCCAAATGTTGTAGCACCCACAAATATTGAACAAACCTTAAGTGCGTTTCTGGTTGAAATAAAATCTTTATTCAAGGAATTGCTCCAACAGCAGACAGAAATGATAAATAATATAATCAGCACCATCATGACTGCTCTTATAAACAGGAGATGATGGATAGCAAGATCAATAAAAATCAGTCATGTTACAAAATTTCGCTCTGGAATGCAAATGGATTACTACAGCATCGATTAGAACTCGAACTTTACCTAAAATCGAATGACATCAATATAATGTTAATCTCTGAAGCTCGCTTCACAGAAAAAAGTTACATTAGTATACCAAATTATAAAGCCTAGGACCTTGCATCCAGATAAGAAAGCACTGCAGGAACTGCAGTCAAAGATAGCATTTTTCACAATACTATGGAAAACTATCAAAAAGACTACATTCAGGCCACTCGCATTACCATAAAACAGGGTACTAAGGGATAAATTTGGCAGCAAATACTGCCCTCCCAAGTATAAAATAAGTCATCAAAAACTTGCTAAATTTATAAAAACAATGGGAAAACGATTTATTATAGGAGGAGACTATAATTCGAAACATAACCATTGAGCTTCTCGTTTGATAACTACTCGAGGCAGAAATTTGAAGATGGCTATTGACACGGAAAAATGTGATACAGTCTCAGGAGGCTTACCCACCTACTGGCCATCTGATCAAAACAAAACACCGGACCTGTTAGACTTTTATATTATAAAAGGTATAGCAAAAAATTATATCAAAGTTACCAATGACATAACGTCCCTGTCTTCTGATCACTCAATCGTTACATTATCAATAAATGAGCAGGTAGGGCTGAAGGAGCATAAAACAGCACTAAGCATCAGAAACACGAAATGGGACACATTCAGAAATTTGCTAGAAGAAAATATAAATCTATCAGTCAGATTGAAAACAGAGACAGAACTGGACGATAGTGTTAACCTATTCTCTACTCAAGTGGTACAAGCAGTCTGCAGAAGTACTCCATCACCAACTCAAAAACCACTACAAACCCAGGTCTTTCCTGATTATATAAAAAAACAAGTAGCAATCAAAAGACGGTTGAGAAAACGCTGGATGCAGTCAAAAAGTCCAGCTGACGACAGTGTTAAACAGACAAACTAGAAAACTCAAAGATCTTCTACAAAAATTTAAGAACACATCCTTCAATGAATTTTTTTTGTTTCTAATTTAACAACATCAAAGGAAAGTAATTATTCATTATGGAAAGCGGTTCGCTACTGTAACAAGCCTGAACCTAGAAATAACCCACTAAAAAGTGAAAATGGAGATTGGGTTACAGATGATGCTACCAAAGCAGAGTTGTTTGAAGTGCATCTGTCAAACACTTTTCAACCAGAAAGAACTAAATCTGCCATTGAGGATGATATCCAAAATTATTTAAAACAGGAACCGAGTAAATCTGATACTAAAATAAAGATGTTTTCACCGAAGGAAATAATGAAGTTAAATAAAAATAAAGCGCCAGGATATGATCTCATAACGGGGCAAATTCTTAAAGAACTTCCACAAAAATCACTAATAAACCTAACTTATATCGTCAATGCAATTATGCGAATACAATACGTTCCGATATTATGGAAGTTTGCAAATGTGATTATGATACAAAAACCAGGAAAGCCCCCTGAAAAACTGTCGTCCTATCGGCCTATCTCACTCTTATCAATTTTGGCTAAACTATTTGAAAAACTCTTAAAGAAAAAAATTCAAAAATTCATTGATGAAAACAAAATAATCTCCAACCACCAATTTGGATTTAGAACTGGCCACTCAACAGTCAAGCAAGTCCACAGGCTCGTTAATCAAATCGAAACAGCTTTTGAGGAGAAGGAGGTCTGCTCAGCAGCCTTCCTAGATATTCAACAAGCGTTTAATAAAGTCAAATTTAAAAGGTTCCTGCCAGTACAATATTATAATATTATAAAATCCTATCTAGATGAAAGATACTTTCGAGTCATAGTAATTAATGAGCAATCTCAAATTCAAAGTACCCCAAGGAAGCATGCTTGGTCCCTTGTTGTACTCGATATTCACTTATGATATACCGGTACCAAGGAATGCGAATGTAGCAACATTTGCTGACGACACTGCAATAATGGCGTCACATAAGCTTCCGCAAATATCAAATTATCAAATAAAATCTTGCAAAGTGCAGTCAATGAAATTGAAAATTGGTCGAGCAAATGGAAATTGACAATAAACGAGTCCAAGAGTACCCACATTATATTTACTAAAAGAAGAATTGTTCACGATAGATATAAAATCTTTATCAAAGGTAGGAAAATTGAACAAAGTCGAACGGTAAAATATCTAGTTCACCTAGACCAAATTTTTAACATGGGCTCAGCATATTAAAGCAAAGAAAACGGAATTAAACATAAAGACTAAACAGCTGTACTGGTTGCTTGGTCCACATTCACAACTTCATACTATAAACAAATTACTACTGTACAATGTAATATTAAAACCTGTATTCTATATGCAGTGGAACTATGGGGCTGTGCGTCTAAAAGCAAAGTTAACAAAATTCAGACATATCAAAACAGGGTATTGTGTGCTATACTGGGAGCACCATGGTACATCTCAAACCGTATGCTACATGAAGATCTGAATATAAAGTACATAGAGGATGTAATTCACGAAGCGATTCAAAAATATATATGGAGACTACAGCACCACACAAACCCACTAACAGATAATTTGTTGAAGAAACCAACAAAGGTCAAAAGATTGAAAAGAAGAACGATGATAGATTGGATATAGCTATTTCAAAACTTAAATTGAGACCTTGCTAATGGACATATTCTCAAGAAATCAAGTGCGTTCTCAAGAGACAACATCCGGTTGATGACATAAATTTGTCCGTACCTGATAAAAAGAGGATAAAAAAAATTACATCATTTTATCTATGTGGTCACCAATTTTCTTCTTACATTGGTGTTGTTATTTTTCTGGAGTTAAAGCAGATTATAAAAATTAGTTTAACCAAATGACATCAAAACTTTTTAGCAAATATATGAAATGCATTGAGTAATATATAAAAAATTAGAATCTTATATGATCATCATGATCTTTGTCGCATTGTTTATTGCTGAACATCATGACTAGCCATTTTACATTACTTTTGCATACAAAATGAACTAGCATTCAAATCATTAATTATATGCATCACTGATGCGTGCACATATGATGTTATATGCTGTGGATGTCACTGCTTCGTGAGAATTAAAAACTTTAACTTTATATCATGAGCTGGGGTCAAACCCTCGGCCATCTAGTTGACAGTCGAACGTTCTAGCAATTATGCTATTGCAACAAGTTTCTGCTCCAAGAGAAAAATTAATTGTGCTAAGCGCCACAATGTAAATATAAACACAAATACAGTTCTTTGACACAAATCATGTTAAGTTCAGTAATTAATCAAACAAGACATAAGACATACATTGAATAAGAAAAATGCATCAATAAGTCGACTGAACTCAAAGAAAAATTTTCTTAAAACAACAAACACTTTGCAACAAACGCCTAAAATTACTAGAATGGAATTATGGAAGGGAAGGCTGTGAAAGAAAATCGACTAAAATTATGGGAACAACCGAACGAACATCTACCTCCCAGTAATAATTTGCCATGGTCGACATGGAAAATCCTAAATAGAATAAGAACCATGACATGTGAATGTGGCATGATACAAGATTCAGAGCACCTACTAACTTGCTCATTGTTGCCAATACAATGCAGGATGGAAGATATTACTAGAATAAATGGAATCTCAGACGAGGCAGTTCAGATTGTGAAATATTGGAGGAAAAGGCATATAACATGACCGATACGATAAAAAGAATTAATCCTATATAAATCTTCAAATTTTCCAGCTTTAAAAAATCTGTGCTTGCAAATTTTTATATTATGATCTATGCACATAAAAAATAACTTTCTGTTCTTGTGTGTAAATTAAAATACTCATTTCGTTTAATCTTCCACTTTAACTTATACATTTTCGAAATTTATATTTCGACTGAAAAACAGAAAACAATTTGTAATTTATAAAAAAATAGAACTAATACTTTGGTTTCCTTAACCAGACAAGGTAAATATTTTTGAAGATGTATAATTTAATTTAATTTATTTTTGGCAATTATCACAAGTAATTTTGACACATTATTTTAATATATTCATGAAGCATTGTGTAATTATCAAATAACTGACATTTTATAACCTATATTTTATGACTAAATTATTTTATCCATCATTGTACAATTTAAGTTTATCTGAACTGTACTGATGACAACATTGAAAATAAAAATCGGTTTGAATTGGTTAATATATTCGATCTTTATTTTCTCATTCATTTATTTATTTATACAATAATTCGCAGGTTACACTAGTCTAAATAGACCAAATCAACAATCTGCTGGTTGTAACGAAGCGGAATTATGGTCTTCTGCTCCTATCACATTACCATTGAAAAGATGGGAACCCACACCTTCAGTGACTGACTCTAAAGAAAGCTCACCGAGTCTTCCACCTCCTATGGTCACATTTAATTATGATAACGTACAAGAAAGGTATTTAATAGTCTAACCTTTTCGGAACAATAAATTGTTAATTTTTGTACATATTTATTTATTTTTGTACCTATGATAAACGTATTATTTTCTACCAAATTTTTATGTGTTCATAAACATTATTGAGAAACTTATACCTTTATGGTTCCTTAATGTATATTATATTTATATTTTCATATACTTTAATTCATTAAAAATATTGATAACTGTATATAATAAAAACGGTAAAAATACTTGTGTAAGAACTACATGTTTATTTGTTTATTTGATATAGTATTTTTCTTTTTCACTTTTTTGTTATTCTTAACCTAAATCAGAATACAGAAATCATTAAATGTTTAGAAAATGCATTGTTTATTTATTTTATGTTAACTAATGATAAGAATGATATATTTGTAATTAATATTACTTGTATATCTACCTTCCTGTGTATATATATATGTGTGTGTGTGTGTGTGTGTCCTTGTCTGATCGTATTCCTCCTAGGAATATCTTGGTCAAAACAACAGCTTTATAATAGTCCATCACTGGCGATCTTCGACACCATGGTTGCATCTTGATTTACAGATGGAGTTCAATCTGGCTAAGTCCTTCAATCGCCTGAATTGCATGCTATTCTGCGAGAAATCAACTGCCAACAGATTGATGTCATTTTTGAGTCAATGAAAGTCTTCTTGCAAAGGTAGCAATTGACAGTTGAAATGCAGAGTTCCTTGTGTATGTAATCCTTGCAAACAAACCATGGTGCCGCTAAAATATCTCGCATGACATTGGACTGGAATCTTTGTATAAATTTTAAGTTTAAATTGCTTGCTGTTCCCCAGTTTTGAATACCGTATGTCCACACAGGTTCTAAGATTGTTTTATAAAGTAATACATTATTTTCAATTGATTAACCAATGCATGTTGCGGTATGTAATGCTTAATTGCTTCCGTTTTGCAATAATATGATCCTTAAAGGTGAGCCGTTGGTCGAGGTGTAATCCAAGATATTTTGCAACACCTGACTTCGGAATTATCTGACCATTCAGTTGGATCGGCAAAGTTTTTCCTCTTTTTAATGTAAACAGGCCCTGTTTTGACTTTGATTCATTAACTGTAATTCTCCATTGTTTAAGCCAATTCTCCGCATGTAACAGATGATTTTAAAGCTGTTTAGTAGCTGTATTGTTATTACAATGAGTTGATAAAATAGCTGTGATCGTATCATTATTCTGTGGAAAATCGTGCATATAAATCTGATACAAAAGTAGACCCAGCACACTTCCCTGTGGAACTCCTGACATTATAGGATATATTGATGAATAATCACCATTTACATTAACGTGAAAATATCTTTCTGTTAGATATGACTTAATTAACAGGTAATGCGAGTGAGGCAGTTGGTGTTCTAGTATGCCAAACCTTGTCGAAAGCTTTCTCAATGTCCAGAAAAATTGCAGGACAATATTTATTTTCTTCTAAGCTTCTATTTATGATATCAACTATTCTATGTGCTTACTCTAATGTACTATGGTGCTTCCTGAAACCGAACTGATAATCAGGTATTACTCTTTTTTCTTCAAGAATAGAATTTATTCTTCTAAGATTTTTTCAAAGAGCTTAGAGAAAACTGGCAATAAGCTAATGGGTCTGTAAGAAGTCGTTTCATGTTGAGATTTTGCCAATTCTGGAATCATTATTATTGTGGCGAATTTCCACCATATTAGAAAGTAGCCAGTTTGAAAGATTGCATTGAAAATGTGCATCAACAATATTACAGCCTTTCTTGGCATTTTCTTTATAATATTAATCGTGATGAGATCAAAGCCTGGTGCCTTCTTTGGATTTAAATATTTTTATATGAATGCCTTTACCTCTGTAAGAGATGTTGGTTTTATTGGGGGGTGACATCTGAATTAGGACATGCAAGTGATTTTCTATGTCTTTTTCATGACCTGGAATACTACTTGAATGTGGTTGGTACACTTTTGATAAGTATTCAGCAAATACATTAGCTTTTTCTTGATTAGTTCATGCGCAATTATTGTTTCCATTTTAATGTGGGTAAATTGGAAATTATGATCCTTTTTTACATTTTTTGCTACTTTCCATAAAGTCAGAAACAATTTAATTATATATTCCTTAAATGCATTATGTTTTGTATTTAACAGCGTCTTTTTCAACTGCCGACATGTTTTATTTAGGATAATTTTATTAATAGGACTTCTATCATTCTGCCATATTCATATTAGTTTTCGTTTCTCTGATATCTGATCCCTTACCACTTTTGGATAATATATTACTTCAGGTTTCTCTTTCTCACCAGGCGTAGCTAAGTATGCAGAGTTTTGTATACACTTGTTAAGTTTTTCTACAGCTATTTCAATCTCTTTCGCAGTTTTCAAGGGGACTTTTAAGTCTATATTCCTTTCAACGATATAAGGTGTATAAATGTGTGTATTAAAGTATACATTGCGTCAATAATAATATAAATTTAATAATTATAAAACAAAACATTAAGTTCATATAACATCAGAAATAAACTATATATATATATATAACGCATACATAACTTGCTGGCTGATAAAACAAGTAAATGAAAGTAAAAAGGCGCTAATGTGTTCTAGTAAAAATAAAAGAATCATTTATGTCAAACGATGTGTAAATGAACAATTTGAACAAATTGTATATATTTGAAAATCCTGCAAAACTATGGTATCTTTATGAAATGTGATGGTTCGTATATGTTTAGAGATGGTGTGATATAGTCGAATAGATTTGTTGTGAAAGAATCCTTCTCTTGTATTGGCAGCAGTGTACTGTTCACTGTGATATGCAATAAAAAATGTTTGCTGATCCAATATCTGGGAAAAAGGTTTATTGCTGGAGGCAATTATAATGCTAAACATACTCTATGTGGATCGAGATTAATCACGCCCGGAGGACGTGAGTTAAAAAAAACTATAGATTCTTTGCAGCTTAATCATCTTTCATCTGGTAAATCAACCTACTGGCCGACTGATCATACCTGATTTACTAGACTTTTTTATCGTGAAGGAGATATCGTTACATTACATTGAAGTTAAAGAATGTGTTGGTGTAACTCTGATCACTCACCATCTTACAATAAGTACTTATATTATAAGGAAAGAAAATCCGCCATTCCTTATAAATAAGCAAACGTGCTGAGAAAATTTCCATATGCTAATTGCAAACAATATAAATCTTAAAGCTCGGCTTAAAACTGTTAAAGAGATGGAAGAAACGATCGATTCTCTCACAAAAACCGTTCAAAACGCAGCATGGAATTCCACCCCAAGTGAAACATTGATCACTGATGTTATTACCAGTTAGCCATGGTAATCAAGAAAAAACTAGCTGAAACATGCAGAACTCATAGGAAATGGCACAACACCAGGCATCCGTGTGACAAAACTTTATACAATCAAATAAGTGGGCAATTAAAAAAGCTTTTATAAAATGAAAGAAATAAAAGTTTGCAAAGTTTCCTGCAGAGTCTAAGAATTGCTCCCTTTGGAAAGTAACTAAGAAAATTAAACAGGTAAAACAGCACAGCTCGCCTGTTAAAAATGTAACAGGTCAATGGGCAAGAAGCAATACTATCTTTGCTCAACACCTAGCAGACATATTCCTCCTGATCCTAAAAGTAAGCACGAGCAACAGATCTCAGAGTACCTGGAACATATTCCTGATGATCAACAATATTAAACCTGTATCCCCAAAGGTAATGTGGCATGAAATTATAGGTTTAAAAAAGGAACAAATCTCTAGGTTACAACTTAATAACAGTCAATATCTTAAAAAGATCTACTGAGAACAGGAATATTGTTTATTACCTACATCTTCAATGCTATATTCAGACTAAAGCAAGTGCCGATTCAATGGAAGGTGGCTCAAATAATTATGGTGCTTAAACATGGCAAGCCTGCGAACGTCGCCTTGTCTTATAGACCAATATCGATAATGCCTGTATTATCCAGTCTTCAAAAAGTTATTTATGAAAAGGATAATGACGATTATTAATCAACAGAAATCCACACCAGATCACTCATTTGGTTTTAGAACCAAACATTCTACCCTTGATCAAGTTCACAGAATTGTCAATAAAATCAAGATGATTTTGAAGAGAATCGATTTTGTTCGGCAGTATTTTTAGATATTTCTCACGCTGTCTGGCACAAAGGACTGCTTTATAAAATTTAAAAAAATCTGCCCTACAATATGTACAAGTTAATTTCTTACTTAAACAAACGATTTTTCAAAGTAAAAGTTCAGGAAGCAGAATCTAAATTATACCCGGTGCGTGCCAGTGGTACCGCTGTTTTACATACTTTATACAGCTGATCTTCTGGATACAAAAAACACACTAACTGCTTGGAGATGATGCTGCTGTGTTATCTTCCGATACCTCTGAAAACGTTGCCGCTAGAAACTTGCAGAATTTCCTAGATCAGATACATAACTGGACAAAAAAGTAGAAAATAAGCATAAGTGAAAACAAATCAGCTCACATAATATTCACAAACAGAAAAACAAATAGTGCTCCAGTTACAATAAACCATAATCAAATACCAATCCTGCATGAGACCAAATATTTAGGCATGGTACTTGATCAGAGATACATGGAAACAGCACATCAATGGTAAAAAGAACGAGATTAATCGATTAATAGCTTCCATGTAGTGGCTTATTGGAAGAAACTTGACATTAACGATAGACAATAAATTGTTAATCTATAAAGCGATTATAAAACCAACTTGGTGCTATGGCGCCCAGTTGTGGTACCGTGTAAACACCGCTCACATAAAAATAATTCAAAAATGACAAAACAAAATACCTCGTACAATAATGATAAGAAACGACGACTTGCATAGAGACCTAAACGTTTATCCTGTAATTGCAAAAATTAGACAATATGAATTTCATCATGAAGATAGATTGCACAGGCATCCAAATAAAGAAGCAATTATTATATTAGACAAAAGGTTGAAACCAAATAAACCTTATGACATTATTTAGTTATCATGTTATTCATTTCTTCAGAGACTTCTGTCACTGGATGGATAACCTCCTTCATGTTATATATCTCTCTTATATCAAAATTATTGGATAGTCCAGGAGGACTAGTTGTAATTTTAAAAAAAGTCGAATAGATTGTGCAAGATCCATTCAAATATTCGATATGTAAATATTTATCATTCAGAAAAAATACTAAAATTTGAAATATCAGTGAATTTGTTGTAAACACATGGAAATGCTTGTGCTAGTCAAGGACACGTATTCTAAGTTTTAAATCTTATTATATTTTCTCCCTTAATAATAATAACATTTGTCGATATCAATATATACTCCTTGATAATAGTCACACCGTTTTAAACGACTGCATGCACTTTTTTCTCATCAGTGTGGCCATTTGTGCCGCACATAATTATCTTATGATGAAAAAAGTTAAACCGCCTCTCATGCTGTTAAAAACTGTTCAGTCCAGTAATAATACCAAAACCCCTATTATGCTTCCAGCACCATCGTCAACCAAATTAAATGGAACAGTTGTGTTGAAACCGAATTCATCAGTTTCAAATAATACTGGAAGCAAATATATAAAAGAAGCAAGTTACTCAAATATTGCCAAATCAGCAAAAAACTGAAAAGTATTCAGCTTCCCCATAGAAGAGCGAGCAATTATCTTCCCAATAATAGAAAACACCACTAATGAAGAATACTTATGAGATTTAAGTAAACTAGTTCCACCATCCAGGATAACATTTTTATCCTGAATGTCAAATAGCAGGATGTTTTTTATTTTGATTTGGCCAAAACTGCCGACGAATTCATTACCAACCATGGTGAATATTAAAAACAGAATAAAGTTGATACAGGAGGAACTTGAAGCATTAAGGTTTTCTAATCCCAATGCATGCCCAATTACTACTACCGACTTTGTAAAACTGATACAAGACTTTAAAAATAAAAAAGATAAAATCGAATGTCAAATCATACACTCCTCACCTTACAGGAATCATCTGTATGGTAGAAGAAATCGGTCCTCACTTAAATAGCGATGCAAAAAGTTCATTAACCTGACTCAAAAAAAAAATTAAAAGCAATGCAGAAATCTATCTCTGACACAGACTATATGGATCATAATCCAGATAATGAAGAAGTGGAGTTGCAAACACACACTAATTACCTGTAACAATGATTGATATCATATCCCGAAATTTAAACAGTGTCCAATCCAAATGGCCTTACCTTCAGATACTCATTCGCGATTCGGAACCAACAGTATTATACTTGCAAGAAATGAAACTAAACAGTAGACACAATATTAAATTAATAGATTACAATATAAAAAGGAAAGACTTTGCAACTGCAGACAATTTAAAAGGAGGCGTATTAGTTGCTGTACACTGTACTATTGAAAGTGAAGAAATAAGCATCCAGACTCAAGCGATCGCAGTGAAACTGCTTACAAATACCCCTGCTGTAATCATATGCACGATCTACTTACACGAAAACGACCATATACATCTCGAAAATCTAAAACAGTTAGTTGAGCAACTCGCAAAACCATATATAATAACAGGAGACTTTAATTGTCACAACATAATCTGGAGATCCAGATTTACAAACAGGAGAGGTCACATCATAGTGTTCGGAGCAAATACGCCCGTGTGAATACAACCTGAATTAACTTTATTTTATCAGTAGTATTATCTTTATAATAATGTTGTTCGTTCGTTATCTGTGCAACGTAGCAGTCGTGCACTTTAATTTTGTAATGTAAAAATAACGTAGTTCTTAATATAAGAATTTAGCTATTCGTTTATTATTTCGTTTCGTGTACAAATTAAAAAAGCATATTAATCGTAATACATAGAAAACCTCCTTTCAGATTCGAACATAAACCTTTTGAACACTGGAGATGCAACAAGATTCACCCCAAATTATAAACTATTTTACAAATTATTGCAGACGACATGATTGGTACCCCAACTGGATAATTAATAAAACTGATTGGAGTAGTTTAATAACAACATAAACTTTGCAGACGTAGAAAATACCTCCAACCCAATTGTGCTTAATAACAAAATATCTCAAAACATCATATCATCGGCTGATTCACATATACCAAAAAGCAATTCAAATCATAAAAACGGTGTGTCCCATGGTAGAACGAATCGTGCATTTCATGCAAATGCACGACACAAAGAATAAATTATTAAATAGATATAAACACTTTCCGACTTATGAAAATCTCGTACTGTTCAAAAAGCTAGATCTCTGGCGAGACAAACAGTAATTCAATGGACAAAACAAGCGTGGTGAAACTTTGTTCCCAGTATAAACTCGAATACCCCAACGACTTTAAGATCAGGAAAATAACGACTAATTATAATAATATTAGTTACATAAATACAATTATAACTGCAGCTGGTGAATTGGTATACTATAGTTACAGAATAGCTTAAATAATGGCAGACCATCACTACGAAATGAACAACATAAAAATGTAGATCAAAACCCCAGAAGTTGACCTCAACTTCGATTCAGATATTGATGAGCCATATAACACATATATTACACACCAGGAAGTTTACACAACTATAAAATCTTTAAAAAGTTCAGCAGATGGTCCAGACTGGATACACCGAGGTATGCTCAAACACCTAGAGGAATCTAAAATAAAATACATATGTGATTTATTTAACAAAATTTGGACATCGAACATGATTCCAGATATATGGAAGAAAGCAAGTATCATACCAATCCTGAAACACAATAAGAATGAATATGACCCATCTAATTACAGGCATATTGACATGCATGAGAGAACTGTTGGCAACAGATGAATATGCATCACAGAAAATAATCAATTTATAGACAATCTACAAAATAGCTTTAGGAAAGGACGTTCTACTGTCTACAGCTTAATACGCCTACAACAGGAAATCCAGGATGGATTTGCTACACGCCAACACACCATATGTGTCTTTTTCGATATAGAAAAGGCATTTGACCACATATTGACCAGTTCCATACTACTAAGTGCACATCATACACATGGTTTTCGAGGCAACCTACCGAAATTTATCCGTTCATTTCTAACGAACAGGAAATTTAAAGTCCGAGTAGGTAATTCACTGTCTCCCAAAAAAGTCAAATAACAGGTATCCCTCAAGGTTCCCCATTAATATTCATACTTGCATTATCGGACTTGAAAGAACATATCACCGGACCTATAAAATATTCTATATACGCAGATGACTTTATTAATTACATTAGAGGTAGTAATATAGCAGAGTTAGAAGCAACCTTACAACAAAACATCACACAAATCGAAAATTAGGCAGCTGCAAAAAAACATTCGTTTTTTCACTCAAAAAACGGTTGCAGTACGCTTCTCCAGAAACTACTCAAATCTCGTTCTATTCTTCTAAAACTGAATCATATCTATATTTAGAATAAGGAGCAAACAAAATTTCTTGGACTAATATTTGACAAAAAACAGCTGGAAACCTCACACAGAACATATAAGATCAAGATGCACGTGTGCACTTAAACTGCTAAAGATGTTGCACCACAATTCCTGGGGCATAGACAGACGAACACTGTTGCGGCTGTACGGTACGCACATTCAATCAATAATAGACTACGGTGCTATAATATACAGAACAGCATCGTGCAAATTCATCAAAAAATTGGATATGATACAAAACACCTGCACAAGTCCGATTATAAGCTTACACATTGAAAGTAATTTACTAACGTTAAAAGACCGTCGAATTACACTAGCACTCAAGTATTACTTCAAACTCAGCATGAACAAAGTGCATCAAAATTTTTGTTCAAACTTGGAAAGGTCATACACCAAAAACAATGAAGCATTTAGTCTACACAAGAATTATATTTGCCAGCTCAACATAGTAACATTAACACTAGAACTGCCTACTCCACTGAGCCCACCATGGCAAAAAGAACAGATAAAATGCTCATTAGAGTGTGCCAAACAAGAGCACTGGTTGAGCTTAAGCAGTAACAAGTCAAACCGAAAATTAGCATCTGGAGAACATTGTACCGCACAAATAGACGAGAGGAAGTAGCTCTAGCGAGTATATGAATCAGTCACACTAGGCCAGAGGTCGGAAACCTTTTGAGTCGGAAGAGTCAAAATTACAATTTACAAAATTTCAAAGTTTTTAAAGAGCCACAAAATTTTTTCTTGCCAACAATAAATAGTACTTGCATTTTGGAGCTCGTCGACAGCTCTTTTTCGTTCTTCGCCGGCTGGATATTTACTAGCAAACTGAGAATGTTTTGTAGTGAAGTGTCTCTCTAAATTCGATTTCTTATTGTGCGAGAGTTTTTCGTGGCAAATGAGACAAGTCGGAAGGCCATCTGAGATGCATATGAAAGCGGACGACTCCGTCCAATCTCGATTGAATTCTCGATGCTCTTCTTCAGTTCTTCTCTTTTTTTTTTGCAGATGCCATGCTTGCGTTGAAGCTATAATAAAGAATTTTTAAATCCACCGATGACAAATTTTGCAATTATTAAACACGTATACGTACGTAAATACATACGAGAAGCTGGGCATAATGAAATATAATTTATCAAAAAACATTTTACAACGATATTTCGCAATTAAAAATACTTACCTAAATAAAATAAATAATTCTCTAATAATTTAATTATTAAAATAAATAATTTAGACACGAAACACTGTTTGTCTCACTTTCTCACGTACTAATTGAAGTCATACATAGTTTCGTCGCATCTATGGTCGCCTCCCGTGTGTGGTGATCGCCGACTGGCACGAACGGACTTAAGAACGTGTTTATCACGGCGCAGTCTGCACATTTTAGTTTTTTTTTTTAATTTTTGGCAAATATTAGATACTTAGTCGAGTAATTACCATTATGCCCAGCTATGCCTCCAATGAAAATTGCCAAACATATGAACAATCTAAATACCTACCTACTTTGATTCTCAGAGTTTGAAAATAGGTTTTTAAATAACAATTTATAGGTACTTACACTTATAATTATTTTAACGCTAATTTTTAAATAATAAAAGCTATAAATAAATAATAACCTGTAATTTATTAAAAGTACTTTGTTTTTGTTTTTTGACAATTCTTATTGACTTCAAAAAAGTAGTTAGGTATCGTATTTGGAAAAAATATGTATAATATGTATTTTAAAAATATAATACTTATTATGTTACCTACCTTTACTTCATTCTTTTTTTTTAAATTATTAATATATTACATACACACCTTAAAGTTTGAGAAGATAATTCGCTTCTAACTGTTCTACTGGAAACAATAAACTATACGTCACAGCAAAGCATTGGTGAAGACGACAAATTGCGCTATGCATCGAAAGCGAATTAAAACCGACATAGAAACATCCAACGACGGCGTCATTTGAGAGCTTCCGACAGACTGCCGACAGAGACGACGCGTGTCACGGGGGAGGGGTGCGGTGAAAAGTGAGTACAAGTGGCTGAGAAATAGAAACGGTGCTTAATCCTCGTTAATCAATTCAGAACGATTTTTAATTTTTTTTTTGATAAAATAAATAATATTTGTGTATGAAACTAAAGAGCCGCGGCTTCACATCCAAAGAGCCGCATGTGGCTCGCGAGCCGCAGGTTGCCGACCCCTGCACTAGGCTAACGCACGACCCACTGATTAATGGAGAAAAACAGGTGTTGTGCCCATACTGCCAGCTCTCTGCACTGATGGTGGGAAACAATCACTGAATGCCAAAACTTAGAAAACCAAAGAAGAGAGGCATCAATTGTCGGGCTCGGTATAAACGAAGTGTTACAAGATAAAGAAGACATATCACTTAAACATATCGAACCTACTCATGCTAATATAATTTTACTGTGCAACAATATATACTTTTTTACTTATAAATAAAAAACTTTTATACTGTATTAAGGACGCAAATGACCAGAGTAGTCGAGCATCGTTTAAATAAAGTATAATAAATAAATAAATGATTAAATACTTTACAGAAAGACACTCCACTGACAAGTTAAAGTTTTTAAACTTGTAGATACTGTCAAAAATAGACGCCCTTTCTTAAAGCAGTTTAAAACTAAAAACTACTATTGTTTATAAAAGTTTTATTTGTTGAAACAGGTATACGTTTGTGTCTAGATGTATCGTAAGGGCTTCATTGTTATTATATTTCATCCATTCTTTTACTGTAGCCTTCTTTATTCGGATATCTGACGGCAATATATTACTCAGAACTGGTAGCATGGCAATGGGAGTTGACTTTACAGCACCAGTTATAATTCTCATCACTGAGTTGAGCTCGACATCAATTTTCTTAATGTGGGCGCTGTTGAGCCATGCTGGAACTGTGTACTCTGCGACTGAGTATACTAAGTATAAAGCTGATGTCCATAGAGTTGGTGTGGAGGCTCCCCATGATGTTCCAGCGAGTTTATGTATGATATTTGCACTTGTTTGTATTTTTCAGACCGCATTTTCAATATGTTTTCGATAGGTGAGTTGTCTGTCCAACTTAATACCCAGGTATTTTGGAGTTACTTCATAGCGCAGTTTATAGCCATCAGCTGTTACATTAATTTTCTTTTTTTGAGAGATTGGTGGCAAAATGGAAGCACAATTTTAATTTTAGTCTCCATTTCTTGAAATATTGTGACAGGACTTCTATATCTTCTTCGAGGACCTTTTCTGTTATTTCAATTTTATTATTTTGATTAGCTAGCGCCAAATCATCTGCATATAAAAACTTTTTGGATGTTGTTAGTGGAAGGTCCACGATGTATAGATTATATAGTATCATAGAAAACACAGAGCCCTGAGGAAGGCCGTTACTAAGTATTCTTGATCAACTGATCTTCCCATCTATGCTAACTGTTATTTTCCTATTGCTTAGCATCTCATTGAATAACGAATTTGTAGTTTTGCAAGGAATTATCTCAAGTAGCTTTGTCAGCAGTCCTGCTCGCCAAACAGTGTCACAGGCTGATGAAAGATCTACAAATACAACAGATGTTTTCTTGTTGAGTTGGTATCCATGTGCAATGAGGGCGGTTTATCTGGTCCACACAGCTTCTTGAATTTCGAAATCCAGCTTGTTCAATTGGTATCACATCATCGATAAGATATTTTATTCGGTTATATATTATTTTTTCGAACGTTTTGAAAAGGACTCATAAAGGTGAGATTGTTCGATAATTTTGTGCCTTCAAATGAACCTTTCCCAGCTTTAATATAGACAGTATTTTGGACTCCTTGAATACTTGAGGGAGTTTTGTCGTATCCAGAATATTATTTGAGAGCTTTAGTATCCAATGTATTCTTATGAAAGTTTTTTTTACAAATTCTGCATATATTTCGTCCTTCCCTGCAGCTTTCCCTAATTTAAGGTTTTTAATTGCTGCTTCAAGTTCTTCTTTGTTTATCGGAGCTATGAATTCAGAACTCTATTCAGCTGTCTTTAGGAGTGGAATTTTCTTACTTTTTATTTCTTTACTGAATTTTGTCTGCATTAAGGGTGTTTGATGTCTTTATAATTTTTTTGGTAATTTCGTTTAGGATTACTTGTACTTTTGGTTTAAGTAAAGGTTTTCTCCAGAAAGTCTATGTAGAAAGCTCCAAGCTTCCATGCTTGATTTCTGGAAGTCGAGTTTTTCCATAAGACTTATCCATCAGACTCTTCTACTCTCATTTGATATCTTCTGTTTTTTGTATTCTCTGTATAGATTTTCGCAGGTGTTATTGCACCCTGGGATGTATACTATCTAAAATCCTCTTGGAATGTGTTTTCTGGCGATGCTTATGATCAATTTTGTGAAACGGTTGTGGTTGTTTACTGTACGAGGAATCTATCTAACGCTATCGTCCAGAGTTTTTGTAAAGCCTACCCAATCTACTTTTTTAAAATTCCAACGCGGTTTTTGTATTGTGTCAACTAGTGACAGTTTGAAACCTACTTCAATCATAGCCGGTCTATGTTAGCTTCTTGGAAACTTCATCAGGATTTTACACGAAATTTGTAGCGCTGGTCTGCCCCTTTGGTCGGACATAATAAAGCACAAATCCAGATTGGTGTCCTGGTTCCAGTGCGCAGAGTGAAATGACCCGCATTGTTTGGAATCGTGAACCAAAAATAAGTTTTCCATCTCTGACTGTTCTAACACATTGTCATCATCTTCATTAATTGATATATATCCCCATTTCGTGTGGTGGCTGTTAATATCTCCAGCTACTATGCTCGGTATCTTTGTAGTTTTGGTTACTGATTGACTCAATCTTACATTTGGAGGTTTATAAACATTTGTAATGGATAGATCCTAGATTTTTATTTCTGCTGTTTATATACCATTAGCGAGGCCTTTTGCACTGATAAATTCCCATTGGATGTCTTGTTTAACATATGTGGCTATGCCATATTGTTTATTACACACTGCCGCTGCCAGTTTGAAACTATTTATTTTCGGTTTCTACCGGTCATCTACAGCATGACTTTCTTGCAGTAATAGTACCTGTGCATTCTCGTCTTTGGCGAGCTTTTCTAATATTTTTTTTCCTTCTTTGCCTGAGTTATGCCTTCTACAATTATTTGTATTATTCGGAGAAGGTTGTTGTCCATTGTTTCAGTTATGTCTAAATTACTCCATTGTACCCAATATAGCGAGAGGTTCATTAACAAGTTCACTAACAGGTTCCCATATTCTTAGCCGCTTGAAAGCATTACCAGGTGCACAGTGAAGACGTGATACAGGACTTAGTGAAAAACAATGTAATGATTAACCAGTTATTTATTTACATGTTTTCTGTTGGGCAAACACCACATACAGATCATAATGAATTGATGAATTATTGGTTATTGTTTTTTTATTATCGTCGGATTTCTGATAAATTGTAATAATTTTAAACGATCAAATTTTATTTTGAACCTCGAAAAATTACCAGTTGATGCTGTTACAAACATCAATAAATATCAGGATATTTTTAACACATCGTGAATATTTTAAATGAATTCTAATAATGATTAACTATGTAAAGTTTTCTCATAAATTAATTTAACCCATATATATTAATTGAATTGATTTGTTTTATCTTATTTAAATATTAATTTAAGTTCATTTAAACAGCAGATAAACTTTATTAAAGATTTCCAACATTTATTTACATGTATTCTTACTTTATAAATAATTTATTTTACTTTTAACATAAGCTTTGATTAATCAATTATGTTGTTTTAGGCTGATGTAGTTATTTGAAAAACATGCAACATAGTAATATATCAGCTTCTAAGGAAATATTAAATATGAATAAATACTGTATTACATTAATTAATTTAATAACTAAATAATTGCCCCTACAAAAATTAAATTATACGTCTTCCAAAAATCAAATGAAATTTTATTATGTACATCAACACCATATTGTTTTCATTCTTATTTTATTTTTTCAAATATTTTACTTAATATACTGCTATTTCTATTTATTTAGTGATTTTCATTATTAATTTCATACTTAAAAAAATTATGTTAAAAAGTGAATATGATAAACATTTGAATTCAAACTGCACCTAGTTTTATTAACAATTTCGGACATTCTCATTAAATCGCTCATCATTGTATCTGTTAAGCATTATGAAAAGAACAAAGAACTGCCTCATTTCACAACTTTTTTTTTAACATGAAATCCAATTATGAGATATTATTATATTAGTTATTCCATCAATCAAGGAAATATGTACTCTTTACATTTTTGTAAATTTTTCCATAAATTTAATTTAAACCTTGTAGATACCAACAATCCATACAATTGCGAATTAACCACATATTATTCTTGTAAGAGTAAACATTTCAAGTATATTAATTATATACAATAGATACATCAACGACAAAAAACTATGAATATGGAAAATAAGTGAGTATGCTAGAAAAACTGTTAACCCATAACGCCAGCGTATTTTACGATAAAACTTGGAAAACACGTTAGGAAGATGGGATATAAAACTGATAAGAACTACCACTCACAACCCACAGGGAAATTCAGTGGAAAAAACTAACCGTGAGATAAGAAATTTATTAAGACTATCAATATTGTCATAATAATCATAAACGATGACCAAATCGATTTTAAAAAATAGGACAAGTATTAAATGAACTACCTCATAGCATTAGTAGATACAGTCCACAATATTTAATGTTACACGAGAAACCCAAGGATATTCTGCAAGAAAGTGGGATATTTTCTCAGGACGATGATATTTATAACTACAATCATAACACGGAGCAGGCGATCACAAATATAAGTTAAGAAATGTATAAACGAGGGGTCAAACACAGAAACCTCACAACAATGAAAGAAAATGATACACTGATTCCCAAAAAGCACTACACTGTGTCGAATAAAGGAAAAGGGTTAATGAAAAAAAACTGGATAAATTATATACAGGATCATATAACGTTTGTCAAGTCTTCAACAACAATAATTATTCATTGAAAGATAAGAAAAACAAAATCATACGAAAATACAGTATTCCACAGCTAAAGCGATTTTATAAATAAAGGATTAGGAACACAAATAGAGAGGGTGGTTAGGAAAGGAAGAGGAATCTTTTATGATGAATTAATAGCATTCACAATTTTGCAACAACAAACTAGAATTAGTGACACAATTATCTAAAATAGGTAGGGAGGTAGGGCAAGGATTAAGAACACCTTTAGACCGACAGAAGATTTTAATAAGGGAATGAAATTATTAGGAGAAAAATTTGTATAGAAAAATAATAATATCTTATCGAGATCGATTATGACAAAATTAAAAAAATGAAATTGTTAAAACCGATCAAGATGGATCAAGCATATAAAGGAAAATAGAAGAGAATATATTTATATAAATATAAATATATGTATATATAATGTAGTTTGCCCTCATCAGAAAGAAAACAGTACTGCAACAATGTAAAATACATCTATATTCTACACTAATAAGACATTAAAAAACCTGAACATCACACTAGGAAACAAGTGATCGAGGGGATGCACCGCCGAAACTCGCAACGCGTCATAAATACAGCCGAAAACCGGTTAGTATCACCATTTACCGTTCCTATATTCCCAATAAGATTTTCTTCGCAAATGTCGCGGGTAAAACGACGATAACAAACCTACCACCTATAATCAAACGATGCATGCCTAACAACACCCCAAAAGTGTTATGTTTTGAACTTGTGCATATCTACACAGGGGTGTATGTATATAGAAAATAAATACAAAATATGTCTAATATATATATATATATGTGTGTCTGTGTGTACAAAAAAAAAAGTAGGTGGCGCCATAGCGGATCTCCGACAGTGAGATTCATTACAATATCCGCAAGAAAAATATGAAATAGCGTAACTTTTCTATTAGTTAAAGTATCAGTTTTTATCGACAAAAAGAAATTAATTATCAATAAAATGAAGAGAAATCAAAATATCTGAAATACACAAAGAAACCGTGGTATTTTAGCGAGAATAAATTTGAAAAAATAAAAATCACCTATGTAGTAAGCCAGTACAGCAAGAAACTGTTGGTAAAGTATTGTTTCGCATACATAATTATGTACTTCAGGTTTTCGTAAGAATAGTAATAATAATAAATGTGATATCGCTATTATAGTATATATATTCAGTTACCACCACAAGTGCTTCTACGAAACAGAACGAGGGTGGCGTCACATGGAGCATTGACTAGATAACAAAATTGTATCAATGGCATTAATTTGCTTTGGTGCAAGTATTCAAGGTCAGGTAAAAAATGGAATAAGTACTAAGCAGTATACAAGGAATAATATTTCACAAATGGTTTAAAACTACAATGATGCTATGGGTGGAGTTGATAAGATAAATTTCTTCATATCCCTTTATTGAACTCATTTAAAAATGCAAAAATGGACTTTGAAAATAATTTTTAATGCTACTTCCTGGTTAGAATATAAGAAATATGCTGGTATTCTTGATATTCCATAGAAAAAAGTATTCCTTTTAATACATTTCAGGTTGCATATCGCTATTTATTTAATTTCAATAGAAGGTCCACAGAAATGAGGGAAACTAAGCTTACAAGATATATCAAAATAGCCTCCTAAACAACTAGAGTCAAACCCTCCACTAAGTATAATTTGTGACAAAATTGTTTCCTATTCACACAATTGAGTGTGGTCGTCGTAAAAAAGAAAACTATAAAGGAAAAAGTGGGTGGAAATGTTGCAAATGTAACATCCACTTATATTTAGACAATTCTAAAAATTGTTTTTACAATATTCATATGATATAAATCTTTACTTTTCTATTGTAATCGGTTTTATATATCTCAATTAGCATATTTGTTCTTAAATACAAGTGTTTGAAAACTGAATTTACTATTTAATAATCATTACTATAACTTTGTTGTTAAGTCAAAATGTTAATAAAAATTTAAAAAACAAAAACCAAAAATGTGTGACCAAAGGTCTAATTTAATTAGAAAAAGGACCATGTGGTTTAAGTAAGTTGTTCATTTCTTAATTATCAACCATTTAATTCTATTTAAGTGACATGCTAATTCTATGAATTTAATTTATTCAATGTCAGACAATCTGTCCCACATTACACATGATAGGAAATTCAAAATTTCAAAATAAATTGTTGATGCCTTTGTACCACATATTCTGGTGTATGTGACAATAATTGTACTTTCTTCAGAAATTTATTTTAAATATTAATTATAGTTTTATTTTTTTATAACAAAACATTGAAAGAATTATCTGATCGAATTTTAATGAGGAAACTTAAGGCATCATGAACAACTACAGCTGATATCAAAAGAAAATTGTTGTAAGACATCGTATAATACTTCGGATATTTTAAAAATTTATTCAAAAAGTGAAGACAAAATGGTAAATTCAACATCATTTTATTTAAAATATTACAGTTTCATTACCATTCATTAGATGTACAAAAATAGTTGGTCATTATTTGACAATAGCTTTAATCTTACATTTGATGATCACCACATCTCTCCACCAGTAGGTACATGTTTACCTACCACTAAGGTTTTTTTTTTATAAAATAATAAAAAAAAATGGGTTCAGATTTATTAAAAAAAAAAAGAAAAAACCCCTTCCGGAATTACATTTATTATGTGCTATAATACCAAATTTAAACAATGACAGTTGAAGAGCATTCGAATGACCAGACATTACAGTAGCTCCATCATAGCACTTACCAATAAATCATCAACCTTTTTATTTCTACTAATGTGAAATCTTAAAAATTCCACTAATTCTCCTTGCTCATTAACAAAACATGCTATTAAAAAACACTCAGGATTTTTAAATTAAACTTGAATTTTAAAAAATTGACATTTTCTTAATTCTTCATCCTAAACATCCTTCATATAGTTAAAATACACAGTTAATTCATTCTCAGTAATCAGAAAGTTTTAATAAGATATTTTTGTAATGGCTTCAAATTTTTACAGATGTATTTTGAAGAGTTCCCTACAATTTCCCTTAGTACGACTACTAAATACTTCTAGAGTAAGTTTTTTTCTGACCAAGAAACGCAGCAACTATTAAATTAAGATATTATTGAAGTAAGGCATTTGTTTATATATAGAAAAACTGACTAAACAAATTAACTCAACTGGCATAAGAAATTATTTTGAGATGTCAGATTAAGAAAATTGATATTAAAAAAAAATGTTAACTTACATTTCTGAAATGGAAACAGTTTAAGTTCCTTCCAAACAAGAATTAAAGGAATCATAATTATATACAATAACTGGGCTGTGTTTGATGAAGTGCGTAAACCAGTCATGTTTTCATGCATTTCATTATATCTGTAAAACCATATTGTTTTATCACGAGATAGATTTATTAACTCGTCCATTAACCCATTCTCCTCAAACAACCGCTACAACTACTACAGTACACTACACAACTAAACAACCATCGTTAAATCCATTATCAGCTGTGATAACAACACCAGTGTTGTACCAGTAAACTTAAAATATGTATCGTGTATGTCTCGCAATATTTTTATTGAAAAAAGAATTAGTTGACTATTTAATTGAAAATTACAATAATATTAAAATTAATAATAATATCACACAAATAGGAAAATTAATTAACCCTAAAAAAGAATAATAATATCAAAATACCACATTCTGTAATTGAAAAACCCCTAAAATTGAACCATAATATAAATGTTGATTCACAGATTTCTTTTATAAGATACGATATGGGTGAAACAAAAGGATACAAACATGTATTAAATGCAAAACGCCAATCTTTCATTAACCCCAAACAAGCAAACAAAATTCCAGAAACTCTTCTTCTACATTATCAAGATGTGACATCGAATATTCTTGTTGCCAGACACAGTTACATACTTTTTATGCGGTGAAAAAGGACACGCGAGCAGTTGTAAAAATGTTGTTGAAGAAGAAGAAGAAACAGACAAACAATAATTAATTACAGTCAACGACAACCTTTCTGATAGGACCTGTCAGATGAAAACGTACTTAGAGAAAACTCTATTAACTACAAAACCCAACAACCTTTACAAACGACTATTGTCAACAAGTACTGCTCACACTTCTGAGCAATCGGTTACAAACGAACAAATAAAAAGACAAAAAACATAATCGTCTGACCCAAAACAGGAACAAAACCATAACCTAATAAATATGGAAATTCTCAGATAATGACCAATCTACAAGAATGCATACAACTGAAAGCAAAATAAAACAAATATATCCCCTTTCTTTATCTAATTTAACAATATTTGTCGACATGTGTAAAGGCAAAAAGGATATGAATATAGCAAAAGACTTTACACAAGATAGACATACATTACATTATATGCTATTAGAAAATAAATCTATCCTGAGGGATAGAACAGCAAAAATTCCATTCACAAAAACAATTAAAAAATTATTAGCTCAACTATCCACCACTGAATAAAACTTTATATATATATATGAACATACATATTCTAAACTGGAACTGTAATGGACACTATCATCATCATGAAGATTTTAAAATATTATACGAACATAATTCGGCAATAATCTGTATTAAAAAAATAAACATAAAACAAACACAAACAGTAGTGAAGTTAAAATCGTTTAATATACTTCAGGAAAACTCAAGCTCTCAATACAGAGTACACAGCGGTATGCTTACAGTTATAAAAGATGGAATGTACTATTATAAAATAAATACTGTTAGCACAATTCCAAATATAACGGTCTCTATTGAAGCAGAGAAACAAAAGTCCACTTTATGTAACATATATGTACCAGCCTCACAGCAACTAAATTGTGATGAAATGAATATATTAATTGAACAACTTCCTAAATAATTTGTGGAGACATAAATGCACACAGTCCTAATTGAAACTGGAAAAAATGGAATAAAAGATGGAAGATAATTCAACAGTTGACAACTACAATTTAATAATACCTAATAATAACAGCCTTAGTCATTATAGTTTTTCATACAAAACATAGTCGAACATAGACTTAATCATATCCAGCGTTTCACATTCTGAAACAATTCATGTTTCAGAACATAATGATCTAGCAGTTAGTACCGGCCGCTTATAATAAATATTCTCAAAAACGTCCCACTAATACAGCCTCCTCCCAGATGGAACTTTAAGAAAGCCAACTAGCAAAAATATCAAAATGACCCAAGCAAAATAACAGTTGACCTTACAACATTGTATATTAATACAATTACCTCAATTTTTTCAGCAGATATATTAAAAGCAGCAAAAAACTCAATATCAGCGAAAAATTGTTTCTTCCTTCAGGAATAAAATTAACCCTTGGTGGACCTGTGATTGCAAACTGGCTCTGAGAAACCAGCGAAAGGTCCTAAGAACACTAAAAACTTACCCAACATTAAGAAATCATATTAATTATCAAAAATTAAGAGCTAAAGCTAAGTTTATTTTCAAACAGGTAAAACAAAAGTTGTGGGCTGAATTTACATCTATAAAATCTAAAACATCGGCTTCAACAATATGGAATAAAATCCGCACAATGAATAGTTCATATGAAAATATATTTTACAGCATTCTTATTAAAAATAAAATGTATAATAATCCGCTCACATTAGCAGAAGTTTTTGCACATTACATAGCGCAGATATCAAGCAATTACCATTTATCGAGCAAACAGTAAAACTATCGTTACAATAGATATATAAGTAATGTCTCGCAAACCAATAACCAACTTTGGAAAATAAATATTTTTTCAGGGGCCAAACACACTTGCCACCTATTTCTATGCCTGGAAGCGAAGATAACGTAGTATATTCTACGGAAGCGAAAGCAGATATGATAGCTGATCACTTTGAAAATACACACGCTCAGAATGACACAATGTCCACGCACTACCACGAGCGTAAAGTAAAGCAAACAATAAACACTTTGTTAGCAAATATCACAGTGACATTGAAACATGACTTAACGTCACTTAAGGAAGTCAAGATGTGCATCAGAACCCTCAGAAACACACACTCTACTGGTCATGATAAAATTAGTGTCAAAATGATCAAAAATTTACCTCGAAAAGGCGTAGTCGCTCTAGCAATGGTATTTAATTCTTGTCTTCGGCTGTGTTATTATCCTGTGTCGTGGAGACTATCTGTAACTTTGCCTCTACCAAAATTGGGCAAGGATGCTTCCTCGATGAAGAATATCAGACCTATCAGTCTGATTAGTAATATTAGCCAATTATTCGAAAAAATGTTGCTGATTAGACTTAGAAAACATAGCGATGCTAATGAAATCCTTAACAACTTTCAATATGGCTTTCGCCCTAACTGAAGTACTACTACACAGTTAGTTAAAATATGTGACCAAATTACCGATAATTTTAATAAAAGCAAACATAGTGGATTAGCATTATTAGACATTGAAAAAGCCTTCGATACCGCGTGGCATAATGGCATTCTCTACAAGCTAATCAAATTCAAATTTCCATGGCATTTGATCTCTTTAATTAAATCATATTTGACAAATAGAAAATTTTACGTAAAAATTAAGGATCACGAATCAAAAATTAGATATGCAACAGCAGGAGTACCTCAGGGAAGCATCCTTGGACCATTTCTCTTTATTATTTACATAAACGATATCCCCAGCATGAAGGAAGTTAATATTACCTATATGCTGATGATAATGCTATAATGACTTCATCATATCGCATTGATACCATCAGTAATAGACTAACTGCTGCAGTTCCAAATTATCCAAATTCTTCTTTAAGTGGAAAATTAAATTAAACGATAGTAAAACAGAAACAATTCTTTTTACGAGACGGAAAACCAACATAAATAGTTACGTTAAAATTAAAAATCAGTACCTAGATTGGAAATCAAGCATTCGTTACTTGGGAATTACACTAGATAGTAAGCTGACCTTTACAAAACATGTAAACGAATCTATATGCAGAGGACACAAAAAAATGAGCGTACTATTTCCATTAGTTAACAGGAAATCTACACTGTTACCAATTAATAAACTCTTATTTTACAAGCAGGTAATATCGCCCACAATTTTATACGCCAGCCCAGTCTGGTCTAGCACCAGCTTAAGTAACATTAACAGACTTCAACAATTACAAAATCATTGTCTTAGAATACTTCTTAACAAGCCTAGATTTACACGCATTAAAACAATGCACGAAATACTAAATTATCCCTATATAGAAGAAACAATAAAGGTTAATACAAGAAAATTTTTTAACACGTGCTCCAGGTCTACTGACGTTATCATTAACCAAGTTGGTAACTATGATTATCAGTCTCTACGGGACAGGTACAAAAAATATAAACACAGACGAATAAAACATATTTTACTTGAGTAGTATATCTGTAACTAATGTTAATCCCAGCATTCTACTTACATTAACTATTTTGTGCTTAAACTCATTTTAACTACGATTATTATTCACACAGCTGTTTATTTTTAATCACTTATATTACTCTCATCGTTAATTAACGAGTAAGCTATTTCATTTGTCCTTTTAATTTTTAATATGCAGGTTTTTGTGGAATTTTTTCCTGTAATTTTCTTTAACATTGTAATTCTAGTTTAATTCTTTGTTTGTATTTATAATTAACAATAAGTGTATCAAGGAATTTCATTTTTTTCCGGAACGATATTATATAATTTTAATGTTTGTTTATACTGTACCCTACAAATAGCAAATACAAATTTTTTCTTTCTTTCAAAATATTTCTAGAGAAATTTCCAACGTTTATAGAAATATGAGGTTAGTTTGTATATACAGTATCACGTTGGGTAAGATGTAAAGGCATTCCCATTAAAAAGTATTTTAAAAAAAAGATTATGTGTGTTGAATTAAACTACATTTTTAGGCGAAACTTTAGCTACAAGATTTTGTTAACTCATTGATAAAGGCGTAAACATATATCCGGTGAAATATACTACATGTAAATATGCCAAATTTAAAAATGGTTAAAAAATATATTAGGAGTCGAGTTCATAACTTCCCTTAGTTTTCGGAATTATAAATGAAATACATTCTAAACTGAACAATGAATTATTTTTTAAAACAGGATATCAATTGTAAATTGAGAAAAATTATTTATCTTTAAGACTTTAATTTTACTACTATTACTCAATATTCCGCAGTTTGAAATCAGTTTCAAAAATGAGTAAATGATCCAAACAAACACAGCACTTCAATTAATAAACGAGGAAGAGCAACTGGTATGCAGACTTAAATATATATCAACAATATGTAATTGTCAATAATAATCATAATGAAATGTTATGTATTTCTTGGGATAAGTTAAAAAATGAAATTGAAGACAACGACAACGATATAATACATACCACTTGATAAAAAAGAAAAAAGTCTAATTTGTGTTAAAAAGAAACTAAATATTATTTCGTGACATCAGTGTTCACTAAACACTCTGAATTTAAAAGATAATGTATTCTTTATAAGTGTTAAATTCCCAAATATTAATTGAAACACCGGCAACACAAAAAATCACAAATTTAAATATGTGTAGAACATGACCCTTATTTCGAAACTGACGATATAGGCATAAAACATTAAAACTGCGTCTATTAAAATTAGCTATTTTAATTTATACTAAAGTATTTTAAAAATAGTACTTTCAAAATAACTTACCATTCTGTTGAATAGTTTCGTAAATGTTACGTTTTAAACTATTGTACTGATATCCAGATGCATCACTATATCTAGAATGCGGAAGTATAAAATGTTCATTTTCACGATTCGGAGAATTAACCGCAGCAATTACGTATCCGTCATTATTGACATAATTGTTACACGAACGATAATTTATATCATTATTCTGAAATTTATTATTTATTTAAAATAATTTTGTTTTCATGTGCACATAAATATGTACGTAAAAACCAGTCAACTATGAAACGAGCATAATAAATGTTAGTATTAAAACTAGAAAACCAAAAACATGTATGTGCAAATCATTCTAATAAACAAATAAATAAATTATTTTTAAAACATCGAACTATAACCCGCCATTATTAAATATGTAAAACGCGCGTTGATAAACAGCAAAATTTTAATTTATTGGATTTCGAAATGGTATACTTACAATAGCATAAATTACATTTCAATATTTTTAATTAAAGTTTAAAAATTTTAGCAGTATGTCTAAAACATTTCAAAATACAAACTTTCACATACTTAAATAAAAAACAGACTTTTATCGCAGATTATAGTACAAAATGATTTGACACAAATTATTAATATTTGATATTAAGGAATTTTGGAGTTTCTCCTGTTGGTATAAGCAAAAGTAAAGAAAATGTAGTTTTCATTGGAAATAATATTTATTAGCCTGCGGAAAGAGTAAGGAGAATTAGGAATGCCAAATTTGACTACATGAGCTGGAAGTCAATTATGTTCAGAATACAATGAATTTGCAATAGTTAATAAATTAAATGAAGAAATTAGAAGTGTTTTAATAACTTTTAAATAAATGTGGCAAAGTATGTATCAAAAGCAACTGTGTATTTTAAAACAAGTTATTGTATGAAGATTTACCTCAATACAAAATATATGAATATTATTCGGAGCTGTTATAAAATATTTTCAATTACAAATTGTGAATATATTACAATAGATAAAACAAGCTATAGGCGCTATTTCGAACACGGTGCCCCAAATCAATAGTTAATTATGTCCTAAATAAGCGTTTTAAAGAATTCATCCATCTCTTATGGTACTAGAACTAGTATTTGCGTTGAAATTTCGATATATTATGTTTTGTGCATTCTTGTATCACTATTATATATTTGCGTATTTTAACAAAAAATTAAGCACGTTATAGCCGTATAAATTTTTTTCTACTTATAATATAACGTTTAATACGGTTAAGTTTATTAACATCGACTCTAATACGCTTGGAAAGTAGAATTATAATACATTGCATAAAAATTAATAATTGCAGAAAATTTGTTCATTAGCGTTGAGCTGGCTGCACAAAAATTGAAGAAAAGTGTATTCATATTATTTAGAATAATAAATGGCAAGGTTAATCATAAATTCTTTAAAAAATTATAAAAATTGTTTTCTACATACCAAAATTTTGTTACTTTACAAGACAAGATTAAAATAAACGCAATAGTAATAACCGTGTGAATAAAAATATGACATGAGTGTATGAAAACAGAAAATAATACAAAATGAGTAAAACGATCATAAAAATATGCAACCAAATGTAAATTCTAATATTAAAACAATGTTATATGTTATATTTATAGTATCTACAGAAACGATGGAAGCAAAAGTTTCAATTTATGTTCAATTGTCCAAAGAACTTACAAGTATATACAAAAATTAATCTTTCTACCCTAAGTAAGAATGTGAAAGGAAAATTCAGAATACATTTGTTTATTTGCAAGTTACGGAAATCAATGAGGAGTTGTTCGTAAACGAAATACTGAGAAAACAATAACTATTTGGTAGAAAAATTATGTATCTTAAAAAACAATTTAATGTTAATGAAATCTGAAAGAAAATGCATTTAAAATTAATACAAATATGTTTAAATTTGTCTTTAGTTTTGTTGCAAATTGAAACATGCATGAAGAGCTCTACTTTTATTTCATAACAAACACATGCATAATCATTTAAATCCGGAAGAAGAAAAGTGGTTGTTAGTTTTTTACTTTCTAGAGAGCAAAGTAGATAACCTCGATTAGGTACGTCAAACTTTGTAGTTAAAACGATACATTTTTTTTTTTTTTTTTTAATTATAGATAAAGATACAATCTTAACCTATCAGGTTAAATAAGCATCAATTTAAAGGAGTGTAGCCTGATCTAACATATGTTAATGTATTAATCAAGCCAATGGGTTTAAAGTCAATGGCACTTTTGCCATTCTGTTATTGTATCTGTACTTTGTAATTATATAACTAGATCGACCGGGTGATGCCTCTTCAGCCGCCTGACGTCTAGTTCGGTATCGAGCAATTGACTGGCTTCCACGTTGACGTGTTGCTGTAACCGCTTCCTGTGGGCAGTTGCGTGTCTTCCAATTTCTTCGTTAACGAACGGAATTTGTAGATCTCGATGCACATCGTCATTTCTAGAATAACGATATGCGTCTACAATCGCTCTTAATATCACATTTTGTCTGGCCTGGATCTTCGCTCTGTTAGACCTACTGGCACAGCCCCATAATTGCAGGCCGTAGGTCCATATTGACTTTATAATCTGCCGGTACAGTAAGCATTTGTGTTCTACATCCAGCTGCGACTTCCGTCCGATAAGCCAATAGAGTTGTTGTGTTGTTTTCTTTATCTGCTTACTTTTCATTCGGACATGTACTTCCCATGTCAGTCGCTTGTCTAGGTGCATACCAAGATACCTGACTGAGCTAGCCTGTGGAATAGGTTCGCCTCCCAAGTATACTTGGTAGTGCGCCTCTGTTCGACGGTATGTGAACATTACGCAACAAATAAATTGCAGAACTCATACTTGGTAGTGCGCTTCTGTTCGACGGTATGTGAACATTACGCAACAAATAAATTGCAGAACTCACTAAATAAAGTGTATGAATGGGCGTCAAAGTGGAAAATAAGGATCAATGAAGAAAAATCTAAAACGATACATGAGTGTCATAGAAATTGATTCGTATATATAATCTGGCGCAAGAGCTCGTTAATTTTTACTTGTTTTCAGCTAATATTGAGAATAAAATCATCGAATTATTCACCAAAAGCCAATATGGTTTTACATACCATATTTCAAAGAACCTATATAATAAAAATAGTTGTAAAAACCTGTACAAGATATTTTCATGGAAGTGCCGCATCCTTTATTTCCAGGCAACAATTTACAAAATATTAAAATTAATTAGAGCATATGACTTTTTTGTTTTTATTCCATTAGAACCAGCGGCATTTTTTTAAAATTTAACGTTAAGAAACAACAGAAATTGATGAAAGTTAACAAATATAAAGGACATTTTTGTTATTCTGTTTGGGTACTGCAAAATAGCAATCACAACGTCATCGGACGGCAGTTGAAGAAAATGTGGTTTTCATTGGAAATAATATACATACCAGAGGGATGGGGAAGTAAGGGAAGTTAGAAATGCCAATATTCAATAAATGCGTGGGAAGTTATGTACAGAACGTAAACGGGTAATAGTGACAATAAATTTGCGATAGTTGATGTGCATAGAAGACAATTTGAAATACCAAGGGACAGTAGAGTTAGTGAGATAATAACGCGGGGTGGAAGAATTGGTTAATCATGTAGACCAATCGTAGGCAAGAAATTAAGTGGGAAGTGAAAGGAAGGGGTTTTTAAATCAGAGGATGTAAATATCAAACAGAATAGGACTAAGTACCGATCCTTGGACAAGACAAGTGTAAGTAGTTCTCCACAGGGAGTGATGAAGTATAGGATGTAGGAACTACAAATGTTTAACTCTGAATAAATAACTAATGTAAGCCACAAAATTGTGAGGCATATTAAATGTTCTAAGACGATGAAATAGAAGATTGATATTAACGTTATCAAAAACTGCAGTAAGATGTAGAAATGTGGTTACTAAAAACATTCATTGATGTAGGACTTGTAAATTTTGGATGTCAAAAGGGAGTGACAGTCGGTTACTGGGGGCAGAAGCGAAATTTGGAAAAATATTCTTATTTACTAATAACACCTGTAATATTATGCCCGCAAATATATAAGAACTGCAAAATAAAAGATGAAAAATGTTAGAAAAATGGAAGCCTCGATTTTTTAAATCTTATTATTAACATAGACGTTCAGTTTCATAAATTACATGAAATTTTAAAGGTAGCTGTTCAAAGTCTTCACTTGATACCCTAGCTTTATTTACCACCTTGAATGGTGAAACTGACTCCGCCTCTCTGTTACCGTAGAAAAATACTTGCTATTAAGTATGCAATGAAGGTAGCTAGTCTTCAGCAGCATCCAAATCGAATCCATTTACAAAATCTGCTACTGCAGCTCCAAATCCAAAACCCATTAAAGACACTACGCAATACCTTATGTAGAATACCAGTTATTGTACCGCCTTGGAGCCAATTCAGTCCGGATATCTGTTGGGATTTATTTTCAACAGATGTTAAAATGAAACCGATGGTGGAAATCCATGGGAAACTTAGGATTGTCTTGCAACAGCAACCGAACGCAGTCGTTTGCTTCACCGACGCATCAAAATCATCACGATATGTTGGTGGTGCCTTCTCAATCGGCAGCATGATCCATTCTTTCAGTTTACCGACCATGTCATCAGTTCTAGCAGCTGAGATGATAGCCTTGCTCCAGTGTTTGTTACGAATTGCGGAATTACCTGCTGGCCAGTATATTATACTGACCGACTCAGCCATGGCGTTACAATGCATTGAAGCGAGGAATTCTACTGTGTCCATGGTAGACCAAATATGGTACAGTGCTTACAAATTAAGTGAACTTAATACCGGCATCACTTTTGTCTGGGTTCCAAGTCATCGAGGGATAATAGGCCACGATGAGGTACACCGTGCTGCACAACGGCCTACCCAAGCTTACCTGCCGACAGTACTGGAAGAAGACAATGCAAAATATTATTGCCAGAAAATTCTGGACGCATGGAATCGGTCATTCCATTCTCGGCCGAGTAAACTTGGAAATATAAAGAAGGATTTAACAACCTGGCCATCAAAGATTGGTAAAATTTGTTCACCGAGGTTGGAAACAGCCGTCAACCGAGTGTATATTGGTCACACGCTGAATACGCACTCCTATCTACTGAGTGCCCAACCACCACCAATATGCGAATTGTGCTGTACTTCATTAACAGTCTACCATATCGTGGTTATCTGCCCGAAATTTGGTCAATATCGGTGCAATCAGCTGAAGAAAAATATACCGAATGTAAACAACCTCCTCCTTCTCACCAACTTCATAATAAATTCGAAACTGTGTAATAATATATAATTAATTCATATTTCGAGTAATAGCCTTATAGGCAATAACTACTCGTAAAAAAAAAAAAAATTAACATTCACGTTAAGCACTAAATGATAAAATAACTTTACTAAAGAAAACAATTTCGGAGGAAAATAAAATTATTGATCGACTAATTATTACTTGTATTTAACGGTTTAATTACTTATTTACCTATTTTGAATATTACTTATGCTAAAACACAAAACATTATTTATGAATTACTTGTCAGAAAAAATCTAATAATAATTAAAAATTTATATTAATCAAAAAATTATTGATTGTAAGCTGTGTAGTACATAGTAAATAAATTATCAATTATTAAAGTTAGGATATTAGCAATTTTTTGCATTTCACATTTAAAATATAAATAAGATATAAACCTCAGAAATTAAGATATTGTCAAAGCTTAAAAATTTCTAATATAGGCTCGGATAATTTCAAAATAGACATAATTTTTTAAAGTGATATATTTTGATAAATAATTTTTTTGTATGTCTCGTTAATTCTTGAGACACGGTAGATGACATAAAAAATTGTCTGGTGAACAACTTAGTAAGAGAAAATTAGAGAAATAATTATTGCTAGAAAAGCAAGCAGAGTCATTTTAGAAGTATTTTCGTCGAAACCTTCAAAAATCACAACCAGTCAAAAGTGCAGATGATATGAGAGAACAAACAAACAATCATTCTCTTTTGAAACCAGTAGCGCAGCTTAACTGCTGAAATTATTAATAAGTTAAATAAGGTATCTCTCTACTTAAAAAAAAGAGCAAGCTATGATAATAGAAGTAACATGAAAGATAAGCACAGTAATGTTCAACAAAAAATTTGGAATATAAGTCCACGCGCATTTTTTGTATCTTGTAGTTCACACACATTAAATCTTGCCATAAATTATGCTGCTAAATGTTGTCAGGCAGTTACATTCTTAATGCGATCCAAAATATAAATGTATATTTTTTGTTTGTCTTACCATTTTGAAGTCTTGTGGCGTCACATGACTAGTTTGACACTGAAATCGTGGTAGATGGAAAATTCGGATTGATGTTTTATGTTCATTATGGTGTCAACTAGCTGATGTGTATCATGCGCTCATATACAAATATAATACTGCGATTGATTTATTTAAAAATCAAACAAGAATTGAGGCTCAGTGAAAAAATCGCAAATTTCAAGTTTATTGTTCGTCTTGTTGCATGATGTAATATACTGTTAGAAATTAATTTGACCGACCTGCATACTTCTTCAATCGAAGGAATTCATCCCAACGCCGTTACAAAAACTCAATACAAAAATTTAAAGCTAGAAAAGTTATTTGCTGGTTGAAGCAAAAGAAATTTCAGAAAAAATTAACATTTCCGCAACATTCGCATTAAAACACAAGTCAGACCGCTTAAGAAAAAAAGACAACTTAATTACTGAACCTATACACGACGAGAAAATAGTTTATGACGTGCTGGATACCGCAAAATTAAATCGATGAAAGGTTTATTCAGATAAAAAATATTCAACGCGTTTTTGGATATCCCTAAACATTCATGGGATGCAGAATAAAACTTTGAAGCTGCTTTTGAACACCGAATGAACCTAATCTAGCCGAAACAAGCCTAAATGATTGTAACCTTACCTAATCTAACCAACAAATGAGGTTTATTAACGCAAAAAATTTTACACTTGGTAAAGAAATGTTTCATTACAAGTCAAAATTATAAAAATGTAATTTTGGAATCGAATGAATTATATAATATAAAATAACTTACATGGACACTGTATTCCTAGAAATTTCCTCAACATAGGTTTCGTTACATTTCGGACACCATCATGCTTATCAGGAATAAATCCACATTCCTCAACTTATTTAATGTAACCTTACTTTATCAACACATAAACTCAATAAATATATATTAATAATACACTTAGCTAAATATAAGACAAAAAATATAAGTAAATTTAGGAACTATAAAAACAATAACTCTACAGAAAATAAAAACAAAAATGAAAAACAACAAAACAGAAAGGAGAAACCCAACGCGGGAAATATGACTAAACAACCGTCCATGAAGGTACATATTTAATTTTTTTTTTTAAATAATAAAATTTAAAGTTCTGTTCAAAGTTTATAAACAAAATAATTTTCTTATTTAAAAAAAAGAAATTTTTAAATTATGTTTTAAATAAAATAATTTTAAAATATGAAGTAATCGACACTATCGATAAAACCGAGAAAGTAGGAAGTCGACCGGCACACTACCGTTGCAACGGCGAAATTTCGCTGTATTAAATTTTTGTAAATATACAAGTAAGTAAAATTTCAAAAGAATGCAATTAATTTTAAAATCATTTTTTATGAAATGCAATAATTGTCCAAGCATCAGTGAGTAAATTTTCATGTTTCAAAGTTAATCTTTCAATAGTTTTATAAAAATAAGTTATAATTTTTCACTTGCATTAACTTGAATTCAGCAGTTTTGGAACTTTACAGAAATTAGATTAATATACTGATCCTACATTGCAAGGTGTATCAGATATAAATCTAATAAGAACAGATACTACACTTTGATCTTAGCCAACAGGCCAAGAAGCGATATTAGGCTAGGTTAGCTTTGAGGTTTATCAGATATTAAGCTGATAAGAACAAACTTTGGTTTTACTCAACAGGCTGAGAAGTAATATAATGTTAGGTTAGATTTGTGGTGTATCAGATATTAACTACACTTTGATCTTACCAACAGGACGTGAAATGATATTAAGTTTGGTTAGGTTTGAGGCGTATCAGATATTAAGCTGATACGAACAGATAATACACTTTAGTCTTACTCAACAGGCTGAGAAGCGATATTAGGTTTAAGTTAGGTTTGAGGTGTATCAGATATTGAGATGATAAGAACAGATGATACACTTTGATCTTACTCAGCAGCCTGAGATACAATATTATATTAGGTTTGTTTTGGTTAGTTAAAAGTAGAATTAAAAAAAAAAAACATGAGGATGGCGCATTACCTGGATGACTGATATTTTTTGCAAAAGTAAAATCATTATATTTTTCAAATGTAGGAGTCAATGCTTAGCGCTCTCTATTGAAAGTAAGAGTTATGTAAAATTTGTATTGATACGATAGACTGCGGCCCTATCGAAATTTACAGTTAAAATCTAGTTTTTTTAAATGTTGATTTTTTTTTAAAAAAAAATGTGTTTTCTGCAAAAAAATCACTCCTAGTCATATTTATCTAAATGTGATTTTTTTTAAAAACTGCTTTTTAGTTACACTTGCATGATCTTGAACTCTCCAATCCATTCTAATGTTTATACGAATGCTCTATAAAAAAATTTCAAAACTAGAAAGTTATTTAAGATTCGTAAAAAATGCTGTTAAAAATAAATTTCAGAAGAAACTAACATTCCTACATCCTTTATATTTAAGGATTTTTTGAACTCTCAACTACCTTTCAAATATTCACTATGTTAATTTTTAAAAACTAACAGTATTTTTTTACAGGATTATAAAAAACATATATCGGATTTGAAACCAGTAAAAATTGTTTTCACGATCGACGGAACGCTCATTGAATTTTAAATTTTTATTTTGAATTTTTAATACTTTTTTTTCATCTATAAAATTTGAATTTATTTTAAAATTTTCATGGACCTAAGTCATAATCTACCACTGTTCCATTATTCATGTTCTTCATATTGTTTTCTATTTAATCTTGTACAGATCTCATCTATCGTACTAAAAGTTTAATTTAACTTGTTACACCGCTTGTGAAGTTGTTTCACTTATTTACTTGTTGCACTACTACTGACGTTCATCTGAATATACATGTGTATGTGCGTACATTACTGACTTTTAGACAAACCGGAATTCAGTTTTACCTTTTAATAACATCTAGTCATAAGACATCTATAAACAATAAAATTCCCATACTGTCTCTGTTAACGCCGCTGCTGTGTTGCAACAGCAGCATCATCCTCAACAAATGTCCTTATCAGGTAATATATTTCCATAACGCGTTAACAATACTAACGATAATAATAATTTCTCCAATAATAGTAATGATAGTAATAATAACGAATATAATTGCGGCAATATTAATTGTATCATAAATAATTATAATGATGAACACGTGTACTAACAATGAAATGATAACACGGGTGATGAATTATTCTAATTCAAATAAAAAAACACCGATTAAGATTACACAGTTTGTGGTGAAAGTTGCACCAACCAGAAAACGACAACTAATTCTTACCCATAATAGCCATTCTCCAATAAAAGCAAAGTCGAAAAAGTTTTGGCAATTAACTAAAATATCGGTATTCATACATCCTCAGTACAAAATGAGCAAGTCAAAAATATCAGAAAAAATTCTTCATTCCTCAATCTTTCAATTGGTATTCAACACTTTACTTTCAAGTTATACGTATTTGTGACTTTCATTATTTGGTTCATGTATTTTAGCCTCGCTAATACTACATTTCGAACACTTCTAATTGTTTTTATCTGCATTTGTTTATAACCCTAGTTTCTGAATCATTCAAAAGTACGCTCCAAACATAATCCTTTATTAACCTATTCCGTATTTATGTATTTAAATTTTTAGATGTTAACAATGATTTCTATTTCATAAATGCGGTTTTCGCCTGCGATATTCTTGACTTTATTTCTTGATCACTTCTACCATCTTCTGTTATTATTGAACCGAGATATTAAATGAGGAACTTGAAATAACTTATAGTCGCTGTTTTCCATCAATCTACGATATCCTAAGAAATATTTACGATCTATCTCTGAAGTGAGTTAGTGTAAAATTTGTCTGGATTCAAATGGCCAAACATCAAAAACAAAACAAACCGTTAACAATGTTCTTTTGTGGACTTAAAAACTACAATAAAGAAACCTATAACATACAACACCTATTAAATATAAAAATAACAGTTGAACCGCCATACAAGACCCGGAGAATAATTCAGTGTACAAGGTGTCAATCATTTGGCCATAGCAAAACACACTGCGCACTGTCTTTACATGTGTTAAATGTTGAGAACAGAATGAAACTAAAAATTGCAATAAATCAATAGATAAACCAGCAAACTGCATACATTGCGAGAGGATCACTCAGCAAACTTCAAAGGTTGCACTATATATAAACAATTAATAAATTTAAAGAACAAATCTTAATATACCATATAAAATAAATAAAAATATTCCAAAACTCATTCCAATCCAGAAAAATTTTCCAACACTTAATAAAGAAAATATAATTCAACACAACAATTCTGCTAAATATAATGCTATATCACAAGATCACACTCATAAAAGAAATAACAATCATTTAAAAAATAATGATCTGAATAACATAAACATGGATCAATTCAATGATATTCTCACAGAATTCAAAAATATCCTTAATCAAATGCTTTAACAAAATAGCATGATAATGAATGTTATCAACGCTCATGGCGGGAGGGCCATTGTAATAAAGTCATCAATGAAACATTCGTTATGAAATCAATAAATTTGGTAAAGCTCACTTTGTCCCTCTAGCAATATCACTAGTTAGTGTCAAACAAGAACACTGACAAATTCTTCAGAAATATTGGTAACAGATTTCTAGTTGATGGCGATTTCAATGCAAAATACACATCATTTGGATCACACCTAATAACGCTAAGAGATACACAGTTACATACATGTCTTCAGAAAAATAAGTATCATAGTATGTAGGGTCCCATCATATTGGCCATCTGACATGAATAAACTCGCAGATTTATTGGATTTTTTCATTACTAAAGGAATCAATACCGACCATATGTTATCATTGGATGGAACATCAGATTATTCGCCAAAAATATTAACCATCAGCAGTGTAATAACCCAAACTCCTGCAAGACCAAAATTAACAAATCAGAACACTGATTTGCATACATTTCAACAAGCAGTAGAGAGTGGAATTGATCTCAAAATTCCATTAAAACCTGAATAAGATATTAAAACAGCTATTGAACATTTTATTAGATGCATTCATAAATGATCATGTTACTCCGATAAAAAATCTTACACTAAAACAGTTAATCATCCAAAAATGTTATGAAAAAATGTGATTAAGAAAAATCTGGTAGAATGATAGAACCCTGGCAAATAAAAAAAAAAAGCTTTAAATAAAATGACTAAAATGCTGAAAAGGGCGCTTGCAGTTAAGAAAAATAAAGTCTTTTGAAATTATATAACTAATTTGACTTATACCTCAGACTCAATTATTCTCTATGGAAAATAATAAAAAAAATAAAACAAAAATTCTGAAAAAACTTCCCAGGAAAGCGATCATTCTACAACATATATTTTTAATGCTATATGAAAGTTTGCTACATAATACTGCCAAAACCGAGTAAACCTCAAAAATATACATCATATAGACCTATCAGTTTACTACAAATCCTTCCAAAAGTATTTGAAAAACTTATTTTAAGAACAATAAAACGAATCCTCGAATAAAATAAAATAATACCCGGCTTGGATTCAGAAATCAGCACATCATAGTAGAGTAAATACATTGTTTAGTCGATGTCATCCATGGTAGTTTTGAAAATAAAAACTATTGCACCACACTGTTTCTAGACATACAAAAAGAAATCGACGGAGTATGGGACCAGGTTTATTATATAAACTAAAACAAAATCTGCCGCATCAGTATTATACATTGTTAAAATCATATTTATTAGAAAAGTTTTTTTTTAATTAATATAAATGGTGCTTACTCACAGATATGCGCTATAAACTCTGGTGTGCCACAGGGCTTTTAATAATAAAACCCTTGCGTGAATTATTTAAAAAAGGAAATGATTTTAAATGGAGTAAAGAGTGTCAACAGGCATGGATTAAAGTAAAACAAATATTGACATAATCAAAATTTTTAATACACTTTAACAATAAATATCTGATAAAATTAAAATGTAACGCTAGTCCAGTTGGAATAGGTGGAGTATTAATGTATGAAATTGATAGAATAAAAAACCCAGTTGCTTATACATCGCGTACACTGACTGAAACTGAAAAGAAGTATGCACAAATTGATAAAGAAGCATTAGCCATAATTTTTTGTTTAGAAAAATTTCACAAACATTCATATGGTATTCGTTTATTTTAGAAACAGATCATAGACCTTTAACATTTGTATTTGGGAATAAAGAAGAACTTCCAGTTGTTGTAGCAAATATATTGCAACGATATGCAGTTATTCTTGCTGGATATAATTATGAAATTAGGTACATAACATCAAAGCAGAATATCACACGTTCATTTTGTAACAGAAATTTTCAATAAACTTAATACAAATGTTATTAGTAGAGAAACACAAAATGATAACATATTAAAGAAAGTTTTTAAATACTGTATGAAAGGTTGACCTAATGTAAAAATAAATAAAATACTAATCGAATTACGACCTTATTTTTTGAAAAGATATGAATTACATATTGAAAACGAATGTATTTTTGCTGATCATAAATTAATAATTCCAAAAATATTACAGCAAAAATGTTTAAATGAATTACATAGTACACATTTAGGGGTTGTCAAAATGAAGTTTAGCACGGTCATATTTTTGGTGGCCTGAAATAGATAAACAAATCGAAAAATTGGTATTAAGTTGTAAAATTTGTTTAAGAAATCGAAAAAATCCAAATAAAGTAAAGTTACATAAATGGAAATATCCTGAAAAACCAGGAGCTAGAATTCATGCTGACTTAGGTGAATATGGAAAAATACATTTTTAGTTATCATAGATTAGTGTTCAAAATGGATTGAAATATATTAGGTAACATCAACAACATATAAAAAAATTAGCGGAAGTTTTTTGAGATTATTTTGCACGATGGGGCATTACAGAACTATTGGTAACGGATAATGGTCCACAGTTTGTATCAAATGAATTTAAATCATTTTTATCAAAGAATGGAATCAAGCATCTCACAGGAGCACCATATCACCCACAGAGTAATAATTTTAAAAATAAATTGAAGAAAATGTTAGCATCCGAAGAAACTTTGGAAGAAGCAACATCAAGAATTTATTTGATTACAGAACAACAAATCGCATAACAACAAAAAAACCGCCAACAATATTGTACTTGAATAGACGATTAAAAACGAGATTTACAGCATTAATACAACAAAAATAGAAAAGAAATATTTTACTGGGAAACGAGAGATTCAGTTACAAACAAGGAGATAATGTATTATTGAGAAATTATGGACAAGAAGATAAGTGGTCCAAAGGTGTAGTGAAAAAAAGGAAAGAGAAGTAATGGTTAACATTCAAAAAGAAAATGGAGAGATAGTAAGAAGACATGAAGATCAAATTATTAAATTATGAGAGACAGAAGAGAAGAGCCCAAGAACTGTAACAAAGGAGAAAAATGAGGAAGAGTGTAAAGAAAAAGAAGAGAAAAAATTTGGAAGCTTGAACAATGATAATCAGGAGGAAAGACCAAGCATACCAAGATCACAGAGAAAATGCAGACCTCCAGATCGATTAAATGTATAAACAAAAATAAAAATTAAGGATTTTATTAATTAACCTTTAAATTTCTTTTAAGTTATTTTGTTCAAGTGTATATATAAGAAAAAAACAATATTTTTGTTGAAAGAGAATGTTGTAGTGTATTTGGCAACACTGTAAAATGTTCTACTTTGTATAAAATGCATGTTCATATTTTTGTAATAATATTATAAATGGTTTCTTTCTAATTCTTCGTTTCGTTATTGTAAGTTGTAAGTTTTCCTAGGTTAGAGGTTTTCCTAGGGACACCACATTACACTTTTGGAGAAGTGGTTAAATTTGTGGAAAATCATAGTGAATAAATCGAAACATCTTATGTTCACTCTAAACATATCTTTTGATAATATACCGATCACATTTTATCGAAAAATGATTCAAATGTATTCTAAAGTAAAATACTTGGACTGCATCTGGATGAAAAATTAAAACTTGAAAATATAATATCCTAGCCAAGAGAAAAACAGCTCGACCTAAAATCTATAAACATGAACTCGCTAATGATCAAATATTCATCACTTTCGATAGGAAGTAAAATCTTATTGTACAAAATTATCCTCAGAGCTATATGGACACATGGAATGGTAATTTGGAGAACAGCCAGTAATTTCAATATCAAAATTATCCAGCGTTTCCAATCACAGATTCTACAGAACATAGTTGGAGCACTATGATACATCCAAAATGATGATCTACATGAGGATCTCGATATACCGACTATAAAAGAAACTGTATGAATTCGCAGCGCTAAATATATCAAACAACTACAGCATTGTATTAATCCATTAGCTGCCGATCTTAAGGAAACGCCACACAATTCGGACGGCTCAGAATACACGTCCAAATAGAATTGCTACAGCGGTCCTAAATTATTAAATTATTTTGTATAGTTCCAATGAACAGCTGCCATTGAGCAGTATACTCGATTTAATAACATCACTGCTACTTATTGTTCACTTAAGGCCAGATCGTAAGCAAAAATGAAAAAAAAATATATTTGTGAAAATCAAGTTGTACTTTTTATTTAATAAACCGCATAATAATTATGTTCTTATTATAACTCAAAATTTCCAGAATCCACTTTTTATTTACTTTGCAATCATTCTTCTTTTATAAAAACATTTAATTTCCCTCGATGAAAATATAATTTTATAATTAAAATATTGTTTTCATAAAATATGTAATACATAATTATAATATAACAATAAATATGTTTACATTACACATTTACACGATGCTTAAATTTTAAAATATTCATATTTGCCAATGTCTCGAATTATATTGCCGTTCAAAACAAAATTTTACAACAAATAATTATCTTGTATTTGAAATGCACTTATTTGCACAAAAAACTTCAAATTGATTTTAAACTTTTAATTTTGTACGAACATATTTTTATATTATTCTTTTGAGTTTCAATATCGTTTATATTTGAACTCATTATTCATTATAAGCTAATCAAATTTTTAACTACTTATTTATTATCCATATATTGCGATCACGTATTCTTGAAATGTTTTCATAATAGAATGTAAAGACTAAATGTATTCATTTAAAAAGCGGCATTATGAAACTTTAAGAATATTGTACCCAAAAGTCAACAAATTTTTAACGATTATGGATCTTATAAGTAGGGTTACGTCGGATGTAAACTTTTTTTTATAGCATAGAAATCCCTGCTAGATTTAGTTAAATAGATTCATTAACTCCTTATCATTATGGCGGAGACTATGATAACCTTATTAGTTTGATGTTGCTTCAAGGTATTAACATAGGATTCATAAGAAACCGGCAACTCAAGCGACAAGAAGACGCATTAATAAAATATAAAATAAGAAACACATATTTACTATAATATACATGTACGCGTGTAGTGTTTAAGAGCTATACACATAAATATAACAAATAACATAATTTTGCTACTAAAATTAGTTGATACAACTAAATCGGTTTTATCAATTTTTCTTATCTATTAAACGTATATACGTTTTAAACGACAGATTATAGCCAAATGATAAAACGTTTTATTAAAGCTGTACGATTTAATTCCGAGGTTAAACGTGAATTGATAAATTTTTTTCTGGAGTATTATTAAATGATTAGTTTTTCCGCAACAGAAATAATTCTCCTTGTTATTGATAATTTTAAACTGTTTAAAATTTCAAATTAAAATGGTTAACTTCAAAATATTTAAATCAAGCATATTTCAGTAAAATATTCCTTAATTGCGAATAAAAGCTATAATTGAAATTAAATCACATTGATTACATAATTTCAAGACTTATACACGGCGTATCTAAATGTAGGGATAAAACAATTATAGACACGCAATATATATATATGTTTTTAAAAGCTAATTTCTTTATAATCATTTATATCTGCACACTGCTATATATCGTCATTATATATTGCAGTGAAAAATTCGAAACTTTCTACAATTCAAGTAGTTAGATTAAACTTATTCAAAGAGAAATAGATAAAATTCATGTAATAAAACGAAATTATATTGTTTGTGTTACATTACAACTCGATACGTCAAACATTAATATATCTATCCAATATATGCATATACTCCAATATAATTTACAAAAATATATGTTAAGTCACTTCCACCTTACAACAGACATACGGTAATATATGCCACCGTTAATAATTCATACCCGAATTAATATAAAGATCGATGTTATTTATTTATTATTTAATTATGTAGACCTGGCTCGTGGGAATTATCCGAAAAATGTAATATTTAATTTTAGGTATGTTGTCACATAAAATTGCTAAAATAAATACAACATGTACATACCTGTTATATCTTATTTTCATATTGTACGTATCATATTTATTCACTTACATTATATACTTTTACGTACTATTATTAAGACTGTCGTCGAAATATCCATTATTGACGATATAACGAATACACTGTAACAAACGATCACAATCATCTCGTGTGTTCACCCCGAATATCTACGCAAAAAATCAATTAAATATAATCTCTCGAACGAAGTAATACAGGAACATTATTTAGCGATATTTACTTAACACGTAATACTATTTACTCATTAGTAAAATTAAGTTTATAAATTAAGCGATCGGAATATTTAAAGTACTAAATTAAATATTTCTTAAAGTTTATCATTGAAACAAAAATCAATGTTATTCAAAGAGATGGTCTGCCACCTTGATTTTTTAACTTTATACTTGAAAAAGTTATAACAGAATGAAGGAAAGTTATGGATGAAGCAAATATCACCGGGGAAATTAGACTAGTATACAAGAAGGTAGGAGAATAAATCGAACAGAGTGAGTCAAAAAAAGAAGCAATTAAATACGGTATCGAGCGAATGAAAAGGACGTTTTATTTAACGAAATAAGTATATAATAAGAAATATCCATCGAGAAATGCCAAACTGAGACTCTATAAAACTGCGGTTGGACCAAAGACGTCATATATGAAACGGAAGTAACCGAACAATATACCAAAAGATGGAAAAAATTATTACAGTGATTCGGAAAATATGAATTCGTTTCTATGGCCAAATGATGAAACCTAGCAGGTTTACCAGAAGATCGTTTGATTACACGAAAAAAATAAAAATAAATAGGACGTCATACACAGAGACCAAAAATAAGACGAAAAAACTAAAAATTATGTCTGAAAATATAGAAGAGCGATTAACAATAAAGAAGAAACTCTCTGACCAGCGCATAGACAGATTTTTTTTTCAAACGTCGGAACGATCCGCTATTATTGGAAACCCTTTTAAGTCGTATAATAAGCTTTAGAACACACTCGACGTACAAACACTCTCCTCTTCTTGTAAATCCATCTCCTATCGAAGATTGGTGACTATTTCACAATATTTCTGTATATTTCGTACGTCCACGACATTTGTCTTCGTCATTTAAATCTGTTATCTTCTAAATTTATAACAAACGCAATACTAAACTAAAATTTCACAACACATTGAGTACCATTTACCCGATAATACTACAAAACAAATTGGTGTATTTCTAGACACTGAAACTACCGGCTTATCACATAAACAAGATAAAATACTTGAACTCGGTATGGTTAAGTTTGAATATACTGAAGATGGTCGTATTTACAAAACACTTGATGAATTTAATCAGTATCAAGACCCACAAGAACCTATACCTACATGGCAGCGTTTTATCGTCATGTAATAAAAGTATGGCGTCGTTATTTAAGCCGAAGAAGTCAAAGAGCTAAATTAGCGTAGGAAAAATATATGCAAATTTTAAAAGATTATCCGCTTATAAAACCCCACTTACCTCATACGGTTTATGCTATAAATTGATATACTTGTTGAAGAGCCGGATGCGGGAAATTCACAAGTCCGGTTCTGTGAGGGGTGTAGTTAAAAAATAATAACATTAAAGATAGTACTAATGGAAGTGCGGGTCATGACAAAGCGTACGTATACGTGCTTATAGAACACCAGTCTAGTAGTGATTACTGGATTGCCTTTAGACTTTGGCAATATATGCTTCTTTTATGTGAAAGACATAAAGACGCCAATGTTGAGAGTAAACAATATGTTAAAGATACTATGAGTTGTACATCACTCAATGGGCAAACTAAGGTCTTTAGTAACATTCATCAAGGGTCTAATTTTGTCCAAGATAAAGATTATTCTATAGGAGGTGATAGTCTTTGAAATGCATCTTCCAAAAGAGATCAAAGCTATGTTCTCGCCTCATACTCTTAAAATGGAGAAAGAAAGCTTTGTTAAACCGGATCTTCAGAACTCTATATCTGATATTTTATTCTCAGCTAAGTCTAATGATGATACCGGGTATTTCTGGATTGTACTAGAACATCAAAGTACTCCTGATCATTTCATGGCTTTTAGGCTCTTTAAATATATGACTGATATAAATAATGCTCTTTAAAAGTAAAAACAGGAAAGTATATGAATAGTAAAAAACTTGATTCAATTTTAACAAATATTCTTCCTGCTACTATTGCTGATGAAAAGAAATTAGAAATAACACATCATGTTTTTAGCACTGATAAGGATTAAATAGAAGAGTTAAAAGTACAGGCAAGAAACTAGAACAAAGAAATTAAAAAACTTACATCAAAGATACAGATGGCAAGTAGTAATACTGCCTTTCTTACTGAAACTATAGCTGGAGCTCTGAAACAATTAAAAGTTTAGCAATAGAGCCACGTTTAACGGGACGCTGGGAAGAGCAAACTCGAAACTTAGTAAGCACTAGTTATCAAACAGAAATATTCTCTTCTTTATCTGAACATTTAGTTCAGGGAGTTGGTAAGATAACAAGTACTCTGATTTTATGGTGTGGAGCTAGAGCAGAACATTCAGTTCTATAAACTCCACTACTATTACCTCTTATATCAAAATAGTTATCTTTAATTTTGCGGTTTTCAACAAAACGCAGTTCTCCATTATCAATCTACTTGTTGCATATAAGAAGATGCTAGAAAAGGGATGTGTTTTGATATTGTCATTTATAGAATCTCCTTTTTTATTTCTAGAAAATTCTACTCCTAATTATTGCTGTTCACTTTATCAAAGTTCAGATAAGCTATGTATAATATATATTATGAACCATTTTTTAATCGCCTCCTGGCCTTTACCTGTTCAGTCTACCGCAATAGTAAAACTATCAGCACGTTATAAAATTAGAACATTTTACGAACATCGTTAAAAGCGTAATTTCGATTACCTTATTTAACAAATACGTCGGTTTCATTCGTCGTTTTACACTTCCGTCTATCGGACATATGTACGAATCTATTTTATCGTTACCGGCCAAGATTAAATTTAACTCGATATCCGAATCAATTTCGTCTGCATCATCATCCGGATTGCGGTGTACGTGTTCGTTCGACAAATTTTCCGATTCATTCGAAATAACGACGTTACCGTTATCGGCGGACTTTGTTAAATCGACGCGTTTATTCGATCGTCTTTTCCGTTTTCGAATTTTATTTTTCGATATCGATAAATTATTATCGTCGATTAAAGAATCGTACGAAGAATTATCCAGTTCACTCATCATTCGATCTATGTTTCGTTTTACGCGTTCTATATCACCTTCTGCGACAAATGAAAATATTAATTAAATAATTTTTTTTTTTCAATGGGCTTCCAAATAATTTAACCGCTCCGGTATGTTATATATTAAAAGGATATGTTACGAATAATTAAACGAATATATTATAATCGCGAATAAAATAATATAAATAGTATTATGAGTTGAAATAAATAGTGCACGGTTATGGAAAACGATAAATGTAAGAAAATAATTCGTTTATAAACGTTCTAGAACCGATGATAATAGTTTGAAAAAAGTGCGAATTAGAATCGTAAATATGGGAGCAGAAAGGAGAAGAATTACGAAACGTACGAAACCCATCAAATTGCAGACGGTTTCTATCAAAACGAAGATGTCACATAGTAATAATAAAATTACGAGTATGGTAGGGTATCAATAGGCATATCAGTACTCTTTATGCGATGTTTTAATGATAGAAAATCAATATAAGGTGAAATTGATTATTCTAGATGAGTAATCAATACCACTAATATTAAAGTGACTGGGAATCCAGACGAATTTTACAATGACCTCACTACTCAGTACGGAAGCAGTAAGATTATGGATATTATATGTAATAGAAGAGCAACGCGAGTTGATATAGGACTGCACTGTGAATCTATAATAAAAAAAAAAACTTTATGGCAAGGTGAATGTGAAAAAGGAAACGTAAAAACTGAGATATGAAAATGGAAGAAATATGTAATGAATGAATTGTTTGATAATGTGTAGGAATGGAACAATGAAAACGGCTGCATGTAAATAATGTACCATCTTGGATCCATCTATGAAAATAGAAAAATCACATCATTCTTCTGTAGTGTAAAAATGAAATAAGTAATTAATAACAGAAGGATGCTTATGTTTTGAATTTAACGAACATCTAACTCGTTATAAACGCGACAAATAATTTTCAAACTGATTACAGATTACAAAGAAAAGGCTGCGGAATGCGACAAAAATTTTCTAAGACCCAAGACGGACCTGTCACATAAGTAGATATGTGACTCCCGATATTATCTCTACGTAGTCGAGAAAGAGCTGAAACTTCCAACTTCAATGTTTACTAAATACGAAGTAGACATATCGACTTATGTGTAAAGGGATATTAGATAAAAACGCGATGTTATTAAAATAGACGTTTTCAAAAGAATTTTGCTATTATAATTTTTAATAATTATGGGTCAGATTTAATATAAATTATTTCAGTGGTGAAAATTTTTAATACATATGGCTAATGAAGATATTACGCTGAAAAGTGTATTCGAAAGTTGATCAACGTTTGAATTTTTGTACATGTTATCTTTAAACTTTTGTTCAATAAAAAATATGAAGATTCGTGTATCATAGACTATATTTGGAACAAAATTTGTTCGAAAGTAGTAAAATATTAAAACTTTTAATTATTAACTATTGCTTTTGAATATATATACGCTTTATCAGTTTCGCAATCGCATAAATAGGGTAGTATATAAATAATGCAAGCAAACAAGTTACGCACTCTTTCTATGATAGTTAATAAGAATTACATCTTAAATAATACTTGAATGAACATCCTTCGCAGATAGTTAAAAAAAAAAAACTAAATATACTATAAATAGTTCCTCCAGCAATCATACAAATATTTTGGCTATTAGTTTACTAGAAAATTGCTAAAATTACGACGATTAAAAAGAATTAAAACGACAAATTTTTTGTGTCAAAAGTACCACATTGCGTCATTGGATAAAGAGTTATACAAGTTAAACACGCTTTTTGATAAAGAATACTAAATCCAAATCTAGTTGCACAATTGCTATAAAGATTTATTACATAAATTAATGAGTGCTTCGGTCATTTGATGGATTCACCCTCATCATCAAAGTATTTCGGTTTGTTCTATCTGCGGCTAATCTCTTTAGTCTTCCAAAACTGTTGACCATTTATTTATACGTAAAACCTGTCATATATATATATATATATATATATATATATATATATATATATATATATATATATATATATATATATATATATAATACACACATAAATTTGTTATAAAAAAAATTCAAATAATATATTTACCATATAACGTATGTTCTCCTAAATCATCTTCATAAACCATTGAGTCCAACTTTTGATTACCATCTGTACAATTATCGTTCTGCTGTTTTACGTCACATTCAGCGACATTGTCATTACTCAATTTATGAATTGTCATCACTTCGTTATTATTCGTCACTTTTAGTGAATCCGTTTGTTTTGACATTTTATTGTGGTTATTCGTTTTATTCGATACTTCAGATTTCAATGGAACAATACATTCGTTAACTTTTGTCACTGGCATGGATTTCGTTGCGTCCTCAATACTGGTATCTTGCACTGAAAAACATGTTTCAAAGAATTATATGTCGAACAAATTGCATCAATAGATTCAATAACACATGTGCCAACGAGTCACAATTTCTATATATAATCGCCTTTTATTTTAATTTTATAAAATAAACAAATTATTAATTATGTCGAAAATATGATTAATTTAATATCTACGTTAAATTTTATTTGAATGATACGATTTTATGAATATTAATAAATATATATTTTTTAAAATACATATAAAAATAAAATAAAAAATGGAAAACCTTTTAAAAATTTGTATTTTTCACCTCGTTGTACCTCAATAATACCACTCTCAGTTTCAGTGTAATATTTCAGTTGTTTCCGTTCCATCTAATTCGCTCTCGCGATACTTACGTGCGTCGTTTATTTATAAGTGTGCTTATTAACCAATCGTCTCGGAGAAGATAATAATAATAACTTATTTAGGTTATCTATATACTTTCAATGTTATATTTTCATCTTAACTTTTAAGATCTTCAATAAAAAATATACCTATTGATTCAATATTGGAGTATTGACGAGAGGTGTCTTGAATAATAACATCCCTCTTTATTTCTGAGGTTACATTCTTGACAGTTTTTTCACATACAATAGGATATTTCCTGAAAATTTTACATATTAGATAAGCTACAATTAAAAAACACTCATTTAGACTATTTTGCACATTATAAACACATCACAAAAATATTTTTCAACCCGCTAAATGTTCTACTTGTCTATAAAATCATAGTGATATATAAGTACATACTCGTACAGAATCAAATATATAAAGATAATTATTACGGTATGATAAATAATTTAACACACAGATCTAGAAACAAATCTATTTGGAGTGACGTACGAAACCAGTGGTTATAGAAACATATTTATTAGAGAATTAAAAAATTATTTAAAACCAACTTATATCATAACTTTAAAAGCTGATCGATCTCTCTCATCTATACATCTATAACGTATTAATAAAAACAATATTACACAACCGTAAGACCATAATCCTTAGCATCACATAGAATCAATAAAAACACTAAAAGATTTTGTTTGTTTTTTTTTTATGAAAACCACATTATACATTAGCTCTAGTCAGAAAATTTGTGTAATCAGAAAAACTACAAAATATATGGAGAAGTACATTACATAAATACTCACTTTTTCCTATTTTCCCTCCATTGCAAAACAGACTCCAATTCCACCTTATCGGTTATAATATTTTTCAAATCTGGATGAAGAGCAGCTGTGTGTTCTATCATTACAGATGGTATGGCAACAAATTTACAACCATCCACCTTACACACAACATGCTGAGCGACATGGTTATCCAAAACCGATTTTGAAATGAAACTACGAGTACACCCATCACAAGAAAATGATTTTAAAGCCGGGGATTTGACCTATAAATTATTTTAAATACGATTACATGTTTAAGTGTTTAAAATTTACGTATAAATTATTATTTAAACTGTTTTCAATTTAATGTATAAACAAAAATACATTTTTGGACTAAACAGCATAATTATAAAAAATAAGTATTACCGATTTTTTTTTGTGATATTTCCCCGTCGTTGAAGAAATATTTTCAACAACTTCATGTGAACGTAAATTTGGAACACAATTATTGTTTTTCATAAATTTTGGAGAATGGGTTATAGATTCTGGTGAAAATAACGCTTTTTTACGTGAAGAGGATGGTATCATCGCACGTGTAGAAGCATAATTTATAATGCTCGCTGGTGGAATAGATCCATAATGTGATGGTGGAGGTTTATTTACAGGAAATGGCAGGGGTTGTGATGGCAGTGGTGGCGGCGGAATATTTAGAAACGACGGTTGCAATAACGGTGATGCTGATGATATATTTCTGATTGGTGAACGTATTGATTGTGACGCAGATGGCATTTTTATAAATGACTGCCGCATTTGTGATGATGATACATTTGTTAATGATGGCATTCTGGTTAGTAATGGTGGTGGCATACTCGTAACAGATGCATGGATTAATTGTTGTGGCGGTGAAATATTTGTAGATGAGCATACTTGTGAACGTGAGGACGGCATGTTTGCAAATGATGAGTGAACTGACGAAGGTGATGACACACCTCGAAATGACGGAGGTACCAATGTAGATGGTCGAGGGATATTTGTAAATGATGGACTTGACGACGTTGAATGCCGAATACTATGTAACGGCTGTCGAATATTTGTAAATGGTGAACGTATCGCGGGTGGAGGTTTTGAAAGCATGGTTGGTAGAAATGATGGCCCATTTGAAAATTTTTCACAATTATTGAACATTACTTTTAAAACTTAATCATAAAATTAAAATAATGAATGTGGTTTGATTAAGCGTAATTAAAAGTTACTTGGTTACTCCGTAACGAATACAAAATTGTTCACAAATAACCGGCATCAACATTAAAACACCTTAAAAGCATTTTCAATTGTTTCACATACGACGTTGCCACACCTAGAATTTAAATTATTGTAGGATTAAATCGTGTACATTGTAGAACTACACTTTATAATTTACATCAATATAATATTTTATAAAATAAATAAATTTTCGTTAAAAACATTACTACATTTAATTATTTTTATGTTTTAATAAATAATTTTTGTACATTGGCTACTTTTTGTGTTCTGTAGAAAAATGAAGATAAACAGAACGTAATTGTTGTTAATAATTACAGATTTTCCCATAAAATTGTGTTTCTAACATTAAACTGTTCCTATGTAGTTTGTACAAAAGTTATTTCAAATATTTTATTAACTGTCGAATGACTGACACGAATCACAAATATATGTTTATATTATTAGTTATTACATTTATATATTTATATATACAGATTTTTTTATTTTTCTCAGAGTAGATATGTTTTTTATAACTTATCAGCATTACTCGCTCCAAAACGAGGAATCAGTATCAAGTCCGCCACAAGGGGAGAGAACTGTGATGACTTACTCAGAGTCTCGGATGAAAGGGGCTACAAAAAAATGAAAAGTTAAAATCCTCTTATACCTGAGTTTTTAGTCAAAAACCTTAACCTACTCATCTATCTCTTTTTTCAAATTGTTACATGCATATGCGTTGCATTCAAAGATTCCGCCAACGTATGCAGTTTGTCAACAGCATCCAACAAATTAACATATGTTTCTACTATTTATTCTTTGTGCAATACAATATTACAACAAACGAATTCGAGACCTTCTTACAAACAACAATGATAAATTAAAAACATCACATTACATTTTTAAACGTGTAAATAATTCGAATGTTATAAAAATCACGATTATGATAGTTAATTGACTAAATCACTATGATAAAGATAATAATTATTACAGGAGTTAACAGGTTTTCACCTCACACTTGCCATACATAATACATTTACATTATTTGGTATGAAGCCTAAAAGCTGCGATAGATGGGATAGATAACTTAATAATTACTATTATCAACCCAATTTTCTTTGGTGGTAAACACTGACTATTAACCTCATGATTTTTTTTCCTGCGATATACACATTAGATATTACTATTTTAAATACATGTAATTATCAATTATGTTAAAGATTTAAGGACATTTTGTTCAGAACGATAAAGCACTGTTTTTATATAATAGTTCGTTTGGAAATATATGCATTTTCTATTTATTACACAACGTATGTTGACGATGTTCTTTAAATCAGTCTGTGAAAGTATGCTCTCATTCATAACTCTGGTATAAACAATATAATATCTTATGAAATTTAATAATCCAATATAACTCATCCTGTACTCTATGATAAAGGTACAAATTATATTCAATATTATGTTGGAAATAATGAAATATATAACGGATAAAAACATCATTATAAAAAAATTACACTATAATAATAATAATAATAACAAGTATATTTCAGCTAATAAATAAATTACAATTCCCATTTATGTACACATACCGAGCTTACATAATTGCTCATACTGTGCGATATTTGATTTAATATTAATACTAATATAGGAATAAGAAAATAAAATCAACTGCAGAGAAAAAATACAAATAAAAACCCTGCTTAACTTTACTAATTTATCTATTTAATGTATAGTGATATATATATATATAGTGAAATAACGCATCTTCTTATACATATCCATATTTTCATGTACATAATTCTTATTATATAGCTTAAGATAATAAACAAAATTTAATGTATAGCGTGGTTTTGAGCTAGGTAACCATGCCGTTTAGAGAAGCGCATGCCTAATTCTTTTATGTTTATATTTTTTGTATTATAGTTGGAGTGATTGTCGTGTGTAATTGCCGATTTTCCTTATTATGGGATGCGGGTTAGTACTACACTTTACATAGAATTTGTTGGACTGGCTATTTACAATTTCAGATATGTATGGATGCTTTAATTTAGTGTACATTTCTGATACTCTCGTATAAATTGGAGCATTCAGTACAATTCGTAAACACTTATTTTGGAATGCTTGTAATTTGTTCAAAGTTGTCTTGCTTACGCTACACCAGATTGGACAGGAATATAACAGTAATGGCACAAAATAAGTTTTATAAATTAAATATTTGTTGGCTGTACTCATTTTTGATTTCTTATTGAATATAGGAAATAATTTATATAGTCTCGTATGGGCTTTTTCAATAGTGTGATTAATGTGCTTTGAAAATGTCAGGTTTTTATCAAGTATAAGACCGACATATTTAACGTATGATTTCCAGTATAGCTGTTCATTGGATATTTTTATAGAATGTTCTGTTTGAGGTCTACGTTTAGTAAAAAGTATGGTCTCGGTTTTTTGGTTGTTGATTTTGATTTTCCATTTATTATAATATTTGTATAGTTTATGATAACTATCCATAAGTCTTTTTTGTATCGTGTCAATCCTGTAAGAAGAAGTAAACACTGCAGTATCATCTGCATATAACGCAGTGTTCGTGCCCTTTATATGTGGTAGATCATTTATATACAATATATACAGAAAAGGCCCAAGAATACTACCCTGTGGAACGCCAGAGGAGATTAGTTTGAGGTTAGAATATGTATTACTTAATTGTACTGTAAAAAGTCTAGCATATAAATAGGATTTTATGATCAATATAAGATATTTAGGAAATCCGTACTGTATCATTTTATAAATGATGCCATTGTGCCAAGCACTATCAAAAGCTTTTTCTATGTCTAACAGTAATAGCCCGGTGTATTTATTTTGATTAAACTGGTCAGTGGTATGATCTGTAAGGCGGGCTAGTTGCATAACCGTTGATAGGTGATTTCTAAACCCAAACTGCGTTTCATTTAAGATATTTCGCTCATTGGAATAAGATTTTAATCTTTGTAAGATCACTTTTTCGCATATTTTACTGACATTGCTAATTAGACTTATTGGTCTTATATTTTGTACTAGCGAACTATCTTTGCCTGGTTTGGGAATAGGAATGATGCTAGATGTTTTCCATATTTTAGGATAATATCCTAATAATATGATTGTATTTATAATATTAGTCAGATAGACTACTGCTTTTTTTTGGTAGATTCTTGATCATTATGACCTGTATAAAATCTGTACCAGTAGATATTTTGTTATTCAGGTTTTTTATGTGTGTGTGTAATTCCTTAGGCGAAACCAATTTGATTTCATTAACAGACGTAATATTAGATTTACAAAATTTACGAACAGTAGAGTTAACTTTTCTAGTATGATAAACAATAGAAAGCTGTGAGTTTTGAGAATAGACCTGATAATAATAGTTTGATAATAATTCGACTTTATCTTTATCTGAATAGGCTGTAGAGTAATTATACGATATGGGTGGTATGTATGAGTAATTTCGTGTAAAGTTTTTAGTTATTTTCCAGATACTGTTATCTCGTACCGATACCGATTGGAGTTTTTTGTTCCAATTATCATTACGGTGTTGTAGGATTTTTGTTTTTACGATGTGTGTTAGGAAATTTAAAATTATTTTATCCTTAGCCAACCTATTTCTTTGATATATTCTCCTATAGTGGTTTTTTAGTTTTACTAGGATTTTTATTTGATCAGGTTGATAGTAATGATGATTACTAGATAACTTCTGAGGAATATAAGTTTGCGCAGATTTTAATATGGTATCGTTGAAGGTAGTGATGGCATCATCTACTTCCTTGGTTGAATTAGGTCGTTTAGATATGTTTAAGGTATTATATATGAAGTTTCTATAATTATTCCAATCGGCTCGTTTGAAGTCAAAAACATATTTTTCAGGAATTATTTGATATAATTTAGTAATTTCAAAGTAAATGGGGTTGTGATTTGAACTTAGGTATGGGAGAGATATAGGTTTCGAAACATAGGGAAAGTGTTTAGAGAGGACTAGATCAATTGTACTAGGTTTGTGAGTATTTGATGCTGGATAGGGGCTAAGATTGTAAAATTCTGACGATAAGAAAGATCGAGTAATGTATTACCTGATTTGTTGTAGGAATGGCAGTTCCAACCTCTATGTCTGGCATTAAAATCCCCGGCTATGATAACTTTATTGCTAGATTGCAATAGCGTGTAGATGTCTTGCTCAAAGTAGCGTTTATTCGGAGGACAGTATATCGAATACAAATGAATTTTTTCATTGTTGATTGTAAGCGAGATACCAATGGCTTCTGTTCCTTTTAATGTTTTTATATAAATGATGAATTAATCTATGGTTTACTAATATGGCCACTCCCCCGCCCGTGAGTTACGATCCAGTCTATATATTTTGTAACCGGGACAGTTAAAACTTAAAGTAATGTCAATTTTAGTTTCGCTTATACAAATAATATCAATTTGCTTCTCATATGCAAGGTTACCTAACTCTAGGATTTTATTTGTAATGGAATTCGCATTCCATGCTATTATTCTTATTTTCTTAACATTACCTAAAGGTATTTAAGACTATTTCTAAAACCGCTGATATTTTTTCAAATATGTCAGCGTTTTCCAGTCGTTTGATTCGATATAATATATTTTTAAAACATAACATTATTTTACTTAGATTAAACAATTTAATTAAAGAAAGTAATTCCGTAATAGAAGTTATGTTTTCATTATTAGTTTCAACATCATGTGGCGAACTGTTATTTCTACCGGTGTTTATATTATTATTATTATCATTATTATTATTATTAAATCTATTATTAATAACGATATTATGATTTAGTGCGTCAGCATATGAAATGCCTTCAGCTGTTCGAGAGATGTTACTTCTATTATGTCTTAAGTTAGATACTGCTTGAGGGACATTTTGGGTTGTCGTGTTTTTATTACGACAGTATCTTAAAAGTGCTGGGCATTCTTTAAAGTGTGCAGTATGGGCACCTTTACAGTTTACGCTCATAATATTTTGGACAGTACACTCGCTTGTAAAGTGAGAGTTACCGCACTTTAGGCAGTTTGGTGTTTTGTGACAATTAACAGCTAAGTGGCCGAATGCCTGGCACTTAAAACACTGCGTAATGTTGTTTTTGGATTTGTATTTATCCCAGGTTATTAAACAATAACATAGTTGTTTAATTTTAAGTATATCACTAATTTTAGTATTTTCAGGGAATGTAATTAAATATAATGGTAATAAGATATTTGAATTGTCTTCGGTAGATTTTTTTTGAAACTGTGTTATATTATCATATTTTACATCATTATCATATAAAGCTACTTTAACTTCATCAATTGTTATATTGTGGGCAAGTCCTTTCAGCACCATTTTAATTTTTTTACGTCCTAACGGAGTGAAAGTATGAAATTGGGAATTGGTATCTGATTTTAATATTTTGATTACCGTATCGTAATCTTCTAAATTATACGTGTAAAAAATTGTAGAATTTCTATTTACTTTTAAATTAATGTCTTGTTTAAGCAAGGCTTTCATGTGTTTTATCGTTTCATTATGATTTTGTATTAGGCCCTGTAGAATAATGGGGGGTATCTTATTATTCTTACGATTATTATTTATACTAGTAAATACCGAGTTTGTTGACGACTGCTGTTGTTGATTATGAATACTATCAGTAACTGTATCTGGATGAACGGCCAGCGGTTGAAATCTATTATTTACTTCGACAACGAATTCGGCTTTCTTCCTTTTTTTCGGACTGCTTTTGTTCTTCCTTTTGGTGGAAGTTGATTGCCAGTTAGAATCGTATTGTTGTTCCTCCGTTTCATCATCTTTATCGCTCGATGAGGATTCGTAAGGCTCGGTTTGTGTATCCATATATAAATCTCTATTATTATTATTATTACTATTATTATTATTATTATTGTCACTGTAGTGGGTACTGTTATCAGCACCGATTAACGATTGATTTTCCCCATTCACTGTTCTATCGATAGCATTCCTCCGAGTTTGTGGAGGGGAACGAAGGGTTGCCATTCACTTTATCAATATCAGTCGAGGCGCGGGCGAACATATATAACGAACGCGAGCCGAACATGGACGCACTAGTGCGACGGGGTACTGACGAAGTTAGTAGCAAGCTATAGATACTGGCTTACGATGTAAGCTCAATACACACACATATACAGAAATTATAAAATAATCAACGCGGAAACAATATACTGTCAAATATAACATCGGTATAAAGTACGTGTACTCTAAAATACAGGATGAAATAACTGAAATTGTCAACAGAAGCAAAAATAAAAAAAATATCTTTATTAAAGCTACCGAAACGAGGATGACAAAAAATGATTTTTAACCTGTAAACACTTGCAGCACAACACAATTTATCACCACTAATCTCATTTCATCATTAAATATCAAATACATTCGTTTCTATTTATTTTTCAATAAAAAAATCAAAATAGGAAACTCATTCGCACTATTAAACGACCTTAACTAAAATTTCAAAGAAAACAGCAAGTCAAACATAGCGTGTAGCTGAATAAAATATGTAAAACTTGTGCCTGAAACACGTAAAGCATTCAGCTTTCAACACATTGAAAATCATAAAATCATTGATTTTAAAAAAGTAATTCAATCATATAATTAACGAGGACGCCTAATTATTATTTAGAAACGTAAAACGTGCAACATTGTTATTCAACACGCACAAAAAAGGAAAAATCCAGTCGAATAAATTTTGAGTAAAACTCAATGACACTGAGTTGTTTGCTTAATGCAAAATAAATCATGGAAAGTGATCACTGGTTATTATAATTTTATTGAACAACATTTAACAAATTATATATATATATATATATATATATATATATATATATATATATATATATATATATATATATATATATATATATAATATACACATAAAAAATTACCATTTGTAAAGAACATACATACAATGTAATTTATACATCTGTTATTCAGTACAAAGGTATGCTTGTACCAACACAAAATTTTGATATGATTACGCACATTCATTTAACAAAATGTGTTAGTGAATATAATTATTAATTACACCGTTAACAAACACTGTCACCATATTCGTTAATGCGGTGTTTTATATATATATATATATATATATATATATATATATATATATATATATATATATATATATGTATATGTGTGTATGTGTGTGTATGAGCGGTTTAATCATAAATAAAAAACATAATACTGATAAAAATGTTGAAATTAAATAGAAAGTAAGCCCACATTTTCACTTTTCCAAACATTAAATTATTATCCAGAATTTATGTGAAATATAACTTAGTTATAGTTATTCCAAATAACATATTATTAGTCAAAACATTTTAAATATTTTCCCGTATGATGTATAAGTTTACACAAAATATTGAAGTTCAATAGGTACATTTTAAATTTTGGTATTTCTTTGTTAAAACTGGCTATAGTATATTTCATAAAAAAATAATAAAAATGTGTTAACAATAAATTGATGTAGTAGAAACGATCTCAAAATATTATCTGGGAAATGTGACACTAGAGCATATCAAATAACTTAAATCTACATTATATTTTGTTATTAAAAAATATTTTAAGTGGTTACATAATTTATGTTTAATTACTACAGTGAAGTTTTCATTAATAAATGCACCCTTAATTCAAAATATAAATATGCAGAATATTATAAAAATAATACGCAAACAACAAAATTGAAAATTGCGTTCAATTATCATTAAAACCCATAAAGAGGTTGTTATAAACTTTACGAATCATAATTTTTTTGGTAATGTAGAAAGAATATAAATATTCCAAATATTATGAACACTATATAAATATTATCATGCACATATAGATAAATTTGTAAAAACAATTCAGGAAAATGTCAGGTCAGATTTTATAATAAAGATTATTACTGCTACAGAGTAATTCCATTAAAATTATAGACAACTAAAAAATTGAATCATCAATGTTTCGACTGTTCCACTTAGAATGAATACACATACATAAAAAATAACATCGCGTTATTAAAATAACATGTTGAAAATATTTGTAAAAAAACGAATAAATAAAATATCCCCACATTTCTTAGCCACGATTCCACATGTGTTGACAGTATTGTACCGCAAAAAATAAATCATTACAAGTACTACTACAACAGAACATTTAAAAGTAAAACTGAAAGTATTACCAAGGTTAATTTAAAAAGACAATGCGTATAGATTTTTTTAAACAAATAATATATTATAAGATTTTAAAAAAATCTCTAAAAAGAAATGTTGTACTGAAACTTTAAATGCTGTCTGACGTCTACGTATACTATAAAACATGCATTTCGTAGAAATATTAATAAAATGCTAGTAATACTACCAATATAAATTTTTAAAAATAATGTTCTTTACATGCTTTAATACCTACGATGACATACAAAACGGAAGATGTTAAATTAAGCAAAAAATTAAACATATGGAAAAGTACACGAGGTGACGAATGTTTATAATACATGGAAGACAAATTGTAGGAAATACTTACATGCAGGTTGCACGTCTCATAAACGTATTTATATATATATATATATATATATATATATATATATATATATATATATATATATATATGGGTGTGTATGTTTATACAAGAATTGTTGATTTATATAAAAAATGGTACAACCAAAGTTCTATTCATTCATAAACAGTAATTATTATTTTTAACGCAAAATATAAAAAAATTGTCAATATAGACACTACAGCATTAATTTATCTGTAGATATATGATTCAATATTTCTAAGAAAAAAATTTTCTCATTAATGTAGAAATTAAACTGTATATATTAATTTTTCTTAATAAAGTTGTCTATAAGTAATTTCAATGCTTTTATTAACAGGTCGTGGAAAACGTTATTTATAAACGTTAGTAATATTAGACAAAACTTAAATCGCGATATTCCAATTGTAATTCTGTTTCTAAAAAGTTCCTACATATTGTAGTTACTTAAACCAAAGCGGTTAAAACATATTTAAAATGTGTTTTAATAAATAAATTAAATCTAATGAGGCGACTAAATAATTTATTCACCTCAATGCACTTTACTTACGTGAAATAATTTAAATATATATAAGCATACTTACTTTTATGCACATAACTTAAAAAAAAAGAACCATCTCCTTTCATTATTGAGGATAAACATGAAAATTATATATATATATATATTACACGAATTACAGTACCATCGATAACTGAAACCCTCCGTATAACAAATTACAAAAACTTTCTCCGAGTAAATTTGATAACTAAATAAATGTAAATGTTGTATAAAATGTAAAATATCAAACAATATTGTACTTTTATAGTTATGTTTATTCACGTTATTTTTCAATTTTATCATCAACAGACTAGTTTTGAATTATGTATTTCACGAATTTACTTTATATTTGTCAACGTTAATTTATATAAAATACTCAACTACTACGCTACGCACAAATTGTTAATCATTCACTTTCCAAACTTGAATTATAAATTAATATACAATAAGAGATGAATAATTCATGAATAAATTTTCGTAATATAATTTTAATTGTTATTGTCGTTTCAATCACACACTTCACAGACGTTTATTAAAATAAAAAAAATAGTTACTTTTAATTTTAAATTATATAATGAAAGTGATAATTGTTTTCACGGTTGGAAATAATTGCCCAATAAAAATGACCGACGTAAGTTATATGTAACAACGAAAAATAATTTAAATCCGATTTTTAATTAAAAGAATCGAAACTAAGTTCGAATTTAAAATTCAAAACATAATTTTACCATATCATAGACTAGAGACTATTTTTTTTTTCTTAGATCGGGTCGTAAAGCTGTTATTAACTGGCAAATTCGTCGATTTCTTAAAATTTAAAAAGCGGAAGCAAGGTAAATATACGCGTAAAATCTTTTGAATAATTTGTAATATTCTATTAATTACTTGTACAAGTTTTCACACCAAACACGTATAAAACTTTTATACAATTTATACGTGGAATAATTTTAAATAAGAAATGCGCACATTATGGCTGAAAAAAGAAAACAAAAATTTTAACATTTAAAATCGATTTCCTTTAAACATTATAAAGTTATTCATAACGAACGGTTTAAATACCTACTTAAAAATATAAAATAATAATAAATTAATGCTATTCTTTGATCTTATCAAATGGTAACTTTGCCTTTAATATTCACATTCGTTCGCAAGAAGAAAAAGAATAATTGCTACGAATACGAATACAATTTAATTAATACAAGTGCTTTCAACAATTAAATAATTTTGTCGCAGACTAAGTGATAATTTACATAACGCTATATTATACTCATTAATATTTGCAAATAAAATAATTTTGATAAAATTAAGACGAAGAATAATCAAAAAGTAAGATTAAATAAAGAAAGCAATTTTAAAAATGTATAATTTTTTGTCTAAATTTAATATATAATGCGTAGAAATAATTATCAGATCTATGTTCATTATACGAATATATACGCACTCAAAAATATCTAATTTTAGCCTTGAAAAATAAAAACAATCAAAACACTTTATATATCTTTATAATTATTTGCAACTGGATGTTTCATTTGTAAAAAATAAAATGAAATAATGTAGTTCGAAAGAAAGAAAATTTAAAAATAACTAACAAATCATAACGGATTAACTTAATAATTTGCAATAAGCATTTTTACTTTAAAAACACATTTTCTAACGCTTTAATCATTAAATAATCGAGTAAATTTTAAAAAATATATTTTTATTACGGACCTTTTAGGTTTGTGTAAAATGCAAACATCGCATCTTTCAACAGCAGTTAAATTTGATGCATATCTTACACACGAACATAAACTTATTAATAGTAATTTAAAATTTCATAATCACGCAATGCAAATAAACTACACTTGTGTGGGTTTTTTTTATTCGGAATAACTGTCAGTTTTATCTCGGATTAATAAAAAATATACAATTTATTATTATGCCCAACAAACATTTAAGGAGATTTTTGAAATAACAATTATTCTTCGATTTTTCTAGAGTTTAAACTGAAATAAATTTTCGAAGAATAAGAGTAATTTATGAAAATCAACCGATATGCAGTTTCATTGAATTTGTACTAAGAAAGAAAAAATCATAAATCAAAGTGCGTATGATTTTATTTCAGTCTCCTGAGGAATTTAATCATCGGCATACAGATCAAATCTTACTTTTTGATAAAATAATTAACAGTAAGTTATAAATTAAGAATATTCATTATGTCGAATCAGAAAAAAAACATTTACAGAACAATAATTACACAATAATAATGATAATAATAATAAAAGTGTAAAAAATAAGATTAACAGAAAGTTGTTAATTCTTAAGTAAATAAATATATATATATATATATATATAAAAAGAAAACAACGTTACTTGATAAACGTAGGAAAAACAAAAAAAAGAACACGTAACAAAGTCACAAAATATGAGCTGATTGGAATAGTTCGACAGTTCTGGTTTTCGAACACCAAAACGGAAGTACGTCGTGGCAGAGGAAACAAAATAGTTTCCAATATTATCTTCAACATCGTTAAAGATAACAGAAATGATGGTGATGACGATAATGCTATCGGATTAGCAGTCGGTCTATTACTGGTCACACGTAGTGACCAGCAAAGCTTTAGCTATAACGAACTATCCCTACTTCCATCCGAAGAATGCGTCATATTATTGATTGTAGCGTAAGGTTGATTCGAATTACACAATACGCTATATACGCTATCTATTTTACTTAACCGTTCAAAAAACGGTATCAAATCCCTAAGTTCTGAATCCGTCATATCGTCGAACCACGATTGCACTGGTACCTTTAAAGGAAAAACGCAAATCATAATATAACGAACATTTCTCACGAATAATAAGTTAGGCGGTAAATTTCGCGTGCAAACGCGAAATTTTATTTTCTGGCGATATAAGTTATGACGTATTAAGTCTTCGCCGAATTATTTCCAATAATTACTCGTTTACATTTTTATTAGTTCTAAAAAAATACAAGATTCGTTCAACTACATTTTCAACGCAATCTTTCGTACGGCATATTTTCCGATAAAATTTGCTTCCATAATGTTGATTCCAAAACCGGGTAAATCTCAAAATGAAGTGTCCTCTTACAGGCCAATTAGCCTGTTGTCGATTATCTCTAAAGTATTTGAAAAATTCCTTCTCAAGAGAATTAAACCAATCCTCGACGAAAATAAAGTACTAACCAGTTCGGCTTCAGCAACATAGTACCATTGAACGAATACATAGAATAGTCGGCATACATTGGCCTATTCTACAAATTAAAACTTAAATTAACTTACGAGTACTGCCAGGTAATGAAATCGTATTTAACAGAAAGATATTTCCATGTTCATGAGGTTTGCTCACGAATTCATCAATACAATCGGGAGTGTCGCAAGGCAGTGCACTTAGGCCAACACTATATCAGTTCTACACAAATTACTTCCAAGTTAACGAAAATACAACACAGCTAAGTTTACCGACGACACCGCTATTCTCTCCACCCATCGTGATAACAATTTAGCAGCTGAGCAACTTCGAAAACGTCTACTACAAGTAGAAAAATGGTTTAGTCTGTGGAAAGTTAACGTTAACGAAACAAAATGCAAGCAAGTTTTATTTATCTTAAATAAAGATGAAAATTTGCCGATTAAACTAAGAATCGTATAATAAAATATCTTAGATTACACCTTGATAGACGACTCGCCTGGAAAAATGACGTTATTGCCAAACGTAAACAGCTCAACATTACATACTGCAACGTGTACTAGCTGATTGGAAAATACTCAGTACTGTCGCTCGAAAATAAAGTATTACTTTATAAAGCACTTTTAAAACCAATTTGGTCATACGGTATCCTGATTTAGGGTACAACGAGCAACTCTGACGTACACATAATACAATTTCAATTAAAAGTCTTGGGGAATATTGTGTCAGCCCCATATGTCCGCAACGACGATATACACAACGATTTTCGTATACCGTCTGTTAAAGAAGTAATCAGAAGCTGTGTTGGAATATCTGCATCGGCTTGAAACTCATATCAATCCACTAGCAGCCAACGTCCTACGCAATGGCTCATCATTCAGACGACTAAAGAGAGTGCTGTCTATTGTTCGGCGGAACAGATTGCATGCAATTATGACGTATTAAGTCTTCGCCGAACTACTTCTAATAATTAGTATTTTACTTTTTTCCCCTCTCCATTAGCTCTTGAAAAGAAATACAGAATTCATTCAACTTAGTTTATTTCCAAATATCGCCTTTACAATATATTATGGTTGCCAATTAGCAATTTTATGAAATACATTAAAATAAATAGATGCACATTTGAAAATTTTTCATCATGTACTCGAAATACCAGATCATTCGCCAGTTATACCAGCAGTGAACGACCAGACAGTAAGAAAAATACATTGTTCTTTTCTATAAAAGTGGGAGAATTTTTTTTTAACGTCCTTCACTGGATTTACTCATATTAATTTGCCATGAGTTATGTAAGTTGCTAAATAAATAACTAAGTTAGGTTTATAATTATAAATAAGTCATCATTGACTTAATACTCTAAAATAACAAAAAATATTATAATTATTACTGTTCAAAATAGCAAAAAAAAAAAAAACAACGCTAAATTAAAAATTAGTTTTATAAACACAAGAAGACACTCCATGTGTTTTATGTTCAAAGTAAATGTCGCTTAATTAATACAGTACCGGAGCGATAGTGAGTAACGACACTGGGCAGTATCAGATACTTTAACAGCACTGACAAAACAACCGAGCCATTACTATATACTCCAATAAAGTTCTACGCTTCAGTTCTCAGTATGACTTCATTACGCTAATTATATTTATTATACAAAACTAAAACGTGGATAGATAAAATTTTAATAACAGGCGTTAAACGTATTTTAATGAATATTATTATTAGCGACGGAATATCAAAATATAAGAAACAAATTCTATTCTAAAAAATCTGAATAATCTAAAGCTACCACAAAAGAATATTTTATTATTTAAAATATTAACCCTTTCAGCCATACATTATAAAATTTCGGTACACAATTATAAATTTTATACACGTGTTTATTATAGAATATGGCTTCTTAGGTGAAGTGTATATAATTTTTAGTGTATTTGTATAAATATATTTTTCAAATTGAGATATTTTAAAAATATAAATCAGAATATAAAAAATTTGTTAGCACTCAAATTTCATGTTCCGCATAGTGGACATCATGACTGGAAGGATTAACAGAGGTGTAGTTTCTTTATTATCTATTGAGGCGTGCCCAGATATTATATAGATATTTGCTTTCAGCTGCTAGATATCCGTAGTTACGTGATTCATCTTGGATTTTTAAAACAAAAGACTTTGAAAAGAACAACAAATTTGGAAAAAATCTCACTTTATGTTTTAAATATCGCTTAAAACATAAAAATAATACGTTACATCAATCCAAAAATTGATATTTTCAGATTTTTAACAATTATTTAGACAAATTCGTGTAAGTTTTTAAAACAATCTTAATTAAATTGGAACCTGAACCTAAAAACTATATCTATGGTGCCGGCGTTGTAAAAACATTTATGTTGCACATTATATTAAGAGTTGGACAATTACAGTTGTACTGAAAATGAGCATAACATAATTATCAAATAAATAAATGGATTTAAGTTCCTTTTTATTTCAATTTTTAAAATATGGTGCTTGTTAAATTATTTTTTTACAATTATACTAATTCTAAAATGAAAACATTTATATACATACATATATATGTATATATATATATATATATATATATATATATATATATCAGAATTTTTTGTCACGTTTTCTCAATGATCAGCACAGCTTATACACATGAGCGATAACATAATCAAATACTTAATAACCACAAATCAGACAAATTATTCTTTTTAGATCTTACTACTGACTAGATTATTTTTTCTTAAGACGTGATACCGAGTAGATTTTATATTTCATTTAACTTTCGATTATTTGAAATTCAATAAATAATCGCGAGTAATAAATTTGTTTGGTTAATTTTACATAGTACATTTCACTAAATTTTGCGGTTGACACAAAAATAACAATATTCAACCATTAACTATAACAATAAATTCGCATTAGGGCAGTCATGCAATAATTTATAAAGCAACTAAGATAGATTTTAACGAACAAAACTACAATTTCGTGTACAATTAGGCATATTAAAGATGAATCAACTCTTCAATAACATTATTTTAAAACTTTCTTTAGAATACGCAAATGTAACTATTTCAAACCATTTTATAGTACACGTGTAATTACTGATTAATTTACAACTCATACCTTTTATTTATCTATACAATTCACAATCACTAATTTCGAATTTAAATTTAAATATTAATTTATGCTGGAAAAAGAACTTCTACTTCAAGAGATACAAAGATTTTGTATACGCAATATATGGATGAAAATGATAATGAATGAACTCGTTTATTAATACAGTAATAGCCACTAAATTACACTAACACTATTAAATACGTGTTTTACGTTAAAACACAATGAAAAATATCAAGAAAATAGTGAAAAATATGGATTATGATTATCTTTGTGTATCACTTTTAATCTTCATTCGCACTTATTACATATTTTTAGAATATCAGTTGGATAATATAAGTATGCATATTTAAATTGAAATAAACCTAATAAAAATAATTATAAATAATATGTGCATTTCATTTTAATATTGCAATTATATATATATAATTTCTTACACATCATAAAATTGAAAATATACAATCTATACCAAACAAAGCACACAAATATTATATATATATATATATATATAATACCAAATGTTTATGTATAAATAAAGAACAACAGAAATATATAAATAAACGTTAAATAAAATTAATATTATTACGAAAGAAAACTTCAAAAATATTCGTATCACGATAACAAAAAAAAATATTGAAATGAATAATTACTTACTGCATTGTCAGGGTGAAATATATATGAAGCGGGCGAGTTGTCTATAATAATAACTTTATGTAAATCACGACCTAACCTATTAAGATCTTTTACATAATTACCACGATGGAAGACACACGATTCTCTGAACAATCTACATCGAAAAACTCCCCACCTGTCTAGTAAATCTGCTACTGGATCAGCATACTGAAAAATTATGTCGATATTATACATATAAAATAAAGTAATTCTTGTATTGATCAATGTTATATAATCAGCCGATTATCAGAAAAAACACCAATTCGCAATTTTCATTATTATAATTTTTACTATAATCAAATTTAGTGTAAATTTAAAAATAAAATAACTATATCAATTTCAACATTGAAAACGATGGAAAAATTACGATATTTGGAAAAAGTAAAGATTCCTGGCACAGAGTTGATATTAAGGTATGAACATTGAAAAAAATAACAAATTATGATAGATTATATAAAATTAGAATATATTTAAAAATAGTTAAACGAATTTATAAATATAATTTTAATTTAAAACTATATTAAAAAAACAAAATAACTACTAATCAAGAATGAAAAATTACACATACATAAACTTTATTTCATTTAATCATGCGTGTAATATAATTTTTTTACTACAATATTAAGATTTCAAACGAATATACTTCAAGATCTTTTAATTTGTCTATGTATATGAGGTCTAGTTTTTAAAATACATACAATCAATGAAAGCTTAGAAAATAGATTACATAAATTTTTTTTTTCCGCGAACAAAAAATTAAATACTTTATCTTAACATTCATAAAATATTTACATATTCAGAAATCGTCATTATTTATTTAAGCATGTTTATGTTTTAATGAAATATATATAATTAATGGAAATAATGACATATTTTTTTTAAATAACACGATGTTATATACACGTTCATATCAATTAAAATCAATAACTTTTCATTTATAGTTTTAAAGGTTAGTATAATATCCAATAACAAACCTTTGCTAAACTAGCAGTGAATAGAATACATTCATATAATTCTCCCATTTTTTGTAGAAAGTCGTCCACATATGGTCTTTTTAATACGTATACTTGATGTACTGTACCGTCTATTTCTACGGGTACTACAAAATCAGCGTTATTTATCGGCTAAAACGATATGAGAAAAAAAAAAGTAATCACGATCAGTATGATCATTTACATTATGCATTCATTAACAAATTTTCCAAATCATTCGACATATAAATTGAATAGTTAGTTCCATCTTATATAAAAAGCTTAAAGCTGTCGTCAGTTTACTATAAATAAATACATATTCTTTTTGTAATTGTGACTAATCAGATTACTTGCCTTATGGTCAATTACATTTTAATTATATCTAACATATTACGACCGCAATTAATTAAAATTCCATTGCTCAAAATTCTATAAAAACTTATTTTTGTTCAATTACGCCATAATATAACCAATGTATTCAACGTTATATTTTTCTTTAAATCGATATACTTTTGTTAAAAATTGCACAAACACCAAGTTCCGAACTATAGAAAATTATTATTTCAAAATATTACTAACTTTAAACGAACTATGAACTAGCGTTTCATCTAAATCGATCACCATGCACTTTTTATGCATATCTTGATGTTTCACAGGTGGTAACAAAAACTGAGCAGTTCCAAAAAGTAATGGCGGTGATACTCGACCGTCTGTTACTGTTGGTCCATTTGGAGAATGCGTATTCCTGTTAGCACCGGTAAAACAACATAATAATGAACGAAATAATCCACGTGCTGCTTTTTTGTTCGTACGAGATTGACCTGAAATAAAACAATATTTACACAGTAATGTAGAAATATCTAGAAACAAATATTTAAATAACGATATAAGTTCATCAAACAAATTTGTAAAGTGAGTCGCCACACTAATTGTGTGTAGTTCAATTTCTTTGAATATCTGTGAATTATAAACGAAACTGAAAACAACGTAAGAGTACTCATGAATATATTAAAGTTAAACCAAAAGTTAATTCATCAAAAACTGTTATTAATTATTTCTTATATCTTAAGTAAATACCTTATTTTGAAATATTAACAATTGTTGAATAGTATTTGAAACGTTATATTTTCAGTTTTCAACTGTATACAATATAATTATCTTTTTCAATGAGAAATTTTCATATTATTTGACACCTCTGTCAAATAAAAATAAAAGCCCACAAAATTCACATAGGCTAGAAGAACTGCAAATGAAAACACCGTTTTTAATTTTTCAATAAAACAAAACAGTGAATTTTCATTATATAGGGTTTTGCAATAGAGGTGGGTTTATATTGGTAGCCTGTGGCGGTCACGTTTATTATTTATCATTCTGCTACAAATGCCAATTCACCATATCAAGTTTAATGGCGGCACATGCCACAAAGCGGATGCAATGATAGACATTGTGCATGCGTGATTTGAGGTTGAAGTTATCTCTCGCAGGGACGAAGTGAGTTGGCCATCAACATCGTGCGATTTAACCCCGTTATAATTTTTCTTATGGGGGTTTCTGAAGTCGCAGAGTTCAATCGACTAATACTATCACTCAAATTCAGCCGGATCTATACGGCAGAGCCATTGAAAATTGGGCTACTCCGATCCGTACCACGGTTGAATACATGTTATATTCAATACATAGACCTTTCAATTTTATTTTATTTTTCTTAATACCAACTTGTTTTATTCATTACATCGACAGAACCGTTCTTATTGGAAAACCCTATATCTTAAATATTGTCTGTAACGGCATTGTTAAAAATGCAACGGTTTAATCATGTCGAAACGACAATTATGTGAAACACGTAATCCAGCAAGTAATCAAAATTTTAATTAAAAAACGAATTTGCTGATTTAATAATTCAGAAAATCACAATGATTACTTAAACTGTGTCGTTATTTGAACATTTTATATAAATGATGACTAATAAAATGTATACAATTTTTGTTTTATAGTAAGAAGAACTGAACAACTTATACACGTCACAAATATTTGTTCACTATGTTTCCTATATGGCTACGAAATTTTAATGCTAAGAAAGTTATTTTCATAATACGGATAATTAGTTGACATGAAATGTCTCAATTGTAAAATATATAAATACATTAAAAATTATCTAAAATCATCTAAAATCATCTAAAAAGCAGTATTGTATACAAAATAATTACTTTATGTTTTCACTTAGTCATTCTACACCGTATGTGTAAACACCCTAGAAGCAATTAGATGTTTTTTACTCATAATTATTTAATTCACACTTTCACATTATAGCCTTTATTTTAGAATCTGAATAGCAACTGCAATTCTTATTGCACTTCGTCGGAATTTTACACGCGATCGGATTGACTCAATACCGCTATTTGGGACGATTTAATTTTTAAGTAGTCAATGAACAGTTTCCGGAAAAAATTAGGATACACTTTTTTTTTTTCAAAAATCAAGTGTGTTAGCTCAAAGAGAATTATATATATAATGATTCCAGGATAATCAAAATAATTCTAGTTAATTACTTTAAATTAATAATTTATTTTATATTAAAAATTAACGCGCGACTGAAAAGAGTAAATATTAAGAGGCAAGATAATTATAGAATCAAAATAAATGAAATATCCATTTAATAAAAACACGAATCCATAATAAAAACTTACCACACGAATTAATATCATTTTCAGCACTCGGTAACTGAGCTGCAACAAAATAATTTAAAAAATTAATAAACTTTAAAAGCAAAAGTTATAATATTCGACCAACAGAATTATTAGTCTTTATACAATAAATAAATTAAGATTTAAAATTTCATCTTCAAACTTACGCTACACTTTATATATTTATGCTTTATTTTTTAAACTCACTTTTTGAAAAATTTATGTTATAATATTACTACTTGTGTTCCTTTGAAATTGTTAAATATACACCATTTTAATCGGTTTTACAGAAATTATAAAATTCAACGTTTATTAGGGAACTTCACAGAATTTTAATATCACGTTATTTTTATACAGTGATATTAACACGTAAATAAATTATAAAATAACTTACAAAAACGTGAAGATATTTGATAGTGGTCATTATGAGCAGGAAAAACGCCTGTATACATAGTTAGAAGATATATTTTCTATACGCTCTACATATGCTCATTCATACCGACACTGTATTGTAAAAGTTGATATAACTGACAATAACGCAAACTTGTTGACTTAAGTAATAGATAACATATTCTTATCTGAACGACAAATGATGATATTCTTTTAACTATCAGTTATATATACGTTTTATTATCAATATTAAAAAGCAACTGCTATAACTAAAGTAGTATAAAAAAACCTAATGCATGAAACAAACAACTATGTTCTATGTATAACATAAAAAATCGTTTTGCATCTTAGCCAAAATATTCAATATATGTATTTGCTTTTAAGATTGATTTTCTTCAGTAAGTCGTTAAAATTTATAACAAATGTGTCATTAATTGAAGTTCTAACAAGTATTGTATCTGATTACTTAATACCCTTTTTTTATACATTTATGTACAATATAAAGTAAAAAGTTATATTGAAAAAATAAGAAATTGTGTACCTCTATCAGAAGAATACGTTCTTAAAGTATCATCGTCTTTTGACACCTGTGTAATAATAGCCGATGTATCCATTTAGACATTTGCTAAATATCAGTTTTAAAATACACCGTTTAAACATAAATGAAAATATTTTAAGTATACTAGATACAAAAATATTCACAAATTCTAGGATTATTTATGTTACTAGGTACAAATAATAATTAAAAATAATTAGTTAATAACAAAAAAAAACGCTTCCTAAAGCACTATTTAAGCCTACTGTAATTCGAAAAACGTAAATACATAACGATTTGTGTACCAAAACAGACAAAAAAGTCATAACAATGATAACTATTTCAATGATAATAATAATGTTCCACCCAGACAAGGTTAAGGTAAAAAGAGATGCAAATATGTGTTTCAAAAGTGGCGGCGTATCCAGTTCATATCTTTTCCATATAGAACGAGTTAAACAGGATTTCGGCTAAAGCTGTTTACCTTATTATTTCCGCGGAAATATCGTCATAGAGGAAGGAAAATATGTGTTTAATATTGTTCCCCATTCTTTCATTATCATGATGTTTTTAAAAACTATATTAAAAATAAAGCAGAATAATGTTTTAGAACTACAAAATATTGAAAAACATAAAAAATATATCATATTACTAGTAAAAACTAAATAATTTAATTAGTGATTCTAAGATTAAACATATTTAGTCATCACGCATTCACGCAATCCAATAAATTCTAAAGTTCTCACGTTAAATGTTTCTTATTCCAGCTGTTTAAAAATTTACCTTACTTTGATCAGAAAATTTAGAGTTTTACGGATAATAATTAAAAGCAAGACATGTATGTTTTTATTTTTATTTACATATATTTTTAAAGTGTACATTTGTGCTATATAATATAATAATTACTTTAAATAATGAATCTTACAGATGACATGAATTTGGCAAAGTGTACATTAAAAGAGGATCATGAATATTGCAGACCTAAAAGGGAAATTTTTATACCGGGTCAAATGAAAAAATGGGAAACATCGGAAGCTTATTTTGTAATATTTCTTTTCTACTAATTGTATGAACATTATATTTGATATTCTATCATTGATGAAAAAGATTAATGTTACAAATTTGTGCGATGATATAAACACACTTAAGGTTTTAAGAATTTTTTAATTTTTAATTTTAATGTAACATAATAGTTGCATTTCTATGTTCGACATAATAGAATTTCCATTTAAAGGAAATAATATATAATGCCTAAATTAATATTTAAAACATGTAAAACTTGAATAATTTATTAATATTCCAATCTATTATTTGTTTCATACTTGTACGCTAGTTCGTTCTGTATCGTATAAAGATATTTTAAAATTTTATAATGTTTGAAAGGTCATACTGTTTTATTAAATATCAAGTTGCGTGTAATCTTTCGTTTTCAAATTGATATCCATAAATAAAGAGCTTATAAACAGAATGCCCACACTACAGAATGATTTAGTCTCTTCATTTTGTAATGAGTGGCACTTTCACCTTCTGAGGATTCATGAGTGTTGAGTTTGCTTAACTACCATATGAATAACTGATATCGATATTATTAAAACAATTTTTTGCAATATTCATCAACTTTGGCTTTCTTTTTGGCCCAGCTTTCACCCTGTGGCCAGTTGAAGTGGACTGTTCAGACTATAAACTTATATTATGAGCCTTAATAAAATTATATAATCTACGCGCATCCAAGGAAATAGGATCCACAATAAGTTCTTCAAGTTTTACTGGAAGCGTATTCCTTGTCGATAAAAGTTCAGACATAAAGCTGTCTCTATTTTTGTATTTTGGGCATGACCAGATCTGATGTTCGACGCTATCTTCGATATTACATATCTCGCAAACTCCCATTCTGATGATCCCCAATTTAGCAAGATGACTAGGTGAACAGTTATAACCCCACTCCTTTGTCTAACAAACACAGATACAAAATCTTTATGAAGGAGATCCCCATGTTTCAACCAGGGCTCAATTGGAATTGTCTTTTGAACAGTGATATATTTTTTACCTTTTAACAAGCTTTGAAATTCGAAATATGATTGAAAAGAACGGTACAACATTTCCTTAAGCTTCGGTATTAACTGTCCTCATTGTAGCTTAACGTGCTTCTCAATAGCCGGAATTAGATGCGATCGAGTAATCGCATCCGCTATCTCATTTCCACGGACGCCACAATGGGCAGGGACCTACTTAAACTTCACATTAGTTCCACGCTTGTGAAGTTTCCAAACCCATTGTCGTATTGATATCTCTAATATACTCATTGAAAATTCCGGGAGTCTAGATAGTTGTAAAAGAACACTCATGGAGTCAGTGCGTATTAGGATATTTTTTTTCTTATATAATCTAATAAAAGAAACAGCCTCGTATATGGCATACATTTCCATAAAAAATGATGAGCTTCATATGGTATGCGGAATTAGAGATGTTTCTACTGTGATGAAAAAATATTGGCATTCTCATCATTGTTGTGTTCACGTATCCAAAATAATAAATTCATGTCCATAAAATCCTTATTTTTAAACTCCTGAATTTATATCTATAAAATTTGTACTCTATAATATTATTTTTTTCATTCTTTAATCATTTTTGTCGTATTCTTGTATTTTACGATTCTTTTCATATTTCACTTTTTATATATTTTATTATGGTACCTTCCTTCTCTATTACTTTAATCTTTTTGCGTGGTTTTAAATTTTAACGCCATTTAAAATCATGCTCCAATATAACATTTTCTTTTATTTGCGTGTATAATTCAATGTAAGTAATATGGTTGTTTATTTATTGTTTTTACACTCATTTTGTCACGTTCATTGTTTTCGTATTGATTTTTTTTTAAATTGACGTTCACCATCTTTGGATATGTTGATTATATTTATCATACTTGTATCTGACTTTTTTGTGAGGAACAGATACATTGTTTTCGGTTTTAATAATTCCATCTTATCTATAAAACATCTTTGTAATGTAATTCAACATGCATTAAACAAAAGTAGTCAGTAACAGCATTCTTTCCTACACTTTTTGTGTCATATTTTTAACACAATTTTTAATGTAAGTATAGATGTTTTTATTTTCCGCCTAACAACATGCGTTTTCAATATGTGTGAGACAGCGCTATGCCTGACTGCAATATAAAATTATTTTTATAATAAAATTAAGTTCAGCTTGTTTTAGCATGTGAAACATACAAGTTATTTTAATCGAATTTACAAATTTTATATAAATATGTATATATTTAATTAATATACTTGTTTTAAATTTAATTATTAATATCGACATTTATACATGTTCGTTTCTTTGTATTTATATTAAAAAACGTGTTGTAGGATTATTTCGAGTTCATCAAAGCAATGAACGTTGCCGTTAGAGGCAAGTCTCCGACTTACGAATGTTACATATCAGAAGTTTCACAAGGACTATTAAAATTAATTAACATTCTCGACGAACTTATTACAAATACCCCACCTGTCGATCAGCCCCAACGATTCGGTAACCAAGCTTTCAAAACTTGGTATGAACATGTGAAGCAGGTATCATTTGACTTTTTTTTTTTATTTTTCTATATGTATGTGCGTTGTATTGAAGCATGCTGCCAAGCTATGCAACTTGTCAGGATTCTTCTAATGAACAACAAAATATAATACTATAATTAACAAATTCGAGACACACATAGTTGTCGCAAATCTTATGAACAATAATAATAAGTTTAAAATATCACATTATAGCTTTACATGCGAAAATAATTCAAATGTTACAAAAATCATGATTAATATAATTAATTAACTAGATCATCAATAATAAACAACAAAAACAACATTATTCATAGCAGTTAACTTCACATTCATATCTCGGGTCCACTTCACGACATATTTGCCATACACTTAATTTAATTATAATATATTTATATTATTTAGTATAAAGTCAAAATGTAAAATCTAAACTGGGTTTAATGAGGTATTTTAGTTTTAATTTATCATTATTATCTAATTATTTGTAGAAGTACTTGGTCAGCTGATTTTAAAAAATATTTAATATTTTTGTAGTAAAATATTTTAAAGGTGCCTCAATTCATATTTTGGTCCCGGGTCCTCCAAATTTATATGGCGGGCTGGGCTGAGCTTGTTCTTTTCAGTATTTCACGAGAATATTGTTCATTAAATATACTACTTTTTTACAATATAAATTAGTTCATCTACAGAAGTTACTTTCGTCCTCTCTCGGTGTTCCGTGACCAAAGCAGCTTTGTCGACCAAGTTCTTTTTGCTTAATTTTACCTTGAAGAAAAAACTGCTTTACCTCATATCTCTCTTTTATTAGTCACAAAAACTACTCCTAGTGATTGAAACAAAAACGATGGGTGTAAGTTTGGCGTCAAATAAGTTCTTATGTTCCGGCCTTTTAGTATATATTGAATGTTGACAGAATTGTTTTGAAGTCGCTGTATTTTAACTATTGCAATCTAAAGAAATCAGTACGAAACTTTTTTGTTGTTATTAAGTTAAACGAATAATAATTTATACATAATTTTTTTTTCCAGAATGGTCAACATTTATTAGAAGAAGCATTGCCGCATCAATTTCATAAAGCTATTACTGAAATTCAAGACTATTTAATCGAGAGCTTTGGTAACGCAATACGAATAGATTATGGAACTGGACATGAAATGTCGTTTTGCATGTTTTTACTTTGTTTATTCAAGATCGGAGCATTGACGGAAAAAGATTCAGTAACCGTCGTGATTAAGATTTTTAACAAGTAATATTAAACGTGCTATGTAATACGTAAATTAACTGTAAATTAAATTATTTGGATATTATGATTTAAAATAATTTTATGGACTTATTAATGATAAATTTGTATAGTACTGTTACCTACTATTAAACATCACGTCAGAAGTATACATTTAATTCTTATACATACAGATGTGAGATTTGATTTAAAAAATTGTTGATTTTGAAAAATAATAATTAGTGTGTTGTATTTAAGAATTAAGAATTTGTACTGGAATCAACGTATGAATATAAAAATCAATACGGAATATCTTAAAGACAAATGTAGTATTGAGAGAGAGTGTGACAATGAATCTACGCAAAGGAGATTATGAGAAAAGCGCGAATTAATAACATAGTCCTGAAGATAAATGGCAAAATAATAAATTAAATAAGCTATGCAGATCACAGTGATAATCGCGGAAAATGAAACACAGATGCAAAAAATTATCAACCAAATAAATATCACCTGATTAAAATATAATGTGAGAATGAATACTGATAAAACAAAGATTATGAGATTTACAAGAAGCGATAACAAAAGTATAAATATAGGAACATAGAAACTGGAAGAAGTAAATGAATATAAATACTTAGTAGCTCTAATAAGTAACGATGGCATATAAAATAAATAAGAACAAAAATTGATATGGCAAAGAACGCATTTATGAATCTGATCAGAGTGTTCGTTAATCAAAATATGAGTCTAAATCTGCGAAAAAGGATAATGCGGTGCTATGTATGGGACGGTGCTGAAATATTCATGCGCGGCATGGACCGGTGTTATAAAAAACTGCTAAAAATATCATGGATTGATCACGTACCGAATGAGACAGTACTTGTTAAAATAGGGGAAAAAGAAAAAGTTAATTACATAGCGCATAAAATACGAGAAAAAAGAATATTCACGCTGATGATGCAGGGTAAAATACAATCAAAACCGATCAAAGGCAGAAAAAGATTGGAACTAATAACCAACATGTCAGCCAACTCGACATACAAAAATCTGAAAGATATTATAATATATGCCATATAAATGTACACAATCTCTTGCCTCGAGAGACACGACTACAATGAATGATCATGATTTAATAACTAGATGATCACTACGATATTTTAAATATTTTGTATTTAGGTATAAAGCTTATCAAAAATAGTTGCTTTATAATTTTTATTATACAGATAAGTTATACATTATTATAAATATTCTCCGAAGAAGACGTTGGAAAAAAAATGGTAACGAAAAAGTAAATATTTGTATTTTTTATTTGAATTAATTTAAAAAAAAGTACTAACTGAATTCTGTTGTTAGTTTAGTTATTTGAAATTGGTGCGTCGTTTACAAACAACTTACAGAATGGAACCTGCTGGCACGCATGGTGTATGGAGTTTGGACGATTACCAGTTTGTTCCATTTATATGGGGTAGCTCCCAATTTGTTGGTTCGTATCGTAAATTAAACAAGTATATTCTAGTTATATTTATGTGGGGGATTAATGCGAATTTAAGTAGAGTTCATGTTTGATCACATAAGAAATACTTACATAAACTACATCGACTTAACTAAAATCTATTAAAGAGAAAACGTCGAAACAAATCAACATATAAACATAAATGTTCAATGAAATTTAATTATATATATATTATATATATATATATATATATATATATATATATATATATATATATATATATATATGATTTTCGTTAACAGAAATAATAAAAAGTTGTACGTCATGTACAGCAGTTAAGGAAAAACTGGATTTATGAATAGTATACGAATAAAAGTTTTAAATTGATAATTATACAAACTAAAAAATATATACACTAAGCTTGATAATTGATTTTGTGCAATTAGAAGTTTCTTGTAGCGTTGTTATATTAACTACGACATTGTGCGTTCGACTGTCGCATCGTACAATAAATTTTTTCATAACATGTAAAAAAAATTGGTAACATTATTATATTTATTCAGATACAAATTTGATTTCTGAAATTATTTTTGTAGATTGTAAAAAGGAAGGAAATATTCATATATGTGTCGTATTCAGGCCGTAATGTAAACGTATACTTAATTTAGGACGAGGTACATTAAAAAATAATAATAATTTGTTTAGGCAGACCGGTAATCGATCCGAATATGTTTGTAAGAGAAGATGTAATAAAAAAATATGAAGATTATTTGTTTATCGGCTGTATAAAGTACATAACTACGGTAAGTAGTCTTATAATATTATAATATATTTTCATTGCAATATTACTTTGATCTTTGTTACAGTTAAATTCAACTTTGATGTTGGACTTCAAATGGTAAATGTCATTTCAATGTTTATTACATAGCCTAACTAAAAAGTTGTCCTAAATTATGTCGCTCGGAGGCTTTCGTTTGTTTTACAAATAAAGTAATTAAAAATATAAACTATCGGTTGTTATTTATTGCAAGGAAGCTCGTAGCAAAATATATTCTATATCCAATACGACTTTGCAGAATGTATGAGCGTATTATTTATTAAATTTATGATTTTTGTAGATATTAATGTTACAGAAAGCTTTCAAGTGGATTAAAATTTAATTTAGAACTTATTGTTAAAGCAAAATGTTACAAAATAAAATGAGTCATTTTAAGTTGCCGGCGTGCTTAATAAATGATGAAAATGCTCCCATGACTATAATCACGTTATCACGTTATGCCCATATCGACCCACTGCTGGGTGTAGGCATGTCCCAGACGTTTCAAACGACTTCGGCTCTGTGTCACTCGGATCCAATTGATTCCTGCATGTTTGGCAATGTCTCGCCACTAAATATAATAACTACACCTCTAAATATAACACGTCCGAAATTACACCGAAATATTAAAAAATAAAAAAAACGTATCAACAATTTTTGATGAAAAAAAAACAACAACACCTTAATATCTCTTCAAGAAAGCAGATTGGAATTCACGCGCTTCCACAATTAAAGTAACGAATTAATCATCATTTGTTTACATAAAAGGTAATTTGAATTCTTTCATTAAAGCATACAGGTGCTAAAATAGCAATCCAAAATACGCCGTCGATTGAATCCATAGTAGTGTCAGGAAATCACGACTTCAATTCAAGGCATAAGTGCGCGCTTAGTGCATATAAACGAACAAAATCTTTATCTGACCTAATTAAATTCAAACGATCGCACGATATCGTACGTCTCATAAAAATTAGAAAACGTGACTTCTATTTTTCTATTCTCAGTCAGCATCTGGACGAAAATAAAAACAACGGTACAAGTCGTACATCTCTGTAATGTTTTTTCCTAAGAATAGATATTTCTATAAATAAAATTGCAATAACCTTAATAAATAAATACGGACAAAATATAAAGTTTAAACATTCTTGTAGATGAAGACCGTTTGACTGAATCTCCTCTATCTACAATGTATCCAGAAGAGAAAAGTTGTCGATTTAAGAAAATGAAAAAGGAAAAACATTTTTCTTTTTCTTTAATGTTGTAGTTTTCTCCGATGTTTATATTCGGCTCTTATGTACTCTAATTTGGTATAGTATAGAAATGTGTGATCTGGTGAATCAGTTTCTATATTGCATTCTTTGTATTATTTTTTTAGGTATTCGGCGAAATTTTTGTCCCGATAGAAACTGTGTTAGAAAGAAATTTTGGACTGATTAGTTTATTCTTCGGTCTATCCTCGATTCTTTTTCTGTACGTCTGGCTTGGTGTTATTTCTTCCTCATAAATCTTTTTACTATTTCTTCGGGTATTTTTGTTTCATTTCCTTTATTTTCTGTATTCTCATTATCTTATTTGATGTTTTTGGTTTGTTTTTTTTTATCTCGTTTATAATTTCCAAGTCCCGCGTAGTGAGTCTTATTATTTTTATTCTGAAAGATAATTTTTCCGTCTATTTTTTTTATTATTTCAATTAGATTTGATTTTGTTTGAAATTTAGTCACATTATACAATAATAAATTGCATCTTTTAATTATTTTTGTTATAAGCTAGTTCATCTACTTTGTCTGATTTATAATTTTGTTAATATAAGTTCATCCACCGCATTCGGGAAGAGTACGTTACCAATTAATTCAAATTTTTCTTTTTCTTCTGTAAAAATTTTCCCTTCGCCATTAATTAATGATTGAAAATAAAATTTTCTATATTTCTGTATTACAACTTTACACGGCTTACCCCGAATCGACGAGTTATTCATTAGTTTTTCCACGCTTCTGTTTTGCTTTTATCTATTTGTGTCATTATATTTATTTTTATTTATATAATTGTATTTTAATTTCGTTAATTGTTTTTTTTTTTTGTATTTTTCTAAAATAGTGTTCCGTCAGATTTGTCTTCCTACAGGTTTCACTATTTTTTTCTGATAATGTTAGCAGATAAAATAGCTACCCAACCACGTGAAATAGCAAATATAGTTGCTCATAACTGTGCAAATCTTTTTCCCCAGATATTCAGAGACTTTACTCGCCCGAAACTCTTTTAATTAACCTGATAATTTAGCGCTTTATTCGGACTCGGTACCATGTTAAAACACCTTCCAACGCAAGTTAAACATTACATCTTTTTTATATATATATATATATATATATATATAAAATATAGAGATATTGTTTTATATCAGAAAAATTGAAATTAGACATTGTAAAAACGAATATTCTTGTACGAGAGATTGTAGACCTATTAAGCGTCCTTTCAAAAACACTGAAGACGGTGGTTAGTAGACATTATTTGCTTGAAGTATACAATCTGCTTCCTCCACTACAAACCGTCGACGTTATTATATAAGGAGATATCATCACATGTTAGTAATAGTAAAATGTGCTTTTCGGTTAACCTTTGCAACACATTCTTCATCACCATGACAAATTTTATGCGCATTAACACGATCTTCAACTCTCTTATAGAAAATACCACATTCGTTATTTTTCTACGCACCAAAAGATATCTCAGATAACTCCATATGCAAACGATTCCATACAATAACTTTTTTCAATGAACTGGCAAAAATATAATATAAATTTAAAAAATTATCTTTACATAATTTATTTAATAAAAAATTTTGCCGTAGAATTAAATCTACGAAATACATATATATAACATCGCTAAATTTTAAGTTATATCTCGTAACTATTATAGCATTACATATTAGAAATGTTTAAATTAGATAATTTTCTTTTATCTATTTTAACATTACGTAGGTGAAAACATCGGGCCATTTTTCTGAACATTCTAATCAGTTGTGGAATATCAGCGGTGTTTCTTCGTGGTCAAAAATTAACGAAGGTTTAATCAAAATGTACCGAGGAGAGGTAAATATAATTTTCCCTTTTTATACGATATTCGTGATGTATCTGACAATAGATTAACGATAATTCATTACAAATTCTATAAATGTTTTTGTATTTTCAAAAATTATTAGATACGTGAAAATGAGTTGAAATGTTTAATGGGTATTTAAGAAACTATGTATTTTTCGTATCGACGTACAAGTCATTCTTCTTATAGTAACTATTGTTCTGATATTTCGAGTATTTTTTAAATTCGTTATTTTTCGACTTTTGGGTATTCCTGAAAGAAAGAAAAAAATATTTACATAACTTTTAGAATATATTATTATTATTATCATTGATTATCCGATTAAACTTTTTCGACGACTTAACCTAAACATTTACCGAACAAAAATTTTCAAAACAAATTTAAATTTTTATTTTTAAATCTTAAGTTGATGTATTTTATCTCTCATACGATACGCGATCGTTTTTCATAATACAGCATATATTTATTAAAACAAATTTCAAGGAAGAACGATGTGTTTGTAATTCGAGTAACTTTTCGTTTATTCCTAGGTTTTGGCCAAGTTCCCAGTTGTACAACACGTCGTCTTTGGATCGTTATTACGATTTGTTCAATATTCTCCCGCCGTTCCTCCTTCAACGAAGATGATAGAAAAGAATACCGAAGGATGAGAAATTAAAAATTATATGGAGAAAATCGATGTATCGTGTGTATTTTTTTTTTTTTTAATTCTTTTCAGTATTCGTCATTGTAAAGAAAAATTATAATAATTAAAATTAATTTCATATAATTATACGTGTCATTATTAGTAAGAAATTGTTTTCGTTTGTTTTAATTAAAAATATACCTAATATTCGATACCAATTTTTAAAAGTCTAAATATTATAATCGTCGCTTATTTACTTATTTACATACAAACATTCAAAGGGTATACAAAAATTTGATTAGCGTTTAAGTTAAAAATCGAATATATATATATATGTATAAATTAATAACGTTCGTAGAAAATTACGTATTATATCAAATTTAAAGTTGTACACGTGACTGTTTCTTTAAACTAAGAAAAACTAGATTAAAAATTAACAAAACTAATTTCAATTTGCAATCATCGCCGATTTTATAGTGTTAATAGATACGAATTTATTTTTAAAAAGCGCCCACTGACCTAAATATAAACACGTTGAAAATTTTTTTAAATTATGTTTAATCCTTTTGTATAATGTTGAAATGTTATTACGAAATGTCTATGATAGGAATAAATTCTCAAATTATTGTACTAGCAAAGATTTTTTTTTTTTCAGAATGCGTAGTAACATTGTAAAGTAGACGTCGAAGTAAATGACTATAATGTGAATACAAATCAAGATTTTTACGTTTTTATATTTTATCATATTAGATCTGAATAAAAATCATCTAGTCATTATTTCACTAATCAGACACAATCACAACATTTATTGATAATTATAAAAATTAACTTGTGGAATGTTTTCATTTGAATCGTTATTTTTATAATTTCGAAAGGTATGATGAAAAACAATCTTAAACGTTTGGATTATATTTTTTACAGATATCGTAGTTAACGATAGAAATGTTAAGTAATCTCAGAGATTATCAAAATACGTTCTTTGTGGGTTCGTTAGGTAGCTTATTTAGATTTAGACAAACACACACACACACTACTCAGGCGAAAGTGATGTGACCATTTTGCACACGTAGATATGTCTTAGGTTTGATATCATCATCTCTTTCGTCAATTTTATGATTAATGAAATTATTTTAGTAAATAATTGGCGATGGTTATGAAGCTAAAATGAATGATTACGTTTCTGGAGCTATTTTAATTAATTAACTAATCGATTTCGTTCCCAGTTTTAGTTCCAGCTTGCATAAAAAGCCGCTTTAAAAATTATTTTCCCGATTAAATTAAATTATTTCCGATTTTCGATTAAACTACGGCATTTTATCAAATTTAAATAAATTTTGGCATTAGCTAGTGTGAATTATATATTTTATGGGACTTGTATATTAAAATATCGTAATGATTCTTGGCATCACTGATTATTTCAAAGCGATTTTTGATCATTTTAACACTGCAGTGGATATTTTGTAAATAGAGCGCTTCTAAAATTTCTGTAAACTTTCGCATTCTCGTATATTTTTAAACGATACGTAAATTAATTTCATTTTCTCGGTGCATAATTATTTTTCACGATACTATCATAAATTTCTCCTAAACGAATTGTTTTAGTAAATATCGATTAAATCATACTTTGATAAATACACTTTTAAACTTTCACAGTTTATATCCATATGTTCGCGATTTTTTTTTATGTAAACCGCGTTAATTTTTTTATTTTCGAAATTTTAAAACTGTAATTGTCGCCAGAACGTCACGTAATAAAAAAAATTGATATAGTTCGCGACGAAAAAAATCGCGAACACATATTTTTATAGTTCAGTTTTGAAGGGTTAACGAGCAAAATGGTTATTATGTAGTATCATTCCATAAATAATAAACGCATAAATCTTCTCTGTGACTACGGAATATTAGTTTAAAAATGCAGAACTCGCGAAAATAGAGTGCATGAATGGGCAATAAATTGGAAAATTAAGATGAACGAAGAGAAATCAAAACATGTGATTTTCACGTACCGGCAAACAGAGGCGCATTACCAAGTGTAGTTTGGAGGCGAACCTATTCCGCAGACTGGCTTAAGTACCTCGGTATGCACTTAAGCATCTGACGTGGGAAGTGCATGCCAGAATGAAAAGCAAGCGGGGATAAAGAAAAAACCGCAACAACTTTATTGGCTTATCGAAAGAAACTCACAACTGGACGTAGGACGCAAATGCCTACTGTATTGGCAGATTATAAAACCAATATGGCCCTATGGCCTGCAGTTATGGGGTTGTAGGTCTAACAGAGCAAACATCCAGGCCAGACAAAATGTAATACTAAGAGCAATAGTCGATGCGTACCGCTATTCTAGAAATGACGATGTGCATCGAGATCTACGGATTCCATTCGTGAACGAAGAGATTCGAACATACGCAACTGCTCATAAAAAAGAGGTTGGAGCGACATATCAACGTGGAAGCAATGCAGTTGCTCGATGCCGGACATGACGTCAGGCGTCTTAAGCGGCGCCACCCAACGGATCTAATTGTACAATTATATAAAACCAATTATACCTTAAATGATTATGTCAAAGTTATGGTCGATATTGACTTTAAACACATAGGCTTAAGATTAGATTTTGTTAGATTAAGCTACAATTTGTAAAAGTTGATGCTTATTTAACTTAGTAGTTTAAGGTTGTATCTTTATTTATTAGGGGGAAAAAAAGAGTAGAGAAATACCGAATCATACGATTAGAGAAGGTTGTTCTTAAAATGTCATTAATAAATTACAATCGTGTTTGAATTTTATTTTTTTTTTAATTAGTTACGCTTAAATAACGAGCATTATTAAACTAACGCGACTTCAAATTAATTACGCTTTAAAAATAGATACTTTACTGTTGGTGAAATATTTTTAAAAATTCTTTACGCGCATGATAAAGCGATATTTTAAAATGTTCCATCTATATCTGTGACGCGTTATTTCGTTTAATAAAAACTATTCTTCATTGTAATTTAAACCTCGTAAATAGAATTAATTTTTTTCTTATAGACAAAGTTCGTACGAAAACTTTTTAATTTTATTACGATAATGTCAAGTAGGCAGCTAATAGAAATTCGTTTTAAAATTATTTCTTGTTTCGATGATTAATCGTAAATATGAAAATATTATACCGGGAAATTTTAAAATAATTAAAATACGTCGATTACATGGCGACACGGTTAACAAGTTGCTTCGAAATGACGACGAATCATATTTGTACTTACACCGTGACAGAGAGGTTGATCGTGAAAATACGAGAAAAGGAAAAAAAAAACTTGGGTTACTTTCACCTGTACTTTCACAATTGAGAGTTAAATTATATCATATAAACAACGATGCTACTTCCTAAAATGGAATATTGTCTATATAATAATATGTAATAACCGACACAGAAATTTCACTAAAACAACGCTAGTTTCCTAATTTTGTTTTGTAGAAATAAAAAATATTTTACACTAGCTATACCGTTCCATAATTATTATGTTCCACAATTATTATTAATTGTGTACAACTATTTACTTGAGAAACAACAGTAAAGAATTTTAAAAAATCGATTTTTTTTATTTATTTATTCACGTGTCACGTGCAGTAACTAAAGCTAGTGACACGGAAATGGGATTACAAAGTTGTAAAAGGAGGAGGCCCAAAAATTATACACATTAAAATAATTTCAATAAATCGTAATGCTCCAAAAAATTAATCTATTAACTGTTGATGTTGACTGATCATCGCACAGCGGATCGCTTAAATTCGATGGTATTCTATAATGTTCCCGATAATAATTGACAACGGCATAATAAGGAACAGTGCGGTTCTTGTTCGTTGTTTAGTAGATACGAGTGTGTGTAAGACGGGCAAACCCATTTTTTTATTTGAATTCAGATTAGAAATTATCTAGATACGCATAAAAGATACCGAATCCGATGATATAATCGTGCCTAAGCAAAAAGAATTCATTTTTTATAGCGTTTTGTTTTTCTAATTAATCTTTCGCTTGGTAAAACTGCTTCGGTCGTAATTCAAAAAATTTTATAATAATAAAAAGTTTTATTAAAATTAAAATCCGTTTCGATTTACGAAATAATTCTGTCGAATTACGTAATAAATTACCCCATTTTCGGTTTTTGGTTGGCGGTTATCTCTCCGTAATGGTTTAAACAACGCGTATCAACTTCCAGGATATAATAATAAATCGTATTTAAAACGTTAGATTCGACATTTCCGTTATTCCGAATCGATTGATGGCGCCCTCTAGGTAAAGTTAGGGTAATTTTGTCCGTTTATTACGTCATTAGTCGAACACCAACGTAATCCGGTAAAACAACTTGGTTTTTTTTTTTTACTTTACACTATATATACGTAGTAGTAGTAAAATACAACGTATTTCGTTTCAAGGTTAACCGTTTCAACAGTTTTTTTTTTTTAACGACATCGCTTGAATTTAAATTTTAAAGAGATAACCAAAAAATAGGGAAAAATCACTTTCCGATTGAAATATAAGTTTGATCTAATCGTACAATATAAATAAAATACTAACTAAACATTTACTCGAAGAATACTTTTTTGATTTCCGAATATCGTTCACCACGACGAATTTAAAGATTTTGCAACAGTTTTTTTATTAATAATCCGATAATCCATTTTAACTCTTTTAATCAAAGTTAGCTTTTATTTTATTTTTTTTATAATACGAAGTAATTTGATTAATTTATATAAATCTTTTAAAATTATCTACAGTTATCTTCTATATCGTACTCGAAATATTATTACTTTTTTTTTCATTTTTTAACCGTGTATTGAACCTTTAAAAAGTGTTAAATTAGGGTCATTTTAATTATGAACAGTTTGTTTTTAAAAATATATATATAACAAAATTACCTAATTGGGCAATAAGAAAGAAAATTCTAGAAATATTTATATATATCGCATTAAAAATCATATAGAAGCATCTATAAAAAAAATAATAATAATACATCCTCTAGATAAAACACGATTACGCTTCCAACTAGAAAAGTTTTTAATTACTTCTTATATCGAAATTTTTAATTTCAAAAATTGGTAGTGGGATGGAAAGGGTTAACAAAAAAAGTAAAGTGAAATTTGTTTTCGATCATACGTTGAGATAAAAAAAAAATCAATTATCTATTTGCTAGTAAGTGCTTTTCGAATATTATGATTCATCATCATTATTATTATTAAATTATTATTATTAGAACAACAGTAAACGATGAAAAGTACGAATGAATTTTAGTTTTAGGAACAATGCACCAGTTTATTTAATTTTCAACTAAATATTACGTCGTTGTTTATTTACTTTTAGAAAAAATAATTTATAACTCCACGAATTTCCGTAATGGACGTTACAAATTAGTCATTCTTTATGCATGAATCAATAGAATGACTTATTCTTTTGTCTGGAGTAGTTTTAATTTTAAACGGATTATTACAGGATCCGAAACATCTAATTTAGAAAATAATTTCAAACATTCACAAAATTCGCAGTCAGTTCACATTTCGCTGATTGCGTGCTATAAATTAATTTAAATTTCTGCTTTTATAACATATTCTTCGAATAATATAATGCGAGTAAACTTATTCGTGGACCACAATGCATAAATGGCTTTGAAAAGAAAAAAAAACACATGTAAAATAACAATCACCATTCGCGTATAGTTGTCCGGCTGTATTAAATCCTCTTTTATTATTTATCACGACGTGGACTAACACTTTAACAACCCAACTAAACTATAATTAAATAAGTCGTACACATTTTCTTCCTATTCAGAAATATCTACAGCTCATATCATATTATATATTTGTTATAAACGAATTGAAACTTTGATCGCGGTAAAATGCACCGTTCTTATTTATTTTTTTACTGTTTTATATTGGCAAAAAAAAAGTAGTCGGTCTTTTGGTAGATATCGAAAATAATAAAACAGCTATTTTCAGTCGTAGGATGTTGCAACATTAAGTAAGAATGAAAGATGACATACACGTGATATAAACGATGACGTCATAAAGAAATACTCGTTGAATTTAACGTAAATTCGAACCCCCCGAGGGATGTTGTCGAACAATGAATAAAAACTAAAAATAAAAAATAGGAGATGTAAAATAAAAGAAATAGAATTTCGGAAAGGGGTCTCGTAGACTGACTGTCCTTTATTGTCTGTATTTCTTCGAAAAACACAGCAGATGTTTGTTCTTAGTTTTTCATCGTAGACTAGACGTATACACACGTACACACATCCTCCTGCACTTCGCGCCACAGCCGAAGCAACCGAAGCAACCGGCTGCTATACTTACACGTACAAAGCGTATAAATGCATCACGATATACGAAAGAACCGTGTGGTCTTCGGTAAATTCCATCGACCATCGACATTCGTCCGTTGTCGAATTTCTACCCTAACCGTTATTATTTCTTTACCCTTCCGTCCGATTCAACAGTTAAACTAGTCAATAGACAATTTAAATATAATGTAAAAACTAATCATAAATATTAGTTATAGAATTATAATAATTTTGCGCGTGAATTAGTTAGAACTATCGATAATTTACAGTTTATATAAAGCGAATACGAGAACCTAGATTAAAAAAAAATCGCGATAATATATTATTGGCATTTGGTACTGAAAAATTTTAAAAAGTGAATTATCCTATTTTAGAAAAATAAATTGTTTCATATTTAATGGCTGCCGTGTAGAATGTTGCGAATTGTTCAGAATAAATTACATTGAAATTATGTTCAATTTACTAGTATTTTTAATTAAATCCGTATTTTATTATAATTGACTGATACCGAACATATCAATAAAATTGAAGCAGTCAACACATAGCGAACTCGCTACTTATAAGTGGAAAAAAACTAACAAGTTTTGAAATAAACACACACACATATATATATATATATATATATATATATATATATATATATATGTATATATATATATATGAAAGGTAAGCGCCAACCCACTTCCTACCATAAGTTTGCGCTGGAATTATTGTATCCAATATCAGACATCCTTCAAAGTACCCTCAACTAATTAAGCGACACTCTTCCATCGGTATTCTCATATCCTATTGATAAATTTTGCACCATTTCGTTATGGTTTCTTTTTTTATTTAAAGTTGTTAAAAATCTTATATAGCCATTGATTTAAAAATAGTTGCATTCTTAACAATTTACTATGGTTACTCCTTTCACCTCTAGATTACAGATTATTAAATACCTAGGAATAATCCTAGATGACAATTTCGCGTCGCATCATATAACGATGACGATCATATATGATACATTATTTAATAAACTAGCCGGTACCCGATTAAATTCCTGAGATTAAATAAAACAGCTCGTACTATACAAAGGCGTTATACAGGTCTTGTATGATTATGATGCTGGAACATATGTCAATCCAAGAATAAACAACGAAGGAGATCTTGTTAATGATTTCCTCATACATCAGTTATATGAGATGTTCTTCCATTAAATTTGTATATAATCGATACAGTGATGGTTGGTAAAGTTGGGTTAATGAATAAGGTTACTAAATAATGACTTTGGCCTATCTATTTCAACAGCATCTAAATAAAGTTTTTATTTAAAAAAAAAAAAAAAAAAAAAGTGTTAATGCCCGCCAGAGATGATGGAATACGGACAACACTGGCAAGAGATATTATGCTTTTATTCCAGATATATTATCCATCATTCAAAATTAGAAATATAAAAATTAATTTTTACAAGCAATGGCGATTTCATCGATCATTTTATATTTCAGTTACAGCGTTAATAAATTCGGTAATCCACTTATATTAGACAGAAAAAAACTATGTAGCTTTCCTACAATATGAGGAAGTAGCAATACATCTTTATAACTCCTAAATTGCAATAACTTCCTAAGACGTTGGTTGGAGAGCGGGTGAGAGAGAAGAGGGGGAAAATAAAATTCGTAGTTATATTTAAAATATTCGTGAATATCCCAACATTTTTTAATTGAAAGCACATACATGTGCTAAATTTAATTTGAATCTATCAAGAACTAATTTTCGTTACCGGTCTTATTATATACATACATCGTACACGCACTTTATATACATCGTACACGCGCTATAACATACACCGCAGTAATTTTAGTTCCCTAATGATCAAAATTGTTATTATTTTAATAAATTAAAAAAATGTTGATTTTTCCGGCTGTTTTATATTCGCTACCTCAAAAATTGTTTTTCCTGTTTGTCGCAATTATACGCAATAGAATTTTTTCTCACAATTTGCCCTTCATATCACCGAAATAACAATAACAGCCGCCCGTTCCCCGAATGATTAGGGTAGTTTTGACCGATTGACGAAATGAAATTTCGAAGGGCGGTTAACGTTATCGATTATATTTTAGCCTAAATAATACAACACACGTTTGTTCTCCCAAATTTGAATATGCATCACTAACGTAATAATAAGTGCAGTCATTTGCACTTTCTTCCTTTGAATCCAGACATACATTATTCGAATATCTGCAATAAGATATTATATTTTCCACGGATAGATTTTTTATTATACCATTCGAAATAATAATAATAATAATGTTAAATATATGGAAATTCGTGAAAAGAAAAAATATATTTTCTCATTAAACAAGCAATGTATACATGGTCATTTCGAAAACGTCTCTAACGATTTCAATAAAACTGTACATGCATACCATGTAGTATTAAGTAATTGAAAATTCCCTGTATGGAAATTATAAATTCTAAAATTTTGCGCCCCGACATCGACACGGCCTTCGTAGAATTTTGGAAACTTATATTTTTGCTATCGTCTTTTTCTCGATACGAATCTTAACGTACATTGAAAATTTCAACTAGATCGCATTAACCGTTCCAATGTTGCGAGCTTAGAAATTTGCTTTTTAAAATTTTATATCTCGGATACCTGTTAACGCATGGGCCTAAGTCCTGACCAGGGCCCCCCATTAAAACGAATGAATGAAATTATGATAAACTAAATGAATCAAGAAAATAGATAAGGAAGATGTGTGAATTGTTGTATGGTGACGATTTCAGTGTTTCCAAATATTTTTCACCATCTTACCAACAAATTAGGTGAAAGAACCTTTTCTCGACTAGCTTTAATAAAAGATGAATATAGAAGTACTATGACTAAAAAAAAAAAAACATTAAATACAGCCTTCTCTGTATTGAAAATGATTCATTGCAGTCGATTAACTTCGACGATATAATAGACAAATTTGAAATGCAAAAAGTAAGGCGAAAATGTATGTAATATTTTTGATTTTAATAAATTATAAATTTTTAATAACTATTATTATTCTATTATTTAATTATTATTTCTTTAAATGCAGAAAGTATTAAAATCTAAAAATGTGCACTCAATTATACTCTTATGCAAAGCAATATTTATATTTACATTCAATTTTTCAGTAATATTTATATTTACAAACAATTTTACATTGTATGAAAAAACATTCTTGTTCAAAAAAGGTTAAAAAGTCTACCCTTACAAAGGCCCCAACAATCATGGGCCCGGGGTCCCCCCAAATGTTTAATCCGGCCCTGTATCTACCGTTTCGATTTAAGCCACCGGATCTGTTGGAAATATTTTTTAATCTATGAAAGAATTATTTTAACGATAAAAAATCTGAACGAAAAATTCCAAAATTTATTTCCGAAAAAAACACAAAAAAAAAACCTTTAGCGTGCCGATATTTGTTAAAAACCGACATTTACAAGAATTTGATAATTATCGTTACACATGTAATGGATTTTAATAATGTGTGATTCGCTAATGCACCCCCCCCAAAAAAAAAATATAATAATAAAACTAAATTATAAATCGCGGGAAATCTTTAATACAATCTTTGAATGTTTAAAATAATATGTGTACACGCGTAAGTATGTACGAGCTTATTGTTTTTTATGTTCATACATATTATTAGTAATTAATACAGCGTAATGTATAGACATTCGATGTCATAAGAATAATCTGTGTTCGCTTTGAAATATGTATCCATTATTACATGATGTAATGTTTAAAAACTTAAAAGACCGATTCTGTTTACTCGATATCATCTCGAGATCTAGACAATTAAGAAAAGATAAAAATATTCGACCGTCTTTCGTAAGTTACATATTTTTCAGTGTTATCATAAAAATAACTATATCGCTTGTATCTGTGTAAACGTGAGACGTGTAGTACAACTGCATCAAGAATGTGTTAGTGCGCTACTAATTTTCTTATTTACACCGATTAAAGTACTCATAGGTCTGTATATATATATATATACGCCTATTTACATGAAATACAAGAAAAGGAGTACGGTAGATATTTGCAAGATGCCGAAATGACCTACATTTGAAAATCGTAATAATAAAATAATAGGATAGAAGGAGGACATTGTTTATAGCAACACACAAGAACTTCAATTGATAGCTTATACTAGAATATAGGTAGCAACGTTCCAAAAACTACGCGCTGGATAATACAGGTCGGGTCAATGGAACAATTTCCAGTTACTTTCTGCAACAACGAAGAAACATTATCGTCGACAACATTGTCATCTACTTCAAAGTAGTGCTATTATCGTCATTAGAACGAGTTGATGGAAAGTCAAACATGCGGAAAAACGGGGAAAATTATTGGGATTATTCAATGCGCAAATAATACAATCTAAAACGTATACTTTACCCTGTTACTTTTAAACACATGTTGAATGTAAACTATACATATACGCATAAGTGTAAATCAACATACATATATATATATATATATATATAATATTAATATTACACATGTAAAATGGGCCAGAATTGCTAGAGCTCTCGACTGTTAAATCGACGGTCGAAAATTTGATCTCAGCCCTCGACATAAAGTTTATAAAGTTTTCATCGTTATGCAGTTCTGAATTGTTCATCCCGTTCCATATAACGTCATATACGTTCGCACACCTCCCATGCATACAATGAATGCCTAATCACGATGTTCTGACAATGAATAATGTGACCAGATCCGTCCGCGATGTGAAGATATAATTCAGGGCCCTCTTAAAATTGAAAATATATATATATATTTTGCTAAAAAAATATTGAATATTTCTTAAAATCCGCTAATCCGGTACTTCTACAAATAATTAAATAATAATGTTTTATAAAGTAAAATTTTATTTTCTAGCGAAAGAACTGAATTTCTTCCAATCAACCAGTCCATATTTCTCAGTTTCAGTCTGATCTGAGTACGTTTGGAGGTTATGTGTTCATTCTAAGTCAATCTCTGGTCGAGATGTAGACCAAGGTATTTCGTATACTATCTAATAAATAATCGTATACATAACGCATGCATCTTGAAAATAATTTTGCGCTATTGCAATCGCTCCGTAATTTTCTTTTATAGAAAAAAATTTCATAGCACGCATTATAATCTAACTTTTGAAAATCTGCGAGCTACGTACACTAAAACATATGTTTATTAGATAATTCTTTCGCTAAAAATCGTACACAGCGTCCGAATTTATTTCAGAAATTCAAAATGACTACACGTGTTTCTTTCTTACAGGGATCACTTAATTAATCGTTAAGTCCGCTCACCTTTTTCAAATTGGACGCTTTTCATGCACGATGACCACTAGATAGTAGATTAAATTTCAATGGGAACAAAATTTTTTATTATTTTTCGCTCTCAATTGTAAAACTATTTTATATAAATACGTGTTGAAAATTATCTACAGTTTACCTAACAAACGGTATTATATAATAAACACCTGTATAAAATTTATAATTTTTCGTCAAAATTTTATACAGTTCGACTGAAAAGAGGTTCATAAAAAAGTGATTTATTATTGAGACAAAATGATATGATGATGATAATGTACGAAACACCGCTTTTGTTTATTTCGGTCAGTCACGTGAAACGTCCCATCGTAAATTACGAAAACTTTCATCATATCACTACTCTATCATTAATATCATTAACCGTTTTATCAGTTTGTTTATTATTATAATTATCATCATCATCATAAAACGTTACAACGAGGTCGCTACTTACTCGCTTGGATCGCAAATTCCTTATCAAAATCAAACCATAGGAAATTAGTGAATTTATACAGAATTGTTTGTTTTTCTGCAACAATCCTATTTACACAATTTTACAGTAATCGTTCGAAATTTTTTCGCATTATGAAAGAAAAACAGTCGAAAATGAGTGTTTTTTCTTTAGTAGCTTCGTTCAATAAGTTCTTGGTAAAAAGTCCTTTTTGAGTAACTTTAACAAATTCATTTTCTCTAGAAACTTTCTTCGATAACAGTTCTTCGAGTAGGCATCAGACGTAAACGTCTTTTAGAATTTTTTTGTTTTAAATAAATTTTGCACACAATCTGTCCAACTGAAGATAATAAGTGGCAGTGTTAATGATTCAATTTACACATAAATTAACGGAATGCTTCCCAATGGTCGTCATTCCTTGTTTTGATATAATATTCGTTAGTCTACTACATTCGACCGTTTCAGTCGCTTGAACCGGGTACCGTTCTTGATAAGTCCGTGCGCCAACTGGTTACAGTGATTTTTTAGTCTTTCTGTATATCGTGCTCTGACTGCTTCGATTTCTTCTTTAACCGTCGATACTTTTAGGTCTTTATGTATTTCGTCATTGCGCACGTACCACGATGCGCCGACTATCGATCGCAGTATTTTTGATTGGGCTCTTTCGATGATGGCTATATGAGATTTTCTTGCGATAGCCCACAGTGGGATTCCATAGGACCATATAGGCTTCAACATGGCCTTATAAAGTAGCACCTTGTTTTCCAAGGATAGTGGTGAATCAAGTAACCGATACATTTTTCGAAATTTAATATTAATCTGTTTTCGTTTATCTTGTACACGCTTTCTCCAAGTTTGTATTTCATCAACGTGTAAGGTAAGTCGAGGTATTTAACGCTATTCGAGATAGAAATCGTTTTTTTATTTAATTTTGCTACTGGATAACTGTGTCCACTTTCTTCAGAGTAAATATAACTTGGATACACTTCGATTCGTTAATTTCAATCCTCCCAGATTTATCCCATTTTTCCAGGTCATCTAAGTGATCCTGTAAGTTTTTCACGGCTGTTTCACGATGAGTTGTTTTGTATGTATTGAGCGGAAAGTCGTAAGTGTATATCTGATACAGCACAGGTCAAAGCACACTGCCTTGTGGAACTCCTGAGTTGATAGAATGAATGCTGGAGTGTGAACCATAATATAGGCGAAATTATTTCGTATTGAACTGGTGACGTTGATAGATACATTTATTTTCTTTAAAGTATATCGCAATCTTAAACTAACGTTTAAATAATCAATATATGACTAATTAGTAATTATTAAATATTAATTATAAACAAACAAAATATAACACAATCACTAAAAGTCTTTTAAACGCGAAGCTTTTCGACAGTTACGTCATTTTCAAACGCGAACAAAAATTATTACATCTTTTTTAGTGATTGTGTTATATTTCGTTTGTTTATAATTAATTAATAAAATCACTACTCTCCAATATATTCAACTTTTATTATTAAATATGTTCGGAATATTATAGTTCATTAACTATTTTTTATTCTACGTTAAGTACTGTTTACATAACTAATTTTTTTTTTTTTTTTTTTAGGTTTTCGAACAAATGGGTTGCTTCAATATTCGAAGAGTCTTTGTGCTCGATGGCGAAGTCATTCGTCTACTCATTCCATATTTTTAGATTAATGCAGATCCTCGTTTCTCTGATACCAACCTCTAATTGTTCGAATAACTTTATTTCGATAAATTAACAAATTACTCGCGCTAAACATAAAGATGGATCACGTCTTTGAAGATTTTTCAAACCTATTGGTTACAAACATCTAAACAAAGACAAGGTTAAAATAACGGACCGATTTATATTTAAATAAACGGGCAATTTTTTTAGCATCGCATTTTTTTTATTTAAAAAAAACAAACAAACTTGTTTATGAAATTAAAAAAGATCTCGGCGTTTCTGAGTCAACTCCGAAGTGAAGTCGATTAAGAGTTGAGTCTATCAAATTTTTTACTCGGTATAAATAGGTACGTTTAATTTTAAAAATATGAAGCCGCATGTAGCGATTTAATTAAAAAATATTAAATCCTTAGTTTTCACCCATAATTAGCTGCAACAAAAGTCGTTTCTCCTTACACTCTTCCGTCTTTGCAATTTGATATCGTAAGATTGAACGTTTGAGAAACAAAATGACAATGTCGGATAACTGAGTCGTGGATTAAAACTGCGAAGGCGTTTCTGAGTTTTCATTAAATGGAGATCTGTCAACGAATTGGTTACAATCTGAAAAAGAAAAAATGCGAATTTTAATTAATTATTCGTGAGGAAGTCGTTTGTTCTCGGGTAAAACGTGGTCGGTTGAATGCAATTTTAACGACATCCTGAAGATGGAAAGAGATAGTATCGGATTTTTAGATTTATGAAATTTTTTGTATCGTAATGCTGCCACCACAAAAAATCAGACATATTCTTAAAGCTTTATGACGATTATAAGTATATAGATTTTGTTCGGTTAATGTTCTAACCCTGAACTTCAGTGATTCTATTTCTTTATGAAGATTAATTGCAAAGGAATTGTACCCGACCAGTAGATTAGGATTTAAGCACCACTTGTTACCTGATCGTGTTTTTCGTATGCAACATAGAGAAAGTGTCTCTTCTGTCCTCTAGACCATCCGCAATTTCGATAATCTTTTTTTTCGAATGTCCTGTTCTGAACTTTACCTTATCTTCTACGTTCATCATGTGTTACCTCACCGCATAATTTATCTTTCCTTCTCCCTCGGGATAATTTGCAACTATTACCTGGCATAGCGACATTTCTACAGAAGTATAAACAGTCTTCCAGAGCATCACTTTGCCTTAATCCGTAAAGGCATCCCCACTAAAAACAAATTATAAATTTTCCTTACGTCGCGGTTTCACAGTCGTTTTTCAGATTTTTCGAATGAAAGAGTACAAATTGTTATATTTTTAAACATAGGCGATACTCATTTTTTACTTTAATTTTTTGTAATTATTTACAAATTATAATTATTATTTATAAAAAATTATAATTACGCGTTTTAAGATACGTTTTTCTTAAATAAATAAATACATTTTTTTTTTTAGACCACTAATATGAAATTATTCGCGACTTGAGGTGTGAACATAATTGAACTCCAATATTGAAAATGAGTGCTTATATACCTATACATAATGCATATATATAATTCCGTCGACAGATTAATCACTTTGTCCTATCCGTTATTATCCTATTAATTAATTATACCAGAAATTGGAATTCCCCTTAAAATAGTATTATTCGAAATATTAACTGATTTCGTCGCACAAAAAATATGCTAATTTTTATTCTAGTTAATAACAACGGTAGTTATTCTGTTGAAATATTATATTTACAAATTATTTACATCGTAGCAAAAAAAATATATACCACGCAAACAAATTTTGCCCGATTACAATAATATCTTATAGGGGTGTAGAATTTAGGCCTCGTAGGATATAGCTTACGTACGAGTAGGCATTTTAGAGGTGGGTTAATTCGAGAATGTGGGTGTTACGTAATGAAATTGGAGTCTTCGTGACGTCATTGAAAAAATTGCGAGGGTTGACCAGGGTTATCATCTAAACCTACCACTACGCGTTTTTGCATTACTCGGTAAAATATAATCTAAACCGAACGACCCGAATAATCCGAAAAAAACAAAATGAAAAATTCTGATAACCGAATAGAAAAATTATTTATAGAGTTCTGTTATTAGCTACACACACATTAATATTCACCGTAAATTACAAGTAAATTTAATACGATGATAAAAATGATTATAATTATCGCAATTTTAAAAGTTATCAATGAAAAATATCTCGAACAATGTCGCTTTACGCTAAGAATGTAGTATATTTTGGAAATTAAATAACAAAATATAGCGTCCCGAAAAGAAACATTTCAACAATTGAATTCGTATCAGTAATTGTAATATAGAATATTCTGATAAGATTAGCATGATACGAGTTTTTTTTAGACGATAAGCAATAACCGTATAAGGTAATATACTACATCGAATAAAAATTTATTTACGAAAAATACTCGATAATACATCTACAACATTCGCTATGCGATCTAATTTGGTAAAGCCAATAATGATCTTTAAACGTACCCAGTTTCAGTATGAAGCTGATTTAATAATGTTTTTTCAAAAAAACCCTGTCCTGTATCGACCTGTGGTGTGATTTTATTCGCTTCAATACTGAAAACGACCTCTCTACATTAGCGGTTGTACAAGATTTGTCAATATCAATTTACCTAGTTAATCAATTTCAGACGAGATTTCATCGAACTCAAATACCTTCATTACTTTCACTAATTCACGCGGATTGCGTTAAACCGCCCAGCCAAAAGCGATATTTCAACCGCCTACTATAAGCGTCGGTATACCTATGTGTTGGTAATCTGCTGTAAGGGAGGTACGAACTAATAAACGTTGTTTCCTGAAACCTATAGTCCCGTACAATTTAACGCAATCGCAGGTTTTTCATCACCCATCACCAGTTTTTCTGCGTTAATATTTTAATAAAATCTTATAGGTGATGATCAAAAAAATATTTTCTGTGAATTTTTCAAAGTAAGCTGCACTTATCTCGCTTACGTGGAATTTACGCCTCTGTTAGAAGCATACAATCCAGTAATTAGGCCGTATATTATGAAGCTTTAAATAAAAAAAATTAAGAAATAAAAACAATTTTTTATTTTTTTTTGTATTTTTATAAAAATGTAAGGGAAAAACGCATCCTGATACATAATCAACGCAACTTTACACGACGATATAAACATTCTGCACGTAAAGCACTAAAGCAGTATGCCTAGAAACATGCAGGTAGACTGGAAGGTCATCCTAACGGCACGACTAAACACGTTGGACACTTAGAATGAGGTGAGGAGATTAAAACGGAACAAATCATGGGATCTAATTTAGAGTCACAGCTATCAGGTGAGAACCACTGGGTGCTTATTGCCCTCATAACATATAACAAAAAATATCGCTAGTCACGTTTGGATAAAAGAAAAAAATAACGTGCATCGTAATTTACTACGCAGCCGTAGTGCTAATTGGTTGAAAGATTTAAAATGTGATTTGTGATTTTTTAAAAGTGATTATTATAATAAAATATTTGTTACATATTTTGACTTCTGCAATTTGTCATTTTCATTTGGAACTACCATAATAATTTTGTATAAATATTTTTTTTGAAGACACAAATAAATTTTAAGTTTGTTTACAATCGACGTTAGAGCAATTTCGAATAGGGCGAAATTTATAATTATGGTAACCGGTTAGATTTATAGTCGAAAAAGCAAATAAAATCACACATTTTGGAACAGCAAAAACGATGTACCACAATTTGAAATGGATTATGAAGGAAAAGGTATGTTTAAAAAACAGTAAGAATTATAAATAGTAGATACTTATATTTACAATATCATAATTAACTATAAAATCATTTTAAAAATGAAAACTATCCTGCGGATTACTTCGTTACATAAGGTATTACACAATAAGCGTTAAAAAAATATTTATATTTGAAAATATTGAATAAACTATATTTTTCGCACACAATTCAGAGTATTTTTGACGAAGAGTAAAAATGATTAATAAATGTAAACTATAACGTTATCTATAGAAACCGTTTATTCGCGCCAGTAGTAACAACAATCAACAAATGTTTTATTAGAAAAAGTTATATATAGAGTTCGGATTTCTCGGCATTTGCCGCACCATTTTACTACACGCTACAGAAGATCTGACCTCAGACAAATTCGGAATTGGAGTTAACTTATTCTGCAAACCAAATTTTATTTTGCCGAGAACAAAATAAAAACCGAAATTGAAATAAATGCCGAAAATGATTATTTGTACTTTTTTAACCTTTTCACGTATTATAAAAAATAAGATCCTACGATGAAATAAATATTTTTTTTTAATTTTCGATTTTTAGTCTGTAGAAGTAGAAAAGTTTGTAATTATGAAGTTAGAAAAGCGAGGTTTGTCTTTGTTTGAACAAATAGACGGTAGATGCATTTAAGAGCACTGACCAAGTTCCTGGCAAGAGGGTGCAAATTATCCAAAATAAGAAGAATTCTGTGGTAGCTAAGAATACATCCGGTACTCATGGACTTTAAGAAAATAAGTAATTTTTTAGTTGAAGTGGAAGGAGAAATAATTAGAGCGCGTACAAATTCGCGCAAATTGTGACGGCAGATGTGGAAAGAAGTTTTTATCAACTAAAAAATATTCTAAGTGATAAACACCACCAATTAGTTCTGAAAAAACATTTAATCATTCCGTAAAACGGCAAATTATTTAAGTAAAAGATAGTTAATAAATTCGTATTTTTTTTTATCACCTTTACTTAATATGTTCTCAACACTCATAATTTATGATATAAACAATTTGTTATAGGAAATATAAGACTTTTTATGAATGCAGAAAATTACATTTAATTACCGAAAATGTTTTTTTAAACGCCGAAAAAAAAATTTTAGCGTCGAAAAATCCTTACTCTAGTTATATAGAACTTATGTTGCTAACCTAGGATACATCCTTACCACAGTAAACAAAATTATCTTATTATAACTGAAAACTAATTTTTAAATAAATAAATATATATATATATCACGATCACGATGCGCTTATATCAATCCACTGCTGGATGTAAGCGTTCCCCTTTTGTTTTCACCTGTAGCGATCTTGGGCCTCGTTTATCCATTTCACACCGGCTGATCTATGTATATCATCCTGCCGCCTTGTATCCGGCCGACTACGATTTCTGCGTCCTTTTCTTGGAAGCCATTCTGTTATTCGTTTCGTCCACCTGTCATCGTTTCTTCTTGCTACATGACCTGCCCAATTCCATTTCAACTGCGTTACACGTCCGACTACATCTGACAATTTAGTCTGTTGTCTTATCCACGTGTTGTTTTTCTGGTCTGATATCTTGATGCCCAATATTAATCTTTCGTGGGCTCTCTGTGTCACTGCAAGTTTCTTAACAACATACTTCGTTAGGCTCCATGTTTCCGCTCCGTATATAAGCACTGGAAGTATGCACTGTTCGTATACTTTCTTCTTCAAGCTGTTAGGTATATCTTTATTTTTGAGGACAGTACTCAACTTCCCAAAAGCTATCCACGATAGATGCGTTGCCTTTTAATTTCTTTACGCATTGTTCCCTTCTGTGTGGTGATAATTTGACCTAGGTATATATATTCATTGACCTTCCAGTATCTGGTCATCTAGTTTTATTTGGAACTTTTGAGGTGTATTTGTCATGATCTTCGATTTATTAATATTGATGGTTAATCCTGCTTTTTTGGAACAGTTATGTAGGTCAGTTATCATTTCCTGTAAGGTACCAACATTATTACTAATCAACACAATGTCATCGGCAAAACGCAAGTGACTACTTTTCTTCCCATTAATATTCACACCTTTAGACTCCCAAGACAAATTTTTGAACATACGTTCTAAGGCTGCTATAAATAACTTCGGAGATATTGTGTCTCCTTGTCTGACGCCTCTCTTTAACGGTATTTTATTTGTTTTCTCCACCAACTGTACTTGCATCATTGGCGAATTATAAATATTTTTAATTATGTTGATGTATTCATCATCTATACCATTTTCTTCAAGCGCCTTCAACAATGTCCATGTTTCCACGGTATCAAACACTTTATCGATGAACGCCATGTGCAATTCCATGTTGTATTCTTTGCACTTAGATATTAAAATCCTCATAGTATGAATGTGATCATGCGTGCTGAAACCGGATCTAAAGCCCGCTTCCTCGCACGGTTGGCAGTAATCTATTATACTTATATAGAGTTTCTACATATGTGATAATAAGCTAATTGGCCTGTAATTTTCTAGACTAGCTGTATCACCATTTTTGTGTATTAGGATAACATCTGCTTCGTTCCACAGTCGCGGGATAGAGTTCTCTTTTAAACATTTGTTGAACAGATTTTTCAGCAAATCCAAAATCTCCTCATTTCCTTCTTTAATCATTTCTGGGATTATACCATCCGGCCCGCTAGCTTTGTTATTTTTCATTTTCTTTAAAGCGTATTTGATTTCACTTATTGTTATATCCGGTAGGTTTCCCTTATCCTCATTTATTGTTAATTTATCTTTCATTGTAGGATTAACTTTTGTGTCATAGAGATCTGTATAGAATCTTCCGACCTCTTTGGATAGTTCAGTTTTGTCTGTAAGGATATTTCGGTCACGATTTTTCAAATTCGTCAGCAGCTTACTTCCCATCGACAATGATTTCTTGAATACTTTAGGCCCTCTGTTATGCTCAATTATTTCACAAATTTTCTTTGTGTTGTTTTGACGTATATCACTTCTCAATTGTTTTCTAATTAATTTATTCAATTCTGCCCACTCAGTTTGATTTTTATCTTTATCCACTTTTAGTTTCCTCCTTCGTGTCATTAAATCTTTGTTGCATCACTTACTTTACTGCTTACCTTTTTTGTACGTGGTGCAACTTTAACCGCAGCTTCTTTCATAATTTTAGTAATCTGTTCAGATTGTTTATTTATTTCCAGTGTTTTAATTTCTTCAGATTTCTGTATTTGTAATTTTAGTTCTTCTTGATATTTGCTTCTATATTTTATTAATTTATCAGGATCAATTAGTTGTGATTTATTTCTTTTTACTCTTTTTGACACGGGTACATTCTGAATTTTTAATATACCTCTAACTAATCGGTGGTCGCTGCCGTTATTAACACTGTTCAGTACTGTAACGTCTTGTAATATGTTTGAGCTATCAGAGATGATATAATCAATCTCATTCTTGTATTCAAAAGGTGGGCTTCTCCAGGTCCATTTTCTTTTCTCTTTCTTTTTGAAGAACGTATTCATGCAGTAAAGCTTATTTCTTTCGAGAAAGTTTGCCATCATTTCTCTCCTTTTGTTTCTTTTACCTACTCCATAAATGCCTACTGATGATTCTCGTATGTCTTGTCGGGTCCCAATTTTGGCATTAAAATCGCCTATTATCAATGTGTTTTTGCATTTATCTCTATTTATTGTTTCTTCTAATTCATCATAGAAACATTCCAGTTCCTCCTCTGTATATGATTCCGTCGGGCATATATTTGCACTATCTTTAAGGTGCTATTCTTACCAAACAAAAGTATTATGTATGCAATTCTGTCTGTAACGCCTACATACTTAACTACATTATTATGCCATTGCTTATTTATTAAAAATCCTACTCCGTTTTGATGATATTCAGAATCTCCTTTATAGAATAATATAGCCTGTGACTTTAGCTTTATAACACTTTCGCCTTTTCTGCGCACTTCGCTTAAGCCGATTATGTCCCATTTTATTTTATTCAATCCTTCTTCTAACTCCAAAAGTTTCACTTCGGAAGCTAAAGTCCGCACATTATATGTGCAAATACGCATAAGGCAATTCTTAGTTCTTGCATTATTCCTTAATTTGTTGGTATTTTTGTCAAATCCGAGTAGTATTAATGGTTCTATCCGGTGTTTGCTTCCTTTATTTATATTTCTACTAGGCGGAAAGGAAGCAGGAGTCAATTCCGATTGCCCATTTCGGCCTTGGCTACTACGGCCCTTCTTTTTCCTTACAGTCATATTGGGGTAATGTTGGCCTAAACTCCCGTGCTGGCCAAGCAACTTGGGAAATACATTTTACCCCTTTCTGCCAGGTTAATATTTCTATTACTTTAAATGGTGCTATTATATATTATTGTTATTATTTCCATATTTTTATTAGTTGTAATTTATATATCGCATTCAAAGCTATTTTTTCTAAGTTGTATAGTAGTAACAATACTGTAGAAGCAGGGGTGATTAGGCTGTTAATCCTACTTCTTGTTTTTCTGTCAGGGTTTACTCCCTTAGCCTTTGGGTCAACACCCTAACTGCAAGGCAGCGGGTTGTTACTGAGGAGGTAACAATGTAAGATTTTTACGGCGACCTTAACACGCCGAGGGAGAGACAGTCCTAGGATTTCTGCAGACTTTTAAAGGACAGGTCCTCAAGCTGTCCATCTGCATCCTCATGTCTCCTTATCCTGTCACTACTGGAATCGTCTGCTAGAGACTTTTCGCCAGTAGCCGCTCTTGGTTCGCGACTGCTTATTGATTATTCGCAGCTGGCCAGTATATATACTGGTCGTTTCACTATCCACCACCTGTGGACGCGCCCCGTCCGGTTAGAACTCCGGATCTCAGAAGGTACATAGTACCCATGGAGGGGATATATATATGTATATATATATATATATATACATAGTAATAAAAACTTTAAGTATTCAAATTTCCGAGAATGATACGAAAAATTGGTCATTAAAAAAAAAGTATATACGTACTAAAATTAAAACAAATAAATTATAAAACGAAAAGTTATTGATTGTGGAATGTAGTGATTTTTATTTATACTTGATTACTAAAAATAGTTAAAACCACTAAATTTATTTTTAATTATGCGAAGCTTTTCGGCAATTACGCCATTGTCAAGCTATATACAGTTAAAATTAATTAATATAAAATCATAACATATTAATTTAAAACTAAGTTTACAATTTTACACAAAAATGAATTATGAATACTTTAGACTATCTGACCCTGACTGTGGTACACAACACAATCAATTGTCAGTAATATAAAATTTACAGAACAGTAGCTAGAAAATAATTATTTTATAAAAATATGTGTTTGAACAATGAAAAATATATTTTTATGTGATTAAAAACTTAATAGTTAGGAATAATATTTTTACAATACACTTTTTAAAATTATGACAATGGCGTAATTGCCGAAAAGCTTCGCATAATTAAAAATAAATTTAGTGATTTTAACTATTTTTAGTAATCAAGTATAAAACGAAAAACCGATATAATAAGCAGATAACGATTAAATAACGAAAAAATAGACAATAATGAAACACATAAAATATGTATCCGGTGTTTAGATGCGAATATTATCTATATATACATACATACATATATAGGGAGAAAGAAAGAGAGTTGTCGCGATGGGCATAATTTCTAAAACGCTCAACTAGCAACTCGACATTAGAGGAATTGATCCCAGTTAGTGTCGTGAAAGTTTGTAAAACTTTTCATTATTACATAAATCTTAATTATCATGGAGAAGGCAGTTGCACCCTATCCGTATAACGACAAAATTATGTGCACGCATCTGCGATGCATTTAATTAGTGCCTTGAATATCAGTCTATGTTGTACGTAAAAATAATCCACAATGGCTAGTTATCGAGTTACGATGTGCTCATTTCTCGGCATGCACGTGTATCTGCGTTCTATATAATTACTGTAATGCTAATCCACTTTGTATGCAAGCTAGTCACAATGCCCCCGCCATGAACAATATGACGATGATATATTTATATATATATATAATTTTTTTTTCACACGACCTAAGTTTGAATCATAGCAGAAATGAGAATTTTTGTTGGCACATAGGCGTCTAGCCAACTCAATTAGATTACTCATTTAATTGTTAGATAAATGAGTACTAGCTTGTGCAAACCACCTCTTAAGAATGCGTCATTTAGCTGGTTCTCTATCAATCTTCGGTTAATAAGGATCATTTAGACGACGTCCCCCACCCCTTTTTCGAGTTCGTGAAACTAATACGAGTACACACACACACACACACACATACATATTATATATATATATATAACAAAACAAAATAAAAACAATGTGGTAATCAAATGTATTTTATGGCTCGAAAATAACGTGAAAGTCGAAAAGCTTTGCTAAAATAAAATAAATTTTATAGCGATTAACTGCGTTTTTATTTCGTTGTGTTAATTCATAAAATCACTACTCTCCAATACATCATTACATATATATATATATATATATATATATATATATATATATATATATATATATATATAACATCTACACAACGGGGTTATAAATGTGTATTAATTAGAATAATAATTTTTATCGTAAATAAATTATAATAAAATCACTGAAAATGTTTATTTTTTATATGATATTCCATGAGGAAGACATGTGGTTGACAAAAATAAGGATATATACGGATATATAAAAACATATTTGATTTTCTTTCTCGTTTGTTCTATCCATAGTTTGATACCATATTTCGTTATTTAAAACGGATTAATAATGTAATTCGTTTAAATTTAATAGTTCTGTTTAATTTGATATATATATATAAAGGCGACTAGTAACTATTTCTAAGCTGTATAGATTACTAGGACGAATAATCAAAACTATATAACACATACTTTATGAATTTTACATTTTAAAATTACCCATGTTGCAATTATTGTTTATTTTTATATTTACTAACGTATTAAAAATGTTAAAAAAAAAATAAATAAATAAATAAATAAAAATTACGTATAAAGCAAATATTATTTAATTTAATATATTTAAACGATAAAAACATTAAAACTAAGTATTGGTCATTACAAAAGAAAAAAAAACGACACTAGTTTAAATTCGAATTTTGCTCTTATTTAATATTTGGAAAAATGAAGCGAAAAGAAAATAACTCTCTACTTTATATTTCGCTAGTATCGAATTAATATTTTATTTTTGATACTATTAAAAACTAATCCATCTTTTGCATAAATCATTTCAATCAAATGTTGGTTGATATAAACCAAGTTAGATATATACAAAATATCGGAAATTTAATAATTAAGGGCTATTTTAATTACGCTTAATTACTTTAAATTACTAAAGTATCATTCACACGTAATAACCGTTGTAATTTTTTTTTTACAGCAGGGAGATGAATGCAATTATTTTTTAGATCTAAATTTTATAACTGAATATTTATATTAAGTTGCCCCTTAATGCTTACTTAAAAATTTTGTTTTTATTTATAGACAAATTTAAAATAAAAAATAAAACACGCCGTTAAATAATAATTTAGGTAAATGATAACTATATACATAATTTCATATGTTGCATTTATAGAAAATAAAAATTCACCGTATTCAAAAAGAAATTGCTAAATAAACATTCAATGATTTAGTTTTTCTCGAAAGTATAACGTTACGGCCTGTATAATATATATTACAATTATATTATATTGGGTAGTAATACGTTAGGGCAACAACGTTGCACGAGGTTATGTTGAAAACACTAAATTTTTCTATACTTAAGATCTCTTTTAAAGTGATACATTTTTTTTTCTGGATTTCTTTTAATGAACTTTAACAAAATAAATTAAGCTAAGCGCGTTTATTCGTAATAGTTTTATTTACGTATTATTTTAGTCTAAAATCGTGAAATTCTCACATATTAAACTATTTATCATTTAAGTATTTAAAGAATTATTATTTTTTTATTACGACGGGTACTCAATTCATTAAATAACGTTAAACATAGGCGAATTTATTTTAAATGGTATTGTTTATTGTTTGCGGTGGAAATCGTTTTAGAACATTATTTAAATTAGAGTTTGCCGCAGTAACCACAAGCCGTATTAAAATGAAATTAGTTACTGTTAATAAAAGTAGCGACGATTGTATGATTATAGTAGGGATAACTGTGTAAAGTAGATTTTAAATTCCAACATTCCGACACACTTCAACGCAAACATCTCCGGTTATATTATATAAGAATTCAGGTCGATAGTGAGGAAAAGGTTTTTTAAGATGTTTCCAAACGCTTCGCGATATAAATGTATTCCATATTTTTTATTTATACGGTAACTACTAGAGTGATTTCCTTAAGAAAACAAGAGGTCAACAAAATGAATTTATTCCACCACTGTTACAATAAATACGAATTATAAGCGAATGAACGTGAGCGGTGTTTTGGGAGTAAAGTATAAGAATACTAGAACAAAGAGAACAATATTGTGAACTCACCGGTTCGAAAAAGTTGTTCCAAGAACCAGTTGTACCACCCACCGGCCTTCGAGTTCGGACTTAAAAAAAAAAAAAAGGTCTTTAAATTCGATAGTAATCGTTCACCTGACGGGCTGTGTGGACTGTAACTATCTTACCACCTTCCGTTTATTTGTTTGGAAACTATACAACGACACGCGTAGTTGATAATCATTTATTTTAGCTGGACCTCTCCGATTCTTTTTCGCTTTCTTCCCGGTGACCAGAAAAACCGATTACATTATAAAACACACAACTATGAAACTAGGACTTCATAATCGTCAGTCTGGTACTATGTTACTTACTACTCCTAAACTATTATTACTATTACTGCAATTCTACTAATAATAATTATGATGTGATATCATTGCTGGAGATACGCTAACAAGTACGTTAAAATACCGCATACACGTTCACGTTTGTTGTTTTTTATAACAGAATTTAAGCTACTAAATATCGGCCTGCAGGCTAAGAAACTGAGTATTGAGAATGATGGAGGAATGTTATAGATTAACCAACTAAAAAATCCAAACAGATTACCCTCCCCTACACTTCGATCTCACGATCATTTCCATCTTTACTTGAATTAATTAGTCAACCTCTTCACCGAGTACAAATGTACACAATACTTCTATGAGATATATATATATATATTAAAAAAAAAAAAAACGTTTTATTACTAGTCAGTCACAAAGAATATTATCAGTGTACAGCTATGCTTATGATGTTTTTGATAGCTACACGTTTGTTCAATAATAACGTCGTTTGAACATATTTTTCCATGTTTGAATAATCTATTTAGGACTGCGTTTAATATAGTTTACAGCGAGTTAAATTGGTTCGGGATATTTAAAATTATTTTTGTTTACGATATAAACCCGTTACAGTATAACAGCGTTAGTAATTTTTGATAACCTACGGATAGCAATGGTTCTCTAAAATTCGACAAAAATACCCTCTATATTAAGTTACTCATCGCCATTGAAAAATTAACGACTATTATAAACTTTAAATCTTAACATTGAATATAAGTTCAAGCTTTCACCGGAATTCGTTACATTTCGGAAAATGACTATTTTAATTTAAAATTCTAAAATTATTATTCGCATTTAAAATATTTCTTCCTACCGAAGGTATAACAATTCCGGAAATTAGTGCTCGTCGATTCAGAACTTTCCATGAGAATGCTGTACTATCATACTACACTATATAGGCAGGGATCCCATAAGGCAGCGTGTTGGGACAGATCTTATACATAATATGTATACTAAATGATCTACCAACAGATGACGATACTACAACCGCGACGTTTACCGATGATACTACAGTTCGTGCAGTGGCTAACAATCAGATTGATGAAACTCTAACGTGCACTTCGTCCAATTAGATATTGGGCAACGAATTGAAAGATTAAGGTTAATAAATTGAAGTCGGCCATTTTACACTAACCGAATCGTTGATCCAAATTATAGAGTATATTTAGGAAACCTGATCGTCTCATAGGCATCTTTTGCAAAGTTTCTCGGAATGTACTTAAAGACTTACTCGGGAAGTCTACGTCAGGATGAAAAAATAAAGAATTAAGGAACTATATTGGCTTATTACTCGAGACTCGCCGTTAAATATGAACAATAAGCCGCTACTTTACAAGTATCACGCGGATTTGGAAATGCGGTGCTGCTTTATTACGGAGATTTACAAGCAATGCAAATTTTAAACAAAAAATCAAGCTAGACAAAATAACATTCTGCGTATAATAGATTATTCGCACAATATACATCGCGAACTTCAGATGCTATCCATAAGATACGTCATAAAAGATATGGCAACTAAACAAGAGGCGAGACTGCGACAGCATAATGAGGAAGCTGTACAGCTGCTCAGTACGGAACAATAGACGTTTTAAGCGTCTCGGCATTCAGCTGACCCAGTCTTATAATTTTTATAAATCCTATAAGTAATATCTAGTTATATAATGAAACTTTGATTAAGGACTTAGTTATCGGACTAGTGTGCCGCGATAATTGTATTTAGTATGTACGTACTAAGTATAACTTATTAAATTAATTGTAAAATTAAGATTGTAACAATTAATAGTCCCAGGATTGTTTTTTTTTTTAAAAAAAAAGGTATATCAATTTTTTTGAAAAATAAAATATTTGAAGATGTTTATTTCTCGATAATCAAGTAGGCCAAATTATTAGCCGGAATAAGTTGTACGCGTTTATTTATTAATTACGTAATCAAAGACGTATCGTAAAACATCTTCCCCTAATGACGTAATCGGAGACGTAATCGGAGACGTAACGTTATGTTCGGCGAGTTTAAATACGTAATGATTTGCACCAACTAATTTTAGATAGTATTTTTTTTTTAATATAAAACAATTCGATTTATTCCTTTCTTTTATCGAAGCTCGTAATTTAGCGACTTTCCAAAATTAAGAATATTCTTTAATACGTAATCCAGACATGCGAGAGTATTTGAAAATATTATAAGTGACGTAAGAATCGATACCATAAACAAATTTTTAAGACTTTTAAACCGACCTTAACTACGTTGCAATTTAGACGGGCACGAATTTATGCAACGGTTCATCGCTATTTTAAATTCGTTTGATTTTCTTCTTCGTTGTCATGCCGTGTACTGCCGCCTAGGCCAGACACATGGGAACATAGGAATAATTAAATGTATTGAAATAAGTTGGTAATTTTGAGGAAACAGACGTTCAACTGTAATATGATCACCAGACAGGGTTTCAGAGAGGGTGGACGATCTCGGTAGGCATTATAAAAATTCGACAGCTAACGAGTAAATGTTGAATTGTGGAATTGCAGTAGGAACAGAGTGGGAGATGATTTTACCACGACCTTTCCGAATAATATTGAAGGAAATACATCTGACTAGTATAGAATGTTAACATACACTATGAATCTTCTTCTTGTACAAACCGATTCGAGCATTGTGTAACACTGATCTTGCATCGAGTGAACAATCTGCTGTAACCGATTTTATTTTGACTAATTTTTCCGTCTTAACGATACCTGGTCCAATTTGTTTATTTTATCGACCGACGTTCTTCCTAGGTTTTTTTTACCCGATGCTATTATTTATAAGTAGCTTGTACTTTTCTCCTCTTATAAAGTGTTCGAAATAACTTTATTGTAATTAACATTTTGTTAAATTTAAAAACTTTATAATTTTCGATCTTCTTAATCCAAGGTATACATTGTCAGCATCACATCTCGAATGATGATATCCGCATATTATAGTCCGTTCTTTCACACAGGAGCACTGAACGTAGCATTTCAGTATCTTGTTTACTTAACTTCCTGTCGCGAAGGAAGTTTTCGAATTTTAGTACATGAGTTCGATACGAATTCCTATACCAGTAGCGTAGTCTTTTCTCTATTTTTACGAAAACGTAAAGGTGTGTTGACGTCGTGGATTTCAAAATCCGAAAATGGCTGTTATCGCAACTAGTAGAAGAGTTTTCATCTGTTCGCGAGGGATCTGAAAGATGTAAACGCCAACCTTTAATTGACTCAAAAAGAAGAAAAATCAATAGCAATCAGTTTTTGTATTTTCAAACAAAAATAGTTAATTACGACAAATGGTCACAAGTAAATTATTAACCGAAGTACGGCAATATTTAAAATATATATATATATTTATCCGTTGAAGTTAATTTTAATTCACTTATTTGCATTTTTTTTACATCTGTAATAAGTCACGCTGAAATTTAGTTTTGACACTATCGTACAGCGACAAGATGGAATGATTAACGTACCTTTAAAATTAAGGAAATTTTTCCCAACGCGGATACCGACTTAAGGTGGGTAAATATAATAATAATAGGGTCGGAGGATAACACGAAACGTAAGGTAACTGAAAACTGAAAATAATAAAAACAAAATAAGATGTTAACACGACAACGATCATTTCACCTCGCAGCAGTAATGGCGTACGTGTGACGTCATCATAAAATTAAAAAAAGACAACTGAAACAGACATAGAGGTGTTCAACTGGAAGTAAATCTACGTGTATGTTCAGATTCAGACGACGCGTTTAAACTCAAGGACATCAACCGTATACACCGTGATCATTTAAAGGGAAATAAGTACACCTCTCAATTACGACACCCGGAACAAAATATTTAACGTTATAGAAAAAAAAAATGATTTAAACAGCTGGTTTTTCCAGAAGGACGATATATTTTTCTCCGGTAAATTCGGCGGTATTCGAGAAACTATAATGCTTCGTCAAAATCACAACTACCTAAAACAATTAACAGCTTCAAAATTTGTAAATTTAAAATTTAAAAAAATCCTCTTATATTTTGTTAGGTCCAACGAGCTGCTCTCGATTATCCGGCGAGATTGGAAACTCACGAAAATCCGCTATAAGTTTACAAGTTCGGCGATTAGAAGGCTGAAGAGAAAACGTATTACCGACTTCGGATAACGCTTTCGGGCTGTCATCATTTCAGAACTTGGGAGTTCTGTCGCTGGACCGACTGCTTCTAAAAAAATGTTTATTTTTTTCACATTCATTACATCCGGTAGATGACGGGTTAGACGCGTCAGTTCTAGATTAGAAGATAAAAAAAATATATATATTTTTTTAGGAATATAGCCGACATAATTTTATTGACTGTATTAAACGCCGTACAAAATGTTTATACATAAATTATTAATTTTTTTTCGCATGTAACGGTCTCGTGACGTACTATAGTAAACTCTCTCGCGTTCTACTCGTGCGATACAGGTTCGAATCACATCGGGGATAAGAATTTCTTGTTGTAAAAAGACTTCCGGACACATTACCTTCATCTAATTAGCTATACATAGTACTTTGCCATCGAGAAAAGGCGAGATCTTACAAAATTCCTTCTATCGGTCTGTCCAGGAAACGTTACTCAGCCGGTTCACTATCAAACGTAATCATTTACACGGTGTCCCCCTGCCCACTTTTGGTTGGATGATATCTACCATAATGTAAAGTAATATTTAATTAATTTTTAACGATTTTGTATAAATATTAAAATATTCTACCTCAATTAAATGTCTCCTATTTTAAAATAGACGATTTTGTTAGCATTAAAAACCCATCTACCGTATAAAATTCGAACTCTCGAGGCACATCTAACAATACTTAGTCATGATATATAAGCTTTAATCTATTTCAGCCACAGCGTTATCAAAATTTTTCTAACCGTACGATAGATTCAAACGTAACATCCGTTTTATCAAGGCACTTTATAAATAACGTATTCCAGTCGAACGTATTAGTAACTCGTACAAACGTGACCGTATAGTTTAAAAACGTCGTAGAGTTCACGATTTAGAGAGATGATAATCGTAATACGTTTAAAATTGAACAATATAATTATCTCTTTTTAAAATTAATTACAAAATTAATTAAAATCACTAACATTTATTTTCTTTGCGAAAAACCACAAAGCTTTTCGACATTTACGCCATTATCAAGTGATAAAATAAAGATATAAAATAAAAAATACACAAATTTTTAAGATCGCAAATTTACAGTTATAAAATGAAGAATAAATACTTAAAACAATCTGATAGATCTCTTCTTTAGCATAATATATATTAATACACACACACACACATATATATATATATATATATGTATATGCACACAAAAAACGTACATTTACATAATACGTTTATACATGTATAAATATCACACGCATTCATACTCAGTACACACGAGTAATTTAAATAATATTTTTTATTTATTTATATAATTTCATTTAAACGACACTCGGTATAGAATTAAGTCTTATATTTATGAAAACAGTGAAAAGGTAAATATTATTACATAGTAACGTATTTAATTATATTAACTTGAGTAGATTCGATATGTTTAAAAGCACTTCTTGCTAATTATTTTCACGATGTATTTACACCTAATCCTGAAGTTGATGACTCCGTAGATATACTCGAATATCTGGAAAAACCACTGCAAATGAGTCTGCCTATAAAACCGGTTACTCCAAGTGAGGTACAACAATTTTTCAAAAAAATGAAACGGAGAAAGAGCCCCGGATTTGACCTAATCACAGCTGAAGTTTTAAATGAATTACCACGAAAAAGTATTGTATTCATAACACAGATATATAACGCCGTCTTTCGCAGCCAATATTTTCCTCTGGGCTGGAAGTTCTCGCAGATAACTGTTATACCAAAGCCTGGAAAGTCGCCTGAAACAGTCTCGTCGTACAGACCTACCTCGTTGCTTCCTGTTCTATCGAAGACTCTGGAAAAATTAATTTTAAAACGGTTGTTTCCGATATTATCCACGAATGCAATTATTCCCGATTTTCAGTTTGGGTTCCGTAAGCATCACAATACTGTAGAGCAGGTTCATGGATTAACAAAGGTTATCGAAAATAGCTTGGAAAACAAGAATATTTATACGGCGGTGTTTTGGATGTTCAGCAGGCTTTTGATCGCGTGTGGCATCAGGGATTGTTGTATAAACTTAAATTGCTGCTTCCTCACTCTTTCTATTTACTGTTTAAATCGTATCTCCAAGAGAGATATTTTCGAGTGAAGGTGGCCGATGAATACTCGGATATTTTTCCAATAAGGGCCGGGGTCCCACAAGGGAGCGTTCACAGTCCAATATTATACCTAATCTATACAACCGAATTCCCGACGCTCAGTAATACAGAAGTAGCTTTGTAGGCGGATGACGCAGCTATCTTAGCAGTGGATAAGTGTGAAAACATAGCAACAAAAAAACTGCAGGAGTCACTTGGGCATGTAGAGACTTGGCTAAAACGATGGCGCATAGTGGTTAATGAAAGTAAGTCAACACATATTTCTTTTACAAATCGAAAAATTAAATGTCTTCCAGTCAAGATAAATAATGTTATAATCCCGAACACCAATAATGTAAAATATTTAGGTATGCACTTAGATGCTAGGCTGACCTGGGGTACTCACATTCAGAAGAAAATTGAGCATTTGAGACTTAAAACCAGAACTCTGTCGTGGATGCTAGCTAAGAAATCAGGATTGTCATTGGAAAATAAAGTACTATTGTATAAAATTGCTTTAAAACCAATTTGGGTGTACGGAATACAGCTGTGGGGCTGCGCAAAAACATCCAACCTGCAAAAAATACAGCGATATCAAAATAAAATACTCAGAACTATTACTGCAGCCCCCTGGTACGTGTCAAATTTTACCCTCCATAGTGACTTGAATGTTATGTTTGTGGAGGATGAAATCAAAATACAAGCAAATAAACATGTCGCCCGACTTAGCGTTCATACGAATCCACTTGCTATCAACCTGCTGGATAATTCTGGCGAAATAAGCCTTTAGACCTTGTTTAAACATTATAGCGTTTCGAGGGAGTACTGCTGAGTACTAACCCTCCACAAAACACTTTATTCGCTTAAATCGATCATTTGATGACCATCAAAGTTGGTCAGTTGTAAAGAAAAAAAAAAAATGATCAAATAGTTTATCATATAATACAACTATAAATTAAAGAATAGCGACCGTTGAGTGGCATTCCGTATGGCTTTAAAACAAATCAGTGCTGCCTATTGTTCAGCGGAACAAAAAATTGCATCTTATAAGATTAAAAAAAAAAAATTGCCGTATAGCTTCCGAATCGGCTATGAATAATTCCCTTTAAATTTACATAAAGCTTATTTAACAAAATGCTAGGTTCATAATATTATTCGCTTTTGTATGTGAAAATACGCCCTAATAGTTAAACGATCCTCATCAATACATGTACTAATCTGAGATATATGTTTCAACTGAACATCATCTACTCAATTATACTAAAAAAAAAAGTATAATTTTCGTATTTTCGCATTATACTTATAATCGATTTTTTAAAAACTTTAGAAATAATTGGTAGTACGGAAACCAAAGTCCATAATTTCCAAGGATTATCGGCATTTGGTCATTGTTGTACCTAACTCGAGCATTTCAAGCAATTTCGTTGCTTGTGACTGTAAAAAGAATTTATGCATAGACGATAAAAATAACAGTAACAATATGAATACGTAAAAATGACAAAATAAAATAACTGAAAACAAGCAACAGTAACATACCCAATGAATAATGTTGCTTTGTTTACATCGTTTTTATTTTTTAATTTTATCGTTATAATTCTTTTATTTTTAATTATCACTTTTCTCCTTCTTCTTAATAATGTTAGTGTGTCACAACATTGTCCCCCTCTTCAGGCAGTTGACAGATATGACATCGACATCCGTAATGTCATCAGAGGATTCGAATATTCACAAAAGTTTTTTTATACATTTTACAGAATTGATGTCTATGTAGCGCCGGAGGCGCCGACCACCCCTCAGAGTTATTATACCCAGATCATCAAACGGTGATTAATTAAGGACTTTGCCCCTTCAATGTTTATTATTCAAGAGTTATAACCCTTTCAACGCCATAAGTTAGACATAAAAATATATCAAACGTTGTCGTTATATGAATATTTTAGGTAATTTACGTGTAAGATTCTGTCGAAAAGCTTTGCAATAAAAAACTTTTATAGTAACTCAACTGTGTTACGATTTTGTTTTGTTTATAATTCATAAAATCACTACTCTCCGATATATCAATCAACATTATATATATATATATATATATATATATATATATATATATATATATATATATAATTTTTATATGTAATAAAACAATTTTATTGAGTTATGCTGATGGAAGATAAAAAACGATTCTTTTGCCCGCCAAAGTTATTTTCAAGTCGGCGCACCTATGTAGCGCTATTGCAATTGATAGTGGGAGATCAATGTATACAACATATTATTTCGACTTAATAATACAGATCATTTGTCACAATTCTTACAATCTCTGACTAGAACGATTGTATCTTATTTAGATTGGTTTTAGCAGTAAAACTGTACAACTCGAGAAACATGGGCTATCAATGTATTATATTAAAGGATTTTGTTCGCTAGATGAAGGTTCGATTCACGCACACTATTAATGGATAGAATTGTCGCAGTAGTAAGGCTAATTTTTTTCTTCTATCGATGTCGTGCGAAACCCATGTTAACCGGTCAAATATTAATAGCAAGTACTTGACTTATGTTTCCGATAATACACGGCATAATATGTAACTGACAGAGAAGCTTGTGGACGAATTGTAAAAGTAACATGGATTTATGATTATTTATTTAAATTTTTCATTTCGGCTCCATTGTTTAATAAGAAATGACGTTCTATATATATCTGGACGCTTTGTCGGCAATCTTACGATTAACTAAAATAATAATCTCATCCGCAAACGTATCTTGAATAGTAAACATTGTAGTCAGTAAACCTGTTGAATATATGTTGTAAAAAAAGGAGTCTCAAAACGCTACCTTGAGCAACAGATGACAGAATCGCTTGTAGACTGGAAAATGTATTGCCTAAACGTTTGTTATACATACACTATATAATATATATATACATATATATATATATATATATATATATATATATATATATATGTGTGTGTGTGTGTGTGTGTGAAATTGAAGACAGAATTTAGTGTCAGGCATCAGTACAAGGAAGAAAACCCCGAATAATAATCATAATAATAACAAACCAAATAAAATATAACACAATCACTAAAAGTTATTTATTGCGAAGCTTTTCGACAATTACGTCATTTTCAAGCACGCACAAATAAATATTACATTCCAATATATTCAACATTATAATAATAATAATTCAAATTTAACCCTCGTTAATTCAAAGTAATTTAGATACATAAAATAAAACACCTATATGCAATGATGACAATTTTATACTCACTCACTCCATAAACACATCGCACATATTCATATACATACATAAGCGTAGGTTCGATACACGTTTTAGAGACGGGTGGACATAATTTACCTAGTATTAGACACAATCGCTAAAACTGAATGAATTTTATTAAAACAATTTCCTACGACGTCATTTATAATTCGTCAAATCGATTTTTAAATTCCTCTAGATAGGGAATTTAATTCGATCGAGTGTCTGCCTTCTTATTGGTAATTTATTTATACGCGGAATTTTGATCCTACTGCTATCGAATGAAATTTTAAATTTACTAGCGTTGTTCAACACGTAAATAAGTAACTATAACCTATACAACTGAAGAACGGTAAGTGATATTTGATTTTGGACAAACATTTTCAGTATTGCACGTTGAATAACTTTTACGGATTCAATATGGTATTTAACCATATCACCCCAATGGAGTATTTTATGTGACAGCACGACTTGATACGAGTGCGAAGCATATATGAACTGAAGAGAACAACTGTCTTAAATATAGTAGAACGGATAATAATAATAAACAAACAAGCATAACAACAATGTAACCGAATATAGGCAATAATAAGTAATAACGAAAATAATAATTTAATTAAATCGAAAATAATAATTTAATTAAATCGAAAATAATAGTAACGATGATAAGAAAATCACTTCGTAACAAAGACGAGTCTATAAAGATGAGCTGTAAAAAATAATTTCAAAAAATTACATCAAACATTCATTTCTCGGCCAGCAGTAGCCTACATTATTTATAATTTTTTAATAATAAAGAACAGTAGGAGAAAATTAGCGGGGAGTTATAACAGCGTTGTCGTTAATTTTAGATGTTTTAAATCTTCCCCCCCCCCGTTATTTTCTTTTTTAAATTTTATTTCGTCCCATTTTTACTTCGCCTTCTTTCATCCGTTTCCTTTTCTTTATTCCCTTAATATTTTGTTTTTTCTCTCTCACCCCCGTCCTCCCTTATCGAATAATATCCCAAATTTAGAATCATAAACTGGCGTCTTGTCAAAACAACTGTTCCTATCAATCTTCGTGTCTCAATGTACGTCATATAATAGGAGCGCGCTCGCACACACACACACACACGTACACGCAATGCATAGTGCATCTTATTGGGGAAAATGTGTTGAATGAGTATGACGCATTCTTTAAAGTTTATTATTAAACACGGTACCAGTAAAATTACGTTCGAAATATCTGCGTTTTAAAATGGAACTACGATAGGCAGGACGCAGTTTACCACATCCAATTTTTAGGATACTATAAAATAAGTTTAAAGAAGATCACACACATACGTATATATTCCTAATTCTGTAATCATAGTGTAACAAAACGATAATAAAAATGGAATTGGCGACCTCCTACTTTATATATAAAATACATATCATCGTGGTATTTAGATTCCTGTATTATTCGAAATTTTACAAGTGAAAATTTTTAAATATTATCGGTAATAAAATGTTAAAAATTATGAAACCGGTTCGTAAAAATAATAATAATTACCTATTATTCTTATTATCTTCTTCCAGTATTTCGGAAAAATTAATGTTTCTTCATCAATATGTTCATATAGTTTGTCAAAATTAAACTTCCCAATTACGCTACAGTTAAACAGGTGTTCATTATTCGGAATTTCTTGGGTCATGTCCCGCCTATGTAAGTTGAATTTTTACGCGCCGTTCCACTTCGAATGCGATTTAAAGTTTTCCACAAGTTGTAATTCAAATCTCTGCCTGCTGGAAGTATATTAACATTTTTGATCTCGCCAATCATCATAGATTTTAGTAAGTTCCGTGTAGCCATAAAGTGGGTGGCGATTGAGATGTTTTCAACTTCTCTTTCTTTGCTGCCACATTCTTCCTGATATCTGATCGATGCCATTTAGTTCGTACAGATGTCCTAATTATGTCGGTTTAAGACAACCCGTTACGATTCTACACGCTTAATTAAGAACAATATCGACTTTTTTTTTGCGTGTGCTGAACGATTCCATACCGGACATGCATATTACCCTGCAGAGAAACAGAGCGCCATAGCCGAAGTTCGAAGTAACTGTAGCTTTGCTTCCCCAGCTGCTACAAGTTAACTTGCGAATGAGATTTGTTCTGGCCATAACCTTCCTCTTTAAACGTCAACGATCGATCAAGAATTACTCCTAAATATCCATTTGATTTTCAGCTGACGTTCGCTTCTCAATTACGAAGATGAAATACACATGTCTGCGTTTTTGCTGGATTTGGGTTCAGTTGATTTAATTTGTAATATTCATTCGGATTTTTTATTTCATTGTTCAAAGTTATTATTTCGACTTCTTCAAAGGTGTTTTTCCTTGTGCCGTTAAAGCAAGATTTGATCATTTGTATAAATATTAAACAGTGTAGGAGCGAGCACGCCGCCTTGAGAAAGTCCATTCTTTTGTTTTCTCCAAGCACTGTTTCTTCCGTTATTGTCACATAGTATCGTCTGTCTTTGAGTAGAATTTGGACAATTCCAGCAAACGTGAAATCGTTAGTCATTTGATATACGTTGTTGACAAGTGCGCGATGGGCCACGGCCTCAAATACTGCAGTTACATCTACAAAAACTGCCCCCGTTACTTTGCGATTCTCGAAGCCATCTTCATAATGCTGCGTCAAGTGTAGAATTTGTCCAATACAAGACCTCCCTTATCTAAAACCACCCTGTTGAGGTATAAGTTTAGCATTAACCATTTCAGCTGTTCGATTCAGTATTAATCTTTCGAATATTTTATATAGGTGACACAATAGCGATATGGGTCTACGTCACGCATGCTGTATGTATTATGATAATACAGTGAACAAAATGCAACGATCATCCTACCACCGGTTATTTTTAAAATTTTAATCCATCTATCAGTAAAATTTTTCTTTTTCTTTTTGCAAAATTTTAATACTCGCGAAGAAAGAATGTCCCTGATAGCGGTGATCGAATATCATCGATGAAAAATAACTATTACGTTCATGACGCGTTTATAAAATAGGAACATTATTTTATTAAATAAGTACCAGTTAAAATGCGTTCTTTAAACGCTTATGGTCTGTAAATAACGTAATTGTTCAGAATTTTCTAGCAAACGACTTCCCTAAAACTTCTCGATCGATCTGATTATTGTTCTTCATTTCGATCTGATAATAAAATTACGCATTTTATGAATAAGGATAATTAATAAATTATCTACAATATTGACTGATCATTTAATATTTTTCTCCTATATTTACCGGTAATTAAACGAAAATAATTTTTAACTACAATTTATTATTTTAAATACAGTCTTAACTTTTCTTCACCATTTTCGACTTGTGTGCAATTGCGTACATTTAAAAAAAAAAGTTATCAAAAATTATATACAAAAAGGTATTTATCGTAATCAATAAATTGCTGAAATATTGATTAATTAATCTTACTCGCCGAAGAGTATATTTCTAATACTCGGATAATTTATTAATTATAAAGAGAAATTGACTGTGGAATATTATGACTAAATTTTAAATAGTTTATATTAAAATATTGTGTTCTATTCGTACGATTCGATGCGGAATTAGTTACAACATCACGTCCAGATTACGTATGTCAGCGCTAGCGGTGACATTTCGTGAATATTATTGAAAGTAACTCCATGAACAGCTCAATGGTTTGCCGAGGATATCATCACAGGCAGCTTTTAATTTTCCGTCGCTTTATCAAATCATTACATCGCTAATTCTCGTTCCGAATGCGATTTAATTGTACCCCTAGTTTCCGTTTGCCTGCATTTGATCGAGTCCATTACTCTCGCCACTTCTTCTTGCCACTGCTTTGCAATAAAGGCGTTTGTCGTAATGCACACAGGTTTTCTTAACTTTATCCTGATTGGACTTCAAACGTAATTCTGTCACTCTCTAATAGTTACTATTTTCCTGCGTGTATTGGATGACGTAATGTTACAGAGCACCGGTAACCATGCAGTAGGCGTAGATTTAATTACTCCCGTGATTAGTCTCATTGTGGTATTTAACTGTACATCCAGAGTTTCGGTATGGTGACTGTAAAGCCGAACAGAGGGCTCCCGTTCTGAGCGTTGTTGCAGAAGCGCCCCAACAAACACTGGTTAACCTTTGGATAATATTATTTCCGTATTTTGTTTTAGCAGTGGCATTTTCTATATGCTTCCGATACGTTAGCTATCTATCCAAGGTTATACCTAGATACTTGGTCAATATTTCATGCTTTAGCAATTTACCGTTGCAGCGAATTCTGATCTACCTATTTGCCAGTTGAGTTCTAAGATGAAAACATAAGACGTATAATTGCAAAATTAGAAATTCCAAAAATTATTTAGAATTTTTCGAACATAAAAATTATGTAACTAGAAAGTTCTTATTTGTATGAAATTGTAATTACTTGTCTTTCTGCCTCTCTCTACTTCTTTCTGCCCGTGCATGTGTACATATTAACATATAGAATACAACAGTGATATTTTTAAAATAATAATAATAATTAATAATTAATAATAATAATAGCAAAGAAAATGTATTTCCATAATTTGTATAAAGACGTGTATAATTTCAACAAAATAAATATACTTTTACAAGCGCGTCTTCTTTAAAACTTTTGTATATTTATATATTATATAATATATATAGCGTAGAAATTCGAGAATTTGTTAGCACGTTATAAAAGGCCACAAGTAACAAAGCACCGGGCGAATATCAACTGCCAAACTTAACTGATAAAACACTTAAATATAAGATCGGTGTTTATTAAAGCTGTTTAACAGAATATATTAAAATGAATACCTGAAGATTTTCAGGTCAATTTTGTTTTAATACCAAAAAGAAATAATTCACAGATAACTTCGGAATAAAGAACAATAGCGCTCATGAATCATTTTTTAAAATTACTGTTATTGTCGATAGTAAATTCGAGTATAGAACGAAAGCTCGATACAAATGTAAGAGATACTCAGTTTGGATTCATTGCAAAAAAAAGTGGGGAACCAGAAATGTTAAACCGTTAGTTAAATTAATCATTCAAGGAGCAGAAAATGCTAATAGAGAAGTTGAGGCTTGTTTTTTAGATTACGACCAAGCATTTGATCGAGTAAAACACAATAAACTAATTCAGATATTACGTAAATACGAAATAGGCGATAAAGATTTACGACGCTTAATACAAAATATTTATCGGGAGTGACAGAACAAAAAATACACACAAACAACGTGTAGCATAAAAAAAAACAACGAAGTAGAGATGTCTATGCGAGACTGTTCAATATTTAGGCGGAAGAAATTATGAAAAACGCTGGAATAGATGATTTGTGGTTTCAAATAAATGGTCGTACGATAAATGAGAAATCATGTAGCCACATTGGCCGAAAGAAATGTAAAAAGTGATAGACGAAATAAATATAGCCGGCTTGAAATATTGAATAATGCGATAAATTATAAGATGACTGAAGTGATAAATTTTACACGCTCTGAAAACACAAAATTGTGCATAAAAGTAAATAATGATGACATAGAGTATATATATATATATATATATATATATATATATATATATATATATATATATATATCAGAATTCAGACATCTAGGAACGAATTCTTACCATAAATGGCGCTAGAGATCGAAAGACAATTAAAAATGGAATCCGAGCGATGAAACAAACATTTATAATTTAGACCAAAACAAAAAACAATGATTATTAATTTAAATAAAAGGGTATTTTAAACGTGTATAATCAGTGCGGACATCGAAAAAAGAATCATCAAAGTATTTGAAACGTGGTTCTATAGTGGGATATTGAAAATATCACGGATGGAACATATTACGAATAGGAAGGCAAAGAAGAGATCACAGATGTGAAAATAGTAAAAGACATTAAAAAAAGGGTGGTAAAGTATCATAAAGACTGATTATTCGTGACAGTAATGCAGGTGAAAATATGAACATACCGTCCCACGTCTTGAGCGAAATCATAGGAAAAGTCAAAGATCGGGTCATTTAAGCATAATAAAAATGTTGTGCGCAAACTTCAGAACGGAAGATGCGACCTATATGATGATGATATATATATATATTATATATGTGTGTGTGTGTGTATGTATATACTAGTCTAACTATATGTATTCATATACAACACATGCCTATACAATAATCATAATTAAATATATTTCAAATTTATTTCTGTTGGAAACATTTTAAAGAAAAACTGTAATTGCTTTTAACAATTTGTAACGTTTTAAAATCGGATTGCGCTCATAATAATAATCATAGGGTTAGTATTTTGTTTTTTCCCTGCTTACATAATTATAACCAATAAATAATGTGTTGACCTTGAGGCATCATCGTCATTGTATTTAACGTTTTTATGTAATATTCGCTTTAAAAAGGATCCATCCTCAAAACACACGTAAAGTACTAATCGATATATTATGAACACTCGTGCGCACACATATATATCACCATCATCGATACAGCCCTAAGACAGATCCATTGTCACGATAGTAAGCTTCCATCTTTCACGCAGCTTTTTTAAGTTCAACGTATATATTTTTAAAATATTTATCCTCAACGCGGTTGGTATTTCGATATGCACCGCTAAAAAAAGTATTATAAATATTTTGATATCCCTATTCGGTTATTTTAAGAAATTCCTCGCTTATAAAATTGTAAAGAATAATATTTTTGGATGAAAAAAAGAAAAAACGTAATTTCTAGAATCGTACGCCATTATTCATCCGATGAAACTATAATAAAAAATCACAAAATTGTTCAACGAAAATATTTATACCTTCTTCGTTAGAACAATATTTAATATTTAAACTAACCGGCTCGTGCTCTACGTCACGTACAACGTATAATAATAATAATAATAATAATATAGATGTATTAGCAATTATGAAAATAAAAAATCAGACGCGACGGGGCTATTTCCGTTGATCGTCCACACCTGCGCATGTACGCACACGTCGTAATAATAATATCAGACAACAACTTATTGACCAATAGCACGCCGCATAGTGCCAATACGAATGATGAGGAGCGATGAAGCGATGTTGCATGTTACGTTATCCTTCGGCTTTCCCCTACCAAAAACCGACATATAGACTGACATAGAGTACGTATTTGGTAAATACCTGAAGTGAATACGTTGGCAAAATAAACTGGTTTCAATGATGAAAAACCTCCACCTGGTTTTATTCGTTATAAATAAGTACACACATTAATACTATATATACACACACGTATACGCGATCATTTATATACGCTTTAAAAGTATCTATGAAAATGTATCCAGAGAACATTCCAGTAATTTTTGATTATCTATAGCGGCTAAGTAGCTACTATTTAAATAATTTAACAGTTCGCGGTGAATTCGGAGTTAAGTGGGGGCAATCTTTCATATATTTATATCTTCGTTTTTTAATAAATCTCGAATTTATTGTATTTATTATTTTGTCTAAATATATTAGTCTCAATCGAATATCTATAACGATCAATTAATTTTTAATCGTTCGGTGTAATTATATCCGTGCACATATAACATAAGGTCCAGAGTCTTTAAGTAATTTACATTATTTAATTTTTTTTGTTAAATAATATATTTATTTAAAAAATTTATAATGTGGAATTTAAAACGACAATCCAATCTTATGCCACTTCAAGCTCCACTTACATTAATGATAATAGAATAATATTGAAAATTTATATATTGTAATAGAAAATTTTAATCCAAATTTGACAAATTACTTCTCAATATAGCGTAATTGTATCTTAAATTTAATATTTTCATTAAAAAGTTCTAAATACTATTCTTATTACTAATATAACAAATTATACGACGCTATTTCTCTATTCGACTTAGATTAATCTATACACGCTTCATTTATGGTCAACTTTATTCGGTAGTATTTATGAAATATAGTAGTTCAATATCGTAAAGATAGGTATTTGTTTTATATTCTTTTTAAGGAGTGTATTTATTTTTATTTTATTTATTTAGGTTCTTTTTTATTATATTCCCGCATTACTATTTAGATAATTTAAATAAAGCTAGGTTAAATGATTCGCGAAACACTGTTCGGATAATTAAATAAAATCAACGTTTTTTGTCACGACGGCAAAAAATAAAAATAATATAAAATGCGGTACTTCCCCTCTATAAGCGAACTTATAGGGGTTACACGTGTGAATTTTAAAATTTTCGGATACATGCTTCGTAGATAATTATATACTTTTCAAAACGGTTCAAAGTTAATATTTTCTGTTTAAATATTTGCAAGTTACTTATACTTTATGAATGTAGTTATGAGTACTCTCAAATTTAATTAAAATTTAAAAAATATATACGAGAGAATTATCTCATCAGTTTAAAATATAGTAAACGAAATTTTTTGTGATTATGTATTTTTTTTTACCAAAAAACGTTTTTATCGGTAGATTAATTTTTTTTTTTCAATAATTCCATCGTCAGCAAATATACCGAAGAAAGCGTAAATATTCGATTAAAAATACAAATAATAACTATCGATACTAATCAGTATAGTATACTTCTTCACGCGTATATTTATTCTTACAACATTTATAATTTAAAAAAAAAAAGTCGATTGAAAAATTAGTTAAACCACTAACATTTATTTTCTTTTGAAAAACACAAAGCTTTTCGGCATTTACGCCATTATCGAGTGAACAAAAAAAATTTTTAAAAATCATAATTTTAAAAGTATAAATTAAAAATAATTACTTAAAAATATTTGATGGTGACGGTGAAACTTTATTCCATAAAATTTTTATTCCGCTTGTCCTGTTTATTTTTTGAATTGTTGAAATTGAATATATTAACATCAATATATTTGTTTACCGATTTTGTTTTTTTATTAATTTTATAATTTACTATTTAAATGATGTAATACATAAACATCTTTATGTAGTTGTTGAGAAGCCTCGTGTACTTCAATAAATTGATAATGAAATTATTTTATCATTTTGTTAAATAATTGAATGTTTCTAATAAAGTTACCGTTTTCTTAACTACTACATACATTTTAAATAGTCAATATGAGAATCGACAAATTTGATTCTATCCAAAGAGGGTAGACGTAAAAAAATAATACATTTTCGAACAATTATCATATACTCGATATATTTCATTGGAATAGATGTATTGAAGTGAATGATTCAGAAAATATCGCCTCCTGGTTAATACAATTAGATGGACCGTTAACGACGCTTCACAGATCTCTCATATAGTTGTGGTTGACCAAGCAGATTGCGTTAATTATTATTTTCAGTCTTAGAGCAAAAATTATCAATCTTAAAAGCCAAGGTTCTAGGTTTCAGGGTTTTTTAAATATTTCTAAAAAAGCTTGATCGGTCCCGAAAGGACTAATTCCGTGAATTTATGTAATAGTCTACAAAGTCGTATCTTAGCAATGTGGACAAATAAGATTGAAAGTCGTCATTGGTATCCTTGATGGCTCGAAATATACATTAAAGTAATTTTGGTGTTCTATTTACTTGATTCAAAAATCATCATCATCTCATTGCCGAACGTTGTGGCTAGCCAGTCTACATTTATTTTTATGCACAAAATAAAATAGCATTCAATGTACTAATTATATGCAACGCGAATGCGCGTGCATATGTTATACGGAGCAATGTTTACTCACGGTAGGCTGGTTGATGCTATCAATGCGCTTTCTCACACTGTGGTACTAAGGAGATTAACATTAATATCTTTATAGTCAAAAATTTAAAAATATCTTCCGCTCTGCAACAGTCTCAGAGTGTTCGTGTCTGCAATACTTCTTGCAGAAGTGTGGTGAAGTGGAATCTGCAAAGACTAATTATTTCCATTTAACTTGAACATGTTTATCTTTCAACAACTGTTAATAAAAATTAAGGCGTGAGCTTCGTATGTATTTTGCTTGTATGTTAGAATACACTAGTGACCATGATGCATATAGAAATAAAATAAAACAAAACTAAATAAAACTAGTTTACAGTAATGAAAATAATTGAACCGATTTTACCGACAGCTTATAACATAAGACAGTCGTAAGTTAATGTAGCACTAACACACAATTTGATTATAAAATATAACGCCAACAGAACACGTCTATACCTATATAAATTATAAATTAAAACGAAATTTATAATAATCTCGTTTCTTTCCTACACATTGCATCAGATCAGTGTTCTGTTTTTGGTGCTCTGCAAACCTAACTTGCACAATCATGTATGAAAGCAGAGAGAATATTTTCTACGTTTTTACAGAAGTAAGACAGTACCAGATTTTCGTGCATTTAAAAATTATTAAGTAATTATTTGTGAATACGTGAATTCTGTTAGACTTGCTTCGAAAAAATTGTTTATCAATCGATAGGAATTTTCATTGTAAAGAAGACTAAACCATTTATGGATCAAAGTGATCATGGTTCGAGCTTGCAAAAATTTAATTTTCATTAGCATATCATGTTTCAAAAGGATCCATGCATTTTTGATCTATGTTATTTATAGTTCAAGACTCAATGTCGTATGTTTCCCATCGTAACATACTGCGTTCAGCCTTGGACTATAAACAACACGGATCGAAAACACATAGATGCTTTGGTTACAAATTCCACGAATAGCAAAAAGAAGCGATGTATCGAATCTAAAGGAGTTAATATCGAGGATAATGGAAGGTTATTTCCAAGAATATACAGAAACATGTTGAAGTTCTTTGGTCATATTATACGATCTGATAGGATGGAAAAGTTAATTGTTCGTGGAAAAATAAATGAAAGGAAAATGGAAAAAAGGACGATGTACAAACTAATATATTGACCAAATAAAAATTTTAATGGACCTAACAATTAAGGAGCTGATGAAGGCTAAAATGAACAGAAGTGTAAAATTATGAAAAAGTCATGATGTTCGGATATGAACGGGCGACTATGATGATGAGAATTTTGTAGATAAAATCACAACTTATTATTTTCTTAATTATGTTATTAATTTTAATCAATGTCAATCTTTCCATAATATTATGTTTAATGTTACATGGAGATGATGCATTCTCCAATCCTATTACCCAATTAGAATTTATTAATTTTCTCTCACTTAAAAAGAAATCAACACCAGGCGCGATGATAGAATTCCGTACACAATATTGAAAAATCTTTCTTCTTCAAATATATACGCGTATATATATATTTTTAAATTACTTTAGTAATTTTATCCTCACGAGCTCCTTCCACGCTGACTGGACCGTCATTTTTAAATATACCTGTTCAAAAATCATCTTACTAACTTCATATATAATCCTAACTCATTGAGTATGTAAGCAATTCTTTCAAGAGTATACTTAAAAACAGGTTAATACGGCGGTTGTCGAAAAACTGTTCTCACTTGTGAGATGTTTGTATTTTGAAATTACATTAATACTGTACATTGTGTTTCAGCATTAAATATAATTCAACTTTTAACAGGAAAATTTTGAACCGCTTAGTTCTTACGTATTCAAAACTTTTAATTCTGTATATATCTGCATCTTCATAATTCTCTCCTTTTTATATACATTACATTGGTTTTTTGCTAATGTAATACGCCCTATATACTCTCCGAAATCCTCTCGGAATGTGTTTTTTGGCAATGCTTACGATTTTTGTAAAGCCTACCCAACCTGCTTTTTCAAAATTCCAACACGGTTTTGTATTGTGTCGACTAGTGTCAGTTTGAAACCTACTTCAATCATAGCCGGTCTATGTAGGCTTCTTGTAAACTTCGTCAGGATTTTACGCGAAATTTGTAGCGCTGGTGTGCTGCTTTGGTCGGACGTAATAAAGCACAAATCCGGATTGGTGTCCTGGTTCCAGCATGCAGAGTGAAATGACCCGCGTGTGGAATCGTGAACTAAAAATAAGTTTTCCATCTCCGACCATTCTAACACTTTGTCACCATCTTCATTAATTGATATATATGCCCAAATAAGTAAATCTATTAAATATACGCGTACTTAATCCCTACAGATGTACGCTACCGAATAAGACAAAACGAGTGTGAAGGAAATACTCCAGTGGGTTAGTCTCCTACATATATAAAAAACGCACTTGCAAATTTACAACTATATAAATTAGGTGGCGAAGTAGCAGTTGTCGGATATTATGACTAGTACCGAGAAGTTGGATAGTTCAATGTTGTCATGTTGATGGGGTCACTTTTCGTGCGCGTTCACGTACTTAGCAACGGCATGTGTGTCATCGTTTCGCCAATATCGAAAAGCATCGATTATGGACTGTAAGATGACATTTTGCTTACTCTGAACCGTATCCTAATTAAACCTAGCCGTACAGTCACAAAGGGTGATTTCGTACATCCAAATGAGCTTTATAAATTTGCATCCTCAAAATTGTATTTTACGATTTCAATTCACGCTTAACGGAATACGTCAATAAATGAGCACCAAATCCACGAGGATTACATAACTATTATCATGAAATGAAGCAATTACATATATAGACCATGAAATAAAATTCACACACAAATACATACGTATATATTATTTTACGATTTCAATTCACGCTTAACGGAATGCGTCAATAAATGAGCACCAAATCCACAGGAATTACATAACCATTATTATGAAATGAAGCAATTACATATATACGCCATGAAATAACTGTTAAAATTCTCACACAAATACATACATATATATATATAAAATTTCCATGTTCGTTGTTTGAAAATAAAAATTGTATTTCAGATGATTTATACTGAACGTAAGGCAATTAACAATGAAATTTTGAATTTATATATATACTTCGAATGATTTATGTTTTTTTATAATCAATAAACGAATATTTCAAAAATAGAGATAATTTCGGACATTTCAAGTGTACCATTTTTCCTTTTCTAAAATAAACTAAAACAAACAACTAATTAAAAGATTACGTTAAAGTCAATGTAGCATTTAAATTATATACGAAATAAATTATTATTGTAATTATAAAAATCGAATTATTGAAAAAAATAATTTTATATAAAGTTGAATAGAAATTTAAATTTAAAAAAAAATAACCGAAATATATGAAATAAAATCAGACGTGCAATATTTTATAACAAATACATTAATATATATATTATATATATATATATACATATATATATATATATATATATATATATATATATGTATGCATGCATGCGTGTTATATAAGATGCAAAATGTGAGAATAAGATTGAATACATATAATCAAAGATAAGAACAAGGCAAAGAAGAAGCAGGAACAAAATAAACAGATTTCACTATAAATATGTGTAAAACATAACCTATGTGTGTAGGCGTGTATGCACGTCCAAATGTTTATATGTGTACGTCTGAGAATACATAAATAAGAACATGCTATATATGTATGTAGATATATATATATATATTTATATATGTGTGTTTATACGTGTTTGTAGACACTTCTGCTAACAAAAAGTACGGAGAACACTGTATTACTTACGTGAATAACACAGAGAAGTACATTCTTGCTGCTGCAGTTTGGCCGTAATAAACGAGCGACCCAGAATCAGGACAAAACTTTCTAATTTTCGGGTCATTAACCTTTAGCGCGTTTTAATGAAGACAATTCAGTAATTATCCAACATGAAAATCATATTAACTATTTTCTTTTCACTTTTCCTCATTCTATTTCCGAATGGAGGGCCGGTTTTGACAATCTATACTAAAGTAGTAATAATAATAATAATAGTAGTAAAAGAAAATCAAGCGTCAAAATGGGATCATTTTTTAATTTATTAAATTTACATATTATTTGATTAAATAACTGCTATTTAAAATATTTACTTTTATAAAATATACCCAGATGCGTCCCAAAATGATAATCATAAACAATAATTTTATTATTAATCTATTTTTAGTTCGTATTATTTTTCGTTTTATTCATGTTCCTTACAAATATTTATTATAAAAAAATAAAATAAAAAGAATTATAAATTAAAAACGACTATTTAAAATAAATTCAAAATAATTCGATTAAATGTTGAAAAATAACACCAAACGAAACAATTAAGAGACGACGATGTTTTACATGTTAAGAATTGTGAAAATAGATATGCACCACGAATTCATGTGTGTGTGTTTAATGCTAACATTGCGGCCTCGGAAAATAAACAAAAATATCGCATTAAAGAGGATTATTTTCCCGTCGTATCGGGAGGACCAGAGTTGTAAATCGTACTTCCAGATGTCGATAAATTCTAAGACTCCTTCAGTCACTACGGAAAATGTCCCTGTAGTCAAAAAACTTAAAATCTACGATACGCAGGAAATTCATTAACAGCAACTAACACGAGAGTAACTTACAACATTTTCTAACCGCAAATATAGTATCGTCTTTCTTGCCTATGCACGTCTTCTAATTTTATTTTATTTTTTTTCATTAAGATCATTGTGACGATTAAGTTTTTAAGGTGATTAAATTTGTTTCAACTACATCTATACACGATTTTAATTAAAGCACACTAGCCGCAGATACATGCTTGTCTCTTCGTAATATTCAAGTTTTTCACGATTTCCCCTGTGCGAGGATGTAAATATATAAATCTTATCAAATCTACAGTTCCGGGCTGCTCATGAAGAGGCAAGATCGTTATTCTACTATATAGAAGTAAATGTGCCACAGGGTAGCTCGGACCTGTTCTATACCTGTTATATACAAGATATTTGCCTGTTGATAATAAAACAGCAAAAGCCACATTTGCAGATGATACCGCAGTGTTAGCTGTAAGTGATAGCCATTCTGAAGCTATAAATTAAAATATAGGCTCGATCGGATTAAAAAATATATTAAAGACTGGAAGATTAAACTAAACGAACAGAAGTATGCCCATGTCTTGTTTACATTAAACTCAATAGCATAAGGCCATATTGGATTCGAGATTATTTTATTATTTTTAATCTTTAACTCTGATTGCGTATGAAGGTTTCTCGTTTTTATATCCAGTTCCATTAGTTTGTTCTTTCCTTTGTTATTTACTTTTACTATATATTTTTTTGGAGATCTATTATGCGGTTGGTCAAAATGACGTGATCGCTTTTAGTTTCATTTATAACGATTTTCCATTTATCTGCTCACACCATTATCTCATCAATACAACAATATCAAACGGTTACTACAATTTTTAACTCCGGTAGTAACACGAAAATATGTACTACATTGTCTAAAAATGAAAAAAAAAAAAAAGTATTACAAAAATAGAAGAATTGCAAATTTAGTCGTACATTTTGTTATGCAAAAAATGGAACTAGACTTGTTTACCTGTTTAAATCAAGGCCGTATGTATATGTTGCCTTAGAGGCCATCGACAAACAAATCGTCATCAATGACGAGACAGGTTTACTGCCTCTGGTCAATAATATAAGATGCATTATTATTATTATTATTATTATTAACGTTATTGTTATTATTATTAACGTTATTATTATTATTATTATTATTGGTAGTAATAGTATAATAGTAGTAGTTTTTGCTGTTGTATTATTGTATATCTTTATACAAATCTGCATGATACACACAATACGCATGTGTATTGATAAATATACTTCCGGGATGTACACCAATATGGTTTATTTGCCTGTTAGTAGCGCGGAGTTTAATATTTCTTAATACCACAATACAATGGTTCGCTTATTTTAGCGAAAAATACCCTTGAAGTAGCGGAGAATTATAATAATAAATCCGTATCCGTGTTGTGGTAGAGAGAATGAATTCAATAACTAATGCTAAAATATGGAAACATACTGTTATAAAACGAAAATCACACAAGTTAAAATTAGCGAGAGATCTTTCCAATTACACCATACACATCGAAAACCACGGAATATTAAAAGAACTGATGAAAACTGTACAAATTAGTCAAATTACTTCGGATATCGTAGAGTATAACATAAAATTAACAATTCAGTTTTAGACGAACTGAAATACTGAAAATCGATATACCAGATTATTTTGTAGTAACAGAACGCTTATTAGGGCACCTATCGAACTAAAATAACAATTTTTTTAAAAATTAATACGTAGTTATTTTTTTAAAAAAAACTTTTTAAATCCATTTATTAAAATAAAATAAATTTTTTAGAATTTCGTTTAATACTATGCCCACACAAAAGTATATTATATTGTATGCGAACCCTTTCTGCTACCAATATAATTAGAAATTTTAAAGTTTCCCCATTCGTATCGGAATATCATTTATCCGCATGAAAGTTGCCAAATAGGTCACACTTGAATAAATGTCCGTTATTACGCATCGATTTGATTTTCCACTTGTTTGAGTTGCACTCGGTTCGTGCCGCTCATTCCGTTTTACGTCATAAAGTAAAATTTAAATCGTTTCCCATTAAGAAGAGATTCCATTACAGTATAATAGCGTTTTAAGTTCACTAAGATTGCGCTCTTTTAGACTTTGCCGAGGTTTCCAGCTGTTCCACTGTTCCTAAAAGGCTACATCTCGAAAACCATAAACCAATACGTGTTCGTTACAGAAAATTTGTTTATAAACGAACATATTTATAAAATATTATTCGATGAAAATGATACAATCAGCATTATCCAACGCAAGAAACGACGATATTTGTTGACTGTTTTACATTGATTTCGATAGTAAAGTCGAGGTACCTAAACTTTTCATAATTACATCTTCAAGTTTTGTTGCCGGGAGATTACTTTAAAGTAAAATTTTACAAATAGCTCTTATAGGAACCCCGGGAGTTATATATATAAAAAAAAAGAAAAAATTAGTTTATATCGTCGAAATAAAGGTGTAAAGTCCAAAAATGCGTCAAACTTACCGCAGGCACGATTATTCCCAACAAAATTATCGAAAATATTGTAAATAAATCAGGAAAGTATTAAATTACGATTTTTATTCGTTAAAACAATACGATTAGAATTCTGGCGTAATTGTAAATTTTCGAAAATGTAAAAATATCGATTAGGCATTCGGTGTGTGTGTTACTTTTATCGTATTAAAATTTAACTGTAAACTTCTGAACATTTCAGCGATATTGTCTGCGGTGAGGTTAAACAACGGTTTTAGTAGAGTGACGCCGTTCCGTAGTATTGAACGAAATTGGAGACAGTCGTCGACGATAATATATCGCCGTGCAATCTATTTACTGGTGACGTCATGATCGAGAAAACAAAGAGAAGTCGTCGCGATCACGTGACAGTTTAAATAAGCATCGTCGATAGCGGGAAGGTTGAAGGTGGAATGCACATCATTATCGGCGTCACTATACTTGTTGCTTGTTGGTGATAATACTGTTATAAGTCACGTACCCTATACATGATGATAACGTAGTTCTGTGTAGTGCAGTGAGATGAATCGCGTTCGTGGTAGTAGTACAGTAGATAAATATACACTACTAAAAGGATATTATAATTTAAATTTTAGCAGTAATAGTAAAATGATAGCAGTTGGTCTAGAATCCAGCTGTAAAGCATCTTATTCGAGGCATCTATATTACTTTCGATCGTTATTAGTAGTAGTACGTTATTCGTTTTTTAAGATGCGTAAACATTAACGTTTCGTTGTATAAAATATTAAAAAGAATCATAAACCTAAACGCTGATCGTAGAAAAAAAAATAACTGGTTTATTATTTACAAAGTTATAAATTACAAAAGTAGATAGCGCTGCTTTAATAAACGTCTGTAATACAAAAACGATTAATGAGAATGTACGGGTCATCCTTTCTGTTGCGATTTACAACAACCAGATAACCAGAATAACTAGATCGAATTAACAACGCCGGTTCTATAAATATTTTTCTATAAATAAAGTAATATTGAAAATTACGTGTTGAAAAAACTCTTGGCGAATATGTACCGATTACAAAATATAACGCTTAGGGGAGGATCGAAATAACAAATAATAAATCACTTGTAAGAAATTAATGATGATATAAAATTGAACGAAGGAAACAATTAAAATAAAACAAATGATTTTATTACTAGCGTTAAAAATATATGTAAACGAAAATTATTAATTAAATAGTTTTTCGTTTATTCGCTAATCGTTTATATTCATTACAGACTAACTAGAAGATAGCCTTAAGGTTAGTTGTAAGATTGAAATATATATATATAATAATCTGATTTCGATTTTAATAGATTTGATTTAATTTTTCTAGATCCTATTTCGACTTTCTATTATAGTTTGAGTTATTACGTATAATTTTTATTAGCGAGTATTTCATTTTTTTTTTCATAAACGTGTTCTGCATCTACACGTAAATGAAAATTACTTGTTTATAACACTAGGGTTTAAATAATTTCAAAATAAATTGGAAGTATAACTCCCGAAGCCGTAGACCGATTATGAATAAATAGGTTTGAATTAAAAATAATTTAATCGAATGAACGTAACGAAGTTAGACGTTACGTTGTATAAAAAAAATTATCGACCTATTTAGAAAACATAAGATGTAAGATGTTCGTTTCACCCTGTTTTAACAGAAAATCTGCGCTAACAGTTTCTGATAAATTCGTGATATGTAAGAAAAGCTGAAATTAATAACTCGAACAGGGCCGAATTAAAATATAAAAATATAAAAGGCAAAAAATAAAATACGAGAAAATACTTAAATGTTGAATATATTGCAGAGTAGTGATTTTATCTATTATTAACGAAACAAAATCGTAACAGTTTAATCGTTAAAAGGTTTTTATTGTAAAGCTTTTCGACAGTTACGTCATTTTCAAGCATACTCGATAAATGTTGCATCAACTTTATACTATGATTTTGTTTGGTTAAGAAAATACTTGATTTGAGTGTACAATATTACGAAAAACATATTGAGGTGAAAAACAGATTTATAAATTAACAAGTTTTTTCTCCGGCTATTCAGTGTAATTGTTTGTATGTAAATTCTCTATTGATGATTCGTTGATGGTGTTATTTATCCCACATTTACTATAGGATTATTTTATAATCAAATCTGTTTTTTTTCACTTTGTTTTTTTTTGTGTGTGTGTGATGTACATCTAAATTAAGTACTTTTTTGTTTTTCTTTTCTGAGAAGTAATGCATATTTCGATTATATAACTATTATGTATCACCATTTTGGTGGGTTTTTTTCCTTTTACCCCTCCAGATTGATTTCAGACTAAAAATATGAGAGATTTTTTTTCGACCGGTGTTAAATTTTTGACGAAACACTAAGATATTAGATAAAATGTAATTTATTAAAACTTACCTTTATTTTTTATTCTTCGTCGTTTTTACGCCGGCGGTTGAAATGCGACGATATCGGAGATTATTTTTTTCGAATAAATCGTGATTTAGATTTCTTCGATAAACTTTCGTAAATAGCGATCCAGTTGAGTCCTTCTCGTTCCATATTCTCGTTTATTTCGTCGACCACATCCAAAAAAAGGAATTTGTGTGTGCGGCGTTAGAATTATGTTTTCCGAATGGTTTCAATGCTGATAATTCATGCCTGGAATAGTTACAATGGGTCACAGATTTCCACAGGACGAATACACTGACCAGCTGAAGCAAAACTCGCTGCGATCTGGTACAGCGAATAAAAAGCGCCCTTTGGTTTCACGAGAATAACCACCAAAAACCTACTGCTGTGGGAATATTCGACGTGATTTTTTCGTTTTGTGAAGCACTGAGATTTCGATCGCCGATCACTATTTGATTCTTTAGTAACGAATCAACACAAACTTCACGTAAATAACTTTTCCAGTCTGTAATAGCTTTTGTAATCATATTTAACTCTGGTTGACAAATAATTGTCGTAGTATATTCTTCTGAGATTATATAACTTTTTCCAGTGATGGCTTACGGTTTCGACTCTTAAACCTACTTCGTAACGGCATTCTCATACAACGCCAGCGGTCATTCTTAACGGATAACTATAGAAGCATTTCGTATCAATAATCGTTGAAGACGAAGACTTTCACGATCGCGTAAAAATTGAACAGCTTTTTCTTTACTATCGATTGAACGAACTAATTTAAGCAAAGACGACATAACGCTCTCACAAAAAACAGCGGAAGTAACTGAATTTATTTTAAGCCAGGAATTAACGACAAAGTTCTGAATTAGAAAATATTTGGAATGGTCGACGTTAAAACGGAATAATATTCCGGCGGTTGGAAAATGCTGACACGCGTCTACCGACTGCTTCATATTTTTACGTTTGTGTGTATGTGTGTTTGTATTAAAATCGGCCTGGTGGGGGGAAAGCAATGCGACGACCGACTATATTTTAAGGTATGTGCGTTTGTTTTATCAGTAATAAGAACCCTCTAATAAAATTTAAGAGCAGCCATAGAGATAAATATTTAAATAAGTACCACCGGAGGTTTCATATTTTTACCTTGTGTGTGTATGTTTGTGTGTTATTAGTAATAATAATACTCGAATAGTGAAATCGGATTTATTGCAAAGAATAATCTCTCATATTTTTACGTGTAGATAAATACTGAAATCGGTCTGCAGGTGGAAAAGCAAAAAAGCATCTATCTTTTTAATTACTTTGTATTTAACATGTGCTATTTTCCAAATAAATTTTGATTCGATTTGATCATACTATTATTATTGTTCTTGTTATTAATATTATTAATTATTATTATTATTATTATATGTTTTACTACGTGGAGACCCAAAATATACGATATCGTCTACCTACTGAATTTGAAGATTTTAAAGTTAATGTTGCGACTGTAGACCTTCATTATATATCATATTAATCATATGCGTATATGTATAAATATGTGTATGTATGCATATGTATGTATATAATATTATGTAAATATAATTGTAAACGTGCGTGGTGCGTGTACGTATGTATATATATGTGTGTATAATATGTAGTTTAGAAAATTTGTATTTCGCTTGTTTGTATTTAGAGATTAGTAAGAATTTTATAAAAAATTTTCGTTACCTTATTGTTTAAGGTGAGTGTGTGCCCGTGCTAGAGTTTAAAGTGAAATAAAAATAATGAATTAAAAATAACAGATTTATGTTCGAGTGGTGTATTTCGTTTTTAAATTTAATTCTTTAAATTTAATTCTTTAAATTGTCGTTAAAAATTTTTATTTAGTTAGTTTAAAAATTTAACATAAGCGATTAGAAACTGTATTCAGAATCGAGTTAACTGTCAAAACGGTAAATATATTAAATACGTGCAATAATGCACATACCCGGTTATTATCTTTATTTAAATACTTCAATGTCATTTATGTATGTTTGTAACGGAAGTGTAATTTGAAATTAGAGATTCGAAATAAATCATTATCGTTATCGATAATGTTCGTTAGTTTTGTAATATTATTCGAATAAAACGCTTCCACGTTGTATTTTCTTATATAAAATTGGTTAATTTCGTTTTTATTTTCTTTTTAACTGGGAAACCACGAAAAGAAATCGATCACTCTCCTATAACTCGTCTTTTAAACGACCAATCGTGATTGGAAATAGTCTTAATCGGTGTTTTGTTTTACTATCTGTCCTGTTTACTTTATTATATTTTCCAATCCATAGACGTTTGTCCGCCTAGCGATTATTATATCTATAATTTTTACATAGTTATTTCGTCGATCAGATTTATCGATTTCCTGCGACAGTGTCTTCAATATCGCTTCTATAATTTCGGCTTAATGCGATAATTTCGCGCGTACTGCAAAAAAAAAACCAAAAGTAACAACGGAATCGATAAAAGTGTTTGTAATTTTTTTCGCCGTTATTAAAGTTTTCGTATTATGCAAATATCGATCGTTGAAAGGTTGCGACCTATATAACTCCGACTGGAAAAACGTATTCTATCCCGTACAGAAGAGCTACTGTCAAAATTATGACAATTCCAACTAGGTAGGGCATTATCCGCTAATATAGTCGTACGACTTTCAAAATAATCTCATTAACGAAGTCGACCGAAAAATTAATAATTTCTCGTAACAAAATTGTTAATATTTCACCGAACACGGTTTAATAATATTTAAAATTAGTCATAAAATGAGATAATATTTTTCTACGCCAAGTTATCAGTTTAAGATACACCTACTACGTAATTACTTGATTAGAAGATAAATGATACGAGAACTCGATTTATAATTAAAAAATAAATAAATCATATATAATTAATTTATTTTTATTTCCATTTTTTTGTCATGCGATAAATTTTTAAATTTACCGTAAGCTAATTTATTTACGCGATTTTGTTCTTCTTGTTACGCTATCTCCAGTATCGTAGCTACTAAATATCTCTGGACACCTTTACCAATTGGGCTGCTGATATTTGATACCATCTTCTCATATCCGCTTCCCAAGCAAAAGGTTTCCTATGGCCAATAATTTCACACCGTATTGTACAAGATGGAACGGGTGATATTTTTTCTGGATATGCATGTGTCCTTAGTATTTTAATGGTTCGGACGATATAAAGCACCTCGGCTTGATTTGACATTTTATTCGACACTTCTCTATTGGTCACGTTATCTAGGTATGGTTATCTCAAAAAATTCGATTTTCTTCTCCAAGGTTTAAAACCAGTATACCGTATAGATGTAACATCGCAGTAGACGTATCCGTAGTTGTAATTTCCAAATCCTTCCCATTCATCAAATTTTTCATGTTAAGAAAAGCTTTCCATGATCTCTACCGATTGATTCGTTTGCGCGGAACCAAGTACCAAGATATTGAAATGTTGAGACCAATCTCCGTACCTTCCGTAATTAATTTTTGTCTTCTTTAATTTTTTATCCTCTATATACCGACGCCGGCCGTTTGATTTCGGTGATATTTAATATACAATAGAGATCAAATTAATTCGTTATGTACGCTTATAATAGGGATAATGAACTAACGGGCTAGTTTTTTATAATTGTCGCAAAAGTATCGGAACTAACTTGATATTTGTACTATTTATTATTATTATTATTTATTATAAATTGGACTCTAACCAATCTGTCCATGAAAAACGTAAAACATAAAACATAACAAAAAAAAAAAATTAACATTATAAAGTAACTTTACATTCTAAAATAAATTGAAATAAAGAATAATATATACAAGCATCTTCTGAGGAAAGTAATAAACTTAACATATAAGGAGGCCGATGGCCTAAAGACATAAGCCTAGAAAATGAACGCGATTGTTCTGCCGAGTAGGAGGAACAGTTAAAAAATAAATGATTCGAATAATCATATCGGTATCATCCGGGTGAGAGCAGGTGCTGGTTTCGGCCATTCCAATTCTGTGCAAATGAACAGATAGGCAACAATGATTTAGACGAAAGTTAATGTTGTAATCATGTGACGAGAAATTGGTCCGCTAAACATTTTGGGAAAATACCATGCTTCTTTGGAAGGAACTGGTTTAACCGCATTTATAAAAACTGTTGACTTTATTAAGATGGAAAACATTCCAATCTGATTCCAACTGGGCTTTCTACTGAAAGCACTCAACGCGGAGATCTGTATATGGAATGCATGGACGCAAAATGCCGATGGAGGGCTGATTTTGCGGCTTCATCACAAACAGCATTACCAACAATTTCAACGTGGCCAGGAATCCAACAAAAGTCGATTGTAATATTTCTTAAACTGCTACCTGAATTTTATATGTCGATACGACTGAAATTTTCACAAATGATCGTCAGAAACTCCGCGACCATCGTTTCGGTTGAAATTATTTTATATCGCGTATTTATTCATATTCATGTAGGAACGATGCTGATGTGAAAAACACAAAAACAATAATTAGAAAAGGAAGCAAAAATATTGAAACGTGAAGTAGAACAAGCCGTGAAAGAATTAAAGAACAAGAAATCAGTTGGAGTAGATGAAATACCGGCGGAAATTATAAAATTGATGGATGAGAAACGAGTTGACAAAGTTCACATGATATGTAACACAATGTGGGAAACAGGAGAATGGCTCCGTTACAAAAAAAAAAAAAAAAAAAAAGGAAGAAAACAAAATGTGAGAACTATATCAATTCCGTACACAAGTAAGGTAATGTTACGTATACTTAATAATCGTCTGCGGAGATGTATCGATGACCAAATTGGAGAATTTGTTGGGTTCATGAAAGGACGTGGAACATGGGAACAGATCATGTGAGTTTTACTGCAAAGCTTTCGATAAGGTTACATGGGGCAATAAATTATGGATAACACTGAATCAGATGGCAGTACCAGACCATTTGGTACTACTATTAAGAAACCTATATAAAAAAATAATAATAACATGGTCAGAATAGATGGAACAATATAAACACAACCATTTGTTACTAAGAAAGGAGTTAGACAACGATGTGTCTTATCTACATTGCTATTCGATGTATTACAGCGAATGTATCATGAGACAAGTTCTAGATGAATGGGAAAGTATCAATGGGTGATAAGAAGATTGCCAATCTTCGATAAGCGGACGATAAAACATTGGTTGCTCAAAATGTAACAGAAATGCAAAAATTATTACACAGACTACAGGTGGGATTAGTCAGTCCTTCGGCCTAAGTATAGAAATAAGCAGAAAACAAAAATTATATATATATAGGAGCATTAATCCAGAATAACGGGAGCTTCGATGAAGACGTAAAACGTCGTATACAATTGGTACGAAGAGGAATGGTTAAGCTTAATAGGATATGGAAAGATACAACAATAAAGAAGCATATCAAAATATGGCGCTGGTTAAGACATTAGTGTTCTCAATTTTTATATATGCAGCAGAAACGTGGACGTTGAAGAAGTCCAGTATAAATAAACAGTTCCGAAATGCGGTGCTGAAGAAAACTACTCCTAATACCGTGGACTGAAAAGCGTAACAACAGTTTTCCGTAAGGGAAGAAACAGGCTCCACTCATCCATTGTAGGAAGAAATTCGGCTTCGCATACTGAAGTATTTTGGTCATGTTATGCGGAAGGAAACCGGGTTAGAAGGCTTGCGATTCAAGCAAAGTTAGACCGAAAGGACGGCCGCCATTACTTTGGACGGATGTGTAATACAAAGGGATACCGGTTTAAAATTTGGTCAACGTGTTCACGTTGTACAAAATCGTGAAAAGTGGAGTGCACTGGTCTACAAATCTATTCATGGCCAAGACATCCTATGGGGATTAAAGAAAGATTTAATTTCCTTGGATCTTTCCTTTATTCATTTCACATCCTAGTACATTTCATTATCATCCGTATAAATCACGATTAAATAATTATGACTAAATTATTTACTTTACGTCGTGCATGAAATAAAGTAAAAAAAAATGTTATTTTTTAATTAAAAATAAAAAAAAAACAAGAATATATTCCGTCTAACTCGAGTTAAAGGTAAACGTTAGAAAGCAATGACGCATAAAGTTAAAAATAGATCACACGTTGTTTATCAGTTCTTCACAATCAACGTCATCTTTTTCATTCTCTTTGTAATAACTGGATTATTTTATTGTGGCGTAAGTAATATGGTACCACCTCGTCCTTCTTCGCACACATAGACAAACAAAGAAACAAATGAATAACAAACGGGCATTAATAATGATGATAATAATACGATTGGTGGTACAATGTTTATTATCAGAAAAAGGGACTATAAATGTTAAATTATTTGAAGAATAGGAAATTACTTACGATATTCTAACTAAACAAAATAACCAACTTTTCTCAAATGATTTATAAAGCAAGCGATTATATAGTGTACGCGATGAAAATAAAAAAATTAAAAAAAATCCAGAAAAATTTAAATATTAAAATATATATATATAAATATATATATAAATATATATATATATAAATATATATATATATACACACGTCTATTATTTCTCAGTAACATATTTTCAGTTAATCGAATATTATTATTTTTTAATTAAATAAAATTCTTTAAATAACACATTAGAATTTTACGGTATTTAGACGATCTGCCGGTTGTCTGTTAAAAAAATTACCTAAAGTGTAACGATGACTGTAATGCTAAATAACGTCATAATCATTATTCGACCGAAAAATGTATCTTCGATTCAATTCGATATGTTAACGAAGAAATGTAATGTATACATTTATATCGACGAAAACCATTCGCCTAAGCCTGTATACATTTATATATATATATATATATATCACTGCCGAAATGAATAGTACGATAGCCCCTCCTCGAATGTTTCGCTAGAGGAAATGAATAGTCTCCGAGAAGAAAAAGACCCTGGCCTCATTTATCAACGAACCGATGGCCAACGCTTATCACTAACGCCTTATAATTTATATATATGTATATATATATTACGGATAATACACCCTCACACTTAATGGCCTTCTCTTATTTTATGGTCATTTTCATTTTACCTTTCTATTATTATTATTATTATTATTATTATTATATATATATATATATATATATATATATATATATATATATATATAATATAGTATATTCAGATGTACACACTTGTGTTTAAAACTTGTACATGATTTAAGGTGAAATAATTCTTGTTTCATTTTTCATCCCAACGTTAAATGTCACGTATGGTAAAAAAAAAATAATTAGCCATTTACAATATTATGTAAGCATCCGTCGCTAGCATCTTAGTGTACCTGCATCCTTAAATCTAAGCAATTGTTTACTCTTCCGCTATAATTCTTACTCGTTCGTCCAAGACTAGTTGGGCATCGAAAAGACGGACGCATATTCTAGCGAGTATACGAATTTAAAGTAATATAAAATTTTCGTTGAAATAGAAATAAATCAAAATTTTAAAATAATTTCCTTTCGTAATATTATAACGTACAAATACAATTCAACGTTAACTGCGCCGTTGGTCGGAGATATGTAGGGATACTTTAAAAAATTATAGCACGCTCTCTGATCGAGCTAGGGAAATCGTTGCGTTGGAAGTGGAAGCAGATATGCGGAATGTGTATGTGTGTGTGTGTGTTTTTTTAATCTAGCATCGAAGCAATACGAATAGCCTACAGTTCACTACTTTCAAAATCGTTTTGCGTTCTCGTCTTAAACATATTAGTATTCACTGAAAAATCTCTCGAATACGAAAGATATGGGCCAAAAAACTTTCTTTTTAAGCATCTCATCAAGTTGGACCAGCTCTTTGTTCATCGCTCCGTACTAGGAGTGAGGACCTGTTTCGTTTTACGAAAAAATGTAAGCGACGAATTTTATAATAATTGCGTACTATCATGAAGAACATCCAGTGGCATAGCCAAAGAAGGTTTTGTAGGTCTGACCCCCCCCCTTTGAATCAATCTGATAATAAGAAAATATATACTCCTATACTCCTTGTTAAATGCCGTTTTGCATTTGTTAAACCTATTTATTTATTTTTTTCATTTATTTAAATTTCGTTGTTTTTGAAGTAAATAAATAGTTTCGTAATATAGGAGATACTAGAAGAATTGTGTGTAGAAAAACACGAAGAATAGATTTTATATTTTAAATTTAGTTAAGTATTACTAATGTATTATTCCTTCGAAAAATATAAAATCATTATTTATCGTTTATTTCTTCGCGGAATTTATTGTACTTTGTAACCATCTCCTTCTGTCCTCAATAACATACTTGTGTTCCAGTGATGTTAAATATTTCTGCCATCTATTGATTCTAATATAATTAGTATAAAAATAGTTCTGGTGAGTTGGATTGATTAGGGCTTGGGGTTTAACCTACTTGAGTTTTGGTTATTTACTGTTTGAACCCCCTCTTCAACCAAGTCTGGCTACGCCACTGAAAACATCTATTCGAAATTACTTAAAAATAAAAGTATAAAATTAAAAACACGCATTCGTTAAAAAAGCCAACAAATAAGGTTTTAACATTTAACGATAAAAAAAAACTTAGATAAAAACTTATCAAATTTAAAATTAAAATATATAAACAGACATATTATAAATGCCAAAAATATAAATAGAAGCGATTATTATCAATTAATTTATTTATCTACTATATTAGCAATTCGTCTAATTATCGATATTTTACAGAAACGCTCGCCGAACAAATAAGAAATCGAGGAAGAGCAGAGAATGGAAACGAGCCGTATTGATAAATGAAACGTTGTTCATCGAACGAGAACGCTACGAGTGTTATGATCGTAGAGATTCAATGAACGAACGAATTAACTGTTCACTTCGGTTGATCAGAAAAGAATCGCCGTTCATTGTTCGTCATTCGTAGCTCTTTAACTGAAACAGCTCTATTCGATACGATAACTGATCGCGGCTCATTTTTTGTATAACGACGAGCGGTGTTCACTGGTGACTCCAGTCGTGACGTAAATCATTCTTTCGTCGCACTTTCGTCGTTCGGTAAAGAATCGCCGTTCTTTTTTCATGGCTCTTTCTTTGAATTGAATTAGCTCTTTGAATCGAATCGCAAACAAATCACCCAATTCTACTCCCATCTCTTGTATAATGACGAACGGTGTTCACTCGCGACTCGACTCGTGAATCGTTCTTTGGTCGTATCTTCGTTAATTCGCAATTCGGAGAAGACTGAAGATCTTTTTGTGCGAGCCACTGCTCATTCATTCTTTGAAATGAACTAGTTCTTCAAGTCGCTAGGCGAACAAATCGCCCATCTATACAACGTGAAGCTACGCAGTTAAATCCGAGTCGCTCCGATTAGTATCGTTATACAAACTTTTTATTATTATTATTATTGTTATTATTATGGCCTGGCTGTACGTACCATCTGCCCACCGAAAGAAGAAAAATAAATCAATAAATAAATATAATGAATGAATTAAATTTAACTAAAATAAGAGAAAAAAACCTTATTAATATAGCAAGAGAAGATAATCATAAGAAAAGGAAGCATATAAGAAGTGGAAAAGGAAAATTACTCCAAAAACAAAAAACCAACTTTTAAATTAGAATAGGATTTTAATATTATTAAATTTAAATAATACTATTAAATAACATCCTAACATAACATAAGATACAGTAAGGAGGGAAAACACCACAAGAGAGGATAACTTATCAAGGAAATCCATATATATTCGAACCACCTACATTTAAAAAATAAATGGTTAATATCTTCTCTAAAATTAACGCTACTATGATTGGTACAATGAATATAAAGAGGATTTATAAGATTGAAGTTCAAAGCTGCTCTAGAATGACCAGAACGTATAGCCTACATATGACAGTGATAAATCTGCGAAGAGTTGTGATCGGAATAACAGAGGGAAGGTGTTTGAAGCTGGGTACATGGGGAAATTCAGTTTGAACAATACTATATGTTTTACCTTTGATTGAAGAATTATGTATACTTTCAACCCACTTAGTTTTAAAGGTCCTAACAACGCCATATAGATCGCTAGAGAGAATATGCGAAGAAAGATCTCCAGAATTAATAACACTTTTCGCCAAAGTATCAAAACTCTGTCGTTCATGGAGATGCCAAAATGACTAGGTATCCATAAAAACATTAAGTTACCTTCACGTTGAGTAATAACAAGCATTTCTTCTTAATTTCTAAAACGAAAGGATGAGACATAATTAAAACTACCGTCTTGAATAAAGTGCACTTTGGCTATCGGAGCAAATAAAAAAATTGCCGATAGAAAAAGAAGTTTTATAATATATTCGCACGCCTTATCGATCGCACAGCTCCGCTGTAAATATGGAGGTCGCGGGAGGTAAAGAAAACTGCTGGATAAATAAATTCTGAATAAAAAACGCATCACCCACATTCGCATTGGATCCTCGTAACTTAGATCCATCGGTGAAAATCTGAATATATTCAGGATGATTTGTTTCGGTGATAAAATGGAAATGAGCATTGACTAATTCAAGTGGTAAATTAAGTTTAATTAATTTTTGACATGTGTGAATAGTCTATATTAATTAGATTGACGTCGTAGGGGATTTTAAAATATACAGAGATAAATGATAGAGCGCGCTATGTATATATATATATATATATATATATATGTGTGTGTGTATTTTTTAATTATTTCTGTATAAAACCGACTTTAAATGTGGCGACTAGATTTTTTTAATAATGGAATCTACATAGCAACGATAAAGTTTTTAACACGTCCGATTCTAGAACGAAGAAAGTTTTTCGGGTCAAATTTTACATGAAAACGTCGATCACGAAATTGTTTAAGATTACCTTTTCGGTTCCTTTTATAAAATTTTCAGTCACGTCTATCCAATTGACACGTATATCTTATAACTACAGATTCAGGTACGATTGCGTTAATATCGATGACTTCGGGTAAGTTCTCGATAAAAAATTTATCTCAACAATTACAAAAGTCTCGAATAAAAAAATAAAATAAAAAATATATATATCTAATCCAACGCGAGAAACTAAAAATTACCAAAATGACCAAAAATGAGCATTAAATTACGATTTTAGAAATTAACTCCATACTGTTTCCAGATGTTACATCGTCCCACTGAATAAAAATTATATATTTATTTTATTTTTGTTTTTTATATATATTTAAAACTTCCATACGTGAACGTGTGTTACACTTAATGAATATTAGTTCGGTAGATAGTAATCTAACGCCTAGAAATCTCGAGATCATTGACCAAAAGTAGATATTTCGGAAATTGTTAATTAATCCTTTAAATAATTCAAATTTGATGTGTACAGAACTTCCTTAAAACCATTTTTTTATCGTTTGGGTACGCAGTTCGTTCCATAAATATAAAAATGACGATTGTAAACTTTAATTGGATGCATCGATTTGAAAATTAATAAATTAAAAAAAAAAACATAATTATTTGTCGTCGAGATAACTAAAATACTTATTTCGTTGTATATAGTGTGTGTACGCATTTGTATGAGTATATGTAAAATTTGTCTACACTATATATATATACTACTCAGAACAAATAATAATAATAATAATAATATAAGAAAAATTATTCTTAACATCACACTCACGACCCACAAAATGGTTAAATGAATTAACAACAAACAATTGAATTGTAGCTCTGGGCAGGACAAAGACAAGTTAGCAATGACTTATGGGTCGTCATAACAAGCAAAGCACATAGGTTGTTGAAGAGACGATATTATGGATTCGAGCTGCTGCACAGAATATAAGACGTCTGAGATGTTTAGGCGACGCCTACATCCCGGCAATGGGTTGATATAGACATATTACGATATATATATATATATATATATACATAACATATTATGGGCCCAGTGACGTAGCTGTAAAGAATTTCTCATGGTGAAAAAACCTAGAGCCAATTCAACGATTCCACCAATTAGTCCGTGAATAAGTACCAGTTTGTGTGAAGTATAAAAATCCCGAGGAAGATAATGGTCAACAACCCTGTATTGGCTTGCCCACGATGTTTAATTCGGCCGGATCTTCTATCAATCTTATGGTTGATGAAGATTACCAGTTGACATCTCCTACAAACTTTCGAGTTGATGGGACCTGATATACAGTATGTATATATATATATATGCTCGTTGAGTTTATGCAATATGTGCGTGCACTATTATATGTGTGCGTATATATATATATGTATGTGTGTGTACGTATGAAAAGATATATTTATTACGTGTATATAAGTGTTTGTATAAGTTTATGCATATACACTACGCGAATGCTGAAGAAACAGGTATATAATGTGGCTACTATACGGAATGAAATTTCACCTGCTATTAACACACTCTTACTAGTATCTCTGCTAGCGCAGATATGTAGGAGTTAGCGTTACAGTAATAATAATTCTAGTACAACAAAATGTAGATATTATTATTATTAGCGCGCCGATATATCTAGTAACATTAGCGATAGCGATGAAGGTAGATTTACCTATTTCATACGACCCGCGCAAGTAAAAATTTCCTACACATAAACACGTTCTTATGCACCTCGTAAGTAAGGTCATTGACTGATCATCAGAACTCGTGGTACCAGGAAAGATCACTTCGGTTCGAATGCAATACTGGAGAAATTGCGAACAGCTTAACGGTGTATATATATATCACGAAAGAATGTTACCATCTAGGTGCTGTCAAACGTATCATTTAGCAGCACGCGCATTACACTGTCTCCTTCTGCACTAAATTTGTACGGAAATAAATAATCAGAATAATATTTTACCAAAATGTAAACGATAACAAAATAATATAGAAAAATAATTAATAAATAGCCCTGTGGAATTCATTAGACCACGTTAATAATATCAATTTATTACGATCAGTATTCGTTATCTTCTAAAATTAAATAATGAAAAACAAAATTATATAATAAAATTGTAAAAAGAATAAATCTTAGAAAAATTGCTTATATAACGAGAATTTCGCATAATTTATTTGCAAGTTCGAGCGAACGAGATTTATCGAACTTTTAAACGATTTATAATGTTAATTAGAAATTTTTTTAGCCCGTATATTACTTAACATCAATAATGTTTTTCTCTTCTATATAATATTCGCGGTTCGCCAAAATTATTTAAAAACTAAATTTATTTTTCTCTACAGAAATCGTCGAATATTTCTTCCGTTTTAAAAATATTCAGTCGTAATTACGACAATCATAATTATCAGAATCATATTGAAATATTCGGAAACAAAATAGATTAGAAATGTACATAATCCGAACGAGATGTCGGTCATTCTATAAGTACGCGAAAAATCGATAAATAAATTAAATTTAATCCGAATAATTGTAACCATGATGAAGGTTGAAAATGGGTTCCATTATAATTACGTTGCAATAAATAGGTAAACAATTAATGTAATTTTACAGAATCATTATTCCACAAACTTTTGTTACAATTAATTTTTTACATTACTTTATAATGAAAATACTATATATATATATATATATATATATATATATATATATATATATATATATATATATATATTTATTTATTTATTACATATTAGAAAAGTCAACTGCGTTCATTGAAGCAAAATTAAACCAAAAAGGTTTTAGCAGCATAGCCTGATAAATGTTAATTCTCGATAGATGATACACATTGGAATAATACTCGAGTACATCTTTTCCTGCACAGGAATAACTAAATTACCTGAAATTATTTTTTCCCGTATTACTGAACAGCTATTTATGTCCGATGATGATATTACGTCATTTAATAGTTAAAAACGTTTCCTGTTCAGCGACAGTCGACGACAATCAGTTACGCGATTATGATTCATCTACTATATAGTAATGATAACGAAAGGTGAATAGTTTTATAATAATCATATCGAAAGCTGATAATTTATCGTAGGTTATCGGTAATTGTTAGTATTTCTCTCTTTATCCACTTGTTACGATATTAGATTACACAAATGTATGTAGAACCGATTCATTTATCTTTTTTGATAGACATTAATATATTATACACATTAAATCTAATGTGTATAATAGATATTTCTAGCCCAGGTTTTCGTCTTGATAACTTCCTCGGTTTCTATACTACCTTGGTATTCCCTGTAGGATATTATGTACAAGCGATTTCCTTGTAACGTATCTAAAATATTTTACTACATTATTATGAATTCTCGTTAATAAACCGACTTGGACGATTATTGTCTAATGTGGACACATTTGTTCAGTGCGCTGTCCAACGTATTCTTGGCGCCCTCCGATAAAATTCAAAATTACCCAGAAGTAATTGTTTATATTAATTTATTTCGTGTAAATTTTTAATTAACGGTCGCTATTAAAATGAATTGTCCACACTTGTACGACAAACATATATTGAACTTCATTGGCAGTTCGTCGGGACGTTGTTTATTTGCTAGAAATCCAATCGTAAGAGGATATTACATAATATTTCTTTTCACTTGCCTTTTACTCGGTAGTTTTACACATATTCCGAGATAATAGAATGCTCCCGTATTCTCGCGCATTATCTTATCGTTTTAGTTCTCTTCACTCGCCTCAACTCAACCTGATGAATCAAAAGTTATCCCCGGCTTCTGAATTTACATGTTTCTACAGCCTTTGCCGATTTCTGCGATACTTCGGTCACACCAAGATCTCTACGAATCTCATCGTTTGTTACATATTTTCCGACATTAGTGACTGGGCGTTTTATTCTGGAATGTCTTAATTTTTTTCATACGAAAGGAATTGGTGTTATAACGATTCCGCTACCGCTGCGTCAGCCTCGTTATTGGCTGCAACGAAATTCTGCGCCCCGGTATCCGCGCCAGTAGAATAAATAAACGAGAATTTATTACATCGAAAAATTTTAAAATTACGCATTATATAAAATATAAATTTACTTAAAACTATAAATACCATTCCACCACTATCTTTTTCCTCTAACTGTTGGTGCCTTTGTTCCAGTCGATATTTTAAATTACCCGTTAATTTCCTTCCATTCCGACTTGTACGATTTATTTTAGCGAACACAGTTTCTTGGTAGTATCCTAATCAATCGTGTCTTTTCATTTTCCGATCATCTTTGAAATCTCTTATTTTTTTTTTTTACATTGTACCGGTAATAATTACCATAAACAACCGGCATTGCGATAAATTCAACGTATTAATTTAGCTGTCTTTAATTTTTCCCGAAACTTGCTTGTTTGTAAGTTTATCCTTAGTTTAATATTTTGTATTTTCCTGCATATTTACACGTGGAAACTTACCAGCTACTTTTTTCTGTGCTCCATATAGCGCGTAATATATATATATATATATATATATATATATATATATATATATATATATATATATATATATAATAATAATAATAATAATATTTCGAATAAACGACGGACCAATCAGTTGTCCGTTAATAAAGCTACAACAGAAATAATAATAAGCGGGATAGCCTGAAAGAAAAAGATGCGAAATTAACTGGATCCCGAACACTCAATTTCCGGTTTCATGAAATGAACTCGGTTGATTTATCTGCTATAGACGTTACTCTCTCGCGATACCGTTACATACTAACATTAACTTTACCGTTCCACAAACGTCAATTTGAACACTTATTGTGATTGTACGAAAAACTCGGATGTTCCGTTATGCGAATTAGATATTACACTATAAGATATATATATATATGTATGTATAAAAAGTACAATATATACCTCGTTCACTGCCGTGCGCACATTTCTGAATAATAGCAGCTTATTGGAAATCATCAATTCCGTTAGGAGAAAAGTTCTGCACGCACATATTGATACATAAAGCATTATGCGTACTGAAGAAGGAATTACTTTTTATTCACCGGCGTCTGTAGGAATTATGGATTTTCAGAAATAAAATCGATTTAAGATAATCGTTTTCTAATTTTTTTATTTTTATTTTTAGTTATTATTAAAAATATTCTACCGACGTCGTAATAATTTAAAAGAATGTGAATCAAATTAAAATCAAATCTATTATCGTAAAATTTTATACGATTTCAAAAAACTATCCAGAACAACGGTATACGTTAAACGTTAAACGTAATGGCAAAAATAATAGCAATGTAAAATAATAAAATAATAAAAATAATATTAATTCAAATTCAAATTCAAATTCAAATTTATTTCAAATTAAAATACGAGATTACAAAGAAAATATATATAACGTGTAAATCCCGACTATGCGCATAACATTTATCGATAATAATAATGATTAAATGTAAAATCAATACACAAAACTGATATTACAGAAAATAAAAATATGCGCACCAATGCTGATTATGCGCTTATTTGCGCGAACGTCAGATTTGCCTATTAATTATACTTTTTATTTTTAGTATATTAGTTGCGATCTTCTCAACAACATAACGTCCCCGTATAATATTTATAATGGCACACACACACACACACACACATATATATATATATATATACAGTACTGACAAGGTTACTACTAAAGTCATACCCATAAGTTAATACTTATCTCGTGTTCAAGGAAATACACAAAGTATCATTATTGTCGTTAGTGATACAAGTTTACTAACTCCTAACGAGCATTCAACAAATAATTAGCTATTAGATTACGACGCTTTTTGAAATTTCTCAGATTATTTCTGACATCAATCGGCAAAATATTATAAAAATACCCACTCGTGTATGCAGCCTGTATTCTGCTGTGATATACCGAGGCAAATCAGCAATATTGTCTCCATCAGATCTAGTCTTACTAAGTGTAGTATGAATTTTAAAATAACACTTGTTTCTAGGAAATAAACAATTGAAATATTAACAATAATGACGACAATATAAACGATTACGCTTTACATACAACAGAAACGACTTCGTTATAATCCCAATTCGGAAACTTTGGCATCTTTGTCTAGAGGAGAATCGTGATTTTAATGAAATGTGATGAAATTACCATACCATCGGACACTGAAAATCGTCACTGTAGACAAGTGCCTAGAGACTATTCAGTTATGGTCTCGCAAAAAAGGAACAGCAAAGACAATTGGCCGCAACAGAATATAAATTGCTAACACTTTTTTAAAATCTTAGCTCGAAGGTATTGTGATGTGAATAACAACTTTTATTATTATTTCACGGATTACTCTAAGGCTTTCGATTGCGTCGGACATAGTTCAACAAAGATACTGATCGACCAACTGAAATACGAACGCTAGGAAAATTTCCTAGTAACTAAAAAATGTTCATCTCTAGTGCAACTCGTGTTGCAAATTACTATGTCTAGTCGATGCTGCTCGGTATGGAAAAGAAAAGAGAAATGCCCGAAACGAGATCTTGTAACAAACGCTGATCCTTTGCCTCGAATGTTCGAGGAAAGTGAGCTGTTGCATGCAATTCAATCTAGGAATATTTGGCCACATCCAAACATAAAGAAAAGTACCCCTGCTTCCGCTTATTCTAAGTGGTAAAATATAGGAAGAAGAGAACAAAAACATGATAATTAGCTGATATGCGGAGATAGTATGTATGCCTGAAAAAAAAAAATACAGCATGCAGCGACGTTCAACAATAGCCACGATGATAGTCAAACGGCTAACGATGAGTGCTTAGAGGTAGAATAAGAAATATCTAAATTACCATTTCAATTGTACACAGTATCGATTACGTTCAGTGGCGTAGCCCGACTTGGCAGAAGAGGGTGGTTCAAACAAATCTAAATTATAACAGTAAACCCGAGTTAAATTGAACTTTAAGTAAATAACCAAAACTCAAGTAGGTTAAACCAGCCCTAATCCAACTCGCCAGAGTTATTTTTATACTTATTAGACGTCGAATATGTAATTCTATTAGAAGCAACAGACGGCAGAAATGTTTAACGTTACTGGAACACACTAATAGTATGTTATCGATGACAGAGGGAGATGGTTACAATAAATTCCGCGAAAAAATTAACGATAAATAATGATTTTATATTTTTGAAGGAATAATACGTAGTAATACTTTAAATTTAAAATATAAAATCTATTCTTCGCGTTTTTCTACAAAAATCTTCTAGTACTTACTATATTACAAAACTATATTTATTTATTTCAAAAACAACGAAATTTAAATAAAATAAATGAAAATTAAAAAAAAAATGAATTTAATAACGAGTATATATTTTTTTATTATCAGATTAATTAAAAAGGGGGGTTCAGAACCCCAAACCACCCCCTGACCACGCAAAGAGATTACATTAGTCCCCATTATAGTCGCTACCGTAATGATCTTTATTAAGCCTTTCTTTCTCTTAATGCTACGCTTCTTGTAGATGTTAGGCTTTTTTTTTTTCTGTTCTTTGTAAGGTTGATGTTATACGTGTGGTCTAATATTCTTGTAATTCAAGCTTTAATATCTATATTAAAACATCTTTTTTCCTCGTTATTTAGGTAGAACTTATATTTTTTATTCATATTATATTTTATTAGATACAGTGCATCAGTTTTTAGAAAAATGATGCTAGGTACCTAACATTAAGAATATGCTGTGCATTATACAGTATTATTTAAATAAAATTCTTTCTTCTTCTTTCGTGCATTTTTCAAAAAATTATTATTATTATTAATTTTTAAACTCTTTCATCGCGGTAAAGAAGGCCAATAAAAAAATAAAACAAAAAATTACGTTAAAAAAAACGTATTTCATACTTGACACAATCGTCGGAATGATGACGTCTACGTACCTAATAGATTTCATGTTCATTCACCAAACCACCATTTGCGTAAGCGACCAATTATATAGAATAATCGCTTTAAAGTACGTTTTTGTCGTCATAATACAGCCCTGAAATTATAAATTTTCCGTGTGACGTAATAGGAGTTGTAAAACCAAGATCGGTAATACTATACGAAAGAACGGTAAATCAAATTTCGATATGATTTTAAAAATTTTCATTACGCAACCGTAAATCGATTATGTACATTATCGAGTTATATATATATCTATTATATTTCAACCTTATTATTATCGTGAATTTGTGCCAAATATTCTTTCTATTTAAAATTGTTTCACTATTTATTGCTGAAAAAAGAGAAAAAAAAACAAGCTGACAGGTGTGGACGCGAGAAAATTGTAACCATGCATATATATATATATGTATATATTATATATATATACAGAGGGAAAGGGGAATTCTCATAGATTAGCTTAATAGAGTGAGGAATGAACAATATTTGGTCACGTGGCATAAATGTTTAGAATTCAAGGTCGTTCTCGACGGCGGCACTCTATAATATACCCCGTAACATATGAACGCGCGTGATATGTATAATATATATATATATGTATGTAATGTGTTTTAAAGTGTTCGGGCATACATATATATTCCGATAAATGGAAGTTTCCTCCTACGTAAGAAAACTCGCACGCAAGGCCATTTAAGGTTTTCTGATGGCCGTATTTCACTGAGTACACGAAAATTAATTATGAATAGCTTAAAAGAATTATTATTTAGGTAATTTCTCTTCTAAAATAATTATTTTATTATATCGCTTTTCAAATGTTTAATTTTTCTATTTAATACTTCCGTTTGTCTGGTTTTTTGTTTTTTTAAGATTTTGTGTTATCAAACACGCAGAAAAAAAAAAACAGACTGATGAGGGGAAAATTCGAGAATATACATCGATGAAAAGTAATTTTTTGCAAATTATAATTTTTAGTCGCTATCGTATTTTCGAGGAAATTATACAATTTATTTACGTCCATTTTAAAATGAACCAAGTTTTTTCGACGTGCTTAAAACTTCTAAGTTGGATTCAGATAATTTTTCGCCCAAGTCGTTATAGTATATGTTCAGCTAAAATAGAGCATAAAGAAGGATCTATTCAAAGACGATTACTTTGTCGAGATAAAATTTATCATTCTAAAAGCTAACGTAAATTATTTAAACAGGTATTAAGAATTAAAAATTGCATTAGAGACGTCGCGATTTGGTGTTAATTTTAAAAAAATTAAAATGAACGGTTCTGTAATTTTTCTAATATTGTACATTTCCAGAAAACAATCACGTAGTCGATACCGGTTCTTATCATGTTTTTATTCATTTTCAGGTTTACCGTTTATCATTTAGTCCTGATGATACCTGTTATAGCCGGCGAAACTAATGAACGGTGGTTTTTAACGAACGTTGAAATATTTTGGCTAATTATAATATTTATTTATTTTTATTATTAAAATAACTACATTTTCACGTTTATTTAAATAAACGGCTAATTTATCATAAAATATATCGTTTTTAACATTAAACGATTATATATTATTCTACTTATATCGACGAGAAAGAGTAAAATTTTCACGCGCTCACGGTATCATCCGCAGAAATATGATAAAACATCGTTAACCGATAAGGAGAACATTAAATAGATAACCCATTTCTTATCTATAAAATTATCAACGGTTTTCTCAATTGCTTGTTATTATGCAACTTCAAGAACACACGCGTAAATATAATAATAGAGTAATGATTATATATATATATATATATATATATATATATATATATATATATATATATGATCAGTATATTGCAAAATCTACATACATATTATCGATTTCAAATGAAAATAAAAAGCATTTTTATTTTATTTGAAGTAAATTTACACGAATTTTTGTAACGACGGGGTTTACTTCTAATAGTAAAATCTCACCGTTATGAACATTGTCTACATATTCGAACGAGTTTAAGTAGTTTCGAAAAACAATTTCAAAAATTTACGATTGTAAAAAAAAACAAACCTAAATTCCGCACTTATGTTACTTTTTAGATTTATTTGAAAATAATAATTGCAAGATAAATATATACAATAATAATAACAAACATTTACTAATTATTTCGTACATAAAACGACATATAGTATCAACAAAAACAACTAAATTACAAATTAACATAATTATAAAATAAATATTCAATTAAATGGTGGGGGAAAAACTGCACCATTCAACAAATTAAGTCATCAAATCTCACTAAGGATATAACTAAATAATAATTCTAAATAGTAATATGACATAAAATTATTAAATAACAAGAATACAATAACAAATTAAACTAAACGATGCTTAAAATGGCGATATTTATAAAACGCATATTACGCGCAGACCAGCCATATCGTTAGTCATCAATTACATTAATTGAATCATTATCGTGAAATTTACAATTGTAATAAAATTTTGCTGAGGTTGTGTTAACGAATAAATCAGAATAACTGGAAGCTTTAATAGTCTGTGCATTTGTTGAATAATTTTTTTTTGTACATAAGAAAATTCAATATAATTCTGCAATACAAGATTCGAACTATTTATAGTCTCCTGTAAGTATTGTCGGAAATCGGTCAAATTATAGTATTGTAAATTAGCTTTTTGTTGGCAGTATTAAGATATGGGAGAAAGCATCCGGAAGCTTTTGTATGAACTATCTAAAGCCTGGATACATAAATAATATATATATATATATATATATATATATATATATATATATATATATATATATATATGGTGTATGGGTATGTTTCTTTAAATGTCGGAACCAAAGTATGGGACGGGGTAAACAAGCATTTTGTTCAAAAATCAATGAAGGAGCGACCAACGTGGTTCTTTCGAACTGCCTAATAAGAGATTTTCTCACGTGTTATAGAAAATCTTTCAGCGTGAATTCCTTGCAAATTTTTTTCTTATAATGGAAACGGACAATATATAATTATATGAAACGGAAAAAAACGTTTCGAAAACTACATTTAATAATTTGCTTAGAACCCCGCGTGATCTTAGCGAACAAAAATTAAATAATATAACGACGCTCGTAATCTTATAATTACTAAATATCGGACCACGAGAACACCGTGTATATTAAACATATTAAACAATAGCTCCTTTTTTTTTTAAAAAAAAATTGCGTATAAGATGATAAAAATACATGTAAGAATTTTTCATCATTCATTCAAATCGTGTAGGCGTTCAAATAAGGGTTGTAAAGGCAACGAAATAATCGATAATAATCCCCTAATTTAACCACCAGAGCGTCTTGATTTTTACACTGCTGATATTATTTATTTTATTTCACTTCTTGTTTTCGTCCGATTCAACAAGCATATATACATATTAGGAGGCGCATATACACGGTCAAAACTACGCACGCCACGGGATAAGAACACATTATATATATATATATATATATATATATATATATATATATATATATATATATACACATGTGTGTGTTAAACTTGTGTATGTGTATATGGGGTTAACTACCTACTAAGTCATACGCTATCGTTTTCCCACTTTATAAGTATCTGATGTCATCTTGTGGGGATGTGCAACCCTGAACCAAAATTTACGCGAGCGTTCAGTTTGTCTTTCGTACTTTAACGATCGTCAAAATCTGCTCCCTCTGATTTTACTCATTTCTGCCTTTTTATTTATACGAAATATCGCGGTCTTTACTTCGTCATCGAAAAAGGAGAACCATTGTTGAATATATTACAGTAGGGACAATAACATTCGCTCAGTTTATAATCCGAGGGTTCTTCGAGTTCTTAATCACTACTAGATTTTGGACTAAGGACATTTACTCCCACCATCTCTTATTAATAACTATTGCTGGTTGTCTGATGAATGACTCATAATAAACTTGGTCGCTGTTGTTACTTATTCGAATAAGTTCTATTATTACCCCCGCGCATATATATCGTATATATATATAAATATATATATATATATATATATATATATATATATATATATATAATGTACAACATCATCGACTCATTGCCCAAATATGCTAACTTTCTCTTATTACCCGAATTTCCAATTATCAGTTTAAGTATGACAAGGAAATTAAAATTAAAATTATTTTCCAACTCGTAAATCATATTAAAATATATTTAAGTTTTTAATTTCGTGCGATTATATTTAATTATGTTATACTATTTTTTTTCAGCCTATTTAAAAAATTTTCTATTTCCTTCATTAACGTTCTGTCAACTATAAATCTTTGATTTATTATTCTTCGTCCTCCTATAATTATTCCGCCATTCCGTTGCTCTAGAACTAATCTTATATGTTCTATGTACATGCTAAAAAGTACAGACGACAAAGTACGGCCTTGTCTAATTTCTTCGTGGACATAAAACTCACCAGACTTTACAACGTACAATATTGCGATTATTCTCCTTTAACTATTATATGAGATATATAATATGTTTTGGTGTGAACACATTTCAATTTGTATTATCAAAAATTTATGTCATTTGACATTGTCAAAAAGTTTTCTACCAACCTATAAATCACATTATTACAGATACTTCATATTCGCGTTATTTTTCTATCAATTAATTTTTGAGTTAAAAGTCTGTTCTCGTGTGACTCGTTGTCTCATATAGATTGATTATTTACTTCAGATATACTTTTTCCTAGACTCAATACCTAATCACAAAATAAGAAACGTGTTTCCTTAATTACCTTAGATTGAACTGTTATTTTCAAGAAGAAATGTAAAATTTCAAATATAAAAATTAAACTCTTAGTGTGGATCAGTTTCGATAAAAAAAACTCGAATAATCCATTAATGTGTATTGTGGCTACACTTCTCGTTCTACGGTTTCAAATCGATGTTTGCTATTATAAAAATCATCTTTGAAATTTACTTATTTCTCTTTCTTATTAACGGTAATTAAAATAATTTGTACGTTTTGTGACAAAATATAAATGAACAAGTAAATAATCTTAAAAAAATCAGTACAATTCAATAGGTAAAATATGTCCTCCCGAAATAAAAAGTGATAAATCTATTTTTTTTTTAAAGGATTTTATGTTCATTAAAAAAAAAATAATAATATATAATTAAAATTGTTAAGCACTAAATTATTAAATATATTTAATAATTAAACAAATTATATATTTAGATAAAAGATGTTCATTAAAAAAAATTAATAACATATAATTAAAATTGTTAAGCACTAAATTATTAAATATATTTAATAATTAAACAAATTATATATTTAGATAAAATAAACCAAAAAACCCACCGACAGCCGAAATAGCTCAGTTGGGAGAGCGTTAGACTGAAGATCTAAAGGTCCTTGGTTCGATCCCGAGTTTCGGCATGAATTTTTCCTGCCTTGAATTTTTTTAAATGATCAAAAATAATAAATCATATTTAAACTACATTAAAATTATAAGATAAAAAAATTACTGAATTCAACCATGAAAAATAACAAAACACATATATATATATATAGTTCTATGTGATAATGTAACGTACGTGAATTGTACAAAAATATTTTCAATTAATAAATTCGAAGCAGTATAAAAAAAAAACAGAAAAGCATATTTTTGAATAATATAAGCCTAAGAATAATTTTTTTCCACTATTTTAAAATGTAGTAAAAAAAATTATTATGTCGTGAAAGCAGCGGTTAAAGTAATTATTGCAGGTTTAATCAACATGGGTAATGTTTCGATATATGAGAAATTTTTAAGTGAAACTATTAATTAATTTAAAAATATTATGACATCACGTATCGTTATTATAAAACTGAACTATATTTTTTTTTAATTTTAATTTCTTTTCATATCGAACTCGAATGAAATATTTGATATCAATTTACATACGATGACTCAAAAATAACGGCTCATTACGTAAATTTCTAATTTTCACTGTTATTTATTAAATTGCGACACTTTAAAAAATTCTCAAATGCAATTAAATTAAATTAACGGTAGTATTTCTCTTATAAATTATTTCACCACTAAAAAGACATACCGGAAAGTAAAGTTTAGAGTAATTCTAAATTGATATATTTTACATTAACGAATTCAGTAAAAGAATAAATTGATATTTCAAAAATTTATTTGTTTATATGCACTGATAGACTTATATCGAATTCGTTCGTCCATACAAACAACATATTATCGAAGTTATTTTTTGTGCATCCATTAAAACGTACGAAAATATCACGTATTCACGTGGTAGTTTTTTTCCCACACAATTTTATCTATATAAAAGGGAACATTTAAGAAAAAAAAGTGATTTTTTCCTTTTATATATATATATATATATATATATATATATATATATATATATCATTTATTTTTTTCTATTACCAGCATTAAGTTCTTAATTTATTAATTCAATTAATCTTTTCGGTCACAGTGTTCCCTATACATTTACAAGAATTTTTAAAGCTAAAAAAATTGTCGTTTCATAATAAGAATGGTCGACATAGAATGTTTCCAGTCTGAAAACGTTCATTGTTCTTCTCGATTCTTTAAGTTAAGCAATGCATGTATGATAGTCATTTCCACAATAATCAAAATATCTATTCATCTAGATGCTAGATGTATAATTTCAGTGGATTACAATATTAATTAATTATCGATGCACATCAAGAATAAAACTTTTTAGCTACTTGAAGAATCAATCAGCATACACAGAAGGCGTTTTAAAGAATTGAGAACTGATTTTCAGTACTATTTTCGGACTATATAACTGGTCTCACCGCTGTCTCTACGTTACAGTATTTACGTAAGATAAATACTCGTTGCTATTACTACTACATACACAAGAGACAAGTATTTACCATCATTCTATTCGTTGGATGTTATATTGGCACTCACGCGATGTTGCGCATACGCGTTTCTGTGTATTATTTTATTGCAACCTAGAATAGCCTACATAACCAATGTATTTTTACCGCTTTCACTTGTTCCTTGTTGTACTTGTCTATAGCAATAACTACCCTTAATATATCACTATATTTTCGAAAATATAAATACATATATATGTATATACATATATGAACATTACGAAGACTCCTATTTCACTGTTCTTAAAAAAGACGCCGACTGTATTAATAACGGAAAGAATATATAATTACAATTTAATGTAAGGTATGCTTAACTCCAATTTTTTAATTATAAATCAATGCCATGACTTTTCCCCGTACACTCGCGTGTTTAATCTGCAATATACATTACATACTCGAGCGCATTTTCATAACATTACTGTTGTGTACTTCAATTTCAGGCTGATTTAATAAAAAGTGGTTAACTATATATTTAAGATATCCGTTAAGCATAATTTTCATTAGACATTTTTTATTTTATTGTCTTACAGTAGAACGCAATGTGTCTTTCTTTTCGTTTACGATACCGTTAAAATTTTACGATATACCAAGCTGCAGTAAAGTTCACTTTTAAATGTGTACTTTACTACACGATTATTATCTTGAAAAATGATGGCCTTATTTTCAACGTTCTATTTCAGAATTGCGTCAATGATTCTCATTTTATTGATAACATCCCAGTCAGTAAACAAAGGATAGTATAACAATAGCAGGACTCGAAAACACATCTAACTTGTTTCCCCCCCATAATATATGTAACTTTAATAAAAGCAATTCTACATATTCACGATGAATTTATTTTAAATATTGTTGTAGATGAAACATTAAAAATTTGATAAATTCATCGTTTCACAATAAAGCGTATAAACAATAGCAAATCCATTAAATGCAGACATGTTTAAGAGGGAATAGTATCCTCAGTGTGAAATAACGTACACGCGTGTGAAGTAAAAAAAAATCGATACATTTTATTATCCGTAAGATTACGTGCTAATTGTAAAACTAACATATTTTAAAGTTCAATACTGAATTGCTTCTACATGTATTAGAAGTAACCCCAACCGTTAAATTGAATTATTATAATGAAATAATTTATTAATTGAAATAAGCCACACGTTAATTATTTTCCATTTTCTTATTCATATTTATTTATCTGTTATATTATTTGCGTAAATAAAATTTGGCGTTTGCGCAACTTTAAACCCCTTATAAATATGGACAATTTCCATGTAATAATTAAAATAAGATTAAAAATCAACTTAACGAATCCTGTACAGTAAAAAAGCGCGAATAAATCATATGTAAACATCGGCACTTTTATTTATTCCTAATATTGTACAAACTGAAACTAAGCCTACCTTGTTTTTATTCAAACTGAATACATACTACAACATATAAGCGAATAGATGTTAAACAAATGAATTAAATCAGAACGTATATTTTGTGCAGATATGTACGTCAGAGAAAAAATATTTACAATAGACATAAGACATAACGAAAATATTTTTACAATACAGTTACATATAAATTTAAGCATATTTATATACATTACTTTATACACTGATTTACAAGGCTAAAATTGACATCTATAAGAGGAACATGATGCATATATATATATAAAATATACACACATATTACACATGCATATACATATATTATATATAAAATTTAAATAAAATTACTTACAATTTTGCCAACTTACAAAACTAAATTACTAATAAAGCGAAGATAATTTTAATCCGAATTAATTTTATTATAATCATACGAACATAAGAATCAAATCCACAATGTTTCGAACTAATAAAATTTTTCTAAAATTCAAACTTTAAAGTAGAAAAATGTTTCGCCTAAATTAAAATTTGATCATCAAAGTACATTTTATTTTGTTATTCGGAAATAATTTATATTGAAATAATTTAAGAAAAAACATCAATTTTAAACATAGATTAGAAAATTAATGTTGAAACGTACGGACAAACATTAAGAAATAATAGTAAGATTAAAATAACACTGCATCTATTATTACCACTAAAAGTTGATATATATTTTTTTAATGGAATGTTTATAAACCTGTTATTAAACAGGGATATAGTTATTGATAAAGAGAGCACTTCGACGCAATGATTAATATTAAAATACTCATAGTCATAAATTGTCAATACAAACTCGATTAAGGGAAATGTTACGTTAATTTCGACGCCAAATATAATGACAAATAAATATCTTAAGATTTTGAACAAAAGAAAGTAATTCAGTGTGTAATTAGCAATTATAAAATTTAAAATATCGAAGCTTAGTACAGGAAAAATACAATTCATCAAGATTAATTAATATCATAAATTACATTTTTGGTCCCTCCAAACGTCAAATTATAAAACAAAATATTTATGTAGATTAACACTGATGTTTAATAAAAAATGAACGAGGTAACTCAAAATGTAATTTACAAATTTACAAACACATTTTTTTAAAAGTTACGAGATCACATGACGCTAAATATGCGTCAGTTATATAAACAAAATCAATACCATATTACACTGTCATCGCTATGTAAGGCCGCTGCTGTATTGATTCAGCTTCCTTAGCTTGAGCAGAACACAAATCAGGAGTCGAAGATGACCGAGTGAGACTTCCGAAACCATTATTGGTATTACAACAGTTTGAACTATTTAAACTTGTAGCAGAAGTTGTTATATCCGAAGAGTTAGACATACCACCAAAACTGAAAATGGATACTAAACTAGTAATACGATCAATATCCATTCCTTTACTTTCTGAATCCAATTCTTGTTCAGAATTATCCTCCTGATATATCTGCTTCCCAATTTCCCCATGATCTACATCCACGTCGTCAAAAAATAAAGAATCTTCAGTTGATATCTTTGTCTTTTTTAATGTAACTAATTGACTTGTATCTTCTGTTTCAGATTCACATGTGGTTCTCCGCCTCTTTAAAGTTTTATTATTATATGAATAATTTTCAGATTGATCATGAACCGTTTGGTCTAAATCGAAATAAGTAGGATTATCCGCAGGTAAATTGCAAGGCGCTAAATTCTCTCTATCATATACAGAAGTTCGTGCACAGTATTCGGAACTATCATGTGGAATTGAAGTGTGAGAATATTCATCAAACTGAAGATTATCTGCTTCACACGACGAACTAGTATTTGTAAAATCACTTCCATCATGAATACCAGCTTCTTCCGGTGTTAAACCAATTAAAGGATCGTCTTCTTCGTAAGAATAACACTCTTTTTGTTCTTCTGGCCTTTGTTGAAAACTTTCTGAAGGATGAACAATTTTAAATACTTCTTCCATACATAGAAACCTAGCTTTTTGCAACACAGTGGCTACAAGTAAACTTTTATGTAAACTGGCTCCAGTTCTTTGAGTACGAGATTGAGCCATTTTTGTTAACGAAATGCTAACCAACCTTTGGGCCTCCAACTGCGTATTCGTCGCCATTTCAGTAAAACACATTAAAACTTTAAAAAAAAAACAAAAAACAAAACGCGTAGTATGATAAAAATATTACTGTGATTAATAATCACTTAATTTAACATCTAAACAGAGTGAAAACAAATTATCGAAAAATTAACTAGAAACACAAAAACACACCACGAACACTAACTACAAGTTGTTTCAAATAACAACGTACAAGGTTTGAACAATTAGACCGAAAAACATCCGTTAATGACGTCACGTGTTACACACTACTTCTTAACTAAAAATGTTGAATTCGCGGGCTCTTTTGGAAGATGACATTAATAAAGAACGTATATCGATATTTTCAACATTTAAAAATTATCAATATGTTAAAAATATTATTTAATAAACATAAATTTCTTATTTATTTTGAAATCGCGCCCACATATTTCAAAATATTCAAATAATTTTCAAATGATATATATATATAATTGTATTTACAAGTACTACAAGCATAAATTTAATGACCAACTTAATTTTATTATGTATACGCATAAAAAAATAATTTTAAAAATGTATGCATATAAAAAAATATGAAAGAAAATATCAAAGATAGAAATCACATTACTTGTTTCCAAAGCACAAATCTAAAAAAATTATGTGAACACATTTATTGTTCTATTTAATTCTCCCAAATGCTTTTACATGGTACATGAATTTTTAAGCCTAACAAAATTATTTTTTTATTTTCTGGTTGATATAAAATATATAAATATTAAAAACATTTATTTCAACACATTGAAAATTATCTAGTCACCTAAGAAGCAGTATTGTATAATAAACGACTTGTATAAAATTTATAATTGTGTATCCAAATTTGATGTGTGACTGAAAGGGTTAAACCTTTACTATAGTCGGTAACTGACAAAAACAATTTTTCGTTATTCGAGCAATATAACTGAAATTATAATACATATAATATAATGCGTACGCTAGTTTTATGTAGCGCGTAATTTATAAAATGGTTCGCATCATTTTAGCATGTATGCATCTTCCATAGTGTCCTGTATAATTAGCTGAGCAATACCAAAAAGCAGAACAGCTAATTAAAATTTATACTTTACACAAGGCAGTGATACTCAAAAAATGTTCCACAAGAAAACTTAATGTTTAAATCGATTAGAGCTCATATTTGCAAATGTGATTTACTTTGTAATAGTATTGTATTAGATACGAACATTTTAAAACATTTCATACAACATGGTAAATTACAACCGAACTTACCCGTTGTGAAAACAGAAATAACTAAAGTATTAATCCTTGCAGTCACACATTACCAAATTTTTACACAAAATGATACACTTTCATGTGTGAAATAATTAAATGATTCGAGCATGATCAAAGTATAAAGTATTATTTTTGCATATAATACTGTTTTCTGAATATCTAAAATATTTTTGTGTTATACAGAATTGAAATATTGTTTATTTAAAAATATTTCGTAACATTAAAAATTTATGTATCATATACAGGACATTGTGACTGAGTGAAAAATTCTTTTATTATAAAATAATTATAAACGAACTTGTCATCATTTTACAACAAATTTTTAGCAGTAATATGCTATGAGGTGACTATGTATTTAAACAAAGCAGACACACGAAGTACACTCATTAATTTTAAATATTTCCACATGATAACTGCTTACAAAATATTCACAAACATGCAAGCATTTAAGAAAATAATGATATTTATCGGACTAGAAAATATTTTATACACTGAATGAAAAAATACCCAATGACAATCGAGTAATACCAGTAAACACAAACGTAAATGACGTGTATTATAACATTAAATATGATCTAAATGCATCCTAAACGTTGTTATTAGTACGAGTGCATGAAACAATTTTAAGGAAAGAATTATTTCTAAAAATTCATTTAATAATAATAATAATAATAATAGAGGAGAAAGAAAATTAAAACAGCAGTAAAATTAACAGAAAAAAATATACACAAATAAAAAAAAACAAAATAGTTAAGGTAATGATAACCAGTTAATTAGAACGATGATACTGCAAAATATACGACTAAAAGATAAAATTCTAATACTAATAAAAAAAATTAAAAAGAAATAAAGAATATTAGTTTCTATTTATTTCTACCAGAGTACAAATAATCTTTTGGTAAGATATTGCGAATAGGTTACATAATATAAGGTCTGTGTAGTGTGTACGCATATTTGAATGAAAATATCAGCTCATCCGCGAACTGTGAGAACTACAGAAATATAGCATTAATATCTCACACCAGCAGAGTTCTTTTAATTATTATCAATGAAAGACTTAAAAATTATATAATACCACAGATTTCGAAAGAACACGCGAGATTCATGCCTGGTCGAGGAACGAGAGAACATATCTTGAATATACGGCAAATCATTGAGAAAACGCGTATCAATTAGAATTATACGTCTGTTTTGTTGATTTCTCCAAAGCATTTTACTAAATCAAATGGAGTAAACTGCGGCAAATATTACACGTAACTGGAGTACCGAAACACATAATAAGAATTATACGCAATCTATATGAAAATAACATAATCACTGACTATAAATCGCAATTATTTAAATTAGAAACAGGAGTTAGGCAATGATGTATAATATCGCCTATGTTATTTAATGTATATAGCGAACACAATGCGAAGAGTACTTGATGGATGGCATGGTGGCATAACAATAGGAGGCCACAAGACCAATAACCTACGCTATGCCGATAATATAGTATTACTAGCCGTCTCAGAAAGAGAGCTTCAAAATATTATAAAAAAACTGAAAATCGTGAGTGAAAATTACAACATTAAACTGAACAAATTGAAAACAAAAGTGATGATTGTGGATAGAGCAAAAATAATAGATCAGAAACTACAGATATTGACGGTTATGAAGTAGTACGACAATTTAACTACCTCGGTGCGATAATAACGAATACAGGTGGATGCGAAGAGGAAATACGCAGCAATGACCAAACTGAATAGAATATGGAAAGATACACGCATAACAAAATCAACAAAATTAAAATTTGTCAATGCAGTAATTTTTCCTGTTGCGACAGATCCGTCCGAAATATGAACTATTAAAAAAGCCGATGATAAGCGTACAAATGCCTTCGAGATGGAAATATATCGAAAACTTCTCCGTATACCTTGGATGGCGCTCCGAACTAATAAGTCCATTATCGATTAATTAAAAGTGGATACTAGGCTTTTAACGAAAATCAAGAGAAACATAAGATATTTCGGGCATATAACGAGAAACATCGATTCAATGGAACGAACAATAATACAAGGTATCGTAAACGGTAAACGTCCACAGGGAAGATGCCACACACGCTGGATCGATCAAGTAAAGGCGTCAACACGATATACTATGTTCGTTGGCGTTTCAAAATGACAATAATAGATATTTATGGAGAAAAACTATAATGCAACTGAATAATATTACATGGTGTCACCACGTCCTTACGTAGGGCAATGGACGGTGATGATTTTACTTGATATTATTTCCATTTATGTATTATTGCGTAATATATCAAAACTGTAATATATATATATAATCTTTTAGTATTTAAAATATAACGTTTATTATATTTCATTTTAATAAATATCTCATATTAAAATTTTAAAAAGAAATACTTTGCTCCAATTTTAAAAATGTATTTTGTATATTATATAACCCACTGTATTCCAAAATATATATCCAGGTGAAGAGGCTTTTGGACATTTCTGCTCCAACACAATTTTTTGTACATATTTTGACGTAACCCTCTATATTTTAATGATTAACTAAAGCGAAAGCAATCTATTCCAAATTTATTAGCAAAATAAGATTAAAAATTCATTTTTAAGAATGGTTAATTGAAATAGGCAATTTTCATACTAAGTTGAAAGTAGATGAGATTTATTACGCAAAAACGTTCTGTACGGGGGAAAGAGGTGTAAAATAAAATAGTATTTTACATCATTATTATCTCACATAAGCAGTGATGACCAAAATTATATATGAGCGCGTGTACTCTAATGCACACTCAGATTCCGCCAGAGCAGAACGGTTTTACCAAAGGTAGGAAAACAAGAGAACAGATTCTCAAACTTAGACTACTCATTGAGAAAGCACGTGAATACAATGTCCCAACTGTACTATGTTTCATTAATTTCAAGAAAGCATTTGACTGCGTGCACTGGGCGAAAATGTGGTCGATATTACTGGACACGGGTGCACCTTATATCTTGTGCAGCTGATCAAAGGGCTATATGAAAAAAACCATGGCAAAAGTTTGCATTAATAAATATATTTACTTGAATAAGTTTCGTTCTGAGCGAGGTGTTCGCTAGGGTTATATACTCTCACCGCTACTGTTTAACCTCTACAGTGAAGGTTTAATGCGCAGAACTCTTAAAAATGGACATAGCAAATGGTGAATTAAACTGGGATGGAGGCATTTGTAGTGTACATTGTATGCAGATGACATATCGTTAGTGGCAAAAAACCTGGACGAAATATCATATATTTTAAATTGGTTAATAAAAATTAGTGAAGAATATGGCCTAATCGTTAATAAGGCTAAAACTAAAATTATGATCTTCAACCGTCCAAAGAATAACTGCCCCGTGCTACGAGAAATTGACGCGGTAATTTGGTCTACATATTTAGGCGCTATAGTAGAAAATAGCGGCGGCTATAAAAGTGAGATACGCCATAGAGCCCAGCTTACACAAAGCGCAATGAGCCGTTTGAATAAAATCTGAATCGACTCCAGTTAGTAAAGCTGTTAAAATTCGAATAGTGAACTCCTTTGTTTTCTTGGTGTTCCTATATGGCTCAGAGATCTGGTCAGTAAGCAGTGCCGACAAAAAACATATAGACGGACTAGAAATGTGGTGTTAGAGACGAATGCCGCGTGTCAAATGGACAGTTAAGAGAAATTTTGGACGACATTGGTAACCCGAAAAGATTAAAATCGATCATTCTCAGCAGAATATTAGGATTTTTTGGTCACGTAGTTAGAGCCGAAAATATGGAGGCGCTGTTCGTTCAAAGTGTAGTGGCTGGTAGAAGAGAGCGCGGTCGTGTACCATGTCGATGGTCAGATGCGATTTGCAGAACTGGCCTAACTTTCCACGATTGTGTAAATATCGCACACGACCTTATTTGTTGACTCAACCTGGTCAGCTGTGTGACAGATCATGGTCACGATACCCCTACATGGGGTGACGCGACTCACTTATGATATATATATATATTTCTTTTAATAAATCTTAACCAACAGAATACACAACTATTCGTTCTTTACTAGTTCCGAGATATTAAAATAGCATCATCATTGTTGTATTAAACACTTGTGAACATTGTGAGAGCCCATTGTAAGTGGTGTTCACAAAAATGGACTAGCTCATTAAACACTAATTATACATGTACATTAGCGAGCATATATTATACGGAATGGAGCACCGCTGCTTCCTCTAAAATTTTATACGTGTTGTCAATTTTTTATAACATGTTTTAGGATCAAAGATTTTTTAATTATCTACATACACGTGCATATATATTTTGCAGAAAATGAAAAATAAATCAAATATAAACAAGGATACAACTGTTAAAAAAATCACGTTCACAATTTATTTAAAAAAAAAACGATTACTAATTTTTAAATCATAAATAATTTTTAATCCAAATGGTTTTTTTGCAGACTCGAAGGTTAGATGTTAAATTATTATTAAAATTCCAAACTGTTTCACCTTTTTACAAAACCCACTTTAAGTTTTACTTTAATATTTTTAACTCTATCAAAAATAGTTTTTGTGTTAAATACATATAACTGATTTCCGATTCCCGAAATTTTTTACTGCATGAGTTATAAAGTCGCAACGTGTGTCGTATATACTCGTATATTAAGTGTTCATTTCTACATTTTGATTAAGTTATTCGTAACTGTTAAGAGTTCGTGGACCGGCATTTTGTTGCCAGAAGGAATCATAAGTAACATTTTTCAAACTATCTTTATTTTACATTAAAATGTTTATGAAGGAGATCCGCATGTTTAACACAGGACTCTTGTGTCTTTTGAATAGTAGTACATTTTTTACCTTTTTAACAAGCTTTTACATAATTGAAAAGAACGGTAAAACATTTTCTCAAGCTTTAGTATTAACTGTTTGCATTATACTTCTCAATGAACCGAGTTCATGTGCTTTCTTATTTTTACAACAGACGGCAAAGCGGGTAGAGAGATCCACTTAACTTTCATCTTAGTTGCACACTCATTAAGTTGTCAAACTCATTGTCGTATTGAGATTTCTAATATACTTATTGTAAATTTAGGGTCTAGACAGTTGTAAAAGAACACTTAGGAGGTTAGTAGTATTGGTATATTTTTTTCTACATAATCTAATAAAAGAAACACCCTTGTATATGGCATACATTTCCATATAAAAATGATGAGATTGCATATGGGATGCGGAACAACTTAGAGATGTTTCATTGTGATAAATAAAGGGCTGCTGTATACCTATTTTTGGAATGTTCGATATAAGTGGTGTACTGTTTCTCCAATAATGATTCAACAATGGAATTGTTAATTCTGATAAACTATTTGATGTATTGAATGAGCCTAAAGCCGTCTGGACTAAACTTATGTTTTGTAGTTTGTTGAGATTGTGAAGGAATAGAGGTAAATTTTTAGTAATCCAATATTAATTATTATGAGCTTTGTATATATACATATAAGTTGTCTGATTATACGAGGGTAACGCTGCCTGATTGTAAGGTATAATTTATCGGATATGAATTTCCGTGTTAATAAAAAGGTAGGCTTCGTAACTTCGACCTTCAAGATATTAATGGGAGTGGAGCACATGACGACCAAACGTATTCGGAGGCAGCATTCTGCACCAGCTTTAATTTTTTGCCGTTTTATTAAAAGCAATGAATGGCGAAATATAATCTATACGAGATAAAGTGTTTTATAGATCTGAAGACTTACTGATGGAGTCTATAGAAGCTGCTTCTCCACTTATCACCCGATCATCTGCATACTAAAATATCACTGTCGATTTATTTTGAATTTGTTCTATCGATTTTGTATAAAGAATGTATAATAATGGACTGAGGCTCATTTGAGCTAAACCTTTGCCAGAAGGCATATTGAGCACGTTTATATCTTGCAGTTAATTTCCCCCCCATTAAAATAGTAAATTTTTTTGATTAATTCCATGTGTTAGCAATTGTTTGTATACACACATACTGATTGACGTTGTCATAAGCCGCCTGAACATCAATAAAAACAAATACGACAGCCCTTTTATTAACCAGGTAATTCTGAATATACAATGTAAACGTGATTAATGCATCAGGAGTTTTGAAACCATATCGGGTTATCAAAATTTGAAGTTATAGATCCACCATTTTAACCTAAACTTCAGAATATTTTCTAATATTTTCCCCATACAATACAATAATGAAATATTCTTGTATGACTTACGGTCATCAGGATTTTTTCTTCGTTTGAGTATATCGCAAATGTAGTATTCCTTCCATTGAGGGGGTGGGGATATATCGCGAGTGTATCAAATTATTATGAAAACTTCTTCCAGTAGCCGTTGTATTATTATTTTGTACGATATACTATCCATTCCTATACCATTGCATCTTTTTTATGATTTAGACTATGAAGTAATTACTCTTTGAAATTCTCATACTGTTATAGACAGCGGTATAAAACACTTGCTATAATAAAAATTCCATCACTATCAGGCAGATCACCACTTCATCATGATGGCAATAATATAATATAACGAATAACAAAAGTGATGCTTTGCAGGTAACAACTACGATAGAACAGTTCAACTCATTAAATCAAGTATGGATTACTTGATGATACTGAAAAGTAGTACCATATATGTGTATATCACAAAAGTAAAGTTTTTTTCTCCTAATAACTCGGATTCATCAGTGTAACTACTGAACATAGACTTAATATATTTCAATTCTTACCTATAGACAAGGAAGAAATTATAAATGCTGATCCTAAGATATATATACACATTAAATTGTGTAAGCATAAATAACGATGATGCTAAAGAAAAATAGATAATGACAGAAACCAATACTAACGAAATAATGAACAAAAAAGTGTAATAGGAATAATACATAAATAAAGCAAACAAAAATGTTAAGATGTTAAAATTCATATTCAAATTAATAAGAATGGAGGCCCCTATCATACTAGAAAATTTACTACAAAACAATTAATTTACTAAGGATAGATTGTAAATATTAATCACTCGTGTATCTTTATCATTTCTTCAGTCATAACTGGTTGTTCTTCATGACACGTGTACGTGATCAGTAACATATTGCAACACACACTGTTCTCATATATGGCGTAAAAACAAATTCTCGTCATGCATATAAAATCGTCGTTTTTACTAAATTCTATAATTTAATAATTTGACACAAATAGAACATATTTTATGTGATACTCATTGAACGTGTGTCAAGAAAATATGGTACACCAACACGAAAAATTACACTATAAACTGTATTTTTAACAAAAAATATACGATAAAAATAAATAGGTCATAAGCTGTTACTACTTCCGATAGATATTAGTTTAATAAGTAATTGTCACACATGTATTATGAGTTGAATTTAAAAATAGAATAAAATAAAAAATATCAGCATAGGTAATAAATATAGACTAATATGAATACAATTAGGGGACAGTACTTAAGATTTTCTGACGTTTAATAAAAACAGAAAAAAAAAACCCGGAAAATAAATAATTAAATTGTATTTATGCGTTATCATCAATGTAAATGACGCCGCTTATTTATATAATCCCCATTATTAAACAATACTTCATTTAAGACAGTCGTAAAGGGCACACCAATAAACTCGGAACGTTGCACATGAAATATTTAAATTTATTATATAAAATATATATGAAAGTCGCGACTTTCATCAGCATGGGAAAGTAAAATTCGATTAAATGCACCTTCATGAAATAGCAAATAATTCATATATTAATAAATTTATTCAATGTAGTATTGGTGGAAGCACGACCGTTATTTATTTAGCAGCAAACGAGGCTGATAAAGTAAATCGATCATGAGAAATTTTATATTTTATATTTATTTACTTATGAAATAGCAAATCATGGATGTTCGTTAAAGTTCAAATTCGACAAATTCCGAATAACATTTTTTATACTAATTACTACGAACGATCATGCTTACTGAAAATCAGTTTAATGCTATTACACTACTACTGATACGAAGTGCGGACTGATTAGACACGACAAAAGTCGTGCTGGATATTTACTACGTATTCGGCTAAACATATATTATTACTACGCGTGACCGATATCTAACGTATCAAATAATACGAGTAAATGTACACCCTCAAATACTGACTGGTAAACACACGTCTTACTAAAAAATGCTGTAACTAAATATCTAATTATTTATCTGCTATAGTATGTACGCCTCGATTCTAAATGGCAAGTCCAAAAAAAAAAAAACACGTTCAAGAATGTGTACTTTTAATGATTACATATTGTGTTTATAATATTTCATAAATTACACTCACTCGCATTGCAATTAGCGAAATGGTCGATAAATATTTACATTAAGTTAATATAAAAGATATCTTCTGCGAAAGTACGTATATAATGAATGAAAAAAAAAAAAAAAAGTTGTAACTATTTGAATATTCTATAAAAATATATAAAAAATACGAAAGAATTTATATATATATATATAAAAAAATAAAAATTTATATATAAAAAATGTACCACTTTCACATAGAAATATATCAATTAAACAGATATATCATCATTTTTTAAAATATTAAATACAGAATACTTTCTACACATCAATCATAATTAAATGCAAATTAAAATAAATTTTTCGATTATTCGAAGATCGCGCAGTGTATATAAATCGGTATTAATAAAATTGTCGTAAAGGACAACTTGAATATTAATTTCTACCATTGGTAATTACGATTCCAGGCAACTCCAATTTATGTATAGTAAATATAAACATAGGAGGCTCAAACATAACCTGTTGTAACGTTATATGGCGATTATTGTAGGAATTAATATTCCTTCTTTATTTATTTAATGTCTAACGTGTTTTTTCTTTTGTTTTATTATTACTATCTTAATTTTTTGTTTTTTGCTGTACAGTTTTTTTCAATTATTTTTTGCTGTCATTATAAGTATAATTACTTCTTTTATTTATTACGGGTCTTTGTATTATTATTTCTGATGTACGGCGAGCCATCCTGGGCGTTACGTAATTATTATTTAAAATTTTTTGTTTGTGTTTACTCACTGTAAATTATGCTGAAATATACGTTGTTGTTGTTGTTGTTGATTAAACGAATAAACACGACGTACTTAATCTTTTTTTTTTCTCACTTAACTATATATTTGAATGTCCTATATTTTAGCTAAGCGACACTTGAGCAGTCATATCTAATTACAAAGTTAAAATCTGCGTAACAATCATTTGTAGGTCATTAAGAGAATGTAAAAAAATATATATAAAACGATGATTAACGCGAATAGTTTAAACGCATCGAATTATATGAATTTTCATTTCTTTAGCCGTTTTTAGATATTATTAATCGATAATTTTAAATCGAATACATAATATCGTAGACTAGAAATTGTAAACCGGTTCATAAAAGTGAAATTATTTAAAAATAACTTGATATATTACGATTAAACAATACCTGACGACGCCGGTACGTTTTTCATGTCGGTAGACAATTATTCAAAGTTCATCACGATAACGCTGATGTTGTTCGATCTTTTTCGACGGAGGGAACGCCCAAAATGTAGACGGTAAACCTTCTACATCTCTTTGACGTTTAACAAACGCGCTAAACGACGACACGCAGTTTCCAATAAAATGATTGCTACGACCTAATATCGCTAAATCAACATGAGGATTGTTTCCCGGGTACTTGAAAATTCGTATCTAAGAAAAACAGAACGTAAAGAAGAAAATAATGATAATATGGAAGATATAAATCGTTTGAAATTAGTTTCAATTAAAACATATCTGCAAAAAAAATAAGACAGTTATTTAAAATATCAACTATTCGTATATACTGACGCGATTTAAACGATTAATGTAATAAATTCGTCATCAGTACTTGAAAATTTATATTTTAATAAATAAAAAAGTAAACCTGAAAAAAAATAATCAAAAATTCAATGGACAATTTTCATTAAACTGGAGTTACTAATGAAATTCGTATGAAATCTTACTCTAAACCAAATCGAAATATTAAAACACGTACTGAAGTAACGGAAGTCGGATATTTATTCTCGGTAGAAGAAATCGAAACTTACTTCGTCAAATAACGGAGGTTCGTAAAAAGTGATTATCCGAAGAAGAAAAAGAATATAAATAGATAATTATATTTTCAAAAATTAAATAAAATAAAAAATAGCATCGCTATATACATATTTAATCAAAGCAGTATATTACTTTCACCGAGTAACATCAGGAGGAAATTGTGATATGGTATAAACGTATTTTTATTTAATTTTAATAAATTAAAAATATGTACCACCGAGGTAGCACTACAGAAATACTTTCTGAAAAAATTCTCTATAAAATAAACCTTATCGATCAAATGACAAATTTAATCTACTTAATTATAGCCCCGTACATTTTTTAAATGTTTCATTTATCATATTGGTATTTACGACGTATTTTTTGTAAAAACCTGACGAGTTATAAGTAGTAAATAAATATTTATTAATTCGTTTCGATTATTCATTCGAACAATTGTTTTTAAATATAAGCAAAAATATTCACCTCAGTTCTTTTGAAAGCGTCGTTAAAAAATTCCATTAGATGATCATTGTCAGATGCAACAAATACGGATGTAACATCGTTTAAATTACGGATAGTGCGTTTAAGTTGTTTCATTATAACTTCTTTGGATGGTAAACACGATTCGTGAGTTACTCTTCCGTATTCGGATCGGTAACCGAAACACTGAGGTGAAGAAAATAATACCGACGTTTCGGAAACATGTTGACAAGCGCGTTCCTGGTTTGTAGAAAAACAACATTGAAAAAAAACACCAAACACTAAATCATTATATCATAAGTAAATCGTAGGAATAATTTGAAAATATTAAATAAAATTTACAAAGTTTAAATTCGATTTTTTTTTTTTTACCCAGTCAACGCCATTTCTCAAATGAATACCGATAAACGCACCAACCGGCATTGTTTTTATAAAATGATCCGCTTTATCGAGAATTTTATCATTCCATCGAATATATCGCTGTAGTTTTAGATTTTCTTTTTGAACGGGAAAGGATGCCGGAGCACCGACAAATGCTAAAACTGTAACGAAAATTACACCGTTTATATTTTTAATTTCGTCGAAATTTTTCAGGAACATTTAGTCATCAGTTGAAATACAACTGAAAACCAATTTGTTTTTATACATCCTAATTAAAACCAGTATTCTATTATTCGTACATAATGATGTAATATCAAAATACAAGAAAATTACTAAAAATTCTTAGAGGTTGAATCATTTTTCGACGTAATTAATATTTAGAATTATAATCATAGCACGCGAAGTTCTAACCATATAAAAAAACGTGCGTTTTAATTATCTCAATCATGATGATGTCCACTATGTGCACTTGAAATGTCCCCATTTTAAAAATATTTATATAAATACATTGAAAATTATCTACAGTAAGAAGCAGTATTGTATAATAAAAACTTGTATAAAATTTATAATTTCGTGTTAAAACTTTATAATGTACGACTGAAACGTTTAAGCAGCGATGAATTATTTTCTAACATAAATATTTACAATTAAAATACTCGGTAAAAATTGAAATGATACAGTTATGTATATATTCAATCCAAATTATATTCAGGTAAACGTAAAAAACAAAAAATAATAATAAAAAAAAGATAGATTACAGTAACCGCAAAATAATTTATCTTACCAGGCCATTTATCAAATGGATATTTTCTTCTCCATCTCGAAACCATATCTTGATCGTATACGTCGTAATTAAGCGGAGAATAAAATTCAGACCCAACAAAATCTACGTCAAACGTATCCCAAAATGGTCCGAACGGATTACCTTGTTTCGGATTGCAACTATCGCTGTCACCTCGCGGACTAAAACAAAATGCTTCATTCGAACGAAAAAGAGTATGTTTTAATTTTCATAATTAATTAAACGCATTATGGAAAATTAAAACCAAAATTTGTACAATAACGTATGGAAAGTATACGAATCATCATTAAATAAAAGTAAATAAAAAATGTCTTAAAAATTTACCTCGGTATATAGTTGTTTATACCTAATTAGCGAAGACAGTGGCTTCGCAAAATATATTCATATTTCTCAATACATGTAACATTCATATTATTAATAACGAAAATCATGATACATTTTATTCAGAACTGAAAATTTAGCTTATAATTTATGCGGAAAAATTATATATATATATATATATATACACATATACGATACCTATCCTTTTCTTTGGAGGCCACATGGTAGTCGTAATATTCATGAACCGTTTCATTGTGATAACATCGTGATAATTTAACAACGGTTTAACTTGAAAATAATTATCAAATGGAACCTGTATCTACATATGAAAATAAAAATTAGTAACATCGAAGATATTACTAAAATGACATTACGAATGAATTTATTTCACATATAATAGGATTATTTTATACTCTTATAAAGTATAATACATTTAATACATACAGACTTAGGATCACCATATCTATACTCCACCCAATGAGGAAGAACTAAAGTTCTATTAATACCTTTCGCGAAACCCAGGGCTCCTAATAGATGATCTGCTTGATTACCAAACCTACCTGGACAACATACAGATAACAAAATGAATAAATGTGACTATCATGTAACATTCGGTCTACAAATTTAAAATTCAAGTAAAAATAAAATAAAAATATTTTGTTCATACCCATACAAGGACAATATACTATATATCCTTTCCCGTGTACACACACAACATATATTATTATGAGGAAAGTTTGTAATCGTTGTAAAATCATATTTAATAGTATATATTTATTAAATAATACACGATAAAAATAAGTAAAAGAGATTTAAGGCATACATAATCTTCGTCAGAAAATTAAAATAACCATAATAACTTATAGTCTTATATAGTATTTGCAAACCCAAATTCGTCCGGCAAGCGGCACTTTTCTTACTACTGACTATTTCTTCACTGATTAACAATTTTTAAATTACAATTTCACGTTAAAGTATTCTAAGCGTTATAATTCTTAATCAAATAACCACGATAATTTGCTGTATAACTCAAAATTACACAAATATTTATAATTATTTTAAACAATTAAGTAATTGATATTATCATATTTGTACTTTAATTTAATAAAAATTTTAATTTATCCGAAAAATAAGATTATTTGAATTCTCTTTCTTGGGAATAAATCTTTTATATTTATATGAATTCAAAAATCATCCAGTTTTTGGTTTACGAATTATTACTTTGCAATTGTACATTATGCTTTCAAATATTTCCTTGTTTGAGGGTTTATATATTTTATGGAATTTAAATATAAATACCCAAATCTTGTTATAAAATAAAATTCAGAATTACGAACAAAGTATAAAATTATGCGAATCAATTATATTATTTTGTGTCGCAATAATCGTTTTTGTTCAGTTTGTAATGACGTCATTGAACTTTTACACTAATGTTATACTGTTAACAATAAAACCGAAATCCCGACCGAAAACTTATTGTTTTCAAATCAAATTCAAAACGCTTGTTTTCACTTCAGAAGAGCAGAATATGTTGGAATAAGTGTGCACAGAGCTAGTTGAATTATTTTTAGTTTTTAAACTTGATGTGTTTTACGTTACGTTAAGAAGTTAATTTTTATTTTAATAAGATGAGACTTGTTGATAGTGTTGTGAGAAGTTTTAAAGTTACTAAAATTTACCGGGATTTCAGCGACAAAGTTAACGCGTTCGATTTTTCCCCATCTGGTAACAGTTTAATTTGTTGTAGCGATGACGATCAAATTGTTTTATATGATTGTCAAAAAGGTGTTATGAATAAAGTTGTGAATTGTAAGAAATATGGCGTAGATTTGATTCATTTCACTCATGCAACTAATACCGTGATTCATAGTTCGACTAAAATTGATGATACTATAAGGTATTTATCATTGCATGATAATAAGTATATCAGGTATTTTGTAGGTCATTCTAGAAAAGTTGTTTCAATGGATTTATCTCCAGTAGAAGATTGTTTTATATCTGCTTCGTTAGATAAAACTATCCGATTATGGGATTTAAGATCTCCAAACTGTCAAGGGTTCATGCATGTAATTGGCAGATCGATTGTTTCTTTTGACCCAGAAGGACTTATATTTGCTGTAGGCATAAACTCTCAGTCAGTTAAGTTATATGATATACGATCATTTGATAAAGGACCTTTTGCTACATTTAAACAGTTACATGAAAAAGAATGCGATTGGACTGGCATGAAATTCAGCCCCAATGGTAAAGCAATTTTATTATCTAGTAATGGTTCAACCATTAGGTTGATTGATGCATTTCGAGGACATCCACTACAAACATTTGCTGGTCACTTAAATAATAAAGGTATTCCTATAGAAGCATCGTTTAGTCCAGATTCTCAACTTGTATTTAGTGGATCAACAGATGGGAGAATTCACGTTTGGAATGCAGAAACCGGTTACAAAGTGTGTGTTCTAAAAGGCGATCATCCACATCCGGTAACCTGTGTTAAATTTAATCCACATTATCTGATGCTTGCATCAGCGTGTCAAAACTTGTTATTCTGGATTCCAGATATAAAGGAGTAATAATTTATAATTTTTTAGTTATTTACTTATACAATTTATATATGTTTAATGCATTTGTAATATAAATGTATATTTCATAAGTATTTTTTAACTTTTTATTAATTGCATGACGACCATTAGCGTAGATTCACTTTATTATTTTATGAATAAACACTTGCAATGTTTAATCCGTAAATGTAAAATAGTATGGATTGTTAAAGATTTATATAGTAGGCGTAATGGTTTTGAAAATTTAGATATGTTAACATTAATGTAATTAAATCATAATGCACAATAAGTTAAGAAGTATGTCGGTGTTGTAATGAAATCGAATGTTCTTCGGCGTATGTCATGAAGTCACAGTTTATTAGATATTAAAAAAATAATAAATATTAAAATATGTACATAGATGTATATATTTTCAAGAAGTTGTCTTAAAATTTTGTCATCAGAAGTATTTTTCCTTTGAACTTTCACCATTTGATTGTGGAATTTTTTGTTGACTCGCAAAAAAAAACCCAGTTTATAGAACTCATTCACCATAGGCGTAAATTTGAAAACTAGATCTTTACTAGACTTAAAAAATATTTATATACACAAACACATTATATATATATATAAACACATAATGACGCATTGTTTAGACAAACATTACTTCCTCTTACGGTTAATACTGGAAATATTAACATATAAATATGGCTTAAAAATAAGTGCTTCTGCACCCATTTGGCTTGGAATAAACCTTTAATAATGTGTAACTATTTTACCTGTCCTAAATAAAAATTTTACATTAGAATTATACCTCTTAAACTCAATTTTCATACAATTATGTAGTCACCAACCTTATTTATTTATGTAAATATTAATTAATTAATATACATTAATGTGTATGTCATATACAAAATTTCAAAGCTTTATAAATTGTTGCTAAAAATTTTATTGTCCATAATTATTATGTACTAAATATATATTAATAATTAGAAGTATTTATTAATGTAAAAAAGTAAAAGTTGCAATTTGGAAAACATCTAATTCGATTGTTTTATTTACTATATATTTATGTTATATTAAATATTTTAATTCTAATAAATTTGTTATATTTATGGAAAGAGATATTGGTTAGTTAAACACAACAAGCATTAAATGAGGATGTTAATTTTAAAAGTATATTTAAAAATATCAAATGTGAACGATACATCTGTGAGATCATTATTTTCTCTTAAAATATTATATGTTAATTGTCAGATTTCATATTTTTTTTTTTTTGCAAATGTTAATGTGTATCTGTTATGTTTTCACTTGATTGCATTTCGAATAATGATAAAAATTTTAGTTTTTGTGGTACATTATATATAAATTTTTTATTTTCATTTCAAATTATGTAATCGATTAATCACACAGCAAATATACGTTTAATACAAACGGTATCTTGAATTGCTCTTCGTTTATTAATGATATATTATCTAAAAGTTGACCGGCTTTACTAAAATACTAAAACAAAAGTTAGAAATAATTTTATTAATAAAACTAGCTTAGACAGCATTGGTAATCTATTGCGTGTGACTCAGTTTTACAAAGCCTGTAATTACCTATTAGGAAATCTATTGAATTAAGCGTAGTTCTTAGGTTTTATTTAATGTACGTAAAATAATTATTTATAAAATAACATAAATGTTTTGATTCTTTGTATTAATTTTTATTTACAAGTTAAATGATTTGTAAAGTTACACAACTAGATTAACCTTATGTGTTAGTAATTTCCGCAAATAAATGATGTTTATATTCACGGAAAAAACCAGATCATTAAGTGAAAACAAAACAAAATAAAAACAATGTTAATCACTATAAATTGTTTTATAGTAATTAACAGTTATTTTGTTTTGTTAATTCATAAAATCACTACTCTCCAATACATCAACATTAAGTGAAAAAATATATAAATAAATTAATAAAACATTAACAATTTCTTAATGTTTATTATCTTGAAGGACATAAGAGATCAGTTTTTTTTTGAAACTGCAAAATTTTAAACATCAACTTAAGGTCTTCATATTTTAAAAAAATGTAGTCATTTCAAGTGAAATTTATACTTAGCAATATCTTCTGGATGAAAATATTACAATAAAATCGATAAAATTATAAAAAACCATAACTTAAAAATTAGAATTATTATTTTTGTAGTGACAATCATCAAATGTTCATGTCCTTCCTACTCAGCTCACCCTTGTGTTGTTGGGCTTGCTCTCTCGATGATAGAAATCTTACAATATACATCATCCGTCGAATTTAAACTTACAACTTTCCTCTTATTATCTCACCTCTCTTCTTTAATCGAATTATCTTTTTGTTCCTTTGACCGTAGTACGTTAAAATTAATAAAAAATCATTTAAAATATTTTGATCTAAAAAGGTTATTAAATTTGGATCAAAATATCTAATAAATGCTCAATAAGCGTAATCTCAAAAAATTAAGAATGAACAAAAAGAAATTTATTTTTATGAAAGAAAATTTATAATTTTCATAAATAATAAACGTATTCAATAAATCTTATGAAAAGTTACCAGTACTCATTGTACGAAGAAACTGAAACAATGTTTTTATTGTTGAATAATGTTGATATAGTTAACATTTTTTATGGCAAGTCTTATACAGAATTGAAATTAAAAACACACAAAATAAAAAAAATTTAGGTTCGATCGTGAATTATTTGATTAAAAACCGTACAGGAAATAAGTTTACAGAATAGGATTTTACTAGCAATATATAAAATATTAACCGAATTTGTCTGTCAACATAATCATGACTAAGATGGTTAATGCAGAAGTAAAGTATATATATTAAAATTAACTAAATTATTATAATATCGACCAGGACACTAAGAACGAATGCGACAAATTCAAAATAAGGCGAACAAACGTTTTTTACATTTTTGGGAACAACCAAAAATGTATTTTCTATGTTTTCATATTGACTATCCTAGTTTATTTATTGTTGATTGAGAGATATTGCTTTCATTGTAATTATTTTTAGATTTCACTTTTTAATCATAATGATGAATATTTAAAAATAATCTAATTAGAGAAAAAGTAATGTGTTATATTTTAATTCGTACATAATTAAAACAGGGACTGCAATTAGAAAATACAGATAAGATAATGACGTTATTCTTGTAATAATTATGCAAAAAAAATCTAATTTATATTGAAAGTGTTCTTTTGAATTTTGTTCTAAATATATTTTTCATATAATCTGGTTCTACAACCGGACATTATATAAATTGGTGTAGTCACCACGCACTAAATAAGAATATTTATGTTTGTATTGATATGCTACAGTACTACGAACTCTTTTTTATAACGAATACACACGAACAAAAATTGCTACTTCTAATATTTACCTTGATTTGAAGTACGTCTTTTTTGGTTTTAAAACTTTTTTCTTATTTTTTAAAAATACCCACCACTAATAAGATTCGTACTTTTTTAATCCGTGGTTTTATTGACGGCGTTTTAACGATATCGTCGATTATGTCATTTAACAAATTCATGTTAATAATATAGGAAGTAAATTATTAAAAATTAAATATATTCTCATAAGTAATTGATAAAAAATAGTACACTTTATTCGAAAGATTTTTCTCCTAAAACTAATTAATTCCTTTAAGCGAACTATTATCAGATGGTGTAGCACTAACCAGATGATATAGTAATTTATCTTCTAAAGAAATGTCACATGGAGCGTTCGTCATCAAATCTTGCCCTTCCGAACCTTTTGGAAACGCTATTACATCCCTTATTGAACGCGCTTTCGTGATCAACATTACTAAACGTTCCATTCCTATTCATAAAAAAATATATGTATGTATATTAAATTAATCAAAAGTGACGTTCATGTACTTTTTACGTGTTAGAATAAACCAGTATTTATAACCGTTGTAGTTAGCTCGCAAAGATTAAAAATCATTGCCTTGTTCTTTAGGCAGTAAATGTACGAAAGCCACTGAAAGAACAGTTGTATGTCATAAGGATAGTAGATTTTTTAGTCTTGTTACCAGCTTTATGTATTTACATTAATAAAAAAAAACAACAAACTAAACAACTTCTACATTCTCTCTTTAAAACTAAATTTAACTTGAAACAAAAATGTTCACTATATAATATATATATATATATATAAAACTGAAGATCAAGCAAGGTAATTGAATTGACAATGATTTCATTCTATGCCACGACAAGTGGCATGTCGACAGTTGCCAAAGAATTTATCAGCTATTGACCATATTAATCATTTAAAAGAACGTTTGCTAATACCGTAAAAGTTTACTGTCCGCACCAGTGATCTGTACTATGCAGTACAATTTCGCAGCCGCGTGGCCTATGCGACGCAGCAAGTTTTAAAGATCAAGTATACAGTGAAGCGAGCGAAATGATCAAAAATAGATGTTGCGTAATGACATAGTCTAGAAAACTGTAAATTTTTTTCGTGATTTACAAGTTGACCTCAACACTCGTGATACTGTATCGATCACCATTGAGAAGGCTGAAACATTAAGATGCAAAATCAACCAAACGATACGAACTATTTGTTATAGGATTGACTTTACAATCTACCCAATGTGATATTGTACGTACGAACTACCTCATATTCTATTGGACAACTTCTTTAAAAAATATCACTATGTCTGAAAATAGTTGTAAATCAAGGTATAACTGAAGCCAGCGAGGGCCAGTTGGAGTAAATGTGATAGAATGGATTATATGGCGTACAGCGATCTATGATCATTCTACTAATCAAAAGTTTTAGTGCTAAATAACTCCGTTTAAATTGTAAGGGGGAAATCTAACACCATACCATTAAGACCGATATCGGAGTGCTTCTAACTGCATCAATACATAACCTAACAAACTCGTTTTGTACACGATCAAGTTTATTTAATAATGATGGAGATGCCGATCCATAAAATACACAATGATACTCCATTGTATACCGAAATTAATACGCTACAAAAGGTTACGAGTATGAAAGGCAACGAGTATTGTATATATTACGTAAAATGTTAGCTGCACGATTGATAGTTGGTAGTAGATTATCAATATGTGGCCACCATGTAAAACACGCATCCAAAATAATAACTAAATGCCGAACTGATGAGTAAAATAAAATATCACTATCTTATGTTGTAATAGAGAAATTATTGACGCTGTAATGCCTGCATGTAAAAACCACAGCTATATATTTCTGGACAATTACAGTTAACTCTAAAAAGTACTCGTTCAATTAATGCTATATCAATATTAATAAATGTTATATTGAAAATAAACACCGCAATATCAGCATCGAGAAGAATTTTAGAAAATACAAAGGCACTTGTGCTAGTTCTGAAATATATAAATTAAAAAGGATCGGTCTAAGAGAAGAACCCTGAGATAACTCCCTGTATACAACTAATTAAGATACTCATTAGAATATAACGTTGCGAAAACATATCAATAAAGTGACAACGATGCCCCGGAATATCTACGGGCAATAATTTATGTTGTAAAGTGGGCAACTGTACATTATTATAGGCGTTCATAATATCCAGAAAAACAGAAATATTAAATTACTTGATATATATTACCAACATAGTCACCTACGTAATCCAATGTGCTTGTGTGATTACGAAAGTCATGCATATTAGTTAGGAGGATTTCGTTATATTCTAACCACTAGTTGAGCCGCAAAGCTATAACAATCTGTAGATAATTTTCAATGTATTTATATCAATAACTATAAAATTGAGATATTTCACGTCAACCAAAAAAAAAAAAAATTTTATTAGCATTAAAATTAGTGGACATCACGACTGAAATGGTTAACACAGAGTCATAATATATATTTGAAGTAACTTGATCATTTTGTTGTAGCCAACAAAATGTTACCTAATGCAATGCCGCCCATCGAAGGACATCCGCACTTCATAGATTGTATAAGATGAGTGAAATTTTCTTCTGGTATCTTTAGTAATTTAAAAATTTTACTTTGCAAATTATAATCGTGAATACGTATAGAACCACCGCCAATTTCACTGCCATTCATTACTAGATCGTAGTGAAGAGCTCTCACCTATAAATTAAAAAAAAATGTAAAATAACAACAAATTAATAGGGCTGTAGGTAAATAATGAAATTATTGAAAAAGTGAATAGATTCAAATATCTGGGTTGCTATGTCACTAGTAGTCTCGATGCGGATACCGAGGTTAAAGCACGGTTACTCACGAGTAGCCTTCAATAATATGAAACAATTATTATGTGATCGATCGCTTAGTCTGAAGATAAGACAAGATATAGTTCGATGTTACATCCAGTCAATTTTGTTATATGGCATTGAGGTTATACCTCTAAATAAAAAACATTTGAACCGATACGAGGCTGTGGAAATGTGGAGGATGTTGAGGATACCTTGGACAGCAAAAATATCCAACAAAAGATGTCTTAAAGAAGTAGACCGACAATTACGGAATATTATTATAAGGAGAAATGTGTCATACTTTGGCCATATCATTAGAAGTGCAAAGTATGAAATCTTACAGATTATTATACAAAGACAGATAGAAGGAAAAAGAAATCCGGGAAGAAGGAGGACAGATTGGCTGAAAAATATCAAAAATTAGACCGGCGTATCTTCAATACAACAATTAATTGCAGATGCGAGACAACGTAAAATGTAGTTGGCACATTGGTGATCGCCTACGCTCTAGAAGTAAAATTTAGTGCATAGATGAAGAGAAAAATTATACTTCTATGTTTACAATCTATATAGTTCCACAATACGTATATAAATATTACAAAAAGAAACAATGTTCGTGTTTTTTTTGTTTTGTTTTTTAAACTATTACGCGTACACTGTAAAATTTCAAATTGAATGAAATTCTATGCTGGTAGGAGGACATGATACTCGATGTCACTTTATTGGGTGAAAAACATCAATATCCATTTCGCTGCTTCGTAATTTATAAAAAAGGAATAATATTTCAGTTTTCGTCGCGTTTCACGTTGTATATTGTAGTTCATTCTACGTGTTCGTGTTTAATTTAATTTATTCGGTCGTTACGGAGTAAGGTGTAGGTAAAAACAGCTATTCGTGTGTAACAGAACTTATCGACTACACATATAGTCGATAAAAAAAATAAATAAAATGGAATATATTTTTCATTTGATTTTACATAATATAAAAATTTATACAGTGGAGTACATATATAACAACCTCGACTGCATTACAAATAATAAATAGTTACTTAATCTATAATAATAGCTAAAAGTTAATAACACAGGAAAAGTGGAAAAAACCTGCACAAAAGAAAAGATAAAAGATTAAAACTAGAAAAAATAAAGTATTAAGTAAGTAATAGTTAGTAGAAAAGTATTTGATTATAGATTAAAATTATCTTAAGAGTAATCTATCTTTAATACGACGATGTTTATAACGAGTATAGCGCATGCGGAGCAGCGCCATGTCGTAGTCTCTCACCACTGTGATCAGTTTGTTAGTATGCGCCTGACAGTTTGCATAAAATTTTGCCGAAATATTACGGATATAATTCGAAATGTAAGGGAGGTGCAATCTATAATGCATGTCTTTAATTCTGTGGTATCTAGTGGCGTTTAAGGAAATTCTGCAGCAGATATTTTGAACCAACTGTAATTTTTTGATAGTACTATTTGAAACTGAAAACCAAACAGGACAGGCATAAGTTAATGTTGGACGAATAATGGATGTATATATCAGTTTTTTGTTTAGGGTAGTAAGGTGTGACCGACGGTAAAATATGGGAGAAAGCATGCGAATAGCTTTATGAGTTTTGTCAATTATGTAATTAATATGGTTATTAAACGTTAAACGGCGATCCATAATGACTCCTAGATAACGTACTTCTTCCTTCCAAGGAATTGTGTTACCATTGATAATAATTTCGGCAGGTAGTGAGGCATGTCTCTTGGTAAATATTATGGCTTCTGTTTTATCAGTGTTGACTTTTAGTCTCCAGCGTTTATAATACTTAAAAATTGAGGACGCAGCTTTTTGTAGATGATTACTAATGGACTCGGGTCTATAAGAAGAACAATAAAGTGCTAGATCATCCGCGTAAAGTGCAGTATTAACAAATGATAATTTAGGTAGGTCATTGATTAGAATTAAAAAGAGGTAGGGCCCTAAAACGCTACCTTGTGGAACCCCAGAGGTGTACATTCTAATAGAGGAATTATGAGTGAGGTGAGTTACATAAAATTTTCGATTACTTAAATATGACTTAATTAATTTTATCAAAATCAACGGATAATTGTATTGTAATAATTTATAAATAATTCCATTGTGCCACGCCGAATCAAAAGCTTTTTCCAAATCAAATAATAATAGTCCTGTATATTTATTTAAACTAAAGTTATCAGTGATACAGTCAGCAATTCTAGCAACTTGGTGTACAGTTGAATGACCAGTCCTAAAACCAAACTGCTGGTCTATAAGAATATTATTTTTAGTTGTAAAATCCTGTAATCTAATTAAAATTACTTTTTCGAGAACTTTGCTAAGAGTACTTAGTAAGCTAATAGGTCGGATATTATTTACCACGGAAATATTTTTTCCCGGTTTGGGTACGATGATAATTTTCGCAGTTTTCCACGCTGAAGGGAAATGAGAAGTCATAAGAATGCCATTTAAGATTTTTGTTAAGAATAAAATAGCCTTACGAGGTAAATGTTTAATCATGATAGTAGTCAAATCATCAGTGCCGCAGGTTATTTTATTCTTTAAAGATTTAATACATTTGTTAACCTCATTAGGCGTGGAAAGAGGTATCGGAGCAGCATTATATATATTTAGTAAAGAATTTTTGACTTTTTTGTTAATTTTATAATAATGTGTACGAGGAATTAGATTATCGTATTGTGTACCGATGGTGGAAAAATGAGAAGCGAGTAGTTTTAATTTAATAGTCGATAAATATCAAAAGCGGTTATAGCGGGCACTGTCCCCAGGTAAGCACTGTCGATCGTGGTGGTGGTACTATACATAACCGGAATAGTAACGTTAAAATTGGTGGAGGTAACAATAATAATATTATCTATAGTAATAATGGAAATATTATCAATAATAATAACAACAATGATAATAATAATAATAGTAACGATAATGGTGGTACTAGTTCTAATAAGTATAATAATCGGAGTAATAGCTGTCCGAGTTTATAGAAATATGAGTTAGGAATTACAGTATCACGTTGGGTATGCTATAAGGGCATCACCATTAAAAAAAAAAAAAAACATTCGAAGATGATTGTGCCTATTAAATAACGAAACTAGTGCTGTTACAGAAGAAGTATGCATAGTTGTTTCATGTGAAGTAACGCTTGTTTCTGTAAATAAATCAGTAGTATAGCCATACTCTTTGTTCGCATTAGGGTTTTTTCGTTTTACAGGGAAAATGTTACAATAGAATATCGAATTTTTGTGAAATTTCACATGACACTTGAAAATACCGCTATTGAAACTTTCAATTTATTGTAAAAAGTGTATACTGTTTATCGCGCGCACGTTTTTTTGAGTGGTTTAAACGTTTTCAAGATGACCGATAAAGTCAGTAATAAAGAAGTTTTTAATAAAGTGCATAAAAAAGCATCTAGAATTATTAATCTGTATCCAAGAAAGGATGTTGCGATATTTAGGACACATTCTGAGAGGAACTAAGCGTGAAATATTGCGGAATATTATAGAAGGTAAAATATCTGGCAAGATCTCAGTAGACCGTCCACAAAATTCATAGATAGGAGACCTACGACGCTGATTTGGTTGTTCGTCTGCCTAATTACTCCGGATTGCTGTGTCGAAAGAGATTGTAGCCAACTTAATCGCCGACCTTCGTAATGGATGAAGAAGATAAGACGTTGAAGATGATTCACGGACATCCACATCGAAAACGGATAATATTATCGAAAAGGTAACCTGATTCGATCCTACCATCCATTAAGTATAGGCGCCATTACTGAAATTCTAGTAGTTGATAAAGAATATTAACGGAAAATTTTGCATAACATTTTTAACGTGCAAAAAATATGTACTATAATCGTGCCTAAGATTCTCATTAAATGACACTGAAAATGACCCAGACTATTGAAAAGAATAATAACGTGTGACGAAAATGAAACGTCAATGAATGCAATATAAGAGCCAACTTCAACGAGACCCCCTCCCCCCAAAAAACCTCGAACAAGCAAAATAAAATTCAAAACAATGATATTTGTTTTTTAAAACCTTCATTAAGACGTTCTGGATTTACTACGTGGAAGAATAAGGAAAAAATGATCACAATTGTAAAGGAAGAAATCAAAAACAATACGCCGGGATCATTCCGCATTGTCCGTCAAGCCAAGTACCAATATCGCATTGTTAGATCATCTGCTTTATTCGCCAGATATTGCGACTGTAACTTCTGTTTACTAAGGCGAAATCTGCAGGACAAGTTAGAAGTCTGTTGAAGCTGTGAAAGAGAAAAAATAGTATGCGTTCTAAAAAATCTGACAGAAAAAGACTTCAAGCAATGTTTCACAAGATACAAGGTTCGCATGGAACGTTGTAGGATAGAAGAGAGGTATAATATACATTTTGAAAATGGCAATAAATACACATGCATAAAAACAAAATAAAATGCTTCACACCACCGGTCACGTTAATTATTATTTTACTTCTTCTTATCGTATAATCATCGGTTATATATAATTACACAAAATTCTCATCATAAGTCTAACTTTAAATTTGTTATCCAGTATATGGCTCCGTCGTTAAGATTGTGAACATCGTCTAATGTTAAACCTGCAGGTGCAACTACAGTCTTCTAATATATGCTGCGTTGTTTGTCTTGGATTTCCGCACTGGCACGCAGCAGTTGTTGTTATACCTCATTTCTGAATTAGATATCCGCATCCTCCCTGTCCGGTCTTAATTCTATTGAGTGTCTTCCATAGTTTCCTAGATAAATCTATTCATTTAATTTCATTCCTCGGGACGACAACTAAATTAGAATTTGTTGTATGTTCTAAATTCCTTTCCCATGTTATTTTACATTTATTAAACTCTTTCATATCTTCTGCTAATAATTCATCCATTGTCAAAGGCGATTTTCTGTATTTAAGTCTCGATACTGGTGCGGACCATATCTCTTCAGATATTTTCAGTTCGGGGCACATTTGAAATTTATTTCTATCTCCGAATAATGCAATATTGTAATGCTGTCAGATAGATATTTCCGTGTCTTCTTAGGAGAAAATAGCAGCAGATGGCGACGAGTCAATCATGGTCTTCCACAAGGATCAATATTAGTCCCGTTACTTTTTAATATATATGTCGGCGATATGCCTGACACATCTTGCAAAAAGTTCCAGTATGCAGACGATATGGCGATGATCGTGCAAGGAACAGATTTCAAGAATTATATATATTTCAACTATGGAAAGTGGCTTATCACAAATTAGTAAGTACTTGCACAAATGGAAATCCCCACAAGACAAATACAGTGTTTTTTAACCTCAACAACCGAATGTCAAAAATCGAACATATAGTGAAATTTGAAGGTGTAGAACTAGCAAATACAAAATATCCAAAGTAGTTAGGCCTGACATTAGACCGCACCTTGTCATACATGAGCATCTAACGGTTTTATCCAAAAAGTTAAAAACACGTATAAATTTCATTAGAAGACTCGCAGGTTCGACTTGGAGGTGTTGATGCCAGAACACTCAGAATTTCTTCCTTGGCACTTGTATACTCAGCAGCCGAATATTGTGTTCATCAGTTTGGTGTAATAGCTGCCATGTTAAAAAAGTAGATGTAATATTGAATTAAACACTCTGAACCATATCAGGGTGACGCTGAAATTATTTTACTAAATGTTATTTAAATAAATAAAATACATAATACAATAAACAAATATTAAGAAGAACTGTTTCTGAATATATTTACCCGTTTTATATCCAATTTATTAATAAATTTTCAATCAAATTGCTTAATAATCTTTATTTTTTTACATTACATTCTTAAACATAATATTTTAAGATATAGGGCGAATATTATTCCCAACCTCAACGTAATTATTTAATACTTAATTTCGAATATAATTAATTTGCCAAATGCTTCAAGAGGAGATGGTATAAAAACTGAAACGTATGAAGGGTTGATCAATTTGACAAATCGAAAAATACGAGATTTTACAATTTTAATAAAATGTTTGATTTTTTAATTTCTAATTTAATTCTGTATTTCTGTTTACCAACCCGATTTTAATTTTAAAATAATCGAAAAAGTATAAATAAATAAATGTAGCTATGTTTTTCTCAAAATATAACTATTTTTATATGTATGAATAAATATATTTTTATTTCTCACCCTAAGTGGATCGCTATCAAGTAAATTGATATCGTCAGGATGAGGCTGAGTAAATGGATGATGCGTTGATTCTAAAGAATGGGGACAGTTTTCCGTTTCGGTAAACAACGGAAAATCGACAATCCATAAAAATTCATATTCCGTTTTCGAGTCAAATTTTTTCGAGTTTATTAACGAAATCAAAATGTTTTTTCGTATTGATCCTAAATCTGCTAGCTAATTAATGAGGATAAATTAATTAGTGCATTTTTCTTAGTTTAATTAAACAATATATAAATGAAAGAATAACGAATAATAAGAAATAAATTCATATTCGGCAAACATAAATCATAAAAGAAACATATAACATAAAATTAACGGGCTAATTACGTTCACATGTTTAATAAGTTGATATAGTTCACAAGAATTAACTTGAAAAGAAAATTGATGAAGATATTTTAAAAAATTTCCGTTCGTTTATTAATAATAAAAAGGATACAAGGTCTGTTTATATTTTTGGGAAGAACCAAGCATGAATTTTCTATGTGTTAATATGCTAGTTAATAATTGTAATTATTTATAATTTTAAAATTACTAAATATTATTCACGACAAATGTATAAAACAAATATATTCGTTTATACTATCTCCTATTCAGAGATAACGCTTTAATTGTAATTATTTTTATTCAGATTTTATATCTTCATCATAATGTAAATTCTGGCATAATTAAATAGAAACAAGTATTTAAAAAAATATGTTACGTTTTACATAATTTCATACGAAATAAAATAATATGTAAAAAAAACAACTATGGTTTATATTTAAAGTATCCTTTTAATTTTATTTTCTAAAAAGACTTTATATTATAAAAGGAAACTATAATCCGACTGCAAAAATAATCTTTTATTTAATTTTATACCTTACGTCTTCTGCATCAGTTATCATCCTGGTCATAAATGGATCATTTTGCTAGTTGCACATGCTAATGCAATGTTAATTCGATTAAATTTTTATTATATCTACCCAGCGCTACAGAAGGTGGCTTGGCATATTTTCTAGGAATATTATTAGTTAATACTTTAAACGCAAACTAATGAAATCTTATCGTGTAAACTAATTTTTCCTCTGGGTCTTTTAATAAATTAAATAATTCTCGATCAGTTCTAAGTTTCTTTTCTTAATTGTTTTTTTTTTTAAATTTTATTTTGAAGGTTTTAACTCTAATTTTTGTATAATACTTCTCGTAGAAAATTAACTTAATCAAATTTATTATATATAAAAAAAAAAGAAGAAATGTGAACTAAACTGTAACATATGAACTTAAAATTTAAAAACATAAATTATATATTATACTATTATATGTGTGTTCGAATTATTTAGAAAATCATCTCGTTATTTTCACGTAATATAATTTTTAATAGTGAATAATATTATTCGATGTATTTAATAAAACATTAATTAATGTAATTTCAAGGAAGTATATATTTATTTATTTCTATAAATTACATTTAATTAAATTTCATGTTTTGCTAAATAATTCGAATTAAATATTTCAAAATTATCGCTCACTTCTAATACAAGAAGACACGTTTACATTATTCTAGTTACCGAATGTATCATCAGGTCGTTCACTTCGGAGGAGTATATACTACCGAAAATACCAATGTCCTTATAAGTTTTATTTTCGTGTGTTTAGTAATAAACTTCCATATTTTAGTTAGTTTCATCATAGTACAACGGCTTATTTGAATTCGGCATTTTATTTCCTAGTTTGAACCTCTTTTATTAGAAATTAGCGTTCCCAAGTATATAAAATTATGTACATCGTATCCTGCGAACACTAAACAGCTTCCTTCTGTCTATAATTATGATTTTTGTTTTAGGCTTGTTTTTTTCGAGTCCAAAATTTGCGACTTATAGTTTCCACCTTTTCTAGCAATATTTTCATTTCGCCCAAATTGTTCGCGATGAGTGTTGTATCATCAGCATAACGTAAGTTGGAGATCTTACGTCCGCCACCCCAAAAAAACTCCGCCGTCCCATTCATCTAATATTACTCACGTAATATATTCACCATAAAGGTTGAACAAAGTGGGTAGCAAGATACATCTTTGTCTCACACCCTTCTTTATATAAAATTCATCAGATTGCAATCTTTGATCCAATCTCACGTTATTATTACGCTTGTACAGGATCTTAATTAATGCCACGGTGTGTTCCGGTATACCCATATTAGTTAACGCTAGCAACAACTGACTTTATATTACAGTGTCAAACAATATTTTAAATTTTAAAATCTCCGATTCTTTCAGATATATAGAATTTATTGCATTGGTTTCGCTGGTGTCTGCGCAATCATATAGATTTTCGCAGTACTCTCTTCAAGTTTCCGATAATATATAAGATTATGTAAATGAATACGTCCAATAACTAGATATATTTTTTAAAATACTTTTTAAACGTCCGATAAAAATGTATTTTACGAATTTTAATGAAAACACCTATTTCGTCATACGCAATAAATGATTTTTAATTAACATCAACACGGCTTTTATGTAAGTCATTTAAAACTGTTTTCCTTCTTTAAATTATACCGTGCAATTTTTAAAAAACGTGTATTTACAAAATTTTCGAGTATAAGTCGCTAAATTTTTGAAATTTCTCCAGAAATCCGAGTTTTCAGTTCTTCCAGATTTTGTGGACGTGTTTTGTAAACGCGGCTCTTAAGATATCTCCACAAAAAAAAATCTGGAGTGATCAAATCTGGCATGCCCTGCGGCTAAGCGAAATCCTTGCAACGCGACAATATGTGGTTACCAAACGCCTCTTTCTTTCTGCCGAACAATGACACGTCGCACCATCTTGTTGAAACCATGTACTGCCCAGACGACGACGAAGACGAAGTAAGGGAAACAAAAACGAGTTTATCATCTCGATATAGCGCGTTTCGTCGACGGTACCAGTAAAAAAATAAAGCCCCACTATTTCCCACTCCAGCCTAGACGGTTACTTGCTCGCTGTGTGACGGCTTCTGTTAGTTCTGTTCAACTGAATTCGAATTAGATTCGGACTAGTAGCGGCAGTTTTTTTTTGTTTACGAATCCTAATAGCTAAAAATGAGCTTCATCGCCCATCAAAAGATTGTTTTTTAAATCGATCTCTTCGTTTTCGATTTTTTTCCGCATCGTTTCAGCAAAAAGTTTTCCATGTAGATGGTCGGTACTTTTTAATTCCTGAGTTATTAATAATTTATAAGGATGAAATTTCAAGTTTTTCACTAATATACGGCGAACAAACTCTCTGGACAGGCTTAAATAAGCAGCATGATTACGAGCAGAGCATCCAGGACACAGAATGATCGCTGCGTGGGGTATTAATCGTTTTTTTTTTGTCACGGACGTTTTTTTATCCGTTACCAGAAGCTGTTTCTCGAAACTCTTCAACCCACCCTAAAATTGAATTGCGAGATGTATAGGTTTACACCGCTTAACTTTATTTTTTTTTTCCGAAACACTCTTTCCACTGTCGTGATCGATTCACGCCAAAAATAACGTTCTACATAATACGCGCGCTCCTTCCCGTTGTAGGGATGCCATGATAACTGAAACTGGACAAAAACGAATCTCTCGTATGTACAGTAAACATGGAGTATGTGGTTTGCTTTGTAACAGTGTTTTGCGCTATTCAAAAAACAAAACCGTCCATACAAAATATAAACCATTCCCCTAGTGACAAATTATAGGAACACTTTACAAATTGAAATTTCGATATATAAATTTTTAAAATATCGATAGAGCATAAATTTAATGTCAACGACTGACATTTCACTGGAGGGAAACAAAGAGAATAGTTAAGTTTACGAAACGTTTACAAAATGTGGTATTAAAATGTTCGCGAATAAAATAAATTAAAAGTTAGTGAACTAACCACGTGACGTTTACGTCCACGAGACACAAGGAGTGTATCGCCACTATGCAAAGAATCTTTTCCTGAGAATCGTTCAATTTGAAACAACGGCAGTATATTAAGTAATTCTGTTTTTATCGCTTCCCAGTCATCTGAAATTTGGATCGTAAAAATGTTTGTTTTGTGAACATCTTTATATAAATGTTTTTTCACAATGATATCATTTGAGAGCTAGAAGCAAATTACGAAATAATAAAATCAAATAATAAAAAATCAATTGAAAAATTAGTTAAATCACTAATATTTATTTTCTTATGGAAAACACAAAGCTTTTCGGCATTTACGCCATTATCAAGTGAACAAATTTAAAAAAAAATCATAATTTTAAAAGTATAAATTAAAAATAATTACTTAAAAATATTTGGTGGTGATGGTGAAAATATATTCCATAAAGTCTTATTCTGCTTGTCTGTTCTGTTTATTTTGAATTGTTGAAATTTAACATCAATATATTTGTTTAATGATTTTGTTTTTTTATATTTATTTTTTCCGATATTATTTTCTGGATTCTGAAAAAGTTGTCTAATGATGCAATTTTAAATTTTCATTTACTGTTGCAATGTATGATGTCCAAAAGTAAAATATAAAAATATACAAACACAATTTTTTTTTTTTTAAAAACACAATTTTACAAGTAAAATGAAAATAAGTATTTGAAAATTCGGATAATTTTTTATAAAAAAATCACTACATTCCACTTTATAAAAAAATTAAAATAAATAATAAATAAAATAATTACAGCTTAAATGTTTTATATATAAATATATAAAACCGACGGAGTATTAATCTAATGATATACAAGAGTAGTTGTCACGGCGTCTTTTAAGCGTTATCATTATTTACATGCATTTTAAACTTTGTACATTCATATCTTTTTCGAAAAATATTTTAAGCAATACTGGGTTAGGTGTAACAGATTTATTAACAACGTTATATAACATATAGTATGTAACGTGCGTGTTCGTTTCAATAATATGTGTATGCGAATTAAATATACGAATATATATAGAACGATATATATCTGTAATACAATCGCTTGCTACAAATTTCATTGATAAAACGTAGTTTAAAATAAATTATTATTATTTGATTATTATTTATTAATAATAATTCGCCCTTTAAATCTCTACATAATAGATGTTAGGACGACGCTTATAATTAATAAATTAAACTGATTTTAAATTACGACAGAAAAAACTGCATTCGTCGATAAATAAGTTATTATTAATGGACTTTTGTATGTAATTATTCATAGACAAAACGGACATTTATCAATTGATAAAATAAAAAAAAAAAAAACACGTATTGTTTAGAGATAATTTATACTTACCGAAAAGTTAGGAATTACTATCATACCACAAAATTCGTCGGTATCGTTCGATATAATGAATTCTGATATGTCGTTAATCTGCAAAAATAAATGAAAAAATTAATAATCTTAATTAAAACAAATAATTTTCAAGTGAAAACACGCACTTAAATAAGCTTAAATACAGCTTAAACATTTTCGCTCCGTTTGTTATTTGAACAATCCGAAATATTTAAATGAAATAAATAAAAAATTATTACATTAAAATTATTATAATACGTATATTTCTTAAATATAGCAAACGTTTTCTCGTTAGTACTTTTACTATTTATTTTATGCAATATGTGCGAACTATAAAAGATAAAGTGAAAGTGCTACATCTCTGATTACTCTAAACGAAGCGAAATAAAAAAAATATTTCTGAGCAAATGATAAATACTGAATAATTATATAAAAAGGTAAATAAAAATATTAGAAAATGAATGAAATTATCGAAAATTAAATAATAATAATGATGACCGAATAATTACTTAATTTCAGTAGTCTTTCGATGGTTAGGTTTATTGTTTATCACATTATTATTGTAAATAAATTTAAGAATTAATAATTATTCAACATACCACACGCCTCATCCAGATGATGGAGGATGACGTGGTATAGCGGTAATTATCAGAAATACTATCAAACACTTCCAAAATATAGATATAGCATACGCAAGTAACTGTCAAACTATTCAACAAAATAATGAAATAAACTTCGCCTGTGCTTGCTTTCCACCAACTAAGAGAGGATTAACTGAAGAAGACTGCGTAGAACTTTTTTTTAGCAAGTTAGGTAATAAGTTCATCATAGGAGACGACTTTAATGGCAAGCATACAGATTGGAGATCTAGAACCGAAAATGCAAGAGGGAAAGTTTTACTCAAAACCTGTAATAAATCTAACAGTTAAAATTTGTCAAATGGTAGAACCTACTTATTGGCCAAAGGACAAAAATTTTAAACATAAGATCTGTTGGATTTCTATATTATGAAGAGTATTTCAACTAAGTTATACTGAAATAAAAGACTATAATGATTTAATTTCGGATCACATCCCCACACTGCTTACTCTTAGCGCCACCGTGATAAAAAAAAAAGAGACGATTTAATCCACCAAATTGAGAAAACTTGATCATCAAATTAACCCAAAAGTTAGTTTAAAAACAACACATGAAACAGATTTACAGAGTCAGAAATTTATATAAACAATTGGCAAAGCTGTTAAAAATGTAACATATGCTCGTGAAAATATTTATATAACTTCTGAAAATTGTTATTCACTCGAAATGAGGCACCTGGTTAGAGATAGAAGAAAAACAAAGCAGGTGTGGCACATTGCTCGTAATACAATAGTCAAAAATATATTTAATCATATCAGTAATAAACTGAATAGATTAATTTCAGAAATGAAACAAAAGAGTGTAGACAACTATCTGGAAGGATTAAAAGTAAGTGAGGACAGAAACTACAAGTAATCCGCCACCTCCAAACATCAATAACCAGAATCCCGCTATTGAAAAATAAAACTGAAAACTGGATACGGCGAGATGAAGAAAAAGCTGAATTATTTGGTATATTTCAGCCACATGGAATTCAGTCGCGGATAAAATTTAGAACTACCTCATCAAACAATTAAATCTGTAGTAACCCCCATTGAAGCTGCAAGAGAAATAGATAATAACCTTAATCCTAACAAATCTCCAAGAATAGACGAAATATCGCTGGCGGTACTGAAAGAACTACCAAAAAGAGGAATTGTACTACTCATATATTTTCGATGCTTCATTGAGACTTGAACATCTTCCAGAATGCTTTAAAACAGCGCAGATTATTATGGTTCAAAAATCAAATAAACCGACTGAGTCTCACAGACCAATATCACTTTTATCGGCAATATCTAAATTATATGAGAAACTACTTCTTAAACGTCTCAAACACTTAACTCATATATTAAACCATCAATTTGGGTTTCGTGCTTTTCACTCTACTATTGACCAGGTCCATCGTGTAACGGAAATAGTAGAAAAAGCGTTTGAAGAAAAAAATTCTGCTCTGCAGTATTTCTTGATATTGCGCAGGCGTTTGGTCCAGTGTATTGCCTTATATGCAGTACCAGATTATCTGTCAACTGGTTGTTCATCTGCTGACATCATACACAAACCGATAATTCCGAGTATCGTATGAAGATGTAAAATCCTCATTTTATTTAATTCAAGGGTGAGTACCGCAAGTTAGTGGCTTAGGATTCATCTTATATCTTCTATACACGATAGGTAATACATAAAAAACCCACAACTACGATGTTTGCTGATGACACAACAATACTGAGTGACTCCAGAAGGAATATACTAAAGAAGAAATGAGATAAAAGATTTTGACTCAGTCTTCCATAGATCACATTATTTCGAGACAAGAACAAAAATGTAAAGTAGTTCCGTATTATTAACAACGAAAATCAGCGACTATTACATAACAGAATGTAATGTAATATTTACAAACGTCAGTAAAGACTACTCAGTTAAATCTCGAATAAATAAAATAAAACTTAAACTTCGTAGTTGAGTAAAAATAGAATGGTTTTGATAACTCAGACATAGGCCTTAAATATGAAGCGAATAAAGAAATGACAACGATTATATGAATAAAGCACACATACACAATGAGAGACCAAGAGTACGAAAACGAATTCAGTAAAGGAGTGGATGACCAAAGAAATCGTAACAGTGATAAATAACAGGGATAAATGTTTTCAAAAATATCGGACAAACAAAAATTTAGAGAAGTCGTATATGAAATCTCGAACTAAAATTATAAACATTATTAAAAGAAGAAAGTTAAAATGTCAAAATCTCGAAAATAAATTTAAGTGGTACAAAAAAAAATATGAGAAACAGCGAGATTAATAATAGCAAGAAAACAAAGTAGATAAAATAATTATATATATATATATATATATATATATATATATATATATATATATATATATATATATATATACATACATAAGCGACGATAAGGAAACAATGAATGAAATTATTTATTTTTTGCAAATCGGGCAGAAGTAGGTTTTGCTGTAACTTGAAAACAAAGGAGAATGATAATCAAAATGAAATAAATGAAAAATGTAGTTGTACCGATACTAAAGTGAAATCAATGACAGAACAAATAAATGAAAATAAAACAGTTGGATATGACAGACGTACGATAAAATATGTGATAAAATGCAAAAAGGAATCACACAGTGCTAGCTAACTAATAAGTCAATCACAAGTAGGACAAATATCTAAGGAAATGAAAACTGGAGTAATAAGAAGTAGAGATCATAAAAATCAACAATGGAATGAACATAAATGATTGCGTGTGAACAGGGCAACAGTTATAGATTTTCCTAAAACCTTCAACACAATTAAACATGAGTTATTATTAAAAGACTTGAAAATTATATAAATAAAAAACAAATATTTACAGTGTTTTCAGTTTTCTAGAAAATACACATAATGTAGTCAAAATTGATAACATATACAGTGAAAAATCTAAGTTAAAGGCGTGAGTACTATAAAGTAAGTAATCTATCACCGTTGTTATATTTAATATGTACGAACAAGATTTATGGAACATTAAAATATACAGAAGCTTTTAGATACGCACATGACATAGCATTAGTAATACAACAATGGACTTTCAAACAAGCGATCAAATCATTGCAAATGGATATAGACGAACTAAATAAAAGAGGTACATTGTAAATGATTAAAAAGTAATATCAATAAAACAAAACTTGTGCAGACAAGAAGAATACATACGGAAGGAATGGAAGAACCAATAATAACGAAAATTGTAGACATGAAAGAGAAGCATGTAAATTTCATCCAATAGAAAGAGTTTAGGAATATGGATAGATAAATTTTTGCAGGTGGAATATACAGTATATAAAAAAATTAAGATTTGTGATACCGGTTATGTATAACTTAAAGCAGTATGTAACTGGACCTACGTTAAAAACAATCTAGGTACCTGAAGTTAATCATTAATGTTAAGAGGAATGAGATAAATTCTACAGAATAAGAAATTGAGACAATGGTTACGGCAAAATGTAAAAAGGTAGTAAAGGGATAATAAAAACATATAAACGATGAGAACTAAAGAACATAAAGAATAGTTTTAAAAATCAATCTTTACCATCATAATTACGAAATATTTAAAAGAAATATATACCAAAAGGGAGAACGGGAATAGTTTACATAGTCATTTAGTTACATAACACAAGAGGGAATGAACAACAAGTTAAATTTACTTCATTTAATTTTAACGTTAAGAACGATTTAATAAACAATTTCAAGCGTGTTCCGTTAGATGTATGTAATCCATGGGTTTTATTCTTAATGTTAACGTGTTGCGTCTGTTGAATTATTTATATACTTAATAGTATGGGCAAGGTGGATATTTTCGTTTATTAAAAAATCAAAATATAATGCAATCTTATCATTATATACTTACTGTATAATTATCTTAATTTTATAACAAATGGACAGAAAAAGCGGGGGAACGGAAGTAGATTGAAAGAAGAACTGAACCCGGTGCGCCCCCTAAATTGGCATAGATGGAAAACCTTAAACCGACTTCGCTCTGGTTGCGCCAGAACCTCAGTGAATTTATTCAAATGGCCTGGCTGAAAATAATAAATGCAAGTGTGGAGAACGACAGAGCCATGGATACTTGTTCCGGTGAAACTTGGTGCCTTCAGGCATAACGGAAAAAGACCTATGGAGCACAGAGCTAAATGACGAAGCCATTAAAATGGTCGATACATGGATTAACATTGTATAAGCTTGATTAGAAATAACTATTTTACTCATTATATTTAATTTTATATATTGGTCCTCATGCGTCTCGGACACGATAATAATAATAATAACAACAACGTATTAAAAAAGTATGACGAAAGAAAAGTTACTTCGAGAATCCAGTTCTAGTGAATAGCAAAAATGTCGTTTTTAATTTAGCATTGGATTTATACACACGCATTTTTTATATATATATATATATATATATATATATATATATATATATATATATATATACACGCGTGTACAAATAAAATATAACATGGCTATTTAAAACGTCGTCTAATGAACCTTACTTTCATGAAGTTTAAAATCCACGGTTTATCCGTACCGTACAAATTTATGGCCTCCTCGTAAGTTATACGAGGAAATGGAATGGTAATCGCAGGTTTATCAGTCGGCCATGCTGCGCGTAAAATATCCTCGACTAATTTTAAAACGCCGTTCACTGTAGTATAGGACATTTCTATATCCAGCTGTAATTTTCAGAAGAACATGTAATTAAGGGACAATTTGATGTATTCAATTTTCGTTTGAAAAATATGTACACTGTATCCAGGAATAAAATTACAGCTTACACGAACGTAAAATTTGTATAAAATTAAATTATAATTTACTTTGGATACATTTATTTATACATTTAAAATCCAAATATGCGATCATTTGTATATAAACGATAATTTCATTTAAATATTACAATATTGGTATAAAAAATAAAAATAAAAACATACAAATACCATTAAGATAATCCTAATGCAACGTTCAAAAGGTTTAAAATGATTGATTTAGACACACACACACACGTGCATATATACATACATACATACATACATACATACATGTAATAAAAATTAACTTTTTTATAACACTACTTTTGTAGTACCGAAATAAAAGCATTACTTCCATGATTTAAAAAATAAAACAATCGTTGGATATTGATAGAAATATAAAATGTTTTTAAGAATTGAACTGAAAATTACCGGAAAATGAGATTGAAAGTAATTGTTCTAATAATTGAAAGATGAACTGATGAAAACGTGAGATGGTAAGATTATAGACGTACGTGTGAATAAGTTGCTATTATTTTATTCAACAAAAACAGGTAGAGGAATTCAATCGATTAAGTTCAGAACAGGAGAAACCACCCAACAGATATCAGGAAGAAACATTAAGTAATGTTATAGAATTAACAGTCTGCCAACGATTTGTAAGTGGTTTAAATTTCGTAATATGTTCATGTAAAATTCCTATTGAAGATGTAGTGATGGAGTGTGATCTTAAGTACATTCTATCAAAAAAGGTAAAATTATAAGACAAGACCGTTCTGTGATTGAGCCACCCAAACCTAATACATCTGTGAGTATACGACCTTGAAATCTTTAAAATGTAATCCAAAAATAAAGTGTCTATAGCGAATAACGGAAATGTTGTTATCATTAAGGCAGAAGATTTACAAAATTTTGACGAAATTTTTAGAACAGGATAAATGTTCTCTCAAAATGATTATGGCTAAGGTATTAAAATCAATCAAATAAGAAAGTTCTGATGTGTTATGTCTAGAATTTATGCGGTTCTAAAACGTGTATACAAGCTGTTCTTTCAAATTTATTATCTGTTTGATTAACAGTTTCATGTACCATTTCGAACTATGTATTGTTTAAACAACTGAAGATTTTCGTTGACAATTTGTTATCTTATTTTAAAAAATTCAGAGTAGTTTGTTAGAAAATAGAAGCGAATAAAAGCTAAATAAAATGTGTAAGTATTGATGTAATATTCTTATTCACAAATGTACACCTGGCAGATATTATTGATGTCTAAAAGAAATAATTTTCCGATAAAATCATAAAATTTATAAACTTAGTCACTGAAAATAAGGTTTTTTCGTTCACTGATAAATTTCATAGTTACTACGATTTTTCCTAACATTTATATAGAGATATCGATAAATCTGTCATAGATAAGTGGAAGCCTGATGTTTAATATGGCCATACTAGAAAAATAAATTTGAAGTTCTTGTCATTTCTTAGATATTTTTTTTTTTTATCAAAACCAAACATGAGCACATATACATGCTCACCAACAGTATATAAAAAAAGCACACACGACCATATTTAATCAAAAACTCTCACCCCTCCAGGAAAAATATTAGACTTATTTAAAATTGTAAGACTACAACAAAACATAATTTTTTGAAAATTCACAATTTTATTTAATTTTCTACATTTGCTACTGACGTGTTTTTTTTTTTAAATTTCATTCTTAAATAAGATTAATAAAATCATTACTTGTGTGAATTCCGGCTGCCTTTCGGGCGTAGTTCCTTCATCACGATAACACCTAGCGAACTGATAATAACGATCGAAACTACCCATCATTAACATCTGTTTAAATTGCTGCGGACTTTGCACTAGCGAATAAAAGCAATTCTGTCGACGGGTTGGAACTACAAATTCTCGCGCTCCCTATAATATAATTTTAACCACATAGTTTAATAATGCATACGGCTTTCATTTTCAAAAAACAACTTTTTAAATTTCAACCTATTATTGAATGGTTCAGCTCAACAAAATAAAATTTTTCACTATTTTGCACTTGTAATATCGTTCCGCTCGTTATAATTCACGGAAAAAACAGAGCTGTAACTTGGGACACTTCAGATTGAATTAAGGTATAAGTTATGTACCTCGATTGATGTAAATAAACATAGTAAGTGTCGTGAACAGTGAAACCGATCCGACTACGGTAAACAAAATTCAATTACATTCTCTAATTTTGAAATGTTAACTTTGGTTAATTTGAAATAAGCAATATAACAATGGAACACTAATTTTAAACTAATGCAAATCAGGATATTTATATCGAAATACTGACCATACAATTTTAGGTTATTCATAAATTTTGCGATGGCATCTGTATAATATAACGAATGATGTGGGTCAGCAAAATGAATATTTCTAGATTAAGTTATATTACAAGTTAATTTTCACAATAATTACAAACAACTATTGCTCAAATACTCTCTACATCTTTGATTTTTTCAACAACTTTAAAAAATGCGGTATCAGCAAATACAAAGGAAAATACAGTTTCAATATATTTGTATATTTTACGAATATAATAAACTTACTCCAGGTGTTGCTTTGAACAGTGTCGGTGTAGGAATGTTTACAAAATCATTTTCGTCCAAAAACTGTCTCATTTTCGATTCTAATTTGGCGTATTGTATAATATTACTTCGAAATTCTGAAAATCGTAGAGCCAGCGGACGATATCGATTTAGTAAAACTTCTCTAGCCTGAAATATTAAATTTTTTACAAGAACATGTACATAAAAAATAGATACAGCATCAATATCAGAGCTTTGATTAATTTTAAGTTTTATTTACTTCGATAATGTTATCTTAAAATCTTAAATAAATATGTGTTATATCAGTAAAAGCAAATGAAGATTATGCAAAAAATAAAAAAGTTTTTTCCGCCATTCTACATTGACATTTCTACATATTTATTAATAAACAATTAATTTTCATTGAAAGTAAAATTGTAAGCATTAAAAAGGAATGCGACTGAATGTTTTCTGGTAAAATAAAGATCTGAATGCTGAATATTTCGAAATGGAATTATTAGAATATATCATAAACATAGCTGGGGTATTTATTGAAGAATAATTATAAATGTAATTAGAAATATTATATACGCACGGAACGAAACAATGATAAAAAACATACTGGAGAATACTAACTCTATCAGAAAAATCAAAAAAGCGTTCTACACACAGTAAATCAGCTAATAGAAAAGGCAGATGAATACAACATAAACATTTATCTATCATTTGTAGATTTCCGGAAGGCATTTGATTCGGTTTATCACGAAGATTTGTACCAGGCTCTAGAAAAATAAAATATACAATCCAAATATATAAGAATTATAAAAACTATATACGACGATGGACATGGAAAGATCATTCTGGATAAAGACGGTGAAAATTTTCTCTTAGGAAGAGGTGTACGTCAAGCAGACCCACGTACGCCAATCCTATTTAATGCTGTGCTAGAGATATTCAGAAATTTGAATTGGGAATAAAAATTAACGGAACCTTTATATCGAATCTACGATTTGTAGATGATGTAACCTTAATCTCAGATCTGCAAAACGATTAAAAAGCATGTTAACTGAACTCAAAAATAAAAAGTCTCGAAATAAACTTCGAAAAAACGAATTTAATTACAAACGGAGATAAAATAGAAATTAAAATTAACGAAAGACGTTACAGACGATGTTATTTATATATATATATATATATAAATAATTAGTTTCCTTCACAGATAGAACGGAAAAAGAGGTAAACCGAACAATAGCGTTAGGTTGGAAAAAATTTCGGTCATTAAAAGAAATATTTGAAAGTAAGGTAGATTGTATATAAAAAAAAAAAACACAAATCTATAACACATGTGTCCTCCCAACCGTTATCTATGGCGTTCAAACATGGTCACTAACGAGAAAATTATGTAAAAAAATACAAATAGCCTAAAGAGCTGGAAAGAAAAATGGTTGGGGTAACTAGGTTGGATAAGTTAAGTATCAAAATATTAAGAGCTAGAACAAAGACGGAGAATGCTCTACAAATAATTAGCGAAATAAAATGGAATTGGGCTGGACACGTCATTCGGATGAAAACAAACAGATGGGCCAGGAGACGCACGAAATGGTTACCAATAGACAGGAGAAGGAAAAGGAAAAGACTAAAAACAAGATGGAGCGATGATATCGTCAAACACGCAGGAAAGGATTGGATGCGTAAAACTCAGAATCTCTGGAATGGAAACAATTGGGGAAGAAATATGTGGATGCTTGATTGGAGGAGGCCAACGCTCTACGACGGATTCAAATTTCCTGTTTTAAATATACTCTATTAGATACTGATTATTATATAAGTATTAAGGGGGTGGATGGACCGAAAGACTAATGAATATGTTTTCCAGAAATTGAAAATACATACGACTTTTATCAGGCAGAATAAGGAAAAGATTTCTTGGCTTCTTTGGACATATTGCGAGAGATATATGAATTCTCTACAACGTCTATTAATCACTGGAAAAGTGAATGGACGAAGAAAAAAAAGGAAGACCAAGAACGCGCTGGGCTGATCAGTTAAAATTGTTAATTGGTTTAAATATGCACGAAGCACTGCTGGTTGCTCACAATAGATCAACATGGAGATCGATAACATATGCGGTCATTTCTTAACATCACTACGCCCTCTAGAGGGATAATATTATATTATGGGTGTATTATAAATAATGGAAATAAACGCTTTTGTATTGTATATATATATTCTCAACTTACGTGGAAAGTTAAATAAATAATTTAATATCAGTTTAGAAGTGCAGCCTAATAAAAAATGATAATATGAAATAGTACTGCTATATATAAACGAGAAACTATAAATTTCAGAATATCATGACGTCAAATATTCTACAATTATTAGTCACGTCCTTATAATTTTGGAATTTATGTATAAGCACAGAGAATATTCGATTATAACTCTAAAGCACACATACACATATTATATTCAATCAATTCAAATCGCAAGAAAAGTTATCTCATAGATTTATTTTCCTTCTCTCCTCAACATCAAATTAAGACAAGCGACCATAACTGCATGATTATTATGTTACCTTTAAACAGTAATTGAATTTCCATAAAACATTTTGTTGAACGCTATAATTGTTAGAAGTACCCATTATTAATTTTAATCACTAAATAATAATGACATTTCAGTCACAATTTGTGTAATTATTTCTTAATTTCGAGATATAATAAACAAGTACATCATATAATAGTATACGTTATGTTATAAAAAAAATAATTAATTTTTGTCAAAGTTACTAAATCGAAAACACAATGATCAATATTACATAATAAGCGATAAAAACTAAGAGAAAATCAACTAAAAAATCATACAAATATAAAAACTGTTAGGTTCTTCAAACGCAAAAAAAAAAAAAATTAAAACTGCCTAGTAGATCTTATATACCTTTATTCGTAAATATGCATTTCATAAAGAAATGTTGATATTAGACGTATTATCAAATTATTGCAGTAAAATGAAAATATGAATACATGTATAAAACCTTTAATACCTTATTGAATTCGGTAATATTAAATGGCAAAATCGAGGAAGCCTTACTAATAATCCGTATGGAACACGCGGATACTTCAATTTCCCCTGTAATATATTTCTGCGATAATAATAAAGCACGTTATTACATATATTAATTAAATTACGATCAGCTATAAAATTAAGAACGTCATGGGTTCAGAAACAATCTGCTGTATAAATTAAAAACATAAAAGAATTACATAACAATTAAAAAAAATATATAGTAATTTCAAATTTGATTTTTTTTAAAGAATTGGAGGATACTCAAATTTTCTTATATTTCCGCGATAATAGTAACGGAGATTATTACATAACATTAAATTCCGATGAACGATAAAATCAATTATGAGTTCAGAAACAATTTTTTGTAAAAATTAAAAACATTTTTTCGATAAAAACTATATAACGATTCTGAAAAAAAAACTAACACCAACTCACTACGAAAAATTCGGCGAATAAACAATTCCATTTAAAAAATCACAATAAAGTAAAGCAGTTTTTAAAGTTTTACCATACGACAAAATTTCGTTTAATATTCAGATTAATCCTACATACTCCATAAAAGCAAACAAAAATTCTACCGTGTTAACAGTTTTTATCGGTCGGGGACGTACAATTCCTTCAACGCATATTGTTGACTCCAATGGTAAATTTAATGCGATTTCTTTCAATTCTTCATTCTACGGTCGATTTAAAAATAAAAATAATAATAATGAATACAAACAAAATTATTATAAAATTAATAATTGATTTTAAAAATAAATAAATGAGGGTTTTCTCTAGAAAGATAACATATTTTTGTTGTTTGCCTAGCCGCAAGTGAAGAAATAATAAATTGTAAATTACAAGAACACAATATGTATCATAAATATGTGTTTGAAAAGCGACTTAAATTTAAATCATATTTTTACTTTTGATATTAAACAAATTTCTGCAAGAAACAAAAATTCAACTATGACTTCTTAAAAAAACAAATAATTTTTGTTGTTAAAATAGTATATGTAGGTGATACACTTTCTTTATTACTAAATTTGAACAAACACGCGTTTACTTTTTAGCGTAATTAAATACAATGTTTTAATATTTTAATTACGCGTGCGTGTATTTCTTTACATAATTATTTTCGCATATTTCACTGTTTGCTCGATTTTTTATAAAGTAGTATGAATATATAATGATAAGTAGTAAATATTTTTGAATTATTAATTTTTGCGGAGTTATTTTCACCGTATAGTAAAACTTTAAAATGTAGTTAGAATAAATTAACTTTAGCAGATGAGGTAATTTATAAATGTAGCAGTTTTGTAACTTTAATAACACGGTAACGATTTTGACAGAAAAAATTTTGAAAAGTTAGCAATTTAAAAAAAATTTAATAGTTGTTATAATCTTTTATAATGAGGACTATATGGCAATTATAAACGCACAAAATTGAAAATTTATTTTTTAAACAAATTCATAATCCGATCTTTTAAATTTTCAAATCTATCTATAAAACTTAACCAATTCGTTATTCCCGACTTCAGGATGTCGTAGTATTACAACTTTATATTAAACATAATAAACACGAATGTGAATAAAACAGAATATGTACATACATGAAAATAAATTCACCCTTCTCACCCGTCTTCTAGATTACTCTAACTTTCATAAGAACTGTTCAACTTAGTACTGTTTTGTGCAATCAATGCTTTCAAATAATTTAATAAAGCTTCTCATGTCTTCATGTAAATAATAAACAAACACACAACGGATTATATATCTAAATATAAAAACGAACAATTTCGTTTTATATATATATATATATATATATATATATATATATATATATATATATATATACTAAATGAAGCAATGGAAGGAAAAATAACTGGGAAAAGATCGAAAGGCAGACATAGGTTAACGCTAATGGACTCCATAAAACAGGAGGCAGGAGTACAGTCGTATGTACAACTCAAGAGAAGGGCAGCAGATCGTATACTGTGGAAGAAAGACACAGTGATAGCGTACCAGTCCTAGGACTGAAAACCCCCGAAAGAAGATATATATATAAACGAAATACATGTTTTATTCGTTTAATTATGTTAAACAGATTAGGAAAAAAAAACTTCTAATATGACAACTAAAATTTCTCACCTCGATAAATGTATTGGCTACTATATTTATAATGCGGTGAAAATTGTAGTTTTATTTTACAAACTTACTATAATAACTTGAGTTATTCCGTGCATATCCCACAACAGTATAAATTTATTCATTCTACGATATCTTATCCATCCGCAGACTTTAACAACTTTGCCAACATCAGTCAAAGTCAATTCACCACACGTGTGAGTAAACTGAGTGTTGTAATTAAATCTGCATCCTAAACAACATAATAAAATATATAAAAAGACAAGTTTTAAAATTTAATTTAATGAAACTTATAACGAATTAAACACGAGCGAATTTCAATTTATTGTCCTAACAGCCACGTACAACCAGTATTTACTGCCTTTAAAATAGTTTATAATACATCTTGGATTAATCATTCAGGAAAGAGTATGCTTAATGTTTAAATTGTTGAGTTAATGGAAAAATTACTTTCACTACAAAGAAAACCTCACTATAATTATATTTCAATTAAAAACGTTATTACTCATTTAAATCGAGAGAGCAACGTAATTTTCTATTTAAAAGCAGATTTGACGATACCGGACATTTTATTAAAATTATGCGAATAATTTAGCATTCGTGGATAGTTAGACTGTTTCTCTAATGTGGAATGAAATTTGCAATGTGTATTTATTTAATTCATTTTATGATAGCTAATTGAATTCAAAAATAAAAATAATAAAAAATCATATAGTATAATATATCATATTCTTCGCAGTATTACGATGTTTGTACGTAATTTTTATTAAATATCAAAAATCGTTTCCTTAAATTGTAAATCAATGTAATAAAATGTCTAACCTTGTTTTTCAACGCTGGCTGCATCAGCCGCATTTTTCATTAAAGTAGTGTGTACAGAGGAAAGTAATTTCTGATAACATAAAAAAGTAAAATATGTAATGCGTATATAAAAGTAATACAAAAATATATATATATATAAACACATGAACACTCAATGTAAATTTGTAACGAAAAAAGGTACATATGTGTATACTGATCGAAAATTTTTGATTTAAGTATTACATGTATGTTATAATTTTTTTTTTCATTTTCCTAAGATTTATTTTCACTTTGGGATAACATTTTTCTTTAATCAATTATATTTTCAATTAAAAAAATAACTGTTTCTCAGCAATATTTATGTGATTATATAATGGATAACATGAAATACATTATGTCGAATGTTTTTTGCAGTTAATAAACGATTTCTTACCATTTTTTCGTTGCATGCGTACGCTTAAAATTACAATTAATTATTTTAAATAAATATTAACTTTTCAAAAGTTTTACACGACCGTATTAACATTATTTTAAAATAACATAATGTTTGTACAAAACAAATATCGGGCAACAGGTTAATTGATAATTCTTGATAAAACGAATAAAGTCACGATATACATTAAAATTAGTATTGTAAAAATATACAGAACTAGCAAACAAATATGTTATTATTATAAAATGCATAAAATTAAATTTTACTGATATAATGATTTTTAATAATACTTACATGTTCTTCCATGGCAGATGTTGAATATTGCATGGAAACGAAATACCAACGTGTAGCATTTTCTAAGAGCGTAAACAAATCGTAAATTTATCACATATCCCGCTAATATGAAAAAATACGTGTTAGATCATGTACACTGTATCAGTATTCAAATATTTTCTTTACTGCAATTTAAAACGAAATGTAAATTTAAACATTCATTGGTGCAGAGTCAAGTTTACGCTATATGAAATAGGTTTCATTTTAACATTAGAGGGGCAAAATAAAACCGCACACTATCTAAATGTTCCGATCTATCTATATAGACCGAAATATAATCTAATATCTCTGAAGCACATATTTTTATGGATCGTTACTTTTCGAGCTGTGTATTTGTAATAGAGAATCAACTGTACAGTAGTTTACAAATGTAATTAATCCTTCTTCTTCTTCTTTTAACGCGCTGTGTATTACCGCCTAGGCCAGAAACATGGATAAGATAGCAGTTAAATGGATTGCAATAGTTTGGTGATCTTCAGGAAATGAAGGTGTTCAATTCTTTCATGGTGATCTAATAGGATTTCAGTAAGGGACGAGGATTGAAGAAATTATGTTTAATGCAAATTATAGATGGGACAGCCAACGAGTAGATGTTAGACTGTGTAACACCACTACTTTGAATTCCATATCAGGCAATGTCAATTATATTATAATATTTATTATTTTCTATTATTATTATTATAATTTTATGCCGACATTTTTATACATATATATATATATACGATCGGTATGAGGTCGTGTCCCCCTAGAATGCCATATCGTCCGTAAACGATAAATTTGATTAAAAAACTTCAATAATAAAACTGTAAAATCATGTATTTTTATAATAATATTTATTCATACTCAAAAAAATATCGTAATAAGATTGATCACAATAGGTAAACATAACGGCGACACAATTATTAATACTAAAATATGACGATCGAAACTGAACGATTTAACTAACTGAAACTGACTTAAAACTAAACTGACTAAATTAATAATCGAACATCTCCTTTTATACTAATGAATACGCATATATACACCCATATATATATATACACATACATATATATATATATAACGACTAATTAGAACTTTCTATTTTTCTATAAATATTCGTTTATTATTATTGTATATTCTTATGGAACTTCCAGAAAAATCTTTGTATATTTACATATGTGTGTGTATTTTTTGATTGGTTTAACATAATTTTTAGTATCCAATCATAAACGTGATTTTTCCGGATCTTGTAATTTAATATATTGTAATATTTGTGTGTTTCCATTATTAATACGTCGATCAGACGGTTTTCAATAACTAATCAAAATGTATTAAATTTCTCCTCATTTTCTAGTGGGAAAATTAGGCATTTACATAACACACTTACACATTATATACTTATTGTATAACTAGTACGACGAGAAAGCAACTGAAAGGTTAATAAACCTTAATACTAGCACGCTATTAAACCATCGTCATTATCATTATTCTTTTTACTTATTTTTTTAATTCTCAAACTCATCTTATTTATTTATTTATTTAATCATTAACATGTAACAACATGGTTGTTACAATTGTAAGAGGAGAATTGCAATTTGAATACAATAAGGATAGGTCATTCGGATAGGAGGTATGTTTGATTTTGGAGTGACCTAGGCAGATTTTTGAAATGACTTCGTTTTTTGGGGGCGTATAATGAGGTTTTCCGTGGCGTAGCTTGTTTGGAATATCGATCCATTGTTCTTGTTATGTTTGTGGCGATTTCTGCGTTATGTGAATTTGAAGAATTTTTTGTTCTTTGCGACTTGAGAGTATGATGGGATTGAGAGAGGGGTTTTAGAGGATAAGATATGAAGAGGATATTTCTGAAACATAGCCGATCGTTCATATTATATACGAAAGATTAAATACGTATATATTACAGTATTAACAATTAATTTTTGGAATTTAATTAATATCGCGAGCGCGAACATAAATCAGGAAGAACAACAAGGTAGGTATAAAGTTACAGTTGTTACAAAATCAAGAAACCACTAGAAGAGATTAATTATAAAATATGGATGATAATATAGAGAATCAGCTGAAACAAATGAAATGTGTAACTAATAATACTACTAAAGAAGAATGAAAAAAAAATGGATGACATTGCAAATATTATATAATAGAGCATAGAAGAAAGAACAAAAATAAGCCAACTAAATATAAAGAATTTAGATGACTTATTTTTTTATCAGATTTTTTAATATTTATTTTTATTTTACTTGTAAAATTGTTTTTTTTTTCAATTTTGTGTTCGTAAATTTTTATATTTTATATTTTACTTTTGGACATTATACATCGCAACAGTAAATAAAAAATTTAAAATTCCACCAGTATACAACTTTTACAGAATTCGGAAGATAATATTGAAGAAAAAATTAATATAAAAAAACAAAATTAATAAACAAATATATTGATGTTAAATTTCAACAATTCAAAAAATAGACAGAACAGAAGCAGAACAGAATTTTTGGAGTATATTTTCACAATCACCATCAAATATTTTTAAGTAATTATATTTAATTTATATTTTTAAAATTATGATTTTTTAAAAATGTTTCACTTGATAATGGCGTAAATGCCGAAAAGCTTTGTGTTTTCTATAAGAAAATAAATATTAGTGATTCAACTAATTTTCAATTGATTTTTTATAAAAAATCACTACATTCCACATTATATAAAAAATTAAAATATAAAGAAATTGACATAATTATCTAGAAAAAGATAACACAGGCAAAGGGTGGATAGTTAAATACAAAATGCAAAGAAATCGAATTCAAATTAAACATGTTGGCACACTTATAAAAAAATTCTTAACACTGATAATGGCGAAATTGTAATTGAAACAGTATAAAAGACAAAATTTACGAAAAATATGTAAAAAATCTCATTAACGACTAAGAAGGAGAATCAGTTCAAGGAGACAAATTCGTTATTAATTCTAGAATCGGAAGTGGAAACAGCAATTAAGGAAGTTAAAGTAAGAAAAACAGAAGGATCTGAAACATACAAGTTGAACGTTTGAAAATGTTGGAACTCAGAGCAATTTAAAATATGTCAATTCAGTTTACAGTATGGGGAAATACTTGAAAAATGGTTAGTGTTTAAGTACATTACCCCAACAAAAACCTCAAATTTGTACATGTGTAGTGATCATTGACTAACAAGTCTTATTTGTCACCCTCTAAAAATATTCTTAAGCATCATTCATCAGCGAATATCGGAAAATATGAAGGAAATATAGTGCGAAACAAAATTGTATTCCAAGATTGTATAACCATTTCATTTTCAAAAACCCATTTATATATACTTTATTTATTATAATAAGACATTTTATAAAGTACAGCACGAGGAATTAGAAATAATTAAAATTGGCATCGATGATGCAGATTTAGGAAATTTGCAGTCCCTTAACAAAGAACAGCTCATAACAGTATCAGCAGACGACGTGTGACAAAAATAATACCAAAATGGTGAGTTGTTAGGCAAGGGAGTACGCTATCGCTAATGTTATTCAATTCATATTCGGAGGCGATATATATATATAGGTTTTAGGATGAGAAAACGGAATAAGAATTCAAAGGAAAAAAATCGAAGTGATAGATTTTGCTAATTATACTGCACTCCTGGCGAATAAAAGGGACTACTATATTCAATCGTTCTTGAAAGTGAAAAAAGGGTTCAACATAAATATTAAGAAAACCAAGTTCCTGATGACCACAAAACGACAAAATATAGATAAAAAATATTCCTTATCGACTGGGATATCAAACAAGTAGGAAAATAAAAATATCGTAACATGGAAATAAGAACGCACGTTGAGAAGGCCTGAGGATTTCTTTAAATATTTTATGAGTGGACCGCATATCATCTTCTACAAACAATAATGAAAGCGATAGAAGAGAAAAGTAGACGAGGAAGAAAAAGACTTTCTTGGCTCCAAAATATTAAGACATTGAGATTGGAGTATATCAGAATTGAATTACACTAAGAAGAAGAAACATTATACAAACACTTGGAACTGATATTTAGCTTTAAGAAGTTGAATATAAATTAATATCTGCAACATTACCACACAACTTCTTTATTTTTGAGTGAAACAAGATAAAAGTTCTAATGTTTTCAATATAAGTGTAGTCTGTGCAACTTCTTTTCAAATATAATGAATTATGATCCTTTAATTAAAAAATTGAGACTTCATATCATTTCAAAATACCTCTAGAAGCCGAACCTAATTATAAAATGCTTAAATTACGATATAATGTTGATTTGATTCTTCACAATACCTAGCGAAATCACATAGACTTAAAATAAAGCTCCATAAAAATTTGTACTCCAGCAACAATATAACAAGGAAACAAAGAAATCTGATAAAGTGAGGCGCTGTTCCCCAATTATGAATTTGGATCAGAATTCAGGAACAAAATTATAACTACTTATTTTCCTTACATTTGTTGTTTATTGCACGACGTCGATGTAGAGTTTAGTTACTCTCTATGATTAGATTGAAACAACATCATTTTGTAATGCCGTGAGCTGCTTCTTAAGAGTAAAATTTCCTTTTCCTTTCACCACTATTCCTTTTTTAATGTTTTGTACAGGTCTAATCATCTTCAACACCCTTCCATTGTAATTGTTTATTTCTCCAATTTTCGTAAGGCAAAAAAGGATTAAAAAAAAAAAAAGGCAAACTATAGTTTATTTACAAGTGAACATAATTCATACTTAGAAGTTACGAAGCGTTTATTTATGATGTAAATTATGTCATAATTTTCGCGAAAATACTTGTAATAATAAATGTCACATTTCAGGATAACTGCAAATTCACAAAGATATAAAAAATAAACTTACCATTTCGATACAGTGTGTGTTTGTCGGTTTTAGAATTTGTAATACATATTTTACGTACGTTGGACTTGTTTATAAAGGTTTTCTAAAAAATATATACATACATTATATATATATATATATATATATATATATATATATATATATATATATATATATATAATATTCGAGGTTCAATTTAATCAATGACTTGTATAAAAATTTATCCATTCCGTCTTATTTAAAAAAAAAAACTAGTTAATAACATAATTAGAAGAAAATTATTATCGGTGATAATGCAATATGGGTTACAATTACTGAATATATTTGTCGTTCTGGCAACTGTTATGTAATCAATATCATACATAAATAATTGCACAAGCAACGAAGATGGTAATGTTCGGACCCATTTTTCCTATTTTTATCACAACGGCATCATGTGTATGCATATATGTTATATATAGTAATACATAAATATACAATATTGAAAAAACTGCTATTTAAAATGGACATATTTATTACTGATCAAAACTATTATTCGTACATCTCTGGAAAGATCGTTTTCGCATTGGAATCAATGTTCTAATATAAAATGCAAAGTTGAATTTTATAAAATCGTTTAATAAACTGTTGAGGACCTAAATTCAAATTACACTGTGAATAAGAACAGGTACAACAGATATTATTAAATACGCTCTTCAACGGGATATTTAGAGAAATTATTGATTTGTACATTTATTTTTATAAAACGAAGAAACACAATTACGTCGTTAATTAAATATATAATATTCGAAAATTGCAGTAGTAAACATTATTTAACTGAACCTATTCCAACAATTTAATATTATTACATTCAACCACAAAGTTATCTTCGAGATGGTAGTGGCAACCTATTATAGAAGATAGGGAATAGACTGAATGGATGGAAACAGAAGACTTGCATTGGATTTTCGATAAGAAACAACGAGGAACATTCCATTCAACAAGATCGAAGACTAACCCATATTTATGTTTTACCAACCAAATCAAGAACGGATAGCTTACATATAATATCAGAGTACTTTAAACAGTGGCGATCACAATTAAATAAAGAGAAACCGGCGGTGTCATGCTTTTATATAACAATTAAATGGCAAAAATAAAACTAATGTAATAACTGATGGATACAAATTGAACCATGAATATAACCCAAAATACCCGAGTGTCATTTTGGGTCGACAATTAACACCAACATCGAAAACACGTCTGTCAAATTGGGTTATAGAGCAAACATAATCTAGAAAGTAGCATGAAATACTTGCAACACTAAGGAGTTCTGTTTTGGCTCTGGTCTTCTCGGCACTGAGTATGCAGTCCCGATATGGCTAAATAATGCCTATGTACAACTGAATTCAGTCATGAGAATTATAATATGCACCTTGAGATCCTCTATGGTAACGTGGTTGCCGGTGTTAAGCAATATAATATCTTCACAGTGTCAATGGAAAATAATAATTAAAGAATGGTCGAAATATAAAATGCAGACTTGACACCACATCAGCATACAGACAAAGTGGATCGTGTAAAGTTGAGAAAACGAGCACATAAAACTATATCAAAATTAATCGTAATGAATTTTAAGGTGTTAAAGGATGGAGCCAGAAGAAAACACATAGAAGAGGAATCAATTTACACGTAGACATGCGATTAAATAAAATATCTACCAATGAACTGAACCGTAGCGGATTACATAATAGAAATAAGATATTTTTCATATAGCTAACATTAAAGTACATAGTTCAGTAGTAAATTGAAGAAACCCGTAATACACAATAATTGTTTTTAACTTTTAATATAATGTATGCTGGTCATTACGTTTTGCATTGTCATATATTAAAATTAACATGTACACGTAAATGTTTGAAACCACTTACATAACGGGTTTCAACTTTACTTTATACTTACTTTATTAGATAAAATAAGATGAATATTATTAATTGTTCTATTTTTGAAGCAATTATATTTTATATTTTTCATTCTATAAACCCCATACATCTGAAATGTATCTGAAAATAAATTATATTTGTGAACTTATTAATATTGAAAACAGTTTTAATCCAAAACATATAAAAACCCAACACAATTTAGTTTAAAATATTTCATTTTATATTATTTATCGCTTATGCCGAGTATTTAAAAATTAATTTGACATATTATTAAGAATAGTTTGTTCAATGTATATTTCAAATTCTATAATTTTTGTGATAAGTAATTTTAGAAATTCTTTTTCACGACAAAACAACTAAAAATGTAAAGAAGTATTTTAAAATACACATTAAATTTCATATTTCAATTATTTGAGAGTAATAATAAAAAAATACATTATTAAAGTATGAAATGAGTTAATCTAAAAAATGAATACCTTCTTGTATACACAAACTTTTATTAAAAAATAACGTGAAAATCACATTGATGTTTTACATTTGTGTTAAAATATAAATTAATTTCATGCACTTTTTTGATTCCAAATGTGAACCTAACGTTTTGTACATTCCGTTATCAAAAGTTCGACTGAATCATAAAAATTCACTGAAGGTACACAGAAAATTGTTTTGCAAAAATTTCACTGTTTTAATATATTACAATTTATAACCATAAGTTTAAATAATGACATTACACAATCTTTACCTTAAAAAAATTTTTTGACCTAAAGTCCAAAACGTAATGTGCACAATATAATGAAACAAATTTTAAATTACTTTGGGTAATCAATACATTAAAAATATGGTCATCTACTAGTTTAGCGCCCCAAATTAGTTTACGACGTTTGACGGCGATGCTAGCGCTAATACAATTCTCAATTTAAGATTGTAATAAATATATCGTTATTGATATTATCAAATTTTAAATTTGTAATTATACTTACCAAATAAGATGACGATATTTAGATCACGTTTAAAATAAAGAAAATATTAAAATATTGAAATTAAGGCGAAAAAATCTTACTTCAAATTTTAAATTAAGTGAACATTATAAAACAAAAGAAAATATTTGAGGTGAAAAAAAAATTTAACGTTAAAATTTCTGTAATTACAAAAATTAAATAAAATTATAGTCCAAAAGGAATGTGGAGATAAAAAATTAAAGAACACAATTAGCGAAATAAGTGATAAACTCACAAGAGTATTCCACAATACAACAGAATTTACATCACTTGAACACTTAAAAGAAGATACCCGCGCACACTTAATATACTTTAGTTCATTGTACATGTTTCTGCCTCGCGTACATAAAGTAGTAGGTATGTGTTTTGTTATCGCGTTAAAATAAGAAATAATAAAAATTCTTGCGTAAATAATAAATCGGTTTATACGGATAGTACGTTTGCGTCGGGTTTTTAAATAGTATAGTTGTAGTACGATCGATTTCGGTTAATCAGAGTGTTAATCGGGCGGTATCGTACCGTCGCGGCTGTCTGAAAGATGGCTGACGACGGTATAGGCGAAGCAGGAGGAGGAGGAGGAGGAGAACAACGTAAAAACATAACATATACAGAAGATCGTTCAATGGATACGCAGTATACGGACGATACAGATAATAAAGAAAATCGACTTATTATACTCCGCAATTTGATCATGGTAAACAATTTAAAGTATTCATAAAAAAAGCTTATAATCATGATAACTTAAACTATAGCGGAAGTAGATATTTAGGTATAAGCGCACTAAAAATAGGAAAAATATTAATGACGCTATACACACATAAACATAGACGAAGTAAAAAAAGTATCAAGGAATTTAGTTATAGTAATATGTAATAAATTAGAAGACGCAAATGAACTCGTTAGTAGGCCAACACATTTTAAACCAGACTACGAGTTATTTATTCCCTTTTTCCTAACGACAAGAGCAGGCGTGATAAAAAATGTAGATAATGAATATACAGAAGATGAGATTTACCACAATATGGAAAGTGCACAATTTAAAGTACGGGATATAATGAGATTTAACAAAAGAGTAACAACAGATCGAGGTGTAAAACATCAACCTACCTCATCAGTTAAAATATTATTTCACGGTCAATCATTACCAGAATATGTATATATATATATAAGGTTAAATTCATAGTAGAACCTTTTGTGAGAAGGGTAAATCAATGTCAAAAATGTTTTTTATATGGACATAACACTTTCAGCTGTAAAGCAAAAGCCGAAAGATGTAAAATCTGTGCCTCCAAAGAACACGATACTGGTAAATGCGGAGAAAGAGAAGCTAAATGTCTATTCTGTGGTGACAAACATGAAACTATCAACAAAGAATGCCCAGAGAGGAAAAGACAAATAGCAATAACTGAACTAATGGCAACACAAAATTTTAGCTTCCAAGAAGCTAACATAGAACTCCCAAAAACATATAAGCAGGAAATACTTTACTCAAATGTTTTCAGCAACCACAATAGATTTGCGCCTTTAAAAAATTATGATGTAGAATTCCCGAACTTAGAGGAAAAATGTGGCGACGCCACTAATACTACTGCAAACATCCCACAATACCGACCACCACCTATTAAAAAACCATCCTATATTAAAATAAAAGAAAAAAATTATATAGATGTAAAACAATTAAGAGATTATAAAGACTACAGAACACAGACAACCATAAAGAGGAAACGCGGCGAACAAATACCTAGTTCACCAGAAGAGGAAACAAAAAGAATAAACTATGAGGGAAGTAAATCTAGTACAGCTAGTGAAATAGGAACTGATCAAAGATCTTCAATTACATTTGATAATACCGACACAGAAAATAAAAATAAGAGTTCAAAATATCCTATAAGCCAAAATAAAGAAAATAAACTTAAACTGAATGAAAATAAAAATGAAGCAAATAAACAAAAAAATAAAGATAATAGAACGATAATTGGTACTAGTTCGTCTTCCACTACGAGAGGGACTAGCCAAAGCTATATTAAATAAAAAATAGAAATGAAATGGACTCGTACATGGAACAGACAAAATTAGCAATTATGATATGGAATGCTCGGAGTATATACACAAATCTAATTGAACTAAAAAAAATGTTAGTAGATAAAAATATAGGTATAGCAATAATAACTGAAACATGGTTAAAACCAGGAAATAAGTTAACAATAAAACATTATAACATCAACAGAGATGATAAAAAAAATACTAAAGGAGGTGGAGTCACCTCACTAATACACAAAAACATAAATCATACATTTAAATCAAATAATATACATTTACAAAATATAGATCAGAGCAAGATACAGATATCATTAACCGAAATTAGACATAGTAACAAAAATATAACAATACTGGGAATATATGCAGCGCCAGGTCACAAAATGACAAACACTGGAATAAAATAAAATCTTACCTAGGGAAATCATATATTATTACTGGTGACTTAAATGCAAGAAATACAGTATGGAACTGTCAAAATACAAATTATGAAGGGAAAGAACTACTTGACTTTATTGAAGAGAATAGTATGTATGTTGTAAATACTACTTCGTATACTCGTATTCCCTCGACGAGTCAACAGAGGAGTAATATCGACTTAATATTATGCACACCAGATTTATCAACTAATATTAATTATGAAGTTCTGAAAGATCCCATAGGAAGTGACCATTTACCTAATTAAATGCAATATACAAGAAAGATAATAAACAAAAGTACAATAAAGTAACGTACAAAAACTGGAGGAAAATTAATTGGGACAAATTTAAAACAATAACTAAAGAACAAATTGAACAAATTACTAAAACAGAATTCATTAATAAACCCACAGCAGAAAAATATAGTTCTTTCAGATACACTAAAAACTACCATCGACCAGTTAGCACCTATAACCAAAATTAATCAACAACAAAACTTTAAAACGTATCACTGGTGGGATGAGGAATGTAATAAAATGGTTGCTCAGAGGAGATTAGCACTTCATACTTTTAACAAATACCCAACTATGGAAAATTATAATAATTTTAAACAACAACAAGCCAAAAGTAAATTATATTTTCAAAATAGAAAACGTACAGAATGGCACAAATTTTGTGAAAAATTAAATCCTAGAGAAAATAGTAAAAAAGTATGGAAGCAAATTAAACTAATATCAAAAACAAGTAATATTAATAATTTTAATAACTCAATAACACAAAATATGAATTGGATTCCAAGTTTTATTAATCAATATAACACTCCTATTAATAATTTTGGCAACATATTTTGCGATAATAATACAAACAATTCCCACGTAGACAACGACATGGAAAAATCGTTTTCTATTTGGGAACTTAAAAAAGCATTAGATCATAATAAAAATACAAGTATTGGAGTTGATGGTATTCCATATAAAGCCATACAAAATACAACAAATTACTTTCAGGATCTCCTCCTTGAATTTTTAAACGAATCCATAATTAAAAGTACATATATACCTAATGAATGGAAAACACAGTATATATGCCCTATACTTAAACCAAATAAGAATCCTAATAACTATAAATCATACAGACCTATAACTTTATTAAGCTGCTTAGGTAAAACAACTGAATCTATGATTAAGGAACGTCTTGAATGGAGACTGAAACATCAAAACAAAATGCCAAAAACACAGTTTGGTTTTAGGAAAACATTTGGGACAAGGGATAATATAGCTATCCTGACTAACGATATATATATAAATATGTCAAAAAATCAATACATGATAGCCATCACCTTTGACATGTCAAACGCGTACGATCTAGTAAACCTGAGTATTTTATGCAACAGGTTGAAGATTATAGGTATCCCCACAATGTATATTAAATGGATAGCACAATATTATAATGGCAGAAAACTAATTATAAAATATCAAAACGAAGTAAAGGAAACTGAAACAAGCGAAACAGGAACAGGTATCCCCCAGGGATCAACCCTTAGTCCATTACTATACAACATATATACAGGTGAACTAGATAATATACAAACAAAAAAAGTTAAAATATTGCAATATGCTGATGATATAATGATATACAGCTCAGCTGCAACTATTTCAACTGGTGTTAAACAAATACAACTAGCTATAACTAAGATGACAGAAATAATAAATAGATTGCAACTAAAAATAAACAGTGATAAGACAAAGGGAATTTTGTTCACACGACACAGAATTAATCACTATCCCCGCATTACAGTAAATAATACCTCAATTCAATTTGTTAAAGAAATAAAATACTTGGGCATAATGTTAGATGAGAAATTAAATTGGAATTCCGAAACACAAAATATATTAAGGAAATGCAGTAATGGTACCAATCTAATACGTGCAATATCAGGAATACGGTGGGGAAGCCATCCTAAAACAAATCTTATACTGTATAAAACATTAATACTATCTCATTTTAACTACTCATGTATATTCCAAAATTTAAACTCCAGTAATACCAAAAAAATCCAGGCAGCATATAATAAAGTACTACGTCTTTGCATAGGAGCAATGAATTCAAGCCCAGTTAATAATATTAGAGCAGAATGTGCTGAACCAAGTATTTTAATACAACAACAATATATTACAAATAAATATATGTTAAAAATTAAAGTAAATAGACAACATATAATAAATAAACAAATAAAACAATTAGAACCTTTGATCAGAAAACCCTACTGGCAATGTAAAACTTTACCACCTCTAGTAGTGAGTGCTAGAAAGCTATACAATATACAACCAATTCAAAACTATAAATTACCAATATATACAATTAAATATGAAGACTATATACAACCACTCCAATATTACAATACAATAAATCTATTCTCTAAACAAACTGATATTAATATGCAAAATAAAATATTACAATATATATTAATCACTAACTTCCCTAATCATGAACAGATATATACTGACGGATCTATAGACATTAATAGAAACCGATATCAAGCAGCAATATATCATGAAGATATAGATCTGATACGAACATACAGAATAAAATACGCTGGCTCATCTACAAGCACTGAAATATATGCTATATACAAAGCACTTGAGTATGTTAAAAATAAAAAACAAAGAAAATTTTTAGTAATGACAGACTCCATAGCTGCAATACAGTCACTGATTACTATTAAAACAAAACAAGACAATATTATCGCTAAAATAAAAACCTTACATGGAAAGATACAGAAAAACGATTCAACAATTATATTGATGTGGATACACTGCGGTATATATGGGAATGAAATAGTAGATAACGCAGCAAAATCGGAAACGAATGTTAAAAACGATAATACTAATAGACACTATACAGAATATATCCCACAAATAAAAATAATGAAATATCAACAAATGCAAGAAGAATATAATAAACAAAAAGAAATAGGGAAACAATACCATAAAATTCAGATAAAAATACCCAAAACCCCATGGTTTTGGAATAACTCATTACAATATAGTAAACACTTTTTAACAACAATTATCCGATTAAGAATAGGACATAATAAAACACCGGCACATCTAACCCGAATACACATAATCCAAAATAGTTTATGCGATAAATGTCAAGAGGAAGAGTATATCAACCATATCATATGGAAATGCGAGAAATACAAACTAAATCGAAATAATATGATACGGGAACTATTAAAATACAAATACACACTTCCTCTAAATGTAGAATCAATAGTAAGTGACCTAAACAATGCAGAACCAGTCAAAATCATATATAAGTTCATAGCCCAGAATAGTATAGAAATATAAATATAATAACCCAACTTTAATAGTTTAAAACAAGAAAATTATCCTATAAATGGCCAAAGCGACCTATGGTACAGGCAAAAAAAAAAATGTTTCTGTTAATTTATTTTTCCCTTTAATTTGTTATGGGGTACTTTGTACCTTCTGGGAGTCGGAGCTCTAACCGCAGGTGGCGGATAAGTGGAACGGCCTAAAGATTTGTAGGTCAGCTGCGAATAAGACACTAGTCAAATAAGCTGTCGCGAATTAAGAGCGGTTACTGGTGGAAAGCTTCAGGAAGGTGATTCCAACAATGACAGGGTAAGAGATACGAGGATGCAGATGATCAGCTGAGGGACTGGCCATAAAAGTATGCATAAGTCTTATTACTGTTACTCCCTCGGCGAGTTTGGGTCCCCGTAAAAACCTTACACTGTTATCTCCTCAGTAACAAAAGGTATTTACTCAAAGGCTACGAGAGGAAACCCCGACAGAAAATGCTGCAGAAGGTAGTAGTATCTTTCAGCGAACATTATAGTTTTGCTATGTGATCCGACTAGCACCCGGCGTTCTGAATGTGAAATATACGCATTCCAATGTGGTCACTGTCCTACTGAAAAGGTATCCTTAAAGTGTATCACTGTATTGCTCCAGTGTAGAAACAACGGGTTTCAGTGGCATTGTTATATAGATGTCGATAAAACTTAAGGGAATTATCACGAGTTATAAAACCAAGAGTGACAGAGTTATATCCATTGGACTTGAAGCTGGACCAGTTCCTATCAATATCATCCATGTATATCCATCTACTTGGGCGGCGAAAAATGAAACAATCGAATTATTTTACAAGGAAGTTGAACAAGTTATGAATTCAATATCGAAGAGAGAAACTACAGTTATTATGGGAGATATGAATGCTAAATTTGGCAATTCATTTGACATACAGTTAAGAAGAACAATTGGAAAATTTGGAATAGGCAACAGGATTGCACGAGGCGAAAGATTACTACAATTTGCATTTGAAAATAACCTCAGCATATTGAACATTAGGCGGCTAAGTACATGGAAATCCCCCGGTGATTGATGTAAAAACCAGATTGATTACATTTTAGTACAACAGAGATGGAAAATATCTTGCGATAATGTCATAGTCTATCCTGGAGCGGAATGTGGATCGGATCTAGGATACGATTAAAAAATAAACTGCTTCCATCATCAACAATAAGAATGGAAGTTACTCACCCACGAGCTTTCAAAGAAAAATTTGAAGAATATGAATCAGATAATATAGATGCGAAATTTCGACAACCCTATTTTTTATGGCGTAAGTTTAAAAATAAAATTATTTCAGCAGTACAGGAAACTCATAAAGTAAAACGTAAACTGTAGATATCATCTGAAACAATGTAAAATAAGCGATAGTAGTACAAATGAATAAGAAACAAATCTTTTATCATCAAAAATTTATAAATATTGTTGCAATTTTTAGAAACATGCCGGAAAAAAACTAACCTAGGAATTTATATAAAAAGATTCGCTTGGATACTAGAGAATTTAAAATGAGAAGCTGGGCAATTCAGAACAAACAGGGGTACATTACAACAAAAAAACTTGAAATAGCAGAGGTTTCTTATATAATAATACATCTACAGAAAAAATAATAAAAGCAAATTCGTTAACTGAACTTGAAATCAATATACTTAAGTCAGAAGTAGAGAAGGCTTTAAAAATATTTAAAAACAAACAAAGCATCTGGTTGTGATGGAATACCAGCAGGAATAATTAAACAAATGGGTATTATAGAAATTTGAAAAATACATAGAATATCTGAAGAAATTTGGCGAACCAAAAATTTGTCACAGGAATAAACTTTGTATACCTCTTTTTAAAGAAAGGTAAAGTTACAAAATGCGAGAATTATCGAACCATTTCATTAATTTTGCATAATAGATTAGCAAGATTTTCATTCAGATAGATTCCGGATGAGCAAGCAGAATTTATAGAAGGAAGAGGGTCACGAAAACAAAATATTAAACATACGAAAACTAATACGAAAAACCGTAGAACATAATATTCCTCCGCTAGTGTCATGCTTTTGTTAATTGTACTAAGCTTTTAATACTGTTTGCTGGAAAAAGTTGTGACCTTCACTTATTGAAATTGGAATTTCGAAACATCTCGTATATTTAATAAATCAATTATATGAAAATAATATAAACATCGTGTGTATTGAAGATTAAACGGAGTGAAAAGAATTCAAGACGGAAAAAAGTGTAAGGCGGGGATGTGTCTTATCTCCGCTACTTTTCAATCTACATATATGGAGAACACATTTTGAGACAAGTTATGGATGGTTGCAACATTGGTGTATCCGTTGATAATCGATAATTTACGCTTTGCAGATGATACAACGCTTATATTCAGCTCAATTGATGATATGAAAATATTTGCTGTGTTCACATAAGCAGCGGAAATGTGGGTTTGGAAGAAGGCATGCTATGTATACCCTGGACAGCGAAGAAAACAAACCTTTCCACATTACGGAAGCTCGATATTAAAAGTAGACTGACCAAAGATATTCTATCGAGCATATTACGATTTTTCGGTCATATTATGCGAAGTAAGCACTCAATACAGCGATTAATAGTTTTGGGACAAATACAAGTAAGTTCCTCTAAGTGGACGGACATGATCAAAAAAAGTACTTTGAATGCAAACGGAAAACTACAGATCGGATACAATGGCGGGAAAAAATTAAGAAGTCTGTAGTAAAATTATGATCCAGACATCCCTCAGGTAGATAACGACTAAAGAAGAAGAAGTTATGTTACTTTTATCATTATTGTTTCATAGGTATATGTATGATACACGGGTATATTTATGTTTTTTCATCTTGATTTAAAAAATAATAATTTAATATTCTGTTTTTTCCTAATGTACTTATTTATATTAATTCTACAGCATATTTGTACACGTATATTTAAAAATAAATAAATAAATGACAAATTGCAAACTAAATAAATGACGGATAAATCTAACATTTTTACACCGATAATTTAGAAAAAATGAGAATTTTTAATATCGTTTAAAGACAAAAAATAATTTAACCCATTAAACTATAAACAGCAAAGAAGCAGGTAGCATATAAAGAGAAAAGAAGGAACACTGTAAATTTAGCACCTATTAAGATACTAAACATTACAATAATTTATAATTAATTATAAACAAAATGAATATACATCTTTCTGACACATATAAAATCAATAAACACATCGTTCAAAATTTAACATATTTACAAACATGAAATAAATTATTTTTTGGAAGATTGAATTAATACATCAAGACGTTTCTTTAATGCGTCTATCTTTTTAGCAGAGTCATCTTTTGCATGAGATATTCGTAGGCACTCTGCCCACTGCTCGTATGATGTTAATGATGGATCACATCTCGCTGCCAACTAAACAAACAAAAATCTGAATTTATCCAAATCGTTAAAAAAATGTTTTCATTCAAATGTGCAATTTTTTAATGTAATTTGAAAAAATACTTAAAATTTTATAACAGAAATAACGTCTATAATATAATCGTTTACAACAAACCCTTTATAAACACGACATATTTCATATTGCTATACGAACACTATGTGCTGAAACACGATTAAATTAATATTATTAAAATATAAATAAAATACACTTAAATTTACATTGACATAAACATTACATCTGGTTCAATAAGTGACTCTAAAATGTGAATTTACTTGGAAGTATAGCATATAAAATTCAAAATTTCTAAAATGAGAAAGGCAATTCGGATTATTAATGGATAAAAATAATTATACGCACCTACACATACATATATACATATATCATCATCATCGTTGTATTGTTCGTTGCCGAACGTCGTGACTAGCTATTGTACATTTTATTTTTACGTACAAAATGAGTTAGCATTCAATGCATTATTTATATGCGAAGCAGATGCGCGCGTATATGATGTTATACGGAGTGGGGTGCCACTGCCATCATCATGATAATTAAGAATTAAATAATAATGAAAACTTTCTATGTCGCGTGTTGGTTTCGAACCCCCGTCGAGTTGAAATTCGAGCACTCTAGAAACTACGACATCGCGATATTTTATATATATATTATGGCGATCTAAGACGATGGGGATACCGAAGGAAATATTAAATAAAATAAATATAAATTTAAAAAATCAATAACAGTTAACGTAACATAATATATCGATTTATAATAAAGGTATTTCCATCGTAAGAGATTTAGATCGGAAAAACTGATAAAGTTACATCGTAAAAGCCTTAATAACTAGCACGATGATAGTAATAACATTGGTAATAATAAATACATTCAAGTTAAATACGAATAATGCACAGTTATTAAGGGAAATCCGGAGATTATAACGGCGGGTAGAGCCAGCAACTGGTGACCGAGTGATTGTATTTGTGTGTATATAGATATATCGATATCGATACGTATTCGTTAACGATAAGGCACGTGTCTAGTCTACTTTTAATTTTACGAGAAGAAACATCGTAACGGCTTGACGGTGATAGTCTTTTAGTACCGCTCGTACATGACGAGAACGTAACAGGTAATATCGAAGTATTGCTACACGTTTATATTAGAATATTCGAAATAAATTCCTCGGACCTAATAATACTGCTGTCCGAATAAAAATAAAAATTATTAAAAAATAAATTTTAATCAAATACGTATCTATTCATCAAAACCGAGATACCGTAAAGGAACGGAGTTACAACGACTGCATACGAATAGGAAATATTTTCATCATCCGGAAACAGCCATCGGCGAAACCTGTGGTACCACAAGGTTGTACGTTTCTTGTTTCTTTTTTCTATTATTTTATTACTTTTATTAAATTTTATTATATGTCAATTCTATGTATAAATAATATCCATGTGTTTGTGATTGATTCGTGTTGCTTTGTAATAGTATCTCATATAAGTATCTGTTTAAAATTATATTCTGAATCTTTGGAATGTATATTCTAGTCATTGAATTGTAATGTCACCGGCTGCTGGTTCAACACGCAGAGTTTCAGGTTAGGCACGAAATTAAGTCTCGCTAAGTTAATCTCTTTAGAATATATATATAAAAAAAAAGAAAAGTGAGAATAAAAAAAAAAATCATTAGTAATTTAATCTGTGCATTATAAGGCACTGGCGACCGCGACCATAGTCTTTTTTTTTTATTATTGATCTTATTACGTTCTTGTGGGAGCCCCATAGATACTCGGGTCTACCTAACGAGAGAAAGCGTAATAAGAGGCACGTTAAGGATACGCAATAATATATATATATATATATATATATATATATATATATATATATATATATATATATATATATATATATATATATATATATATATATATATATATATATATATATATAGAGAGAGAGAGAGAGAGAGAGAGAGAGAGAAAGAGAGAGAGAGAGAATAGGAAATGAAAAACCTCTTAAAATAGTTGTTAAGTTGCATAATCGAAGGCTTTTTCATAATCTACAAATGCCATGCATACATTTAGATCATACTCTACATAATTTTGTATTCATGTTGTTATATGTGCCAAACCTTTATCGAAGTAAACAATTTATACATTTACGATAACTGAAGGGTCTATAGTTCTTCCAAGAGAATATATATCTTTCTTTATGCATTAAAATAACTTCTGCATATTTCCAAGCATTGGCTATTTTGCTTTCTGTTAGGCATCTATTAAATAGATCACATAGTGTATGTACCAAAATATCTCCTCCATATCGCATCATCTCTGGCAATATTCTGTCAGAGCCAGATGCCTTATTTTTCTTTGATCACTTTAGGGCGTACCCGACTTCATGTTTAGTTATGTCGGGAATGCCATTGTTGTTCATTACGCTATAATAGATGTTTCTTAGTTGTTTTCCTGAGGATATTTTGTTATTATATATATCCGTGGAGTATCTCTCGACTTTAAGTGTTATTTCTTTTTTGTCCTCTACAATTTTCCCGTTATAGTTTGCTATCCAAACCTTTGGACCTCCATTAATTCCAATATATCTCAGTTTATTTTATTTATTTATCAACGGAAGGAAAAATTAAGTAAAATAATTACGATAAAATCGAATATGAAATAGAAAAGAATCAAGGATATGCGAATGTATGATGAGGGAAAATGGGTACGCATGAAGTGAGCAAATGCGGCGCGATTCTATGAGATATTTACAAGATATGTATGTACGGTATATTTATTTCATGAGACGAATTATATTTAATATATATATATTACGACGATCGTCGTATGTTCACGCCATAATAAATTTAAATTGATGAAATTGGAGGTGAAAAACTAATATTTAATTTAATCAATATAAGAAAACAAAATTTATATATATAATTATTTATTTAATTAAAATAAAATATATTATTATTATTATATTAAAACTAAACTGGATTTTTAGTAGACAAACTATTGTTATACAATAATTAAAATTAATTTTAGTTAGTCAATGGGGAAAACCAGTAAATTAGTTTGACCAAATAATTTTAGTTAATACAGCCAGTAAATAATGAAGAAAATCATCGAGTAATTTTTGTTTAAAAAGGCTTAAGAAAAAGGAATAAAAAGGCATGGTTGTTCATTTTTAGTTGTGTTCTAGTTTTTCAGTTTAAAAGTTCAGTTGTTAGTTTCTTGATCAAGACAGTTACGATTAAATGAAGAAGGATGGTTGGTAAGTAATTACAAATCCGGTTAGGTTAGTTTTTTTTTTTTTTTTTTTAATTAAATTATTATTTTTTATAACCAATTCATTAATAAATATATAATAGTTTTTTAATATAAAATAAACCATTTCTTTATAAATACTGTATTTATTTTTTAAATAATAATAATAATAATATAAATTTATACGAGCATTCACGCAATATATATATATATATATATATATCGTCGTATTGTTCGTTGCCGAACGTCGTGACTAGCTATTGTACATTATGAGCTAGCATTCAAGCAACTACTTATATGCAACGCAGATGCGCGCGCATATGTTATATGGAGTGGGGTGTCACTGCCTTTATTATTAAAAATTCATATAAATATATACATATATTACATAAATATATTACCATTTGTTCTTGGAACTTCAAGTTACAATTCATCGTCATTTGTTGGATGATCGTCCCAAATGTAGCTATAATTTCTTGCTGTGTTATATTCGGTTCCTGTAAAAAAAAAACACGAAAAATTATTTCAAAATTTTTTACGTATAAGGATTTTTTGTTTTTATTCATTATTTATAAAAGTTAAATCTGAATCATCACTTTGGAGCGCTAAGTGCACAGTACGGTATTAGCTTTATCTGTTAAAAATTAGACTGCAAAGTACTGGGTGTTTGTCTAATCTTCCTTCTGTATTATATAAAAAAAAAACAGTGTGAACACAGGGCACGGTGACTACTTATGTTGCCCATTATTCATTATTTTCAAATCTAAATATTAAATTAAAAACACTGATATTTTGGCACTAACTTATACATAGTAAATGAGGAAGTGATAAAATTATTGTGTATTTCGACGCGGTTATTTCTAAATACGTGACTAATAAATATGAAAACTAGTTAATTTAAAATATTTGAAAATCGAGTTCATAACTAACGAAACTGTTTAGATTGAATGCGACTGAATTTATAAAAAAATTAATTATTCATGCAAAGAAATTAAAAACAATTCTAACAAGTTGTAAAATTGCGATATTAAAGTAAACCGCACGCGTTCGTGGAAGCAAATCAACGGAAATAATTGCAGAAATATTTTTGCTGTAGGATTATTTGAACTGATTATAAAGTTAAAATTCTCAGTATGTTCAAAACAGCACATGTACATTTTATGTAATCTTCAACAATATACAGTAGCGAAAATTTCCAAGTAGTACTGCGAGACAGCGATTAAGCAAATTTACAAGTAAGATGAATATGGGAGTTAATGAAAAACTTCGCAGAAAACTTTAAACGCATAACGTCGATCAATACTCAACTTAGAAACGACATTTTTTTGGGGGGCTAGCTTTAACAACGATCTTCATTAATATTAAACGTGTGACTGAGGAAAGGACGATTCTTTTGGCCACTATGTGCAAAGAACAAAAATGTAATATTCCATATATTCAAGAAAAATTCATGTAAACGACTCAAAATCAGCTACGTCGTGTATAGACGGAGTGAAATTGATTCAAGAGATATTATGTACGGAATACTACTGTAAGTCTTTTCCATGGCAAATTTGGAAAAGAATTGGCCAACTGCACGGTAACCACGGTGTGTGTAATCTCTGTTGAAATGTTTTCAACTTTAGCAACTTTTCTCTAAAGTGGACGATGGCGAAAAAGTCATAAACCGGATTTGATTTTGGTATCTAATAGGATAAGTAGTATGCGCGAGAAAATTGCACTACCACCTATTCACCCTGGAATGTTAAATGGAGAAAATCGATACGTATCAATAAAAGCTGTCACCTCGTTAAATGAAACAGTCACTGGATACTTAAAACCTACAATATCTTGTTTTGAGGCACCGCACATCAGACGATTTATTACTACAGGTGCTAAAAGAACAAAGCTAGAAACAGATTAGACGCACCTAATGTTTCGTCGAAAAGCTGTGGGATATCATTAAATCTAAAAGATTTTTATATTGCTCAAATCGAATGGATGATCAAAAGTCAACGCACAGAAATGGACAGAAATAGTTAAAAACGGAATCCGGAGGAGAAATTTAACTCAGTTCGCCCGTTAAGTTAGTGTAGTTGAATAACGGTAAACCGGCTTCAATTTAGCTGCGCTAAGATTGCAATGAACTTTATGAAATGCAGTCTGATCGGGGATGATAAATGCAAATGCGGTGAACGAGAGAACTATGGACATTTGTTTCAGTGCAACTCGGAGACATGATATATATATATGTAGCGACTATATTAGTATAGTGTATTTACAAACTAAATTTAGGCAAATAATTATTTAGATAAGTAAACATTCTAATATTTAATTTTAAAACGCATTATTAGCGAAAAAATAATAACACACGATAAAACTACTATCATTCTGTTATTTAATAGAATCTAAAAGTTGTTTAAAAATATTATCAGTAACAAGTTTGGTAAGTAAGAAGTAACGGGGATATTATAGTTAAATTTAAAATTAATTTATAAACGTTACATATTGGTAGAAACAGTTAATATATATTGATTAAAAATGCTATCTACAATTTATAACAATAAGAAATGAACTTACTTTTTTTTTCACCGTATTCAGGATACTATCAAAGTCAGGTATCATTATTCGATATGTACCATCTTCAGACTTATTCGTTTCTGTTAGTAACAAATTAAAAATAGTACATACATAGACATAAATTTTTTATTATTTTTAAAATTTAATTTATAAAATATCAAGTTACAATTATATTGATATACTATATATCAATATAACTGTAACTTGATATTTATATATATAACATATATATATATGTGTACAAGTATCAATTTAATAGATGGTAGAAGTAATCGTCATCAATCTGAAGATGAATACAGGACCAACCAAACAACACACCGTGGGTGAGCTAGGTTTGTCATTCCCTTCCGCGGTTCATAACTTACTTTTCCAGTAAACTAGTACTCATTTACTGACCAATTGAATGGATAACTAAGTTAGCTAGAGGCTTTCTAACCGTGAATAATGTGCGAACAAACCATTTAAGTATTACCACTATATATATATATATATATATATAGTAAAAATCGATGACATTCGTTATCTAAGTTAAAATTTTACTAACCTACTAAAAATTAATTAACCATATTGAATATTCGTAAATTTTGAACATATAAGAAAAATCATAACGCTTTAATAATAATAATAACAATATTAATTAATTTAAATTTAAATTTTTTGTTTTAAGTTTCTGCTTGATTTAGAGTAATTTTAACACATAAAATAAAATGCGCGAATGGTAAAATACAATCTTTTGTTTACTCACGTCACAAAACACATTACACACGTTCATATACAAATTTGTACACCTGATCCATACATAACACAATATTTTCCCAAATGTTTTTAAAAAGGGAAACGCGTGTGGTATATATAAATGACACACACACACACATACACATCACAATGAACATATAACTGCGATAAAACTAGTGTGCATTATTGAACAAAAACGTGTAAAAACTTTAGCTAAGGGTTATTCAACGAATTCTATAAATTCAAACAAAAACTAACATAACATACGATACAAAGAAATTCGTATTATGATACACAACCGATACATAAATATATTTTTAAATAATACAGGATATTAATAATTATATTCATGTCGAATGAAGAAATTATTACGTAACTATTCTACCGCAACGATAGTGTATACACACACAACATCGCCCCCTCCTTATAATAAAAAGCAAATACTTTATTTCGCAATTTGTTTTCCGTTAAAATTCTGAATTTACTTTAATCGGAGTTTTGTTTTTTCATAGATTGTAAATTATATTACTCGCTTTCTTCCAATCTCGGATCAGATATGTTGCTATGAACTCAATTCATATTATAATGTGAATTCCTCCTCTAATTGCGGAAATCCATAAGGTAGTTTTTTGTCGATATCTTCGTCTCATTTTTATAGTTCGTGGTCCAGATAATTAAGTTCAGTGAACGGCATATTTGCCAAGCTGACTGGTGATAACTATATTGATTATTTCACCGTAGAAGTTAGTGTTTGTAAACCTGATTGCGAAGAAACCATATGGTCGGAAGATCCAACGTCTTTAGGTCCTGGCGTTTAATTAGTATTATTGCCAGAATTATTCAAATTCCCTTATAATATAGATCCCCATTGATCGTCTCGTAGCTTATGACGTACATCGTAATTTAACAAAGCCGCATTTATACTATACGATTTTAGAATTCGATTTGACAATTTAAAAACAGGAAAATTCACACGATTCTTCTCTGATGAATTGTTAATTTTGTATTCGTTGCTCTAAATCGTAATATGTCGGTGAAATTCTTCTTAATTAGTCAAAAACTTTACTTACTAGGAAGATGTTGAAATTAGGTTTGAGATAACATGTTACCGGGGGAGTTAGAAAGAAAGGGAAAAGGAACGAAGTGGTAAAGGTTATAATCTGTCATTTACTAGAGGTATGTCACAATTGCAAAAATTAATGATGTATTAATATAGGATGACATAGAGAAGACGGACACGGTTTTGTTATTTTTTGAATAACTCAAAAATTACTCGACCGAAATTTTATTTTAAAATAGGGCTTAGAATTATTTATGGAACACGATATCGTTCAGATGACCGCCATTTGCAACAGTAGTACGTTCATTCAGTCTTTACAAAATTTTCGAACACTTTTTCTAGCATACGTTGTTGAATTTTTGAAATTTCTTCAGAAATCCGAGTTTTCAGGTCTTTCACATCTCTTGGATGTGTTTCGTAAACGTGGGTCTTAAGGTATCGCTACAACATTCTTTTCGAAACTCTGCACTGTCGCGATCGATTCACGTCGAAAATAACGTTCCACACAAAAACGTGCGCTCCTTCTCGTTATAGGATGCCATAACTAAAACTGGACGAAAACGAATCTCTTCGTCTGTATACTAAACGTGGTTTGCGTTGTAGCAGTGTTAGCAACTGCGCTATTCTAAACACATAACGATCCGTCTTGTGTGGGTCACCCTATAAAAATACGCCTTTAGTCATTTGCGAATATTATTTAATTCTAAAACGACACGAAATTCTAGGGCTTCGAATAGTCTAGATTGCGATAGATTATTTCATAGTTCCTTTTATGTGATAACAGACGAATCTAAATTATCCCATTTCAAGGATAACATTAAACTTATAATATCATCGGGCTCTTCGTTATGTTCAGTCTATAATTCCGTAATGGTGGTAACTATAAAATATTATATTTACATTATCGTTTAGCTTATGTTTTTTTTTTTATTCATTTTAAGTACTTCGTTTCAACTTTTTCTTTTTTCAAATCGTATTTCTGGTGGTTGTCTGTATTTTATCTTTCAGCAATATGTTCACATACTTATCATGTTTCGTTTATAGTTAATATCATCGGCATTTCGTGTAACCAATAATTAATACGTATCTCGTCATTTGATTACATCGTATTTAGAAATTTCCCGTTCACGTAATTTTAGTATTGTTACAGTAAATCCGTGTCCATAACTAAGCTTATAATCGTTTGGTCGTGACAATTACATAAAAAGTTACGTTTCCCTAATTAATTCGGAGTTAAATATTAACATTGTTTCGGGAAATGAGTACGTAAATTCGTCATTTTTGAGGTTTTTTTTTTTTTTAAATCGTATTGCTTTATCGAGCGAATTTAATATCGTCTATTACTAACTTATGAGACATATTTAATCGCAATTTTAATCGATCGTAGAATTTTTTAATCGCAATTTTAATCGATCGTAGAATTTTTGAATCGCAATTTTAATCGATCGTAGAATTTTTGAATCGCAATTTTAATCGATCGTAGAATTTTTGAATCGCAATTTTAATCGATCGTAGAATTTTTGAATCGCAATTTTAATCGATCGTAGAATTTTTGAATCGCAATTTTAATCGATCGTAGAATTTTATTTAAATTCTTCTTCATCATAATAACGAGAATAGTTGTATTATATATAATAAAACGCTGCACGAGAAATGCATTCACATCAATTACTCGGTTTTACAATAATAAAATGTATACAATAATTTTTTTAACGTTATATGTGTGAGCTTTTTAAGCTTCCTAATAGTTTTGCGGATGATACGGTGATGAACGTGAATAATGAATTTTGAATAGTCTGGTTAGTTGATGAATAATTCACGACGTAAATTCCGTTCCTTGCTCTAATAATCGTTGCAAAATTTTTAACGAATAAAATTAAATCCGATTGTTTGAATAGAAACGTTTCTATAAATGCCGTTGAATTCTTCCGATTTATAATATTGCGTTTCAACTTTTAATCTACGTATCTTTTAAGAACGAAACATTAGGAATTCAGGAATCATTTTAAAGTTGAGTTGAAGGACTTTTCATAAACATCATATTACTTCATTCCGCTCGAAATACATTACTATTACTAATTATTTTTAAAACACGTATAATTTTTAAAAATTTTCCAGTTTCGATGTACACAATTGAAAAATGTGTATTGTTTAAATTTTAGCTAGGCCTTTTGCGAGTTAGGCTAGTTTACCATGCTATTGAATTATGCGTCTGAATTTCTTGCGATAATTACAAAATTTTAAGTTTATCCGGCGATTTTCTCAATATTTTTTATTTTAAATAACATTACATTCGTGGCGCGTATTATGATTATATGTACATTATTAAATACTTTTTGTTCGTATTTTAATTATTTTTATCGAAATGATTTTTTTCGATTAGACTTTTGCTACGTTTATTTGTGAAATACGAGATTCGCTGTAACATATAAACATAGATGATTCTAAAATTGATTTAATTTGGCCAAGCAAGGTTTTAGGATAATTATTTTGCGTTTTCTTCGTTCGTCGTATCCTAACGGTTATATTATTTAATCTGGTATAAAATTGAGTAATATCTTAATTTTGTCTTCGTTTTAATGTTATTAATTCTCCTATTAATCGAATAAAATGATTTTTCTTTGTTCCAATATAAAATTTTTAACCGATTTTTAAAATTCTTCCCAAAATCGATACAATTCAAATGGACATTAATATTACATCAATTTGCCAATTACAATAAACAGTAAAGGTAATTTTTGCGAATCATTAGTAGCAAAAGGAAAAAAACCATTGTTTACATTTGAAATCCCCATTCGGAGGTCCACCTTGTCATAGTGGAAGGGCTCAGTAGTGTCCAATGAACCTGCTAAGCAAATTCTCCTGAGAAGGTTAGTAGAGGAGGAGATCAAGTTAACGGATCCATAGTGCTGGTCCGCGGCAGCACTATTACTTATTTAAGGTTGGTAAAGAATGACTTCGGATAAGGCTTGATTGAGGTACTCAGCAGTGAAATTACATATCAATTCCATCAGCTGCGATATTGCGATCCGACAGGTAATGGAAAACCATCCGATTATTTTTACACCAGCATGTTATAAAATGGTAAATCAAGATAATGTTATGCTAGGCGATCCGATCGGCTCTGTGTTGGGACAAAGCGAATTAGTGCGAAATAGGTTACTGGGGATGATTATGTGGATAACCAGGCATCGCATGCGAAATATGTTACTGGTAGCATAAAGCCAGGATAAATAAGGCAACAAATAAGTATAAGTACATGGAATGTTCGTGATCTTAAATAAATAGGAAATCGCTAGAGAACATATTCAAATATGTAGGTTGGCGGAAACACGTTGGAAAGATTCAGGGTATTTCAACACAGAATTGAACACGATATACACCTTTGAATCGGCTAATAATTCACATTGTGGAATTGCATTGATCAAATGGCCGAATTATAAAAATTACACTTAATTGTAAACTGTCTAATCTATATATTATATATATGCTCACATGTGGCACGGAGCATGAAGAACTGATTAAAATGTACAAAGAACTTGAAGTAATACTAAGAAAGATACCAAAATAAAGAAATGGTGATCATAATGGGATATTAATAGGTTCTACCGATGCTGATAGCAACATTAAGAAAAATGTCGGAAAATTCGGACCAGGTAACAGAAATGCAGAGGAAAGCTACTATTATAGTTCGCTATTAATAATGATCTGGCTATAAGCAATACCATGTTTAAGTATCACAAAAGGCGATTGTCAATTTGGATTGCACACGGTTGGGTATATAAAAACCAAATTGATTATGTGCTAATCCGAAGTAGATAACGTACATTAATAATTAATGTGATCGCAAGACCAGGAGCAGAATGCGGAACAGACTATAAACTAGTCAAAGCATCCATAAAACTGAAACTGCAGAAGAATCCTCCAAATGATAAAATATTGCAGGAAAACATAAAACAACTGGAAATGCCTGATACTGATAATCTGGATGTAAATTAAATTTGGCAAGAGATTATAGAATCAGCTATAGGAAGCAAAACTAAGGAAGAACCTATTAAACGGCAAAACTGAATATCGTGTGAAATATTAAAACTGATAGAGGAAATGGAAGAGAACGGATTATTACGGAACTACTGAAACAAAAAATTAAATAAAATTAATAAAGAAATCAAAATGGCATGCAGAAAACAAAAATAATTATATTAATATTTGTGCGGAAATACAAAAACATGCAGAAAATAACGAAATTGATTATACAAAAAAATTAACCTAATTACTAGAGAATTTAAATTAAGAAGTCAATTGTTACAAAATGCTTATGTAGTCATTATAAATGATTGAACTATAATTGCGGAAGTTTGGAAAGAATACTGTGAACAGCTATTTACAAATCAAAACAAGTACAACATTAGAGATACTATTATTGATAATATAGTTCTCGAACCGCCGATATTAAAGGTAGAAGCACAAAGGACGATTGATAAAATACAAATCGGCAAAGCTGTAGGACCTGATGACGTCGTTAATGAAATAATGACATTAGTTGCGCGATGTACATATTGATATGATGCACAAATTATGCTGTAAAATATAGGAATCAGAAAAATCGTCGAATGACTGGTGTCTGAGTTCACTGATATCACTTTACAAGAAAGGATCTGTATTGCAATGCAATAATTACGGACTGATCGCGCTAATGTCTCAACTCCTGTAACATCATGCTAACAATTATTAACAGCAGACTGAAGTCATTCTTATTAAAAGAAATCTCACCAGAGCAGACATGATTCATATCGGGAAAAGGTAGTAGAGAGCAAATCACTAATACAAGAAATATGTCGACACTATTGTTTAACAGATATACAGAATATATTATGCGACAATTGTTGAATGATTGGAACGATGGTATATTAGTAGGTGATAAAAGAATTAATCTACGATATGTTTAGGATATTGTTATTATAAGCAGTTACGAAGAAAATATGGTTAAATTCATGGAAAGGCTAGAAAACCAATGTAAGGAGCATGGATGGCTAATTAACAAAACTAAAATCATGATAATATAGTAAAGTGATAAAGTCAAGCAAAGTAGTATATGCGAAATTGACGTTGTGGATAATTTTGTGTATCTGAGATCAATGTTAAACAACAGTTATGTTCACCAACATATCACACACATTCAAATACGTACTTGCAAACTGCTATTTACACATAATACAAAATCTTCCTACGTGTTTGTAATCGTGAACGCATATGAATGATATACATATTGGAATATATAATAATAATAATAATAATAAACGTTATTACAACGAAACGATTATTAAATAAAATGAAAACCAAAAATAACATTACCTTTACACATAACATCACATACTGACATAGATCAAAATATTGATTCAGATATAATGAAAATTATATATAAGATATATAATAGAATTCATCGATTTAAATTATTCCGTTGCATAACGTAAGGCAATAAATATATAACGTTTTTTATTGTTTAAATTTGTATTTTCGTTGACGACCTTTATATATATATATATATATATATATATATATATATATATATATATAAAACAGACGGACATCGAAAACTTACTACAACTTTTTTAGACGTATACGAACTGCTTGGAAAATAGAAAGGAGAAAGACCTGAATAATCATTAAGATGAAAAAAAAATACGACACATCATTACTTCTAATATTGATTAACTCGAAAGTACAAAGATAATTTTATCTAATTTGAAAGGATTTTATTTTATCAATTTTAAATTATGTTAAAGGATTATCGGTCTACTACTTTGGTTAATAAAAGAAGTTTTCGGTTTATCAACATTATGATTTCGGAAAGCTAATTTTTATATTATCTAATCACCATAGGTCTCATATATATATAACAAAATAAAAACATAAGTTATTTTATTAATGCAAAGTTTTTCGACATTGACGTCATTTTCAAGCATATGACGTCAATTTATATGTAAATTTTTTGTATATGCTTGAAAATGAATGACGAAAAGCTTTGCATTAATAAAATAACTTTTATAGTGATTACCTTTGTTTTTATTTTGTTTTGTTAATTCATAAAATCACAACTCTCCAATACATCAACATTATATATATACACATACACACAAATTTATTTTAATAAATTTTGAAATTATCGATTTTAAGCTTCCCCTATAATTTTACCAAATCCTTTATTTTTATTGATCTTTTCCTAATATATAATTTCTTATATGTACTTTTATGTTATTATACTTTTTCCACCTCGTTAGAACAAAACTCAGCAATCTTTTCAATATCGCGATCGAAATATTGATTATTAGAATATGCAATAGTGCAAATAAAATTATTTTCATAGTGAATCTACTTTTTTGCAGGATAATACACCATAGAGAAAGAGTTACAAAATGGTTCCGGATACTATGTAGTGCTCGTAGAACTAACGCGATTTCATTAAATGAACTAAAAGTAAAGACAAAATTATTAACATAAATAAAAAAAAATACAATGAGATATTTTTAGAATATAATAAGAAATGCGAACGCGGTGGGGAAAATACTATCATGTCAGGAAAACTTTCTAAAGTAAGATTCTAATACGATGGATGAATCTAAAATGTTTTAGGTATCGGGTGCATTCCACCTGGAAGGAAACCAGAAAATGTGAATAATAAGAATATTCGAAGTCATATGATGTGATCTTGTCTTTGAGGAGAACAATGAATTTGATTGATTAATGAGGAACAGAAATCATAACTACAGTTTAACAGATTAACCCTTCCCCGCATACTAAGGAACGCCAAACGTTAAATGCATATATAGTACAGGAATCCAATCTTACGCAACGATTGTCTAATATGACTATTCTTCATGTGATGAAATATTTTGAGTTAGCGGGAAACTAAAAACAATAATATGAGTGAAAATTCATGGAAACAAACCGAAAGAGCAACGGTGGATAGATATAAAAGAATTTTTACCGGTTTAGGGTTGCATTAATGCATACAATGAGCAAAAGACTGAAGCATGACGCACAATGATCCGTTTTCTATATGATCACAATATCCCTCTAGGATGATCGATATCGAAGAACATATATGTATAATCACATTTGTAAACCCCATTAACAATAGTAGATGCATCGATTAATAATCGACTTCCGCATGGAAATTAAATTAATACAAAAATAAAGTTTTGGAAATTGCCTCATCAAAAAAAAAATGATTGGTATGAAATATTAATTTTGGCTCACAAAAATATAAATAAAAATCACATGCTCATTGAATATGGAATTATTCACCGGCATGTAACAACGTTCATTTCACCAATATGTTTTTTAAATTTCGCTCTAATTTAAATTTTGCGTTCTTAGTGGCTTTATCTGTCTTCAACAGTTATAGATATTTTATTGTTTTTCATATCTCGGTCTTAGTCAACAAAATCTTAAGTAAGCCCTGTCCCGTTTTGTCGAACTCATATGCATACTTCAAAAGATATAAACATTCGTAATTACATGTGATGCTCATTCGCTTGATTTAGGAGAACCAATTTTTATATAGATCACCTTTAATTCAAATATAAGTTTACGAGCGGTTTCTCAATTCGTATTTGTTTTTTATGCTTAATCAACAATCTCATATGATGTATGTTTAAAATTCACATCAATTCGAGTGATTGGAGCAGATGGGGAGAATGCGATTTCATTTATCTTAAATCGTTAAAAATCGCATTCAGTTTTGACAAAATATTTATCATTTTTTCTGGCTCCTAACTAGATAAAATAACGTATTTCTTTATATGAAATATAATTTTAATAACGAGTCCAATTTCAGAGTACATTCTAAGCGTAACGAGTAAAATAACGCTGAAATTTGCACCACATTACCGAGAGAACAAGAGAGTGTTTGGAATTTGTTAACCTTTATATTTAAAAAATGAATTTTAGAGTAAACAAATATTTAAAAAAAAAAACTGGCATAAATATAAAAATTGAGAAACGAACAAAACAAATACTGCATTCACTCCTATCATAATCATATTTAAATGTGGAATTTAAATATTTTAATGCTCTTAGTTTTCATTACATTAAAGTTTTTTTCCTATTGGAGCTTGTGACGTACGGCATATAGAAGTATTAAAATATTTCTTCTTCTCTGAAATAAAAAGAGAAAAAATATATATCGCTATATTTCTAATGTTATTTACGTTGTCGCATACAGCTCGCGTTATCCGTTAATTTTGCACTAATAATTTGGCGTATACGACACTAATAAACAACGGATTATATTAAAAATAAGCTCTTCATTATATATTAGTTACTTTATACATCGAATATATACATTTTTTTCTGAATACTTACTTGTTATCAAATCCGTATTCATATTCATGCTTTTATCCAGATTGTTCATACCCGCGGCAAAACTCGATGCAGGTGTGTAACCACCAACTATAGTATTAGACATACGACCATGACTAGGACGACGATGAACAGCCGAACTTAAAAAAGGGTTAGTATTGGTAACACCCACCATATGCACATTGCCACTAACTTCAAAATTAGGTCCAAGTGCAGAGCCAAGTCCAAGTGCAGAGCCAAGTCCAAGTCCAGATGTAGCGAAACCTTTAAATTAAATTTATATGAAATACATATAATATTGAGGAAATACTCGCAACGAAAAAATTGCATTAAATGTTTACAATAAAAGTATTTTCGAAAATTATTTAGATAGGAAAATCAGCAAATAATAAAAAAAAAAACTATCCGATATCATGGTACATGGTTAGTATATAGCAATGATTTCCGTAGAAATAACAATTAAGTAGGTTTCAAACGAGAACAGCATTTCTTGATATCTATTTCACCAGATGTTATTAAATTATGTAACAGCTCCTCATATGTTTTTTGAATTCTATATATGAATAAGTACTTGTAATCTAATTTCTTTATGTGTACAAAAATACTCTCTCACACAACACACATACATATATATATATATATATATATATATATATATATATATGCGTGTGTATTTAATTATATTAGTGAATTTCTATTTGCCTAAGATGAACCCACCATTTGGTTATCAATATTAATGAATATTTTCTTCCTCTAAACTTTTGTCTATGTCTAATAAATGGCCATATAATAATTTATGATGCGAAAAAATAATATTTTATTAATATTTCTAATTATGTATAAATAAACATGCGGTAATGCAACTTTAATTCGTTTTATACACAATAGATAAAAAGTTTATATCAATAAAATAAATTTATCGAATTTATTCCATCACAAATTACAATGTATTTGAATTAGTTTATTTTTATAAGAAAGTTCGCGGTATAATTTCCGAATTTATTAGGTGTTAGTTTGGATTTAAAAATTAATCATTAATAAATAGTAGATAGTTTTTACGGATTTGAACATCTAACGTTTATTTAACACCGAATTAATTTTACCAAAACTTTTTCAAAAGTGATAAGATTTCATATATGCAAAATAAGTAAAGAATATTTTCGTGAGCCAGATATACCGATGGTAGCCAACCATATATAAATAAATGTACATTTTAGAAAGAGCCCCCCCAATCTAGCATATCATCATCATCATTGGTGTATCAGCCTGTATGCTGGTTCGTTCCATACACCAACAGCCTCCATGTAAGCCGGTTAGCTGTTTTTCTTTTTATCTCAGCATATGTCAAGGTTTTGGCATCTTTCAGTATGGTATCCACCAGTGTTATTCTTGGTCGCCCACGTGATTTCTTCCCGATAATCTTCCCTTCAATTACTTCTTTTAGGATATTTTGATCCTGCCGTAATATATGACCGATCCATTTGAGCCTCGTCTGTGTAACCTTCTTTAGTATGTTTCTTTGTTTATCAATCCTGTCCAGTACCGAGTTATTGCTGACTTTGTCAGTCCATTTAATTTTCTGAACTCGAATGCCTGTACTTTATTTTTGTCTTTCTGCTTCCTTGACCAAGTTTCTGCTTCCTATAAAGATACTGGCCATACCAGCGTTTTTACTAGTCTCTTCCGCATTGGCAATGACATTGTTTTCTGCGTTAACAACGAATAATTATCCATAAATGCTTGTTTGCCAATGCGACACGGCAGTTAACCTGTTGCGTGCATTCCATGTTAGATGATACTATTTGACCTAAGTATTTGAACGTTCTCACTTGTTCCATTACTTCATCTTCTATTTTTATGTAAATATTCCTTTTTATTGATTTTCATGCCATATTACCAAATTTAGTTTATTAATCATTTTGTGTAGCGTTTCGGCGCTGCCTGCTAATACCACTTGATCATCAGCAAACTTGATTTCCTGTATACGTTTACCACCTATTTTAATCCCTTGCTTGAGTTCATTGAAGGTTTCTCTACTAATCATTTCTGCGAACACGTTAAATAGTTCCGGTGAAAGCAGGCACCCTTGTCTAACTCCATTATTTACGCTCACGTCTTCAGTTGTATTATCATTGAATTTTATTCTCACTCTCTATTTGTTGTAGAGATTATAGATTGCTGTAACTAGATTCCCAAGCATCCTATTCTATTTAGTAAAAGAAAAAGAGCTTGTCACGGTACTTTATCGAAGGCCTTTTCCATGTCAATAAAAGCCACATATAAACATCTTCTATGGTTAATGACAACTGTCCTTTTCTAAATCCGAACTGTGTTCTTTTCACATATTGATCCGTCGTTCCAAACGTCTTTTAATTATTTTAAGTGTTATTTTAGATGCATGCGGTATTAAACAAATAGTTCTAAAATCACTAGTGTCGTGCGGCTCTTTTTTTGGTATTTGTACCATAATTGATGACAATATTCTTCGGGCCATACGCCCTCTTTTATTATATTTTGGTTTATATGAAGTAAAACATTCTTTAGCTTTTGGCCGCTGGTTTTCCACAATTCTGCCGGAATGTTATCTACTCTTGCCGCCTTATATTTTGGTTTATATGAAGTAAAACATTCTTTAGCTTTTGGCCGCTGGTTTTCCACAATTCTGCCGGAATGTTATCTACTCTTGCCGCCTTATTGTTGGGAAGTTGTTGTATTGCCATATCCAAATCATTTAGTAACACCGCGTCCCTTACATCTTCCTGTATATAGGAGCTTTCAAAATTCAATTTTACCGGTTGTTCATATAGTTTCCCAATATAATTTTTCCAAGTCTACCTTACTTCCTATGCGTCTTGACATAATTGTTCATTATTATTATATAGCGTTCGGTTTCTGATTTTTACATCTCGTTTTCAGAACTGCTTTAATTTTCTGTAAGCTACGTCCGTCCGGTTACATTCCAAGTCTTTTTCAATTTCATCACATTGCAGTTTCCACCATTTTACTTTCGCTTCATTACATTTTCGATTAATACGACTCCTTAGTACATTGAACGCCGTAGTGTTCCCGGTCAGTTTCCATTTTCTTTTTTCTCCCATCATAGACAGGATTTCTTCCGTAATACATGGTTCATGCGGTTAATCTTTTTGTGTTCAAATCACTTTTTCTGCCACTCGTTTTATTACATTATTTGCTTCCTCCCATCTTCTTTCTACCGTTCCGGTTGTTGTTTGTATCTCTTCAATTATGAGGTTATCACACGTTTCTGCAAACTTGTTATTAACCGAAATATCTTTCAATTTCAACATTTTTCAATCTGTATTAGGTCGTTTGAATCCGTTACGTACTGTGTTAGTTTCACTAGTGTGTGGTCGGTATCGGCATCGGCACCTGGGTATGAACAGCATTTTATAGTCTAGTTTCTGTACTTTCTTTTACTCAAATATAATCAATCTGCGCTCTTCTCATATCATTTGACGCTTTCTAAGTATACCGTCGACGTAACGGCACTGAGAACCAAGTGTTAATTACTATCAATCGTTTCTGCTTTCAGAAATCTATTAGACGTTGACCACGGCCGTTTCTTCTCCCCAGTCCGAAACCACCTACTGTAGGTTACTCCTCTCCTTCTCCAACCACTGCGTTCCAGTCGCCCATAATAATTATATTATCGTCTGCAGCGGTTTTCGTAATAACATTTCCAACTGATCATATGTTTGATCCAAATTTTCTTCACCTGCTGCTGTGGTTGGTATGTATACTTGCACTATTACCATATTAACAGGTTCCGCCGATATTACAATCTTTATAAGCCTGTTTTCCACGATACTGACACTCAATGGTGACTCAGCTATCTGTTTCTTTAATAATATCGCTACACCTCCTTGTTCATTTATACTACCTGAGTGAATGACAATCGTATCACCACTTCTAAATTCGCCTTCATCAGGGCACCTACTTTCTGCTAATCCCAAAACATCTACATTGTTCTTTATTATTTCCTGCTTAACATTTTCTAGCTTTCAAATTTTTAACATGGTTCGTACATTCCACGTTGCCAAACTAATTGCTGATTGGTTGCGGGGGTTTCGCTTGCTGAAGATCCTCGAGGCCTCGCTGACCTTATTCGACTCTGTTTAACAAGGGATTTGTATGGTGGTGGTTTCCGTTGCATTCCGCCGGATTTTCTGTTGGGGTTTACTCTCTTAGCCTTTTGATAAAAACCCTAACCGCAAGGCAGCGGTTTGTTACTAGGAGGTAAGAGTATTAGGTTTTTACGGCGACCTAAACCCGCCGAGGAAGAGACAGTCGTAAGATTTATGTAGACCAGTTCCTCAAGTTGACCATCTGCATCCTCTTGTCCCCCTTGCCCTGTCACTACTGGAATCGTCTTCCACAGACTTTCCGCCAGTAACCCCGCTATATATATATATATATACAACCCTTTCAATTACTTCGAAACTTGAATTTGCAACAATATAGAACGAAATTTCAATCTAATTACCTTAATTACATCTTAGCAAAATATAGTCCAGGTAATAATGCTGAGACAAACCGTGAATGCTCCATATTACTCTGGATTAGCATCCAACGCATCATATTTAAAATTCTAATGGTATAAAAAAATAAAATAAAAAATGAAAAATTTACTTGATATTCCAGCAATTTTACTGAAGTGCTAAAAAGAAATCAATAATTCATTGGGGAGATCAAAGCAACATCCAGTGGGTTGATGAATATGCCAATAAATATTTCAGTATAAAAACATCGATTTTTGTCATTTGAGGATTATTTTTTACTTAAAGTAAATATTATTAATACGACTGAAGAATGTGGGTGAACATCCAACAAGTATTTAACACCTAAGCGAGAACTGAGATATAAGTTTTGTATTCCTTAATTTATATTTCATTCGGACACTGCACGTGAATGTACAGTTAAGTTCATTGGTAAAAGAAAAATGTCGCAAATTATTTAAACAACCCATCCGCTCTAAATAAATTCATTTATTTGGCCATAAACGTAAAATAAATTACTTTAACAATATCGATATAATACTTGAAATGATTTCAGCTAAAGCCACTTGTAAAATTAAAATATCTCCAAAAAATGTATTATACAGGTATAGTCAAAGTGCTATCTCTTGAGGTACTAACACGAATGCTGAGCATAAAAAATTAAAAAGCTTCGATGTTAATAAGAAATAATTTAAAATGTGATCTATTAGCATAATTATTTCTAGTAACTAACCACCAGGAATATTACTAGATTCAATCTTCGCACGAATGTTTGCTTTCTCGTTTTTATAATCTTCCCAAGCCTGTTTCCTTTCTTCTTCCGTTAATGTTTCATCAACTATGTTCTCTAACAGAGAATCGTGCTCATGATGCGATACAATTATATCTTTACATTCTTGTAACATGTTGGCCATTATGCGATCCTGAAAAACGATATAACATTATATGTATGCATAACACATATACACGCACAAAAAAAACCTGGAAGAGTTAATATGCAACAATATGTATTAATAGTTCTTAGGATATCAAAAAAATAGAGCTTCACCATCCATTACTATGCCATAAAATATATATACACTTTACGTACACAATTTTTTCTCATGTAAACAAATTGAGTCATTCACAGTTGGTAATTTTACAATTTTACATAATTATTATCTGAAATAGTTGGATCTATCAAGAGAAATGTTAAAACGAAATTGGTAAACATACTTTTATTGTTCGATAGTATTATATAGAGCCGAATTATGGACTTTAAATAAATCCATTGTTTCTGAACATGATATATAAAAAATTGGATGGATCCCACTGCCCTGATATATATATATACATATAAATCACAGAGAGACGTCTGTGCTTTATTTTCGTTAATCCTAACAACTTATGCGAATATTCCCTATAAGTCAATACCGTCCTACAATAATTAATTGAGAATTCAATCCGATAGCATCAAATTCAGTTCAACGATATTTGTATGTTACCGTATCGACTTTTATTTCGCACGTTCATTAATTCGTTTGTCTTTTCTTATTTACCGTAAACAGTTATTTTTTCTCTTTCTTTCATTTCGACATTTATCGAAGGCTACTGGTGTTTACTCAGCGATGAATGAAGCCAGCCCGAGTAGGGCTTTCCCACTCGTCCAGTCGTCAGGTATTAATTATTCGGTCTCTACTAACAACAGCGATATCAGATCTCTTAACGTTACATCGAACAATATTTATACTACAGACATTAATAATCTTAATTATTATATACAAAACAATCATAATGATAATAATAATAACAATAATATAAACAATGATAATGACACTAATAATAGTAATAATAATAATTATAACCGTGATGTTAGTGATAATAATGTTTATAATAATAATAACAACGGCGTTTCCACTCCTTCGAAGATAGTGGTAGTGAAGCTAAGAATCGACACTCTTCCGCGCTCATAGTGCTAAAATTTTTTGTTCTCAGTGTTCAAAAAGACCCGTGCATAATTATTGTACAAGCAATAAATGACAAAAATATTAGGAATCTTCATACCGTGTTTGTTTGCAAACGTTTCGCAAAATACGATGGATTTTTATACTTCCAATGTAACGGAGTCAATAAAATCATTATCGAATGGGGACAATTTTCTCCTCACCATCACCAACAACGAAAACCTGAAGGCGTACATTCCTAATAATTTACTATGCCGTTTGGCGTTATTCGGAGAGTCCGTACTGACATTCCAGACGACGAAATTCGTCATTTTTTTTTTGCATCTAAGCGTAGAATTAAAAGAAGGCAATCCGACAAATTTATACCTACAACTGTCATTGAAATTAAATTTTTATGGAACACGCTTCCGCAATTTGTGTATTTATATAAGTCAAGATGTCCAGTCGAACCGAGTATAAGACCATCGAGACAATGTTTTAACTGTTTTCGGTTCGGTCATTCTGCACTGCAGTGCCGGTCCAAACCAAGTTATAACATGTATCACGAAGAACATGCATCAAAGTCATGTTCTGTTCCTAATGCCGGGACTTTAGATTATAGTATAAGTTGCGTCATTTGTAAAGGCGATCATTCTACTATCGACTGTAGTTGTTCTTTCTACATCGAGCAACTAAGTATTCATAAAATAAAAGCCTACCGACAATATAACTCGAGCAGAAACGATCAGGAAAAAAAATCGCAGCCGTAAGGGACGCTTTTTCTTATTCTGATGTAATACGCTCAAACAACGGAAATCCTTCTCTTCCTTACCCCAATAAACGTTCAACTCCTTTAACATCTCATAATAAACAAATGAATTTACTCCTCCCAAGCATTTCCCTAAATATAATCATTTACTTAGTGTTCCTTCCGGTAGATATTCTAACCCAATAAAGCGATCTATTCCACAAGCAACATCATAATATTTCAGTAAAACAACTTTCCAGCAATCAATTTACTACTCGCAACTTCTACTACACTGGAGAGAGAGTTTATTTCATCGTCTTCATCTTCTACATCAGCAAATTCGACACCACCGTCTCCTACACCTCAACAAAATAACATATCGGGACCGACGGTCAAGATACGATGATATAGTAACTGAAATGATTACATCAGTCAAAGAAGATCTAATACATAAATTATGTAATAAAATATGGTTAAGTACTAAATGACCAAAAGATTGGACTAAATCAATATTGATACCAATCTATAAAAAAGGAGACAAACGAAACTGACATAATTACAGACTTATTGCGCTTATTAGTCGCACAAGCAAGATACTATTGTATGTAATCAATGAAAGGCTAAAGTATTTAATATTACCACAGATAGCGATTGAACAGGCTTTATGCCAGGGAAAGGGACTCGGGAGTAACTCTTCCTCTTACGACAAATAATCGAGAAATGCTATCAGTTCAATACGCCAGCTATACTATGCTTCTGGGATTACATAAATGCGTTCAATATGGTAAACTGGGATACGATGTACAGTTCAAGATACCGCAGCATTTAATAACTCTAATAAAAAACTTGTATGAAGAGAATAATGTATATTATCATCTTTATACAATATATATAGCGAGTGGATTACGAGGCAAGTAACCGACCGATAGTATGGCGGAATAACAATCGGTGGAAGAACCATATGTAATTTACGATACGCAGATGATACGGTGATATTAATGAATCGGAGTTGACAGAACTTCTAGGAAGAATAGAATATTTCAATGGGAAAGCCAATTTAAAATTAAATCGGGACAAATGTACAATTGTCACTATTGACAGAGCGAAGAAACTATTTACGTCAGCGCCTGACAGAACAATATATCTAGGAGCGCTTAGTACCAACAATGGGAACGATGAAATGGAAGTTACACGGCGAGTTGGGATGGCCAAATGTATAGTAGGTAAACTTAAAAAGATATGGATGGACCATTCCATAAATATGATGACAAAAAAAAGAGATTAATGGGCTCTCTGGTGTTTACAATAGCGTGTTATAGTCCCGAGTCATGGACAATAACAGATACATAGAAAAGTGGAGGCATTTGAAATGTGTTCCTACAAGCGCATGTTGAGGATCTCATGGAAGGAACATCGGACGAATGTGTCAATACTTCAACAACTTAGGGTGGAACATAAAGATAGATTAGTGCCAACTGTAAAAAGAAGATGTCGCCAATTTTTTGCACATATCACGAGACGAAACGGAGTAGAGAAGATTATTACACAAGGAGTAATCCCCGGAAAGAGAAGCAGAAGACGTCCGCCAACCCGCTTTATAGATCGTATATATGCGACAACTAATGGACAATACAGAGGATCGGAATAAATGGCAGGATTTAATCGCAGAAACTACATGATCGGTCGCGACATCTGTAATCAGATAACGAAGAAAAGAAGAAGTAGGAACACAAGTGAACGCATCAAGAAAACTGCCATTTATCTCAAGGGAAAATTGAATAACTTCATGGCTTATGAACACACAGAAACGGCGGAAAAAACATGTTAAACCTCAATTACAGGAAAATGGTGTTTTAGCTACGTCGCGAAGATTGCTTATAATTAAATCATATTCGGGCAGAAAAAGGACCATACAAGTAACCGTTAACGCGGCCACAATTGAAAAATAACGTTGCTTGTGACAGTGAAATTCACAACAATCTATTGAACACGTTGGCTAACTAGTCTTCAGTGAATCGTTTCAATATATATGCACAAAGTTAGCCTTGACTTGATGCGTAGTATAGGTAAAATTTTGTGTCATTCGAAATAATAATAAAGAAATACCGTTTATAATCTTACACGGATTGCCACAAACACAGGGACACATAATTACACTATAAATACGAATAATTTATTGTAAAATTCAATTGATATCGTCGTTAATTTTAATTATAAACGATAACTATTGATTAAATACGTTAGATTTTGTTCTAATTTGAATTAGTTCCAATACTTTAAAAACAAAACTAACAGCTTTTATTAAAAGACACGTAATATAAGGTATTAAAATTATTTAAGAAATTGTATAAAACCGTACTTTGGGAAACGCCGGTGTTTTCTCCGAAACTGCCGGATCTCTATCGAACATGTACAGTTCTCTTATATCTGCCGCACTAAAATGTCTATCGATTTGATGTTCATCGACAACTCTGCAAGAGATCGACTGTTTCGTTACCTGTCGTTCATAAATTTTCTCCTCCATAGTACACTGAAACAAAATAAATAGTGTGTACCGATATGATGGGAACTATATCGTAAAAAACTTAAATTATATTTTATAAATTTAATAAATATAATCGCTATTAACTTACTTTAGATATTAATCTATATATGTAACACGATTTCACCTGACCAAATCTGTAAATACGAAATATGCTTTGTACGTCATGAGATGGATTCCACGAGGCATCAAAAATTATCACTCTATTCGCCGCCGTTAAATTAATTCCCAAGCCTCCGGCTCTCGTCGAAATCAGGAATAAACGGAACCTACAAGAATATAAAAATTATTCTAATTCGCGAGATTCATGCTGCTTTTTCTTTTTGTTCTATTTCACATTTACTACTGTTTACTCGAAACGAATATTAAAAAACAGTCGAATAAATTATTAGAAAAAAATAAATAAAATAATCAATCGACGAAATCGATTAAGAAATTTAAAAATAAGACAGAAATAATAGAAAAAAAAAAATAGAGGTATATGTAATGTTACGCAGTAGTTGATGATAGTGTAGGAAAACATGCACACCGTATTTTACGAGTATGCGTGTTATCAGCTCTAAAAATGCCCTAGAAAAATTAAATAAAATATGGAAAGACCACTCTATACGGATAATAACTAAGAAGAGACTAATTGAAACGATCATATTTTCGATAGTGAGCTACGGATCTGAATCGTGGACGCTAAACAAAAGTTTATGTCGTAAGTTAGAAGCGTTCGAAATGATCTGTTATAGAAGAATGCTCAGAATACCACGGTCTGCACATCGATCTAACACATCAATTCGGGCAGATCTGGAAATAGAGGAAAAACTGGTAGAGAAGATAAAAATAAGAGCTCTCAGATTTTTCGGCTATACGCCGAAATGGATTGGAAAAGACGGTCATACAGGGATTAGTAGAAGGAAAAAGAAATTAGAGGACGGCCATCGATACATCGACTACATTTTACATACAGCGAGCATATCATCGACATATCAACTGACGTAAACGGCCCAGAATCGGAATGAATGGTGAAAAATAGTTTAAAATGCTTATGACGGTCATGACGTCTGAAAACAGACAACGATGAAGAAGAAGAAGCTGATTTATAGGTCGTCTTTTTAAATTTTTACGAATTAGTCGGTCGATTAAGAGACGAAGATTCGCGCATTAGACCATTCGTATCGTGTACACATAGACATTCCATTAATATCACGTAATGACTTTATTCGATACCGCTTTGTAATATCGAGAAACGTTAGCACTCAAAACGGAATCCTTGGAGTACGCAAACCCTTCCACCGCGATAAGGCGGTTACATATTAATATTAACAATATTCCCATAGTTAATACAAACTGTAAAATAATATTGTCTATAATTCGATAACGAAAAAAAGGAAGATATACGAATTAAATACGCATACAAAATCTTGAAATCAAGATTACCTAGTATTTTTAGGATCGTTGAAACGTTTACAATAATTAGATCGATTTACTGGCGAAGTCGAACCGTCTAATCTAAAGTAATCTTGACCAAAAATCCAAGAACCGCCTTCTTCTTTATTTAAAAAATACTGTATCATATCCAACGATATTAACGACTGACTGAACACCAAGCTATAAAAGTAAATAAAAATAATGATTTACAACGATACATAATAACTTTCAAGTGCTCTTAATTTTTTATGATTTCTTTTTTTGTTAAAATTATGTTAAAATTGTGATTTGGGGGGGGGATTAATTTTATATCAATAAAACAGATTTGAAAGCGCCTTGTTTGTCTTATTCCTGTTCATAATTATGACACGCGTTATTCTTACTTTTGGCGTTTTTAAAACGAATACTTTAATTTTATTACTATTTTTGAGTATCGCGGCTTCTCCATAATTTCTATTTTATTGTATTGTTTGTATCCACGTCAACCATCTAGTTTTTGGCAAAACAAAATTTAGCAAAAAATTTAAATTTTACAAAAAGTGTTTTAAAAAATCATAATTAAAATAAAATAAAAAGAAACTTAACGGTTTATCGAAAACACAAAAAATTATCGTAATAAGCTGATGTCTGTATTGCACACAAATTTATTGCATACAATTAGCGCCTTTAATACTAGCCAATTTTGTACCCAAAAAATAATATACAATGAACTGGCAACAAAGAATACGACGATGATAACGTACCCTGAATAACAATAATCAAACTATTCATATAGTACTATTGCTCGTACAAATCTAGGTTAAATAACGTACTAAATATTCATCCACAGTTAGATATTCATTTCGATAGTAAATTTGTATATAATAAATTTTTTTAGACTATATTTCAGTTGTTACTTTTCAGTAAGTTTATTTTATTTTGGTCATATGTGCGTGCCCCGATGGAGAGTTTGTTTACATGAGAGTATGGGTGTATGACTGGTATATTTCTGTTTTTTTTTTTGTGCTTTTCGGATGTGTGCTTGTATGTGGGTATTGTATTTCATTAGAATGATTTTTCGGTTTGTATTAGTAATTTTTTGTTTTCAATCTAAATATTATTTATAAAAATTAGCGTGTTGTGTGAGTGTGGTTCAGTTTTATTTTTGTTCATACTTTTACTTTATAATTATTCTGTAAGAGCGTACACTGTAATTGGCATTATGTTGTTGTGTACGCCGTATTGTTTTGTAAATAAATAAATAAATAATCAATACGTACACTTTATCGCCAATCGTTTCACATTGTTTCAAAATGTTGAAAAATAAAACAAGCTTCGAACTGTTTTCAACCTTGTCGAACTCTTCTTCCGTCACAATTCCAGACCACCATGTTTTTTCTTGTCCATCTTCTAAGTTATCGGTATCTACTACAATTCATAGAATAATAACACTACTAAATTTAAAAAAAAAATAAAATAAATGAACAATAATTAGTCGAAAAAATAACTAAAATAATAAAAAATGAGTTAAAATCACTGAAATTTTTTATCTTTATAAAAATTACAAAGCTTTTCGGCTGTTAAGCCATTATCAAGTGAATATAAAAAATATAAATTATAAAAATATATACAAATTTATAAAAATATAAAATGTGTAAAAAAAGATTACTTAGACACACAATTTTACAAAAATAACGAAAAAAAATTTTAGTGGTTTAATTTTTTTTATATAACAAACTTTACATATTAAAACAATAAGCGTTCGTATTTTGAACTCAACTACACCCATATGTTTTCGTAACATCGACAGTTTTATACATTTCTTTTTAAATTTACGTCAATGTTGAAAAAATGTCAGCCTTAATCTTGTGCAACCTAACTGTGGCGAAACTTGCATCGACGTTTTATATAATCATACACACTGTCATGTCAATATACAATAATAACAATGTTTGAAATGTACGAGTAGAGTACACCATTAGAAGAAATGAATTCTCATAAATAATAAGAATATTGAAAGTTTCAAATAAGTTAGAATTTATTAATTAGGACGGGAACCACATAATTTAGACGATATCCCTAAAAAAAAAAAAACCCTAAAAATTCGAAAAGAACCGTACAAAAGATCATTTTGATATATATGTATATTTTATATATGTATATCATATATATATTGTATCATTACGTTAAAATCACATTCACATTAAATGCAGCTTAATTGCGAGATAAAACTTTTAATGTACACTTCTAAAAATTCAGCGAAAATGAGATTAAATCGGAGTCGTGTTAGGAAGAATGAATTGACACCAAAAGAAAGTTTGACCAACTTCATGGGCGCAACAAAAATGTCTAGGCTTTAACTACCAACATATGCTAAAATGTACATGATATACAGATCTCTTGCATCAATAACTTTTATCATAGTCAATTACAATTTTATATATATATATATATATATATATATATATATATATATATATATATATATATATATAAATGAAATTTATTGTAAATTAATCTAAAATTGAAATTATGTTTGGCTAGTGAAATGTGTATATCAAATTTTAAGTTGTTGTTATATAAACATTTCTGATTTTTCATATATAAAAAAAGATGTAATAATTTTAGTTCGCGCTTGAAAATGACGTAACTGTCGAAAAGCTTCGCGATTAAAAACTTTTAGTGATTGTGTTTTATTTTGTTCGTTTATAATTAATTTTATATATATATATATATATATATAGAGAGAGAGAGAGAGAGAGTGAGAGAGACTAAGAGGCGCAAATTATGTATATGATTATAGTTTAATGCAATGCAATCGAACGGATTAGTTATAATTGAGATCCATTCTTATTCGGTGTTTAATACTTTAGTTGACATTATTATATTATTAAACGAGCAATTCTTGCATATATATCTATCTCGGGAACGGCTTTGAAATTTTGTACTTACTTGTAACTTATTCAGTAATTAAAAATAGTCTGTATAGAATTACGATTTTTTTTTTCCGCGCTATGTACAGCAGCGAGGCTAGGAGCGCGGCCAGCAAATTTAAATTTTGTTAAACAGGTTTACCGACCTAAGCTTAACAAGAAAGGATGAAACGGATGGGGAATCTTGGGCCAGAATTGATGAAATATTTAAGGAAGAATGTTTTGGGATTTTTGGACATTCTGTTAGGAGGTGGTGAATTGTAATCGGAACGTCGCATCTATCACAGGTTGGTGGGACTAATTTTTGGAATATGTGTCCATGTGTAAGTTGCGTATGACCGATCCGGAGTCGACACAGCACCACCTGATCCCTTCGGTCTTCAGGTTGAAACTTCCATTCGCGAACTGACGGTTTTATTGTGTGCAGGTGTGATGTACTTTGTTGTTCCGTCCGTCTTTTTTGCCACAACCTATAAAATAGGCCCTTGGTTTCTTCCTTGATATCACTGAGTGGAATCTTAATACGCAGTGCTGGGCGCATTTTGGAAGCTTCTTTTGCTGCTAGATCGGCCATATGATTTCCTGGTATGTTTGCGTGGCCCGGAATCCATACGAAGGTTATCGCCGTTTGACAGTTCTGTACGATTGTATTTATGGAGTTTGCGATCGGATGATTTGATTTCCGTTGAATGTGATGTAAAGCTGCCATGGAGTCCGTAGCTATCGTTATAATGTGATGGTAGGATTTTACCGCGTGTTCCAACGCTAGTAGGATTCCGTATAGTTCTGCGGACAGAGCGGAGAATAACGGTGGAAGTGAAGTTGAAAAGATCACATTTCGATTAAAGACCACTGCGCAACCAGCGGATTCTGCGGAGCTTGTACCGTCGGAGTAGTATATCTTTTTCCTTTGGGGAGATAATAAATTGTGGATGATGGCAAAGTGAGAGTGCTTTTTTGGGAGCAGTGTAAAATCGAATGCGGCGTCTTTCGAAGTCCATGGGGGAAGGATTTTTGTAGGGTTGCTTTCTATGTTGTATAGCTCATCAGCTTCTGATAGATCGGTATGAATTGATTTCGTAGTATCGGATATAATTCTTTTTACTCTTGAACCTAATAATCTGGTTTCAGATGTACTCTGAAGAGATCGTTTTATACTGTTAGTTGCTGGGAGCTCTGGATTTGCAATCGTGCGTAACAGAAGATTTACCGTAAGATGATCTCGTCGAAGCGATGGAGGCCATTCTGAGACTTCGCAGTAGATGCTTGATATTGGGGATGTTCTGAGCGCGCCTGTAATTAATCGAAGCGAGGAATTGTGGATAGTATCTAGTTTTGAGAAGTCTCTCTTGGATGCTATGGAAAAGAGGGGGATTCCATAGTCGCATTTTGAGCGAATTTGAGAGCGGTATATCATTAACAGTGAAGAACGGTGAGCTCCATACGATGTGTGTGCCAATTTTTTTAGTAAATTTAATTTGGTTGTGCATGACTTCGTCAGTTGATTTATGTGCTCTCTCCATGTTAATTTGTTGTCGAAGAAGAGGCCCAAGTAGCGAATATGAGATGTAGTTTGAATGGGTGTGTTGTTTAGTAGGATATGTATGTTACTTTTACAGGATTTGATTCTACAGAAGTGAACAGCTTTTGTTTTTTCCGAAGAAAACGTCCAACCACTGTTTTGCGCTCTTGCTATTGATTCCTTCCTGAATGATGTGTTCGCCGTGTTCTATGTTTGCACATGTTAGGAAGACTACTAAGTCATCGGCAAAAAGTCCCGTTTTAATTGGGAGTTTAATGTCTTCGATGATATCGTTGATGGCTATATTGAATAGAGTCGGACTAAGAACTGAGCCTTGCGGAACTCCATTTTGCAGTTGTTTAGCTTCCGACACTCTATTTTTAATCTTCACTTTAAAGAGACGATCTGCTAAGAAATTTGCGACGAAAAGTGGAAGTCGACCCTTGAAGCCCCAGTTGTACATGGTAGTCAGTATTTTTTGCTTCGTTGTGGTGTCAAATGCTTTGGAGAGATCGAAAAAGACCGCTAATAGGTGGTGCTTGTTATTAAATGCTTGTATTATTGATTCCTGTAAATACAGAGCTTGGTCTATCGTTGTTCGATTTTTGCGAAATCCACATTGATATTTAGTTAATAAGTTTTGTGATTCTAGCTCCCACATTAGTCTGTTGTTGACCATTCGCTCAAATACCTTTCCAAAAACTGACGTTAATGATATTGGTCGATAGCTCTCTATTTGGTGTGGGTCTTTGTTCGTTTTTTTGATTGGAATAGTTTCTGCTAATTTCCAGCTTGCAGGAAGTTGTGAAGAAAGCCACAGTTTGTTTAGAATATCGAGCAGTAGGTTTTGAACGTGTTCCGGCAGATTTTGGAGCATTGAGATATGTATGGAGCTGATGGTTTCGAATGATTTATAGCTTTTTTTAATTCATCCATAGAGAATGTCGCATTATATGGTTCTTGGTTATTTGAATAGAAATTTCTTAGTTGAATTTGGCCCCGATTTTTTGTGCACTGAGGGTGTAAGTTTTCATCGCTGGAGGCGGATGCAAAGAAATTTGCAAATTTTGAAAGAATTTCAATTGGGTCAGTTTCTATAGTTTTGTTTATCATAAGAGCCGACGGTGTTGCGAGTGTTGGCGATCCCTCTATGGATTTTACTTTCCTCCATATTTGGCTTGATGGCGTAAATGGTGAGATTGTAGAGACGTAGGCATTCCAAGAAGCCCTTTTGGCTTGTTTTAATGTTCTCCTTGCTTTGGCCCCCAGTCGTTTATAACTTAGTAGATCTTCTTGTGAATGAGTTCTTTTGACGATTCGCAGCGCTCTTCTCCTGTTTCCGATAGCGTTTGCACATTCTGAGGACCACCATGGGACTACTTTGCGTCGTGTTGATTGAAGACGTGAAGGAGAGCACGAGTGTGCTGTCTCTACTAAAGTCTGGGTTATATGTTGTATATTCATAAATATGTTATTTGTGGATGTGATTTTCATTTCATCAAGTTTGTCCAGTTTATTTTTGTACTGCGTCCAGTTTGTTTTTGACGGGTTCCACTTATGAGTAATTGTGTTTTTAGGATACTTTGAACCTGGATTTTGTTCGTATATGATAGTTGGGACATGATCACTTCCCGCCAGGTCCGGATGATGGAAGATATAGAAACGACTGATTAATTGAGGTGAGATAAACGTTAGATCTAAAGTCGACCATTTACGATGCGAAAAGTTGTAGTGAGTAGGGTCACCGGTGAGTAGTTGTGCCAAACTAGCTTTTTCGACTACCTCCTGCAGGGCCCGGCCTTTTGCATTATATTTTCCACCTCCCCAGCTTGGTGAATGGGTGTTGAAATCGCCAGTAAAGATTAGCGGTGAAGGAACGCATTGAAGTATGTTTTCCAAGTCGTCCGTTTGTATTTTCTGATCCGGAGCGATGTAAATAGTGCAGATTGAGAGGGGTTTTGGTGTGAAAATGGTAATCGCTATTGCTTGCATATGAGATGGAAGGGTAATACAGTTGTGTATTATGTTGGTTCGAACAGCCAACAGTACTCCTCCGTGAGCACATCCACCTGGAACTGGATCCGATTGGTATACGTTAAAATTTTTTATCTGGAAGATTTGGCTCGGTTTTAGATGGGTCTCTTGAATGCATAATACGAGAGGATTGTATGTATTGATCAGTAATTGTAGGTCTTCGTAGTGGGTATAGATACCATTAGAGTTCCACGAAATTATTGCTTGCTCCATAGAAAACAGTTTAAATTTTTTATTGGTTATTTGCTGGTGACGAAATCACTAGTTCTAATGTTTTTATTATTTTTGTGACCCTAATTTTTGTTCGTCGGTAGTTGATGTGAGAATGACAGAATTTTAGTTGCTGAATTAGTCCGGGAATGTCATTTGTGAATTCAGCCGCTATGAGGTATGCATTTTGCGACTTGTTGCACATATCTATGAAGCAGATTAAGTTTGTTGGCGTTAGTAAATGTTTTAGGTTTTTCTTTTCTACTTCTTCAACATAACCTCTAAAGATGTCGTTTAGGGATAGTTCTGCTTGTTCCTCCGAGGAAATTTCTTCTCCATTCTCCTCTGAGTCACTAGCATTTTCTTTTTTCTGTTTTTTTTTTGAATTTTTTAGTTTGTTTTTTGATTTTTCCGATTTTGGTGTTACAGGTGCAGTTTTTCTAGTGGAGTTTGATGAGTAATCGGTACTGGTAGACGGCGCTGGGCGCTTTTGACTGATTGGTATTGAGGTGAGGTCTGGGAGAGCGGGAAAACTTTGATCTATTGCTGTGTTAGGGTGATTGGCTTCGGTGTCGTTTGGAATTTCTGCAGGTTTCAGCGCATTTATATCGACTGAGGGGCGGATAAATTGGTGTGCATTGTAAGTGTTGTTTACGGAGAGACTATGTTGATTTGAAATCCCCCCATGTGGAAATTTTAATTTTCCTGCCATTTTTTCTTGATGCTTATCTAAATGTACGTTAAAACGCATTAATTGTTCGAATATTATAAGTTTAGAAATTCGCTTTTGAATATGCATTAGAACATGTAATTAAATTTTTATATCTCGGTTGCCATTACGATTTAAAGTTTTTTAGTTTATGAAAAAATTGTTTAAAGGAAAAAATCCGATCGAAAAATTCCAAAATTCATTTTAAAAAAAACAGTAAGGCAGGTGACCTGGATATTTCTCAAAATTAAATTTTTTTGTTTTAACTCTGAAATTTTATGAAATGAAATTTTACACGATTAAAATAGTTATACACGTAACGGTTTTTTAATAGTACGCGAATCTTTTCTAAATACATTTTCCGTTAAAACACAATTTTAAAATGAAAGAAAATACCGAGAAAAAAAAACCAATAACTTTTTATGTGCATATTAATTGTGCGAAACTTTAAACACCGAATAATCCGCGTAAAGCTATTTATAATAAATAATAGATATAGCTATCTGAAAAATCTACCTTCGGATTTATTATTATTTTTTAAGTCGTCTTCAACCGACTTATTACTACCGCTTCCGCGTTCATCGTTATCCGATGCGTTATTAGAACTACTACTACAACGGCTTCCTTCGTCGGAATTACTTACGACGAAATCGTCCATATCGGTCGAGGAGTTGCGATTCTACGGATATATCATAATAAAAATAAAAATAAATAAGATTTTTAGACGTAATTGCGAACCGAATTAAATGATTTATCCGAGTCGCGATTATATTAATCGAAATATCGGATTATTTATACGATTATAGAATTATTCATCGCCGTAAAGTAAGACAATTATTTTATACTCTTCATCTGTAATTTAACTACATGTTCGTACAGTTAAATTAGAAGCAGCGTATACGCAACAGTATTTTGGTAAGATTTTATACACGCGTATATTGTAACCAGATAAAATGTTTTAAACTAATACTCACAAATATCGTTCTTATATATTAGTAATAATAATGTTCTTCTAAGGTTGAAAATTATTAAACGAATAACGGTTCAAAATATGCGAATTAAGAGTAAATTAGTTTACGCAAAACGATTTGTATACAACGGAAATTTCAAATTTAAATATGACCTACGTACGATACATGCCGAAAGTAGAAAAGAGCAGAAAACAAATTATTATTATATTATAGAGTTAACTTCCAAAATTACTTCTCGTGTACACAACTGTTGATTGCACATAACAATATTTACCGTTTAATTGACTTTAAACTGACATTTTTTACTCGGTTTCATTCGAATTTAATTTTTCTGCTTATAGATATGGGTGTAAACTGGATGGAAGCTCAATAAGAAAATAGATTTTTCTCCCCTTTATTAATATTATAAACGTAATGTGGCTTAAGCGGTCAATAAGCGATTGCGATGAAAATAACCTGAAGGGAAGAAAGATTAGTCGCCTAACCTCGTTCCTGTTATCTAATAAATTAACGGCTAGTGGATTACAATGTTTTTCCAGCCTCTTTGTGTAGTCTCGAATTTCAGTGTATATATATATATATATCTGACATATTCACGTCATAATGGATGTTAAAATAAACAACAAAAAAGAAGTTAAATTCACTAAAATCGTTCTTTATGAAAAATCACAAAGCTTTTCGGCTGTTAGACCATTATCAAGTAAATATTTAAAAAGATAAAAAATATAAAATGAAAAAATATTAATTTAAGATTGCAATTCACAAAAATCAGTTAAATGAAAAACAGTATTAATAAAACAATCTCACAGTGAATAATTTTAACTTCTTTTTCGTTGTTTATTTTAATAAAAAATCATTACATTCCACATTCTTCAAATTATGAAACGCATGGAAATGATCATTACGAATGTTTCAAACAGTGCTCTTAAAACTTTCAGTTGGAAGTATTGTATGATTTTACGTATTTATTATTTTCATGGAATTATTTATTTATGTCAAAATTGCTAGACTTATGTTCCTTTTTCATATTTTTACGTACACGTCACCATTTTTTGTGTTTTTTTTTTTTTAAATGTTTATTTATATAAAGTGATAAAAACGATAATAATAATTAAAAGATTTGTAAAATTTTTTCTTTTATACATAAATTTAGAGCAGAATAAAGGAACGAATATTTAAATACTAAATTCATTAATCTAGGGTCTTCTGAACGACGAGATATTTTATTCTAAAAACTAAATTTAGTAACATTCTACAGATTGCCCACCAAGATGACGAAATCGGATACCTACATACTCTCTCAGGACGACATTTATTTAAATACAAGAAGAAATATATAATATATAATAAATTATTCATACATTTAATAATTTCAATAATATGGTTTAAAATTTAATAATCTTATTAGATAATTCATTTTGTACGTCAAATTAATGAAAATTTAAAATTATTAATGCCGATGTTATATTAAACATATAGTAGAATCTAATGAATATTTTTTTTTTAAAATATATCATAATAGGTTTTAATTTAAGTATTTTTTCCTTCTATCGTAAATATTTATCAATAGTTTGTACATAAATTGTATATTTTACATTATATATATATATATATATATATATGACGTTAGTTTTGTTTATTTACTGTTTTTTATTTTTTTAACAGACTCACAAAATTATCCGAATTCTCAAATTTTATCCATAATTCTTTTTTCAAAACACTATTCCATATTTAAATGGCGTTATTTGTTCGCACGTCCCAACAGGTTCGATTTTTAAATAAAAATTTCAGCAAAAGAGTGTATCGTCCACGTATGCATATTATTATTTTCGTTTAATATTTAATGATGCGGCATTACTTTGGTAATGAAATTAATCAATTTTATTCCATTAATAATAAGCATAAAGAATAATAATTTGATGAAGACAGCATAAAGAAACGATTTTATTATATTGTATATTTCTTTAACAGTTTTGTTTTAAATTTCATCGATTGAATTTTGTATTCCATATTTTATTATAATGAAAAGGCTGTATATGAAAATTTATCTAAATATGAAAGTTATATTATTATCATTTTGCATTTTATATACTACAACGCGTGATTACTATCATTTTTGATATTAAATAACACTATCATATTTGTGATATTTTCATATAAAAGTTTTTTGGGTATGGCTTACTACCTCATCAAGAAAATCTTAAATCTATCTTATACGTAAACACATACACACACGAGTTTTTGTATGTTTTTGGATATGATGAATAAATAAAATTTAAATTACCGCTGTATTTTCTTTCCGTTCCTCGTAAATTTCTAAAGTATACGGATGAGTCCATACTAAACGTAACATGTGATAATTTTGGAAAAGGTGGTTGCTATCGCACACGGTACAATTCTCTAGATAATGTTCGTACAGATCCGCCTGAATTTTGGATAATCGAACCAATATTACGTATTCTTGTTTTGGGGGTAGGAACGGCGTCAAAACGTTATAATCAAAACGCTAAACAATATTAATACATACATTATATATATATATATATATATATATATATATATATATATATATATATATATATATATATATATATATATATATATAAATAATATTTAATCTATTAGTTCATGTTATAATTTTTTTTAATTAAACTAAACCTAAACATCGAATAAACAACTGATACATACTTGAACTATTCCATCAAGCATTCTATGCAGCACATGTGCTCGTCTTTTCATTAGTCGGACATCGTACGAACTAGAATCTACAAACTGCCCATTCACAATCGGATTCACAAAACGATTATTGAATTCTTTACTATCTCCAAGTAAATTTGGTTTTATAAACTGAACCATACAATGATCTGTATAAATTAATGTACAATTGTAAATTTACATATAAAACAATGTAGATATAATAAACTATTCACCTATATGACAGGCATCAATTAGTGTTGGAATAGTTGGCTTAGTGCAAAACCAATTTTGTTATTGATTTTTATTATCATGTGTACGAGTTATGAAGTTTTATATTGTTTCTCTTCAATCCCCTTTTGTTAAATAGATATATATCCATTATGACATTGAAATAATAAATAATAAATATATTACTGATTTTAATCATAAAAGAACAACAATTAGAATTTCTAACATATCGTTATATTCATTATACTAAACGATACGACTAGACTAATCCGTCGCACAATTAATAATATATTGCAGTGGAATATTTTACGAATTTCGCCAAAACAAATTTGGCAATTCAGCCCACTACTTTTTTTTTTACAATTCAATAAATATACTTATTTGAATAATACTACATAAATTGATGCGTATAATCTATTTCTTTAAAACAATATCATATATAGTCCAGGTTACATTTGTCGGCGATCTGTACAAAATTATGTTAACATTTTATACGTTATGAGCCGCAACAATTTAAAAATGGTTCCTGCATCCGTAATTATTTGTACGCAGCTTGCAAATTCATTAACGCTACTCACTCTCTGCTATTAAATTTAGGTTATTATAATCTTTCGTTATAAATATAGATATATTAAAATTTTATTTCTTAATTGTATAGTGCAGGTATAATCATTTATATTTTTTCGCAATGTAAATAACTATCAAACATAAATTGCGTTTTAGCACAAGACTATATAATTACAATTTTTAATTATGCAACTATGTTTGTTCACAATATTGGAACACATTTATTAGATTGTATTGTTATTTCAGAGATTATAGGGTTGTATATGCCAAAATCAATTTTTTCTATATAATTACAATTTTTAATTATGCAACTATGTTTGTTCACAATATTGGAACACATTTATTAGATTGTATTGTTATTTCAGAGATTATAGGGTTGTATATGCCAAAATCAATTTTTTGTTTTTAATGACATACTTTTGTTTTTTTTTTATTTTTAAAAAATGTATTGGATGGAAAATTATGATCATACGCTCATTTATTTATTATTGAGAAGTCAATATTACATATGTCCTGGAAAAAAATGTATATATAAATTCGAGTAACGTAATCTATTTCGGCCGGCTCGTATTTAAAGTAAATAAATAGGAAACCGAAAAATTTTTTTAGGGAAAAAAAAACATTTTTAAAAATATTAGAAAATGTAAAAACTAAGAACACACAAATTACCGAAGTAAACAAAAATCTATTATGGGTATTGTAATATACACCAAAAAAAAAAGCAAAAAATTGTTTCTTTGTGAACACGTTTATATATAATAACAATCATGGTGCCATGTCCGTTACAGAACGTTACCTAATATTTAACAAATTTTTTCGACGATGGGACACTTTTTACCCTTGTGCCAAATTTAGTGCGTACGCCATTTTTTCTAGTAGAAATTAGGATGGACTGATGATCAGTCGTGCGATTGTGGTCCTTTCACATCGTATTCAATTACCCGAAAAGATAATATAAATATAACAGAGAAACATCTAATATTTCAAAACAACAAATTTATGTTATTTTATTTTTTTATTCTCTCGATTATAAATCCTTTGAAGGAAAAAATTGAAACTGATTTGTACGATTACTTAAATATTTAATATTTTATCGCAATGTTTGTTTTACTTTTTAATTATATTTTAATAGTCTATTATCATCATTCAGAATTTGAAAACCGATACTGTCACCAATAATTTAGTATAGCGCTAAAGGTTATCGACACGCATAATACGATGATTATTAGTTTTTGAAATAGAAAATGTTTTAAAATTCGCTCGAAAAATTAAATAGTTTATTTGTTTTTAAAACTTACATTCCTTTAAATTATTCTGTATTGGTGTTCCAGTCAGAACAACTCGCCTGGATGTTCGTATTTTACTCATAGCTTTAGACAGAGCGGTCTTTTCATTTTTTAAAGTATGGCCTTCGTCGCAAACTACAAAATCTGGACCTAGATAAATAAAATAATTTTTAAAAAATAATTCATTTACAGATTTTTTAAGCGACGATCGTTGTATTTCACATTTTTTCCAGCTTAACCATCAACCCGTATAAGAGGTTATTTACGTTTTTGTTCGTAAGTATGTAAAATTTTATGCTCGTGTAAACCCAGTTATAGAAAACTGGTAGGTATATTAAAAAAAGATTAGTAGATACAAAGTTGATGTCAAATATACACCCAAAGACATGAAGAAGGGGTTAAATTAATTACAGTCGCTGAATTATGGGTGAAACGATTGGACGTTATAAATATCCTAACTTCGATAAAGGAGATGCATAATTGGCGACTGATTATTGTCGCTAACAAAAATACAAGTTAAATTTTAATATCGAGGAGAGGACAGTTAAAAAATTACATAATAGCTAAAATAAATAAGTTATCTATTGTTTATCTCAAAAACTAAGACAATATTGATGTTTAAATTGAGTTCTATTATTGAAAACAATATAAATCCACATCGTTACTTTTATCAGGCATGTTCGAATATGGAAATGGAAATTATTTCCGAACCGTTGCAAAGAAACATATTTGTCGCGGTTTCCATCGAAAATTCTGAATGTATAAACAATTAATTGTCAAAAAGTCCGTTTTTAGAACTATCGAAAATTATAAATAATCAATGTCGAATAATAAAAATAATTTTATATCATCCCAGGCAAACATAAAATTCTAAATGACAAAATATAATTCACGCTATTTATGTAATCGAATCGATTTTGTAAACTGCAAATCAGGAAGGTTACCAATTCAAGACGAGTATGGAGAGAATATTAACGATTATTACGTTAATGCACGCCAATAATTAATAAAATAACTACGATACCATAATAAATATTATACATTCTAAAAATAATCAACCTGGATCTACTAACGCTTCATTGACCATTTTTCTAACGCGAGCTTGGACTTTTTTATCAGAATTGACGAAATTTCTGAACATTTCGTACCCGAGTATGCATACGCCTCCTTTTTTCATCCAATCATTGAGACAATAAGCGCGTAAAACTTTGTTATTTTTATTATGTCTATAAAACAGAAATGTACGTAGTAATGTTATTTTATAAAACGTTTTATATATATTCTTTTTGAGAATTTCGCTTTAATTATATTTCTTATTATAGCAATTTCGTCTGCTGGAACAAAGAAAAAAAACATACTCCGTCAAATGATATACATCGACGTGGTCCACATCATCGATATCGTTCAACCATATATCAAATTCATTTTTCCAATTTAAAACTGTTGATAGAGGACATACAATCAATACCGTCTTGATCTTGATTATCTGGTTTGTTAACAATGTATGTGCCAATGCCACCACCTAGAACCAAAATAACGTATTTCATTCATTTCATAAAACTGAAACATTTAAATTTCATCGCGACCGATAATACACACGAATGCTAGACGAATGAATAACTTTAAATGATAATAATCATATCAGTTTTGCTGTTACAATAGTTTTTTTTTTTAATTTTTTCTATTGTTATTTTACTGTTATTTTCTTTATTATTTCTTTAGTTTTGTAAAGTCATTTGGTTGTATTTAACTCCTAAGGTGTAACTTTAAGGATACTTGGCATATATGTATGTACAAATAAATTCTTCATAATTTATAAAATTTTGTATTGAAATATACTATACTACTATAGCATCGTAAAATAAAAACTAAATAAACAAAGATTGCTACTTACAAATTTAATCTTAAAAAGATCTTTGACTTAAGATATTTAATCTATCTATATATAAAAATGAATGTTTGTCTGTATGTCCTTTATAGAATCGTAAACTATGCATTTGATCATGTGATGATCTTCAGCAAAGTGTTGTGCATGAGTCTAGGAAGCTTTCTGAGTTGGTACGACCAACTGAGATGGCGCCAATATCATTCCAATGAATTTCATATATTGCCATGACAGTTTGAATTGAAACGAAAACAGCAAACGAATGATGACGTTTCGAGTTGTATGTGACGTAAGAATTTATTTAAATTGTGAAATTCATGTTCGACTTTATCACCTCGCCAGCGGACTTCTGTTAGATCACAGAAAGCATACATAGACGAATCGGTGCAAAAAGTTTTCCCAAACATTGCACAGAATTACAAAAATCATCAGTGACTCAGTACGCGGGCTATCGATGTCAATATCATCAACTTCACCATTCAGAATGGAATACCCGGCGAAACGACAACATATAAGTCCATCGATACTGTGGTGAATCAAAACGAAGTTATCAACTATCCAACTGAATTCTTGAATTCGCTTGATTTGTCAGACATGCCACCGCACGTTCATTACATTGAACATTTGGGTACCTATCATTCTTCTTCGAAAAATAAATCCACTACGACTTTGCAACGGAACCAGACTCTCAGTCAAGAAAATGATGAAAAATGTTATCGAGACAACAATTTTGACTGGAAAATTCAAAAGTGAAGACGTACTGTTGCCACGTATCCCAATGATCCCGTCGGATATGCCATTCGAATTCAAACGTTTGCAGTTCCCGGTGCGACTCGCTCAAGGCACAAGGACAATCGTTGCAAGTGTGTGAATTAAATTTGGAGAATCCATGCTTCTCACATGGGCAGCTCTATGTCACGCGTCGGGAAACCTTCTGATTTATTCGTTTACGCACCAAATGGAAAAACAAGAAATATTGTGTATCCCACAGCACTTCAATAAATATCAAGTTGAAACGAAACGCTGCAATGTCACAATTTTTTCGACATGAACAAAATCAATAAAATGACTCAAAATAAATTGAATATTTGTATAATGTCTTTCCTTCAAATTTATTTTAGTTAGTGGCGTAGCAACGCGTGCAGGGTACAGGTAGTCGAATATAAAAGACATGATGAAGAAAGGCATTATTCCTTTTTAAGTAATCTAGAGAATCAAGTGTATACGATTTAGAACATACAAGAAGAATCTAATGAATGACTACTATCATGTATGATGTAATAATTATTTTTTGTTCCAAAATACATATTTATTAAATTTGATCACACGCTCACGCGTAATATCAATATAAATTCGCAAAAACAATTTACTTTATCCGTTTCCGTATAAATATAAAATTTAAATAATTTATTTTCTTCGAGTAACATTCATTTCATATCACGGTATAGAAAAAAAAACGAACGTTTTATATCAGTCAAATGATTTCAAAGAGGGTTAATTTACTAACAGAATAGAGATTTTATGTTTAAAGAGGATTTTGGCGTAGTTAACTGAAATAGTTAAAATCCTATTAATAAATAAATAAATACGATACGATTGTAATTTTCATTTTGAGAAAATAAATTACCTGTAATGTTTTTCCCAAGCCCATACAATGAGCTAAAATACAACCACCTCCCTTTTCTGTTTCAATTCGCTTGACTGATTCGAAGCAGGCATCCCACATGAACTTTATCCCTTCAGCCTGGAACGAAAGTTAATTTACAACTTCAAACTTTCATGTTTGATATCCATACGTCTATATTTTTTTCGGTAAAAACCATGTTCGTATTTTTTGCTTGTGACGTTTCGAAAACACTTACAGTTTTCATTAGAAAAGTATAGGTATATTTATAGGATTGTGTTTAGACGAGCGCAATCTTGACTTAATGTATAAAATCTTGATGGACTTGAATATGTTTCATAGTAACGTAAAGTTCACAATGGAACAAAAAAAAAAAATGTTGAACTAACGTTTTTAGACGTTTAGTGAAGCGGACTACATGCGGAAACTTGTCTACACCTGTGTTTCGAAAATCTACACGCACGAATAAGTATGTGAACAAGCAGTCGCACCATTGTCCGAGTAAAAAAATACGGGTCTACTGGTACAAAGAGCGAAAACTATGTTAAACGGTACCAGTTTAAAGAAAGAAATGGAAAATATAAAAGATGCTATGATCATTAATGGTTTCGACAAGAAGGAATACAATTCACCGGTAAAAAAAATCGGAGTGAAAAAAGATAAATCTAGTGACAAAGAAGAGTTTGCTGCCAATGTAATGTTAGCTTATATAAAAGGCACCACAGACAGAATAAACAAGTTAGACCAGTGTTTAGCACGCGTAAAAAAATTAAACAATATTTTAAAAGCGTCAAGGATCAACTCCCTAAAGGACAGGTGGCTGGAGTTTATAAAATTCCTTGTTCATACGGGCTTAGCTACATTGGACAGACTTGTAGAAGCATTAATCAAAGACTAAAAGAACAGAAGGCAGATTGTAAGCATAAGAGGAACGTCTGCAGTGGCTTCGCATCAGTGTCCAGGGAATCACGAAATACAATTTGACAATTTTAAAATTGTTCGTGAAGCAATTGAAATTTTTAAACATTCAAATTTCAATAAGCAAGATGGACACCAACTTAATTCAACGTGGTTGCCGGTCATTACCCCAATGGTAAAAAAAACAATCTAGTATAAAAACAACTGTTTGTTGAGTAAACAATTCCGTTCTCACGCATGATACTACAAACACTGATAAATGGATGTGCGCACAGCAGGGCGCTGGCTGATCGAAAAATTTGGAGAACATTAAGTCAAGATTGCGCTCGTCTAAACATAATCCTATACATATACCTACATTTTCATAACCGCTCTCAGTTTGATAATGAAAACGATTTTCACCGAAAAAATTATAGACGAAAGTTAATTTTTATAACATAAATTTAACAAAGATCAAATTCATAAAAAGTAGGATATTAAAAAAACCTTCGTAATTTACGAGTTTCTATACATGATACTAACATTCAAAATTCAAGAAATAAAAAGACTTGCTTTTGCCCACATGTAAACATGTTTATACAAACGAAAAAAAAATCTTATTTATCAGTCGTGTGTGCAGTAATAATGAAATTTTACACATAAAGATAATAACTATACTTGCTCAGTCGTATATGCAGTAATAGTGAAATTTTATTTAAAATATGCATAGTAAATGTAAAATACCTGGTGTGGTTTGAGTCTCTTAACTAAATCTGGATGAACAGAAACAATTTCTTCTTTTGTGTCTTCGTCAAAATCCAAAACTAGTTTTTCCAGATTAGGTTCGTTAGAAGGCGTCGCGGGAAATGACTCGTTATACTATTAAAAATATAACATTTTAAATTAAAAATTAAACAATAAAATATTTATCGTATTATATATATATATATATATATATATATATATATATATATATATATATATATATATATATTAGTCTTCTCCGCATAAAAAGAGGAATGCCTCCACCTTAAAGAATAATTTATATGTTTATGTATTTAAACAGTTAATTTCATAATATTAAGATAATCGAAAAATAATTCATACAATGTTAATTATAATCGTCAATACAAGTCCATTAGCTATAGTAGTATACACAAATGAAGATAAATAACTGTTCTGAATTTTTAATTTATCGTGCGTAATATTTATTAATTATATCTTGAAGAGTTCATATTTAATTTCTAATTTTGTCATATTAATTTTTTTAAATTTTAAAATATGTTTAGTAATTCAACATATTAAAAATCTTAATGAAACACTCGGTTTAAGAGAAGAAAATTGAATTCGGAACAAAATGAACCGTATTAAACATATTTGATTAAAATTGAAGAATTGATATTGATATGTGCTTGCGAAAAAGTATATATAGGAATTTTCCGATTGAATTCACGACTGTAAAATTACTTTCAGTGTTTATTTTTTTCTAATCATTCTTTACATCGTAATGTGACAGATTCAAAAATTAAACTGACTATCAACAATCCATAAAGCGAATATGTTTGGCTATAAAGAAGAAAATTAATAGTTCAACTATAACCTTCAATAACTATCAGAATTCAGTGAAAATATTTAAAAAAAAAAAACAGATTGTTTTATATTTTGTAATAAATTCGAACTCACTGCACGTAGAAAGTTAGGATTTTTAATAGTTTAAAATTGTTATAATACTTCATTAAATTTTGACCGTGTAAACATCGCGCACACAATACAATAATAGTAGTATATTTGAATATCAATATATTTATAGTAAAAAAATAATGCAATGCAAGGAAAGAAAAAAATATACCAATTTCTGTCGTTCAGCTATTCTCTTTTTTCGTTCGTCTTCCATGTGAACCGTTTTTTTGGTACTTTCGGCTAATTCCTTCGCGCTCAAAACTTTACGAATATTTTTGCGACCTTTTCCCGAAGACTAGAAGATAAATTTAAACAAAACGAATGATTTTTCTTTCTAATAAACGTATCAGGTCATAATAATTATAACCGTTAATTCTGCTTAACACCGAAAATTACAAAGTATAAGTTGAAATATTTATTATTATTATTAAAAAGGACATATAAAGTTTATGCTTAGAATAACATACACACTCATGAAATTAGGTTAATTATTTTTTCAATCTATCACCTCGTTGTACGGTTGTGTTTACGGGTGTTTCTACCGTTTTAGGATAGTTCTGTTGTTTTTTTTTTTTGCCATTGCTTATTTCATGCGGTATTGAATATTTTATGTGTCAGTAGTGTACAGAGATGATTCACAGTGTTCACAGCCTTCTAATGTACGAATATTATTGTTACCTGTTCGTTCTTCTTCATCAACTAATACTAAGTTATGCTCGTCATAACGTCACTTATGTTACTGCCGTTATAATTATGCAGCATCACCCCACATTTTACTTCCTACATGTTCTCAACCTAATCTTTTTCGACAGTGTTCTACTCCGCTAGGACAAAATACCACCCCCAAAATTCTTCTGCTTGTAGCTCCCGATCGTTCAAAAGAAGACCAAAGTTTAATTTTCCAATGTATCAGTAATTTTGTTTTAAGTGGGTTTTTTTTACCTTTATTGCCTTACATTATAAACCCTAAAAATATCGTGTGTACGCGTGTGTTTGCAAGAAAGAGAAAAATAATAAAAAATAAATTTAACCCAATTTAAACAATATCAAAATTTACCATTTGAGAGCAATTAGGGTTTTCTTCAGATTTTTCATTATCTGATTCTGAATATACGCGCTTTATTCTCTTGCGTTTTTTTTGCCTGAAAATGCAATATATATATAAAACAACAATATATTTGCATAAGGTTATAAACAATAAAAGAAATATAATATGGGTCACAACACTGTGTCCGAGAACACATTACCGCAATATGAAAGTAAGAATATAAAGAGTAAAAGAAATACAACACGTTAAATACTACAGTAAAATAAACCTGCGGCTACAAAAAAAAAAAACAAAAAACAAGTTTTCTTAATTACTAATTACTAATGATACATGCTAATATCGTAACTTAAGTTTAAACTGTTAAAATAGATCATTTATGCTTTCGGTTCTTAAATAAACATTGTTAAAACTAAAGATGTCGGTTGTGCTCACTTAGTAAAAAAGGTTAATATTAATAAATTAATTATAGTTTATTATTACATTATGCCACGTTTAAGTCTCCTGTATTTAGTATCTGGAGTACACGAAACGAACTTGCCTGTAATCGTAACTGGCATTCGAGGAGACGAGCTCGTTGTTATGGTAAAAGATCTATTGTCTAAGTAACTACTAATTAAACGAATTAAGTATGTTGGGAATTTACATTGTATCATTTTATAAAGAATACCGCATGTCACGTTGTATCGAATGGTTTGACAACTTCAAATAGTACTATTTTAAGTTTAAGCTGTGGGTGATGGAATCATCTGTTCTACATATTTGTTGGGTCGTAGAATGGTGAGAACGAAAGCCGAATTAGAAGCTTCGAATGCTGTGATTGTTACCAACGTGAGATATTAATCTAACGTAAATCACCTTTTGAGCAACTTTACTTAGGTTACTCAGTAAACTAATGGGATCATTGGTGAAAACCTGCGAACGATCCTTTCTCTGCTTTCGGATGGAAATTATCTTGGTACGTTTTCAGCTTTGTGAAAAGTATCTCAGTTTAATGATACCGTACATTATATTTCAGGACATGATAATTGCGGAATGAGGGTTTTTTGACTACAAGCAGTGATATATTATCAAGGCCTACCAAATACTTTAATTTCGTTTTTATATTATATTGGATATTTCTATAGTACAGTACACTACACTACACTACACACACACACATATATATATATAAATTAATTAATAACAATAAGCAAACAGCTTTGAATAATACACGTTGTAGTGGATTTTTTGTCGTTTTTTACAAACTTTTGCTAGAAATATAATAGATCATCTATTTCGAATCTAAGAAATTAACAGATAAAATAATTATAACGATTAATTTCAAATCCTAAGAACATATAATTTGCTAAATAGACGGAAATTAAAATTCTTATAAGACATGTGACGAAATAGGCAATAGAGTATATTTTTATAAATTAAAGAATTTAATACATTTAACGAAAAATCACGAATATATTCGTTCAATGATTCAGCGTATTTTTGTGATTGGGTTCATATTTATATTTTATAGCCGCCTAAGTAAATTTGGTTTGTTAATGAACTACGTTTTAAATTTATATATATATATATAATATATATATATATATAGATATATATATATATATATATATATATATATATATAATATATATATATATATATATATATATATATATAAAAATCAGAAATTCGAGTTTCCAGGTCTTCCAGATCTCGTGGACGTAATTTGTAAAGGCGGCTCTTAAAGTATCCCCCACAAAAAAAATTTGAAGCGATCAAATCTGGTGAGCTTGGTGGCCAAGTGAAATGCGTGCGACGCGACAATATGTGGTTACCAAACGCTACTTTCTATGCTGCGAGCGTTTCTGTCGAACAGTGACACGTGCACCATCTTGTTGAAACCATGTACGGCCCAGATGACTACGACGACGACGTGAGAGGTACAAAATCGGGTTTATCATCTCGATATAGCGCGTTCCGTTGACAGTTACCAGTGAAAAAATAATGACTCACTATTGCCCACTTCACCACTGGACAGACGGTTACTCGCTCGCTGAGTGATGGCTTTTGTACGATTTAATTAGGATTAGTAGTGGCAGTTTTTTTTGTTTACGAATGTGAACAGATGAAAATGAGCTTTATCGAGATTGTTTAATTCGATCTCTTCGTCTTCGCTTTTTTTTAGCATCCTTTCAGACAAAAGTTTTCATTTGCAGGTCGGTGCTTTTTAATTCCGGAATCATTACTAGTTTATACGGATGAAATTTTAAATCTTCTAGCAATACACAGCGAATAGATTCACTCGACAGGCTTAAAGAAGCAACATGAAGACGAGCAGAACGTTTACTGCCAGAACAGGAGCAGAAACGTTTTTTTTTTGTTCTGGATGTTTTTTTATCTGTTGCAGAAGCTGTCTCTCGAAATTTTTCACAGGTTTACACGAATTCTTTTCGAAACTCTGTGCTGTCGTGATCGATTCACGCTGAAAATAATGTTCCACGCAAAATGCGCCTCTTCTCGTTATAGGATGCCATGATAACTGAAACTGGACAAAAACAAATCTCTCGTGTGTACACTAAATGTGAAGTACGTTGTAGCATTGTTACTAACTGCGCTTTCCAAAAAACAAAATCGCCCGTCTTCTCTGGGTCACCATGTGTACATATACTGATACTTTCGTTATACGTATTCGGATTCCGCGACCTTATGTAATGCAAGCTAGTAGATGTCATCACTTGTTTCGATCGTGAGTTAGATTTATAATTTGTTGTAAATCGAATCCTCCTATTTTCATGACTTGATTGATATAACGGGTCATCGATCTACCTTTCTTCCTTTTTCCTTTTGATCTTTCCCTGCAGGATCATTTTTTCCAGTGCGTTTTTGTATGTCCGAAAATCATAGTTGGTAACAACTGGCTGTCTGGTTTCGATTTTAAGCTCCTTTAAAATTGAATCATTTGTTCTATGAGCCATCCATGGGGCCCTTGCAATTTTTTTATATCCCTTTATTTAAAAAAATTCGATCTTATTCTTTATTGATTTATTAATCATCCAGGTTTCAGAACTATATATCGCTATAGAAAAAGCAACGTTTTCAGGAGTCACAGTTTTGTTATTTGAGTGATTTTATTGTTTTTCCATATACAATTGAATTTCCCAATGCTGTTCGTCCCCTTATTTCTTCTTCTGATCCACCATTTTTGGATATAAATGTCTCCAAATAGATTAATATCTTTAATTTCTATATCTTGCAATTGAACCAAGGGTTGTTGTATTCTGCTTTCTTTATCGGTGATCAACATTGAACATTTCTGTTTGTTTAGTTTTAAGATCACTTCAATGCCTACTATCTCCATTTCTAATACTAGTTCAAGCATATGTTACTCTGTACTAGCGAGTAATACCGTATCATCCGCAAATCTGATATTATTACTTTTTATTCCTCCAATAGATATTCCTTCTCGCCTGTCATCCGCTTGTCTTATTCATTCTCCAGGGATGTTGAAGAGAATCGGTGATATACAGTAGCCTTGTCGTACGCCCTTTCTTACTGAAAATCGTAATCGAAATAAACGCATTAAAAACTGACGCCATCTTTTTCACTCGTCGTCGACAAATTTTCCCATCTGAACTTCGAAAATGTTCGTGGGTGCTTTTACCCTACAAAATCTGATTGTTCTGATATTTATGACAGGAGCAAGTGTTTGAACCACTCTTGTAACATGACTAAATCACGCTATTGGGTGGTAGTTTTCACATTCCTCGGTAGAGGCCTTTTTGTGTATTGGTATATACACCAATTCTGTCAACTCAACAGGCCCAGTTGCCAGTTTCCCATATTTTCTGACAGATTTTTTGCAATATGTTTATTCCGGGTTCTTTCATTGCTTTTAATATTTCTGCGAGTACACCGTCTACGTCTGTTGATTTTCCATATTTCAGTTTCTTAAATGCAACTTCTATTTAGTCCCTCATAATTGAAGGTTCAAGCTCGAAGTACAGTATTAATACCATTTTTTCATTATCACGCAGGACGTTTTGACAATGGCGCCATTCTTTAAAATTCGCGACTTTAACATTCTTCCTTTGAACGTATTACTTGAGACATTTAATTTTTTTATATAAATCATAGGGCTTCCTTTTTTGAAATTGCTGTTCTATTTCCTCACAAATTCCTATTATATAAATACTTCTGTCCCTTTGTATTTCTTTATTAATTGGTTAAGATTCCCATATGTTTTTTAATCTACCGTATTATTAATTTCTCTCCTTTCTTTATTTAGTTGCTCTTGTTAGTTAATTCAAATGTTCCTCTGTTTAGCAGTTTTTTTTTTTTTATCAAACAATTAATAAAAGTTCTTGGACCTCTGAATTAAAAAAAAAAAAATGTTTATTTGTAATAGAAAACGTTTTATTATTGAATAAATTATAAATTGTTTACTTGTTGCCTTTATCGACAGGCTTCTCAATTCTTTCAGGGGATCCACTGGAAACCGAACTTGAAGACGATGATTCAGATTCTGACGAAGAAAATTTAATACGTTTTCTTTTTAAAAAGTTTCTTCTTTTCGGAACGAATAAACTTTCTGAATCTGACGAAGAATCGCTCCCGTTATTTCTGTAAATTTGACATAATCGGTAAGCTCGGTAGTGATAAAATTTGACGTTATCGTACTAAATTGCTTTACACAATAAAAGTTGGTTGGAAAAAATGACGTATGTAAATGAAAGACATTTTCAGAATGTGACACAAATGAAACGGAACTCAAATGTTGTAAACACGGTAATCTCCGAAAAGGCTATCCGGTTTTTAAAAATAATAAAATAAATCGTATTCGATTGAAGATACGATTGCCAAAATCTATAGTGAACTAAAAATTAGTTCGTTCACCTACCACACATGAAATAATAAAAAACACCGCCCCAAAAAAAATTAACGTGCTATGAAACCTGCTTATTATTCCATCAATCAATAGAAATAGAATATCGTAACGCTTCTATTGAAAACAAAAATAAATACCTTTTATAGATAGATAGATAAAAAGTGTATTTGTAAAATAAATATATGTTGCAAAATATAACGAAGTTAATATCATAAACACAGTTTTTACTAGGTATACTAGTTTAAAAAAGTATGTAGTTGTTCATTTAACTAAAATAAAAATACAGGAAAAACCACCAACAAAACCTGCATAGTGATCATAAAGCTACCTTATATATAATTTTATAAATATTTAAGTTAATAGGATAAACAATAAAAAAAAAAAAAAACATTTAGACAAAAGATAACGTCAAAGCGTGTGTTTAATTCTTTTATGTTTGAGCGTTTATATTTTAGTTGCAAACTTGTACGTGTATAATCCTCCATATCGTTTATAAATGAATACTGACTGGAGGCACAGCTATTAGAAAAAATTATTGTGTTTTTTTTGACAACCTCGTGTATATATGGTAACTTCAATGCCTTGTGAATGTGTTCAATCTTTACATAGACGGGGAGATGTAAATTTCGATTGTCCGGGTAGAAGGCAGGGAATTTATACGACATACTTAAAATACAATTCCCGGCCCATATTATTGGAATAGCAGTTTCAAGCTCTATGCCGTGTATTAAAGTTAGCTACAATTAAAACGCGGCGATGTGCTGATAATAAGTTGAAAGTATCATAATAAAGATTTTTATGATTTACCTTAGGGGGACAGTAAACGAAATAGATGATAATACTGCTGTTAGATATTTCAAGAGAAATATCCGCAGCTTCAATTTTAATTAAAGGAGGTATGAATACAGGTGAGTGAACTATATTTTGCTTTATAAATTAGTTTATGCGTCGAGCCAATCTTTGTTTCATTTACACACACTACATGAATATTTTTATCGTGCAGTAATTGTCCGAATTCTAAAAATTTATTTCTTAACATTTCATCGCAAAAAATTTAAACTAATTAAAGGATTAATCCGAATTGAGATATTCAACAATAGTTTCAGCTATTACAGCAATTTTGCTAAAATTGGCTTGTTTGAGTCAGCTTAGAGCTAATTTAACAAATTTGCAAACTTTATTAAAATTTAAATCTTTAAATATCAGATATAACTGAAACATTTTTTGAATCAAAATGGGATGAAGATGGCATACGATCAGTAAAATTTATACAGTATCACGATTATACTTATAAACAGAGTTCACTAGTTTCGTTTTGATACAGCATCATTTTTTTTTCTTCAAAACTAGTCGACTGTGTTTATAAATATAATTATGATACTGTATAACCGTTATGGCAACTCTACGACAGGATTAAAATGACGTTTAAAATAGTACCTATTTAAGAGAAGAATCGATGTAACTAAGACATATTATTTCAAATATTATGAGAAACTTAAATTTGACACGTCATCGAAAACTTCATTCATAGCGTAAAAATACGCTTAGTGTGATATCGCAAAGTATTTACGTAAATTAACTAATAATAAAATTTTCAATTTAGCCAAAATTTCTCGAGCGCAGGTAGCATTAAGTAGTTTAGGAAACTCTAAATAAACGGTTTTCAAATATTTTAACACATTTCAAAATTAAAACTATTATCTATCTAATATTCTTTAATTTTTTATTTGTTTTTGTAAATTTTTAATATTTCGATTACGTACGTGGATCTTTTAATTGTTTTCTTATCATTCGATCGATTAACATAATTTTCTTCTTCGCTGGTATCCATTTCGGAAAGTTTCCCACGTAACAGTTTATCCCTTCGCCACTTTTTTTCTTCATTTTTTTCGGGCGTAACCTTTTTATAAAAAATGTACACAAAACGAAAGAAAACATCAAATTTTGTGGACAATAATATATATATATATGTGTGTGTGTGTGTGTGTGTGTGCGCGCGCAATACATATATAAATATGTGCTGCTTTATTATGGACGCATCAACATTTGTTTAAAAGCAGCAATAAAGTTGCTAACAGAAATAATTATTAAATATATAGATAAAGTTTCTCTTCACAATTTTCAAATTATAATAAACAGTAATAAAATAAATTATTAATAACAACGATAACGACTAATCTATAGTACTTCAAGTTGCAAACCGAGATGCTTGTTAACATCTACTATTACACTAACCAACGATCTTACACTCTGAATACTACAGTCTAAATACGTTTATAAGATAGTGTTTAAAAAACTAATTTATCATATCAAATGTTATTAACGCGTTTAAAAAATTATTTTCATTTCTCCATTTGATTATTTTTAATTTTTCTGATAATTTTCTCTTTTTTTAGTTTTTCTTTTTCTTCTATATGTAAAACATTATAGGTCTGATTAATATTATCAATTTCACGATTCAATTGTTTTTGCAATTTTTACCACACTATGGTATATGCTATAGATTACACGATGTCAGTGCTAAGAATTTTTTTAATAATGTGTACGTATATATATAAGTTTTGTTATTGTTGCTATTAATAATTAATTTTATTATCGTTTATTATTATTAATATAATTATTTTTAACTCGAAAATGACGCAATTAACGACAAGTATTATTATCTATATATTTCACAATTAATTGGTTTGATACTAGTAACTTTATCACTACATTCTTAAAATAAATCACTTCGTTCATCTATACATTTTAAAAATTTTATTTTTTTTTGTTTATTCATGTTTTCTCGTTTTGTATTTGTAGTAACTTTTTTTTTTCAATTTACTTATAAATGCCTATTCTGTTATTTTGCATTATCACGTAATGGTAAATTAATATCTCATATTACAATCGTTACCTACTAAAAGGAGATAAAATCGAATGACTTTGATATTAAATATCTTTAAACTATTAATCGACCAATGATCATTATTTTACTTTTGCTTCTTTGTAAAGCGTATTCGGAGAAGATTTATTTTCGAGATCGAATGTTATATTTTAATTTAAACTAAATGTATTCGGAAACCGAAGGAAAAATTTTTAAAATTAAAGATGATGATATCGTATATCTTCTGGTAGCTTAGAAGATACCCACGTCCAGGTTTCGTAGCCATATTATTGCCGCGTCTGATACTGCTCGAATATCCTTCCAACCGCCCTTAAGGGCTCTATGTGGGCATACGTTGAGGATGTGACTCATTGTCTGATCTCCTAACTGACAGTCGCAAGATGGATCGTCTTTAAAACCCCACATTACCGTTCTAGGTCAAAACCTGGTGGCCTACGATTCGGTGTGTCTATCGTACCATATCGGTATAGGTTCTTACGGTCCCATTCTTCTTTCCACGATGCAACTGCATCAAAACTATCTGCTATGAGTTTTGTGTGGCTAATCTGTGAGGAGGCTTTCTCGATTTTAATCTTCCTGGTCCGTTCAGGTCTTGATGTATCGGGAAATTATTGTCATTTTTGTATTTTAACCATTCTTTAACTGTTGCAAATTTCCTCCTAATATGAGCCGGCTTAATGTACGCTAGTACAGGTAACCATTTCACCGGAGTAGATTTAGTCGCGTCAGAGATTATACGAAGAGCTGCATTTATAGTTCTGTCAATCTTCCTCGTGTGAGTGCTATTCAACCATACTGGTGCAGCATATTCGGCCGCTGAGTATATCAGCGCGAGAGCTGAAGTTCTTAGAGTAGAGCTGAAGCACCCCATGTTGTTCCTGCTAGTTCATGAATTATATTCGTCCCTGTTCTGAGTTTGGCGGCAGTGTTCTCAAGGTGTTTACTGTAGGTTAGTTGTCGATCTAAAGTTACGCCCAGATAGTTCGGGTAATCTTCATGATTAAGGAGAAAAATTTACAAGACATTACAAATGTAAAAATTAAGAACATAAAAACTACGGTAAACAAACAATTTTTTTTACTTATATACCGTGTAGATTACACTGTATATAATCAATTTATAATTTACTTTGATGATGTGTATTACAAGCTACACAAAATTTAATTAAAAAATCGTTTCTTTGTGGATTGTAGTGTTAAATTTTTTTTTTGCATTTTCTTAACTCGTACATTTTCTATTTTACTTTTATTTAAAAAAAAAATTATTCTTTCAGTTTCCCGTTTATTTAGTCTAAATAAGAGCCGAAACAGACTACGTTATTTTAGAATTTCATTATAAAAAATTGTTTCTTTTCGAATATTTCAAAATCTAGTACACAATAACGTTGCCGGTATTATCAATTTTATCGATTATATATAGGAAAAATAGTACGTTTTTGTCGTTGCATGTCGAACTGCTACTTTCTTCAATATCCTTAACAGGCGATGAGGATTTTTTATCCTTTCCATCGTTGCTGGAACTGTTACTTTTATCGATATCCGTCAAGGCTGATGACGATTTTTTATCCTTTTCATCGTTGCTGGAACTATTACTTTTATCGGTGTCCGTCAAGGCTGATGATGATTGTTTATTTTTATTCTGGAGATCGGCTTCAAATGCGTCACTAGTTGATTCATTTATACATTTCGTAGAAACGTCGCTAACATCAGCATCATCATCTTCACTAGCCATAGCTCCTATAAGCACGAAATGCTTCATTGAAATTTCAGCAATAAAAATACGATAATGCGCACAAATAGCATGTGTACGTGGATAATATAACTTGTTCATATATATTAAAAAAAGAAAAAAGAGACAGATGTTTCCCGATTGCCTATTTTAGCTACATAGAGTGTATATAAAAATTATTCCCGGATTATTCGGAAAATTTTCATATAAAAAGCAAATTTCTAGACTTGCAACATTCGAACAGTTAACGCGATCGAGCTGAAAATTTTAACGTATATTTAAATAAGTGTCGAGAAAAAGACGGTGACAAAAATCGAATTTTTCAAAATTTTATGAGGATATACCCGAGTTCAAAACTAAAAATTTTAAAATTCGAAATGTCAATACAGGCCATTTTAAGTTATTTAATAAATTAATACAAAATTTCATCGGAATTGTTGGAACCGTTACCGAGATAGATAGAAAAATATCTAGTTTAATAATATTATATATATATATATATATATATATATATATATATATATATATATATATATATATATATATATATATATATATATATAATTACCCACAGAGGGTACAGAGGTAGTACGTTATATTTTGTCATTATATACATGCTAAAGCGGTACACATTTCGTTAACATGTGGACATAGTAGCAGAAAGATTTTCAAGTTTAACATTTATATATATACACACACACATATATATAGTACATCGATTGCATGTTTTACTAAGGTTGGGCGGTTTCATTTTCTATTCTTATCGCATGTGCATATATATATACATATACAACTATATATATATATATATATATATATATATATATATATATATATATATATATATATATCATATTTATATTATTTATGTATTTTGTTATACACGCTAATAAAACATGTTTATCTTTGTTTTAAAGTTATGAAAAAGTTGTTATTTCTAAATATTACCCAGACGAATTAATTCTTTTTCAGACAAATCTTCGAATATTTGCTTTTTGTCATTTTCGATGGTACAATTTGGAAGGATAAATGATGGCATATTATCAGTTCGATTGTCTTCTTCGCCTAGAAATAATTTGTATATAGTTACGTATAACTAAACTTAAATTTATTATTATAGGTCGTCGTTCTAGTTCATTTCAGTATTTACGTTGATACTCTATCAAACGAGCGTATTGATTAGTTCGGATTGCAGAATTTATATTTATGAAAAGAATGTTGACAATGGGTAAATTTGGCATTCATATCTAAACCTAATTAATAATAAATAATAAAATACATAATACAAATGTACCGTAATTATGTAAAGTGTATGACAAGTATGGTGCGAGTTGACCTGAGGGATGAATAACGTGAAAGTTGTTTTTGTTGTATTTATTAACGATGATTTAATCCATTCACAATCTTAATCGTTACTTTTATATTTTAACTTATTATTGTTGTTTGTAAGATTCACGATAACTACGTACGTCTCGAATTTTATACTTTTTGACGAGTTAATAATAGAAATTATTTATAGGATCCTCTATCGACAAACCTAAGTTTGAAAATGTCAACCTTTCAGACTAAATTTGAATTTTGGAACAAGAAAAAAGCCAAATAATCTCAAGTTCGATGAATACATAAATTCAGTCATTGAGATCGCAGAGAGATAAAGTGCATTATCGTGATGAAACATTCAACAATGTGCAAATTGACTCTATTTTCTGAGTCGTTCAAATACTTCTTTGAAAAATTTCTGATCAACCGTTTGTATTTAAAGTGTAAACTTTTTACGAACAATACCACGAGCATAAATGGATTATCGTAAGTGAACGTGTTTATTCGCCATGTAATTCAGTCTGCTGCCAGGTCTATCAGATCACGTAGTGTCCAGGCATCAACGGTTGTTTTTACTATATTAAAATTCTATTTCCAGTGAAGGTTATTATCTGTCTTTCTCTTGCAGCATCGACAAGTTGCTTCTTTTCAAGGTACTCAACATTCCGCCGCATACAGGAAAACAGAGAAAATTAGTATATCCGCGGTTCTTCCATATTTTTTATTAGCCGTGATAGTGCTAGCTTTACTATCATTATTCTGCTTCTTCCGTTGAGCTGCCACATTTTGTAATCAGCGTTCCATAAACGCAAGTCTGTCAACTACCTGTAGACGGCCTAAACGTCTTGGATTCTATGATTTAATGTTATTATTTATAAGTATTACCTTAGTTTTGCTCTTGTTTATTAGTAATTCGTGCTCTTTGCTTATGTTTTCAGTTTTTCAAGAAGACAAGCAAGTTTTTGTTCCAACGGAGCGAATATTACAGTGGCCTCTGCGTGTTGGTACGTTACGTGATCAGTTTTACACAGACCTCGTTTATGTATATATATATATCCCGTGTGTTTGTTAATTTCAAACGATAAACCGCTTAGCTACCAAAACATCAAAAATAATTCAAGTCTAACATATAGAACGTGTAATAATGTTTACCAGCGTCTGGTTCCAACGACAAGTAATTCATAATAGAATCCTTTTCTTTACGTTTTTTCTTCTTTGTCCTGATTATTTTTGAATTTTGATCATCATTATCATCTTCACTTGATGAAGAACTCGATTTTTTACCCATTCGGTTTAGACTGCTCAAATTCATTAACCTTTTATAAATAAAAATATGACTTATTATTACGATTTATTTTTTTGTATACCTGTGGTTCGCGAGAAAAATATCGCGACATATTTTGCTGTTCTTTTGTGCAAAACGTTACACAGAAAATTTCGAACAAATTGTACGAAAAAAAATATACATGGAATTTGAAATAAATGGATTTCAAACGAAAACAGTTTCTCGTTACTTCTAACATTTTACTGTTTTCGGCTTAAATATACGTATTTATCAAAATAAACATCCGTCGCCATTAATTTAAACTGCGATTGCACTTTAAGTCGTTTCGAGTCATACCATTTTAGTGACCACCACTGCGCAGTTGCATACTGTTATTTTTAAGCCTTTCTGAGTAAAAAATCTAAACGATAATAAATTTTAATCATTGTAACCAAATCTTTGCAATATCAGAACTCAACTTCCCATTAAAATATCACAGTTCTAATAGCGCACCAGGGCTAGATTTTATACGTCCATTTATGCTAATATATCTTCCACTAAATGCAAAAATTTTTCTACTCCATATTTATAATTAAATATGAACAATGGATAAGTCACCTGATCATTAAAGTTGGATGGACTGAAGTATGTGTAGGCCGGTGGTTGAGGGATCACCAAGTCATTGTATTAGATCATTGATTATAGAGGCGTTATTGTTATTGTATGATGTACCCCATAATGGAGGTGGACATTAAAGTATCTAAGTAAGATTACTTAATGTGGACAATGGGTTAGGAATGTAAACATTTGTTTAAAGTTAGTAGAAACATTTAGAAGGAAGTAACAGTTGCACATTGTTATGGAGGAGGTAAAGATATGTTTTAGACATGGGACCACTGTTATTGACTGTAGTGATGTTTTGGTGTTAATGCAGCTTACTCTGGGATTGTGTTGTGGACAAGGGTTGCTACGCCTCCACTAGCTTTGTTCATTATGACGCCGAAAAATAGTATAATTTTTAAATTAAGAGCTGTTTGACTGTTTTAAGTGGGTCTCTTGTAGATACACTACTAAGAGAAGATAACACGGAGGTTAGCTGTAGCAGTTCAGCGAGTGTTTCACTGAATGATAGTTCTTTGCCATTATTATAAATCAAAAGAAAAGGCTGACCAAATGAGGATATTTTTTCCTGTTCTGTAATTTGGTATATCGTTTGTTGCAAATCATCTTCTGATGCGATAGGTTAAATTTTGTTATAATCACGCACGATTTTTAATCATATAACCTGTTAAGAAGGGTTTAAGAGAAGACAAGGTGTGAAGTAATCCCTCTTTGTCAGTTACCGCTTTTTGATTTTTGATTTTTTTTTAATGGGGATGCCCTTACAGCCTACCCAACGTGATATTTCTATAAACTCGAACAGCTTCCCAGAAATACCGCTAAGTCCGGAAACATGTAAATTATCAAAGTGAAGAAGGGACAATACGTAAGGAGGGCCATTACAAGACGCGCGCAGTAATTTAAGGTACAGTTCAGAGCGTAATGTTATTAAAGAAGGGCATTTGAAGAACACGTGATCAGGATTGCAAACTGAACGCGGTTGCAATTGATAGTACCTAGTAAGAGACGACTGCTGTATACACTCCACATACGTCTGTTCCCAGAGTTTCTCATCTTCCGACTGTATAAAATGTATTATATCAAGTGATGAAGCTGAAGAGAATACCACACCACTAGAAGACCCACCTTTGGCTAATGAATCTACAATTTCATTGTCGAGAATTCCTAGGTGTCCCGGTACTCACAAGAAAGACACAAATATACTCAAGTTTTCCAGATAAAGTTTTAACATGATGAATGAAATCAGTGAATCTGACGCCTTCCCTTTGTATTCAATAGCCATCAAAATGCTTTGTGAGTCGGTGATAACGAGATAATTACCTGGAAGCTTCGTATCAATTAAGAAAGATAAGAAAAGAAATACTGCCACACATTCAGCGGTAAATGCGGAACAAGGATCAGATAATTTGTATGCCCTGCTAATATTAAGAGATGAGGTGTAAACTGCTGTTCCAGTTCCCTGTGCCGACTTCAATCCATCTGTATAAATAAGGGTGTGCGTACAAAAATTTTCACTGATAATATTATTGAATGTAGCCCGGGTTAGTGACGGAGGATAAAGAATGTAGTTCTCAGGAAAGAAAGATGTTCTTTTATTGGAAAAATTGTATGAATACGGTAATATAAATTAGATGGGTATATACGAATTCGCATAGTCTGAGCCCGAAATTCTTCAAAATCTAGGTATAACTGAAGCCAGCAGGGGTATCTTGTTATTTGAAAACCGCCAGTTGGAATAAATGTGATGGAATAAATTGTATAGCGGAAAACGATCTATGTTCATTCTACTCATCAAGAGTTTTAGTGCTAAATAATTCCGTCTAAACTGTAAAGGAGGAATCTTACACTCTGTGATTAATAGCTTCTAACTGCGCCAATATAGAGCCTAACACACTGTTTTTTCCCGATCAAGCTTATTTAATAATGATTTGGATGCCGATCCATAAAACATACAACCATACTCCATTTTAGATCGAATTAACAATCTATAAAGAGTTAGGAGTATGAAAGGATCACCCCTCCAACGAGTATTGTATAAATTACGTAGAATGTTAACTGCGCGATTAATAGTTGTTAGCAGATTATCAATATGTGGCCGCATGTTAAACGCGTATCTAAAGTAATACCTAAATACCGAACTGATTTGCAAAAGGGAATAACACCATTTTCCGTTGTGATAGAGAAGTTATTGACTGAGTTATGCCTGTATGGTAAAAACCACTGCCGTAAATTTCTGGACACTTAGAGTTAACCCCAATTTAAAAAGTACTCGTTCAATTAATTCAATATCAATATTAATGTTACATACGGCGCCGGAAAATGTTGTATTGGAAATAAATATCGCAATATCATCAGCATAGAAGGGTTTTTAGAATACAAAGGCACATGTACCAGTTCTGAAATATATAAACTAAAAAGAAGCGGACTAACAGAAGAGCCCTGAGGTATTCCCCTGTATGCCACTCGTTGATAACTCGATAGCATTGCGAAAATAGTCTACTAATGAAGTTGCAACAATGCCCTGGAATGGCTAGGGACAATAATTTATGTTGTAAAGTTGGCAAATGTACATTATTAAAGGCGTTCATTATATCGAGGAAAACGGTAATATTAGATTCCTTGTTAATGAGACTATTATATATATTACCAACTAAATCATCCACGCAGTCCAATGTGCTCGTGCTATTTCGAAAACCATGCATACTATTTGGGAGGATTTCGTTATGTTCTAACCACCAGTTGAGACGTAAAACTATAACGGATTCACAAATTATCCTAAAACAAGAGGCTAATGAAATTGGTCTAAATAATAAATTTTTCTTAGGTACAGGGACGATAACAAAAAGCATCCAAGAATTTGAAAACGATTTAGTTTGCCAAACTTTATTTAAAACGTGAACGAAGATAGAAAAAAATTTCCGGTAAGTTTTTTAGTTGCTTCAAAAGAAACCATCATAACCTGGCGTTGTTGAGTTTTTTAAGGCTACCTCATCATCAGTAAAAGGAGTATCTAAAAAGTGATCAGAGGGGTTACTTTCAGGTTGTATCACCTCCTCTAGTTCATGTACATGAGGTGAAGCCAGTGACTCAACAAATGAATAAAAATCGTCTTCTGACAGCTGTCTAACTTAGTTATGTGATGAACTTCTGAATGCTTTAGATAATTTCCACACCTTAGAGATTGATGTTTGCCGATTGAATTGCATACAAATCTGTTGCCACTCCTTCCTTTTTGCTAATTTAAATTCACGCTTAGCTAATAAATTAGTTTTCCTCCAGTGCAGACAATTTTCAATAGTGCTATTTCCCTTGTATTGTAGAAAAACCCTTCTTCTATCACACGCAGCCCGTTGACAGGAATCTGACCACCAAAGACCAAATTTACTTTTCCGCGTTTTATTAAATTTACGCACATTTATTGTTCGTGTCGTCTTTGATAAGGTTCCCTTGATAGCTTCATATAACAACTGGAACTGGACCCGAGGGTCAGTCTCATTGCATATATTTAAGTCATGCTTCCGAAGCTGCGAAGAGAACAATTGCCAATTCATACGCTTGTTATTCCACCTTTTTTTCAAAGACTGCTCAAAAAATCTGTTACCACCCTATATCATTTATACATATTTCGATTAATATGGGGGCAGTGATCACTTCCTGCAGTGTCGGTTTCCAGCTAGAAATTAGACCTAATGTAGGTGAAAAAAATGACAAATCCAACGGGTTAGCAACAGTTCCAGGCCTACCAAAATCGGTGGATTGCTGTGGTTTAAGATGCAGCAGTCTACATTCAAAAATGCTTTATATAACAAGTTCCCCAAATAATTATTTGTAAAACTACCAAGGCTACATTATTCGCACTCCAATCGCCATCGATGATGAATGGAGTTTTCAATGAATTAAAAATATCCAGGAAAATAGAATTATTCGGATAACAAGAAGAAATATCATTTATTTAAATTGTAAACATGAAATACAACACATTGTATACTAAGTACACAAAATTACCCTTAGTAGTTAATACGATAATAATAATAACAAGGTGCAACTTATAAAAGCAACGATGATAATATACAGGAAAATTGAAAAAAAAACTGCTACAAAAAAAAAGAGAAAGATAAAGAAATACAAATAGCGTAAATTAAATTAAAAAAAAATTGATTACAGTTAATTTACTTAATAAATAAATAAACAAATATATAAAATAACATAATTATGTTAAAAATCGGTGTTTTAGTCGGCAATGTTTGTAGCGCGTATACCGATCGCGTAAGCTGGCCATATCATAGTACCCTATAACCTTAATTAATTCGTTTTCGTGAATTTTACAATTTTCGTAAAAATTTTTAGCAATAGAAAAATACCAGCTCAAGGTTTAGTTGAGAAATCTCGAATTCTGGCAAATCTGGTGGCATTGAGATTCTGTAACAACGGTTTTGTAATAATTGTAATTTACAATATGTACTGTTAGAAACTGAATACCAAACGGGACATGCACATGTTAACCGGGGACGAATAATAGCTTTGTATGTAGTAGTTTTTTATTTGTAACAGTAAGGTGGGACTTTCGATGAAATATAGGTGAAAGAACTCGAATAGCTTTATAAGCATTATCGATATTAATATGATTATTGAAAGACAAACGCGAGTCCAGAGTGACGCCTAAATACTTGACATCTTTAATCCATTTAATACTTTAACCGTTAATTACAATTTCTGGCAAGGGTAATGGGTGCCTTCTGGAAAAAAGAATGGTTTCCGTTTTCTCGGTTTTCAGTTTCAGTTTCCAACGTTTATAATACTTACAGAGTGAAGGCGGCCTTTTGTAATCTACTATAAATTGTATCGGGTCTGTATGAATCACAATACAAAGCTAAATCGTATACATAAAGAGCATTTTTAATAAAAGGTATTTTAGATAAATCATTTATTAAGAGCAGGAAAAGGAAAGGACCTAATACACTACCTTGTGGGACACCAGCGTAATAGGACCCCATTGAAAAGCTAATAGAGTGATGAGTAACATACAAAACTCTATTATATAAATACGATTTTATTACTTTAATTAAATATGTGGGATAATGGTACTGGAACATTTTATATATGAAATAAGCCGTGTTAAACGCTTTTTCTAAATCAATAAATAATAATTCGGTGTGTTTATTCAAGTTAAAATTATCTGTTATAAAGTCAGCTTTCCTTGCAACCTGATGCACTGTAGAATGATTAGTTCTAAAACCAAACTGTTCATTTATAAAGAATATTGTTTTCTGATGGAAACTTTTGCAACTGACTAAGTATAACTTTTTCTGTTAATTTACTTAAAGTACTTAATAAACTAATGGGGCGAATATTATTCATATGTGACATATCTATTCCCACATTTAGGTACAATAATAACTTTAGACGTTTTCCATCTCACCGGAAAGTAAGAATTTATTAGAATACTATTTATTATTTTGGTTAAATAAACAATCGCTTTGCGGGATAAGTTTTTAACCATTGTTGCAGAAATTTCGTACATACCAGAAGATGTCTTATTCTTCAAGGATTTAATGTGTTTATTAACTTCTGAAGGCGTAGTGAGATGTGTTACCATAGTGGAGCTAGCTGCAATAGTTTGGAATCTGTTTTTAATTTCTTTACTTACTTTATAATGATGAGTTCTTGGCGCTAACTCGTCGTTTTGTTTACTGATGATTGAAAAATTGTTAGCAAGCAATTCTAGTTTATAATTTGATTTATCAACCAGTTGACTAGTTGTGGGATCCTTTAACGGGGAAAATAATTGTGTTTGTTTAGTTAAAAATTTACTGGTTTTCCAAAGAGCATTTTTGGGAGTTCACTTGGATAAGAAATTGTTTAATTTTTTATTTTTCCAATTATTTAATAAGAATGTCGAAAATTTCAGCAAAAAAGAATATATCTGTTTAATTTTCATATATCGATGTGTAAATTTGTATTTAGGTACCATTCTTTTATAATAATTTTTAAGAGAAATGATTTTTATAATATAATATGGAACCTGATTAGTTTTTAAAGTTGAAGAAGGGACTGAAATTTTTGGAATAAAAAGATTAGCACCATGTGTAAATTAATTGAGTAAAATTGTCAATAGCTTTGTCAATTGCAGGTGGACTCTAAAAAAGTTTCATTTACATTAATATTATTATGAATAAAAGTTTTAAATCGATACCAATCTGCATTTTTATACTGAAACATATTATGTGTTGGTATTAGTATATCTTGCTTGTTAGCAAATAGTATATAAAATAATATAGGATTGTGATTGGAAGATAAACATGAAAGTGAAATAGGGACCGTGATATTGTTGAAACTTTTGACTAATATTAGATCTATAACGCTAGGTTTGTGATTACCTTGCAGAGGAATATACGTGGGATCAAGGGGAGACAATATGTTAAAACTGAATTTTGTTGATGTTGCTAATAATATGTTATTCGCGTTATCATTAATGAAAGAATTCCATGCCCTATGTTTGCAGTTAAAATCTCCTATAACGATATTACGTGAGTATTGGCTGAATATTAATTTTAAGTCGTCTACAAAGTACAATTTATTCTTTGGATATCGGTAAACACAGACTTTGTATAATGACACACAATTCCTCTGCACTCCAATGCCCACAGTCTCTACACATTTAGCTGATGACGCTGGTAGCACATTATGCTTAATTGAATCCCGTACAACTAGTGCAACACCTCCACTATGTCTACTTTTATCACATCGATAAACATGATACCCTCGGAATTTAATTTTCATTTTGTAGTTTAATTTAGTTTCATATAGAGCAGCTATATCAACATTATTTGAACTTAGAAAATACGTAAATTCGTTAATTTAGAGTGAAGGGAATTTGCATTCCCCCCTATTAAAGAAAGTTTATCATGGGCACTATAACAGGTCATAGACTATGTTAAATTACGTGGAGAAAAATTATAACGCGCTTTCAAGAATGGATCAGAATTACCGTGATGCCGATAATTTAATATTAATTTCTCTTAAAAATAACAAAATTTTACTAAAATTAAATTCTCTAACTATATTAAATAATTCTGACAGAATGGAATTACTGGACTCGTTATTAACTAGGTTATTACTACGGGTAATACCTGCACACGAAAATTTAGTATTATTGTTATTACTACTCCTAGTGCCTCCATTATCACTATTATTATTATTATTACCATTATTATTAACTCTATTATTATTATTATTAACAGCGCGAACATCGGACAAAAAAATAAGCTTAATATTATTAAACGTAACGTTTCTCCGGGTCTGCATGCGGGTGACTACTTTTTTAAGGATCTCATAATTACTTAAACTAGCTACATGTGTCAGGTTACAATTGATACATTTAATTTGTGTATAATTACATTCGTGACTTTCACGATTCTGTCCAAACTTCACGCATCTGCTCGACATGTTACAGTTCGACGAAACATGACTGTAAAGCTGACAACGAAAACACTGTAACGCTCTTTTCCTAGGTTGGTATTTTTCCCATGTTATGACAACTTAGTACTTTTCTAATATCGGTGTTGTGTGGAAATTTCATCAAGTACACCGGTTGGGAGTATATAGATTTCTTTTTAAATAAGGAAATAGATATAACTGTCGCCACTTCTTTAAGTGCGTGAGTAATATCCTGTGTACCGATGTCCAATGGTAAACCTTTTAAGACCATCTTCAGTGGTTTCCTATCAGAAGGTAAATGCGTATAAAAAGAAACGCCACTTTGTTTTAAAGTTGTAATAAGTTTATTATAGTCTTCCGTCGCATTTGTGTAAATAAAGTATTTATTTCCACGAACACAAATATTAAATGTCAATTTTAAAAAGTTTTAAAATAAGTTATCATTTCATTATAAGATTTATTTTGATTACCGACCATAATTACAGGTGGTATCTTTCTCTCCGTCACATCAAACAAAGACGAATATACCTGCGTTTCATCTACTTTCAACGGTTGAAAACGTTTATGTGTAAGAATTAGATTATCCCTTATGTTATCTGATAAAGGGGATTTACATTTACGCGGATTATTCCTGCCTACCTTGGTTAATCCAATTATTTTTAACTATTCGTATCGGTAACGTGCATATCTTCATCATCCGACGTTGATGATGATGATTTATTAACAATTGACGTAGTCGCCAATGAAAGGGAAAACGGCTGGGTAATACGCCGAGAAGGGGAGGGGAATAACCCAAAAACGTGGCAGTTTAGCCGTGTGCACAGTAGCACAAGCAGAAGGGGGAAATAATAACGATCAGATTACACGGTGCGCGGTAACAGATAAGAAACGTAACAACAGAAACACAAAGCAACATGACGCAATCCGAACCGGACAGAGGATGGTTTAACATATATACTGTAAATATGAATATAAAAGGACGAATTTATATTAATCTTAGTGCCTATCAATTGCATGGAATTCGAGCTATCTTGCGATAAATTGCAAGGAGTAGAAAAGATCGTAATGTGGTCCCGCACTAAAATTACCACGCCGCCATATCCATCCTGTCTGTCGTTTCTATGAATCGTAAAATTTTTATACTCGAATTGTTCACTGGGTTCAAGCCATGTCTCCGATAGTAACACTATATCAGCTTCGTATTCATCAATTAATCTATCAACTCTGTCACAGTTATTTTTCACACTGTGACAGTTCCGCTGTAAAATATTGAGTTTCATTTTATGCTCGACCATCCCTAGTTCACAGAGATAGGTCTTTTCGCGTAATTGTATGCTCGACCATCCTTAGTTGTTGAGAGATCGGTCTTTTCGCATATGAAAGTTACTATGCTGATTGGAGCAAAATATGGCTGACCAGCGAAAGAAAGATTATATACACGTACGTATATACATTCACCTTCTCACACACATACTTTTACACATACTTACACGCATATCTATGAAGAACAAAGCATTTGAATTATGGATTCGAGCTTATTCTCCAAATGAGGTATCTGAAATTGTTGTAGCATGGACAAAAGTGCAGGCGCCAAAAAATCGGAAGGAAGATGGGTTTGAACGGAAGATAACTTCTTTTGGTTTTCAATAGATTGAAGTACCTTCCTGATTTGAAGATGAGGATATATTATTAATGATAGGGTCAGGTAATGAGTTAACAGTGTCATCCCCTTCAAGTGAGTATACTCATCTTGATTTAACATTTAACGCTAAATTAGAATAGTACTGATTACCCCAAAATTTGACTTCTATTGACCATATTTCTACATTCCTATTATTATTATTGTTACTATTATTATTGCTACTGTTACTATCATTATAGTCGCGACTGCAAGAACCTGAGCAACTGATAATTCTTCTTCGTTTAAAGGAATTAGACCTTGGCCGTAATTCGGGGAAATTTTTGTTACTTGTCATTTCAGCAAATGAGAATGCAGGAGTGATCACAGCCCCTTAAAAATCGATTTAGCCACGGAGAATGAAACATTTTCTAACGCCATAATTTTTTACAGCTTCAGTTGTATCTAATAAACTGGACAGCCACGATCGTAAGCTGAGTGGTTACCCTTATATCTAGTACAAAACAGAGCTGATGGAGATGTTTCACGATTAATTTGACAGTCCGATAACTTATGACTACCAAAGCAAAAGCCGCAAATAACTTTGCTACGACAGTTTGCTAATATGGGCGAATCTTAGGCAATTATTACACATTTTCGGTCTCCTAATGCTAGATGCAACTTTACACGAGTAATAATCAAAGAAACGAACAGAATCGAGTAATAAATTGCCGCAGAACTTTATCTCAATAAGTGGAATTGGAGAAAAACGTCCCTTACAATATCAAAACGAAAGAGTAACATTTGCGGAACAAAACAATGAATATTAAACTTTTTATGAATACCTTCTAACGGGAGAAACATTATTAGCTTAAACTACGGAATTGAAAACTAATCTAACTTGGTTACGACAACTCCTTGCCATGCATTTAAGACCCTTAACTTTATTATGAAGCAACTTGGCCAATGATATAGGATGAAGATTGCCTATATTATTTTCCTTCTATCAGAACTATAATAGGTCCTTGAAAATCGTTCGGAAAAATAAAAACCGATGGAGGGGACATCGTAACTTGTACTTGAGGTTTCTTATAGTCCGTATTAATATTACATAACGTATCTGTAACAATTTCTGAGTATATATTTATCGAAATAATTTCGTTCGTACCTATATCTGTTACCATAGCCACGTTAGAAATATTAAGATTCGATTGCTTATCTCTAATGTTACTCCGATTATTATACTTATTACAATTACTACCACCACTATCATTACTACTATTACCGCTGCTATTACTACGATTAATTTCATTATTTGATTATTAATATTATTATTAATAAAATTTCCATTATTACTACAGATAATATCATTATTGTTACCTCCACCAATTTTAACGTTACTATTCATGCTACGTGTAGTACCACCACTACGACCAACAGTGATTAACTGGGTGGCAGGGATTGTTTGGTGTTTAGCATCGTGTACATTATTTTTATGAGCTAATATTTGAGACACTAATTATATGGAATGCAGATACGTCCGCACGCCACTGCCTTCTCTGTGACAATTAAAAAAAGTAACACAATGATGAAAAATTGCGAGTTGAAATCGAACCGTTGATAGGCAGATTGGCTATCGACCGCTCTATCAACTATATCACGGGACGACATGAAATACATATTTCTGCATTTCAATTCGTAAATTTATTTTCGATAACTATTTAAAAAAGAATTCCACTTTTTTGTACTACATTGAGCAGTTCTTAGTGCCTATGACCACATTGTGTTTGTCTTACATTGTATGCGCAATTGTGTATTTTTCTAACATGTCAGGAACAAAATGTAAACATGTTACTCTTTCATTAAATAAAAAAATAGCAGTCCTACATAGACTGAACAAAGAAGAATCAGTCCAAAAATAACTTGAACTGCTTGATGAAGCATTGTGGATGTGGTTCTGTCAAGAAAGGAAAGAAACCCAATATCCGGACCCATTATAAAAGGAAAGGCAACAGCTTTGAAAAAAAAACCTAAAAAAACAAAAAACAAAAAAACCTAGAAGCTGGAAATGAGTTTGTAGTTAGTGAAGGCCGCGTTGATCACTGGAAAACATGCCATGGCATCCGGTTTGTTTTAATTTACGATGAAAAACATCTGCTGATGCCGAAGCGGCTATGAAGTTTCCGAGATTGAACTGTTACCATGCCTAGTTTTTAACATAGACGACATTGGCCTAAAGTATAAAGTGCTGTCAAACACACTCGCTGCATCAAATGAAACTGTAGCAGGAATGAACTTTTGTAAAAGATAGGTTTTGCAATAATGCTGGTGGTATACAGTTTCCCCCTGTTCATTATTCGCAAATTTAAGAAGCCCAGAAACATAAACTTATCTTCCTTGCCAGTTTACTGCCACAATCAAAAACCTGCTCGGATGAGTTGTAATTTTTTTAATCGTGTTTTTTGATGAGTTAGTTCCATTTGCTGAAACAGGGTCGAAACAAAAAAGCTTCCTGTTCGTGCCCTATGGCTGTTGGATAACAGACGATCACATCCATCTGAAGAGGATTTAGTGATTTATTGTTCTTCCATCAAATATTACATCACTTATACAAACGATGGATTAAGGAGTGATAGAATAATTAAAGAGACAGTATTGCAGGAAGTACATCACCTCAGTTGTAGAAAAGTCCAAAGAAAGTTGTAATATATTTGAAGCCATGAAATCCATCAACATAAAATATGCTATCTATACAATTGCTGAATAATGGGAGGAACTGAAACACGACGCTCTGAGAAAATCTTGGCATAAGCTTTGGCCAGATATTATGTCTGAAAGTGACCAAATCAAAAATGAGCAAAACAACATGCAGGAAATATTAAATATCTATAACCTAACCAACAAAATATTCCTACCAGTGAAGTTGTGGATTGGATTGTCCAATGTGAAAAAGACTGTGAAACCAGCGAACAGTTTAATGATAACCAGATTATTGCCACTGTTTTGATAAATAATGAAGAAACTGTAAATGAGGAATGGGAAGGTGATAATGATGAACCCCACACCCATATTTCACACATCAAGGCCAAGAATATTTTAGATATCGTCCTTCAGTACATGAAGCAGTACTTAACCTTAACACCTATGGACATTTTGTAGATCACAAAATGGGGGAACATAACAACTAAGTCTTGAATTTAATCTGCTAAACAAAAATCTGTAACTGAATTTATTTCTAAGTAAGTTTTTACTACATATATAAATACATATGGTATTTCTATTTTTCAATAGTAATAAAAACTTTTATGGAATATTTTTTTAGCGTAGAGAACTTATTTTACTGTAAATCCATACTTTCTTGTATTTTTTGATAATCTGTCCTTTTTTTTGTATGTGTGTTCCAACCATAACATTAGTCCCAATGATGCCAGATTATATTAAAAGTTCGAGTATGGTGTCTCAACTTTCTACATTTCTAGCATTACACACACACACACACATATATATATTTATATTTATGTATATATAACATACTTATTTATTTCATTTTCTTCTTTATCTTCAACCATATTTTTTATACGTCGTTTTTTCTTCAGTTGTTTCGCTGTCGACTTGTTTAATGAATGTTTCCTCTATAATAGTAATAAAAAAAAAAAACGAAAAAACGATAATTAGAAATTTTTTATAAAACACCAATTTTTCACTTAGTTCCTATTTAACGTTTCTTTCATTTATACTATATACGTTGAAACAGTTATACACAAAATTTTATAATATTCTTATATATAAAAAAAAAAACTTTTTAATTCTCGACACTGAAACGTGGAGAACACTTTAAATTCTACAGCAATATTTCTACGAGTAAAATTCATATTATTACCTTTGTATCATTTTCATCTGTTACAGAATCGCCACTCTGTACACTATTGTCATCGGTATCTCTACTTCCAGAACTATCGCCGTCATTATTTACATATTGTTCATTATCCATTTCCACATCATTCATTAGATGCAGGTAACTTTCAATTTCTTCCGGATTGGATATTAATGACTTATTATCCAGATCTTCATCTCCGCCATTAGTTGTACAACTATTTCTTTTATTGACATCATCATCATTATTATTATCGGTACAATTATCGACATCATTATTATCGATGCCACAATTATTGGCATTATTATTATTATTATTATCGATGCAATTATCGACATTATCACTATTATCGATACTACAATTATCGAAATCATCATTATTATCGGTATTGCAATTATCGACATCATTATTATCGGTACTACAATTACCGACATAATCTTTATTTTTATTAGTGTTACTGTTATTGACGTTCATTGATGAAATAATGTCATGCCGATTATGGTCGTTAATTGACACATTTGACGATGACAATGGTGAACAAACGTGATCATTTAATAAAAGTTTAGGACGCATTTTAGACGGTGTTCCTTCTTCTGTATGATTAGTTTTCGATGACTCTAATTTGTCGCACACTTCAATATGATTCAAAAATAGCTGATTGATTTGTTTAGAACCATATTCGGTATCTTTAAATAACGACTGCATGCTTTCAATAATTAACGATACATTCTCATTTGAAAATGATCGTTTTTGGAGGTATTTAGATTTAATTGCTTCGCTTTTAGATTTCACCAAATCACACAATTTGATTACATCTTCCAAGACGTTAATCGCTTGTTTTCGGAATAGTTTCTTTTGATATAAATTCCAATTTTCGTAATTTTTAACTAAACCGACTGTTGATAAAATGTTATTATCTCTATTACTACTATTGTCTAAACTAAATACTTCTTTCGGCGCACTGACAGATGAATGAGCGGACAATAATTTACTCGAATTTGATGAAGAATTAATAAAAGGAATGGACGATTTTTTGCTCTTTCTATTTCTGCCACCAACATCATCATCATCATTGGAACTAACGACGATGTTGCAAGTATCTTCTTTCAACTTTGACCTAGATTTTGATGTAGATCGTATCTAGATTTGAATTAAACGTTAATGGGATTAATATATATATAATAAATAACATATTATTACATAGGAAAACAACAATGTCGATAATGACTATTACAAATATTTCAACAGTTTATTTTTGTGATAAACACGATTTATACTTCGGATGAATGATTTATAAAAACAAATCACACGCTTCGTCCTAACTAACTCTGTGATCAAGAATAGAGCCTAGGTATTTATGCGACAGTAATGGTGTATTGATAAGTGATATCAATATTTCTATATAGGAATATAACCGATTCACAGCTGAGTTGAATAAATGAAACACATTTGTACTGCATGCAAAATGGGATCCATTCCTTGGTGCTTAAAAATAAAGGGTTTCAGAAGTAAACAGATTACATATTGCATCTGAAAAGGAAATAGGAATGCCGATGTCTAAAGAATTAAGAGTGTTATACAATATTAAGGTTGTCACAGTGCAATAAAAGAAATTGTATATACCAGATGGGAAGATATTTTGGTTTTCAAGTTATTAGTTAATCCACTTCTTCAGAATTCTTTTAAAAGATCTATGAAAGCAAGACTCGGGATGAAATAGGATGATAAAAGTATACTCACTCGAGAAGCAGTTGGCCACTATAAATTTTCTCCAATCATCTAGACAAACTGCAGTGTCGATTTAAGCAGTTTAAAATGATGGTGCAAGCAGAAATAAAGAATGAATTTATTATCTTGTATGAAATGTCATCGCAGCATGCCAAGGAAGAATTTCAATGAGATAGTTGAAGTTTAGCGAAGATAATTGAGGACGAATTAGAGCTGGTATCAAACATAGGACTAGAATTATAAAAAAGTGAGATCCCAGTTCTTTCATATTGTGGACATGTGAAGGAGCGACAAAATCTACAGATATATGTAGCTGATGCGTGTTGAATACTGTAGAAAGAGAATCGCCACTAGGTCTACCATCAAATATTTTCATATTATTCCAAATATATGTTGGGGATTGAGTATGGTTTATAGATGTCACCAACTGTTTCCTAGATGCCTTTTTGGTAGATAGGAGTAAATTATTAGTTTCAAATTCGACTTCCTTATATTCCAAATAATCACTTATAGTTCTATTTCGACTAGATAGCTAAAAATATATGTTTTTGGTAAGCAGAACAAGTCGTATTCCATCAAGGAGCAATTTAAGGAATATGGTTGCAAAGTATTATAACCTACATAACTGATGTGATTAAAGATATGGAGTACAAAAATAAATTTGATATGACCATTGAACTAGTTAGCTACAAATTTACTAGACGTACGCCGACTTCAAAGGAAAAAACATTCAACTTAATTAAGACACTATACTTAGATACATCCTTCAATGAAAGCAAACGTCTTTTCATGTTCACTCTTCCTTTATACTACCTACTGTTAGCACATCGATTAGGTATCGATTAAGTAGGAAAAGAAAAAAGTCTTTACAAAAACAGATATGGTACTCCACAAATTATTAATAGACATTTATAATAAATTAACTTGTAAAGATTTATATATGTTAACAGTATAAATTACTTTCAAGTAATGCTACTAGAATAATATATAACGTGTACAAGATTTAAAAAAAAATCACGTTGCATTTCACATCGCGCGAATTAGTCGCTGTGAGAACTACGATTAATTAAAGTACTCGAATAATTTATTGCGTCTTCAATTTTTATCACAATCTAATTAAGATATCGACGATTTACTTTACTTTGGAAAAACCAAAAATAACATCAATTATTAATAATACCGATAACATGAATAATTAAAAACAATTATTATACATACCGTATTATTATTTACTAAAGGGTTCTGCTTGTGTTTCATGTTTTTCCTAAAAAAATTAATAAAAATAAGATTAACAAAATAAAATCGTACTTATTAATCTTAATATTAAATAACGATGTAAATATACATTTTTAAAGCTTTCGTTTTCATACGAAATTTGAAATAATATTGACGCTTCGAATAGACTATACAGCATTTATGGTCAGAGCAGTTCTGATCTAATGATGAATGGTGTAAGTGCATTCGAGAGGTTAGAATTATATGATAAACAGTTTTCACTGAAATTAAATCTTTGCAAATATATATATAGTATTAATAAAAAAACAACAACAAAAACTTAAGATTTAAACGTTATATAATAAAAAAAAGTATCAATTACGCGACGAAATAAACAGCTGGTTTATCATCGGGACTTCTTAATGTAAATTTCAAAATAAAGATACAATTTTATGCGCATTATATTAATCTGTACTTGATAATTAGATATGTCTGTATTCTGATTTTGATTAAAGATGACTTGAAAAGTTATTACGAATGTATAATAAAGATTTCAGGATTACTAGTTCATCGCGATTTCATTAATGAAAGACGGTAATTAAGAATATAAATAATAAATGCGAATATTCCTTAAAGCTTGTAAAAATTCAACGTACATACGAATTATCCGTCGGGACTATATAAAATTAATGAAAATCGACGTCGTTACATTCGTGGTTTTATTTATCAAGAAACCGTTACATTGAAATGCATTGTTACATTAATAAACGTATAAGAACTTTTAAAAAATTACAACAAAGCGAACAAACTTTATATTCAGGATACAGTAAATAAAATTATTACGTAAAACTATATTTTTGTGAATTTAATATAACCGCTTGACAAGTTGGTGAAAATTAATATTTTTCAAATAATGCGCGTATTTTTTTATAAAATATTCTTAATAATATTTACGACAGCAACTACCAAACACGTAACAAGAGAACTAACTAAATAATCGGATAAACTAATTTACGATATTAAGAGTACTATTAATTTTTTAATCTAATAATAACCGTCGAGAACTTACATTTTGATGTACTGACGAACTGCTTCGCTAATACCACGTAGATGCCACAAAGGTTGACTGTCGCAAACAAAACAGCGCCAGTAACTATTTTCAACACTATGCAATACTCGTCTGGATAAATTTCTCTTAATACAAGTCTTTTTCATGAAAAAATTAATAAAATATCGATAAAGGCAACAAACTAAAATTATTTATTTATAAAATAGATATACATGAATCACGATTACGGTATGTATAAAATTAAATTAAAATAATTCAATAATTGATTAAAGTTATAATATTTTCATTATAGCGTAATTTATTTATTTATACATATATTGAACCAAAAAGGATTAAATGAACAGCTTGAAATTGATCGTAAGAAGAATAATAGGACCAGTAAGGTGAAAAATATATAAAACGAAGTAATCAAGAACTATACCAACATGTGGAAAAAATTACTACCGCGATCCGGAAAAGAAGAATTCGATTTTATGGACATATGCAAAGGATGGAGGCCAGCAGGCTCACCGGAAGATTGTTTAAGTACATGCGAAAACTAAAAATGAACGGTAGGTGGTACACAGGGGCTAAAAATGACATTGCAGAACTGAATATGATGCCTGAAGATCTAGAACAGCTATTAATATTAAAGAAGAAATTATTTAATTGTAAAGAATTCACGGAAAAGCAAGGAGGAAAAACTGGTATTTTGTGGACCGAAGAACGAAAAAAAAGACACAATGAAAGGATGAAAGCAGTATGGAAAAAAGGAAGAAAAATGGCAAGACCAGTTGATAACGTAGTCCATCAGTGGCTAATTCGAAATAATAATAATATTATATATATATGTGTGTGTGTAAAGAGAGAGAGAGAGAGTTCATAACGGCAAATGCTACTTGAGCGACACGTATAATAACGATAAAATTAAAGAAGTATCAAATTATGATAATCGTAAAAATTCGTTTGTTCAATACTTGTATCACACACGAGAAAACTATAAATATACGCACTACTTAAATTTACAGCCTGATCATCTCAAGCAACAGAAAAATAAATAGATCAATATGTTAATAATGAAAAACTATAAGGTCAACAAATATAACAATTCCAGTTTGCTAATATCAGATATAGTATGAGATTTGAATTTTAAACCTAATAAATGTAGAAAAAATAACATATTTTTTAAACACAGTTAAATAAAAAAGTTATAAATCGTCTAATATTTGCGAAAATTAAAAAATAAATAAATAAACACATAGGAGAAGAAACTTATATAGTCGAAGAAATATTACGGACCAGTAAACTATGAAGAATAGAAGCAAGTATGAGCCATACACGATAAACAACGAATTATTTTTAGTTTACAAATCTAAACTTCACCGACGAAATTGAAAAAAAAAAAATTTTAATTCTTAAAAATTAACACAACAGTAAACGTATTAATGGAAGGTAGAAATGTTTTCAAAATTTGAGTATTTTAGCAATTTCGAAGATGTAAATATGAAATAATGCACACTTTGTAAACTGTTAAATATTAAAAATAATCGACAGTGTTTAGTGTAAGTTTTTATATATAGGCCGCGCCGATGTTTGTTTGCGCTTTTTTTTTAGTAGTTGAATTAATGTCTTCAATATGTTGAAAGATAATATGTTGTAATTTTTCGGTTTGTTGACGGTAATTCAATATTAATATGTAAAATATATCACGTATTAAATGAATATAAACAAAGTGATTATTTAAAACCAATAAAATTATATATATATATATATATAACTTTAAAATTAAGATAGTTTATTAATTTCGTTTTTCAAGCGTACTTGTTGAAATTAGATCATATAGAGTAACTTTTTAAATATAGTTAAAAAATTAAAATTAATCGAATATAGTTATAAAAATTGAACGTTAAATACTTAAGCATATACACAATTTTAAAATGTTGCATTTCATAAGCGGAATTTTGTGGCATAAATATTCTTCAGTTCTCATACAAATTAATATCGAACTATTTATATATTTTATACAAGTAAAATAATGTGCAAACAAATTTCTTATCGTAAAATATTTATATACGTACCCTACAAAACGCAACCGTGCAATCATTGCAACAGTAGAGTGTACCACCTTGACCGCACCACCGACAATACTTATCTGTCCCATCTTCATCGGTGGAAAACCTACCATTTCCATAAAAGCTAATACAGTTCTGAAATAATTACGTAAACATTAAAATTCATTAAATACGAAATATTTTTATTAAATTAAATCTTAAAACACCAAATCAAACAAAAATCAATAGTTTGATTTAAGATTTATATTACTTTGAATTGGAAATACATTTAATTATGTAGAATTTAACGTTTAATAAAATAAAATAATAACTCAAACTAAAGTGTTACATGTGTAAAGAAATGAGAAGCACCCCACATGCGTACTTTGTGATTATAATCATCCTAACGACTACAATGGTTGTGAGGTGTATAAAAATCTTATAAAGAAAATGTCAGCGCAGATAGTAAGGAGCAATCCAAGAAACGTATAGTAGAATACGTAAATTAACGCTGAACTATTATTTCAAACGAACCATTAGTTCATACTCAACAGAATTTTTCGAGCAGAAGAAAATCTACTGACGATGGCACGAACTAATTTAAACCACGTACAAGAATTTATATATTACCTAAAAGAAGAGAAAATTGATATATTACTCACATCAAAAACCCACTTTACCAATAGAAGCTTTGTTCATATTCCAGGATATAAATGCTACCACACAATTTAGCGTTTTTATAATCAAATCTACAAGACTCAAAATTAGCTTTCCCAAGACTTTTGATGGTGAATAGAGTAAACTGATTGGACGAAATGAGGACACTTAAGTTTGTGGCATTCCTACCTTAAACACCATGATTATAACAGATTTTTCCTACTGGCTTGGACAGTATACTTCACGTAGCATGAAGTTAAAAATATAGCATAAGAGTGCAGCTGCTTTCTATGGAAGATGTTTAATGATTTCACCCGTGATTTTATCTGATACAGGAGACTTTTTAATGGGCATTTTTGTAGACTTTTATATACTTCTTTTGAAAAAAATTATTTTATTAGCCGATAAGCTTGTAGTGAGTTATTTAAGTTATCATCTATATCAAAATCATGGGATCCTCATTTGGAGTAAAAACGATACTGAGATGTTCAGCAAATGCTTCTGCTTTTTGTTGATCGATCTTTACGCAGCTTTTATACGGTCTTATATTAAATGATTCTTGACTTTGTCTCAACAACTTTTTAGTTTAAATCAAGATCTATGCGACTAAAAATAACAAACATAACGGATCTAAATTTATAATTTTATAGTTTGCAAGGTTAAGCATCACTGGATGCATCTTCCACATGTGATTATTAATAGATATCATTTATTATATATCCTCTCAACTGACTAGTTCTAAATATTAGCATTTGACCCCCAAAAAATACGATTAAACAACTCAATATTCATAAACGTATATAAATTATAATTTCAAAATAATAATATATTTAATTATGCACGTTTATTGGGATTAAAATTCTTGGTTCTGTAGTCAGCTAACAAAGATGACCTGTTCTAAAACCAAAATTTCTCTGTTATAATGATATTATTTGCTAGCGCATATCTCTGAAATCGGTTTAAAATCATTTTTTCGATCATTTTGTTTAAATTACTTATTAAACCAATAATCGATTATTATTTACATTAAAGGCATTGGTTTTATTAAAACACCAATGACTAACGATTTTCCATTGTTTAAAAAGCTAACAGTTTCTTAGCATACTGTTAGTGGGTTTGGCGAGATAAATAATAACTTATCCCTACCTACCTTTCACAAATTCAACATTGCATGTAAGTATAGAAATATCTATCCGGTTTCATTTTTAGTCGTACAATAAAAGTGTAATAAATAAAATATCCAAGTGTAAATATTATCAACAGCCCGATAAGACAATAAGATATCAGAAAAAAATCTCCTTATGTTGAAATATCACAAAATAGAATAGCCAAAGGAATAGTTGGCATAACTTGGAATTAAATTTTTTAATGTATAATGAAAACATACGTATAATAAAATTCGTATCTAAAATCAAAACGTATAACTTACCTTACATACGATAACGCCCAAATCGGGGTGTGTTAATACTTGCGAATGTTGTATTATTTCATTATTCAAATTAGTCTTACAAACAGTACATAAAATTGGATTGTTTAGAACGCTAAGTGGATCTGTAAAAAATAAGACAAAAGTATTATAAATAACCACCACGTGCAACACCATATGCGCGCTAGTAACAACATAATACACTACAAAAAACACGCGGGCCTGCATTGTGTCGCAACAACAAAGTGATTGCAATCAGTTCTTCTAGGTGTGTGTTTTTGTCTATCTGCATTAACACCATATTGCCTTGTATGCTACTTACACTGTACAACAAAATATGTATAGGTAAGTACTCGCCTACCTCAAATACGGAGTCTGCGTTTAATGATGATTATATAATAATCGTTATCCTCGAAAACCACTTATGTAAATTTTGACAGGACAGAGGACATACACGTTCATTCCAAATATTATCAGTATGTTACATTGAGACAAGTCTAGAAATAACCATGTACAGAACTTTTAAAAACACACCTTAATCGCTATTTTATACATTCCTTGTGTCGTTCTGGTGTTTTTGCCATTCTTTGCGAAATCATAAATGGCACACTGCTGATGATATATTTCATTAGGTTGGTTGCATTAAATAGTATAAACTAACAATTATCTGGGAATTTCGTGAATTACATGTTATCTAAAAACATTTTAAAATGATCAATTAAATCTACAGACATAATAAGTGTTTAATATATAAACACAAATGTATTGAAAAATCAATTACATTTAAAACATAATCAAAGACAAATTAGTTGTAGAATATTTCAAAATTCGTATAAATTTAACCCACAAATTATATGCTTCCTTTGATTAAAATTAATATTCAGAATAATAGGTTGCACACATACGTTAAATATTATGGCTAGATTTAATTCATAACAGGTAGTCTACATTTGCATAAGTACAATAATTTCGATTACCTGCAAATTCTTGTCCCCAATACTTTAATTCTTCTGCTGTAGGGTTTATTTTTAAGTTATTACCAGCAATTCTAACAATCATTTTAAATCCAATACTGAACAGGATATTTATAAACTAACACAATACCGACTGGTAATCGCATATTTTGCTACAAGCTTATGCTTACACTATACTAATAGATCTTTATTTTTAAACAAATAGTAAAATACACAATGCAGTTATTTTATTTTACCATGCAACTTACACGGTAGTACGATACAATATCCAACTCCTTAACAATAGCAGCAGCAGCTTCCAGCCAGACAGTAATTTTGGTTCTTGGTTCAATAAATCTAGTAAAGCGTTAAAAATGGAATTATTGTCATCAAAATATATAATTAAATATTTTAAAAAATAATTATAAATTCTTAATAAAATTTTCAAAATAACGATATTTCATTACTTATTTGAATTATATTTAAACAAGAATATAATTGAAAATTTATAGACAAAAGATCCAACTTTCATATATAAACAGATAATAAATAACTATAAATGACCTTAAATAATTTAAATTTTTCGAAATTTAATTTTTTTAAATATTTATATTATTTACTTGTTTTATTCAAATTTTAAATAAATGTTGATTAGGTACTTTACCAATATCTATCAACAAAAATTAAATTATTCATGCGCACCTAGCGGGAAGTAACCACATTAATACCTTCCCTGTTTCATTAGTTTCATATTACATATACCCCAAATAGAAAAAAACGCGTTTTAAAATATTTTTTGTTTTTTAAGTACTTCAGTTTTTGCTTAATTAAGTTTATTGCTATAAGAAGGTGATCAGCCTCATACCATATCTTAAAATTGATCCCTAAATCCTTCAGTTAAATCACCACAACCACTTTTATTGACATTCAACAAGTTCAGAATAGAATGGTTTGTCCTATTTACACAAATGAAAATATACATACCCACTGTCAATTTCCACTTTTAGTAAGTGAACCACCCAAGATTTTTCACTTAACAACACCCAGCACCATGTGATTCTTCAACATCTTGAACCTCACTCTAAAACCAGTTACTCCTGATTCAAAAAGTACTGTGAAATCCCACCAGAAGTCTGAAGCCAAAAAGTCTAAAACACCTGAAACTTCTGATGTAGCTTGGTAAGGAAAAGCTGAATGAAATTTTGATGGATTTGAGTATGTTTCACAGTAACATAAAGGTCACAATAGAACAAGAAAATAATGGCACACTAGCGTTTTTAGACATGCTAGTGAACCAGACTACATGCGGAAAATTATCTACTTCTTTGTTTTGGAAACATATACACACAAATAAGTGTATGCGCAACCAGTTGCACAAACTATGTCAAATGGTACTATCTTGAAGAAAGAAATGGAAACTATAAAAGATGCTATGACCATTAATGGTTTCGACAAGAAGGAATGTAATTCACTCTTAAAAAAATTATGAGTGAAAAAAGAAAACTCTGGCAACAAAGAAGAGTTTACTGCCAATGTAGCATTACCTTATATAAAAGGTATCGTAGACAGAATAGGCAGAACTTTGCAGAAAAACAAGACCAATGTTTGGCATGTGTAAAAAAAATAAGACAATATTTAAAAAGTGCCAAGGATCAACTCCCCAAGGGACATGTGTCTGGTGTATATACAATTTCTTGCTCATACGGGCTTAGCTTCATTGGACAGACTGGTAAAAGCATTAATCAAAGATTAAAAGAACACAAAGCAGATTGTAATCATATGAGAAAAGATTCGTCGTCAGTGGCTTTGCATCAGTTTCCAGAACTATAAAGATAGGGCCCAACACCTGTGCCTTGTAGAAATTGATATCAAATTTCAGTAGTTTTAATCTAGATGCAATGTTTGACAGAAAGGCATAAGTTTTCCTGCCAGTGATTGAAGTGTCCCAACTGCATTGTCATTTTGTGAGCAATAAAGAAAAAATATGTCTTTCAAAATTTGATCTGTCCTTGATTGCACACAGATATCCTCCAGCGGATCAAAGTCATTCTTGGACAATCCTCCCCACAAGCCGATGCTCACCAGTGAGAACCCTGTCAATAAGATATAAATCAAAAGGCAAGTCCCCACAGAGTACTTATGCAGCAGAAGTAGGGCAATGAACTCATTTGGAGCAAAAATTCCCTTTTCTGCTTATTGGCCAGATCAAGTATTTTTCTGTTTAAATAAATGACTGTACCACACCCATGTAGGGCCTGAATAAGGCCTTTATACAATATGGAGCTTTCTTTGAAATCCAGACCCCAAGCATTTTTTGTACACATAATAGTTTATTAAAAATGTCCATACACTTTGTAGAAATGTAATGGAAATTGGGTAAGAATGTTAACTTTTCATCAATTAAAACTCCGAGGTACTTTAACGATTATGTATGTAAAATGCTGGAATCAGATAATAATTTCAACTCCTTGATCAGACCAACAAGATAGGCATTACTAAAAACACAGAAAATCTAGATTTGGAGAGAGAAAACATTAGTTCTAACTCCGCCACCATATTCTTCAAGTATTTAGAAATACATGCAAGAAGTGATGGTGATGTAGACCTCTCTTCTTTAAACACTAAACATAGATCATCGGTACACGAAATTAACTGACAGTGACTTTAATATCGGAGCAAAATTTATAAACATTGTAATGTACAGTAGAGTACAAGATGTTCCACAGATTAGATCCAAGGACAGAACCCTGTGGAACTCTACATGTATGTATCCTTGTACCAACCGATGATCCGAGTGTAAGTACTGCAGAACGATTATGAAAGTAATCTATAATAATAATAATAATAAAAGGATTAATACTATTTCGATAACTGCAGACCAATAGCAATTGTCAAATGCCCCTTTAATATCATAAGAAATAACAACAGCCGAGCACCCATCAGAAATTGACCGTTGAAACTAATGTATAAATTGCATGCACAGCAGATAAATCTGAGCGAAAACCAAACTGGTGGTGGTACAATATGTCCCTGACTGTAATCTCCTGCAGTAATATCTCATTGATGGCTTTTTCATAGACCGTCCCCATGTAATTAAGCAACGAGATGTAACTGATAAAATATAAATTATATATTCCTAGATATACCTTCGAAAATTTCGAGTTAATAACATTTTTAGAATAATTGGAACAGAATTTCAGATATTCAATTTCAGAACAAATATCAGAAGAAATTACAGCCATCAACTGGAGTTTAGAAAGGCTGTCTGTAAAGTATAGGTTTTAAGAGAGGTTAGAAAAGATTGTGTTAATCATTGACCATCAATAGAAAATGAAAATTGTCAATGCCAGCGATTTAAAATGGAAAACAAACAAAAGTATTTCGCATCAAGTGCACATATTTATTTCACTAATGTCGGTATTGTATTCATTAATTTCATCAATAATTTTAACCGCAATTAAAATGGCATCATTCATTTAGTTTCAGATAAGTAAAATATATGGAAAATTATTTGTTATCATTAGTTTTTATATTTCCTATATATACCATTGTCGCTGTTTTTTTATTTTATAAAAGTAATTGTAAAAATAGCGTCCTAGTCTGCATAGGTATATGAATAGGGCACATTTTGAAAAAATTTAAGTTAAAGTTTGTTTTGAAACTTATACATTTAAACTGTAAACAAGAGTGCAGGTACATGTGTGCACACATGTGTGCGCGTATCTATATACATATATATGAATGTAGAAACTATTTGCATAAATAAAGCTAAATTTCACTTCTTCTTTTTTACCATGTTAATGAATATGAAAGTGAAAAAATGTTATATGTTAAGTCACAGCGTTAAATTATTATTTATTTCCGAAAGAGAGGGTGTCATTTAGTGGAGTCAATTTTTTTTTTTTTTTAATTCATTGGTGGGTAGAGTATGAAGTTTCTGATTGTTTATTTCACAGAAAAAAGTTAGTTCCAAAAGGGTTACCTACAACAGAAAGTAATAAATTGCTGATTAAATAATCACTATTGTTACAATGAAAGTAGTTTTATTATATAAAGTTCCTAATAATAAATAGAATACTGTGAGAAAAATTTGGTATATAAAGTACTAATATACATAATCAACCAACAATTAAAAATTATGTTTATATACAACAAATACACGGAAACATTATTTTATAACTTTACTTCATTACATAATCTCAGCAAATATATATAAACATTTTTTTACCAGTAAGCTACTATGAAAAATTAATAACTGTAATAGATTTTTTTGTTTTATTTAATTCAGTTATATAGTTCAATCATGTGTAAATACACTCATAGACACATCTTCTGCGTAATAACTCAGTCCATCATCTATTTCAACAGATAATTGGTAATTTTTTTTTACCAGATAATCAAATATCACGTTTTTCATCGTTTGTAATAGGACGATGTGTGTTGGTAAGATGCCATTATATTCTTCTTTCAAAAACGAAATCGGATCTTCAAGAACTATAGTGCTTTCCATTTGTTGAAATTTCGTTATATTTGGTAGTGGTGGATCGCAATGTAAAAATCTCGCTGTAATATTAATGTGAAGATGACTGTAAAAACAAATAATTAGTATTTCATCAAACCGATAAAATTCCACTTATAATTATTACCGCGTAATGAAAAAAAATCAAAAATTAGTATATTAAAAAGAAACATAAAACTATTCTTCGACTAATGATTTTTTTTTGTTGGGTGCGACAAAATAGCAATCATAACCCATTAACAAATGATTACGTTCTAGATGAAAATATGGCGCTCAGTTAGAAATTTAAAAAGGAAGAGGAAATATCGTTGATATCAAATTTAGAAGAGAGATTTGCTTGTGTTGATAGAAGCGACGGTTTTCGTCATAGATAATATACCTATTAGAGGTATGGGAGCAGTAAGTGGAATAACAGATGCCAATCTGGAACAAATGCGCCACAAGTAGATTAAGTCCAGAACATAAATGGATGATGGTGATGATAAATTTGCGATAGCACAGTAGGCAATAGATTGTCTGTTTTAATAGTATCTCCTTGTAGAAGAAGTTTCTAAGTTCTGACTATGATTAAAGTAATTACCAACTAAGAATGAAAAAGTTAGTTAATGGTAACTGATTTAACTGGAATTCTGTGTTGCCTTTTTTCTCTTGGAAATTGTTCAAGTGAAAAATTACTAGTTAATAAATTAATCAACGTTTTGTAAAAACTTGTAGTGTCAATCCAATTATTTTAGAGTATCTTTGACTTTTAATAATCTCAAACTCTCAAACCAAGAGAGGAAATGTGAATAATAAATATTTGATTTAAATAAGAACTCCAATTATACAATATATTTTACATATTCAGCAGATCATAGTTTTGGAGTAATATATGAATAAACGTTGTTGTTTTTTTTAATTTCTTGGTTAAGCTAAACTTTTTCATACTTATATATTCTCGTGTATAGCTGAGTTAATTGATCCCATTCTCTTGTATGTCTCTTACCGTCTCAGGTACATCCATCGTCCACTGTATAGTTGAAGTAATATTATACTTCTGTATACATTGTCTTCCATATTCTTTACATTTAATTTTTGATTCGTGCATGTCTTTTTTTTTGGTGAGGTTTTTTTATTTTCTAAATATGTAGCACATGTATCTATAAGATCGTCTGGGGAGACTATTCTAATATCATCGATTATGCTTCTGAACTTTTGTCATTGAGTACTAGACGCACTTCTTAATTGCCGATATGTGATTGTACAATAGCAGATGTAGTAAACGAATCATTCTAATATTTCGAATTCTTTGATTTGTAACTACTGCTTCTGTTTTTTTCAGCAGCAATGGCACAAATACATTTCAATATTCTGTTTCCTTAACGTGTGATATTTGAGCTGATATTTCATATGCCCTACATATATACAAATGGTCTATATGATCAAAATGTTTATGAATATGTGTAAAGATTCCTATTTCTTCTTCTCTATCTGTAATTGTATTTCTCTTCGTTGATAATCCTGACCAGATTGTGACCATTAGAGGATGATTCGATATATCTTCTACTTTGTAATATTAATCTTCCAACCTAATTATATTATGTATAGAATATTGTCGATTGTTTGCGTTTTATGTTGATTCATTGGGTAGATTTTGTTGGCAAATTGAATGAAGGTATTCCGAGGTTCATCAAATTTTTTTAACATATTCAATGTTTCTCTGAGTAATCTGTCATTGTGTTGTTGAGATGAAATGTTGGAAAATATTATCATCGAAAGGTTCTTTGGTAGTTTAGAATACACTGTCAATGCATATAAAAAAAAATATTTGAATTTTAATGAAAACTATTGGAACAAATATCTTCCAAAGAACCATACCAATCGTATATATATATATACATATATATATCATCATCATCATCATCATCAGGTGCAACAGTCCGTGGACTGGTTCGTCCCTATGCTTGTCTTTTTCCACTCGTATCGGTTATTGGCCATTCTTTTCATTTCCGATTAACTTGAGAATCCGGAATCCCTCTTCAGATTGTCTATCCAGCTTAATTGTGGTCTACTTCTTATTCCTTTTTTTGGTATATATCCTTCAATTGCTTCTCGTAGTAATCCTCCATGTCGTAACACATGCCCCATCCAACACAGTTCCCGTTTTTAATCTGGTTCAGCATTTGCCGCCTTTCATTGACCCGTTTTAAAACTTCTTGGTTTTTTGTTTTCTCCGTCCAGCTTATTTTCTCCATCCGCCTCCAGCAGCACATTTCAAATGTTTCTATCCTATCCTCTTCTCGTTTTGTGCACATCCATGTTTCCGATCCATAAAATGCTACTGGCCACACGTATATTTTCATAATGCGTTTTCGCAGCTCTATGGGCATTGTTCTGTTGGTTATTATTTTTATTTTTTTCAATATAGCCTGTTTCGCTATGGCAAGTCGTTCCCGTATGTCGTGGAAGCCACGCCCATCTTCAGTAATGGTGCTTCCCAGATACTTGAATGATGAAACCTGCTCTATGTTTGTTCCGTCGATTACCATATTCATTTGTTGCGGTTTTATCCCTATTGTCATTATTTTGGTCTTTTTAGTATTAATCTGCATTCCATACTTTTTTGCTGATTCATTTACTTTAAGTATCATTTTTTGAAGTATATGCGGGATATTTGCTAATAAGGCCAAATCATCAGCATATTTGATAGTTTGTATGTTTCGTCCTCCTACTTTACACCATATCTTGTATCTTCAAAAGCCTCTAGTAGAATTTGCTCTGCTATGATATTAAATAAATCCGGTGACAATGGGAAACCTTATCGCACTCCTCTTTTGATTTTGACTGGTACTGTTTCACCATCTACGGTTCTCTATTATACAGCTGGCAAATGATATTAATGATCGTACTTGGACATCCGATGCGCAGAAGAAGCGAAAACAGCTGGTCCCAGTTCACCCTGTCAAAGGCCTTTACATAGTCTACGAAGCATACATACATATGTCTTCCTCGACTTATATAACGTTCTCCCAGGACACGCATGATCGTGGTTGCGTCCCGTGTTGTCATCCCAGGGCGGAATCCAAATTGACTGTCATCTAAGTATTGGTTGATGTATGTCGATATTCGTTGTTTTATAATGCGCAGTAGGATTTTTGATGCGTGGCATAGCAGGCTGATTGTTCTGTAATTTGTGCAAGTTTTTGCCATGTACTTTTTTTGGTATTGGGATTAGTGTATGCAAAATTCCTTCGGCCATTGCTTCGTTTCCATTATTTTATTAATGATTTCATACAGATAAGTTCTGATTGTATATTGTCCATCCCTGGTGCTTTTTGGAATGGTAAGTACTTTAGTGCAGATTCGAATTCTTCATAGAGTATTGGGTTATATATATATATATATATATATATATATATATATATATATATATATATATATATATATATATATATATATATATACAGTAAATTATAACAGGAGAAATCCTCTCTATAACGGTTTACAAAAGTTCTATAAATATGAAACGGTAGTAGGTATTGTTTGCTCTACGTATTGCATATACACAACAAATTAAAAAATGGTAGTCTGACTGCTATATAAAATCATCACAGTCAAATCGTTCATTATATTAAATTAGAAATTTATGCAGTAATTTAATTATTATTACTTAAAAAATATTAGCACACTCAATAATATTCATTATGCCTCACCGAGAGAAGTTTTTGCTAACATTAAATCTATTAAGCTCAAAACATCTGTGGGAAATGATAACGTCTCAACTAGAGCTATAAAAAATTTACCTAAAAAAGCGATTGTTGAGTTTACAAATATCATAAATGCAATGTTTAAATGTGGTTATTTTCCTTCTAATTGGAAAGTGGGTAAAATCATTGCATTACCCAAGCCAGGTAAGGACGCTACTCAAATTTGTAATATTCGTCCAATCAGCTTGTTAAGCAATCTGAGTAAAATTGCAGAAAAAATAATTCTCTCTCGGCTAATAAGTCATTCTGATAATCATACGATTGTTCCCAAAGTACAATTTGGTTTTCGTCATAATTATTCAACTACTCACCAGATCGCTAGAATAACTGAATTCATTACACATAATTTCAACTGTAACAAACATACGGGGATGATTTTATTCGACGTAGCGAAAGCTTTTGATACGACGTGGCATAAAGGAATTATCTATAAAATGATTCGATTCCATTTTCCCCCATATTTAATCAAATTAATTTCGAATTATTTAAGCAGCAGATTATTTTATGTAATAGTTAATAATGACAAATCCACTATGAAGACGTGTTCAGCAGGAGTACCACAAGGAAGTGTATTGGGGCCCTTTTTATTTATCTTATATCTTTCCGATTTTCCCACCTTTGCAAATGTTCAGGTTGCACTTTATGCCGATGATACAGCACTTTTCTGTAGCTCATACAGGCCTACTGCAATACGTAACAAGCTGCAAATAGCAATAAATCGTACTGTACGTTACTTTCACAAATGGCAAATTGATATAAATTCGGAAAAAACAGAATCCATATTTTTCACTCGTAGAAGGCCTTTACTTCCCGCGATGCTCGAAGTAAATTCTGCATCAGTTCGATGGTCAAACTATGTTCGCTATTTAGGTGTTACTTTAGACATGAGGTTAACTTTCTCAGAACACATAAATCGAGTCATGGTTAAAGCTAACAAAACTATATGTACGATTTATCCCTTGTTTAACCGCAAGTCGCGTGTTAACATTAATAATAAATTAATGCTATACAAAACACTTGTTCGCCCGGTGATTACATACTCCTGCCCAGTTTGGAGCTCAATTTCTGTTGCTACTTACAATAAGTTGCAGCTTCTGCAAAATAGATGTCTACGATGTATTCTAGATGCACCCAGGTACAGAAAAATTGTTGACATGCATGCTGATCTTCGAATTCCCTATATTAGAGATTTTGTACTTTATTTAGCAAATCATTTTTGTGATAAATGCTTAATACACACTAATGAATTAATTGCGTCGATCGGAAATTACGATTCCAAGCAACTTGATTTCATATATACCAGATATAAACATAGGCGACTTAAACATAATTTGCTTTAAATTTAATGCAATAACTAGATTTATAATAAATATTTGTATACCTAGTTCTTACTTTCTCCAATTTAAATATGTTTAGGTTCACTTATTAATGTAACCCATATAATTTGTAATTTCTTATTAATTATGTGTAATTTCCTTAATCGTAATAATACTTGAAGAAGTGCTTGGTTTTTATTTGACAGGTTTTTTGTATTTTCCTGTTAGTATGTAATTATCATTATGCTTAAGTAATTAAAATTATTTTTCTGTTTACGTAGATGTGTGGTAAGCTTATAGCGGTACACATTTTTTCTTTTTACTGTTTGTCATAATTGTAAATTATTCAATAAACTGTTCTGTTCTGTTCTGTTCTGTTCCAATAGTTCTAACGAAGAAAACATAAAAACTTTAATAAATTGTGTATATAAAAAGGAATACTATTAATAAAGAATTAAAAAAACAATACTTAAAAATAATTAATAAAAAAATATATATAAAAATTGTAACATTTACTCGACTTACCTATATAAAGGAGTGGAATGACAGGGTAATAAAAATAAAACGTTATTATCCATGGAATTTCGTAAATAATTCATAACATTCAACGGAGTCGACTTGTATCTTCGACCAAAATAAGCGATTAAAGACGCGTTAAGTAGAATAGAAATAATTATCACGAAATAGGTAACACGCCTGAAATATGACGTATAGAAAATAAAATTAGTCAATTTGTCGAAAAAATTTAAACCGATTATTATATTTTAAAAGTACAAATACGTAAACGGCGTGTTAACACAACTTTAAACAAATTCCGTTGTTTTTTTTTGTTTTTTTTTAATCGATTTCGAATTGTTTATTATATACGCATCATATTGAAAAAATACTTCTAGAATTATTAATGATTAATAAACATTCCTTCTACTATTTATTAGTACTACAAGAATTTAATTTATTTTTTCAACTAAAATTATTTACCGATTGTTGAAGAGTTGCTAACATTAAGTTTCTTCCAGAACTCGGTAAAGACAACGATAAACGCTATAGGAAAAGTATATGAAGAGGTCATAAATGAGATATTATTAAACGAAGCTGATTGCAGGACTATCTTTTCTACCGATAGTTCCCCATATAATAAAATAGTCTCTCATATTAAACATTACAATCCAACTGTGACATCAAAGCAGCTTTTGACAACTGCAGATGGTCGTTAATCATTGAGATACTTAAGAATAATCAAGTTAATCCCTATATAATTAATATTATTACTAACTACTTTTCTAATAGGTATGTTTCTCTTGCCATTGATGACTTCTTTAGTAGTCGAATGTTGCAGTATGGTGTTCTGCAAGGTTCTGTCCTGGGACAAACTCTCTGGAATATTCTTTACACCAGAATTTTCCTATGCGGGTAACTTATACATTTTTTTTTTTAAATATTGATGACCTTAATCTAATTGAGGTTCTTTATTTATTATTCGAAATAACTCTGAATAATCTCGGTGTACCATTCTCTTCTCACAAATGTCAGTTTATCGTACTTGGTGATCAGAGGACTGTCATTTAAAAATCTTAAATTTGTCTCTAATCAATCAATAAAGCATACAAAGAATTTAAAGTATCTCGGTGTTATATTTTATAATAAGGTTACTTTTATACCTCATACTGAGCATATCCGCACGAAATATGATTCCATACATTTTAAACTTAATAGGTTGCAATCAAATACTTTCGGAATGAAATATAGGAAAATAATTATTTTCTATAAGGATCTTGTGCAGTCTATTATATACATGGCTCACTTATTTATATAAATAATAAAACTTTACATACTGTCAAGAAGCATCCACGAAGGTTTTTGCTAAGTTTAAAATTCGTAAATAATACGTATTTCAAATGTGAAACCATACCTTTTCGAAAAATTTTGTTGTAAACTTCCTGCAGGCATTGCTTTCTTGAACACTTAAGGGACTTTTGTTGCGTTTTATTACTTCTTTAACTATGTTTGTACTATGTTGCCATACGTCTTTTTTCATTTGTTTTTGTATTAGTTTATTCAGTTTTATTCATTAAATTTTCATTTTCCACCTTTTTCAGTTAGATGTTTTGTGGCGTCGCTTATTTGCCCACTTTTCATTTTTTTTTTGTCCTTGGCAAAAGCTTCTGTCGAAACATTAGTAACTAGTCCATTTTACTCCTAACGTTGTAATATCTACCGCTTTTTGACTCTGTAGTTTTATTTCTTCTAGATATTCTTCTTAATTCGCTACAGTCAACTATGTTTACTTTATTTTTTTATAGTGAAATTTATTTCTATTATTGATAATCTATAAGCACTATGCTCCTAAGCAATCTATGATCGCTTCCAACATTAACTGTTTTTATCACTGATACATCTTGCACTATTTTGCGTTTATTGATAATGATGAAGTCGATTTTATTTTTATAATTGAAATTGGGACTTTTCCAAATCCATTTGCTCTTAAGATTTTTCTTAAAGAGCGTTTTTGTTTGTTGTTGTAAACAAAGTATTCATAACTCTTAGTCAAGAAATTATCTTTCATCCCTCATTTTCAGTATATTTCTAGTAAGTGTATTGATATCTATAATAAGTTACTGCGCTTACAGAAGAATGCTTGGGGTTTATCATTTAGGGAACGTTTAATACTATATAAAGGCCTTATTCAGGCCCAGTTTGGCTACGGAGCAGCCATTTATGTTAATAAAAGAATACTTGCTCCAGCTAACAAACAGCAAAAGAAATTCCTACTTCGAATAGCTTCCTTGTACCGAACTGCACCTACTTGATTTATTTCTTGTTGGTAGAGCTCTCACTGACGAGCGGAGGGTGTGGTACTGATTTCAAGTATTCGAACCTGCTAGATAATTTTTCAGTACAGTCTATGTGTTATCGAGAATTTAAGAAGTATATTTCCTCTTTGTTAATTGCAAAGTGGCAGGGCAGATGGGATGAAGCTCAGACAGGTAGGAAGACTTATGCCTTCCTGCCTGATATTTCATTACGTTTGAAAACGTTGGCGTTTATATTAACTTCTACAGTTCTCAGGTGTTGACACGTCATGGCAGGTTTGGTTCCTACCTTCATAGGTTCCATCTTGTTAATGAACCTTGCTGCACCTGTTGTAACTTGGTTGAAGTAGATGATGTGTATCACACTCTGTTTATTTGTCCTGCATTTGCTTCCATCCATCATAAATATAACATAAGACCTACTGATGTATTTCCTATTGGCAGGAAAGTTAGGAGTTTCCTTTTGCTGGCTGAGCAGGTCATGCAATTAAAATTTAAAGTTTCATAAATCCTCTGCAGTTTCTATTTAATTGTAGAGTGGTCAATTGTCCTTTATTATATGTATATATGTATTTATAATTATTTAATTATAAGTAATAATTATTTTATTATTTAAATTTTAATTTTTTTCCCTTTTCTCTTATATTTTATTTTTTATTATTATTAAGACACAAACTCTTTACACGCATCATTGATGGTTTAAGGGACTATGTTTCTCATCCCTTACCATCATATATATTTGTTATTATTATTTTATACTTTGCAGGGAACTGTCACACACATCTAGTTAACTTTTGTAATATAATTGTTTGATTTTTTTTTGTTTCAGCTACACTACACTTTCACACAGTTATTTATTAAGTACTCTGGATCCCTGCACCTATATCACAAATTACTTAATACACTTGCCCTACCGCATAATTGCGGACTGGGGAACCACAAAAAAATTGAAATTATGACTTTTCCAAATCCATTTGCTCTTAAGGTTTTTCTTAAAGAGCGTTTTTGTTTGTTGTTGTAAACAAAGTATTCATTACTCTTAGTCCATTGCTTTCAAAGAATTTTGAGAGTATTTCTTCTCTTTCATTTCTTCCCTCCAAATCGTAGTCACCAACTGCTGTTTCTTACTGATTTTGTTCAATTCTCATTTTCGCATTAAAGTCTTCAATGATCATTCAGAAGTTCGCGAGGATGTTGTTGCATAACTTCAAATAAATTATCATAAAATTCGTTTCTTCATTATTAACTGTCGCAGCGTATACTTGAATGACTTTAAAACTGGTTATATGATACCTGAAGTACTATATATGCTGTTCTACCTGAAATTGACACCTATCCAGTTACTCTTTGATGCATCCTTCTGTTGACCATAACGACACCATTTTGGTATGTGTTAAATAATCCAGAGTAGTACAATACGTTACAGGATTTTAATCAACGTTCCATTTCCAATTTTTCTTATCTCACTTAATCCTAATGTATCCCATTTGATTTCGGTTGTCCATTATGACCTGAGCAATTACAGCCTTTCTTTTTTCATACAGTCATATCCGAGAAAATTTGGCCTAATCTCCCATGCTGGCCAGGCAAGTACATATTATCCGCACTGCCAGGTATAGTATTATTTGACAATTTTTATTATTATTTTTATTATTGTCATCGTGCCTTCCGTTGATTTCATTTTATATTTATCTATATAATTTATTCCCTTTTAAAATGTTAGTATAGTTGGTAAATTAATATTACCATAGGAACAGGGATGCTAAAATGTATAATCTAGCATTCTGATTTTCTGTTAACGGTCGAGTGACTACTTATTACCAGAAGGTGACTCTCCAGGAAAAACATCCTATAATATCGCGCATGTTTTTTTTTTTTTATATATATTTCCATATCATTCTATAATCACGGATAACATTTCTTTTATTTTTTTTTTTAAATCCGATATTTTTTTTCATCTTTCACGCCAAACTGTTCAAATTGCATCTGATTTACATTTTCAGGCTTGAATAGACATAGGCTCAATAGATTACCGTACATATACAAATACAAAAGCCTTTATTTCCATTATTTATAACACACCCGTATATAATATTCTATATACCACATTCTTAATACTTATATAACAATCACTTTGTAATAGAGTATATTTAAAACAGGAAATTTGAGCCCTTCGTCGAGCATTTGACTTCACATCCGCATATTTCTTTCCTAATTGTTTCCATTCCAGACGATTCTGAGTTTTACACATCCAAACCTTTCCGGCGTGTTTGACAATATCTTCGCTCCATCTTGTTTTTCGTCTTTTCCTTTCCCTTCTCTTGTCTGTTGGTAACCATTCCGTGCTTCTCCTGGTCCATCTCGTTTTCATCCGAACGCCCTGTCAGTCCAATTTCACTTCATTTCACGTATTATTTGCAGAGCGTCCTCCGTCTTCGATCTACTGTACACATAGATGATTCTAAATCTACATATACCGATTGTTCGGCTTCGTTTATTATATTGTCACGTTTACATCTTATATACAAAACTGTTTCATTTTTACTGCGCAATCATCTGACACCTTGAAGGTATTACGGTATATCGAAAACTTAATATATAGTGAATCTTTTCAAACTAGTAACTGCAATTGCGGACTTATATTTTTCATTACATTCATTCCACGTAAGATCGAGTTCTTCAACGAAAATATCGCGTAAATTATTTTCATCTTTTCGCGGAGTATCAAGATCATTTTGTTATTCTAGGAACAGATACTAGAAGAAATAGAATGATTGGACTAAGACATTCAAGATGGATCACAAATATATAATTGAAGGAATGATGGAAGGAAGACCCACGAAAAAGTATACAGATGAAGTTAATTGGAGAAGATATCGAGAAATAAAGAATATGACCGGCAACAGGATTCATTTGATCTAACTTTCCACCAACCTAAAGGGGGTTGAGGAGAAATATAAGAAGATCGACAACGCTAAAGATTTTACATTGTTATTGGTACATCGTTATTTCTTCATACTGTGATGACTTAAAATGTAATAATATTAATAATTCTAATTGTCAGCTTATTCGTTTGATTATTATCACTTCTAATGTATTACGTCACTCTTTTATATAAAGAAGGATATATATATATACTTACTTTGTGAAATACCGTTTATAGTGATAAATTTCATTAGCTATTAGTATCGACGCAAAAGACAGAATTGGTAATAAAAATCGTAATTCTTTATGAGGAACTGCGCTAAAAAAATAATTAAAAAAAAACAACATAAACAACTATAAACAATCAAAAGAAATGTTGTTATTCTCCTTCTCTCTTCAACTCCATCCAACGCGAATTTACATTAAAAAAAACTCATTTTTACATGTAAAGTTTTTATATTTTATAACGACTTTTTACTATACTATAAAAAATGATCGTATTAAAAGTAAATGAAGAATTTCGTTACTAAATTTCACTGTACGTTTTACTGTAAGCGACGAAAAAAATCCGTTTCGTAAAATGATAATAAAAAATGCAACTCGAATAAATTTAACACGGTAAACTAAAAAAAAAATTTCCGAATTATTCGGAATTTTGTTGATGAATTTAATCATTTTTTTTTTAAATCAAAAACCTAAATTTAAACGTACGTCTTTTTAAATTACTACAACCACACCAACGGAATGGGCTAATATTCGATTTAATGTATACAGCCAAACAAAAAAAATCGTATTTAAGTCTAAGTCGTAGAAACATCCACTCACTCACATATCATCTATATATCTACTATATATATATATATATATATATATATATACGTGATTTGTACAAATTAAAAATACATACCTAAGAACGAAAAGGCATGTGAATACGGGCAAAAATAATTGATCTGTAATGGTTTTAAAATTTGGTAGTTTTAGTAGTAGAAGTCTTCTTATGACGAATGATATGAAAAATATCGTATATAATCCGAGTACTACTGGCAATCCAGCAAATAAATACCAAAATAATGGATGTGTCGAATACCACGAACTAATATCGTACAATATATTGAACGAGAAAAATCTGTACCATGTAAAATACAGTCCACCGTACATGTACCAATCTAATAACGTGGTAAAGAAAAGTATTGTGCAACTGTAAACAGAATAATAATTAAATGTTATATATCATCATCATCATCAGTGTATCAGCCTTTACACTGGTTCGCACCATGTGTCAACCGCTTCCATTCTAGCCTATATCGAGTTTTCTTCTTTAATTCCGGATAAATCGGTATTTCACTTTCCTTTAGAAATGTATCAATAAGTGTTGTTCTTGGTCTTCCACGTGTTTTTCCCCATTATCTTTCCTTCGATAACATCTTTCAGGATATTTTGATTTTAACGTAATGCATGACCTAGCCACTTAAGTCGCCTCTTTCTTATACTGTGTAATATGCTTCTTTTTCATTTATTCATATATATATACATATATATATATATATATATATATATATATATATATATATATATATATATATATATATAAGAATCACGCCGTCAATTTGTTGGTCTTGTATCTAAAACTCTAAAACATGTCCATCCCAGTTACAGGGATTCTTCCTTTTATCGTTTTCATTTTAATTTTATCAATTTTATGGATTTTTAGTGTTATCTTTTATATATATATATATATTATTCATTTTAAATCTATAATGAAGAAATGTTATTTTTGAAACATAATTTTTACGCAAATTTAAACTTGAATTTTATTAATAATAATTTAGACTATTCGAGGAAAATCGAATTACTGTTTTTAAGTTTCTATTCTAGAAAGATAAAACTTTCGCGTCCTAATGAGAAATATTAACATCCTAATCGAACATTGCAGATTCAAAAATGTAATTTCGTACGGATCTTAAAAATTTATCGAAAAATGTTACTATAATATCAGACCATAAATATTCGTATATAACGGTTTAAAATGGTGTAAGCGAGTATTCTATATTTTTTGTGTAAAGTTTTCAAATAAAGGCGAACCAGGTCGATGTTGAAATGGAATACTTTTTTTTAAAAAACCCACGTGTCACTAAACACTGTTCAAATATCTACTGCGACATTTCATGTAATGTTAACTATAGGGTCGTTGGTCGATTGCGGCTTATTGGCATAGACCTACGACTTCGGGAAACCACATAAAAAAAAGTCTATCGGGGTCTGATCGCATTATCTTGGTGGACAATTAAACGTCACCTCTGCGAGAGATAACTTTACTCTTAAATCAGTTGTAGTGGCATGTAGCGACATCAAACTTAGCATAGTGATTTGATATTATAATAAACAACAAACTAAGTATAAGCCATCAAAACAACACGGGCGGCTACAAGCTGCCAACTTCGACCTACCCCTATTGCAAAACCCTTTAAGAATAAAACGAATAAGTCAGTATGGAAATAACAAGGAGTGTATATATACTCGTACGATATTAAAAAGTAAAGAGAAAAAAGCGAGTAACATAAACGCTGTAAAAACTGTCAAAGATATTTAAGATGACGAAACATTTACCGAATGCGTCTTATTTGATGGAACCAAATGATTACAAATCAAAGACGTTGTAAGTTAAATAAGACTAAAAGCTTTTATTAGAAATATTTTACAATGAAACAGTTTCATTTTATAATTTTTAATTAATGCGAAGAGTGAAATTGTTTCGCTGCTTTAACAATAATTATCTAGTTTGGTACTATATCTGACAATTTTATGATGAAGCAACACCGAATTTCGACATTAATTTATCTTTTATATAACTGCAGGCCAGAAAACCTGTTTCATAAGCTATACATTATGACAAATGGGAACAAAAACTTTATTGTTTTGATAATTTCATGTTTCACTAACGACTAACTCCAAAACTCATTCAGAGGTATATGCTCAAATGTATATTTCAATGTGAACGAACGCCTCGTAATACGGAACATTTAGCATCGCGCGTTAACTTCTGACGCTATATTTATTTTGTACCATTCGATATCAGCATCACACCATCAATAAAGTAATTTGATAAAAATTTTAGAAGATTATAGAAAAAGTCCAGTTACGATTGTAATGGTATTTTTCATTTCATTTGGCAATTTAAACGTGTTTTCTTGTAGTATAAAAATGTAACGAATTTCAATGTTACCCTTTTATACGCAGCCAATCCGAAAATTAAATTTTCTTTTAAAGGCTGACAATTTATCTCACCACACGCGTGGTTGTTGATTTTCTCTGCAAAACCAGATATTTCCAAAATTTCGACGAAATAAGCTAATTTTACAATCGTAGAATACATAGAAAATAATTGAAGTTTTAGACCTCATTTGCTTCTTTTGGAAAATTTTCATATTACATAATTAAAAGTTTACATTTTGAAAGTCATCGAATTTTGTTGTTTAATTTATTCACACATTCTTTCGATATAATTTTAATTAAAGAGTACTATTTTTCACGATCTCGACATCTCCATCAAGAACTTTAAAAAAAAAAAAATTAACGTTCAGAAATTAAAATACGGTGACTCGTGCCCTAGTCTTCCTTACCACTGCCGCAGCCTAATCACTACCAAGTTTAGACGTGTATTGTGTTTACTTATGTAACAATCTATGACCTTAAATATCTAACCAGAAATGGTTTTTTTTATGTTCTCTACTTCTAAGAGTCTTGACCTCGAATAACATCACATATTTTAAACCTTTTCGAATACACATTATTTGTAATTATTTATTACTGTGTTATTTAATAACCCGAAATAAATAATTTCGGTGATTTTCCCCCGAAACAATTTAGCAATTGTCGGTGCAAGTCAAACCGGTATATACGCGAAGAAAAATGCGTACACAACAACGAACGATGATTTTCTTACGTTATAGGAATATACTTGTAACAAATGATTTTTTTCGGTTCTTTCGATTTGCTTATAGCAACAAGTGACAGCGGTAACCAATAAATAAATGCGGTGGGCTTTATTGAACAAGCCACGCCGACAAACCAAAGATATTTAACGTCACCTGAAAACAGAAGTAAATAAGAATTTTTTTAATGATTATTTTCATATTTCGTGTATTTAAAAATAATTTCCCGCTTATCTACGAAATTTCCGTAGTAAATTCAATTGTGGTGATTTATTTAGTTTTTTTTTCACTTAAAATTAAATATAAACATGCGATAAAATATAAATGTAACTTAAACTTATTTAAAATCCCAGTAAGGAAAAATTTCATTAAGGATCGAAGTCGTCGATCAATCATTTCGAAATCGGCTTAATTTAATAATATATTAAAATTCAAATTTATTTCAATTTCCTGTTCGATTCAAAAAATAAAACGCCTATATAATGCGCGAATGGCGAAATATAATTTTTTGTTCACTCACGTCACAGATACATCACACAGCGTACACACTTGCAAACCCTATCTACACAAAAACAATCTTTTTATACAATGAACCTATAAACATAACAAAAGTAGAGAATTATCGACCAAAAACTTGTAAAATCTACGAATAATACTGTATAATTCATATAAAAACTAATGCAACTACATACGATACAAGCAGATACATTTTATGATAAATAACAGAAAAAAAAATATATATATATATATATATATTATCGTATAATAAATAAATTTCAGTCGCATTTAATGATCGTAAAATACAAGAGACATGTTTGAGCGTAGTATATAAGTTATTACAGACGGGTGGACAGAAAATTTCCATAATGTAAAATAAGACGTGAAAGCTGAATTTAATTCTTTTAATTTAGTAAAAAAACAACATTTAACGTAAACATTTAATATAATCTATAAATTTTTTTTTTTTTTTATTTTACTGTACCGACAGTTTCCTGCCATAAACAAGTGATCGTAAGTAAAGAAGTAAGGAGAAGGAAGAAATTGGAGTATGGAATGTGAACAAGAGGAGGAAAGTGAAAGAAATTTAACCATCAGAATTGTGAATAATCGAAAGTTTTCGATTGATAAACAGATTATTAATTTTTTTTTAACGTTATACCGACAAATATATGTCATAACCAATGGTAGTGGAAGGAAAGAGAAAAACCATATATGCAATATCTCTAATGAGTTCGAGTTAGTTCAGGGGGGAGATGAGTTTTAAAGAGAACAACAGTTCTATTTCATTGAATTCAGAACTACGTGTATAGTGCTGTTGGCGGATTTTAACTATTGCTTCAGGTGATCGACAAGACGTCGCGACACAATTTACGTTTTTGAAACGCCGGGGAAGGTTGTTCTGTAGGTTGATTTATAGTATTTGTAAACTGTCGATTTCAGAGCAAACGCGATAGTACATAATAGACTGCTGTTGTCGTATCCACAGAAGGTTACTTTTGCACACGTTCCAGTATAATTCTATACCATATTTCCAAATTGGCGACATAACTGATGTCCCGGTTGAATTTTCAACGTCGATATTGCAAATGTATGCAGTTGCCTAGGACGCGCTTTCTAGAACTACATACAAACGACGCATCCGCCGTTTGTTTATGTACATTCCAAGATACTTAACAGAGTCCGTTATATATCAGCATCGTATCATTTTAATCTAGTGCATGTAATTTGTTTGGTGGTAAACGTAATACATTGTAGTTTTTTTTTTATCGGATCGAATATTGTATACGATTCTGTACCGCTAAATTATCGTAGTACGGAATGAAATTAGACGCAAGAATGGCTATAGTTCGATGTATGTCGGCAATGTAGATGTAGTATAATAATGGTCTGATTCGTACGACCCAAAGAACTCGAAAGATATTTTTCGGAGAAAACTGGTGTAGTTTGTGAAGTAAACCTGAATGTCAAACCCTGTCACAAACTTATGAAGGCTGCAGAGCATATTCCTCATTTTTCGAGTGTTGGTGGTATAGCGTCGAACAGTATATGGCACTACTGTATCAACGAATGCGTTAAAGCCGAACTAATAATTCGGTATTGAATTAATTTTTTGAATCAACGTTTCAACGCAATTTAACACTAGTTTTTCTGTAATTTCTGATGACAAATGGAAGAACACTAATCAATCAATATGAAAATGTAACAGTTTACGGCTTACCTGACTTAAAAGATGTATATTTTTCGCTATTCTTTAGAAAACATCCCAGTCATTTTATAACCTTTTTTTTTTTTTTTTTTTTTTGTAAATGAAAAAGAATTAAAGTTTGGGAGCATTTTTTCTGGATTATGCATTGTAATAGTTATTTAAAAGAAAAGTATTTAATGAAATATTAAGATCTTGTGGTTTGCGCAAGGCACTTTGCACAAATATTGAAGGGTCTCTATTTGCGTCAGGATTTGATTTAGATGTGTTGCTAAGATACCGGGCCCAATCATCAATTTTTGTTTATCATTTTTTGTTCAACGACCAATATTTAATTTTATATCGAATGGCTCAGTATGTTGTAGCAGCAATTTTTTTTCAGCTCATAATAATATACTCTTTCCGAATCAGTGACAACAGTTTATAATCGAAACAAGTCATTTTTGTAGTCGTTAATTTATTCTTATTTTGTAGAATCCTTGAATAACCGATGACGATTACATTGTATTTTTTTTCTAACAGACTGTGTTCTTATTAGTTTTTATTTTGTGATGAATTCATATTATAATTTTATCATAGGAGATGAAGAATTTTGTAATTACGGTTATACTGATTAAGATAAAGCTGGTAACTTTTGAAATAAAAAAAAAATGTTATAATAAGTTAAAATTAGTAAATAAAAATTAAAAGTTCAGAAGTGTAAAAATAAATAAAATTTTAAAATTAACCATTTTGGCCACTGTGATGCCGATTAGCATCATCAACTTTTATTTACGTTTGTAATAAATATATCACTTTTTAACCTTTAATAAAATGTTTCCAATTGGCACTATCGATATACTTTTAGTTTAAAACTAATAACACTTGCTTTACCCCTATGAAAAGTCAATTTTTTTTTTGTTTACATTTGGTAGATTTGGTAATTTTGTTTATGTGAATTTAGAGGTGTATATATATTTAAAATTTAAACCTGTATTTCAGTTTTTGGGCAACATTCAGATATATCAAGAATACCTCAAGGAAGTATGGTTGAAGCGACTACTCTAAAACGAACCAATTTTGAGATTCGACCGTTACTAAATGTGAGAACAAGCAGTGTTGGACATATCCCTCAAAGTAGGTGGTACTGTATAATATGTAATATTCATTTATGCTTGGAAAAGAATAAAAATTGTTTTAGGAAATATCATTCCTAAGCAGATGCATATGCTTTGCACGCATTTATCAATAAGTATGTATCTTACTTTCATACGGTATATATATATATATATATGTGTGCTGTTAATTGTTATGTTTATTAATATATGCTTTTAATTTCTGCATGTACTTTAAATTTTATGTAAATATATGTATTTGTTATGTCTAAACATTTATTTGATCGCATTATTTATGTCATTTTATGAATACTTTCAATGCATCTGTTCCAATATCTTGATGCCAATTAGCAACATAATAAAAATATTATTTTTGATCTATATTAAGTAAATATTAACAAAAAAATCATAACCAAAAGTCGTGACTAAAATGGTTAAAATATTAAATCGCAATAATGTAGTTAAAATGATCCAAAATATTATAACAGAATTCTGAAAAACAAATTATTCGAGATATTACGTAAATAATACACTTGTTGTGTGAAATTCTGTTCAATTTAATGTAAATTATAAAAAAAAATTAAACACATAAAAAGATATTATTATAAAACAAAAAGTAAATATACAGGAAAAAATGGAAATAAATCACAAAAAATAATTTTTCTTTCATTGTACCGGTAACAAAATACTATAACAACAGTGATAGCAAGTTAAAATAAAAATGAAATTCGTTTAATGCCATGAGATAATTAGATTCTTTTAATGACGGAGAGTGGTCTTGCAGTTGAAATTCAGAATTAATAAATTGATTTAGAAGAGCATCTCTGCACCATGCACTCTTTTTTTTTGACCTTATAGAATTGTCAAGAAGTGTAGTTAAATGAATTCTTCGATTTATACTGAATTTAAATTTATCCAAGAGCTTTTTCTATACCCGGTTTTTCTAATTTTAAGAAACTGCAACTTGTACAAAATCAATGTTTAAGATGCATTTTAAATGCATCTCGTTATACCAGCATACCAGATATGCACCACGTGTTAAATATTCCATATATTTAAATTAGCGAACAAATTTTTTCAAAATTGCCGTATACATATGAACTAAGAACGGCAATTGGCCACTACGATTCAAGGCAACTTATGTTAATGTATACTAGATACAAACATCGTCGTATTAAACATAATTTGTTGTAATGTACGCTATTAGTATATTTGTAATATGTTCAATTGTTATTATTCGCAATTATATGGTTAAGTTATTTTAATACTTATTTATACTTCTTGTACGTTTTATCTTTATCATACGCTTTAAAGCGAGTTTATTGTTTTGTATTTTTTCTTTTTTCTATTTTTGTTTTAACTTTTATGTGTGTTGTTATAATATTTGTCTCTTTATCGTTAAGTTTATGATTTTTTAAGTTGTATATATATGTATGCATGTGTATATGTATATGCATACACATATATTTGTATGTATATTTATGTATATATATATGTATTTTTTTAATTGTTTTGCGAGGTTTTTTAAATTTTTCCTACTTGCGTTTAAACTATAGTGTTGTTATTTTAATTTTAATATTGCGGTCGAGGTGAGGCTCATGCCGGAACTCTACTATGTAAATATTTGCGTGTACACGTTGTAATCCGATAAAATACATTTTTCTTTCTTTCTTCTTTCTTATATGTATAACCCATAAGCAATTATGGAGAGTTAAGTCAGATATATATTTTGAAGAAGAATGAGCTTTATTTCATAATGATATACACATACTTCATAAAGTTAAGTCCCTTATACCTTAGTTAACTAACTAAATCTAGAAAATGAGACAAATGTTCGGCTACAGGAAAAAACAAACAAAAGCCTCCAAGGAAATAAATAAAATGTAGTAAAAGAAAAACAAAAATATATGAGGTACATATGGACATATATACACATGTACATACATACACACATGCCATATTAACTACACAAAATAAATAATTGACATAGACACAAATTAAATGAGTAACATATGCTTAATCCTATGATGTTTGTACCTAGTATAACGCATGGTGAGTCTTAGCATATCGTAATCATCTATGAAATTAATTAATCTATTTTGATGTATTCTACAGTTGTCGTAAAACTTTTTAGATAATTTACTAATGCAGGAATATAGGTATAAGATGTTTAATCTAAATATCCAACTTGGTTTCGCCAGTGAATACTTTTGCCATCAATGTTAATTTCTCCTGAAGATAATTGTCACCGCCTTGTGAAGAGTATAGCTACATTTTCATATATTTCCTTCGAGGTAAATGGTTTTGGTCCATTTAGATTATCATCTTTGGCCGAATCGTTACTGTTGAGATCCTCGTTTGGAGTGAAAACTGTACTGAGATATTCAGCAAATGTTGATCGGTTTTTACCTAAATGTTATTTAAACTGATATTAAATGACTCTTGATTTTGCCTTAACAACCTTTGGTTGATTATCCATAAAGATTTGTTATTTGAATTTACTAATTGTAAATAATAATCAATTTTGATTATTTTTATATTGATTAATTCCTAATTTGTTTGTTTTCGTAGAAAATTATGTCGTTTTTAGAGAGCGATAACGATGGCCATTGTCTTCTGGCTACTCTAGTTTCCCTTATTAGTTCTGTACATTTAGGTTCGCTTTTAGTGAAACAATTGCAAGCATCCTGAATAAGTTTAGTAAACTTTTGCACTGTCAGGTCGATATGATGTGCGCTCTTTAGCTTTATTCTTAAATCTATATTATTTTCGATTACACTAAAAAAGTAGCTCCAGTGAACGAATATGTTAATCTTTGATCTGAACTTTAACATCAGATAGAACAGGAATCAGCACATGGTCGGAGGAAAGATCTATTATAGTTCCATACTTTTTGCTTTTATAATTTTGCCAACAACGGATAATAAAAAAAAAATCTTGAATATCTGGTGATCTATTGTATTGTTCCGGTCAGTATGTGTAATAGGGAAAAGAACTGAAAGAAATGTTATCTGCGGTATTGAAAATCCCGGGTGACAATACATCGCAGCCGCTGCAAGATCATTTTCTGTATTTACGATTATATTACATGGTACGCGTAAGTACTGCATGAAAAATTATTAAATTTCTTTTTCATGTAAAGGTTTTCTCATCTGTAAGATGCGTTTCGGTTGCAACATTCGTCGTATTTTGATTAACGATTTTAAGTCAATTTCTTTTTATGAAATGGGAATGCTAGGTGATTGTGTTATCGCGCATTATAATATTTTATCGATAACTTTTGTTAACAGATTAACTAGAGGGCTTATTATAGATTTGAACTTATTTTAAAACGAAGTTTTTTCTAAGACTTACCAAATATAAATCTGAAACTAGGATACATACCGAATTTTGAGGTCCACGGAAAGTAATAAGCGGCGATTATACACAAATTTAGCTCAGCCGTATTAGTAAGCGTTCTGGTTGCACAATGTATAATAAAGAAATTTGTTGCGTAAACGAACACAGCCCACCTTGCCACTTCAGTTTTGAAATATTTGTATACGAAAGCGATATAATAAGTATCGGCCACGGCTGAAAATACGCTTTGAGTAATTCGAGGTGCTAATATCTGCAATAAGTTTAATAATCTTAGTCATAATATTCCCTACATGATATATTAACTTTTAATATTAACAAAATTATGTACAGTGAAAGCTCTGTATAACGGACACCCGTGGAACCGAACGAAATGTCCATTATACAAGGGTGTCCGCTATAAAGGGATTTTACATAAATTCGCCCCGTGCATACAGTTATGTTGTAAGCTGGTATATAATTAAGGTATAAATAATATTTATAAGGAAAATTTTACTTGAAAATCCATTAAAAATAAATCAATAATATACACAATGTACTTAATTTTAAATTTATACTTATTTATATACACAGAATGTAATTATGCATGTGGGAGATCTATTTAATTTTTAAAAAAGAAGTAATTTTTTATATATTTATTAAAACTTTCGTGGTTGTTTTCCATACGTCTAGAATTATTTTCGGTGAAAACCACGTCCTGATTATTCAAAAAACTTAACGTTTCGAATGGGCTTACACCACTCATCATCAGAAACGAACTAAACCACAAACCCTTGAGTTATTTCCTTTTATAGGCACTTCTCAATCGGAACTTAATATTTCCAGGGCTGTGATTGGTCCTACCGTCAGCTGATACATCACCTGATATTACTGTATGGTGATTGGTCAATTCTTCTGTAGTCATTATATTTCCAAGGCTATGATTGGTCCTACTATCAGATGATATTCCTGTATTGTGATTGGTTAATTTGTCAGTAGTAATTATATTTTCAGGGCTATGATTGGTCCTACCATCGGCTGATTCATCACCTGATATTCCTGTATTGTGATTGGTTGGTACTTCTGTAATCAATGGTTGGTTGGCCACTTCAGTAGGGTATTTTAATTTTTCTCTATTGTTAAGTAATACTGGTTTCCAAGCATCAGGTAGCCGAAATCCATCTTCTCTGTTGAAATTATTATGCTTTTCTATTTCAATAGCCTCTCGGACAATTCGCTTCCCATATTTTTGCTCCTTTACCAATACCTTCCTCTCCTCGAAGTCTATAGAGTGACCCGCTGTAATTAGATGTTCTGCTACTGCTGATTTACTTATGCGTTTATATTTACAATCTGCAGCATGCTCTTTAATGCGTGTATTAATAGACCTTCCAGTTTGTCCAATGTAGTTTTTGCCACACGAACAAGGAATTTTATACACGCCAGCAGTATGACCATCGGGAATTTTATCTTTATTATTATTTAACAGGTTCTTTATCTTTTTATAGGTGTCAAATACTGTTCTTATACTGTTTTTTTGTAACACTCTGGCAATCTTATCTGTTGTTCCCATAATGTAAGGTAACTTTATGCTTGCTCTATATTCTTCTTTGTTTTCCGCCTGTTTTTTTCTAGATGTTGTACTAAAGTAATTTTTTTTCAACCTGGATTTCACCATTTCCAGCTTGTGATTTATGATCAGCTCTGACATGTCATGGAAAACCCTCGGTTCGTCACATAAACCAACGAACTTGAGTAAGTTTCTGCAACGCTTCCGAGTAAGTTCCCAACTTGATGAAGGCAACACTTTGATGTGGTTCATCATCGTCTATGTAGGTTGTTTTTTTTTTCTGCTTGAATCATGTTCAAAAGGTCAGCCATGTCTTTTGATGCGCACTCAGTTTTTAAGTTTTCATAAATTTGACTGAAGTCATCGGTTAAAGCCGACCCCGATGGAAGGAGTCACACGAGTTCACTCGACTCATTTGAGACAGTCAATTCATTGTCTTCCATCTCTGATCTACTGCCTGAAAAACTAACCTTCACAAAACAGTTCCTAATTGTGGTAGGGTAGATTTGTTCTCATTATATGTACCAGTATGAACTGTGAATGCAGAATCAACTAATTTTTGATCGGACTTCAACCATTATTAATTCTGCTGAGCTTTGATAAACTTACGATCATTTTTAGTCACGAACAAGTAACATAGTTGTCCGTTACAAAACTACGGTAATCGAAATTGATGTCCGCATCCGTTATAGAGGGAGTTCGCTATAAAGGGGTCAGAATGCATTGTTATTCACACTTTCTACAACGGGGCCTGAAAAATGTGTCCGTTAAAAGGGATGTCTATTAACGGGGGTTCTACTGTATTTTCATAATTAGGGGCACTTGGTTGAAATAAAATGTTTAAATTGAAAACATATTTATGTAAAATATTAAATATTATCTAGAGATGTTTAAAAAGCTGTATTATACACGAAATACTACTTTATGTTTTCTTTTCTACGAGTCATTGTTTTTTTGGCACGTCTCGTCCGCTTCTTATTCTATCGTTTACACAGTATAATTTACATTACGGTATATTGTAAAATATTTAGTTATACTATTATCGTTCTGAATTATGCAGGTTTAGACACTGTTCAGGTTTTTAGCTCTTCGACTGTTCATAGAAGATGTCCATAATTTGAACATCCTTCGAGCAGTTCTCGTATAAATTATATAGTAAGCGGTGTCTATTGTTCGTTATGTTTAATTTATTTCTTTATATGTTTTGTTGACTATATCCGTTAGTGCAATACCACTAAATTTTTACATTTTATATTTTGTATTTGTTCTATACGTTTCGTTTAAAACAACCTTTAGCTTATGTGCGCAGAACTACTCTAAACTGAATATTCTTTTATTTAGTGGCAATGACTATATTGATGTTCACATTATGTATGTTTACCTTTTTCATTTAGTGTTTGTTACTCTTTCCGGATAGGATAATCGATTGTAATTAGGTTAATTTTCTCCGGTGAAAACTCCTATCAATTTTCAATATAAACATTTTCATACAACATCTAAGAAGACTACTCCCCGATCGATTATAACAAACAGATGTCGTGATTGTAATTATTATGACTAGAGCCCGGATTTTTCGGCATTTATAAAAAAACTCATGTTTATCTATAAGAACTGCGTAATAGTAATTAAATAAAAAAAAAAACAGCATTACAATGTATGCGATTATTTTAATAACACTATGAAAATATACTTTATGTAACAATAAAATTACAAGCTTTATATTAAGTAGGTATTTATATAGATAGATGTAGAGGGAATTATTTTAACAAAGTCGAATTATAAGATACAATAATGTACCTTTCTAAATTATTTTCTGTGAACGAATGTCGTTTATCCGATAAAATATTCTTAAGATAAGAGAAACTTCTTTCTACATCTACAGACACAATTGGGGCATTATGCACCGATATCTCCCGGACTTAGTGAACTGCAGCAATCCCCCTCACCGTGTACTAAAAAATTACAAATATTTTGTAGTTGCTCGTATCCAGTGTTTTTTAATAACACAGAATTCATTTTTAAACATCGATGGAATGTTGATTGTAGTTACTCCCCATCGATAACAGAGTCATAAAAAACGCAGCATCAGACATGGCGACAGACGATTTTATATAGAGAAATGTAATACACATGAACACATATTTCACTTAAGGTAAATAATAAAAAAAATCTCCAGATGCTAGTAGCGCTTTATTTTTTATGTTATCACACTGTAATATGACATAGAACAAATTATCGTTAACGTTGATGCTCCAGAAATGTGATTCGAATAAGGCATGGAACACAATCTGGTGAATTATATATAAAGAAATCAACGATCGAACAATGTATATATCACACATTGTACTGTTTGCGGGTCGAGGAGTGCCATTGAGTGAACGAAACGTAAAAAAATTCTAATATGCTGAACTAAAATTAAATTAAATTATTTGGAAAAGCTGAAAACATTATCATGAATATAAGTTTTGAATAAATAAAAATAGGAACAAAATAATGAAGATAGATTAAGAAAACTTTACCGGAGTGTTTTTACAAATCACAATTTTATTCAACATATAGAACGTCGGAAATAATTGAGCATATGCCAATGTTTTTATAGGAGACAATGGAAACATTAAATTTTAATAATTTAAACCACCAGACTTCTAACCGTACTGTGTACATATAAATAAATAAAACGACAAAGTATTTGTACCACTGCTTCGACGGTGTCCAGTCGTAACACCTTCAGCAATTTATACAACCAGACGATCCAAATAATATAGACATGACTTCGCGCTTTATATTCCCATTCCCACGTCAAATACCCATATCTAAAAATGTTGTAACATTAATTATCATAAAAAAAAGTGATTTGTGATTTCTGAGAATGATAATAATATAAAATAAAACTAGTTATAAAAAGCAAAAATTATTCCGTGATATGAACTTTTACGCTATAAACGTTTCAATACAACAAGTTTACCTTCTTTTCGGTTTGTAGATTAAGCAGCTGCTTTATCGTATTTTCGAATATCTACTGTGACGACGTAGTACAATGATAAGTTTAATTTTGTCTCTACAGTGTTTTTTAAGGAACTTTCCTATCAATCTGAGAATCATTCCTACCATAATCATTTTTTATAAACTAACCGCATGGCATATGCAAGCGTAAGTTTTTATATGATATGTGATTATCGAAATAACTTCCTTCATTATTGACTCACTACTTCTTTTGCACTTCACAGAGCTCCCGGCATTCGTCTTCAACAGTGTACATCGAAGAACACCGATTGGCTGATTTTCTTTAGTGTCCAACACATTTCAATACATAAAGACATGACAATATAAATATTTTCATTAAACGCACTTTTGTACTCGTTCCTATGTCATAGGATTTCCATACTCCGGTTCCATTAAATTCTGTTCTGAATTTAATTTTTTCATTGAACCACGATCGTTTGCGATCACTTAATCAACATATATTCTGCGTCTGACAGCCGTCTTCTTTACTTGAATTCTGATTTCGAATAAGGTGATCAAGTTTTATTATTATCAACGAATCGTAAATGACTTTCCGTGCTTTTTTAATATCATTTCCACTTTTTTTGTTGCCAATTTATTTAGTCATTCACTATATATGTTGGTGCCATGGTATATATCTAACCAGACACTACATAAGGATCTCGGTATCAAATATGTGACTGAAGAAATACAACAATTAGTCAAGAAACATATGTCGAGACTAGAAGTACAGGGCAATTCCCTCGCAGCGAAATTACTGGAACAATCAATAAGCCCAAGGAGATTAAAACGAAAAAAGTGACTGATTTGGTCTAGTCACCGAGTCATCATGAGCGTGTCCGAAATTTCATGACATACATGAGTCAAAAAAATCTAGTGGATGGTCTCATTCATCATTTCTGGATGAGAAGAAATTAAAAAAAAAAAAGCAAAAAAAAACTATAATGTTGAAAGAAACAAACTTGGTATGCAGTCTCGTCAAATCCATTTTCGAGTTTAAATTCGCTCGTTAATTTATAATTAACTTCGATTTTGCCAAACGTATGTAGTGGTCTAATTAAATTACTCTTTCATGGTCAATATATATATATATATATATATATATATATATATATATATATATATATATATATATATATATGAGTACACACCAGTAGGTAATAAAGTAAATAATTAACAGTATTGGTCTGTTGCGATAGTTTGAATTCAAAAATATCGACATTTTTACTTAACATATATGTTGGTGTACCAATTCATTTTTGTTTTATTAGTTTGACAATTTTATAAAATTCCATTTTACTGGTCATTTTTTAACAGCCGCCGAAAAAAATGTATATATATATAAAAAAAAACAATAAATTATAATTCATCAAAAATATACGTGGATACTTTTTAAGTGAAAATTTATTAAACTGAATAGCAGAAAACCTGCGACTTGTGGAGAGCTCATTATTTTTTCCTTTTAAAATGGAAAAAGAAAGGAATAATAATGTGTTCAATTATATTAAAAATCAATTATCCCGAAAATACTTTAAAAACATAAAACTTATTTTAAAAAATTTCCAGTGGAAATTTTTCCTTTTACTAATACATTGACAAAGCTCACTCAACTTTTGTATATTTTCGTACATTATTTCTAAGCTGATACCTTATACAGAAATATATCGCATTATTTTGAACCATACATCTCCTTTTTATAGGTTTTATAAATGATTATTTTTACATTAAAAAGATAAATTCGTATTTTTAATAAGAACTTCATACATTACCAGAATTTTTTTTTTTTTAAACAATTGTTATAACTTAATTATAAACGAACAAAATAAAACACAATCACTAAAAGTTTTTAATCGCGAAGCTTTTCGACAGTTACGTCATTTTCAAGCGCGAACTAAATTTATTACATCTTTTTTTATATATGAAAAATCAGAAATGTTTATATAACAACAACTTAAAATTTGATATACATATTTCACTAGCCAAACATAATTTCAATTTTAGATTAATTTACAATAAATTTCATTTATAAAACAAATTTTTGAAAAATTCTTCATCAAAATTGGTAAATATCTCCCAAACCTGGTTCAGGTTCTATTAAAAGTTGAATATATTGGAGAGTAGTGATTTTATTAATTAATTATAAACGAACAAAATAAAACACAATCACTAAAAGTTTTTAATCGCGAAGCTTTTCGACAGTTACGTCATTTTCAAGCGCGAACTAAATTTATTACATCTTTTTTTATATAAAAAAAGATGTAATAAATTTAGTAAAAAAAGATGTAATAAATTTAGTTCGCGCTTGAAAATGACGAAACTGTCGAAAAGCTTCGCGATTAAAAACTTTTAGTGATGGTGTTTTATTTTGTTCGTTTATAATTAATTAATAAAATCACTACTCTCCAATATATTCAACTTTTAATTGTTATAACAACTATAAATTTTGAAAGTAAATGTAGAATATTTTGACTCTTGAAAATACTACGTAAACTTTGATTTTTTTTTTAATTGCGTGTCACTACTATAAGTTAAAGTAGGCATTCAATCGATGAGAATAAGACATAAAAATCTTTCATAAGTTACGGTTTAGCGAATATATTTAATTTCTATTCCATATTTACTTCGCCAATAAACCATAATAAATTTAATTCTTTTTTTGAAATTTGAAAACAATCTACCATTATTTTAAATTTGAACGATAGAAATCAATGGTATTAAATAATAAAATGAATCTTAAATTTAAAGGACAATTAATGCCGTTGCATGCAAATGCCAAATTATTTTTTAACAATTTGAAACTTTTTGTATGCAATTTTTAAAATATATATAAACTCAAAAGATATTGAATTACCTTCGCAATTTTTTTTCTAAAAGTGATGAGCTTGATAGTAAAAATAAGTTATTAATTTTTTTAATAAATTTGAAAATTTTTCTTGGACACTTAAACTTTTTTCTCCAGACATATTTTAAATTGAACAAAATGTCGACTTTTTTGTATTTAATTTGTAACTAATACTTTTAAAATGGTATTAGCTATATACTAGTTTTCCCGCTTACTGCTTTTATTATAAATATTATTTCTCGTTCGGTCTCTATTCTCATTTATACATATACTATTCAATAATTTTGAAGCGAATCATCAAGCGTCATATTTGATTTCCTTGGTATATTCATCATCTTGAATCTATTTAACTACTGATCTGCGACATTTATACATCAAAACTGATATAAACTCTTTTGAACTTATACACCTACATTACGTATTCATATATATATTATTGCATTTTCAGAATTATGTTTTATAGTTGACACACGTCGTGAAATGTTCACGAATAACCGGAAATTTTCGCTTCAAATGTTTTATCCACCAAATATTCTCATAACATTCATAATTTGAGCCACTTCTTTGTGGAATTATTTTTCTTGTGGTTGTATTAATTTGGAATGAAATAATTTTATGATACATCATAATTTTGCAAGTCCAAAGGTTTATAGTAATCGATCACAATAACCTGTATAACTTTGAGAGAAAAATTTAACTTATTTCTCGTAGTTTGCTTTTAACATGATAATGTAACGTATGATAAAATCCAGAAATGAATAATATAATACTTCAAAACAAATAGTAAAATTTTTGGATAATTCCTTACGTATTTACAATGGTCTACATTACAAATCTCTTCAACAATCTAATTATAGTTATTCGATATTTTCGATTCATGAGTAAGTAAATGATTAAGTTTTTGTATAACGAAATTTATCATTTATTTGGATTTATTTTAAAAATACAAGTTAATTATTGCTTGCAAAATTATATGAATGTTAAAACGCGAAGCAGATTGTATATATCCCTGTGTACATTGTATACGCCCTTGATCTAAAGAAGGCAGCTTTATATATATATTAATTTTAATTCAGGCATTAACTAATTAATTTAAGATTAAGACCTATAAAAATATAACGTTAAACTTTTATTTGCTTACCCAAATACGTAACGATGAGCTACTTCTAACGATTGCCAATATTCGTCCGGTACAAAAAATGTTTGAACGAAAAAAATATTCAGACATCGCAGGAAAATACAAAGTGCTAATACGTAGCATGTATTACCGCGTAAAAAGCCCAATACTGTTAACATAAAAACGAGCGATATTTTACTACGATATTCTTAAATATGAACTGTTTTAAATTGGAAAACGCAGGGTTACCTAAATTAGTGATAACGTGAACTAATGAGTACAGAGTAAGTTAAAAAATTAAAATTATTTAAATATATTAAGCGGTTCTTTAAGCATATTGTATTTTGCTGAATTGTTCATAGAAAATTTTACTGACCATTTTAATTTGTTCATAGAAAAAGAACTGATGTTCATTCATACAATATCCTCAGGGTGCAAGGTATATTATTCATAATATTTGATGATGTAATAAGTTTTCTCTTATATATTTGATAAATAATGGATAAGTATAATATGCACAGCTCGTCAAAAGTAAATATGGCGATCAGGGAGTGATTCATTCAAGACCGTAGGCCAGTATGCAACCGACCTCGTAACCATCAAATAACCTGTCAACGTAAGCATTGATAAACAAAATAATGAACAATGGATTTACTTTTTATTATAGTTAGAAACAAATAAATAATATCTTTGATTGTGTGTATATGCTGTAGTAGAGAAAAATAATGTTATAAAAATAACAGTAGCCTTATATTTTAGTTACTCGACTATCATGTATATTTTATATATATATATATATATATATATATATATATATATATATATATATATATATATCACGATCACGATGCGCTTATATCAATCCACTGCTGGATGTAAGCGTTCCCCTTTTGTTTCCACCTGTAGCGATCTTGGGCCTCGTTTATCCATTTCACACCGGCTGATCTATGTATATCGTCCTGCCACCTTGTATCCGGCCGACCGCGACTTCTGCATCCTTTTCTTGGAAGCCATTCTGTTATTCGTTTCGTCCACCTATCATCGTTTCTTCTTGCTACATGACCTGCCCAATTCCATTTCAACTGCGCTACACGTCCGACTACATCTGACAATTTAGTCTGCTGTCTTATCCACGTGTTGGTTTTCTGATCTGATATCTTGATGCCCAATATTAATCTTTCGTGGGCTCTCTGTGTCACTGCAAGTTTCTTAACAACATACTTCGTTAGGCTCCATGTTTCCGCTCCGTATGTAAGCACTGGAAGGATGCACTGTTCGTATACTTTCTTCTTCAAGCTGTTAGGTATATCTTTATTTTTGAGGACATTACTCAACTTCCCAAAAGCTATCCACGATAGATGCGTTCTCCTTTTAATTTCTTTACGCATTGTTTCTTTCTGTGTGGTAATAATTTGACCTAGGTATATATATTCATTGACCTGTTCCAGTATCTGGTCATCTAGTTTTATTTGTACCTTTTGAGGTGTATTTGTCATGATCTTCGTTTTATTAATACTGATGGTTAATCCTGCTTTTTTAGAACAGTTATGTAGGTCAGTTATCATTTCCTGTAAGGTACCAACATTATTACTAATCAACACAATGTCATCGGCAAAACGCAAGTGACTAATTTTCTTCCCATCAATATTCACACCTTTAGACTCCCAAGACAAATTTTTGAACATACGTTCTAAGGCTGCTATAAATAACTTCGGAGATATTGTGTCTCCTTGTCTGACGCCTCTCTTTAACGGTATTTTATTTGTTTTTTCCACCAGCTGTACTCGCATCATTGGCGAATTATAAATATTTTTAATTATGTTGATGTATTCATCATCTATACCATTTTCTTCAAGCGCCTTCAACACTGTCCATGTTTCCACGGTATCAAACGCTTTATGATAATCGATGAACGCCATGTGCAATTCCATGTTGTATTCTTTGCATTTAGATATTAAAATCCTCATAGTGTGAATGTGATCATGCGTGCTGAAACCGGATCTAAAGCCCGCTTGCTCGCACGGTTGGCAGTAATCTATTTGTTTCGTCATTCGATTTGTAATAATACTTATATAAAGTTTGTACATATGTGATAATAAGCTAATTGGCCTGTAATTTTCTAGACTAGCTGTATCACCATTTTTGTGTATTAGGATAACATCTGCTTCGTTCCACAGTCGCGGGATAGAGTTCTCTTTTAAACATTTGTTGAACAGATTTTTCAGCAAATCCAAAATCTCCTCATTTCCTTCTTTAATCATTTCTGGGACTATACCATCCGGCCCGCTAGCTTTGTTATTTTTCATTTTCTTTAAAGCGTATTTGATTTCACTTATTGTTATATCCGGCAGGTTTCCCTTATCCTCATTTATTGTTAATTTATCTTTCATTGTAGGATTAACTTTTGTGTCATAGAGATCTGTATAGAATCTTCCGACCTCTTTGGATAGTTCAGTTTTGTCTGTAAGGATATTTCCGTCGCGATTTTTCAAATTCGTCAGCAGCTTACTTCCCATCGACAATGATTTCTTGAATACTTTAGGCCCTCTGTTATGCTCAATTATTTCACAAATTTTCTTTGTGTTGTTTTGACGTATATCACTTCTCGATTGTTTTCTAATTAATTTATTCAATTCTGCCCACTCAGTTTGATTTTTATCTTTATCCACTTTTAGTTTCCTCCTTCGTGCCATTAAATCTTTTGTTACATCACTTATTTTACTGTTTACCTTTTTTGTACGTGGTGCAACTTTAACCGCAGCTTCTTTTATAATTTTAGTAATCTGTTCAGATTGTTTATTTATTTCAAGTGTTTTAATTTCTTCAGATTTCTGTATTCGTAATTTTAGTTCTTCTTGATATTTGCTTCTATATTTTATTAATTTATCAGGATCAACTAGTTGTGATTTATTTCTTTTTACTCTTTTTGACACGGATACATCCTGAATTTTTAATATACCTCTAACTAATCGGTGGTCACTGCCGTTATTAACACTGTTCAGTACTGTAACGTCTTGTAATATGTTTGAGCTATCAGAGATGATATAATCAATCTCATTCTTGTATTCAAAAGTTGGGCTTCTCCAGGTCCATTTTCTTTTCTCTTTCTTTTTGAATATATATATATATATATATATATATATATGTTGATGTTTGGAGAGTCGTATATTATATGTATATCATATACATACATACATACCTATAATACTTTTTTTTAACGGTGGGAAAAAAAATTGTTTAAAAGAACAGATAAGGCACGTGTAAAGAATTTGATGAATTGTGTGATTTGATTTATCCCTTATCCGGCGGCTGGCACTTGGTTACATGAACGTCGGAACCGATGCAAATTATCTCGGCGTTGTCACACTGTTCACTGACTCATTATATCATAAAGCCAAGGGTTATTTATAGTAGTATTTTAATTTGTAAATAATTAGAACACATTTTTTTAATTAATTTGAAAATACTTGGCTTTAATAATACAGGCATTAGAAAGATTAAAAATTAGTCACATATACATACGAATAATTAAATATATATATACAAGAAGGCAACATCTACGATTACAATCAATGAAGAAAAAAGAAAACATTCAATTAAAAAAAGGAATAAGACAGGGAGATGCGCTGACCTCCGAAACTGTTCACAGCTGCACATCAAGACAGCATTGGAACGATTAAATGGGTAACTGCAGGTATACAGGTCGGAAACAAAAATTTAACGCACCTTCCATATGAGGATGACATTGTATTATTTGCAAATAGGCTGGAAAAATTACAAGAAATGATACAGGCAGTCAATGATAAATGAACACAAATAGAGCTTAAAATCAATATAAATAAAACTAAATATATGTGCAAAGAACTTGTAAGAGATAAATACAAGGATATGAATATAAACACACAAAAAGTGGAAATGGTTGATAAATTCGTTTATTTAGGACAATTAATTAAAGTATACAACGACTTAAAAAGTGAAATATCCAGAAGAATATAATTATCATGGATGGCATGATCAAAGCTTAGAAGCATACTTAAGGAAGTTAAAATACCGATAAGCCTGAAAAGGCGTGTGTTCGATCAGTGTGTAATGCCAGTTTTAACATATGCTAGTGAAACATGGATATTAACAAAAAAAAAATGAACAAAAAATAAAAGTTAATCAGCGAAAAATGGAAAAGTCTATGCTGGCGATCACTCTGATGGACAAATGGACGACAAAGCGCATACGAAAAACAACAAAAGTTAAAGATGCAATAAGTATTATTAAACATAGTAAATGGAGATGGTGCGGACATGTGGCTAGAGCCGAAAACCGCCAGATAAGTGCGTCAACATCGTGGAAACCTGAAAGCAAACGAGCCTCACGACGACCAAGTATACGGTGGATAGATGAAATCCAAAAGTTCAGGTCAAATTGGCGGGATGAAGCTCAATATCGCGGCGTCTGGGACAAGTTGGGTGAGGCCTTCGTCCAGCAGTAGACTGATAATGGCAAATGAAGAAGAAGAAGACTTGGCTTTCTGTTTCAATTTATTTTTTCCATGTTACAAGTAATAACAATATTACCGTCATTATGTACGATTAATATTGGTATAAGTTCATCTGGTCTATTTTGGGTCAAAAGTTTTAGTTAGTTTTTATTTGTGCATATTTATATTATTTCATATGTCTATTATTACTTATATTAAAATAATTATGTCAATATAGACATTTTATTTTGCAAGTTTAGTATATATATTTTTTTGCAAAATTAATGTGTTGTGGTGTAATTTTGAAAAACTCTACTAGTGTTAAACTAGTATGTAACTTGTATAAGAACGAATTAGTTATAAGTTTACAACAGCAAATTTAAAGTCATCTGAAAAGAAAATATGTTTCAATGTTTACATATCTTGTATCACACGGTGAAAGTCGTCTCAATCTGTTTCAAACACAAATAATAAGATAGGTCAAGATTTACTTAATTTATTACACTGGTGGTATTAATCCATTTTCACTAGTTAGAAAAGATCATTTTAAAAAGATTCAAAATGGATACCTAGTTAAAAATTATCAACCCAAAAAACTAATTGGATGTTACAAGAGGCATACAGAGGATACTATCCACATATTACAACAGAATGTTTACACCACTTTGGATCTTTGAACACTACAAATAAATAAATGAAAGATTTATTGCTGTGACAAGTCATTATTTCAGATTTACAAGGTATGATCTACAATTTAAAACAGTATCACTAGGATGTTGTAATTTTAGTGGTCATCATACTGACACAAATATTACTACTGAAATTTGTGCGTTAACTGACAAACAAAGCCTAAAAAAAAAACGAATTTTGCATGAAGTGATAAAAAAAAAATGAAAAGTATAGAGTGAAAACACATTTGCTGTTTTGCCAGTATATTGAATTTAATTGTGGAAAATGCACAATAGCGAATATTAAAAGTATTGTTAAACATTACAAAAAAATACTATATCTACAGAAAGATTAGGAAATGGAAGCGAGTTATATATTAGGGAGATCACCATGTGGTTAGTGTGTTTTTCTAGATGGTTTACACATCTTTTGACAACAATTGCTATTTCCTCTTTTACAGATTTCATCTTAATATCTTTGTGAAGTGTAAGATTAGTTACATACCATGGGGAAATAGCTATATTTTGGAGGATTTTGTTTTGCATTGTGGAATAGCAACTTTTTTTTTGCACAACCTCATAATTGACAGTTGTATAGCAAAATTGGCTTCAGGACCTGGTTGTATAATAATAGCTTGTTTTCAGTCGATAATTCTGATATTTTTCCTAACAGCTAAAACATTTGTTTCCATTTAATAATCGTCTGAGGTCATTGCATTTTTAATTATAGGTTTACTTGTTAGCCATTGATCTAAGTTTATCCCAAGATATTTTACTTCTTCTTTTTGAGGGATTATGGTCTCATTTATGGTTATGGGTTTTGTTGAAAGAGTTCTTCTGTTGATGATTTGTCCCCATTAATATTAATTTTTGACGTTTTAAATTGTGTCGTTATTTCTCCAACTGCTGATTGCAAGTTTGTGCATGCGTCTACAGAGGAACTATCTTCACATAGTATAGCTGTATCATCAGCAAATGTTGCTACTTCAACATTACGAGTGTTAATATCTGCCGCATAAATTATACAAAATTAACAGGGAGTTATCATGCAATAAAGTGCTATGTGTCAGATATATAGTGCTGTTTTGTTCCACAGTTCATATTAGCACATCCGTTTACAAATATAAAAAGTAGTAATATATTTTCATGGAGTCATGGTTTAAACCACGGTAAATAGAAGTACAAGGTAGGTATCACGAACTAGGTGCGCAGTAGTCAAACGAGATTGTGACGTAGTTGGTACCCATCACAAATCCAGTTTTGTTATAGAATGACTTATTTCGTTATTTCTAAAGCGTTGTTTCGTATTATTTCGCCCGGTTTTTGATTTCTGTTTATGGCATTTTCTTATTTTTTAATGCAGAATTCCTAATTTTATCATTTAAAGTATTTTATTTCTAATTACTATCAGGGTAAGACTGCATAATATTTTTATCTCACTAATTCTTTGATATAGACCTTTCGCACATAAGTTGGTTAAATTTTGTATTATCTTATTAACATTTATATTATGCCTTGTTGTGCTATTTTCGGGTGTTGTAATCATAGCCGAGATGCTCATAAATTGGGTATTAGCTTTCATCGGCTTCCTAAAGATAAAGTTCTTTGAAAGCAGTGGTTGCATATGAGCAGAAGGAATGACAACTTCAATATTGAAAGTGCTCGCGTATGCTCTTTTCATTTTAATGAAAATGATTTCGAACGTGATCTGCAATCAGAATTACTTGAGAACAACACAAAAAATATATTAAAAAAAGTAATCCATTCCTCATTTCATGATACCAACTTTGACTGAGTTTAAGTCACATAATGATAATGAACGCAGTGAGATGAAAAATTGGACCACGTTCATGGTGAAAAGAAAGATTTGTTAAAAATGCTAGCTGGTTATGTTGCATATTGAATGAAAAGGGTTAGATACTGCTTTTGAATACGGCCATACAACAGAATTCAATCCACCTAAACAAATGGGCTGGCTCGCTACAATATCGAGGGGTGCTTTAATGAATCCCACCGAACAATGGATAAGCATTATATACAATATGGAAAATTACTGTAACAATAACCACGACAGCAGCATTAATAAGAATTCGGACGTAATGAAAACACTGATAAACGCATTGAAATCGAAATACAGTAACACAGGTGTTCATGAATTCGCCATTTTGTGTTATGTTATAGAAAACAAACATTTATCAGGATTAAGATGCTGAACAAGGAAAAGTCCAGTAAAAGAACAACTCACGGAAACAAAAATACCAACGACGGACGAAAAGGAGGAATAAATTAATCTAATTACACCAACTACAATTCAGCGAGTGAGACATTTCTTTATGCACCTAGATTTTTGTTACATTTTATTATTTAAAATTTTAAATGTCCATAAAGTAATAAGTCTGTGTATCTTCAAATGCACGCATGTATATACTCCCCAAAAGTCACGATTTAAAGATATTATTTACTGTTTGAATTATTTTAAAAATGAAACAGCACTAAACTAATTGTGAGAAGTGGTAACACAGCTGTAATTAATACGATATTAAAATAAATTATTTATGTAGAAGGGGAAATAAAACAAAATTTAAAAAATAAAAACTAAACTAGTTAAAAAAAACACAATTTAACCAAAAAGAGTGTTCACGCTTTCTTGTATTCTAGTTGGGTATCAATGACATAGTAGTTGCCAGCTGGTATGCGTGTGATGCCTACCGTGTATTCTATATACCGTGGTTTAAACTGGCAGCCTTTTCTGATCAAGAACAAGCCATAAAAACTAAATAATATGTTAGAAGATTGAACACTTATATCAGTTCGTTCGGGTTGTGTGTTTCATGTTTTCGTGTTCATTGTTCTTTTGTCAGATAAATAAGTTCGTGTTTGAGTTTCTATCGAAATAATTTCTATTCAAATCTCAGTTCACATGTCATAATCGCGAGTGAGAAAGACATTCAGCAACTGGTGATATCGTTTTAATTTATTTCTCTTATCTACTCGTTATCGCAGTAGCTTAACAACTTTATTCTAGCATTATTATTTATCCCTTTCGTTTGTAATTGGTACTTATAACACAAACCCATTTTGATTTGTATTTACAGTGTTACCACTTACCCATTATCTAATATTGTATCATTGCATGTTTTTTTTTGTTTAATTGTGCTTTATGAGCACGATTGAAGAATTATCGAAAAAGGTTGAAGAGCTTTTATCAGAAGTCCCTCGACTGCGGGAAGAAAATTCCCTTCTCCACTCCAAATGCAAACCATATCCTAATCTCCCTGCTCATGCTTCCAAAAGCAATAAATCAGCTAATCGCGATGCTAACCCCAAGCATAAAGGCATGAAAGGACAATCCCCGTCCTTTAAGCCTCCACCAATTTTCATTAGTGGAATTCAAAAAATTTCTGAATTTGATAATTTTTTGAAAGAGAACCGTCTTGAACTCGAATATAAAGCTCTTGCAAACAATGTGTTGAAAGTCCAACCTAAATCCTCTGATGAGTATCGTATCCTCAGGAAGTTACTTGATGAATAACCCAACTTCAACTTTCACATTCAAATAGGGAAAATATCTTACCACATTTATCAGTTGAAAGAAGAAAAACTGTTTGTATTTTTCATTTGTTATTTGCACCCAACAACTAATGTTAAAGACATCGCTTCCGAACTATTGAAGGTTGGGCACAAAGCCAGACGAATCAGTAACATTCAAATTAAGAAGGATGGCGACCTCAATAACAAGGCCTTGGACATCACTCACATGTTGTATGTTAAAATTAAAACTGAGCTTCCTAAGAAACTAAATGACGTTCCCCAGTGCAAATGGTGTCAGGCTATTGGCCATTCTAAAAATTATTGCTCCAAGCCACCAAGGTGTGTTAAATGTGCTGAGAATCACTTAACATCTACATGTGTAAAACCCAAATCATCCAAGTGCAAATGTGCCAATTGCGGCAGTGAACATACAGCTAACTACAGAGGCTGTCCCGTTTTCAAAAGTAAACTCAAGCTGCCAGATCTGCAGCACCAACCTATGCAACCTATACCAAGGAACTCATCGGTCACTGGATCCTTATCTCTTACCAGGGAAGGTACTTCATACTCCACTGCTGTCTCGCAACCTACCATTTCTACACCAGAAACTAATGAAGACACAACTGCTCAGCCGATTCACAATAAGGAAAAAAAAACCTCCCTGAGCTAGTAGCTTCAGTGCAGAGCCTTCTTGATTCTAATCAAAGCTTAGAAAAACTGATAGATAATTTAATCAAGAGGGTTGACTCTTTAGAAAATTCAGCAAGCTCCTTGCCTAAGCGCAAGTACCGAAAACGTAAATGACAGCTCCTATTGTTATTATGACATGGTACGCTAACAAACTTCTTCCGAGGCTAGACGAGTTTATAAATTTTCTCTATCATGAGAATATTGACATTGCGTTAGTTTCTGAAACACACTTTACCAACAAAGTTCATTTGAAGAAAATCAAGGGCTATTTGACTCACTATTGCAACCATTCAAATGGTAAAGCTCACAGCAGTAGTGCTATTTTTGTAAAAATTCTATTACATTCGCAGAAGAAATTAATATATGCTCTAACCTCTTTCAAGCTACATGCATCAGCATTCGCCTACACAATACAAAAACTGTAGTCGCATCGATTTACTGTCCTCCTAACCAAACAATCAATGCTGTTGATTTTAGTGGACTATTTGCCAAACTGGGTACAAAATGGATTACTGGAGGCGACTTCAATGCAAAAAATGCACAATGGGGATCCAGATCAACTAATCAAAGAGGTAAAGAACTTCTTAAATCTGTAAATAAAATCAATGGTTCATTTTTATCTCCTCAAGAACCTACTTATTGGCCTTCAGATCCCAATAGAATCCCAGATCTGTTAGACTTCTTTATAGTATGGAATGTATCAACAAGATATATGGATCTTAGAAATATTGTGGACCTCTCTTCTGATCATTCTCCTGTAATAAGCAATACTGTCCTATTTAAACAAAGTGCGTTCAAAGGACTAACTAACAAACATACTGACTGGAATAAAATGCGTGACATTATCGATAACTCCATAAATCTTAAAACACGGATTAAGTCTCTGGATGAATTGGATCAAGCAGTGACTAACTTTACATCAATAGTCACCAATTCTGCTATATCAACTACACCTGTCTACAAAGCTGCTTCTAACAAAGAAATCTTGTTCCCTCGTCTCATACATGACCTAGTTCTGAGAAGACGAAGTGTGTGAAAGCAGTGGCAGCATACTCGAAATCCTGTAGACAAATCCATATTTAATAAGTTGTGCAAAGATACTACTGAGCTAATTCGTAAAATTAACTACAAGTGGCTGGAAGATTACTTACTTCATCTTTCACTGGAAAGAGAGAATGAATACTCATTGTGGAAAGCCATGCATAGAATTAAACATCTGCACAATATCAACATGCCCATTCGTAATAGTAATGGTGACTGGATCTGTGGGAATGATGAAAAAGCAGGGGCCTTTGTGTCATACTTTGAAGAGGTATTCAAGCCCAATAACATAAGCTCCAACATAGAGATTAACATCAAGTTAAAAGAGTCGGTAATTATTCCTCACATTACTCTGAAGGAAGTGGCTAAAGTCATCAGCCAATCAAGAAATCCCCAGGTATGGATAACATCTGAAATTAAAATTCTTCAAGAGCTCCCGAAAAAAGCAATCTTTTTTTTTTTTTTTTTTTTTTTTTTTAATGGGGATGCCTTTACAGCTTACCCAACGTGGAGCCGTAATAATCACTAACTCATATTCTTATGAACTCGGACAACTTCTCGAGAAAAGTCGCTATGTCCGGGAATAAATCTAGATTCTCAACATGTAGAAGGGACATTACATTATAAGGAGGACCACCACGAGATGCGTAAAGTAATTTGAGATACAGTTCAGAACGTAGTGCTGTTAATGAAGGACATTCGAAGAACACATGATCGGGGTTGCAGACTACACGACCAGCATGTAGAGGACAATACGGATTATCTCTAAGCTGCATAACGAACAGGCGGTCAGGCAACAAGCAATGCCCAAACCGCAATCTGCTGATAAGCACAATTCCTCTCCGCTTGATGTTTTTGAAAACGTAGAACCATGGGAACCTAGGGAGAGACGGCTGCAGCTGATAATACGCAGTAAGAGGCGACCGCTGTATGCACTCCATATATGTCTGATCCCAGTGCTTTTTATGAACAGACTGTGTAAAGTGAATGACGTCACGAGAAGAAACTGAAGAGAATAAAACACCACTAGAAGAACCCCTTTTAGCTATTGCATCTACCATTTCATTGTCGGGGACTCCTCGATGTCCCGGTACCCACAAGAATGACACAAATATACTGAGGTTTTCGAGCTGATTAAGTTTCAACAAGATGACTGAAATCAATGAATCTGACACCTTCCCTTTGCATTCAATAGCCTTTAAAATACTCTGTGAGTCGGTAACAACGAGATAATTACCTGGAAGATTCGCATCAATTAAGGACGACAAAGAAAGAAATACTGCCACACACTCAGCTGTAAATGAGGAACAGAGATCAGATAATTTGTATGCACTGCTAATATTAAGAGAAGGGATATAAACTGCTGCACCAGTTCCCTGAGATGACTTCGATCCATCTGTATAAACAAGGATATGCGTAGGAAAATTTTCAGCGATAATATTATTAAATGTAGCCCGGATCAGTGGGGGAGGCCAATGGACGTAGTTCTCTGGAAAGAAAAATGTTATTTTATTGGCAAAATTGTATGAATAAGGTAACATAAATTGGATGGGTATATGAATTCGCATAGTCTGCACCTGAAATTCATCCAACCTAGGTAAAACCGAAGCCAGCGCAGAGGCATTTTGCTGTTTGAAAACCGCCAGTTGGAATAAATGTGGTAGAATAAATTGTATAGCGGAAAGCGATCTATGTACATTCTACCGATCAAGAGCTTTAATGCTAAATAACTCCGTCTCAGCTGTAACGGAGGAATCTTACACTCTGCCAACAATGCCGGTATCGGAGTACTTCTAACTGCACCAATACAGAGCCTCACACACTCATTTTGCACACGATCAAGCTTATTTAACAATGATTCAGCTGCAGATCCATAAAAAACACAACCATACTCCATTTTAGAACGAATTAGCGACTTATAAAGAGTCAACAGTATGAAAGGATCACCACCCCAACGAGTATTGTATAAATTACGTAGAATGTTAACGGCGCGGTTAATAGTTTTTATAAGATGTTCAATATGTGGCCTCCATGTTAAACGCGTATCCAACGTAATACCCAAATACCGTATTGACTTACAAAAGGGAATAACTCCATTTTCTGCTGTGATAGAGAAGTTATTGACTGTGAGATGTCTGTAAGTAAAAACCACTGCCGCACTTTTCTGGGGACTTAAGGTTAACCCCAACTTATAAAGAACGCGTTCGATTAAATCAATATCCATATTAATATTACATACGGCGTCGGAAAATGATGTATTGGAACTAAATACCGCAATGTCATCGGCATAAAGGAGAGTTTTGGAATACAAAGGCACGTGTGCCAGTTCTGAAATATATAAATTAAAAAGCAACGGACTGAGGGAAGAACCCTGAGGAATTCCCCTATATACCACTCGATGGTATCTGGTGGACGATGAACTTATTAAAATGTGGCGTTGCGAAAATAGTCTACTAATGAAGTGGCAGCAATGCTCTGGAATGCCTAGGGACAACAGTTTCTGCTGTAAAGTGGGCAAATGTACGTTGTTAAAGGCGTTCATTATATCGAGGAAAACAGTAATATTGTATTCTTTATTAATGATACTGTTATATATATTACCAACTAAATCACCCACGCAGTCCAATGTACTGGTGTTATTTCGAAAACCATACATATTAGTTGGAAGGATTTCATTATGCTCTAACCACCAGTTGAGACGCGAAGCTATAACGGATTCACAAATTTTTCTAAAACAAGAGGCTAATGCAATTGGTCTAAGTGATCCATTTTTCTTAGGCACAGGGACGATAACAAAAATCATCCAAGAACTTGGAATCGATTTAGTTTGCCAAACTTTATTTAAAATGTGAACGAAGATAGTAAAAAAATTTTCCGGCAGCTTTTTTAATACTTCGAAAGAAACACCATCGTATCCTGGCGATGTTGAATCCTTCGTTGATAAAATGTAAGCTACCTCCTTTTCAGTAAAAGGAGCATCTAAAAAGTGATCCGAGGGGCTACTTTCAGGTATTATAACTTCTTCTAGTTCAGGTACATGAGGTGGAGCCAGTGACTCAACAAATGAATAACAATTGTCCTCTGACAACTGTCTAACTTTATTATAAGAAGAACTCCTGAACGATTTAGATAATTCCCATACCTTAGAGATAGATGTTTGTCGATTGAATTGCATGCAAAACTGTTGCCACTTCTTCCTTTTTGTAAGTTTAAATTCCCGCTTAGCTAAAGCATTAATTTTCCTCCAGTGCAGATAATTTTCAACAGAACTATTTTCCTTATATTGTAAAAAAGCTCTCCTTCTATCACAAGCTGCGCGATGGCAGGAAACTGACCACCAAAGGCTTGAGTTACTTTTCCTTGTTTTCTTATATTCACGCTCCTTTATAGTTGGTGACGATTTCTTACATATATTTATAATTACATTTTGAGACTTCTTCACTTTCCTGACCAGTGGAAGCTAGCTAAAATTATCGTGATTCCTAAGCCTGAAAAACCTCATGAGTTACTGCAGTCCTACAGACCAATATCACTCCTTTCAAATGTAGCAAAAGTCTTTGAAAAACTTTTTTTACTTTAGCTTAAACCTATTATTGATCGCGCTGCAGTCATTCCAAACTGGCAATTTGGATTTCGGAACCAGCACTGCACCTTGCAACAAGTTCAAAGGGTCACTCAAATAATTGAACGATTCTTCAAAGACAGTAAATTCTGTCCCTCAGTATTCCTCGACGTCGAAAAACCCTTCGACCATGTATGGCACAAAGGTCTCATCCACAAACTGAGCAGAATACTACCGTATAACTTCTGCGAAATACTTAAGTTATACTTGTACAAAAGAAGCTTCAAAGTTGAATTTAATGGACTCTTATCAAATCGTCATATGATTCAAGCTGGGGTTCCGCAAAGGAAGTGTACTGGGTCTGATGTTGTACCTAGTCTACTCTGCTGCGGTAACAATTTCTATGTTTGCAGACGATACTCCTCTTCTTTCAGTCAGTAGCTTTTACGAGATGGCAGTCAAAAATCTACAATTAGCCATCGACAACATTTGCGACTGGGCCAAAAATTGGAAAATTAAATTAAATGAAAATAAATCTACCAGAGTCGATTTTTTTCTACGTTCCGCCGGCTATATTCCGTCAATCGCAAATGGAAAGTCTATTCCGACTAGCGAGTCCGTCAAGTACTTGGGAATGCATCTCGATCGCTGCTTGAACTGGAATCATCATGTCAAAACCAAGAGCCAGGAACTTCGCCTTAAATTACGTAAGCTCTATTGGCTGCTTGGATATCATTCACCTGTTAGTTTAGCAAACAAACGACTTATTTATCTATCTATTCTAATGCCCACTTGGTGTTATGGCATCCAACTCTGGGGCACCATGAAGAGATTGAACAGGCTCATTATTCAGAGATTTCAAAATAAAGCACTTCGCTTGATAGCTAAAGCCCCTTGGTATGTCCCCAATGCTTTGCTACATCGCGATTTAAAAATTTTGGACGTCGACGCAACTGTTAGCCTTCACGCCAGGAAGCACGCGGAAAAACTTTATGGACATCCGAATACAATTGCTGCTGAACTTCTCAATACAGAAGGAGACACTCGTAGATTAAGGCGGACTAAACCGCACGATTTATTATAACTTATTCTTTTATTTTCATATTCATATTAAAGGCATTGGCCGAATCCATACCTTCGCTTATGTATTTTCCTATATTAAATGTATTGTGTGTATGCCTTTGGGCAGTTCAATATTAAAAATTGAAAAAAAAAATGTTAGAAAACTAGTGATTTTCAACATTGCTGAACATGAAAACGATACATCTATTTCAAAAGTGGCTACAACTTCATTGAATATGGCAAAAATGAATTAAGTCTATCATCATCTTTGTTCACATAATTGGGAGAATACCATCTCAGAGTATTTTTAAGTGTAACTAGGAAGAAGAACAATTTAGAAACTTCATGTAAAAATACTACCTACTCACAAATTCATCTTTTTATCCTTAATAATAAATCAAAAGGGCACAAGATTATTCACAAAGAAACTATTCCACAGGATACATGGTATAGGATTCAATTTTATTAAAAGAAAATTAAGTTTTCTTTATATTTCCGATTCACATATAAATAACGTATATGTAAAATACATACAACTACTTATGAAACAATAAACACTCAAGAGTGAAGGTATCATCATTCATTATGTATATGACTCAAAATTCTCTTCTAAGAAATGTAAATAGGTAAAAAAATATTCATATATATTACATTATTAACACAAACTAATATTATATAAAATGTTAATTACAGGAAGTTGACCAATAATCTATTATGAACTCGATACCAATATTTTGAATAACAAAAAAACTAAACTTGCCTTAATATTATTTAGATATCTTTTATTTGCTTCACACATAAACTTTGATACATTTATATAACATGGATTATTAATGCGCATGAATCAAATATGAATTTTCATAACTCTTAAAATCATATCAGTACACAATATAAGATGCCAAAATAAACACTTAAACATACTACACGATTATATAGAGTTCCATACTTCTGATCGAAAAAACTTGACACAGTATAAAGTATTGTTAATTTTTAAATTAAAACAATAATCAGGAAAAGTTTGTTGTATTAATGTAATTGTGATTTATAAAACGAAACGTTATTACAAAACTCAGTACAAAACTTTATAAAAATAAATTATTAAATAGCTAAATCAAGAATGCAATACCCTTATAAATATTTTTCAATATTTACGTGATCGTAAAATAAATATTTGAATAAACGAGAATAACGATTATAAAAATATTTCACTTTTTAGTGAAAAAGTATACATTCATACGCACATTATCATTAATTTCTTATTTTTAGCATATTACCGAAAATTGAATTAGAAAATTTGTGAACGTTGAAAATAATTTTAATTCGTAAATAAATTTAAAACATTGAAATTTTTAAACATTTCAATTTATTTTCGAATGAACGTGTCTGAAAACATATTTTCCAAATCTAGGTAAATAATGAAATATTATTTTAAATGAAACATACAGCAGAATCTATAACGTATCATTAAATACATTAATAAACGATTATTTTTAAAATTTTATAATATCATTTTATCGCAACTAAAAAAATTAAGCAGTTTTTTAAAAATTTTTATGTAATTTTTCTAATTGTTTTATGAAAATGTACTTACGGATACTTATTATTCGCATGCCGAATGATTGCAATCTGCAACACAAAACCCATAGAGAAAATTTAAAATAATGAAATACTAATTTTCTTTATAACACAAAGTTTTCATGCAAACCACGATACATTATACCAAAACAATAAAACGAAATTATTATAACATGTACACAAATTATAAAATTATGAAATGTACGCAACCATCTTATACAGAAAATTATAAAGTAATAAATGTTAGGTAACTCTATTGTCATTAAATTTTAAAATGTTTTAAACATACGTTATGTTACTGAAAATCTCTATACAAATACTTTGCTTAAAGCGCGCAAGTGTTTTTAAATATTTACTTAAGTTTAAAATTGTCATATTTGATTTTAAACACAACATACATCGTTTTAATGTCAATAAATTTTTATTGTATACAAACTAATTACTTACGCATCCCGTGACTAAAACTGTATTTATATCAACTTAGGAACAAAGAAAGCAATTTTGACTTTTAAAAACACTAGCTTCTGAATAGTTTCACATGCTATGTAAATGTTTTCAGCTTATTTCATCTTCTAATTTTAATTTATGGAAGCTTAATCCACTATCAGAGCTTGAAGAAACATCCGAAACAGAAGATATTTCTCTTGAGTGATTATTGTAGCAAGTATTACTTTTAGTTACATAAGAGCAATCTTTGAATTCACGATGAGGATGAATTACAGAGGTACAAAATTCGGTCGTTGCAGGAGTAATCGTAGCAATATTATTTTTCGCAACTTTAGCTAATTGTTTTAGTCTTTTCGGATGAGGAGTCGGAACCCGCGTTAGTTTACTAGTAAAATCTGAGGATTCTACATTAAAAGTAATATGTGACCGTTTTTCATTTACTAAAGGCTCCTTTTGGGAATCATTTGTACTATTATCTTCAGGACTGGACTGTTGAGGTAATAGGTAACAAATTAATATTCGTTTTCCCAGATTACGATCAAATGTGTGCTGTAATGGCACTAAAGGTTTGCCTTGATTATGAGACAACCAGAGTGCAGATAAACATTTCAATTTTAATATAGAAAATGGGAGGTATTTTACACTATTATTTGTTAAATTTAAAACAGATAGTTTGCACAAATGACCTATTTCATCTGGTATATAAGATAATCTATTTGACCGAGCGGTTAATACTTTTAAATTAACACAACTGCCAATTTCCGAAGGCAGTTCCAATAATTTATTTTCATCTACATGAAGAATAATTAATTTTCGTAACAAACCTATAGCACTTGGTAAATATCGTAATTTATTAACAGATAAAAATAATTCTTCCAAATTAACAAGTCCGCCAACCGAATCATCCAAATAATCCATATCATTATGCTCCAATTTTAGAACAACTAAATACCCAAAATTTTTAAAAGAAGTCGGTATGGACTGTAAATTACAGTAATTAAAGGAAGCGAAAGTTAACTTCGAGCAACGCGATATTTCATCTGGAATACAGTTTATAATATTTTCCGAGCAATCTAAATTAATTAATTCATTGTAATTCCCAATAAAGCTTGGTAATGCATCTATTTCGTTTAAATCACACCATAACTCGTGTAAATTCCGTAAACCATTTAATACATCTGGAATTCCAATAAATGAATTTCCGCCAATATCCAGTCTAACTAACGAAGTAAGCCTGTTCATAGTTTTAGGAAGAGTACACAGATTATTCTCTCGTAATTCTAAAATCTTTAATTTCGTTAAACGGCCTATATTTGCTGGTAAAAAATCGATCGATATACTATTCAAATATAATTCTTCTAACGATATTATCTGCATCACACCGTTAGGAATTTTCATTAATGGATTTGAACTAATGTTTAAAATATTTAATCGTTTGCAACCTTTAATAGCATCGTCGATATGCTTAATGTAATTTTTACTTACATCTAGTTCACGCAAATTTACAAGGAGACTAATAGCTGACGGTAAATAATATAATTCATTATCACTTAAATTAAGGTAAGTCAAATTCTGGCAGTGAAACAAGGGGAAAGGTAAGTCTTGAATGTGATTAGATGCTAATAGTAATGTATCTAATGTTCTCTCATACAAAAATACCTGAACAGGAATGTCTGTAAGATCGGAACTTGTTGCATCTATTTTCTTTACATCATTTGACTGAGAAGATTTAAAACCAAAACACTTCATCCATGACATGTTAAACCACAACACTTATTAGTATACACATTTCAAAAATTGTTTTAATTCAAAAACGAAATTTTATTAAGAAAATTAATTTCGGTTGTAGTTCTGAATTTACCTCCATAAACCAAAATAATGAAAACTTTGTTAGTTTTTTGTACTCACTAATCGGCTATTATAAAAATGTAGTTTCAGGTACAAAATATAAAAATGATTCCGTAGGTTCAGTAATTTTTTTGATACACCCACACATACATATATTTGAAATTTATCAAAGCTTTATTTTATTTCAAACTAATTTTTTCTTTATGAAATTCATATGTTACAAAATATTCAGACCACATAGATTTGTATGTACTGTCCACGTACCACACCTAAATCCCAATAAATTTAATTCACATATTCACAAATACTTTTAGCCTTCAGTGGCTTAGATTGATGATTATTCATATTTTTCTGTAAATTATTAAATAAGGTCATTAATTTTATTTATTCATCATAGCTTACATAAGAACATAAGTTACTTAGCTTAACATTACCATGTAAGAAAAAGAGCAAAATTTAATTTGCATTTTATCGAAAGTGTTAATTTAATAAATTTACAACGATCATGTATTATATTACAAATATAACAGATCTTTATGCGCGTGACCAATATTCGGCATTGAGCCCGGCAAATTAATTTAATTGTAACATTATTTATCGTTCGCCTTCTGTTTTTAATAAACCTAAGTTCTGTTCCTGAAATTTTTGCTATCAACACTGATGTTCTGGCTTGTATTGATATATATATAATGCTTATCTTATAAGGATTTCGGTTACAGATTACTAATGTTTTATAGATGTGGATGTACTAATAATTGTTTCATATGCATGTGTGTGAAATAGATGACTTATTTCCAAAAGTCTAAATCTTGCATATACATGAGCATGGTAATATATTTTGTTAAACACAAAGAAAGATTGAGACGTGCTTGATACATCGTAAACACAAATGCATGTAATGAAACGAGAACGCAAAAAAAGTAGTAAATTCACTTTGTGAAAAAAATTCAACTTGGTCGCACTTATTCGTGCAGAAAAATTATAAAAACAAAGAACCTTAGTCTAAAAAAAAAAATTAATTATGAAAATACAAAAAATAAAACGACTTTTAGAAATTTAGAGAAGGTGAAGCTGGGAAGAAGGTCATCGAGATTTTCACGTTGAAACCACTAAAAGAACATAAATACGATTTATTGAGCCACTCGATTGTAATTGTTAGATGCATTAGTCACAAATTAATTCTCCAGGATGAAATGTCGCATCAGCAGTAGATAAAACAGAAGACTCGAACCCTTCAGCAGAAATAAAATAGCTAAAACTGAGATCTCGTCGATCGATTATATGTTGAATGATCTTACATTAATTATTTCAGGAAATAGAAAACGGTTCTATATTCGAAGCTCAGAATTAAAAATTAAAAAGTTTCGGTCGAGACTAAAGTAAAACAGGTAAATCCTATAATTAATAAGATATCGTCAAAATTTTGTCAGCGAACTCACAAAGTATGGATTATTGTAGAAAGCCGACAATGTAAAATTAAAAATTCGAATTTTTAAATATAATGGTGTGAAATTAATATTCCAAATTCAATATGTTCTTTGTGCAAGGAACATTTTATGACTTAAATTGGTCTCCATTCATACACGTCCTAACAGAACTCAGTTTAGGTCAAGTTCAAAGAAGCATTGTAACACTGAGAATAAGAATAGTAATTCACAGGTTCAAATTTACATTTGGATCGCAGAAACAAATCAATGATGTGTGATATGTTTTATTTATTTATTATTATTTTTAACACAACGTCATATATAGTTTATTGTATTTAAGAATTTCAAAATTTGATTCAGAAATGTACCTGCAACATAAAAATATACTAAAATTTCATAATTCCTGTACCTACATAAATAAACCTTGTGAATAAATATCTGTCTCTAAATTTAGTATGTGAAAATCTATACATTAGCAAAGTGTATTAATTTACATGGAAATGGTTGAACTATATGTTTGAACCACATAGGTGTAGTAAATGAATTAGCACTACTACCTAGCATTCCACAATTATAATTAATTTACATGGAAATGGTTGAAATATATGTTTGAACCACATAGGTGTAGTAAATGAATTGGCACTACTACCTAGCATTCTGCAATTTTAATTTTCTTATAAAGCTAATATTTTATATTTTTAGTTTAAATCAGGCCTGTCAGAACGTTATAGAAAAAAACCTACTAAAATTCATAATGAAAATCTGATATTAATGTAAGCTAAATATTGTAATTATTAAAATTTGTCATTACTATTAAGTTAGCAACATGTCAAACTTACAGAGCTTCTTGTTTTAATTCATCCTTAAAATACAAACCTCAAAATCGCATGGATAAGTTGTCTATTCAAGAATTATACAATTATTCGTATATTTGGGAATAAATCTTATGCTAAATTAAATTTTACAGACCACTTTACTAGATCTGAAAAGCAGGGAACACGACAGTAGCCAAAATTTAATTAATATTCTAGAATACATGTACTCTATAAGGATGTTCAAGTTTATAATTCATTACCACCAGTATTGAAAAATAACTTATATGCATTCCGATCGAACATTATTTACTCCTAATATCATAGATGTTAATAGTTTTGCCACTTTAATTAATCTTTTATATAACGATAAATACTGATTAGAATATTTTAACGAAATATGTTTTTTTTACAAATTATTCAGTCTTTAATGGTTTTAAATGAATGAAATCGGCAGATATATGAAATATGCAAATACGAAACCAAAATATATTAAAAATTCATATGCAACGTTCATATTAACAGTGTATATATGTATATTTACACGCGTTCGCTGCGTTTTTATCTTTAGAAGTCGGCTTTATATTATTATGATCGTTTTTCGAGTTACGCAGCGCGTATTTCTGTCGCAGTGTACGCGCGTAAGATGCGTAACAATTCCCCTCTGCCCGTAAAAAAAGGTGGTAATAAACCGCCAACCAACACAAATAACAAAGTTAACTCGTGTAAGGGTTGACGCGGGTGAAGCAACATGTTCACGTTACTTAAATAACGAAAAAGATAATGCTGAATGGCCGTGATCCAAAAGCGATCCATGACCCTTTTTGAACTCCAGCTAGGAGCTGTCGTGTAAATGCCAAATTAAACGATGGGACAAGATTCTACGGTGGTCTTTTATGATTATTATTATTTCTGGTGATTCGTTCCACCCAAAACGTATACATATATATATATATATATATACACATGTGGGAAAAAAAGGTAGTTTTATCTAAGGGTAGAGTTAGCTGCTAATATATATATATATATATATATGCGTATTATATACATTACTACACGTGCATACTTGCATCGACCGGAGAATATTACACACTGGCTGTGAATTGAAAAGAAGTGGAAATATGTAACTAATTTATACTAGAGAGTGATAAAAATCTATTCGACATACGCAGCTAGAAGCGAAAGTTCTTTAAAGATTAACAATAATAATAATGAAGAGAATAACATAATAATAATAATAATACCTCTGACTATTATTGTAAGTATAATGACGAAAATAACACGTATATAATAATAATAATAATTATTCAAATTAAAATTATAATTTATTTCAAATTATGATAAAATTAAACGCTTATTCGCAATAATGTGTAAATGGCAAAATACACGCTGCTGCTTATTCACGACAAATATACGTTAATACATTCCGGTAGATGCATACAGGCAGATCATCATGTGCATATTACAGGAAACATTTGTTATGTTAATTTATTATTCAGACGATAATTATTAGATGTACATATATTTTTATTTTTCAATTTTTTTTTTTTACATTTACCAGAAACAAGAAAAATAAATTAATCATAAAATTCGGAAATGCGTATTATCTATGCGTGCAACGAAAAATAAATTTATGCATAATAGCAAATTCGATTGTCTTAATTTATTACATTGTTATCAAACAGAAATTAATTTCGGAAAATAAATTATCGATACCTTTTACGAAATTAAAAAGTAAAAAGTAATAACGAACGACTGTATACAGCAGGTAAATATTATATAAGGTTAATATATGTACATACATACACATACATAAATAAACAATAATAATAATACTTATGTGGCCAATATTTACAAATAATTCCAAAATTTTTTATTTTTGTATATGCATTTATATGTGGAAGTATATGAAGGAATTAATAATCTGATTTTTAAACGTTTCTTTACATAATTTTTTCATATGCTTAAAAACAGAATTTGCAATTTCGTATATTCAGATCCTATACACTGTGTGAACAACGAATGATCAAAAGGAACCTCATCTATATTTTATCGATCTATTTCTGATTTTCTCTGCGGCAGCGCCTGATAATTCGGATCCGCATCCATTTGTCCGAAGTCTCTGATCTTTATCTCTGATTCGGACTGTATCTCCTTTATCACTTAAAATTGTCGATTATAATCTGAATGGAAGGATTCAGGTCCATTCGTCGTTCTTGGACTCGTTGATTGTGTAGCAGACCACATCTGAGGAGGGAAAGGCGATGTATACGCCACATAATTTTCGAATATGTAATCTGAAAAATTCTTGGCTGAAGGATTTGGTGGTTGCCTAGCAATTTGCCAAAAAGTGGAATAAACCAAATTTGGAGGCAGAAATGCTAGTCCGAAAAATCGTTTTAACCACTGTCCGACATCGGAATCTGTCGTATAATCTCTTCTTAAATTTCCGATACTAATTATTTTTCGATACCATGATTGTCCCAAATGAAACCGACAACCGAATATTTCGCACTCCGGAAAAACTGAAGTGACGGCATTTTGCGCGGCTTTTTCAAAATCTAACGTAATTTTTCTAATATTTAAGTCTACATTCATCGACAATGCAATTTGAATTAGGAATGTCCACATTGCAATGTATGTTGACGATATTTTGCAAGTATCTGACAATTTGAGAGAAATGAACGTCATTATTAAGATGTTGGGTAACAGTTTTAAAATGATTGATCTAAGTACTGCCAAAAATTTGTTGGTATTAATATTGTGCGTGATGGATCGACGATGAAATTACATCAAATTGATTTTATTGAGAAGTTATTGATCGATTATTGTATGTCGGAATGTAAACCTATTACTACGCCAATGGAAGCGAGTTTTTTATCTAATGAATGTACAAAAGGATGAAATATGTGAAGAACCTTACCGAGAATTAGTAGGTTCATTGTTATATTTAGCAGGTAGTACTCGACCAGATATAATGTTTTCTGTACATTTTTTAAGTCGTTTCCAAGAAAATCCTACGAAGTCAAAATGGATAGCTTTAAAGAGAATTCTTCGATATTTAAAGGGTACTATGAATGTTGGATTAATGTATATCCGTGGAAAAATGAGTATATTGAATGGATATGCAGATGCCGATTATGCTGCAGATCGTTTAGATAGGAAATCAGTTAGTAGTTTTGTGATTTAAGTATTTGGTAATGTAGTAGGATGGTGAACAAGAAAGCAGAATGTTATTGCTCTGAGTTCTACGGAAGCAGAGTATACTGCATATCAGTAATGATTAGTGAGTGTTAAGAGTATTAGAGGTGTTAGAGGATCTCGGTGTGAAGACCAGATATGTCGTTTTCGAAGATAATGAGATTGCTATACATATTAGTAAAGCGGTTGAAGGCATTAACAGAACAAAACACATCGATATTCGCTATCATTTCATTCGTGATTATATCGAGACAGGTATTATAGAAGTTAAATATATTAATACTAAACAGCAAAAGGCTGATGGATGGGGTTAACGAAATCATTTCCAAAGTTGTTATTTGACCAAATGCGTGATTTAATGGGCTTAGGTGTATAAATATTTTATAATTTGTTATTGTTTATAATAAATATAAATTATTGCGTGCGGAGTTTGAGGGGGAATGTTAAGTGTAACAAGCTCTGCATACAATCATAATTTTATGTATTAATAGTGGCATCACTGTTTAGCTTATTACGTTGTAAGTCGTTCAATTATGTTACGTTGTATTAAGAGTTTATTTTTTAATGAAGCGTGTGATACAACGTTCCTACCTTTTTCATTCATCAGTGACTACAATCATTTAAATAATTAAAATAAATAATGTATCCTACGAACGTAAAAAATATAATAATAACGTTTAAATTTTACATTAAAACTTAAAAAAAAAACAATTCAATATAAATTAGTGTACCATAATGTAGACACGTGTATATTTTCATATATATATATATATATATATATATATATATATATATATATGCACCTGCGTATAATATATATATATATATATATATAACTACGTATATATATATTATAATGAGAGTGTGTTAGAGAGAGAAAAAAGAAAAGATTTTATTTTCTATCAAAAACATTGAAGGAGCGCATATATATATATATATATATATATATATAAAGGTCGTTTTATCTAAGGGTAGAGTTAGCTGCTAATATATATATATATATATATATATATATAATGTAACCTAAAAAGAAAAAAAGATCGTTGGATCGTCGTATCGATCTTAGGGGGGTCCGTAGGCAATAAATTACTCATCCTATCGATGTAAGTGTGGTCCTTCGTCTGGATCTATTTCGTTCGCCTGCGTGCTGAATTCGACAAGTGTACTGTTGATGATGATGATGATACAGAAATAGTTCAACCTTTTAATGAACAAAAATCAAGAAAGGGAAAGAGCGGATCACGAAAACGTAAAGCTTCGACCGACGGGTTTTCTATCAACACGGATAATCGTTTCGATAAGTTACAAGTGGACGAGTCGGCGATCTACGACGCTTTATTTCCCACCTATGATAAGGTAAGGATACCACCAATTGTTTTAATGAATAATAGAAACGTTAAACACGACGACGTAATTGTTAAATTAAAATCCGTTTTAAAATCGGAATTTAAAATACGAATTCGAGGAAATAGGAAACTATTTTACACGAATACAACGGACGATTACGATGCATTATTAAATTATTTAAAAATTCATAATGAACAATTCTACACGCATCTCCCGTCAAATAGGAAGCCTTTGAAGATGGTTCTTAAAGGTTTACCACATGGAATTGCTGTGGAAGATATAAAACAGTCAGTAAACGCTGTTACTGCCGTACAGACAGTAGTTCAGTTTAAATTAAGGAATAATTCACCAAATCAACAGCCAATTTATCTAGTAACTCTTCCACACGGTACAAATGTCAAAACTGTTCTCCAAATAAAAACAGTACTGTACTGCATTGTATCCTGGGAAAGATATAGGCCCAAAAACGGAATTATTCGGTGTTTTAACTGTCAGTTATATGGTCATGTGTCAAGTAACTGTAACCTGATTTCAAAGTACATGAAATGTGGACAAGCACATCCAAGTAACCAATGTATAGCCGACACAGCGGCGATTAAATGTGCAAACTGTGGGGAAGCACATATTTCAAACTCAAACGAGTGTGAAGTACGAAAGAAAGTGCTAGCGCGAAGATCAGTAGGAAGGAATTCCACCTTCAAATCAATATTAATAACTAATAATAATAGTAATAATAATAATATAAATAATAATGACAATAGTATTGATAAACGAAGTAGTATAAGTATTAATAAAAGTGATAATAGTAGTGCAGGAAAAAGAACGTATGCGGTGATGGCTAGGGGAATAACAAAAAATCATAAGTTGAATGAACAGGGTAACGTATCAGCATTTACCGAAATATTTAATTTCATTAAAGAATTTAATGTAAGTAAAATCATGTTATTGATTAATAAAATAAGTAATCAATTAAGTAAACTTAAAGATTCTGATACGATAACTAAAATAATGACAATTTTTGAAATTGTATTAACGCATTTATCTGAATAAAGAGTTAAATCTTAATAAGAAGCCACAAAATTAGCATAATAGGATGGAATGCAAATTCCATAAAACCAAAACTAAATGAATTGATCCACTTCGTGTATAATAACAAAATAGATATCGTAGCTGTTTCTGAAACAAAACTCGACCAGAGTATACCAATAAAATGTCCGGGTTATCTTATTTATAGAGCCGATCAATGTAGGCGTGGTGGAGGTGTTGCAATACTATTGAGGGATACCATTCGTCATAACGCTGTACCTAGAATTTCTTTAAGAACGTTACAGGTTGTAGGTATTGAATTAGAAACAGAGTATGGTTCAGTTACTTTGCTAAGCGTTTACAGATCGCCGAAAAACATAAGATATTTTATACATGACTTAAATTATCTATTTAATAAATTCAATAATGTAATAATTATAGGAGACCTCAACGCGAAACATAGTGTGCTTAATAATCATAACAATAATTTCGCGGGAAAATTATTAGTGAATGCCTCATTAAAACTTAATTTTAATATTTTATCCCCCGAAAAACCCACTTTTTCCCAGACTGGCAAAATGGTAAATCTAGTGTAATAGACTTAATATTAACAAGACGTTTTAATAAAATTACTATTCCTGTTTCATTGTCGTGTTTATCGTCAAATCATAACCCGATTCTTTCTTAAATAATGCCTGTTGCAAACGCAGCCACATTACAGCAACCCATAAGAAAAATATTTTTATATAAACCTGCAAACTGGTCTGAATACAGACGAAATATTGAGCAAGAATTAAATCTCCGCGATACTTTCGAGAATGATACCGTATTAGATGAAGGAATCACTAAATTTACTAACGCAATCTTGGCAGCTGCTGACATAAGTATTCCTAAGAGAGCATCACATATTTTTTGTAATAAAAAGATTAACGTGCCTAATTATATTAATAAAATGATCTCTCTAAAAAGTTATTATAGGCGTCACTCAAATAAAAGCAAATTTACGGCCTCATACAGAATATTAAGAACTATATATGTCATGCTTGTCAGACTTACAAAATTTTTGTTAGACAACTGGAAGAACAAAAACTGGAACAATCTACTTGCGGCCATTCCACCTGGTACTAACAACCTTTGGAAAATAACTAAGCACCTAAATCGACAGGTATTATCACTACCACCACTATAATACACTTTTTCCATTATTTAACAGAAAATCGGGTCTTAGTTACGTAAACAAAAAATTAATCTATACGGCTGTTATACGCCCTAGATTAACCTATGCTTGCCCTGTATGGTCATCAGTGTCTGATAGTACATACAGGAAACTGCAAGTAGTTCAAAATCATTGCTGCAGAATTTCGTTGAATGCAACGCGATTTACTAAAATTTCTAATCTACATGATCATTTAAATATCCCTTACATACATTCGTTTATTAGTAAAATCTCAAAAAAATTTTACGAAAACTGTAAAACTCATCAAAATAAACTAATACGTGTAATAGGAAATTACAATATGGAACATCTACGCATACCTAAGTATAAGCATCGTAAATTAAAACATAGATTTTTGTAATTATTAACCTATTGTTAAGTACAGATATTTTAAGCTAAATTATGTCTAAAAACACTGCTTTTAGTTTTGTTGATTTATTGACTTTTTTTAAAATTTTTGTTACCTTCAGGGTGTGTCTTTTTTGTAGGTTTTTTTCATTTTTTCCTGCACTATTTCTAAAGTAATTTCAAAGTGTACTATACAAATCTGGAAATGCGAAATAAAGTGATAGTGACGTTCATTGACTTAACAAAGGCTTTTGACACAGTGAACCACGATAAATTGTTAATAAAATTGAATAACATAGGTGTAACGGGTAAAGTCTGGAATTGGTTTAAAAATTATCTGAGTGATAGAAAGAGCGTAGTAAGTATATCCGGAGTAAAAGGAATTGAATTTAAAATGAGAAATGGTGTACCGCAAGGAAGCAACTTAGCCCCGATCTTATTTAATATATATGTAAATGGTCTGCAAAAATATTTAAATTATAGTAAAATATATGCTTTTGCCGATGACATAGCGATAATAACGACAAATATAAATATAAAAATAGCCGTTGAAAATATGCAGAAAGACAATACAAATTAGCATATTGGCCCATGACAATAACCTGATAATAAATACTAAAAAAACAAAATGTATGTTCTTCAAATCTATGATGGATATAGAAAGATACAAGCCTATATTACAGATGCACTCAAATGATTGTGCCCATTACATGAAACTGGAGAATAAGTGCAGTAACAAAGATTGCGAACAAATAGAAATGGTACGAGAACACAGATACTTGGGTGTAATTATTGACGAAAATTTAAGATGGAATAAACACATAAGTTCTGTGGAAAAAAAATTCGAGCAACATTGCCAGCATTGTATACATTAACTACGTTAGCAAAGAAACATTAAAAATAGTATATTACGCGCTGATAGATTCACGATTAAGATATGGTGTGCAGGCATGGGGTTTAGCTAAGAAGTATTATACTGTACGTATCGATCGTTTACAGAGAAAATCCTTACAACTAATTACAAGAGATAATGATAGTGAATTACATAAACTTTTGAAGAAGGAAAACATGCAGGATATAAAAGGACTGTGCTTAATGGTTAGAATGTTGGATTATATTAAAAATCGGAAACCTGTAAAAGTTAGGGAAAGAAAAGAAATAACATATGATCTAAGGAAGATACAAAAATATCATACTCAAATACCGAAATCGAAGCATGGAAATCAGACAGATATGTACATATTGCCGCGTATGATGAACGAGATACCAGAAGAAATATTGAACGAAAGGGTGGAGAGGAAACTAAAAGGTGAATTAAAAAAATGGTTACAAAATAAGGAAAATGTGGATAAAATACTATAAGAATAATGAAATGACGAGGATTATGAAATACAAATATATAATGATACAATGCGGATGTCAGGGTTCTAGTACCGATTGGAAAATTAAAATTTTGGTGTAAATGGGAGTCTATATGTGGATGATTAGAGTGGAAATATATTGTTTGCAAATTGAAAGTTAATATGAATTAAAACTACTCTAACAGATGTGTACATGAATTCTATGTGTGTGTGCGTGTGTGTGTGTGTATGTAAGCATGGTACTGATCAGTACTTAAGCTCACTTTGGCAGTTAAGTTAGAGAGTATGTGATAGTGTAAATGAGTTATAATTATATAAATAAATGGAAATTAAAGAAATCAATATAATAAATGTAAGCAAAATAAAAAATTATATTAAGTGTAAATGTATAATATTAAATCATAAGAAATGTAATTACCCGTCGACAAGCGAAAGGTTGACGGGATAAGTAGTATTAAAACAATTGTATTATGTCGTATGAGTGTTGTTGTGTTGTTGTGTGTATACATGAGGTGTGATTATGAGTGTATATATCATTATAACATTTATCACAAATATACGTTTTAAAAAAAAAAAAAAAAAGTTTTGTAATTATACATATTTAGAATTGCTAAGGTTTATGTATAGGTACTTAGCTTTAAGTTATGAAAGAAAATTGTTTTCGGTTTATGTTTAAAAATATAATAAAAATTTTTTCATTTTCATTTCATTTTCAACAACGTTTCGAAAATGTGTTTGAATTGGTAATTTTAGATAAATAGAAATATTCTTTGCATGGTCATCTAATGAAGTCCAAAATATATATACTTATATAGTACAGTAATCTTATAGCAGCATACATGTTATTGGCTTGTTAATGATAACAATCCGTTTCTAGTTAAGTTGTATATCATGCAAATACGTAAATCGAAATATTTATCAGATGAAAAAAAAAGTTATAACATATACTTACATTCGTATATATGCAATTAATTGTGACTTGAACGAAATTCAACAAAGCAAGCAAAGAACTTAAAAGTATGATTATTGAAATGAAAAATGTCGCCTTTAAAGACTACGTCTCTAAGTTGACACGTAATGAATGGAAGGCGGCAAAAACCGTAAAAAGGGTTAATCAAATACAACGACTACCTATAAAGAAAAACAATCACTGGGTAAGAAGCGATGAGGAAAAAGCTGAAACATTTGCTGAATATTTATAACAGATTTTTCGTCCTAATGAAATCAGTATACCATCCCATAGTGATTGATCCATCCTAAAAAGTTTTCATTGAGCTACACCTGAACTGAGAAATGTACTAATTCGCCATATATCATCTGATGATTGGAAAACATTGAAGTTTTTGCAAGTTTAATATTTAAATTATGCATAATTTCCAAGTATGTTTTATCACTTACTTGTTCATTTTGAAATAAATAAATACCAACAATTATGTACGCACAAATTTCAGTCCAAATAATGATTCTTGGACATTATTGTGAAACTAAATGCTGGTTCTCCAATTCCTAGTAGATACAACATGATTCAGTTTAAAAATAATTTCGTCACTCTAAACACAGTGAAATAAAATTCCAGGTCAACTTTAATATTTATCATACACCACTTACAAAAATTTGAGTCATCAGTCTGAATCATCTCTATCCAATGCGAAAAGTAAATGTGGGCGGTAAATTATCAACCTGAAATCCTTTATGATTAGTGCCACTGAATATTATGATAGGCTTAAACGTGCAAACAACACACATACTATAGATTGCATTAGGCTTGCAATTTGCAGATGACCAGAAAGTGAATCACTAAGGAATGAGTCAACTTATTTAATTTTTACTTACTATTCTGTACACCATTTCTCATTGCAGAACAGGAATATTTTTGAATTTTTTTGAAAACTCATCAAAAATCGTTCTATACTTAATCATGTAATTCACAAATAGAAGATGCATTCGTCAAATAAATACTTTGTACGCATGCCCATCACTTTTTGTACCATTCACATATTACAACACATGCAACATTTCGCTATAGTTGTTGTTCTCGTCTCTTGAGCTTAGTTTGCACAAGAATGTAATTTTATGCCATATTGCAGTAGTGAAAATAGCGCATGAGTATTTTGTAAGAGCATTGTGTGACTTCTGCCCCTAGTATACAAACACACACACACACACATATATATATATATAATAGCACATGAGTATTTTGTGAGAGCATTATGTGACGTCTGCTTCTAGTATAAAAACACACATACATACATATATTATATTATATTATATATTGATTCTTGGTGTAAATTTATATAATTGTTCAAATATACTTTTATTCATATTTTGTTTTTTTGCTTAGTAAATATCATCTGAATGGACACCCATCTTTAATAATTTTCTAAACGTATTTATTTTATCAAAAGTAATTTATATAAAGTACTTCATTGTTAATGGCAGTATATATATATATATATTATACATACATACATATCTATAGTCGAAGTAATATTAGTGTAAAAAGAGTATCAACCGAAAAACTGTACCTTGAAAACAAATTCTTTAAATTTTCTTTTTGTTAATACAAAATATCACATTCTAACAAATAACGTTATCCAATTTTTCACCAACAGTATTATTTTTAGTATTTTCAGTGTACATTAAACCAATCAGTTTCATCAATGTAACCTGAAACATTACCATTTTCTTCAGTGCTTTCTTATACTATATTCTAATAACTTTAAAATTGACTGCCTTTGTATTTAAAGCAGCATGTTAAAAATAATTTTAATTTTTCCAACGTGTTAATTCGGCAAAATCATAAATTAATAAGTTATATCTGACTAAAGCTGGTCGAGACTTAATTAAAATTTGTGAAACTTTAAGTCTTTCTTTAAAAACATTTTGTATAGATATAATTTAGTGAATAGATTTTCAAACAATCCCAGAACGTACACAACAGACATCATTTTTAAATCATTGTTATTACCGAATTTTTAATAATAATAATAAATAAAATGTTTACTTTCAATTGATGACATTTTGTAATAACATGTTTTAAAGATTTAAAAAAACAAAATTCGGCCAATTAAACACTAATTATCGTTTAAATTTAAGTTGATCTTCCGTGCGAAATATTACATTTATAATTAACCAATATATATTTCACAAATTTTAAAAATGCAGTTATTCTATTAAATTCTACGGTTAGTATCTTTAAATATTGCTACATAGTTTTTGTTTGAACAAATTAATTTTTTTTGTAGAGATTACATTCTATGTGCTTGATTACAATATTGATTTCGTATTTAAATTTTACATTTTTATACAAACCCTGTTCACGACACTGAGGTATGGTTTGAAAAAGAACATAGTTAACACATGAATATTGGAATCTACTGCCGTAATTAAAAGTAAAAATATACACAACAATTTTAAAAAAAAAAAAAACACATTGTACAATAGCCAAATACTAAAAACAAAAGAAACGAAATGTATATATTGAATCTACAAAATGTAATGCCAACAAAACTACATTAATTCGGGGTAAACAGTGAAAATATTTCTAATAGTTCTTAAATCAACATAAATTTAAAAATTCACATAAATTATGTTAGAAAATGTGAATTTTGTAACAACTAGTTCTTATACAGCACATTTAGTGGCAAAATAATGCTCATTTTTATACCATTTGCAAATTTTAATTTTTTTAAATTTCAAGCAAAAGATATCTATGAGGGTTGTACGAATAGAAAATGTACTTCTTTGTTAAAAAAAATCAATAAAGTAACTAAGCATTTTGAAACTTACTAGAATTTAATATAAATATTATCATATAGAAAATAATTAACCCGCAGTGAATAAAATTTGTATTTTACAAGCTGGTGATTGTAAACCTTTTTAATAATATCGTATTAAACAAAAGTTGCGAATCAGTTATGCTGCTGACACATAATTATTTACTTCATTATCACAAATTAGAAAAACTGTTTCAACCAAAAAAGGTTCTGCAACAAAAGGAAGCAGAAATTTAATTTTATATTATATTATATATTATATATAATTGGCCTCAGATATATATATATCATCATCAGTGACTCGTTTCGAGCATCATGACCCTATGAATCCTCATAAATGAACGCGTTTGGCCGCCATGTAGTTTGATCTGCTACCTGTCCATCATTTCTCATATTGATGCGGTGCCAGCAATTCTTTTAATACTGTTTATATATATCTTGTTGGTGATCTCCCTCTTTTCCGATGACCTTCTACAATACCCGTCATAATCATTTTTTCCAATCCATCCTGTCATATGATATGTCCTGCATATGCTGTTATCTGTCTCTGAAATCTCTGATCCATTAATTTCTTGAAGTATTGACAAGTTTTTACAGACCATGGTATCTTTAGCATTCACCTCCAGCAGTATTTCAAATGCATTAATGCATTGTGTATCATTCTTAGAAGTTCATAAGACACATTTTTGTGTGCATTGTTATCTCATGGCTCTTCCATATTTTTGTTAATTGTAATAGCCGCATTTTTTCTATCTTTATCCTCCATTTGATTTCTTCTGTTGAGCTTCCATCTTTTGTGATCAAAGTTCCTAAATATACAAATCTATCAAAAACTTGTACGCTATATATACTTTTTGACTGTTGCCATCTATAATCATTATCTTGGTCTTTTTTCTGTCTATGTATAATCCATGTTCCTTACTTATGCTTTCCAATTTTCCAAGGAGGCTGACCAGTTTTTCTTCTGATGAGGCGATTATAAGTGTTGTCCACATATCATAGGTTATTGATTGCTTTTATCACAATTTTTACACCATCTTCCCATTCTTGTAGGACACTTCTCATTATACACTCGCTATAAATATTGAACAATATCGGGCTTAGTATGCAGCCTTTTGTACACCTTTTCCTGCTTTGAATTCATCCAACAGTTTATCACCTAGTTTAACTCTACCTTTGCTAGATGTATATGATTTAATAACACCAATTACATGATGAGGGATACCGAGGTTGTTTAATATTTGCCATAGGTGTTCCCATTGGATGTGGTCGAATGCTTTACTATAATCAATGAAGCAGAAGTATGCTGTGACATTGAATTCTCTACATTTTTCGATTATCTGTTTTAAGTTCATTATTTGTATTTGTGTGCCTTTCCCAGGAATGAACCCTGCCTGCTCTGAAGATATTTGCGGCAATACAAATCATTTTAAACTTTCATGAATTATGTGAAGCATTACTTTACTGGCATGCGATATTAATGCTATTGTTCTATAATTTTCACATATATTTCATTCTCTTTTTTGTGGATTAGTGTAAATATATCGATCTTGTCCAGTCATTTGGCCACATATTTGTGTCGCATATTTTCTGGCAAATGTCATTACATTGTCTAGTTTTATGAACACTTCTGCAACAATTTGATCTTCTGCTGCCTTTTGGGTTCTTAGATTTTACAGGACTAGCCTGATTTCATCTTTCAGCAGTAACTTCAATTTCCATTGTGTTATTTTGTTCACGTTCACCTTTCATCAGTTCTTCACAGTATTCCCACCATCCGGATATTATTTTTTCCCATCTATCAGTAGTTTTCCTTCTTTGTTTTTTATTATGTCACATCATACATGTTCGTTCTGTTAAATAGCAGTTTTGTAATTTATTGATATTATCTTATCAAACAGGTTAAACTTAGTTATGAAACATATCCTTATCTTCCATGCGGTAAATGAACAGCTGTGTCTATTATTACAACTTTCTTACATGCTCTAAATAATGTAACATTTGCTCGTATTACTTTATTTTAAAAATATGCCGAAAGTACCAACTTTTAAGATTGCTGCTGTAGCCAATGAAAAAAGACAACACAGTGATAGCAACAGCTCCAAAGGAAAAACAAATACTAGAAAGAAGAAAAACGTACAACAAAACCCTGAGAATACTGGTGCCTCAGATTGTGACTCGATGCCTCTTGATGATGCCTCATTTGATATCACAATGCTTAGGATAGAGTTGAGAGAGATCCGTAAATCACTGGATTTTCTTTATAATAAATGCAATGATATGGCAAAACAAAATATTAAGCTAACAAATGAGGTGAAAGGCTTGAGATCGCAAGTTGTTGAGTTAACAAAAGAGACACAGAACAAAGATAATCAAATCAAAGAATTGACTATATTAGTTCACCAGCTAGGGCAATATGGGCGTCGTGATAACTTTGAATTACACAGCATATCGGAAGTAAATAATGAAAATATTAATGAAATTGTAATTAAAGTCAGTCAGAAACTAGGGGTTAATATAAAAGAATACGATATATCAGCGGCACATTGCTTGCTGTCCAAACGGCCACATACACCTAAACCTATCATCATCAAGGTATCAAGAAGGTTAGCTGACAAAGTATTGGAAAAAAGAAAACACGTTATCATTAGTAGTATGGAAATAACTGGTTTACCAGGTGATGGGCGCGTGTATATTAACAAAAATTTGTCACAATATAATCGTGATTTGCTTTAGCAAGCAAAGCAAAAAGTTAAAAGTCTAAATTATAAATATACATGGGTCAAAAGAGGAAAAATATTCATGAAAAGAAACGAAGACAGCATACTAACAACATTACCAACAAAGGTGATATTGACTTAATCATCTAACATTATTTTAACTTTATGTTTAATTTAGATAACCACTTAATTGGTACCACATTTTTTTTAACAATGTTACGATTATCCTTAGTAATCATTTTAATGTTAACATTAAGTTTAGGCCTCAACATATATAACATATTCATTATTAATAACTGTGATAAATGCAAAAATGAATGCAAATTTATAAGAATTTTTCTTACTTTTAAAAACGACTATATATTAAAAATTTGTACAGCCTTATATGTACATGCTGGTGTATATGTGCATATACACAAGTATACATATGTAAATATTCAGGTTTGTGTTATATGCATACATGTAATACATGGACACATATATTTCCCAATATTGTTGTGGCTTTTTAATGACTCTGCGATTAGAGCTTCAAACATTTGTAGTTAATGTGATAGTGATCTCAATCTCATCAAAGTGGTATGAACTATGGCAATTTGAATATGTTAACATTGAATATCCTTAGTTTATGAAAACATTTTGATGAGTTCTTAATTTTCTTAAAGGACAGTACAATAGACTATGATATAATCTTATTAACTGAAACATGGCTATATGATGATGAAACTGCACGCTACTGTATTCCTGCCTGGATATGTATCATAAGCGCAATGCCGAGAGAATGAAAGATCTGGTGGAGTTATAGCCTACATAAGACAAAGTTTTCAGTATCAATGTAAACAACTGAAAGTACCGAGTGGGAATATTTTTCATGTGCAGTTATGCTTAGGAACTAACATACACTTATCATGTACTTATATCGTTTTTGTAAATCCAAGTACAACGATTTCTTTGGAAGATTTAGATGGTATACTGATTCTAGTGATAACTTAGCAATTGTTAAGGGGGATATGAATATCAACTTATTAAAAGAAACTAAGAGCAGTGCCTATTGCAATCTTATGTTTTCGCGAGGTTTCAAAAGCCTTATAAATAAAAGAACATTTACACGGCAACATATGAATTACAAATCCTGCTTAGATCATGTGTTCATGCATGGTGCAAACAACAGTGGTATAAATATAACTGCACATAGTGATACATTAGATATCAGTTTTTCTGATAACTATGGTATACTAACTACTTTGTTAGTATCCTCCAAGCAATGCCAGACATCCTGTAAGCATGAGTATTATTTTGATAAGGACATGTTTAAAAAAATAATAGCATCTATAGATGAAAAATTTGAATGGTTTATTTGCAAAGTGAGTGATGTGATAGATTTTTGTAAAAGGATTAAAAAGAGTAAAATAAACCAGAAGTGATCAGATTGGATCACAGATGAACTTATTCAATAAACTTGTGAAAAACATGAGTTGTATAAACTGTTAAAATCCTATCCAATATGCAGGGAGGTAAGCCAAAGATATAAAATGGTATCAAAATTGTACAAAAAGCTACAAGAAAAGTGAAGCAAACATACCACACTAACTTACTGAATGCCTGTGGACACAGTCGTTACCTTAGTTGAAAATCATAATCACATGGGTGAGGCGTACACTGCAGATAGAATATCAGGAAGCTATAATCCAAATTCCTTTGGGTTTATTGAGTTCTCAAATAATGATATAATACATTCAATTGAATCTTTGCCAAACAAGCCTTCTTGTAGGTTCGATGGAATATCTATTAACCTAGTAAAGAATAACAAACATTTCTTTTCTCAACCATTAACATTTTTATTTAATGAATCCATGTTAAAAGGAAAATTTCCTGAAAAATTGAAATTAGTTATTGTTTGACCAATTTATAAAAAATGTGACAAACATGATATTGCAAATTACAGACCGATTTGTGTTCTCTCTACAATTTATAAAATATTTGAAAAATGAGTTAAAAAGATTCTATTAAATTAGTTGCTAAAATCAAATTATTTTAGTGTGAATCAATATGGGTTCTTGCCTAAAAAGGGTACTGATAATGCATTATTTGAAAATGTAAAGTGCATAACCAAGAATATTGAAAATGGTCATTCTGCTGTTGCTGTATATTTTGACCTTTGTAAAGCCTTCGATACATTAGATCATAATATTTTATTTGAAAAGCTTTATGATTGTGGGATAAGAGGAAATGTACATAATTGGTTTAAAACATACATAGAAAACAGGCGCTTTGTTACAGAGATATATAATGTACAAAGTGAAGGTGTAACACAAACTTTTGGCATTCCACAAGAGAGTGTATTAAGTCCCTACTTGTTTTTAATATATATAAATGACATGTGTAATATTACAGTTAACGGTAAGATATTTAGCTACGCAGACGATACTGCATTAGTGATTACTCCCTGCCACTCAAATGTTCTTAAACAGATGGCGCAAGCTGATATCAATGTAATTGCTGGATGGCTGAAGCGAAACCAACTAATTGTTAATGAATAGAAAACAAAATATTTAATTCAAATCCCCTCATCTGTGGAATGGTATGAAACTTATGCTAAACAATAAATATGAGATAGAAAGAACGCATGAAGTGAAATATTTAAGGATTCAATTTGACTGTAAGTTAATGTAGAATTAACATCTTCTGTACCTAACTAAAAAAATAAGAACATTGAATTACCTTTTCTCATAACTAAAGCAATATTTTTCTGTTGAGCATCTTAAACACTTATATCTCACTTTGTACCAGTCTGCTCTCAGTTATGACATAATTCATTGGAAGGGGCGGCTAAACAACATATTAAGCCAATTCAAACGCTGAAAAATAGATTTGTAAAATTTGTTTTAACCAAAAAAATCCTTTTTCTCATGACATAATCCTAAATATTCAAGAGATATACCAATTACAATTACTTGACTATGTTTTCTGGAATAATCCTTAAAATATGTTGCCCATCACAGAATATTTTACAAGATCAAATCGAGAGGGGATGGTACAAATACCGAAGTTGAATAAGTATCACTCCAGAATTCAAGCTATATATAAAGGTGCTGCAATGTATAACACGTTGCCCATGTATGTAAAAACTGACTTGAAAAATTTTAAGAAATGTCGCAAGCATGTAATGAAGTACATAAAAAATAAAAATTAAAATAGAACTTTGTTGGTTTTTAGCATTAAGGTTTTTCTACAAATTTATGTGTATGCATGTGGTGTGATGTGTGGGTGTATGCATTTGAAAATGTCAGGGTTAGCTTAATATTATATGCATGTACACCTGTATTCTAAACTATGTTAGATTACACTTATGCAACATTTATAACATATTTATTATTTTTGTTTTTTATAAAAATTATTTTATGTTTGTTTAATTTATTTTCCATAATAATAAGAAAATAATTCTATTGTTTATGCTGCTACTCGTGCATTATTGCGCATTTGCAGCATGTTATTGTAAACTGTTATATATAAGGAAGTAAAAATAAAGCTTGATTTGATTTGATTATTGGATACTGCAATGAAAAATGTCTTGTATTTGTCTTAACTTCCGAAACATGTCTCTGGTCTAGTTATTGTTCTTATGATCTTCAATGTCCTTACATATGTTGTTTATAAAATTGTTTTTATCAACTCTACGCATTTGTTTAATTTGCTTATCTACCTCATAATACTTCCTGAGAAGTTTTTCACAAATCTTGATTTGTTTCCTCTTATTTATTATCTTCCATGTTTCAACACTGATCCATGCTTTCCTTCTATGGCATGATGCACTGTATCCTTTTGTTGCCTGTTCCAGAATGTTCTTTGTAGCTTGTCACATGGTGTAATCATCTCTCCATCTGTGATTGTATGATGTCTGCCAATTTTGTGCTGCTTGTTGTTTGTACCCTGTGTGGAAGCTTAGGTACCATCTGTTCCATATAGGTTTCAACATTTGACATTTGCAAAACTTAAGTTTTAATTCTGCAACTAGTAGCTGATGATCACATCCACAATCTTTGCCCAGATAGGTCTTAGTATCTTTGACTATTGTTCTCCATCTTTTATTAATTAGGATGTAATATATTTGATTTCTGTATCTGTTATCAGGTGAGCTACATGTGTACAACTGCCTATGATGGTCTGCAATCCAGAATTACATATAAACATCCCTGTGCGGGCGCAAAATTGTAGCAAGCCTTGGCCTTTATCATCTCTTTTACCTGGGCCAAATTTCCCTACTATGTTCCATAATCATTGTCCTGAGTAGTATCGCCAATTTTTCCATTAAAATCACCAGCAATTATGGTAATTTCGTGAATAGGATCCTCATCACTGTTTCTTCCAAGGCTGCATAAAATGTGTCTATACATTCCTGATCAGCTTCACTCGTTAGAGCATAGATCTGTAATATATTCGGTTGACAGGACATGCTTTTATCTTTACTTTAATTATCCAATCATTAACTGATTTGTAACCGATTACTTTGTTGCGAGAACTTTTATTCCATTGATGGATTGGTCATCATGACCAGAGTAGTAAACTGCATTACCATTGCTCCTAATGAAATGCCCTTTACCTATCCAGTGCACTTCAGATATGCCAACTGCTGTGTATTTAGTTATCTTTTTTTCGACTACAGTCAGCTTCCATGCTTCATTTAATCTGCATACATTACAGGTCCCAATGTTGTTGATAGTTTCCTACATATTCATTTCAGTCATATATTTTCCATTAGTTGCCTAGTTTCCTACAATCACATGACCAGTCGCATATTTAACACTCTCTAGCCCAGTTCTCTAGTAGCGCCAAGCGCCAGTCGGGCCACATGACATAACACTTTCCTTTCCTGAGTAATCCATAGGTTTTTGTGAGGCATATAAAAACACAGTGCAGCCCCGCTTCCTTCTGTGCGTGAAAATAGGACGCCCTTAACATAGGGAACAGTCGCCTTTGGTAGTCGCTCCACCATCCTAACCGCAAATATATAATTAGACGGTATGTTCATGATCCGGAAAAAATTACAATGTGTGACGAATCTCCAATTTCTATTTGAAAAATTTAATAATTATATATATATATATATATATATATATATATATATATATATATATATATATATATATATATATTCAGAAAGAAAAATATGTTAACGTGTTGAATATTATATTTTAAACAAATGCGCATTGAAAAATCACTATATAAAATATTGTATGACAATAAAGAACTCTGCATAATTAGAATCACTTTGTGTAAAACAAATATTTAAAATAACAGAACATTTATTATAAAAATATGCGTAAAATATTAAATAATTACAAATATGTAAAATAATAGATTAAATAAAAATTTTTATTAATAAAGAGAAAATAATTTAGATTCATGTAATTATTTCATAAATTACAATGTTTTCAAATAATGATTTCAGTTATGAAAAAAATAGTATTTAAGCATGTCCAAGATTTTTCTGTTCCGTCCATACACGTAATAACTCTTCAGGATTTTCATAACCGTGAACAACCAAAGTATAGTTATAATTATATTTAAGATATGGTAACTTAAACATATAAAAATAAACGGAATGAAACGGCTCGATGTTTAACTTTTTAGCTAAAATACCAATATAAATGTCATCAAATTTAAAATGTTTCGTGAAATAACTAGCGTAATAAAACTGTTCTAGCAATCTACGCGATAAAATGATGCCACCAGCACTTATGTACGGAGGATACAAATGGAATTGATACTCGTTAAGCGAAACATACCACTTACTGCACAAATGCCGGTGAGGTGCTGCTATAGTAACACTGCCAGCGTACATGTTAATATTTTTTGGGAGATCAAGACTATAAATATAATGACTATTGTTATTTATCGTAAACGAATTTTCTATTTGATTATAACGCGGATATTCAGTAGGATGTCTAAGAAATAATAGAATGTTTTTGATAGACACATACATGTCATCGTCGACTAATAAATAAAAACGAGCATTTCTACAAAATAATTTAGCCCACTTTAAAGCCATCATTGTCTTTATTGTATTATTATAGTACGTATCTACAAAGTTGGACTGTACAATATCACTGTACTGGGCATGCTCTTGTTTGACCAAATGGTTTAAACTTTCATTAACAAAGCCCAACATAAAAACGGTTTTGATAATTACATCTGAAAAACGTCTTTCATAACCCCAACTTTTCCTGATTGCCATACGCCTGTGACTATGAGTAACTGCAGATTTGACCATTAAAACTAACCTTACTTCGCTATTTTTCATTTCACATATATCTGGTTTATTCAACAAGTAAGTATAATTATAATCATTGATAACAGCGCATTTTTTATGTGTGGCACCATTATTCATCCATTTGATACAATTAACCGTGTTAGTGTTTAATGGATAACTAAACTCAGTATCATAATTTAATTCAAAAACATGTGTAAAAACACCGAAGTAATAAAACAAAATAACAGTTAAAAAAGCAACTGTTTTCAACGTTATTCCTTTACATTTCCAAAAAATAAAAAAATGTAAAAGTTTTATAAAAACAAGTCTTTTACTTGCCTGACTAGACATTTTTATCCAACACCATTATCTAATTACACGACCAAATTCATTGTTATTAAAAATTGCGGTAGTTTAAAGTTCAAACTCATTTAAAGCAGTAGAAATTTTACCACATTTCACAGAAATATAATGCATTTTTTAATAATTTTTAGCTAATTAATTATTTATTATTACAAACCATAATGAAACAATTGCAAAACATTAAGAAAGACTAAGTCAAAATAAAAATTTAGTAACTGTTTTTGTATTCAACTTACGACGCTCTGTTCAAACTGCGCGTTAAGATCGTAATGATTTAAACGCGAATAGGCGTTCAAAACACGTTCTGATTACTTATTATACTGTAAAAATATTTGACCATAGTAATTGTATTTTTTTAATTTATAATAATAATTACACTACTTCTTTACATTTGTTGATACATTTAAGATAAATAAATTTACTTATGTTCGAAAAATCTGGTAATTATTGTTAAAAAATATGGTGCATTCAACTCTAAAACTAAGAAAATATAGTGAATTTGTGTAAAACAAATGTAAACTATTTGTATATTAATACCCATCGACACAATTTAAAAATAAATTAACGCCAATAACACATCTCTTTCTAAAATTAAAATATTATATTAATTCAAAAGGTAATTAAAAATTTACAGATAGTTAATGAAACCATTGAAACGAAGTAGCAAAAAATGTACATTATAAATAAATGTTACAAAAATGCTGAAAATAGTTTACTAATAGATCAATTAACATAAAGTTATTAGATCATTCTACTAAAATTACATGTATTCTAAAATTCCATAACAAGCACAAGATATCAATTTCATACATATCAGAACAAGAAGTTCAAATGCTATGTGGTGTTCGTTGGTGAACGTCCTGTTCACAGTCCTTTGTTCAAGTTAATACTTATATTTTTGTATAGTAATAAATTTAACAGAAAAAAATTAAAAAATCCTACTGTTATATTAAATAAATAAATTTCCACAAAGTAGTTATAACCCGGAAATTAATTTAAGTACTTGAAATTAATGCCGCCTTATCATCACAAAATTAATTTACACAATGATAATTGTACATTTATCAATTTTAATTTTATATTAATTTTATTCTATACAAATTACTATATACTGAATCGTTTAATATATTCTTGGATGTTTCTTCTTTTAATTATTTACTGATCCGGACGTTTAATAATTTTACGTTGCACATCAAATTGATATTCGATAAAAAACAAATGCTTAACACTAAAAATGGAGTAATACTAAATATTCCTATAGATTATATATTATTGTCCTACTTATTATATCATTATCCTTGTTAAAAAATTCAAAATGGTGGTTTCACGGTTAATGTTTATTAATGTGTCAATCAACTCTGCTGGCGGTGTGAATAACCAGAAAGAGATCATCGACTTTTCGAGATAGCGTCTCTGGGAAGAATATAAATTTCGAAGGTAATTTTTTAAAGATTAAAATAATTTTGATTATGTTGTATAAAAATGTACATAAATTTCATGTGAATTAACTTTACACATTATTAATAAAATCTCTTATCGTAATATGGACATAAATGGTGTTAGTAATCCGTTGACCTAATTTTTCAACCTTGAGGGCAATGATTTTATTTTGGTTCTTCGGAATAGTATATTTTTTTAGATTTTTGTTGTTTAATAAAAATTGTGCTTTTCATATCAAAAATGGATGGAAATGAATTTGGTATGTATATGAATTTTAAAAATTTGTACTTTTCATTCAACTTGGTAATTAAAAAGTAACATATTTTTTGTGTTGTTGTAAATATGGTAGTTTAAAGATTTACTATTACTACCGGAATTCATGCATCCTAGATTAGTTTTGAATTTTGGTCGTACATCAATATTATTAAATGATGTTTATACATTAACAAAACAAAATAAAAACAAAGTTAATCACTATAAAAGTTACTTTATTAGTACAAAGCTTTTCGACATTAACGTCATTTTCGGCGTTAATGTAGAAAAACTTTGCATTAATAAAGTAACTTTTATAGTGGTTAACTTCGTTTTTATTTTGTTTTATTAATTCATAAAATCACTACTCTCCAATACATGTACATTGATGTTTATACGTTTACAAGGTTCATCAAAGTATATGTTTTTACTTTTAACTATTCTTGTTTCATTCCAATTTATTCAATTTGTTTAATTATATTTATCTGTCCTAATTCTTCGTTTTTTATATTAGTAATATTTACATATAAAGAATTGACATAGAAACATTAGAATTGAACTTTCTTACGGTTCCTAAAGTTGTGTTTTATAATTTGAAACTATTTCAAGTAACTTTTTAAATACATATTACTCGGTTTAATTTAATTACAAATAATCAGTTGTTAGTTATGTATAAGTAATTATTTCATATTTGTTATTTTTATCTTTCATATTTTATATTAGAAATGAACATTGCGGATATACTATGTATTCCTAAATACCTTATTCAGTTTTTTATTTTGATTCAATGTATTTTATTTATATTGTAAATTGTAATTTTATTGCAGTGTTAATCTGTAATTGTCACCATTCATGAATTTACTCACTAATGGCGTTATAATTTATATTGTTTTCACATTGTTTGTATATATATATATATATATATATATATATATATATATATATATATATATATATGCAAACATATTTGGATAAATAAAGTAGTTTTAAGTACACGAAGAAATGTCACTTTTAAGTAATAGATTACGAAAAAAAAAAGAATTATTTTATTAAATTTTAATTTGTTGCCAGTTTCAGAGTTGATCTGAAAGGAATAAATCTGATTAAAAGACGTTTGTAATGTAACAAACTTCGTACTTCTTCAAATTCGAGTTTTCATTATAATTTTTAGTCGATAGCATTAATACGGTTTGACGTTTGTCGCAATTTGAACGTTTTAAATAATGGTTATTTAGTTATATTTTTTTACTGCGTATACTTTTGTTCGAGTCTATTAAGGTCAAATGTAATTGTTGTAATGGAGAGTAATTTTTCGTTATATAAAAATTAAATTTTGCCACCGACATTTTATGTTGTCAAAAATGCCATTCCCCGGTATTTGGATCGTATCTCGCCGCTAAAGATGGTACTGATCGATTTCTTATATTCAACAGATTAACTTAGTAAGAATTAATGGATAGCAGTCTAATATCGAATTCGTTATTCATTAGTTTACCGATGATGGCTGATGAAAGTGTGTATACGTGGAATATGATAGCAGTAGACAAGAGTGAAAGCGGTTTATAATGTACCGTTCGACGCTGACGTAAAAACGATATTATAATTTTACGCATGTGTGTACTTTTTGTGGCGTATAATATTGTTTGAAGGGGTCAAAGGAGAGATGTTTTAACAACTTTTATCGCCGTATGTGTGTTTTCATGGAGGTGGTAACCTAGTTAATTTTTGTCATAATTAGGCTACATGAACGTTTTTCAAGGAATAAGGTTGCGAGAAGCGTTGCGGCGCGGAAATATTATCAGTCGATATATAATTGTATTTCTCGCGTAATTTTTGTTTTTTTTTTTTTTTCTTGTTTCATTTTTGATTATGGTGCTCTTTAATTTTAATATGCGCGTAACACGAGCACCTCGTTATCGGTTATATTACGCTTTGATTACTCTCCGGAAGTTATCTATGCTTTAAAGTAGCGTTTAAATAAGGTTTATAGTTCATTATGTAAAGAAAGAAAAATCCCCGTCGATTGTACACGTATCTCGTACGTCATTTATTTAGTTTAGTTCAAATCCCGAAGAATTTCGCTAATATGATAATCGATACGCAAGTTTTTATTTGAACGTTGTAGCGTTTTTTTTTTTTTGTTTTATTCAAAACTTCAAATTATCGCTCGTGAAAAGAGAGTTCCCGATATATATATACTAATTTCAACCTAATAAACCGTATGCGCAGGGTGTGTACATTCAAGTGTTGCAACAGAAATTTAAATATTAACTAAATATTTAGGCTACAGTAGACTGAAATCATAACTATGAAATTAAAACTAGAATAGAAATAGGGTGAAAATACATTTTAAAATATAAAACAATTATAATAGGAAAATTACAGCGTACGCAAGATGGCGAGCTACAAAATGCTACTACGTATACGTAGTACTATCGGTATTGTATTACGGAGTAGTTGGACGCTCGAGGTGGTGTCGACAAGGAAGATCTTTGAAATGTGGCTTTATCACTGGATTCTTAATATACGTTCGGTATATATAACGGTGGCGTAGTTGCTAGAGTGCTCGACTGTCAACTTGACGGTCGTGAGTTCGAAACCAACACGTGACATAGAAAGTTTTCATCATTATTTAATTCTTAATTATCACGTAGAAGGCAGTGGCACCCCACTTCGTATAACATCATATGCACGTGCATCTGCGTTGCATATAAATAGTGCCTCGAATGCTGGCTAATTTTGTATGTAAAAATACACGTACAATAGCTAGTCACGACGTTCGGCAACGAACAATACGACTACGATGATGATATAAGGTATCTAATGAAGTCTAAAACAAATGAACAAAACGCGCGAACTAATGTCATTGATAAAAATACGCAGAGCAGCCTAGCCTACTTTGGACGTATAATTAGTAAATACGCTATACCGCCGACTATAATACCGGGACGAATAGAAGGGGACAGATGTGTCTAGAACGGAGACGAATGTCGTGGACCAACGAGATGGTTCATGCGGCACGAGATAGACGAAAGTTTTTTCAGATGGTCATCAATAAACTTCCCCTCGGAGATGCACCTGCGAGAAGTCAAGATATATAGACTTAGATAAATTGTAATTATTCGATTAGGAATTATCGCTGATAACTGTGTTTGTCAAATGATAATTGCGCCGTTTATTACGAATAAACAGAATCGAATCTACTTTTACTTAGTTCGACCAATATTAACCATTCACTGCGACGAGATCGTCTGTACGAAAAAATCGATAAATTTTACCGAATTTTCGGAAATTCTATACGTCGTACGTAGTTTAGATCGTGGTATTGTTTTACGCAAATTTCGGAATACTATTCTGGACGCACGCGTCGAGAATATCAGTCAGTGTTGTTTTGTTTCGAATTCTAAAAATTAAACGATAAGATGAAACTATTATACGTAAAATTAACTTGCGCGGATAAAGTACCGAATTGAAGATGTCAGGTCGATGACACTTTTAAACTTTCACAGTTGATATCTATACATCACGATAATAAACCATGTTAAATTTGTCGTATCGCCCTATTTCATTATTGCCGATGCTTTTCCAGTTGTATGAAAAATTAATTATAAGAAGAATATGCATAAAAAGAGGTAATACCGGATCGTCAATTTGGGTTTAGAAAAAAAGCACATCACCGTCGAACAAGTTTATTATGATTGAAAAATCTACGGAAGAAAAAAAATTGTGATGCGGTATTTTTAGACATACACCTAGCACTTGACTTTTTCATTTTAATTGTCAAAACTGTTACAATATTACCGGGAAGAAAAATATTTTTGCGTTAAATATGGTGAAGAAGAATCTGAGATTTATCTCATAAGATCAGGTGTACGTGAAGGGAGCGTAATAGGGCTGTTATTTTAAGTTTGCTGATGATACAGCTATCCTATGTGTAGATAGTTCTTCTGTAGACGCATGTACAAACCTACAATCAGCAGTTGCAGTAATAGCAACATTGTAAAATTAATACTAATGGGGGACAAATCAGTTCGGGTAATATTCACCGACGTAAGAACTTTTTCAACAGAGCCCATCACAATAAATGATGCCAGAATCCTTCAAAAGAAGAAGTAAAATACCTTGGGATAAACTTAAATCAACGGCTAACATGGAGCAAATATAATTACAAAAATCGGTAAACTTAATATTAATTGGAAACAAATGTTTTGGCTATTAGAGGAAAGATGAGAATTATCAACTGAAAATAATATACAACCAGGTCCTGAAGCCAATTTGACTATTGTCAATTATGGGATTGTACGAAAAAAGCAATATTGCTATTCTACAGCGAATGCAAAACAAAATCCTCCAAAATATTGCTAGCGCCCCGTGGTATGTAACTAATCTTACACGTCACGAAGATTTTAAGATGAAATCTGTAAAAGAGGAAATCGCAATTGTTGTTAAAAATACGTGTCAACCGTATAGAAAAACACCTTAACTCGCTTGAATACCGTCGACTGGATAGAATTGGACGATGTAAACTAAACGTATTCATATATACATTTTAGCACACATCACGCTATATGCAATGCTACTCAATGCATATTAATTACAAAATTTACCAAATAGCATCGGCTAGGTGTAAGTTAACGATAGTATTAAAAAAAAAAACATTACGTAATGTTTCGAAAACAGCTACACTTTCCAAGTGTAAAAACGAAAACTGTTTTCAAAACGTTACGTAATAAAAAAAATTTGACGGCATCCGAAAAAATCGTGAATTTCAGCTTATAACGTCGAACGAGCTAATTGTTAGTTAAAATTTCCGTTTTTCGCGTTTGTCACGTTTATGATTTCTTTTTTTTTGTAAAATCGTATATTTGAATAAATGTTTAGAATTACTCAGTCATATCAGTGCACATACATGCGAATAAATAACATGTATGTAATTTCCACACACACACACACACACACACACACAACATATATAAAATGACACACACTATAAAATCATCTACATATATTCAGATTAAAAATTACGTGTGTATAATTATATTTTACCTCATCCCGTCAAGCATTCGCTTGAAGACAGGTATCAAACTAATTGATATTTATACACAAATGTATATGTACGTACACATATACACACACACATATATATATACATACAACTATATACATAATTTTAACAGTTTACTTACTGAATATAGTATTCCACTCATTCTACAAAGTCATTTATACGCCTCGCTCATTTTCCAGACATTTACACCATCATTTTTACTTATTGCCTGCAGTAGCCCCCTAATATTCGAGTTGTCTATCCCTTTTTCTCGCCATTTTCCATTCTACATATCTTTTTCTGATATTTTATTTATAAATCTATTGTAACCATTCTTTGAGGTTTTCTTTTAAAATCGCTGTATTTTTTTCGTTTATTATCATATCATCAGGTATTATATTCGGCATTTGTGTAATTATACATTTATTAGTCTAATTACCATACTTTGTTCTCGGTTTTTGTATCTTATATTTTAACATTTTTCTTAAGTTATATTTCCCGATTTCCCTTTTGTCCACATCAACAATTTTAAATTGGTTTAAATAATTCAATATTTTTTATCCTTAAACACAATCCCCCCATACCTCTAAAACATTTTCTTTCCGCATTAATTCGTAAAGTGTGGCTTTACTTTCTTGTCCTGCTATTAAGATCGAACATTTTTTTGCACCTAATATCTCAGCCTGGAATCCACTAATGCATAGTAAATTATCTTAAGTGTTTACTTGCATAATTCCCGGAGAGTATATAGCATATTGTTTTCTACAAAGGCTGTATGTTCGTTCTATCTCAAATTTTCGTCTACGATTATTCCTAGATATTTATATTACCATTTTTATTTTATTGCAATTTTTCTTCATACATATATTTTCCACTGTCATGTAGTGAACACAATCGTTTAAATGCATTCACAAAATGGTTTTATATCTTATTCTGTCCATCGCAGGCTTTAGGAATATACTTTTAGTTTTTGTTGTATTTATTACCAAATTTTTATCGCGAGCCCATTAACTGTAATCAAGTCTTCCTGCATGTTTGCTTCTGCATTTGATAGATTTATATTTGCCGTCATTACAGCAATATCGTCCGCAAATGAGTATACTGTATTTCATTGGTTTTTGCAACCCATTTATATATATATGATAAATAGAATTGGAGCAATATTGCTACCTTGAGGTACACCTATATTTATTTGAAATTTTGGATCTTGTCTTCCCGAAATACTTACTGTGCCCTTCCTATCACTCAGATAACTTTGGAACCATTTTTTAACTTTGCCAGTGATTCCTATTTCTTCTAAATTTTTAACAGTTTTCTATGATTTACTGTATCAAATGTTTTAGTAAGGTCAGTATAAGTAACTATTACTTTATGTTCGATTTTATGTCTTCACAAAAATCTTCCAAAGCCTTTGATGTAGATTTATTTTTCTGAAAACCATATTGATTTTCATTCTATTCTGTTCTAAAAATTTAACCAGATAATTTGCTACATATTTTTCCATAATTTTTTTTATCGTATTTCCGATAGCAGTGGGTCTATAGTTTGCGTATTCGATGTGTTTCCCCTTTTTATAAATTGTCCTTATTAAAGATACTCTTAGTTCCTCCGGTATTTCTGTTAAAGTTTTATTTGTTATTCGGGTTATTATACTTGAAAGTTTAGTATTTATAGTTTTAACATCTTTAATTCTAATACCGTCACTTCCACATGTCTTTTCTGCTATCAAATTTTTTATTTTATTTTTTCAATCTCTCCTTTTCCTGCCATATGTACATGTTGACTTTAACGTCACATTTTGTTTCTTTCAGGGTGGTAGTTGTGTCATACTTATGTTCAATTTTCATTACACTTTGTACAATTTCATTACTGAAATGTATGATTACATTTCTATTTTTTTTGCACATATACTTCTCTATCGATTCCAAGAGGTTTTTTTCCCCTTTCCGATTATTTCCTTGACATTCCACATTTTCCTTATATCGCCATTTCTCCTCGGTAAACTTATCCTTTTGTATTCTTATCTGTTTATTTACTTTGTTAATTCCCGAAGAAGCAATATTGAATCGTTGCTATTGATAAGTAACAAGTGACGTGTGTGTTAATAATATCTTATCGTGCGGTCGCATTTTTAGTCGCGTGATTATTTCTAAGTGGTTATTTTGATATAGTGACGCGAAAGTCTATGGTGTAAATCGTGTCGGTTTTCGGCGTGAAATAATTTTAATATTTACTCATACTGCCTTTCGTCGAATGTTTAAAATTTGTGCCGCTTTTAGAATCGCGATAATATTATTCGTGGAAACGAAGTTAATTTAGAACGAGATTAATTTCGGTGCTGATTACGTATAAAACCAACTAATTAAAGATGACTTTTGAAATTCGTAAAAAATGTCAATTGTTCGTGAATATCTACAGCGTAATTTTTTTCGTGTAAAAAAAAAAAAATTGGTAGGAATAATTTAGGACAATTATGAAGTTGTTGAAATTTGATTTTTATCGAGTTGTTAATTTTTTTCCTTGTTTTAGTTCGTTCGAATTTCTTTTCCGCGACTATTTCTGAAGTTGGTAGATCGTAAATTGTTTTGTAGTATTTTATTATTAAAAAAACAAAAAACCAGAAAACCGAATTGAAAAAAAAAAAAAATTGAGAAATAGTGTAGGGATGACATTAAGAAATAGTATTTTATTTCACGTTACTATTTAACGTATCGAAAACTTTCGATATAATCAATAAGAAGCGGGATTTTTCATCTCCTATTTGTAATGTAATAACAAATATATATATTTTTTTTAATTCGCGAAAGTACGACGATAAAATTAAAAGAAGAATTTAATAATTTCCGCGAATATAAATACGATCCGAGTACAATTACCGTCTAGCGTGTTTTTATCATCGATTTATTATAACACCGTCTATTTACCGATATTGTTTCCGCCTGTAAAAAAGTCGTTTCTCAAACCGTATTACAGTTAGGTGTAATGTACGTACGGCTTTAATTTCATCGGGCGTATTTTACTTTGAGCGATAACAGTGGATAATATTAAAAGACGAGTAGAACAAGCCGAATGCGCGTTTAATAATAAAAAAAAGTCAATATTAACGAAGAAGAACATCCTAGAAAAAATAAAGTGTGCTCGATTATGGTTGTGAAAATTGATGCAAAATAAATGAACTGAATTTGATAGATTTGCGGATGTGAAGCAGAACGTTCGAAAACGTTTTGGAAAGAATTGAAAACGAACAAAGAAATCCTAGAAAGGAAACACACACAAAAAAATCCTAATAAATCGTATAGAAAAATAGAAAATAAAACTGTTAGGACGTGTAATAAGACATAATAACTTGTTAATATAATAGAGGGTAAGGAAGACCAAGAACATGCATAATGAATTTTACGATAGCTTTAATATAAAAGTAAATATCAAAAACTTCGGACACTCTAGCTACCAATAGGTCACAATGGCAGTAGCGACAAGGCGTTACAAGGAATAGAAGGAAAAACCCCTTAAAATATAATTCCGTTTTATCTTTTTACTCGTATATTAATCTGATATTTCGTTTCGAAAGTTTATTTAAAATCGTTTGGATATCTTGTAAAAATTTTGTAATTAGAAAATAGAACAATTTAACTAATCGAAATTATTTATTTTCGTTAAATTATCCTTTATTCGATTTTTGGAAAAAAAAAATTTTGAAGAATCATTAAATTCTTCGAACTATACTAAAAAAAAAAAAATCGTTATCAAATTAAGAACTCTCTATTTTATCATTCGAACCTCTAGCCAATAGAGTATTAATATATAATGCAATAATAAAGCCAACACGGACTTATGCTGCATCAATATGGGGATGTGCAAAAAAGATAAATAGAAATATAATCATGCAGTACGTATACACGGCCTCTGCAACTAGCTAATAGCTGCTCTTCTGAAAGTCACGCCAACCAGACGATTCAAAAGAACTAGAATTCGCAACCTAATTTAATAAGAGATTGGCTGAATACATGAATAGATGTATTCTTTATACAGGAGAAGACGATGATACCCTTCATAGATAACCTACTTGGCTAGGAATAAATTGGCAGAAGTGGAAAATAAAGTTCGTAATTTGTATCTCGCGTTAAAAATTATTAAATTTAATATATTTCTATCGATTAAGGTAAAACTTCGATTTTATAAACTTTTTTTTTTAATACTTCTGAAAACACAAAATCGGTTATACGTGAATTCGTTCCAAAATTTTATTTGTTCGGATATTGCGATAATTTATTTTTGAATGTTTTCCTATCTATTTGTGGTAATTGGCACGGGACGTATTTTTGAAGTTTATCGATTAGGCGCGCGCGCGTCGTGATGTTTTGTAACATCTATTTAATATAATTTAATTTTCGTTGTAAATATTTCTAATTATTGATTGCCTATTTTCGTTTAAATACATAATGTGCCAAGTCTTCGAAGACTGGGAATGAGGAATAACAATAGGAGGACAAAATTAATAAACCATGTCGATGATATTTCATTAAAAAAAAAACAAATTAATACAGCTCGTCAATAAGTATGATTTAGATCACGACCAAAATAATGATAATAGACATGGTCGTCATCCCCGATTTACCTTGGTATAAACACATCCCTTCTGTTATCCTCATCTCGATTCTCTGCAGATTTCTCACTATGATATATAGGTTGTACTCTGGTCACTTTTGAGTACCTTTAAACTACTTAGTCATGAATGCTTCTTACTTCCACTGTACTAATCGTATTAGTGTTAATTTCTATCCGAAATCTAGGCACTTAAAATAATGAGAAGCGGATACATTTTTTTTGAGACGGGGAGTCTACAAAAAAAATGCTCCGAATACCATGGTGTGCCATAGAATTAATGCTACTGGTTTTAGACGAATTAGAGGCAACGCTGCTAACAGAAATTGCTATTTTTTGCGCGTAGCGAGAAATAATAACTCGATGCAGAAAAATATTGCCTGTAAAGTGCCGTAGACGAAGATCTCTAATGCGATGGTCAACAGAATTAGTGATCGAATTTTTTCCGAGTAAACATTTTATGATGTTTTGTTTCGATTTATTATTATTATTATTATTATTATTATTATTATTTTCATTGTACGCTACGGAGTACCATCAACGAAGATAATAAGTAACATAAAAATGTCATTAATCTAATGCATCCAATGTTAGATTGGTGGTCTTACAGTTGAAACTCGGAATTAAAGAATTAATTGATTCCTATCGTCACGAACGCATGTTATGGACATTTTAATAGATATTTCGTATAAGTTGAACTATGTAATTCTCCAGTTATTAGAAGTGCATCTCGGCACAATTTCCTCTTTTTTTTTATCATCTTGTAGAATTGTAAGTATAGTTGAATACATTCCTGGGATATTCGGATTTATACTGAATTGAAATTTGTCGAACAACTATATGTACTTCATTAATATACGCGGTTTTGTTTAGGTTATTAGATCAACTAGTTTATATATTATATATCATATATTATATTATATTGTATAATAATGCTAAGATAAATTAAGGGATACGACCGTTGGGAAGTGTCCCGTTATAGCTTTTAAACAGATCAGTGCTGCCTATTGTTCAACCGAACAGATTGCACGCATCTTTAAGCTTTAAAAAAAAAAAATATTTTGAGGCAGATGTAATAAATACGGAGTATTTTCGACCGTTTATAATATTATTAATAAGTTGCTTTTGTATGTAGTTCCATATCGAGGTTATATACCCGTTTTTTTTTTTTTTGTTTTTTTTTTTTAATATTCTAGACAAATAACGAAAATAATTCATTTTTTGATAGTGTTTTAAATTATTTACGTATGAATGGATAAGTACTTATTTTTAATGATGCGAATAATTGATACGCTCAATTATAAGTACGACGAAATAGTGACCTATATTATTTTTGCTTTATCCTTATAATACACTTATTAATCTATTTTTTAAAAAAAAAAAACTTAATTGATTTTTTAATACAAAACATTTTATAATCGTGAATATAATGTATAAGGAATAAAAGTTGAACATTCTTGACTGTGTCAGTGCACTCTAAGGGTAACGTCGACTAACTATTATTGGTTCTGCACTTTTCTAAAATGATAATCATAGTAATATTTACACGTGCTAGCAATTGACATATTTTAAGCTGCCGTGGTCATTATTGCACGTTTATATATATATATATATATATATATATATATATATATATATATATATATATATATATATATATATATATAATAGAGAGATAGGAAGAGAGATGTGCTCAGAGATTTAACTGTGAAAGGAACCGATATATCCACTTTTTATATGTTTCGGAAATAGAGTAGAAACAAATATTTTCCAAAGACAAATGAAGTACTATAAGTTTATCGTCAAACGAGTTTAACGTTGAATTTCTTGGAAATTGCCATAGTTTTTTTTTTTTTATTATTATTTTCAACGTTGCCCTCTTCACTCCTACGACATTTTACGACATGGTAGAACTGGAATTTAGATCGGTGACCTTGGGAACGAATAAAATTTCCTAACGTGTGGCTTAACGACAAACTATACTCCATCGTTTAAGTATTCACATAATCAAAAAATACCCTGTCATACCTAAATTGAAGTAATTTATTTTAAAACTTCATTTAAAGAAAATAATAAAATAAAACTATAATATAGGACGTTATTAATTTTATAAATAACCTCTCAGCGTGCTTAATATAATTTTGTCGATGTTCAAGAATTTTGACGTACTTATCAATTTTCGGATGTGAAGTTTTAAATTGATAATTTTTATTTAAATTTTTATAACGACGTCGATACGACCACATTTGCAGACGACGTAGCGCTTAGTCTGGCGACATTACTCGAGAAAAATGTTCAATTTTCCGATAAGTTCAGACTGAGACTCGCGAAAGCATACTGTTCGTAAATGGCAAAGAATTGGACAGATGAAAGCTTTATTTCGACAATAACGAAATACGTGAAATAGTATCCTATGTGGGCATTCATCTTTACAAGAAAGTAAACCGGTAACATTAAGATGAAATAAAAGCAAAATCCCCTAATACGTATCGGCTAAACTTCTTCTATATCAGCAGGTGCTGAAACCAACTTGGTTTTATGGAACTCCACTTTTGATGATGTGCTAAAAGGAGTGAACCGATCCGTTCAAAATAAAATACTACATATAATAACAAATGCCTCCTGATGTATTTCGAAGAAAACACTACACGCCGATCTGAACATTAAGTACATAACGGAAGTAATATACAGAGTACACCCATGTGCAGACTTAAATAACGTGATAACCCTCGTGCAGTTACGTTCGTGGACAACTCGGAAGAGATTAGACATCTACAAAGAAGAAAAGTCTTTGGTTTAATGAATATAGCGAAGACCTAAATGTCACCGGCGGGATAAACCTCGCAATCTTCTACTTGAAATTCACCTCCAGGATTGGTGATGTTCAATTTCTAACTTACTCGTTTCCTTTCTTTCGATATTCACCGACTTGTTAGATAGCAGCTAAGTGTAAAATTAAGAGAAAAAAATCTCATCAAAAGTTTTTATTATCATTATTTCTATTCTAAACCAAACAGACGATTCTACGCTGACGCGCGAATTGAATATATTCCAAACAATTGAATTATTATTATACGAAATTTCGTTCATATTTCACATAATTCCGTTTATGTTAATAGCCGGTAGAATTTTAATAACATAAAATAATTCTAATGAAATATGCCAATATTCTCAACCGAATTAATTTCGATTTTTGAATATTTTGCAAAACTTCAAATACCTTGTAACCCGTATATGTATATACATGTGTGTTGTGTGTGTGTGTGTGCGTGTGTTGATGCACATATATATATATATATATATATATATATAAATTTTTTGTGAATGCCTAAATGAGAGAGCCAGCATATTACATCGGTTGCCATTTTAATTAATACTATTTGCGCAGGTGTTTTTGTTACATTGTGCATTAAGAACGCGATCTTAATTAAAGCAATTTCTTAAATTTCGTAAAGTTATTTCACGACAATGTCATCAACGTCTTCGATTCGGTAATATACCGATGTTTGTTTAAATTTCGATATGACAAAATTTGACAATAATTGTCTCGTAGCGAAATCCAAATTTGAATTGTTTATTACAAATTGTGAACCTCTATATTACCTATGATATATATATATATAATATATATTTTATATATATATATATATATATATATATATATATATATATATATATATACAATGTTGCGATAGCAGACAGTTATAAAATGACGAGTACAATGTTCGAAAATGTTTTTTAATACGTTATTACCAATATTTACGTTATTAAGTTTATTTTTGGCGGGATAAAATCGAGTAAGATTGTTCACCTTGACTCTTATTATTTTTCCGTAAATTCCCGGAACAAGGTTATTGAACGGATATGTGCCGTAAGTCTCGTTGTTCTACATTGGCAGTAACTACTACGGAGGCCATGTGCCCTTCGAGATGGTAAATCGGATCAGTGATTCGCTCGCGAAAATATGCAAGAGGGTGTTGATGATAAGAACCTTTTCGACGTTGATGACGATGATGATAATGTGTTATCGAACTAGAAAACTGCCGGTTTGTATTAGGTCTCTTACGATCCTGCTGCATTAGACCGACCACTGCTGTAACTACTATATGGTTACTATGCCAGTATTATTATTACCACTACTATTATCAATGCTACAACACACCATATTGCGACGTTGGGTTAATCGTACAGATAGATAAACGCGTTAGTTACACTCCGAGAAATGGAAATGGCAGAAAATAGGTCAAGGTTATTAAAAGGAACTTTGGCCGAAGCCCCCCTAGATTTTAATGGAAGGGCGTTCTGTCTGTATATTTGCGACTGTCGTCGGCGAGTTCGCTAAATTTTCGCGGATGACCTTGTCAACTTTTCGGTGTATTACAACTTTCGCTAATAAAATAATGTCGAAATCACAACTTTTTTTCATTTCTTTTAACGCTCCCGTTGATATCTTAAGTTTATTGTATTTGTTTGTTTGTGTGTGTATTTATGATATTCACTTTGCGAATAGTGTTCATTGAATAATTTGGCAATGATTATTTTTTAACTTCCAAACATATATATATATACATACATACATATATATATATATATATATATATACATAAAGTTCGCTTCCGAATAACGTACGCATATTTTCTACTACGGTGTATATTTTTGCGAGCCCAATAATCTTCTATTTATTACGGTTTTAGTTCAATTTATTTCACGCTTAAACTGACGCCCACAAATTACTATTATATGTATATATATATATATATATATATGAATTATGCCATCGTATTTTAATGAGTACATATTACTGGTTAACGTTATATATATATATATATATATATATATATATATATATATATATATATATATATATATAATCATCATTTATTCATCATTTATCCACTCGTGTCCAAGTATGGAGTACCATCCGTTATTGATGTGTCCTGAGGTGACTAAGTAGCCCGATTCTCGCAGCACAACCCTTGCTGCATACGCTACATTTGAAGATGCCCGTGTTGCTGGATATTGTTCCTGCCCTGAGCACGCGATTACGTTTTTTCTTATCTGCCACGGTTTGAGTTTTTTTATCCGCACATTATAGGCCATTTATAGCTGCACATTTCCATCCTTTCCTATCTACTGCTACTTTCTCCGATTTTTTGAGATCTATATCGCAATCTTTAAATATTTTCTCTAAGAAGTCTTTGTACCGCCATCGCGTACGTCCAATATGACGTTTTCCATCCAACAGTTGACCATAGAAAATCTTTTTGGGAATCCTGTTTTCACCCATTCTTATAACATATCCGGCCCATCGTAGACAATTCTTGTAAAGCAACAGTTGAATAGATTGGCAATTTGCCCGCTGTAAAATGTCACGGTTTGACACACGATCTTGCCATCGGACACGCAGTATTCTGCGCAATGAACGCTGGTGGAATGCTTCAAGTGAGCGTATGTTTTTTCTGTATAGAGCCCAGGTTTCTGATCCGTAGAGTAACCGTTGGTAATATTACAGCTTTGTAAATTATCAGCTTGGTGGACAAGAAATTGTGTTTGTTATTGAAAACTGTTTTATTGAGCCTATTTACAGCGGCTGAAGCAGCTTGTATTCTGCCGTTTATCTCGTTATCTAGACTGATATTGTTACTTAATATGCTTCCAAGATATTTAAAGCTATCCACTTGTTCAATTGCAGTGTTGTTTACTTTAAGCACATGTTCGCTTTCTCTTTTATTTGAAGGTGATAGTTGCACTAGCAGTTTAGTTTTCTTCTCGTTTATGGTTAAACCAAATTTATTATAGATCATCTCTAACGACCGCAATATATTCTGCAATTCCTGCAAGTTGTGGGCTACCACAGCGCAATCATTCGCGTATTGGAAATGTACAATTCCTATTTTGCGAGCATTTGGAAATAACACAGAATCGCTCTAAGTTGAAGAAACCATCATCGAATCTACTGTTTATTATTATGTTCGTGGAGCTTAGTTTCTTGAGTGCAAGTGTATGTATAAATGTTATATACACTGCAAAAAGTGTCGTAGCTAACACACAACCTTGTTTGACTCTTGTGTTTATTCGGAATGGCTCTGATTCCCGATTTTGTATTAATACAGCACCTGTGTTATTTTCATGTAGTAAGGAAAGCATTCGAACAAATTTTGGCGGGCAGCCTAGTTTCTTCATGCATTTCATTAACAATTTCCTATGAATTGTATCAAACGCTTTGCTAATGTCAATGAACGCGATGTACAGATCCTTATTTTGCTCGTAACACTTTTCTTGCAGCTGTCTTAACGAGAATAATGAATCGATTGTGCCACGGCCCGAGCGAAACCCATTTTGAGTTTCAGGAAGAAAGCATTCTAAAACCGGTGTAATGCGATTGAGTATAACTCTTGCAAATAGTTTGCCTATTGATGAAAGTAGCGCGATTCCTCTGTAATTGTTGCAGTCACTTTTATCGTCTTTGTTCTTATATATTGGTATTATGGCAGCAATTTGGAAGTCTTTAGGGATAGACTCGCCCAGCCACATAGTCGAGAAGAGCTTGTGTAAAGCATTTATCATGTTTTTGCTTTCTAGTTTAAGTATATCAGATGGTATTGTGTCCGGACCAGCAGCTTTTCCGTTTTTGATTTGATTTATTGCGACTTTTATTTCTTCCAGTGATATATCCCCATCTAGTTCAGTTAATTGATCAAAAGTCGGTATTTCATCCGCAACTGAGAAGTCTACAAATTACTAAAATAAGATTTCCATCTTCGTTATTTATAATATTTCCATGTTCATCACATAGCGGTGCTTTTTTATAGGGCACTGGTCCGTATGTTGCCTTCACTGATGAGAAGAAATCTCTATAATGACCGGAGTCTGCATATGCCTGAATCTCGTGTGATTTATCTTCCCATCATTTGTTTTTCATCGGACGTGTTTCCCTATAGACTTCAGCTTTTAGTTCGGTGCACGTCTTAGAGTGACGTCGTTTATATTATTTTGCCATTGAATGAATGCTAATTTCTTACGTTCAATCAACTCATTAATTATCTCATCATTTGCAATAAACCAATCTTGGTTTTTTCGCTTGGATTTTGTTAGTGCTTCGTTGCAACATTTGTGCAGCATTTCTTTCACAGTATTTCAAGTTGTGTCGTTATTTGAGGTAAAATCGATATTATCTTCACCAAAAATTTGATCAATGTGTGATGTATTATAGCTTTATGTTCCTGACTATTCCTCAAGATATCGATGTTGAACCGTAGGTTTCGGCTTATGATATTTCAATACGTTTCGTGCTTTTAATGATATTACTGATCTAACCAACCTATGATCCGTCGAGAACTCTGCGCCTCTCATTACTCTTGTGACTTTTACTTCGTTCCTGAATTCACGGCGTGAAATTACGAAGTCAATCATATGCCAGTGTTTTGACCTGGGATGCATCCATGTGCCTTTGTAAATTGTTTTAAGTTTGAATAACGTATTTGTTATAACTAATCCCAGGCTTTCACAGGCTTGGAGTAGAAGAGTGCCGTTGCTATTTGCTCCTTTTAGCCCATGTTTACCGATAACGTTCGACCAAACTTGGGTGTCATTGCCTACACGAGCGTTGAAGTCGCCCAGCATAAACTCCCGCTCTTTACGCGGTATGTTGCTTACAAGCGCATGTAGTTCCGAATAAAAAGTTTCTTTTTCAATTTCCTCGGCATCCATTGTGGGTGCGTATGCGTTGATTACATGCATTACGGTCCTCTTATTAAGTTGAAATGTTAATTTCATCAGCCTTGATCCATAATTTACAGGTTTAGATGTAATAAGATCTGCAAAATGTTGTTTCATCGCTATGCCAACACCGTGTATGCGTTTTTGTCCAGACGGATAGCCATGCCAGAACAACACGTACTTACCTACTGGTTCATAAATGATTCCATCATCAAGGAGTCTAGTCAGCTTAATGCTGCTACATCAATATCATACTTATTCAATTTTTTTGCCAAAAAAGCGGTTCTTCTTTCTGGGTTGTTATCATTATCCGATAAAGTTCTTATATTCCATGATCCTAGTTTTAGTTTAAACACATTTTCATGTTTTCTCTTGTTTTTACCGCATGTGTATGGGTTCCCGCCAGTCGCGGCATACTGACCAGTCCTTTTCTAGCCTACTCCGAATTTACGGGGGGCAGCGGGGATCCTGAAGAGGCCTGCCCAGTCGCATATCTGACTGCCGAATTCAACTTCTACTCCATTCCAGTTGAAAGCGACAATATAGGATATGCCGCCTGACGAGCAACATGTAACTAATAGCTTTCGGCCCATCAGGCCTGCTACCATCGCCACAGACTTGTCGCCGCGGGACTTTGACAAGAAGAAGATAGGAAAAAGAAGAAAGGGAAAAGAAGAGATTAAAAGTGAGTAGATTAGGATGACACAAGTACGCATGTGGGAACATAAGATATGTTGCGCAGAAGCTCCTATATTGCCTATACATCTGATGGCATGATTAAATCAATACAACCAGGCTTGCTATAACTGTTGCTAATGCAGGCAGGTAAAATATGGAAAAATGGGATGAGATTATGATAGAAGAAAGGATAATGAGGATGAAAGAAAGGAAACGCCAATTATTCGGAATGGCGCCCTAGCCTTTGGATAAAGATCCTGACTACAAGGCAGTGGTTTGGTATTGAGGAAATATCGGTATAAGGTTTTTACAGCGACCAAACCTCGCTGAGGGTGAGACAGTCGTAAGATTTTGTGGACTTTTAACGGGCACTCATTGCCCTGTCACTACTGGAATCGTCTACCTGAGACTTTCCACCAGTAACCGCTCTTGTTTCGCGACTGCTTATTGATTATTTGCAGATGGTCAGTATATCTACTGGTCGTTCCACTATTCACCACCCGTGGACGCGCCCCGATCCGGTTAGAGCTCCGGATCCCCGAAGGTACATAATACCCTCTGGGGGATATATATATATATATATATATATATATATATATATATATATATATATATATATAGGGTGACCTACAGAAGACTGACGGCTTCGTTTTTTGAATAGTGCAGTTGGTAACACTGCTACAAAGCAAAGTGTACACGAGGGAGATTTGTTTTGTCTAGTTACAGTTATTGTAGCATTCTATAAGGAGTAGGAGTGTGTGTTTTGAATAGTACGTTATTTTCAACGTGAATTGATCACGACAGTGAAAAGAGAGTTTCGAATAGAATTAAAAGTCGCGCTTTTTTTGTGAGGATATCTTTAGAGCCGCGTTTACGAAACTCACGAGATCTCAAAAATTTAGCAACATACGCTCGAAAAAGTGTTCAAAAATCTTGTGAAGACGGAATGAATGTATTGTTGCAAATGGCGGCCAAATGAACGATATTGTCTTCCACAAATGATTGTAACCTAATCTCTCGTTTTCCTATTTTGAAATAAAATTTCATTCAAGAATTTTGGTCGTGTAGTTTTTGAGTTATCCAAAAAATAACAAAACCGTCCGTTTTCTTGGGGTCATCAATATATATATATATATATATATATATATATATATATATATATATAAAAGGGTAGCTATTTTATTTCATAAGCAGTGCTCATAAGCATAACATGCGCAACGGAATAACCAAATGACTAAACTTTGACAATTATATTAATTTGTAACGACCAATTGATGAGGTTTGATGCGTTTCAGCCTTCTGAGATCCGGGTTCGGATGATAAGGAAGCCGTTTCTGTTGTTGTCGAGCATAATCATATACTACTTGATTGATCCGTGTGTTCTGTAGAGCTGCACGGAGTGCGTCATTTCGTTGAAACCAACGAGCACTAGTGATCAGCCGAAGAAATTTATTTTGGGATGTTTGGATTCTCCTTTTCGATTCGATGCTTTAGCACATCCCCATATTTGTATTCCGTAAATTCATATTGGACGTATAACAGTTTTAGCTTGTTCCCTAGCTTCATTTGAGAGCGATGTCTAATGAGCCAATACATTTGACGTATCTTACTTCGTATTTGGGCGTATAATATTATTATTGAACGCCGTATTTTCTACCGTTCTTTACGACCTCGATAATAATAAGCACGAATATCTCTATATCTATAAATATATACAGCGAGATCCAGTTATATAAAAAGAGATATCTTACACGTAATTTATATTTTCACGTGTTCCAGTCGTAGCTAAATGTACAATTTTATATGGAAAATTGATAATGCTCGATTGAAATGGTTAACGTCAATTTTTTAAGTATGTGTACCCTTTAATTCTGTCGTTATACGTATAAAACGAGATTATTTATACGTATATACAAACAAAATTAATTATATTTGAATTCTTAACGAAACTGTTCAGCAGTTGCGACATTTTCGAATTATAAATAACGAACCATAATCAAAAATAAGAAACGATATACGTATAATTAAATAACATCTAATTATAAATAACTTAACCGTATAGATTTATTATAATTTATAATAATGGAACTGTCGGGATATTTAAACGATATATATATGTGTGTGTGTATATATATTCCAGTTATTATTAAATTACAATAATTAAGAAAGATTAGCACAATTTTCTTCCGCCTAACGTATAAACTAATTCCCCCGGATACGGGAAAATACGTTGCTAACTCTACCTCGTGATTCATTCTGCTGGAACGACTTTAGTAGAGTTGCGTCTTGATGCGCGACCGATCAAAACATACTTTTACCCTTCTTGTTTTACTGTTTCCAACACTGGTCGTGCAGTATTTATATTTTATATATATATATATGTATGTGTGTGTGTGCGTGTATTTTATATATATATATAAATCATGTATACTTGTTCAGTAATTCTTCTGGGAAAGGGAAATTAAACTGTAGAGCGGTCTAACGAGTCTGTTATCTCTCCATTCCATTATTCCAATATTCCAGTTCCATGACATATACAAGCACACACACACACACACTTATCTAGACTTACTGACAATAAGAAGAGGAGACATTGAACTCTCGTTTGACTTACACTTCTTTAAATCTTACTTTCTTCTACCATACTTACTTTTTCCTAGTGGATTGTATTATTCTTTAGGTTCCTATTCGGTATTTTTTTATATCTATCTATTTATTATATGTATATATATATTATATATATATATATATATATATATATATATATATATATATATATATAAAATAAGGCTTAAATATGTTGATACCTTGGTTTCGTCGGATGTATCGTTTCGCGTTGTAAAATATTTAATAAACGTTGTGGATTTAGAAGTATTTGTATTTTATATATTTGTTTTTATTTAAACAAAACGTCGAGTTTAGTAATACTACCAGTGAGATCGTTTGAATTACTTTTTCATTAAAAAAGAAAAATGAACCCGGCTTTTTTTTTATTTATTAAAATGTTGTTACTAAAATATACATATTTTATAATTATTTATTTATTTACAGCTCGGCCAAAGGCGAGTGGTGTTCATTTCGGGGAAATGAATATTTTACGTCTTTTTTAAAAGTTGCAATTAGTAAAATCTGAAACGGTGTACATGCAAAGTGGCGAATGAAAATCATTATTGTTGCAACGTTACAACGTTCGAAAAAACGTATCGAAACGTTCGCCTATTCGGATGTTTATGATTTTCGAATCGAAATTATGGCAAGCATCGTTCGAGCCACTAACGGTAAGCCGTTTTTTGTTCTTAATTATTACCGGTAGCATGGGGGAAGTTTTCGTTTTATGAGAGTTATTTTATATTTTAATTGGAAATCATCGCATAGTGATGTAGCTATAAGACAAATGTTTATTGTTGTATAATGCGAGAATATTGACCATTTCAGTTGTACATTGTAAAAGTTTGACATAAAATTATAAATTTTATACAAGTATTTATTATATGCTTCCTAGGTAAACTGTATGAACTGTAGGTAGTTTTAAATTTATTTATATAAATATTTCCAAAATTGAAACATTTCACGTCAACTAGAAAGAAACATTTTTAGCATTAAAATTTCACGTACCTATAGTAGACATCGCGACTGAAAGGGTTAGAGGATAATAGTTTTAGTTATCATTTAGAATATATATATAAGTATATATTTCATCATCATCGTGATGATTATGATCGGACGTATCAGTCAATTTGGGTGGTGGCGTTGCAGTATTCGTTCTATCTGCTGCTGCTACCATGTTTTCAAATCGCGATATGTGTCAACTTGTATACTAAACATTATTTATTTGAAGTAGCCCTTGCCTTCTTTCAATCATGTCTTCCAATATTCGCATGACAAACCCACCCTGTCTCATTACGTGAGACCTATGTCTTTCTTCTTGCGCAAAGGCGATTATAAAATTCTTTACTTCCTTCCACGTTTTACAGAAGGTTTTTATTTATTATATCCATTTGATTTCCATTTTCATATCGTCTTTGTTAAGTATCCATATTTCACTGCCATATAACGCAGTATTCCTCCCCGTACGTATATTAGTCTTTGCTTCTATTCCGGTATTGTTCCTTAACGTCATTTACATTTTTAATAGCCGTTGTTTTGCTGTGTTTAGTCTGTTTTTTTATATATTTTGTATCGTTTCCGGACGTAATGTATCCTAATTATTTATATTTGAATACCCGTTCGAGTTTATAACCTCGTAATTTTATGTCGCCAGCTCTATCCCGATTAGCATTAGTTACTATTATTTTGGTGTTATCTTTATTTATTTTCGTGTTAATTTTTTCTAGTTCATCGTTAGTGTAACAAAAATTGAAGTTTATTTCTAGTAATAACTCAATTTAGGTAGCACATTTAACGAAGTTCTAGTTGTACGTGTTCATAATAGAAATATAAGTATGAAACATGTACGAATTTAATGGTTTTTACAATATTAGGTAACTCTAATGCGTCCGTTTTAATATAACGATGTACATACGTGTATATTGTAGTGAGAAAATATTTTAAAGTTACTTACAGTTGATAATGCACATTTCAATTCGTTTATATGAAAATTGCTTCGCTTATCGTAGAAGAGGTTATATATATATATATATATATATATATATATATATATATATATATATATATATATATATATATATTTGTGTAATATATAATGACAAAAATTTTTTTTTTTTAATTGATTTTATTTTCCTTAACAAAACACACAATTACATTTAGTTTTCTGATAACCGCGCCTCCTGCCCTACCGTAACGTAAAGTATGAAAAGGTACAGTGAATATTTTTTGATGATTCATTTCTTCGATTTGCTATACGTTAGGTTCTTTTAATTTTCTCAATTATTACTTAGAACTAATTATTTCATAAAATATTATACATAAAAATAAATAAACAAATTTGCAGTATTTTAAGTATGTTATACACATGTATACATTAAACAAAATAATCGATAGTACGTGTTTTGTCCAACAGATCTGGTATGGGAGGGGTGTAAAAAATTTATTAAGACTATGTATTATTTTGCACGATATGTCTATAACGTTATAGCTTGAAAATGACTTCATAGTCGAAAAGCTTCGTGTTTATGTAATAAAAAAATTTTTAGTGATTAACTTCGATTTTATTTTGTTTTGTTAAATTCATAAAATCACTACTCTCCAATACATCAACATTATATATATATATTTAAATATATAATCACTTATATGTACCGGTAAATGAATTTCACTTTGTTTCAGAATTTTCTTTTTCTTTTATTGTTGTATAAATTGAAAACTGATATATATATATATATATATATATATATATATATATATATATATATATATATATATATATATTAAAAAGCAACTATCGCAATTGTGTGGGGCGAGCCTAGCCTATAGCCTGTTGTGTGTATATGTATATTCGCGGTGTGAGATAAAAAAGTAGAACTGCTGCTTTTAATTCAAATTTTATTCTCAATGATTATGACGTAGAAAAAACATGTTTACTTATTCGGAAGAAAAATAATAGAAGATATCATCGGAAAACCCGTTTTCGTATGCTTCAGAAATTAAATTTAAACGTTATATTCTGTTGTAATTAGTTCGTCAGCGCCGTTGGATATCGTGCATATTTTATATCGGAATAAATTAAATTTCGCTATTGGGCGTGTGTATTTTTGTGTAATTTTAAATGTCTAAAATAAAATAAATGCTGTTTGCTATACATGAACTTTTAATGTTAAAAAAAATTGTATATTTTCCTAATAAGGGAAAAATTAATTCAAGTCGAAAACGAGTGACTACTAAATAGTGATTAAATATCGCGTCGATTTGTTTTTATAGCAAATTTTTCCTTTGCTACGTGTTCATTCATCGTGTAGCGTAGAATAATATAAGTGGAAAATCTTCCGCTAGAATTATAATCTGTTAATCTGTGCAACGTTGTGGGGACGATTTTCAATATTTGTTTTGAATTTTGCCGAGTAAGTTTAAAAATTGATTAGGTTATATTTTTTGTTATTATTATTATTATTATTATTATTTATCGATCAAATTTGAATATTATATATGTCCTGTTCTATAATTAGTTGCTCAGCACTGTTAGGAATCTGTTTGGGTGTTTTATACTAAATTTGCGTAGTCGCTATCGAATGTAATTATTAAACAAACAATAGAGGGAAACACGTCTTCGAGAATACTTGTATGTATAAGGGCCCGTGTATAATTTATAATTTTGTGGCTAACGACGCTTAGCCGGTTATTAATATATCGAAGGTCGAACCGAAATTAACGATCGTATATTTTCGCGTTATCAATATTGCGAAAATATTAACAACGGTATCCCCTGTACTTTACTTTCTTGGACATATTTATTATTTATTTCTTAAAAACAATATATAGGTTAGTATTGTTGCAGCTCAACCTGTTACACATTTACCCGGGTTATTATAACCGCGCACGTTATTTTTTGCCTTATCACTTTTTTTTTCGAGGTTAAATTTTGCACGTAAACAAAAAATAAACCACGACCCGTACGTTATCGTCTGGGTGGGAGGGTTCGATGGGGATATTTGAAGAGAGTAAGAGTAAGTTATTTCTGATAAGATAATGAAATTTCCGAAATGTCGGTTAATTTTTTTTTCGTACGATAACATTTTTACATACATACATACATATATGTGTATATATATAAATATGTTACATTTTAAATATTTAATTTAATGTACGTTATTCGTTAACCTACTTTCTTATTTTCATCGTAATAAGTGTGTATTACATTTGCATTGGATTTGTGTAATGCAAGTATACGTTACACACACTTAACAAATATCTGCGTAAATTGTGCGGATTCAAATAAAAAATGATTTTTGTAACATAGTAAACAATAACGGTAAATACTCAGGTTAATAATTCATTATTAAAATGTATTTATCCCGCTTGGAATGTGAGAATTATTTGACGATGATATATGTATCGCATATATTTGTGTGGTGGTCGTGCTGAAAATAAAAAATGGGAAAAGTATAAATAAAGTATGCGCCTTTTAAAATACCTAGGAAACTGATTAACGGAAAATGAGATTTCGGACAAAGAGGTCAAGTACAGAATAGGAAATAGCGCGTTTGTAAAATTTAAAAGTATTCTACGCTATAATGATATAAACATGATGTTATATATGACGGAGACATGGGAACGCAGCAGCCGTTTTAAAGAGAATTGCAGCTTTTGAAATGTGGGTGCATAAAAGTATATTTATGTTGAAAATAAGCTGGACAGATAAAATAAGTAATAAGGACATCATGCGACGTTTGCGAAAAGAACCGAAATTAGTATCCAATATGAAAAAATGCAACAATAACGTACATACCATTAGAATATTGGGGGGGAGGGGGAATACAAGGGAAGCGGAAACTCGGCAGGCTAAGGATGGAATGGATACGTAATGTAAAAATGAAATAAGAAAATTGACGTATAGAGAACTTTTTAATAGTTTGGTCGCTAACGTCCGCTAAGCGGATATGGCAAGGAAGAGGAAGATAAATGTTCATAAGCGGTTTGTTCCGATCGATATTATAATCTTTGTATCTACTCATTGTGTGCTTCTTTTTCGTTTAAGTTATAAGTTCGTCTGGTGTATTAAACATATCGGACAAATAATGTAATACGGGCAAACATTACAGTCAGTAATCGATGCATGGATAACATACATTATTGGCACGAAATTATACATTTTATACAGCTGTTTATTATGAAGTAACTGCTTGTTAGGTAAACTGTCGATATCTTTCAATTTATTTGATATAAATATTTTTTAAAATTTTATAGACATTTCGCGTCAACCAGAAAATAACGTTGGCATTAAAATTTCATAGTGGACATCGCGATTGAAAGTGTTATCACGTTTACATAGTTACCGAACTGCAAACTACCTCCGTATTATCTCCGGAATAGAATGTGATTTCGAGAAGTAATATTTGCAGTCTGTATACTAATACAACATTGCAAAAACCCGAGAAGACGGACAGTTCTGTTTTTTGTATAGCGCAGTTGGTAAGACTGCTGCAAAACAAACCGCGTGCTCACACGCGATTCTTTGTCCATTTTCAGTTATGGTATAACGAGAAGAAGCGCTCGTTTTACGTGGATTTCAGGCGTGAATAGATCACGACAGTGCAAAGAAAGTTTCGAAAAGAATTCAAAGTTAGCGATTTTTTGTGGAGACAAGTTCACCTGAAAACTCGGATTTCTGAAGAAATTCTAAAAATTCAGCGACCTATGCTAGGAAAAGTCTTTGAAAATTTTGTAAAGACTGAATAAATGTGTTGTTGCAAATGACAGTTATCTGAACGATATTGTGTTCCACAAATGATTGAAAGGTAATCTCTCGTTTTGCTATTTTTAAATAAAATTTCATTCAAAAATTTTGTTCGATAGTTTTTGAGTCAAAAACCAACAAAATCGCCTGTCTTCTCTGGGTCTCCCTATATATATATATATATATATATATATATATATATATATATATATATATATATATATATATATATATATATATATATATATATACGTGTGCTTGTGGTTGATTAGCGCAAAATTTCCGAGGCTGCGTCAAATACGATATAAATTATTAAAAATACTGAAGTAGATGAGCGTAGATTGTAGGCAAATTATGTTAGAATTAAGACTGCGATGTTGATGAAAATCCGATTGGCGTTGCCCAAGTAGTGTTCAGCTGCAATATTGTCTCCGCAATGCCCATTATTTTCGTACACAAATTAAAGCGAAGCGGAGACAATATTCATTTCGTTTTTAAAGAAAGACGATTGAAAAAGCGGAATAAATATTAATAATATCAGACACGCTGATAAAATTCCGATACGAACCGATAGTCATGCGCGGGATTACAGATGATGATAAATAAAATCGTTGAATATAGTGAAGCATACGGATTTATCAATTTATAGCTTAATAACGAACGTAATGCTGGAAAAATTTATTGAAAATTAAAGATCAGAAGTTGGAACAACTTACGTACATACTTAAGCACAATTCTAAGTGAAAGTTATATCCAAATAATAGAAATTTCTTATAGATCGAGCGAGAGAAGCGTTTATAAAATTTATTATATGGCATTACGATTTTTAAAAATTTACTACGTTCTGTCTCATATGTATGCGAATGTTGAACAATGAATCGAACTTTGGAAAAATCTGTACATGTTAAAAATTCGCGGGCTCCAGAAAATAATAAATTACGGTGTACTGTAAAAATGTCTATGAAATTCTAGGAAACTAGGCTATCTCGGCCATGTAAAAAAATACACAATGATTCAACTGATTGTATAATGTGAACTAGAAGAGAAAAGATCGGTGGGAAGGTCGCAGAACTCATGGATGAGTGATTTTAAAAAGTGATTCGATTGCACGCAGTCAAATACAATTAGATCGTCAAAAGCATCGTTCGCGTTCGGAAGGGAGTTAGAAGATGAAGAAGAAAAATTACCCGAGAATATGAATCCACGACGATTACTTAAAATTTGTTATTTATTAAAATTGTATGAAATTTAATAATAATAGTTAAAAATTACATATAGGTAGCTGATTTTATTCATATTTAGTTCTACGGATAATTCGGGTATATATTATGTATGTGTTTGGAAATTTTTATTTAAATTATAATCGAAAAGAAGTGTAAATATAGTTTAAAATTTTTCAGCGATGTTAATACGTATGTCGGGAGGAGCTGTGCATTTTTTTTTATTTGTTTTCTGTAAATTTAATAAGTTGTCTAAAGTTACTCGTCCTCGAAATTTAGCTATAGAATTTTTCGTCATATCTAAACATCGCTTATAAAGTATAAAATCTTAACCCATCTTGGCTGTTGCGTGATTCTAAAAAAATAAATAGTCGTTTTATCGTAATTAAACATTTTAACTGTTTTATTAATAATCTTTTTTTGTCCATTTTTTTTTAAAAATATATTTACAAAACTAATAACGATATTGTCAAAAAATTCGATAATTGTCGAGTACGCTTTACGTAAACTTACTGTGATAAAGAATCGTTTTAAAATTACTCCGATTTCCAGTTGTCCTTTTATTGTTCGTTAAATCTAAATTGTTTCATTTTATATTCGCAATACGAATGAAAATTTAAATTAATTTCAACGATAAATCTCCAATTTTTCGGATGTATTCCAAAATAAAAATTATAAGTATTTACGAAACGTGACTTGCGTTTCTTTTCTGACCGGACATAATTTCTGTCGAAAATGCTGAATAAAGATTTATAATTTTCAACTATATTATATATATATATATATATATACATATATATAATAAAAAAAATAGTAATTGTTCATTATATGAGAACGAACTTATTTATGACATATATATGAAATATTACATATCGGGTCTATTCCGTATTCTCACACTACAGAAAAGCATTTGATAATGTAAAACAAAAACAAAACTATGACGCATTTCAGTAGGAAACCGTGCTCCGGGACATCTGCTTTATCTTATTATACTAAAATCGTACATTAACTTATAAAATATATCACATTGGAACGCGAAAAGTTGAAAATGTTCTAAACAAAGAGGTTGTTGTATATGAGCGATTCTCTGTTAATATACACCGATAATTGACGAATAGAACGGAGGAAAGAAAATTAGAAATGTAATAGGGACGGTACGAAGAGATTTGAAAATTAGCGAAAAATCCCGACTATGAAAATAGTCGCAAGAATAACATGTTAATTGTTGATAGGAAGATAGAAAAAACGTGCCCGAAATTAAAGGATATCGAAATATTCTAAGACGGCTCGCACAATAAGCGAATCTGCTCTCCAAAGGAAGTGCAGTTCGAAACTGAACCAGTAAGTCACACGTTAGTTTTGTTAGGTCGTACGATGAAAAAAAAAAGAACATTTTACAGGAAAAGATGAATGGAATATGTAAGAAAAGATCTATGGATTAAATACAAACAAATACAGGATTAGATACCCGAGAAATAATCTGATCGATATAAATTACGGACGCTTTAGTAAAAGTCACGACATTCGGACCGAATAACGAAATATATATATATATGTTTTTTTACCTATATCGGTCCACTGCTGGACGTAGGTCTCCCCAATCAATAAATTGGGGAGAAAATAGCCTAATCTCGCGTGCGGGCCAAGAAAATTTAGAGATACCAACAACACACAACACACTGAGCCGGAGGTCACCTATCCAAGTACCGTTGCTTAACTTCGGCAATTAGACGGAAATACTCAACGCGCTATGCCCGTCGGCAACGAAATATAAGTATTATATATTCATAATGGAAGTAATGACCAGAATTGGGCGGTTTTTTTAGCCATGCGATCCGTGCAAATGGAGTAGAGACTCTTTATCGAGGGAACATCGTCTTTGGAAAAACGAGTCCGTGATCGTGTACCCCTAAGATGGTCGGATGGAATTCGAGAATTTACTGGAAAAAACTGCAATGATTGTGATCATTAAACGTACAGTTGAGACGGATAAATTGCTTAATAAATTATGAGAGCGTTTTTATGCCACAATAATCGTTCTAAGGGCACATCATTCATTATATATATATATATATATATATATATATATATATGTGTTTTGAAGTATGCAAACTCTTTTATTAGGTGTTTTTTTATGAATAACTGTTAGGGCGAAATTAACACGATATAAAGTTTCGTATTATATCATTTAATTCCTAAAATTTAATAACGGTCGCGATGTATTAATTCATTAAAATTTCAATTGCAAGATAATTCGTGAAAATTTCGAAACTTCTTTCAGTTTTCTAGTTACGTATATATTATGTTATTATAAATATATGACGAACGATCTTTCAGATATGATGTAACTTTCTTTTTAATTATTACGAAATATTGTTTTGATTACGCGAATGATATCCCGCATGAAGTAAGTGAATTCGTTTGATAATAGTTGAAATTATGCGTACGAGTATTTCGTAAGAAAAATTTAGAATGAAGTAAACATTAAAAAAGAAAAAAAAAGAAATTGTAACGTAGCCACAATCTTCGAAATTTAAACCAACGAAACGGGAAATATTCAGAGATAAGTAACTTGTCCTCCAATATGTATCTATGACAATGAAATTCAGCAAACAAACTGTGTGTAAGATATGTTGGAATGCATATTGATCGACTGCTAACATTGGCGGTTGACTCAAACAAGAAAAACCATTGCTGTATCCTAGGAAATCTGTGTTTTAAACTTAGTTTTATAAATAAAAAATTATTTAACTATGATAGTTCCAATCTGGAAATCTGGAATCGAATTATATGGAACAATATATTGAGAATACAGCGACAACAATCATGTATCTCTAACTTAACTCTCCAAATAATAAACTGTGTATCTATAGTAATCAAATAACCGAATAATTCAGTGCTCCAACTTTAACGATATTGTCACTGAGAATATCTAACTGGAGACGCTAGATTAATCGCATTTTTATTACTTTAATCATCATTGTTTATGGTGCTTTGGTGCCGGTACAATGAAAAAAAAAAACAACATAATCTAAGTGCGAACAAAAAATTATAAAGCGCGTTTCTTCGTTACGCTAAGATTATATGAATCTCTGTATGATAAACGAGATGTATCAGTTATTAGTGTTAAATGTTACGCTAATTTTTATTATTATTATTGTCATTCGTCCTATTACAACTGACCAACTTTAGAGGTGGTTTAGCGATTAATTGAATGAGATGAACGATGTTTTGCTAAGGGGTAATACCGCCCCTTCAAACTTATACCGGTTGGACAAAATCTAAAGGTTTATTTCGTCACAGTCTGTTTATTTTAGCAGAATCACTCTTCAGCAAATTGGTAAAAAGTTTCGTTTGCTTGTCTTTCAATTTCGTTCTCCAAAAATATTACGTTGAAGTCGTTACGGAGGGTAAAGTTCGACACGTACCGAGGAACTGCAGCAATAATTCTTCTTAGTAACAATTGTTTTGTTTTATTTAATTTCGGTCAACGATTAGTTATAATGGCTGAAATAATACGTTGCCTGTAACTATATCATTATTAAATTAAGATAGTTGACGTTTTTATTATTGATATTATATTTCTTTCTTCGGTTATACATTTTATTTTATCCTTCCGTAAATTGTTGTGTATTTATCATTCGATAACACGTTCGATTTATTGTTAAGACTAATATTTTCAACTCTTTTTATAATTTTACCGGGCTTTATTAACATTTCTCGTTTTAAAATTATTATTATTATTTTTATGGAATTATTTTTTACTCGCGAACTATTATTTATATTACTATCAATCTAACATTAAATTAATTTTAATATATCATTATTTGATTTTATTATTTATTATTATTATTTAAATATGTCAAACTTATCACATTTCGCAAACAATCTAATACTGTGACGCCATCTGTAATTACTAACGTACATTCATCATTGGGGTTTTTAATCATAATTATTTTTCACGTTAAAAGTTTGCAATTATCTAAATAATTTCTAAATAGAAATATTTTACAAATTGTTTTATAATTCGAAATTCACCAGTTAAAAATTAAATTTATCGTGGAAGAATATTTTTTGAAAATATATCTTCTTAATTTCTCAAACTTTAAAACAGATTTGTCGACCATCGTGTTTTAAAATTTCCGGCACTTCTTTCAGACTACCGCAATGTTTTATTTTAATTGTTTCATGTATTTCTGTATCAACATTTCTCTTAGTAATTTCTTACCCATTGATCTTTTCATTATCTGTACTATAATTATCTCCAATCCATTTACGTCAGTTTCAATTACTTTCATGCATATATACATATATATATATATATATATATATATATATATATATATATATATATATATATATATATATATATATATATATAATGTATTTATGATGCTATTGAAATGTTTATTTTTATATTGAGATATACTGTATGATTTTTAACTGAACCAATACGTAAAGGATCTGTGAGCATTTTTCTTTTCAAATCTGATTTTAAAGCATTTTTCTATTTTTACGTATTCAACTGTATAGGCAATAAACATATATCTGTTTGATTACTAGCTGACCCGGCGAACTTCGTATCGCCCCACAATCAATAAATGTATAAATTTATTAGCTGAAACGCGGTTTTTTTGTTTCATCCGATAGATCGCTTTATTGTTAATCATGTGAATCATAATTATTAACAAAAATCAGTTTTATTTTCATTGTAGTGCTTTGTGATATACGATGTTTTTCGTTTGATTACCTGGCGCATAGACAAACAAATCTGATGGTTTTCCAACACGGGAACAGGCAACATACAATTGACTATGTGAAAAACATGGGTTTTCCAAATTAATACCACAAACACTTAATGATTGCCCCTGGGACTTGTTTATGGTCATAGCAAAAGCAAGCCGCCCTGGAAACTGTAGTCGTTTAAACTCAAATGGCACATCAGTCGGAATCATTGGGATGCGCGGTATGAGAACATCTTCTCCTTTATACTTTCCCTTTAGTATAGTTGCTTCTATCACGTTGTTTAGTAATTTTTTTATCGCTAAACGTGTGCCGTTGCAAAGACGCGGTTGGTTGATATTTCGCAACATTATAACTACCGATCCAACCTTTAATTGAAGATTGTGAGGTGGCAATCCTGGCAAATCCAGCGAGTTTAAAAATTCCGGTGGATAGTTTATTACATCATCTTGGTTAGTAGCTGAATCAACTGATTTATATATCCTCGATTCGCCTGTAATTTGTTCTTGAATTTTGAAATTTAATTCATTTACATCTATTTTTTTTGCAGCCAATATTGCTCGTTCGCTCAACCAATCATGGTTTCTGTAATTTTCAGCAACATCTATCTGGAAATACCTTCTGAATAAGTTCATCTTTTGATTGAGTTAATTGACAAAAACTTTCAGGAAAGTTAATGCAGCCAGTCAACATGTCTCTAGGAAATTTGCCATTACCAATGTCAGTGAGTTGTTTAGAGAATATGTTTCCAGATTGGTCACTTTGCAATTCGACACGCATATTCTTGCTTAAATGAAGTACTTTGACATGTTTCCACAAATTGGAGGTCTTTAGACATGTATTGAGTTCATCAGCTGGCGTTGGTCGTGGAATCACTGGCAATGTTTGACGAAAATCACCTGCTAATAAAATCATGGCACCACCAAATCGGTTATGATTGTTCCGTAGATCTTTTAAGATTCTGTCTAAAGCCTCCAAAGATTTTTTATGTGCCATCGTGCATTCATCCCAAACAATCAATTTACATTGCTGTAAAACCTTTTCCATTGCAGAGTTCTTCGAAATGTTGCAGGTTGGAGTTTCATTGCTTTGCACATTTAATAGCAATTTTAGTGCTGAATGGGCTGTTCGACCACCTTCAAGCAAAGTTGCTGCAATTCCCGACGAAATTGGTCCAGGCGTTGTTGAGTTATGCGCTTACAACGTTTAGCGATTCATTTTTATATTATAGAAGATTGCTCACACACTTACAAAAATGTCTCTGTTATCCTGGTTTTGACCAATTTCTTCTTTTTTAATTTACGCAGTCGCTTATTTTCGACAAATATATTATTATAATTTAGTAGTGTACATGATTCATAATATTTCACCTGTAAACATACATCGCAACATATTATATAACTACCGGATATATCTACACCTGTATTTATATATTTCACATTAGTGCTTTTAAAATTTTGTTTATTATAAATATGTTCTAATCTGGTTTGTGTAACTATACTACCATTCTATTTATCCCTTGTGTAATATATCGTGGTAGTTGGCGATCTATATGTAGCCCATATAAATAGCTACTGTTATCAACATTATTTTCTAGCCATATACATTCTTCTGACACTTTAATTTATGCCATTATTAAAATATCTATACATCTTATGTTTCAGTTTAATTCCCAATTTTTGTATTTGCAACATCCACCTCTCTGTTTATCTACTCATTACCCCCTTCAACCCCCCAACCTCACTGAAATTTTTTATGAATTTTTCTCGCCGTAAAAACCATTCTTGAACTTCAACGAACATTTAAAAAAAAAAAAATTGGCCAAATTGGTCCAGGCGTGTTTTTCGTTACGATCGATAGGTGTCGAGCTACCCTGAATCTTTTTTTTTAATTTCGACGATTATATATATATAATTAACATTGGCCCGTGCTTGCTAAATGCATTAATTAATCTAATCGCCGGCAGAATTTTTAAAAATCGAAAATGAAATTTTCAACTCGCGATTTCTCGATACCGGTTAATCTTTAAGACATTTATCTAATAACATAGATTATAGATCTCCACGTCTACTTTCTTATAAGATCAACCCAAACCCTTTAGCTACCATAGAGGCTTCTAAAAGGGCCCAAAACCCCAAAACCCTTTAAGCCCGATTTTCTCGGCGATTATTCGATATAAAAATACGGCAATACCATCGTTAGACGCGTCCTTTAATGACGAATAACTTTCATTAAAACACTATTTCCAAAATTTCGAATCGTTCGCGAATTATTGCGAAAAAATCGAAATTTCGAAAAAACTTGAAATTTTCGGATCGGGTTTGAAATTTTTTTTCGCGGTTTTTTCGTTTCATCCGATAGATTTTATATAGTAACGACTATTTGTAAAGTCGGAATCGTTTAAAAATGTTTACGTCGCTCGCTATGCCTTGCCAAAGGTGGCAGGTCATCGATTTTCAAAAATTCGTAGCTCGACACCTATTGATCGTAACAAAAAACGGTTTTCTGTATTAATATCTATCAAATCGATTCTATCGAAGTTTTTTCAAAATCGAAATTTAAATAATTTACCCCCTTCAACCCCCTAACCTCTCTGAAATTTTTTTTTTCAAATTTTTCTCGCCGTAAAAACCATCCTTGAACTTCAACGAACATTTAAAAAAAAAATTGGCCAAATTGGTCCAGGCGTTGTTGAGTTATGCGGTTACAACGTTCAGCGATTCATTTTTGTATATTTAGTTACTACGCCTGAAATGACCCGATTTTAATTAATTTTTTTTTGTTTTGTTCAAAATGTAAACATTTATCTACTGCGAAATGCTCAGTAAACGGCCCATGGGATTTTGGTACTCTAGTTTAAATTATTTATTTTTTAACCAAAAACGAAAAAACCCACAATAATATTTCCGTTATTAATTTTGTTGTTTATTTATAATGTTATATGTTTTTTAATTATACGATAATAAATCGAATATATTCAACTTACGTCAATAATTTTTTTGTTGTTCTCTACGTGTTTTTGGTAACATCACATACATAAAATGTTGTTGAAAAATTGTTTTTATAGACGAAATTGATAGATTTAAAATTATCTTTACGTTTTAAAAGCTGCAATTTACCTTTTTTTTAATTGTTTATTTAAGTATGTTATATTTACAATATTTTCAAAAGTACGATCTGAAATCAAAATATTTGTATATAATTTTAATGAGATAGGTAATGTTTTGATTTAGAGTACCTCAACTTAATTTAGGAAATTCGACGACTAGTAAAAAAAAAACAGTCGAATTTGAATAAAAGAGGTCGTGAAAAAACCCCGGTAAATAAATACGTGTTTAACACGAATATAGGAAACATTTTTAATTAATATTTGTAAAAATAAATAAAACGAGCTTTAAATTATGAGGTAGGATGAATATATTCCGAATAAAACACGTTGACGGTATTTTATCATATCGGTTACGCGGGAAATTAATATAGGAACTAATATACCGAAAAATATATTACTATCATTGTGATTAGTACAAAACCTAGACTTTGGGGACAATCGATGTAGACAGTTTGCGTTCGACTATCGCTTTCATATGCACCAGCATACGCGCTAAAAATAAGCGTACTGATATTACGTATATATGTTTTTATTTTTTTTTAATTCTCTACCCAATGTATGTACTCCGTGCAAATTTCCAGCAATTTTAATCGACTATGATAGTTAGCGGCCTTTTCCGCTTTATCTGTGATTAAAATCTCTTTTTCTGAAGTGGTGCTTCTTCTGATCGTGTGTTACATTGCGCTCGTTTGGAATTTTACATTTATCCGTTTAAATTTTTAATATGTATTAAGTCTGAACAGCTGCTACAGGTGAAGAAGATTACCTTCACCTTCTCGTCGACACGTATGCGGGAGGCGTCCTTCGAGATCTGCCACATCTAGTCTTGTCGTTATTTTTAATTCAATTAGGGAAATCTATTAGAAAAACCTAGTTCTTTTAAAAAAAAAACGTTTACCGTTAGTCAGGTTTTTACACGGATTAAAAAAAGCGAAACGTTAGGAAATTTTTACTATTCATTATTACTACCGATAGAAACATTGAAAAAAAACACTAAATTAGTGTGTGAATCTTTTCGGTAAATTATCATTTATGAAGACATCGTCGATGTTTAATGAATTTACGCCGCGAATTAAATCGTCAGACTACGGTTCGATCTCAATCGTATAACTCTTATAATTATCACGAAAGATGCAGTGGAACCCGACTTCGTATAAAATCATATTGCATATAATTGGTACCTCGTGCGCTGGCCCATTTTGTACGCAAGAATAACGTGCAATAGTCACGATGTTTGCCAACGAAGAATTAGACTACGATGATAATAAATAATACTGTAACATTTTGTTCGCATCATCCAAGTTTGAGAATACCACCGAGTACCAGAATTATTAACGATTAAAAGGTCTTCTCTAGTCGACTTAGATACCCAACCAGTTAGTAAGTGAACATCAGCTTGATTGAAAAGTAAAGAAGCCATAGAAGGCAATACCACGCCCTGTATTGACTTGTGTGATCTGAGTGCAGTCCAAAGTATTTTAGCTTGCGTCTGGCAGAAATCACTTGTGTACTAAGATGAATATATTATTTCCATTATTTAATGCGAGTAATACGCTAGCTGACTTTAATTCGTTTACTTTGATATTCCACATTTTTTAATCACTTGTCCAGAGTTGCTGATGTTTAGTTGACAAGATCGCTATTTGTTTATTAAATACGCGTCGTGTGTCTGCACCTAGCTTTTTTTTTTCTAACAACCATCGTAATTTTTTTATTTTTATCACAGATTTTTTCTTTATTCTTTATTTATCTTTTATCCTTATTCCTGTTTAACCTAATGTTCGTAAAATTTTGTTTATTATTATTTATTTCACTTTTTTTTTTTTGTTTACTATGGCCAGAAGCACCCGAAAGTAAATATGAGTTGTTAGATGAGATTGATCATATTTATAGTTTGAAGAAATTGAAGTATTGCTTCCACAACAATTAGATCATCAGATAAAACTGTTTTGAATGAATTACAACTGAAGTTTTGCGGACGGTATACGGAATATTGTGGGCAGTCAAAAAATAAGTGTTGGAGTGTTAAGGTCGTCCGGACGTAATGATCGCACAAAAGTGGATTCGTTTTATTTATAATATGACCATGAGTCAGTGCTGTGTGGCCAATACGGATACGGGACAGTACTACCTGTTCCTTTCTGCTATGCACAGAACACTTCCAAGGAAGAGGAGAGGAGCGAATAGATCTAAGATGATTTGTTGAGGGAATTTCATTCCACAGATCACAAAACAATTTATTTGTTACATATTTGATGGAGGCGATTGCATCTGTTTCGGATATAGGGATTAAAGGATAAGATTGAATTTGAGCTGCCTCTTTAGCTGCTTTATCAGCTAAATCACTGAATGTAAAACCTGTATGACTTGAAATACATATTAGAGTTATTTTTTAGAGAAGGATGATGGTATAAGAGATTTAAGATTTGTATAGCAATAGGATGAAATTTGGAAGAATTAAAGTTGAAACACGTAATGGAAGAGAATGAATCGGAACATATTAGAACGGTTTTCAGTGACAGCAGTAGATATCGCAAGGTAGTTTGCGTATAATTCAGCGGAAAATATCGAGTATCGTGGAGGTAAGCTGTAACGAAGAAGATCATCCTCTGAAACTGGAATAGGAAAGTTATCAGAAAGTTGGGAAAGTGTTTGTAGGTGCATATAAAATTTTTCAATAAGGTATTTTCTTCTTAAAACCGGAGGCCGTTCTTCAGCTTCGCAATAAAGACTGTTAATCGGACTTGTACGAAGAGCACCTATTCTAATTGCTGTATTACAGATGATATCCAGTTTTCTCAACGTGGTCTTTTTGATATATTACGCCTCCATAGTCCAGCTTTGATCTTATAAAACATCTGAATAAATGTAGTAAAGATTTTTTATCCTCGCCGAATGATGTGTGAGCCAATTTTCTCAGCGTATTCATGTCCGCAGAAATTGAAACCAGTAATTTGTTTATGCGTCCTTTCCATTTGAACTCATTATCCCAGAGTAAGCCTAGAAATTTCATGACTGATTTCGTTTTTATAGGTTGATTTTTAATTGTGATCTGTAGTTTTTTTTTTTTTGTACATTTAATACGTCGGCAGAAATGAACGGTCGCGGATTTTTACTGAGAAAGTATTAAACCATTTCCTGTTGCCCAAATTGCTATATTTGTTACAGTGTCCTGTAAAATTTTTTCACCCGCTGAAATGTTTCGACATGGTATTGCTATAATTATTTATTTCTATTATAACCCTAGTTTAGGACAGTTGTTTAAGGTATTAGGTATGTACTTAACATTAAGAATCTGTCATACGTGTTTATTATCGTGTTGCGCTGTTTAAGTCACGTTCTTCCTTCTTTTATATGTATACATATAGTTCATAGACATACCTATGCTTGCATGTGTATGTGTGTGTGTGTGTCGTAAATTCCACCGTCATTTTATAATTAGTAGATGATTAAAAAACAGAAAATAAGAAAAAAGTTTATAAATTGTTTTTAACCTCGTCTGGTTTAGGCCAAGGTAGCTACTGCGAAAAAACATATTTAGGGAAATGAAATTTTTTTTTGTTGTTGTGAAAAAATATCGTTGGACTGTAAAAAAAAATATGATAAGAGAATTACGTCCCTGAACGATTGGCTTCTCATATATATATATATATATGTGGATGTGGGTGTGAATGAACGTGTGTTTATGTCGTATACTATTGTGACTGTATGCGTGCCATGTGAGTTGTGATTTAATGCCAGTGATTGTAAGCGTATATACGTTGTCGGGCGATTTTATTTTTCGTTTTCAATTGTTACGTCCGTATATAAATAAATATGGGGGGGGGGTTAGGCGTGCGTAACATGTACATTTACATATTTCACCGGTTACATTTACGTATGTTCAAAAGGCTTACAGTGTACACGTTGTTTACTTTACTCGTCCAGTTTAGTAATGAATATTTCTGTGATGGCGATTAAAAATGAACAAAATAACGTTAAACTTTAAACTCGTTTTCGAGACATTTACTTTATACTCTTCACTTAAATTTACTTGTAAATAAACATACACACACAGCCTCATAATATATATATATGTATATATGTATGTATGTTGTATGTGTGTAAAAATTTATAACGCGGAAGTATTCGAATGAAGAAGTGGTTTTAAAGAAAGCCAGTGACGATTGCTCCGATACGTCGTTCCTGTTTTGATATTATTTTGGTGTTTTCACTAATTGTCATTATTAGGCCTATCTCTAGTTTTTTTTTTTTTTTTTTCATTATCGTATAATAAAAGTACGATCTTAACTCTGTTAAATTAGAAAAGTATATCACACAAAGTGTTTGAAAACTAATTCTTATTTGGGATATAAGTCAAGTGACTTAACCGGATAAAAATATTTTAGATAACTTGCTTCCACATTTATGCGATTATGTAAACAATCCTTGTGTTTTTAAGTAAATTCCTTAATGACTTCGTTAACGATAGCCACCTAGAAATCTAAATGAATATCGTGAATATCGGCATTTATCATTGCACGTAACATTATATTTTGACGCCGATGTATCTTGATTGGAACGCGCAATACAGCCCCATAAGGCAGTTGCATACGTCCAAATCGGTTTAATGACTTATTTGTATAATAATAGTTTGCAAGACATATCCAATTTTATACCCGACAAATTTTACCTTAAAGTCAGACAGCGTTATCCTCACATAATCAACAAAAAGCTTACTCGTATGTACGAAGCTCGCAATAATGAATATTGGTTTGGAAAAAATTTATCTCCACTCATTCATAGTCGTAACAAACTACACGATGTAAGTTTAGTACATACTACAGTTTAGATTAATTGTAGATACTAGTTTTTTCAATACATCGAAGAGTCTCCCAAAAATGGCGTTAACAATTCCATTGTCGAATCAGTATCGGAGAAGGAATACAGCGCTTATGAAATTATTTACACCGACGGCTCTATTGAACATTCTATAAAGAGATATACAGCAGCCTTTTTTCACCACAGTAGAAACATCTGTAAGTTGTCCCGCATACCATGTTCAAGCTCATCATTTTTTATGGAAATGTATGCCATATACGAGACTGTATCTTTTATTAGATTATATAAGAAAAAAATATCCTAAAACTTACTGACTCCGTGCGTTTTCTTTTACAACTATCTAGATTCCCGGAATTTTCAATGAATATATTAGAGCTATCAATACGACAGTGGGTTTGATAACTTCACACGCGTGGAACTAAAGTTTAAGTGGGTTCCTGCCCACTGTGGCTTCCGTGGAAATGAGATAGCGGATGCGATTACTCGAACGGATCTAATTCCGGCTATTGAGAACCACGTTAAACTACAATGGGGACAGTTAATACCGAAGCTTAAGGAAATATACCGTTATTTTCAATCGTATTTCGAATTTCAAAGCTTCTTAAAACGTAAAAAATACGCCACTATTCAAAAGGCAATTCCAAAAGAGCCCTGGTTTAAACATGGGATCTTCTACATAAAGATTTTGTATCTGTGTTTGTTAGACTAAGGAGTGGTCATAACTGTTCACCCAGTCATTTTGCCAAATTGGGGATCATCAGAATGGGAGTTTGTGAGATATGTAATATCGAAGATAGCATAGAACATCAGATCTGGTTCTGGCCAAAATACAGAAATAGAGATAGGTTTATGTCTGAACTTTTATCGACAAGGAATATGCTGCCCATACAACTTAAAGAGTTTATTGTTTATAACCTTGGATGCGCGTACATTATATACTTTTATTAATGCTAATAATATAAGTTTATAGTCTGATTAATCCACTTAAACTGGTCATAAAAATAATAATTGCATACCTATTAGTCGGTATAATTGTCGTACTTTGGTTTTAATTTGTTGAACCTTCGTTTTGATATGAACTTTTCACGACGTACGTTTATCTCATCTTGTGGAATAGCTTGATTACCAAGGTATTTGCGGTATTACTAACAATACGCAGATATACCAAATCAACCCTTTGCTGAAGCTTGTTCGTAACATCTCACTGATTAAACGTTCATTAATATCGTCAGCAAATGTTGCAGTGGTGATACTTTTCAGATAAATCTTGTGTATATAGGAAATACAAGAGAGGTCCAAGGATACTTCATTGGGACACTCCAGTCTGGATAGTGTAAAAAGTAAATTTAGTATCCTCGTAACTAACCTTGAACTTCCGATCTGTTAGGTATGATCTAACTCTTTAAATACTATGGAAAAATTACTAATTACCTTAAAAAGTTATAAACCGAAAATTTAGAACGGAATTTGCGTTATTTTCGAAGAAAAAATCGCATAATGTTTTTTCTTCTTTCAACCTTACAACTAGCCTTAATCTAGTACGCCTGTTATGAATATAAAAACGAAAAATGGGATTACCTCCTACTGAAGATGAATTTTAGGTAGAAGATTGCAAGTTTTATTCTGTGCCGGTGATGTTAGTTCTTCACTACATTTATCGAGTTAACAGTATAACTGTGAATTATCACGTCGTTCAAGTCTATGCTTGGATAGAGCTTGTAGCTTCATCCGATATTACTCTGTTATATATTGAATAATGTCCAGGTCGGTATGTAGCGTTTTATTCATAAACGCATTTGTTATTGTATTTTATTTTGAATGCGTTGAATTATTGATATGTTGCTCCTTTTAAAACATACTCAAAGTGCGGCTCCATAATACCAAATTGGTTTCCGCATCCTTTGATATAGAAGTTCATAATTAATTGACAACTCCGATTTTCTACTTATACATATCGCGAAATTTTCTTTTGTTTCATCTGAATGTGAAATTTTCACGTTAATTTATTGTCAAGACGGATTTTTTTTTTCTCTCAGATATTTTGTTATTGGCAAAATAAGGCTTGAATATATTGTCCGTTTATTTTTTTTCCTATTTGTAAGCGCCGCTATACATGTACGTTGTTGCACGTTAATTTATAATAGAATTTTTTTTTCCTGGATACACAAAAATAAACTCACTTAGGTTAGCTATATAAATTTTAAAGCGGATACTATTACAATATTATGTTAAAATGTAATAAATGTTTAAAATACTGCTCGTTTAACGTATTTATTTAGTCCTGTTCATTCCAGATATTGACGCATTTTCTCAATGACTGTTGGATGTTTTTTCGGCATTGCGTGAGGACGCGTTTTATCGTTAGATAGGTTGAATGTGCAGAATGGCTTAGGTTTTCCAATTGATAAATAAACTTGGAATAATAAATAAATATTAATTTTTTGGCAACCTTCTTGATATTGCATGATTTTATTAATTCATAGTCTCATTCGAAGTAGTAAGCGATTCTGAATTTGTGTAAAATTCATCGCATTTTTATTTATTTATTTCGTTATATATTACTATTGCGAATATTAATATTTTTAAAAAATAAATTTATATCGGATTATGGTTTTTAATGGTTGTTATTATCGCGATCATCGATGCGATATCAGAAGTGAACGATATAAGACAAGATTTGAATTTTACGTGAAATTTATCACAGCATTATTTTAGTCCTTAATATTATGTAATTTTTTAAGCATAAATTTAAATTAGTTTATTATTAATGTTTCCATTTAAGTTATCATCTATTAGAACTGAAGATGGTGATAAATTTTTCTTCTTAATAAGTGTTAAAAACGAAAATAGTGTTCTGTAAGTATAAGTATAATAAATAATAAAATAAAACGAGCTGTTTAATTTCGAGAATTATAGAAATGCAGTTTTTTCCGGTATTCGGTGGTGATTATATGTGAAGTTGAAAAGTTATTCATCTAACGACTGAAATGATCCTGTAACGGTTATTTACCTAGCTTATCGCAGCTGTATTATCCTTATGCGGGTTTATTAAAGTGCACACGGTTTATTATAATAGACGTTTTCCGAGATCGTTAAACGAGAAACGTAAAAACCAAGGACAAACGATTAATTAACTGGAATTTAAACATGAAAAACGGATGAAAATAATAGTATCGTAATAATAATAATAATTATGGATGATGGAGGTGATGATGATGTTTATGTTTTGCAGCTAGTATCGAAAATTATTTGAAATGAAAACCTGAATTCCGTATTACGTAATATGCTTTTTCGAGTTTAAGTTCTAAAAATCGCATCGTCCGCCTTGTGCGCCAATTAGTCGGTTGTAACAAGAAAAACGTAATCAATTTAAATATCAGACGAATCTAAAAGATAACTTGAACGACGTGATAATCTTCTCTATGCTTGTCGACATCATCATCATTAAGTTCCGTCTCCGTGTTGGAGGTAGACGACTACTTACCTATAGGCATATTGTGTTGTACAGTGTAAGTACCGTACAAGGCAATCATAATATGGCCCTGACGTAGATAGACACATACATACCCGGTTGAACTGATTGTAATCGCTTTGTTGTCACATCGACAGCCCCGCGTGTTTTTATAGTGTACTATATTGTTACTAGTGCTTACACGGTGTTGTAGGTGGTGGTTTGCCGTTGCCTTCCACGCGATAATATTAGGGCTATTTATATTTTTATTTTCTAATTATTATTTTTGCGTCGTCGTTCGTATTCGAACCCGGTACCTTCCGTATATAAATCCGTGTTCTAACCACTAGGCTATTCTGACGACGTTCGTGTACAACTCGGAGGAAATGATATGTTTAGAAAGAAGGAAAGTCTTCGGCTTAAAAAGTGTAGAAAAGACTAATATCATCAGCAGGAATGCTCTACCTGAAGTCTATCTCCAGTGGGAGGGGAACTTCATTCGAGATTATTTTTCGCTTAATCGCATTACAGACCTACTAGATAGCCTTTGTACGGCTAGTTGTAAGATTAAAACAAAAAAATTGCTAATCGAATTGTTCATCTTTATCATAAAGGTAGTATCTATCTCCTATTAGGGACATTGCACATCCAGAACGACATATATATATATATATATATATATATATCATGATCACGATAAGCCTTTGTCTATCCACTCCTGGATGAATACTTTCCTCCAACGTCTTCCACCTACTTCTGTCCTGCGTTTACCAATTTTTACCAGCTACCTTTGCTATATCATTGTGCCATCGCGTCAATGGCCTTACCATATATTATCTTCTCTTCGAGCCACGTGAAAAGCCCAATTCCATTTGTAAGCTCCACTGCATCATGCAACCGTGTTTGTTCACGTATCCCAGCATTCTTTTTATGATCTGATAATCTTATATCCAGCATCATTCTCTCGTGTGCTGTCGGAGCTTTTCTTATCGTTTTTAAATTTATTTTTTTTTTATATGGCAATGTTTACGAACTATATATAAGAATCGGAAGTACACATTGATTACATAGTTTACGTTTCAGATTAATCGGTATTCGTTTATTGCTGCGTAATTTTCCTAGCGCAATCTACGATAGTGATATTATCCTTTCCACCACTTCTGCTTTCATTATCATGTCTTTATTTGTTGTGATTTTTGGACCTAGGTGTACGTAACTATCTACTTGCTCTCTCTGTTCCGATTCTACTGCTATTTTTAAACTTTTTCCCGTGTTCGTCATTATTTTTGTTTTATGTAAATTTATTTTCAGTCCTATTTTGTTCGAGTGTACATTTAAATTCGTTTGTAGTTCTTCTGTGTCCACTAGAGCTATATCGTACGCTAATCTGAGGTGATTCAAATATTAACCGTATTTGTATGATGATATAGAGAAGGTGACCGACGAAAATTGGTTAAGAAAGGCGCAAAACTGAAATTGTTAGAAGACGTTGTGGTTAGCCTACATCCGGGGGTGAATAGATAAATATTGTTTACATTGAAAAAACCCATCTAATTTAACGGCGATATATTTGATTTTTTTTTTTTAATCCTCCGTTAACTGCAGCCCGTTAACTTTTGTATCTCCTTTATCTGTCTATGGAATTGTAAATACATGCTCGATTTCAGCTGCGTTGATTCCTTTTCGTGCAGTCTGTATTTATAGTACAAGTTTCGGAGCGATGCCATATTATATTTTTTCTTTTCTCATTTTTCTGCTTGTGGAAATATCGAACTCCAACCTTATTCCGGAAATGATTTCTTTGTTATCAACGTCTATACAGCTTAGAAGTTTATTATTTACGAAGTAATCGCGAACTTACGCACTACTAATTCCTGTTCGGTCATTCGATAAATAGTATGCGCCGAAAGCAGGATGAAATTCGCAATTAGGCTCGAATGAGGAATGTGATAATTTTGCAAATATTACAACAATCGGTTAATTAAAAATAGCATTATATCGTCGAATGACGGCAAAATTACGTAGTTCCGACTGAGCCGACATTTCTAACTTTAAAGTTTTGAGTAATCCGCGTATAACAAATATATATATATATATATATATATATATATGTATGTATGTATATGCTTTTCATTAACTGTGTAATGATGCCAGAAAGAATAGGCATTATATCGATATGCGCTAATTGTCGAATATTGTCTAAATTATGTTTTACGTGTACGATTTCTCAGTCTTTAATGTTATACGTTCGTTTTATTGCGATTATAATAATTATAGTACTATTATTAAATACGCGTTTAAACTTTCATAATTAGTATCCCTATATGTTTACGATTTGTTTATATCGATAAACATATTATTATGATTATAACTTCCAGCAAATATTTTAACGTGGAACAAAAATGAGTAAAATAATAACGAATATAAAGTAAATTAGAAAAATTATAAGTAATCCAATGCCGCCTGACCATAATTCATATTTTATAGTAATGTCCGCCATCCCGGTTTCTCGTACATATTGTACAAACGATTTCCCTATGACTTCCCATATATGACATGGTACCAGTCAGCTGATGTATCCTTAGGTCGTCTTCTTTCCGTTATTTTTTTCGTATAATTACCCGATCTATAGGATTATTTCGACGCATGACGTGACCAAAAAAAGTCATCCTTTTTTTTAATGGACCAGGCTAGTTAATTCCCGTTAGCAATTAGTAAATGTAATAATTTTAGCGAGAAACAGGCTGGTTAGCAATTTGTAATTTGTTTACGATCGATATATTCGTTTGTTCGGCGGTCCATAGGATTCTCCCGGTATTCGTCGACGTATCAACATTTTAAAACTGCCTATGCCTCGTCTTCGTCAGTAGCTTTTAATATCCGTATGCAGGATATGTGACATCGTGCAAGTCTCATTTTCACTACATTCGTGTTGGATGCATCTACCTATATTTTATTCGGTCCATTCAGATTTTATCCCATTTATAGAGTCAGCAACAACTGTCGACGATCCGAATGTACAAATTCGGATGTCGAAAATTAGTTTTCGTTTTGTTCTAAGATACAATCTGCTTAAGAAACATTTCGTTTCGCTAATATCGTTGGCTGTATATATACACGTACGTGGACATACCGAGAAAAAAAAAACGATTTTGTACAATAATATGATAATAACTGTGGAATTTAAGGAATAGGGAAAAAAAACTTGAAAAGGATCAGTGAAATAATAGAAAAAAGTAGTACAGTGATCGATTGAAATTAATTAATTCTGTATAAAACACTTATACGTCCCATAATGACGTACTGTTGTCCAGCTTGGAGTTTTATTTCAAATACAAATTTTAATAAGTTACAAGTATTTCAAAATAGGTGTCTCAGATGTGCGCTAAATGTCCCTAGATACCATAAAATCGTTGACATGCATGCTACCGTAAACATGCTTTATATTAAGGACCATATCTTAAATTTAACGCGTAAGTTCTGCGATGATTGCTTAGTCAACGATAATAGTTTAATTTCTACCATTGGTAATTACGATTAACTCCAATTTATGTATAGTAAATATAAACATAGGAGGCTCAAACATAACCTGTTGTAACGTTTTGTGGCGCCTATTTTAGAAATTAATATTCCTTCTTTATTTATTTTTTAATGTCTAATCTTTTGTTTTATTATTACCATCTTAATGTTTTGTTTTTTGCTGTACAGTTTTTTTTCAATTATTTTTTGCTGTCATTATAAGTATAAGTATAATTTTATTACGGGTTTTTGTATTATTTCTGATGTACGGCGAGCCATCCTGGGCGTTACGTAATTAAAAATTTTTGATTTGTGTATACTCACTGTAAATTATGCTGAAATATACGTTGTTGTTGTTGTTGTTTCGTTTCGCTAATATCGTTGGCTGTATATATACACGTACATGGACATACCGAGAAAAAAAAAACGATTTTGTACAATAATATGATAATAAAACTGTGGAATTTAAGGAATAGAAAAAAAAAAAAAAACTTGAAAAGAATCAGTGAAATAATAGAAAAAAGTAGTACAGTGATCGATTGAAATTAACGAATTTAAAAGATAAAGTAATTCGGGATCGTACAAATGATTTAAGAATTATAATATGGAATTCGAACAATACGGGGCGTTAGCAGAATTACAACCACGGGTGATAGTAGAAATCAATTTAGGATAATTTTAGTAAATGGTAAATTGAAATATTAATATCATTGTTGTATGTCGTTTTTATGTATGAATAAATAATTAATAAATATATTTTTTTATTATATATATATATATATACTGATTTTAGAATTATCTTCTTTTTAAGTAGAGTTGAAGCATAAGTGTAGTAGTAAAGTTACACGTTACACAGTTACCGGGGTGTGCAATACTTGTATAAATAATCTTTAAATAAGCCGTGGCCCATAATAAATTGTACGTTAAAAAAAATTATGTGTAAACGATGTATTAGGGAATTTTTTTTCAATATCTGTGGATAAAGTTTTTAGCTATTTACATTCATTGCACTGCGATTGAAATTTATTTTTGTATAATGTTTAAATACGCGTACAAACTGTTTAAACGTTAACAATTTTTCTTCGCGAATTGAATACAGTTGTCGATATTTTACGTTACTGAATTCGCGATCTGAATTTATATTATTTTTTTATTGAAAAATATGTTAATACATATCTCTATATCTAAAATTAACGATTTGATTCCCGCAATGACAATGCTTGTCAAATAGCTGGTAGTTCTGTAGGATTGAATCAGTTATATCGCTATAGTTGTTTGAAAGCTTTTTTTAAATGTTCCGAAATCTCTTTATTTGTAGCATATCTTTATATATGACACACTGCCATAAAGTATGTTGGGTAACACTAGACTTTTATATAATGTTATTCCCTTTTTGGTTATTATTATACAATTTGTTAAAAATAATCGAAAATTTATTTATTTTGCTAATAGTGTATTGGATGTGTGAATAAAATTTTAGGCTATCACACACCTAAGTATTTAATACTAATCATGCTAGTATTTAATCCGTATTGCGCTAAGTTTAATCCTATATCCGTTAAAAAATTATTATATTAACGCAAAGCTTTTAGGCAGTCACGTATATATATTTGAAAATGACGTGATTGACGAAAAGCTTTGCGTTAATAAAATAATTTTTATAGCGATTAACTTTGTTTTTATTTTGGTTTATTAACTCATAAAATCAGTATTCTCCAGTACATCAACATTTATATATATATATATATCCGATAGATAGATGCTTATCTAGATTCTTTACCAATATTTGTTGAAGTTGTGATATGTATATATATATATATTTATTTATTTATTTAATGAAGCCACACAACAGCTAAAAACCAATTATTTATTTATTTATTTATTTATTTAATGAAGCCACACAACAGCTAACAGCCAATTATAGTGTAGGCTTATAAATAAAATAATACAATTAATAATTTTTCTGAATTATAAAATTAAAAGTAAAAAAAAATAAAATACAAAAAAAATACATTGAACACATTCACCAGCCTCACACCCATTAAACACAACAAAAAAACTTGTTAATGGGGGTGGTTGTTGAAACAACGTAATCAGAAAAATACGTTACATTTTAGGCCTAGTTTATATACATGTAATTTACATGAGTGTTGGTTATATATATATATCTTATTTCTATGTATATATATAGATGCAAATTTTATATGTTCGCTTTATGTATAAATGCACACAAGCTAAATATATAGCTGCTGTGAAAGAATAATTAGGTGAACGAGAAAGAAAATACGGAGGGTGTTGTAGGTGCAAGTAAGATAATTGTTATAAACAGACTTTATAGTTACTGTTTCGTAATGGCTGAATTTGTTAGAATAAACTTTCGTTATGGGGCAAGTTAACCAATTTGAAATTATGCTGTTCCTGCTTTTGCCGGGGTTCTCTTCTTATCAAATTCCGCCATCGTTATTGCCGAAACACGGAACATGTGTACACCCGACCATACACACACATACATATATATATATATTACTCGAAAAATGTACGCTGTATTGCTTGCGTGTATATTATATGTGTGTGTGTGTTCAAGTTGTGTTCACGATATACGTTGCTTATATATAGCCCTTCCGTGTTTGATTACATCTTTTGTATTTTGTTTTTATCGCTCGTATAAACATATGTACGTATGTATGAATGTTGTGTCGAATGTGAGCTCACTTGCGTGTATTTTTTATTTAAATACGATTTCGGAATTAGTCGCATAAGAGTTAAATACGCGTCGGATTTTGCGCGTTGCTATGCGGACTCGCGCGCGAACTCAAATATAAACCTCAATCCGTTATACATTGTGAAGGTTATGATTGCGTGCCATCGTTCTTAATCCTTCTACACGTCGCCTTACACTCCTCCCTTCTTCGTTAGAGTAAGCCGAAATCATTTTTCTCTAACGCACACATGCTGAACGTGTATAAATATTTATTCGTTTCTGCTTCTATCCTCTTCTACACATCCACCTGCTCATTTTTTTTTTTTTTTGCCATTTTAATTCCTTCTCGGTAGGCGCAGATATCGCTACACTACCACAACACCTGTGCCCTTTAACTGACCTTCAAATTACTCGTTCTTTCAACATTGTTGCCAGGCGGTATGGTCTAAATATCATTCCCCCGCTTTTTTGAAAAAAAAGAATTCCTTTGTGCGCATTAAACTGGCTACTTTTAGGAAGTTTCTAATAATTTTTTAGGAAGGATTAAAATTTACAGGATATATATATATTATTTTTTTGTACATGTACATAATGTATCGAAGAAACGAAATAGAGTTTTCTTTAATTTTCAAATTTAAAAGCTTATTTTTCAAGGTCGGTGACGAACGTTATGAGTGGTGTGGAACACGCCTTCTTTCAGAACTTGCGGCGTTTTATATTTTGACTGGGTTTATTAGCCGGTTTTATATTATGTTTACATATATCTTCGTGTATGTGTGTGTGTGTATTTTCTTCAAGCAGTATTTCTGATTGAATTTTTCACTGGATACTCGCGAAGTTTTTAACTTTATCCGTCTAAAATCTGTTTTATTAAATCTTCTGACATGTCCCATTCAGTTCGGTGTGTTTTTTTTTTCAACAACGCTATACGAATGATAGGGAACATCGATTACTAGCTGCGGTATATGAACCAACCGTCCAGGAGAAACCGTGAGATAAAAGAAGGAAAAGATAACTACAAAAATGCTGTAGTCGAAATTGACGGTATCAGATTTTGATCGATATAATCAGACAAAGCGTCCATTATGGCGCCACTTGAAAAGTGCATCTAGCTGTTTCATGTAGCTCAAACTAGAAAAACTATTCTTGCGTGAACCGGTTTGTTTTAAACCTCACTTCAAAGAGAAAAATTTAGTTTTATCTATGATACCCTCAATCTGGAAAGATTAAATTGAATTATATAGAACGGTAAAGCAACTTATTGTGAATACAGCAACAACAATCGAAAATACTGTACTTTCGAATTAAAATTCGTATACCATATAGTGGACATCGTGACTGAAAGGGTTAAAGTAGCATGCACTATTTCGGAACACTGATCGAAAGGATTAATTTTGAGTTTCAGCTATAAGGCCACTTTCTGTTACTAAAACTAATTCTCTTATTGGAAGCCTTAGATTAATCGCATTACAATGGAAAAAAAAAACAGAGAAAAAAAGATCGCAACTCTGTAATATAATATAGTAATTTACGTATCGGATGTGATTGTTAACGAATAATATAGATTATATATAAATAAATCCCAAATATGTGTGTAGGTAACATATGTGTGTATAGGTTGTTTTTAAAAAACTATCTTTACAGAATATAATCGTGAGAAGATGTAAATATAAAAGAGTTGTTGCGTGGATGTATGAGTTTTGTAGAAAACATGGACTTCGACATGTGTAATAATATGCGCAGAAGGAATAACTGAAGAAAATAACGTAGAAAATTGCATCCGAAATATGTCTCAAACCTGGGGCTTCACTCCGATTTATAAATACCGTACGTCAACGATGTTTACGTACAACAGTATCAAAAACTTGTTGATAAACTACAGTTCAGCTCAAATCCAAATATCAATCGAATGTATTAGTCTACCGGACAACCCTCCCAAGAGATTCGAGAAACGGAATTGCTGACGTGATGTCTTATCTATTGGTGAAATAGTTTTAATTTAGCCAAAACTACATACGGAACAACCTAATTTAAGTGCGATAGATTTCGTTGTACTTTTTTTTTTAATCATCCTCGAACTAATTTATCTCACTGCAGATGTTAGTCGCATACACTTCTCCTTTTCTTTTCCTTCCTGATCTCTTCTTTATCTGTCCTACTTCTTTTATTCATCGCTGCTAGATATGAGTAATAATCTATGCAAATTATTAACATGATTCTTATAAATACAGTAGATCAAGCTACTAAAGTTGTTTCTGTCTGAGTTAATTTTCCGAACTGATAATTGTATAAATATATACGGATGAGTAAAATTATTTAGTTTTTAAAAATCAGAACTAGAAATCACTAATTGTTAAATATAGAGATAACAAAGCTTTTCGACAGTTACGACATTTTCTAATTACAAATAACCCGTCCGATGAAAGAATTTTTCTATTTCGGAAAATTAACTCAGACAGAAACAACTTTAATAGCTTGATCTACTGTATTTATAAGAATCATGTTAATAATTTAATGAAATCAAATTTTTTTAAATCCATCACATGACATAAATATACAAAATACAACCAAATAAGTAGAAATAATTACAATAAAAACAATTATAATACCGCGATATTTCTAACACAAATTACAGTTCAAAAGTATTCATGCATATAATTTCCTACATGTGCGCAGAATTTGCGTGATCTGCAGGTTACAGAAACAACTAAAATAAATGAAGAGGCCGTTTAAGAAAAAGAGACACTATATATAATAAGAACAGTAATGAAAATAAAATAATAATTAATGCTAATAAAAATATATATATATACATAAGCAAACATATTCAAACAAATAAACATATCGCATACATTAACCCATATATACATGCTATGCATATATATATATATATATAATTTATAATCTTTGTTTAGAATTAATAATAAAGGAAAATAAAAACAAAAAAAACAATCGCCAATAGTATAAAGATATATATAAAAAATAAAATGAGAAAAGTTAAAATTATAAAGGTACATTTATTTTAAATAACAATAAAAAAATAAATGAAAAATAAATATAATTTAAATGAACAACTGACCATAACGTGAATAATAACGAGATCAAATTACATTAAATATGATATTATGTATCGATATATTTAAATTACACAATAACGTGATGTTTACATTTCGATTGAAATAACAAATCAATAAAGTTTCTCGGGTAGTATAAATTGAAATCAAAATATCTGACCGTATCATGCACCATACATACACACACACACACGAATATACACGCAGATAAATACGTATAAAAATTACATACTAAGGTGCGAGAGTACACACCTTTATACAAGTCCATATATATATATATATATATATATATATATATATATATATATATATATATATATATATATATATATATATACATATACACATTCAGATACACACATCCTCGTACAAACGAATAGTGGTTTTAATACATTATATAAATAAATATATTTACATGTTAGCAAACATGTCTAACCATATACATACACGTCGCCAATAATAATAATAATAATAATAATCTGATCAAATCAAATTTTATTTTTATAGCAATAAAGTGTTACATCCGCTAAATCATAATGAAATAAATACAATAATAAGAGAATGGAAGTAGAAGAAATATAAATGAACGATACACTGGTCTTATGAACCTGTTCATACATTACCGCAATGTAAACATATAAACGTGTGTTTTCACATGTAGATAAAATAAACATAAATATTTACACAATATACACACATTAATAATATTTCAAAGTGCCCGCTAATGCGCATAAGTTGCAGCGGATTTTGTTTCAAATTAAAAAATATATGTATAACACCGAAAACCGAATTGCTATAATGCGAAAATAATAATAGTAATAAATATATATACATGCATACATGTACAAAATACGTATACACATAAATAAGAATATTCACTTAAAACTTCCTTTAAAACCCGTAACCATTTACATCCATTCATCCGAATTCACTCTCTCTCACACACACACCATATATATATTACACACAAATATTCCCAATATTCGTATACGTGTATATATATATATATATATATATATATATATATATATATATATATATATATATATAAACACATATAGGCTCACACTATACTTTAACCACACAACAAACACACATTTTAAGTACGTTATTTATTAAAACTATACGCTACCAAATACTTTAGTGGGTCGTTTATAATTTTTAATCGATTCCTTTATCAGACGTGGTAGCGAATGAAATAGCATGGCTCCTGCATACATAGCGCGGAAAAACCACGACTATGTAGTAGAGATCTTACGCATTCGTTAAAATACACATTGAAAGTGTTCGCTGTTAATTCTGCATTCTTATTTATGCTCGTCTTAACACGATCGATGATAATTTCCTTAGTTGGCGCATTTTTTTCACCTATGACACGATTTACTAGAGACCAATAATATTTCTGATTAAATTTATGATTATCTAACAAACGAGTATCTTTTTTCGCTTTCCTAGAAGCCTTTTGTATGTTTTTGGTTGCAATTTTATATTTATTTTTAATTGCCGCGTCATTCGGAAATAGCTTAGTTAATTTGTGTAAAGTAATCTTTTCACGCGTCAACTTAATAATATTCTCCGATACCCATTCTGCTCTACTACGAAACGATCGATCGTGTTTAATATCGTGCCTGCAGTCTTCTACAGCATCTCAAGAAAATTTTTTTTTACGAAACCATTCAAACTTTTCATAAACCGAAGCATGACTCGTGTAAATTCCGGAAACACATCCCGAGTCTTTTACAAATCAATTGAACCGCCTTACCTTCTATACCGCGGACGAATATATGATCTAGACACGAAGCGTAATTATTATAAAGGTTGGTTCATTAATAAAATCCATCCGAATAGATAAATATTTGCTACTTCTCTCGCTATCTAATAAATTTATGTTTACATCAGCCGTAATAATAATTTCGTTAAGGTCGTGTAAAAAATCGGAATAATTCGTACTACAGAAACGATAAATTTCAGTAACGGAAAAACATGTTTGATTTTCTAACTGTAAGAGTATATGTATCACGCTGAACGTATTATCAACGCTACTATATCTAATATTTTTCTCTATATAAACCACAATTTCCCCCCCCCCGATCTTTTGTTGTCGCTACATTGAGCTTCTAGTGTGAAACCAGGAAGACAATATCGACTAATTTCATCTTCGATAATGTGATATCGTGTAGGTTGTTCATCAAGATACACAACTAGTTCGTTGTAATGCTTACCGCGAACTAACGACAATGTGAAAATCTTAACGCGGTATTTAAGGAGGCTAACATATGCAGAGCAGCACACTTTTTCAGCTAAAAAAATACAGAAATCCATTTCATTTATACTACACGCATATCTAAAAAAAATCCATTTCATTTATACTACACGCATATCTAAAAAAAATCCATTTCATTTATACTACACGCATATCTAAAAATTATTTATACATAAAAAATAAATAGCGCATTTTTTTTATATATAATTTTTATTATTATTCGATAATTGATTTTTCTTATTTTTATTTTATTTTTATTTTTTTCTAATATATAACGAAACCCGACTTCGAAAATATATACACATACCGTATTTTAGAAGCGAAGAGTGATATTAAAAGTACTCATTTTTTTGAATTGTACCATAAAATAATAATCCCTGCACGTATGTGTATAAGTGCCACGTTTCTAAAAATAATGGTGGAAAAATTAATGAAGTATTTAAACAAATAAAATTGTCTTTACTAAAATAGGGTCGTACGTCGGTTATAAATTTTTCGATCAACAAGAAATAATTAAGAGATATGTTGTAGTCAGATCATTCTGATAATCTCAATTGCGTTGTTAATTAAAGAGTTGCTACTAATAAATAAACGAAATAATTGCGTGAAATTTAAATTAACCACCTTGAGCGCTTAACATTTTTTCCGTTTACATTGGTTTCGCTTACACAGTCAACAGTCGCATTCGATTTAAAATTAATTTAATTTTGACATAATTTAATCGGTAAATGATTACCCCAAGATTGCTGGGAAGCAACGACAAACTGCCCCACTATTGAGGATCGATCCTCTATGGATTTCCAGGTTAATGAGATAATTTTCAACTCGACCGGATAAATATAAAAGAATGCGTTGAATAATCGAAATCTAACCGTTCAGACTAAAATGACGGTGTGTAAATAGACGGTTCTTAGGATATTATCGTACGAATGGGGTCTCTAGACGAATGCCGTAGGAGCGGTTCTTTCGAAGAATTCTTCGGATACAATGGATGAACTACACGTCGAACGGGAAAGTACTGATGACAACGTGCTGCTCGTTAAGAAACGTTATAGGGAATGCGCTACGTATGATTCTAGAATGGATTCCGAAAATAATGATATACACGGAATTCTAAAAAATGGTCGCGGGCCGTTTAAGAGACGAACTGTTACGAAATAAAGACGTGGTGGTTACGGATCTTAAAAAGGAACCCGAGACCCAGCGATGGTAAAGCTCACGATCGGAAGCTATTGACAAACCCGGTGACCGAATGCTGAAAGCAACAAAAAAATTAGCTGTACACGTTATCAATGCTGATATCTGGTGTCAATCACTACGCATCGGGCTTGTGCCTCATATGCGTTATAAACATGAATTATTGTCAATCAACGGTGCTCGTACTCGTCCGCGAGTAACGGTGGATGATTATGATGATGATGATTTACTGTTTTCTATAAAAATCGTTTATTCCAAATATTTTTACCGCTGGTATGCTTTTTAATACGATCGAACTTCTTTTAGACGATTTTAATTATCATTATGTTCGAGAGGCACTTTATTAATTACGTTGCATTAAAACGATTAAGAAATGAATAGCCGCTACGATTAGAATGGTTAACGATAAAAAAATTAATTAAATGTGATATTACCATAATTTTTACATTATCGTTTTTTTTCCCCCGGGATGTTATGCCCGTTTTGTAATAAATTTATAATGACATTTTGCTAATAGTTTATTTCTCGGGTTTAGGGCGATAATATTAGATTTTTCTATTCAATAGACAGATTGATCTTTTACAAGCATCACTCTGGCCAAGGCCATCTGTATGATGAATTAGAGAGCTGTTGCTGATATATATATATATATATATATATATATATATATATATATATATATATATATGTGCGTGCGAGCGAATATGTATTTTATATATATAATATTGTAAAAAAAATCTATGTTACGGAAGGAGTTACTTCTCTCGTCTATATCAAACTCGTCCGTATATACTGTTGTCGTGAATCCCGTTCTTACATGTGAAATTGATGACGTATGTGTGTGTACGCGGCTGTGCATGAGTGTTAATAGCGGAATATGCTGGGCGTTGCGTAATTAACGAGTGTTACGCGGCTGTAGTAAATATTTTTTTACCCGAAATACCAGGCTTCTTGATTTTATATTTGTGTGTGTTATTCGAGGGCTGCGTACTTTTAATTGCTCTGTTATGTAAAATAATAATAATAATAATAATATTTTGATGATGATAATTGTAATAATAATTTTGTTTTCCTGTTGTGATTATGTCTGGGTAATGCGCTCTTCTCGTCTGCCGCTTTTTATTTTCATTCTTTTTCTATGTAGAATAATTTTGATTTCGTTAACACACATGTTAACCTTAGAGAAGGTATTTTACGATCGACTTGTGTTAACGCAAGCATTATCATCACCTTCACGCCATGTTATATATATATATATATATATATTACGTTATGTTATATCTGGCAAGTTAGTTTTGGGCTGACATTGACCTTTATCTTAGTTTTGCGCAGTTGGTTGATTGTTCTATTTTTGCGCTCAACGCCGGCTTACTGAAATATATATATATATGTGTATATATATATATATATATATACACAACGCACTACGTGTTAGTAAGGCGCACAATTAATAACAGGATTGTAATCGTTAATGTTCCTACGTGCGGTGTAGTTGAAATACCGGTAGTACGTATACACTTGATAATAATCCGAAGCTAATGGATCGGATTATTTGACGCATACTGTCCGATAAATAAAACCAAATGCTCTCTTATACAAATATCTATCTTCGAATTAGCCGGTATATTAGGTAATTGCCCTAGCTTAACCTAGTATCCTGGTATTTACCGCGTACGCCTTAAGTTTTGCGTCTTACGATTCTAAGTTTTACTAGTCTCAAAAAAAAACACCGATTATCTAGCGTTTCCAGAACAAGATGCTGCATCTAATGTTACCGAATGCCATGATACGTGTCTGACGAAGTCATATATCGGGATTCGAAATTCAGCAAATGAAAAATTATGCGGCTGTTCGCACAAATACATCTGACGCGGTTATAAAATCACCCAAATCAGCTGAACTTTCACACGTAGAACCGTCATGAAGACTCGAGCTAATTAAAATGAGAAATCCTGTATTCTTTTTGAGATTGTGTATCATCGGACGAGATCCTCCTACATGCGAATGTACACTTTATGACCTTAGATAGCCTCGCTCTTGGCTAGTTATAAATTAGCAAATAAAAATGATAGATTTTAGCTCTCGACTTTATTTACTCAATTTTATATTTATCAACTAGGGGCTATACGAATTATTTCGTTATTGGCGTATATAACTATTAGTACATTACACCCCACCACTTTATTTTAATTAAGATTATTATCGGTATTATTTTTTAGATAATAAGTAATCGGATCATATCATCGCTACTTATTGCTATTATTGCATTCGATTTGGAACACGGCGTTTCGAAACTATTTAGATGAGTTGGTCGAATGTGCACAAAGCTGACGTACTCCGTTCAACGCAGATATAACTACAAATAAAGTTAAATGTCTACCAGTGACACAACGTTGAAATCGCTCAAACAAATTTTTGGCACGTTATCTAGACATACACAACGGACAAGAGACCTCTACACGACAACTATAATGACTGAAACTAGAACAGTCCATCGAGACTCTCGCGAAGTCCCTATGTGTTCTGTGGGAACGAAAGTCCGTTCTCTAAAATCTTGCCGTATTTGTGCCCGTTTGTTGTTGTGAATTAGAGTTTTATGAAAGTACTTCTAAGAATAACGGCAAGGACACAATCCGAGATACTCCGTACTGTCTGTCCCATCTTATACAATATAAGAGATTATTATCCTGACGTCCGCCAATGGTCATAGACAGTTTTCCACAGAATCCTCGGGGAGGCGTCTAAGAAGAAAGTGGTAATTTCGATCACCCCCGATGAATTTATATCATTTCTTTAATCAAACGATTATTCTTAACTATCGACTACACAATTATTCCTACATACATTTCATGTCCTTCTTTCTCTTCTTTATAATGTAATGTCTCGTTGGAGCTATTGGATTTTTTTTTTTAAAGGTTCCCCATTCCGAATTATGTCGGTGAATTTATTGTATAACTTGTATTTATAAAGGGAGTTGTGTGCTTCTAACTAAGTGTATATGTAAGTGGGTGAGTATATGAAAGAAATAAATCGAACATAAAATTAAAAAGAAGTCAATGTGTACGAAGCTCTCTGCAATGAGTGACTTAAATATAAGACGGTAGCGGGATGAATAACATAGTAAGTATGGGTATAAAAGGAGTTTGTAACTTATAACATCAATCATTATTTATAAAAGAAAACATAGATACAAAAAAATATTAAATTAAGTTATGTAAAAACAAAAAAAAAAAAGTAATATAATATTCTTTATATACGCAAAAATAAATTGAATTAATAAACCGAAAGAAGTAGTAAAATATTATTTTTATATAATAAAAAGTAGTAATTAACAATATATAATAATATCAATCATTATTTATAAAAGAACATATAGAAACAAAAACATATTAAATTTAGTTATATAATAACATCAATCATTATTTATAAAAGAAAACATAGAAACAAAAAAATATTAAATTAAGTTATGTAAAAACAAAAAAAAAAAAAAGTAATATAATATTCTTTATATACGCAAAAATAAATTGAATTAATAAACCGAAAGAAGTAGTAAAATATTATTATTTTTATATAATAAAAAGTAGCAATTAACAATATAAATTAGATTAATATCGACGGTTTTACTTATTACCAAGTTGTTCTTTTTCATTCGTCATAATGTAATGTCTCGCTGCAAGCCATTAGATTAATACTAATTTTATTACTTATATTATCACGATTGTTTGCAGCGCCGTCGGTACGATGTTAAACACAAAGATTGCGATTTAGAACAATCGAAACGAGATATTTGGTTTACGCTTTGGATAAAAGTATAAAAAGAAATGAACCGAATATGAAAATTAAGCTGATGTAACTGGCTTACAGGCAGAAAATCAAAGTTCTCTTCATCTAACACGCTACTACTCTACAGATAGATATTCACTTTTGTATGGATGTGCGGATATCAATTAGGGGGTTGTAGTTCAAAAACAAATTTTGACACGACGTTTCCAGAACGAGGCATTAAAAACACTGGTCGATGCACCGTAGCGTGTAATAGAACATTATATTAAACAAGAAGCCAATAAAGACGCAGATAGATTGTCTAATCGTCCGAATTGGATCTCATTAAAACCTTAATTGATAATTCCGCAGAAGTTCGTCCGTCTAAATAGTCGGAAACATTTAAATTAAATTGATTAAGCGTATTTCTTATTTTATAAGATATCTCTTCATTGGAAGGTGTACCACCTCTCTTGCCATATGCGATTGTTTTACTATCTAGCCCTTTTTAAGGCTGGTTATAGATTAAAAAAAAATAAAATGATTAGCGTTAGGAATTTGAGGATTTTTACGAGAGCATATATATTTTTTTTTTTATTACGGCTAAAGATAAAAAATGGAGAATGAAATATTGAAAAGCGGAGAAAAATCATACCGTTTCGATGTGAAAAAAAGTAGGAACAAAATACTGGAAATTATAATCAAAATCTTATTATATAGACATTTTGGCATATTTTCTGGAATACTTCGGAGTTTTTATTTTGTTATCTCGTTTTTGTTACTTTTCAATTTTGATCAAAAGCTATTGATAATATGTAGGTATATTATTTCGATTTTAAACATTTTTCAAATTTTCCCATCGGCTAAGGGAACTTATTAGTTTGATAATTTTTAGAATTTGAGTAGTTTCAATTTTTCAAATTGAATGACAGTCCTTATTGTACTCTGCGCGAGGTGTGGTAAACGTAAATGTATCTTTGAAGAAGTATATTATCGAAAAATTTGTCTATTTTAAATAAAATATTTCAAGATTTCACCGAATTTAATTTTCTAGACAGGCGACATCTATTAAATCCTGGTATCTATAGAATATATATTACGTTAATTTTTTCTGCGACGTGTAAGGCATGTTTCGCTCGGATATTTTGAAGGCACCCGGTATACATTTTCGTTAAAAAATAAACATTTGTGTCTATTAACAATTTGTTAGCCGGGTGAAAAATCGCGGTATATTTTAATATGCTGCTACACACAAAACGAAAAGAATTTAAAAATATGTAAATATTCGGCCGAAAAATATTATATCTTGGACACACAATGTCCCGTTATACTGACGTAGTATAGTTCCGGTAAGTTCATTCGATATGAAACCTGAAGGTCATCTGGATAACTAGGTGAACAGCTATAGGTTATTAGGCATCGAATGACTCGTGTTCCTGGAAATATTTGAAGTCAACTATTCATTTGTTCATTCTCGCGTCCCGCATGGTTAAAAAATTTAACGATTATTCCGATCCGACTTATTAACGATACCCGATTATAGAAAAAAATAGGGGGCCCTTAGATTCATTCTGAGAATTTTTTGTTATTCTTTTTTTAATTTTCGTAGCGGTTTCTTTTTAATAATTCCGCTCGAGAAAAGCTGGCAGGTGAAACAACTTACCCGTTTTGTGGAATCGTAATGGAGGGGGTGTTTTAAATTCCGGGAAAAGTTGTCCGAATATCTTGTCCAGTATTGAATAATTTGTTAGGAACAACCTCCATTAATATCATTTGGTAGGAAGAGGAAATCTTAGTAAGGATTAGAACAAATTAAAGTAGTAGTAATCATAATAATAATGACGATAAAGCAGTAGATGATGATAATGAGGACAACGATGACGATAGTGATAAAAATGATGATGATTGATCAAGAGCGTGAGGTATGAGTTCGTACGTGAGTACGGCATCTTCAAAGTGGTGGTATTATTAATTCACCACTAATGTAAATTTTTCAAGGCTACTTACTTGATGGATCATATATACACACATTCTTCACGCGGTACGTTAATATTGCGCCTTGTATTTACCGAACTTTATATATACATATATATTAATATAATGTAGCATGGAGTATTCATCGAAGATTTTACCTTGAGAAAGATCTCTTTTTAACTTTTAACGATGTTATTCAGGATTTTTTTCTTATTTCTGGCGACTTTATTTTTTAACAATTACTAAGAAATTAATTAATATTCCGTGTGTTTTTGTATGCGCCTTTCAAAAAAATAATAAGTATCGTTTAGATTGCAATGTAACGTAAATTATTCAAAAATTTAATTTTCTGAACTACGTCCGTCTTTTTCCTAACAACTCCAGGTAATAAATATTGTATCTTTTAACATTTGATTTTTTTTTCTCAATTTTTTTGGTTTAAGAAGTATAATATAATAATAGTTAAATTAAATCTAATAAATAATTTGTGCGTCGTCTGACGTTCTTTGTATCTGATTTAATAACAAAACATCGCCGCTACACTTATTTATCCGGTCATGGACAGATTTGTAAATAAAATATAAGAAAAAAAAACAAAATGTGAAAAAAACAAAAAACAGGATGTAGTCGATAGCATTAAACGCGATTCTAAGAAAACACTGACAACGTGGAGCTTTTTTAGAATCGGCTGTTTATTTTTAATCTTTACGATTAGGCTGTGATGTTATTTTCGAATATATAACTGGTTATTCCGAGTTAAATTCGGATCCAAATTATTCCCATTTACCGATATCTGCCCCGTTTATATTTTCATTGTCGAACGAGAGTAAATCGTCGATAAATTATCGCAGAAAACGATTCGGTATATAAAATCCCGAGAGTGTGCGAAATTATTAAAAGTTATAGAAGATAATATCGTCACTACTATGGCACCGATGTAAGCGTTTTAAATTGAACTTCGTTCTACAAAAGTGTCTATAAATCGATTCTGCGCCAGAATGTTGCATATAATAAAACTCGGAATGTTACATAATATAAATTCGGCATACGATCGTCTTAACGAGAAAGATTTTCGAATACTTTGATAAAAAAAAAAAACTCAAAAGGCGAATAGCTCGGTTCAGGTAGTATGACGTTAAGGCGCACTTTTTTTTTACTTTTTATTTATTAACTTTTTTCGCTTACGATCAGATTCCGGCCTAAAATGTTGAATTATACTTTCGATAGAGTGTTATGCAAAACTACGAAAATTTCAGAAACAGCCGGTAATTCCGATAAATTATCTAACGATTGATCGTTCTACCACGGAATACAGTTGGAGCGGTTACCTCCGAAGTAACGACCAGTATCTAGATATATACTATCGCGAAAAAAAAAACTTGTGAAAATCCATTTCGGTAAATATATCGAACGACTACAGAGTATCGTGTTAATAATTGTGGATCTTAATGAAAACGCTGCGTACACATTCAAAAGATAGCCTCAAACGAAATTGTTACAGATTACTCTGTGTAGTTGAAAATGAATAGCTGTCATTGGACAGTACTACAAGATCAAGTGGACAGATGAAACAAAGAAGTAACGCAGCGAAATAAAGAATAAATACTAGAGCTAAAGAAAACACGGTGTCTATAGCTGGACAGTCCGAAGATAATAACAATATAATCATAATAATAATAATACTAATAATAATTGCGTGCCTTTAAAAGGCGGATGAATTTTTTTTTTTTGGTAAATTAGTTTCGGCTACAAACGGGAATTCAAAAGAAAGAATTTTTGGAATATCGAAGAGAAAATTAAAAAAAAATAAAATAAAAATAAATGATACCGCAATTTCCAACGAAACAATATCTCTACAAGAAATATAAGTAAAAAAAATTTCCTTTTCGCGAATCGTGATGTATTTCGCGTTTTTTCAGTTTTTACATTTTCTAGTGTCTTAACATTTTTTCTTTTCGCGCTAAAAAAAGTTTCTTCTCCCTCGATTTTTATTTTTAAAAGTGTAGCGCAATCTACAAGAAATATAAATAATTCGGCTTTTTACTCGTGCGTTAATCAGTTTTTACATTTTCTAGTGTCGTAAAAATGTTCCTTTTCTTGACATCTTACAACTAGCCTTACGGCTATCTAGTAAGTCTGCAATGAATATAAAACGAAATTTATCTCCCGCCGGATGTGAATTTCAGGTAGCAAGTTTTATCCGGACGGTGATATTAAATACATTTAAAGTCGGAAAACTTTCCTTCTTTGCAGATGTCTTAGCATGCGAAAGAATTATCATCCAGTAATTCAAGTCTGCGCATGGGTATATAGCTTCATCGGATATTACTCGTATTATGTACTCGATGATGTCCAGATCGGTATGTAACGTTTTATTCGAGATAAACCTTTTTGTGAAGGGGCACTTGTTATTGTACTTTATTTTGAATGCGTTAGATTATTTATATGCCGATGCTTTTATGGGGTTCCGTAAGTCAAAATTAAAATTTTCTTGTTAGGTTTTAAAATAAATAAATGAATAAACAAGCCCAATCTAGGAGAAATATATAACTAATAGTTTGTTCCTGGATTGTAGTATTTTATGTTATTTTTTGCCTATTAGTTTTTATATTTTAAATATTTTTCTTTTTTATATTTTTAAACGCCATTTCTTTTTTGTATTTTTTGTATAAAACCTATTTTTTTTTTTTTTAAATCCAAATCCGTTTGTTTTCAAACCGAAATTGCTAAATGAAATTTGTTGTTTTTGTATAGTTCATTTGTATTCTGTAGTTTTAATCCGTCAAACGTACTACATGTTGAAACATTTGCAACGTTTTTCTTTTGGGCCAGTACATAAAACGGTCATGTGATTTCGAATGTTAAAAATTACTTTTGGTCGTCGATAAAAACTATCTTAAAATTATACTTTCTTCTTCGTTATTAGTTATTCCGAATTCACTGCAAGGCCTCTTTTTTATCTTTCTGCGCGTTTCTATTTGACGCATTGACCTACAGAATTTTGTATATCTTTTTAATATCGTCTATCGAACACTTTCTCTTTTATTCATCGGATGCCGTTTAGTTGATCTGGGGCCGTCCAACTATTGTCATTCGATCTAACTGTGAGTCTTGCCCAATTCCATTCGGTTTTTAAAATTTATCGGGCATCGGTCTTTGACTTTGGGTCTCTTCCTTATTTTAGATATTTTTATCCTATCTTGTAAAGTTACCCGCAACATTTTCCTTTTTATTTTTCTTTGTAATTTGTTTTAAGTTGCCTTTACATTACTCTTCCTTTTTAAACGCATAGGTATTTCATTTTCTTCGCATATTTCTTTAATTTATCGAAAGAATATATATATATATATATATTTTTTTTTTTTTTTTTTTTTTTTTTTTTTTTTAATGGGGATGCCTTTACAGCTTACCCAACGTGGAGCCGTAATAATCACTAACTCATATTCTTATGAACTCGGACAACTTCTCGAGAAAAGTCGCTATGTCCGGGAATAAATCTAGATTCTCAACATGCAGAAGGGACATTACATTATAAGGAGGACCACCACGAGATGCGTAAAGTAATTTGAGATACAGTTCAGAACGTAATGCTGTTAATGAAGGACATTCGAAGAACACGTGATCAGGGTTGCAAACTACACGACCAGCATGTAGAGGACAATACGGATTATCTCTAAGCTGCATAACGAACAGGCGATCAGGCAACAAGCAATGCCCAAACCGCAATCTGCTGATAAGCACAATTCCTCTCCGCTTGATGTTTTTGAAAACGTAGAACCATGGGAACCTAGGGAGAGACGGCTGCAGCTGATAATACGCAGTAAGAGGCGACCGCTGTATGCACTCCATATATGTCTGATCCCAGAGCTTTTTATGAACAGACTGTGTAAAGTGAATGACGTCACGAGAAGAAACTGAAGAGAATAAAACACCACTAGAAGAACCCCTTTTAGCTATTGCATCTACCATTTCATTGTCGGGGACTCCTCGATGTCCCGGTACCCACAAGAATGACACAAATATACTGAGGTTTTCGAGCTGATTAAGTTTCAACAAGATGGCTGAAATCAATGAATCTGACACCTTCCCTTTGCATTCAATAGCCTTTAAAATACTCTGTGAGTCGGTAACAACGAGATAATTACCTGGAAGATTCGCATCAATTAAGGACGACAAAGAAAGAAATACTGCCACACACTCAGCTGTAAATGAGGAACAGAGATCAGATAATTTGTATGCACTGCTAATATTAAGAGAAGGGATATAAACTGCTGCACCAGTTCCCTGAGATGACTTCGATCCATCTGTATAAACAAGGATATGCGTAGGAAAATTTTCAGCGATAATATTATTAAATGTAGCCCGGATCAGTGGGGGAGGCAAATGGACGTAGTTCTCTGGAAAGAAAAATGTTATTTTATTGGCAAAATTGTATGAATAAGGTAACATAAATTGGATGGGTATATGAATTCGCATAGTCTGCACCTGAAATTCATCCAACCTAGGTAAAACCGACGCCAGCAGAGGCATTTTGCTGTTTGAAAACCGCCAGTTGGAATAAATGTGGTAGAATAAATTGTATAGCGGAAAGCGATCTATGTACATTCTACCGATCAAGAGCTTTAATGCTAAATAACTCCGTCTCAGCTGTAACGGAGGAATCTTACACTCTGCCAACAATGCAGGTATCGGAGTACTTCTTATATATATATATATATATATAATGGATTTCCTTATGACAATCTGTAAAAAATTATACTAATATATTATAAATAATCGAAAAACGAGTAATACTTTTTAAAGCCCATTTCGCATTCCTCTAATAAATATAGTATATTACGATTAGAAAATTTACCGGTACATTAGGCGCTTCCTGAAAGACAAAAAAAAGTAAAGCTGCCACGTTGTAAATATCGTTTTGTGTTTTTTTTTTGTTTTCGGATTTCAAATCGTCAGTGTTGACTGCTAGAAACTGTGTCAGTATGCGAGTAGTGCTTATTGTATATATGTTGATTTTAGGCACAAACGCGCGCGTTTCCACATCTCGCGTTCCGTTGTTTGGTATACGTAAAAGATCGTCGATCCTTTAATTTGTTTTGGCGGGTGGGTCGGAGTGTGTAAGTGCCGGTGTTGCTGCTGGTCGGTGTACACGGCCAAGATCACTAGGTCATTCCGGTTTCAACTTGTTCTCTTTTTTCATTCCTCCCTCGCCGTTATTAACACTTAACCTCACGACCACTTTAATCCGTCTCTTTTATGGAGTAATAGCAGTAGTAGTAGTAGTAGCGGTTATTTTACTCTGGTCGACCGGTTTTAGTGTCTTTTCGTTTTTCATTTCACTCTTACTAATTATGTCTTACGTAATGTTCTGTCTCTCTCTAATGTGTGTATGTATGTATACATATATAATATATATATGACAGTCTTCCACGGTCTTGTGTCACCGTACTTTTCGTTTTTTTTTTTTATCATTCTCAGTTGTCTGTTCGTAATGTAGAATATGTATTGTACGTTCTATATATATATATATATATATATGCCTATGTGTGTGAAGTCGATTGTACAAGTGAATATGTGCCGGTTCTTCCCTTTTAATAATAGGTTTTTTCTCTATCTCGCACATTACACGGCGCGTACTGTTTTTCTCCTATAGTCCTGTTGTAATATGTAGACATGCCTCAAGGCGCTGTTTATGAATGTATATATATTATATATAAATATATATATATATAAAGCCTATGCATATGACTACATACGTATTTTTATATATATACACATATAAATATGTGTATAGACTTAAAATGTACCGTATGATACGTTTCTCTTTGTCTATTTCACCGGTACTATCGGTTTTTCCATCTCTTTCGTGTAAGTTCAGCGTTTCCCCTTTCATTGTATACAACTCGTCTTCGTGCGCTGTTCGCCAGATATTTCCATTTCGTACTTCATCAATCACCCTTTTACCCCTCCGTTAATTTCACCCGGTAAATGTTAAAATTTTTTCTCACAACACCTTCATCACAAATGTGTTTAAATGCGTACATGTATATATGTATAACAATTCTTGCACGGTGTTGCTGCTGCTGCTGCTGCTGTTGTTGTTATGATGTTTCGATGCTTTTGGTTATTCATCTATCTTCTCTAGTAGTTTAACGTTATTCCGTTAGATGTCGCCACTGACCGCGCGCCACTATTCTGTGTTGTAATGCTGTTGTTGTTGTTGTTATCGTTTTTCGTCGTTTGCCGCCATAAATGTCGAGGGGTAAATGGGCGGTGTAGAAATGCGTTTTCATGATTATCATTATCGTTATTGTTGCCAGGCTGGTTTTTAGTATTTTGGAGAACGTGCTTTAAATGTGTCGCGGTTTGGTGTTGTTGTTCTGCGTTATCTGCCCGGTCCCTGGAAAGTATATTTCGTAGTTTTATTATTTTTTATCGGTGTGTAAAATTTTTATTTTATTTATTATATTTTTATACCTATAAATAAAATTTAAAATATTTAAAACTTAACCGTCTCCTATAATTCATATATATATATATATACAGGATATTATTACAGATGATAGCGCGAATATAAACCGAATAAAGGACTGTGACGAACTTTAAATTGTTTTTTATTCCTTCGGTAATATTATTATTCTTAATTATTGATACTTGGAAAGGCCTTAGTTAAAAATAAATATATCTACGTTTGTTCTACGAAACTGAAAGCATGCTACTTACTTACCTACCTACTGCGGCTAATGTCGGCGTTGTAACTACGCGCTTCCAGAAGAGCGTCTACGAATTTAGCCGTCGGAAAAACGTGTTTAACGGTGTATCGATAATTTTTAAATATGTTTTAAAGTTTTAATTATTAAAAATATCGTTTTCGTAGTGCGTCGTGAACGAGAAATTTCAACTAATCGTTGATTATTCATTTTATATTTTTTACTTGCGCAAACCTTAAAAAAAAAAAAAAATGTTCAAGTAGCGTGTATATTTCATCGGAGGAGGTGGTGGTCAGACTGTGTGAAAATCTTTAATTAAAGCTGATCCTCCTCCTAAATTATATTCTTTAGTCTGAAACGAATAAATAAATATGTTCAAAAAGGAGAAACCGATGATGTCGGTAGCCGCTATCATTCAAAGTCAGGCTAGCAGGTGGCTGCCCCCACCTACTGGAAGTAAGTTTGTTAGAATTTAATTCTTATTTTTGGACGGTTTATGTGTAATAATTTTCGAAATTATTTATCGACTACTAATCGATAAATTTGCCTTTTATTATGTTCAAATACGACGACAGATGCTTACGACGTTCGTTCTTAACGGGAATTGAAAATTTTTTATAAATTCTACGATTGTAAATTGGGTGAAAAAAAAATTACTAGGTACGAGAAATTCCGTCGTTTTCCAGCGAATCTTGGAGGTTGATATAGAGAATTATCATAAAATCTATAATAAATAGATTGCTGCATCTATTTTATTTTGTTTTTTCGTATGAATATTAGTCGTTATTTCAGTTTGCCAACTTCTTATATGATCTTTATAAAGAATTCTTTATCTTACATGTTTCAAAACTATCACGACGTCCTTTGAAGAGTATGGTGTAATCTCTTAAATGCCGAATTTGTTTTAGGAAGCGCCTTATTTGGTCGATTTGAGATTTCTTCTATTGCTAATTTTGTTTCCTTTTTAGGCTTTTATCCATAGAAATCTTCGTTGTCTGTTTTCGTAATTGTTTAAAAGAAAATAGCAACACGATTAAACGCTTCAAAAATAAGAGTGAAAGATTCTTTTCACTGCGTGTTAAATTCAATTTTGCGCGACCTTTGCATTCTTAATAAATTATTCGTTGCGATAGGTCGTATTTTGTCGGAATATTTGCTTCGGCCTTGAACTGAAACCTACTAGAACGCTGAGAACGCAATTTCTAATTTGCAACTACTGCGATTTCCGACGTTACGTGAAAGGTCTGTTTTTATAAATATTAAAATAATTTCGGACGTATTCTACAACGTCTTAGCTTAATTAAAAATGTCTTTTTTCCCCCCTCTTGTTTAAAACGCGATTTTTTTTCTTCCGAGTGTTTTAATAATCGCGAATAAATTTCGAAGTAGAACGATTAAAGTAGTTTAGATGGATTACACCTAATTGCCAATCATTGTAGAACGCCAATTAAACATCGACAATGTGTCATAGAAGAAACCAATCCCGTTTTATTTACATATTAAACGTACTGACGAATATTACGAACTGGCTGATGTAGAGTACCATTTTCCTCTTTCACGAAATATTTTAATTATTTTCACAGTTAATTGAGTAATTTGAGCAAAAAAATAAAAAAAAAAATAGTACCAAAGTATATACGGTATGCTTGTGAAAAATCCGATTATCGCCAAAAGAGGATATGTTCATATTGTGCTTAATACGGACTTTTTTTTTTTATGTGTTGTGTTTGAGATAGTTTTTCTTTTGGCGCTAGAGACCTTAAAATTAAAACTGGGAAATACCGCGAAACGTACGCACAGTGTTTTACATCACATCCGAATGTACTAGCAACCGGTTTAATTGGCGATATAGCGAAGGAGAAAATTATAAAAAGGAAAATACCTTTGCAAATATTGTAATAATTGAAGGTCGCCTAAAATTATTACCAGACAACTTCGGGGGGGCATGTTAAAAAATTGCCCTTATAATATACAGAAGTCAGTTATCCAAATTCGCCTATTCGTAATCACCGTGTGTAGATAGATTACGATTCGGAAAAACTCCTCTCCCTCATTCGCTATTCTAAATGAACCTTACTATTTCTCCCTACTGTTCGCACTCTGCAGATACTGAACTTCAAAATTATTCGGATATTTCCATTTTCTATTTCCCCCGTAGTAACAAATACGATCGAATCAAATTCTTAGCTATTTCTTTCTCCATAAACACGACTTTTCTTAAGTACTAATCGTAAAGTTCGCATTTATATATTATATAAGTTCATTCCTGATTATAACTTAGCGATATAACTACTAATCTGGTAAACCTTCTATAGTCCTAATAATAATAATAATAAAGAAATGAATAGCTGTTTTCGCCACGTTGCGGGGCTACCAGTGTTTAATGAACTACAGGTTTACAACGATTAAGGATTATTAAGCTTTAGAAAGATAAAATAAAATCAAGGACGAAAATAAAGCCTAACTTCTTTTTTTCGGAACGTCTATTTTCGAAGCGTAGTGGTCGAAAGCGAAATTGTAAATAAAATTCGAAGGTCGCCTACGTATACTATTTGTGGGAACGAACCCTTCCGCGTGTCCTTGATTTAAAATTGTATTTCATCTCTTTCTCGCCTTATGAAAGGAGCGTCTGTGGAAATTTAATATAAAATACCAACGACCTTGTACGTGCGTTTTCTCGGGTAAACCACCTTTATGTCAACATCCGTCAGACCGCAATGTTGTTTCGTTAATCCCCGAAAAAATTTCTCGTGGGGATGTTTGCCGATATATATAAACGTAATCTTAATTCCCGTTGAACTGAATTCTCTTATTTATATATATATATATATATATATATATATATATATATATATATATATATATATATATATATATATATATATATATATATATATTCGTGTTTTACGTTAGGATCGGGGACGTAGGCCACTGTTGTTGTGGTATACGTTCAAAAATAAACTTATTCCTTTTTCGCTATTTTTCCTAAGCGAATTTTTATATTTTCTAAAATTAGCGTCAGAACTTTTATTTCTTATCGCGTGTAATTTGTAAGTTATAAATAAATATTTCGTGTAAAAAGCGAAATTATTTTAAATTGTTAAGCCATTGAAAGATGTCTTCGTAAAATAATAATAATAATAATAATAATCATAGCAACTAGTAAAAATGATTATTTAAAACACGTGTACGTAAATATTTTCCGTAAACATTACGGCCTGGTATAGAGTTCTTCTTTCCAGCATCCATATCACTTTTTTTTTTTGCATGCAATCTGTATTTAATAACAATAAGCAGCGGTGAAGACATGTTATTATTAAAAATCAAAAGGAGGATAGAATCCCAATGGAGGTGCTGATTCTATTTATTGATGATTACTTTTAAGCTAGCTTAATCTGCAATTACAAGAGTAACAGATTATTAGGATCGATGTTGAAGCTTGGATTGAATTTAATGCAGTTTGACAACAGGTTCTTTGCTAGTTTATTTGAGTGTTAAGTCTTTCTTTGTATCTTGCACTTGAGTTGCGCATTTCATTTTTAACCGACTTCAAGTCCTCAGAGATGTCATCATTTCGTATGAACCAAGGAGCATTCACAATTTTCCGTAAGATTTTAGCTCGCGTCCTTTCCATAATAGCTATATCGGATTTAGCTGCAGTACAGCTCTATGCCATATGTCCAAATATATAATGTTTTTCTTTTACCCTGACCTGTATTTTACCATTTAGAATGAGCTAAAATAAACGGTACCTTTTCGATGACTGTAATAGATACGCGATTGAAATTTTCTAGAGAGAAGATCGATTATTTTGAAATATTCCGAAGAGAATTTAGACGTTTGCTATACGTGTACGCTTAATTAAAATTCCTTATATTCTAATCGGCGGTCAATTGTTTTATTTTTCATTACAAAAGTGTACCTGTCTACCTGTCACACTTGATTGTACTTTACCACACAAGACACTACTAAAGCCAGAGTTAACTTAGTACGCTGCTAGATCGACAATTGTGTTGGAAGGAGCGTATTACTAAAAAAAAAAAATAAATAATGAACTATAATAAAACTTACTAAAATGTAATGGTTCCATGGTAGAAACTCTGAATTATCCTCGTACGATACAAATAATTATTACACATAATCAAACCAGTCTCTGAACACATATCGTTTATCAAAAATCATACAACGTTTCCCAGTCGAAAGTTTTAACATCACCGATCAACGCACCAGATGATATATCGCCTCTTGAATGTACCAGATATAAATGTTGTAATTCGAGAACGCAGCTATTACTTAAACAGGCTGGAAGAACATACTGATCCACTTTTAATTTATTAGATAATATTGACGATGCTAGACGATTAACCTTTCCATCTTCCTTTTAGGTTTTAACTAACTTAATGGTATTTCATCATCAATGAACGAGACAATAATACTTTCTTCGTAATCGTTTTTTAGCCGCCTATAGGCCAGATTGTATTTATTATATATACATATAAAGTATGTATATGTTGTATAAAAAATTTTCACTAAAATTCAAAGTTAGCTGTGTCACTGACATGACTTCATTATATTGATAGCGTCGTATTTCCTTATTCGTGTTTTTGTAAGTATTATAAGTAACATTAAGAACTGTATATTAAATTCGAATTTTAAGGTTTCTTTTTGTTTATTTACACGAACGACTGAAATAAATGAAAGAATTTAATTTCTTAAAGGAACACCGGAAATGGATACGTATGTGCGTGATGAAAATGATAATTTGAGTACTTTTTAAAATTATATTTTCGTTGATACGAATAATAATTTGAATTTTTCGATATATTTTTTTGTTTATCGTATGTAATCTAGTTTTTAAGCTGTTAGACTACATTCGTAATTATATAGACATTAAGAAGGATTAAAAATTCTAAGGTACACATGTAAATCTGGAAGTTCGTTTGAATCAAAAATTTACCTTCTTTTGAAACCGACGATCAATCGTTTATCCTTAAGTTTTCGTAGTTTAAGACTTCTGGTAATAGCTCGCGCTCTAAACGGGAAAAAAGCCAGTCTAAACACTCGCCGCGAAGTTGATGTAAATCTTCAATATCCTAATCCCATTTTACGACTATACTTTACATTCTTTGACGATGTGTTTTATTGTTTGCCTGCTATCAGAAATACCCCACTTCTGCAGGAGGTGCTCGCATCTAGCATAATCAGTTCGAATTCTATTCGGGAGTCGCTACTACTTTCGTCGAAATTCCATTCCTAGAGGTTTGCTCCGTACGGTTTTTGACGAGGATTCCTCATTTGTGAAAAATTACCGATTTCCAATGCTCGGTGTTTATTGTTCTTTTCAATCGAGTGCAAATCGTGCTTGATCCAAGATTTGCAATGAGGATTTTCTAGATTTTAATCTAATTCTGTTTCTCTTGTAAATTTTGCAATTAATAGATTTGCGTTTTCTTCAAATGTTACCGAGGTATTTTTGAACGAATCGGTCTTTCGGATGTAAGGCGTTTAGATGTTGTTAAGAACCGGAAGCCATGGGGTCGGTGTGCTGCGTATCGTTGCCGAGATAATTACTTCGCCAATTTTTCGCACATAACAATTGTTCGTCCACATCGGCGTACAATATTCCGCGGCTGCGTATACTAATAATCTTAGCTGTTGTTCCTCACGATTTACCAACTAATCTTTGTGTTCTACTTACACGTATAGGTTTCTGGTAAATGTTCATAAACTAACGAAACTAATCGCTGTTTATTAAAAATACAAGGGATTATTATCTCATTTGTACGATGCGGTGATATATATGATTTTTTGGTTGCGCTGAAAACAAGATTTCAGGTTTCTGACCGTCGACATGTCAGAATACTTCACTTTTGTATGTAGTTTGTTCTTCGTCAGAAAAATAACAAGTTTTTTTTTAGTTCATTTTTTTTTTTTAAATTCAATTATTGCTAAAAAGTGAAGGCTGTAATACATTTTGCACCGTTTATATTTTCTTTGCGTATAATTAAATTTTTCGCGATTGGTACAAATCTGACCTTACCTTGGCTGTTATGTGTGCTTGTATTTATATATGTATATATATATATATATATATATATATATATATATATATATATATATATAAATGTACTTGAATTTATTAAAGAGAAACCATTCACTACCATAATTAACAATTAATTACGATTATATATGCTTACGTCGGGTTTCTTATTTTTTTTTATTAATATTATATATATATTTTAATCGAACCCTATACGCGTACGTGTGTTGTACATACATACACTTTTATATATATATATATATAAATATGTATTTATAGCGTGCGTAGGTTTGTCGGTGCAAAACTGACAAAAATACAAACAAAAATTGCGAAAAGATGACGTTGGTAACGTCCGTATATTTCATTAATGAGACGTTCCGTTGTTAACGCCAGTGTAAATTTCGAAAACATATTACCGTCGTTTTAATTATTTGCGAATAATAAAAGAGAGAAAAATAGAGAAAAGTGCGTCGATTCCGAAATATTGTAATAAATCGTAATGACCGATGTTTCTTGGAATTCGCTTCGGATTAATCGACGCTTTAATTAATTACTCTTAAAATCTGGGCGTTTCGAATTATATATTACGGATTGTCCCTTAGTGAATGCGCTTGTTCGAACTTGGACAATTAATAACGGTCTTCGTGATTTTATACAAGTTATATAAAATTGATTTTATTATTCGATACGGCGAGCGTTCGTAGACGTAATATAAAACAAAAAACAACAAAAAACTGTATTAAAAATGTTCAATTAACGACGAGATGAAAAATAATAAATTTTATTAAATAATTTGCGGCGACCGGTTATTACGATTGAAGATTGTATGTTTAATTGTAATTAAAGTCGAAATACAATTTACGATTAACCAAACGCCGAATTATTTATTTATAAAATTTTGAATAATCGTTTTCGGAATATTAAAGCAACTACTTATTATTCCCCCCGAATGTAGAATGTTCGTTTTGAATCGTATTATTATTACGATGGGATTAGTTTATTGTAAATTTATTGTCGTGTTAGTTTGTCTATTTACTAAATAGTACTCGTAAACAGATTTATACGGGGGCATCGTTATAGAAAAGTCGATTTTTAAATATTACCCGGAAAAATACGTATATAATAAATAAACGATTTAAACTTATCAGCGAATTACGATCAGATTTACAAACTTCATTTTTTAAATATTAATAAATTTCCCGGAAAATTACGTCTATCAATGAACGATTTACCATTGTAAATGAACTATCGCCATATTTGAAATCGCAGTTTTACATATTCTAGGTGATGTATAAGAACTTTCTTCTTATTAATGTACTACTAGATTGTTATTTTTTTTTAAATCACAAAAGTAGCGATCTTTTCAGAAACAATTAGCGTTACTGCGGTATTTCGCTTGTAATAAAATCATCTTCCAACAGAAGTGTTAATTTTCGTCGATATCCACCTAGGGTAATTTATGCCCGCGTATTGATCATCTTTTAGTTTATTTATTATTTCCGTATTTACGCGCGTTCGTACTCTGATGATGTTTTCTAGCCAATATTTCGATCATTTCCAATTAGAACTCCGAGATCGCGATGGTTAACCGAACTCCTTTCATCTAGCGCCTGCTATTTCTATAAGTATTCCGCATTCGTTCCATACAACGTTGCTCGGTTTAGCACAACGCCACAGTTGACATCCGTAGCTCCGTATAGGTTTGATTGCTTGATTAAAAAAGTTTATTACTTAACGAAAGCGCGCTTGTTTGGTTTAATAACCGATACATTTCAGCCATTTTTATTTTTATTAGCCTTCTTTTTCTTGGCGAATTCTCCACGTTAGCTTTTCATCCAAGTACATACCTCGAAGTATACATTTCTAAATTTATCATCATCGATCGGTGATAACTTATTTTCCTGTTGGCGAAATTGATATGGGGACCGATTTACTTTTATTTAGCTTAATTTCCCAATCTCTAGTCTATTTTAACACTCCGTCTAGATGCTGTTGCGATTTTTGGGTTGACTTTTCAACCGATTCCATCATTGCCAAACACTGCTGGAATATCTATAGCGTATAATAAATACAATGTTAGCTCCAGCAGCACGCTTCCTTGCCGGACTCTAGCGTTTATCGGCTGTATTTGTGAATAGCTACTGTTTTGTTTTACTGGAAAAAATAACCGGCCCGTTAAATACGACTGCAAAATTTTACAATATTCTTTTGAAAAAGTATTTTTTAATTCGTATATCAGTCTTTCGTTCCAGACTTTATCGAAAGCCGGTGAAGCATACAAAAAATTGCACTGCATATTTTCTTTCAGTGCTTCTGCTATTATATCAGTAACTCTGTACAGTTGGTCTCAATCGTCGAATTATTTTGTTCGACCCCAAATTGATGATCAGGCAAAACAAGTTTTCAAGCATATTTTTCATTTAAGAAAAAAATTTTTCAAATAATTTCGAGACTACCGGTAACAAGGTGTGATAGGTTTTGATATTTGTTGCTTCCCCCGACTTAGGTATCGCAATAATTTAAGCAACTTTCCATAATTGAGCTTATACTAGATTTAAAATAATTATTTTCGCGGTATACATTTTAATAAAAATAATAAGTTTACAAAATTTGTTTTTTAAATATTTATAAATTTCCCGGTAGTGTCGTTTTTATTACCATCTGTCCATTCAGTAATACCGTAAATCTATGAATTATATTAATTATATATATATTCCAGACTTTTCTAATGGAATATTTCTGTATTCTTCTATAATTATTCGCTCAGTTCATAAGGTTTGCTTCTTTTTAGCCGTCTTGAAAGCTGCTTCGCCTCTGAATTTGTATGATTATGCAGTCTAATTCATGCTTACTTGTCAGTTCCTTTATCACTGATGATACTTCTGATACATGAAGATCACGATGGATATCATCGTTCCATTGTCCGGCCTCAGTGATAATTCTTATTTTGGAACGTCCGAACTTTTTTTTAATTTAGCACAACCCCATAGTTGACCGCTATAACTTCATGTTGGTTTCGGTATTTGATTATATAGTAAAAACTTGTTGCTCAGCGAAAGGCAGGATTTCTTATTATTTATTAATACAAATAGATCAATTTAATTTTGTGTCCATTCGCGTTATTTTTACTAGGTATCGTCTTCGAATTAATTATAACTGCGTATTAACTGGACTTTTCTATTAGAGTAAAATTGATGCGCACAGATCTCATTGTTTTATTTTTCATTTTTTTAGCACACTTTCCAATACTTTCGTTATTAGATCTTACATGGTTAGTTCTATACTATTTCAAATAGCCAACGCACCAGTTTTAACACGATAAATAGCGTAAATTTAAAATTCCAAGCAACTACTGGGATATTTGAAATTGTAACGTTCGATATTCTAATAGGTGTAGCTTGAAAACTTGAATTTCTTCTTACTAATGCTTACTCGATTCAAAAATTATTTTCGCGATGTACATTTTTATATTTATAATTTTTTAAAAAATATTAATAATAATAATACTATCTACTGTTAATTTTAACTAGTGTCCGACCGAAACAAGATTTTCAGCCGAAACCGAAACCGAAACTTATTTAGACATATTAAACTTTCTATTGTATATTAAAATCTGGTGTATTTAATACACAAATACAGACAATTAACTCGTGTAAAATACAATAAAAAGTAATAGTTGCAATATTAAACAAAGATAGTTATTATTTATGTTATATTCACAATTTGACATTAAATAATAAATTGAAATTAGATTTAATATTCGTAATTAAAAAGTCTTATATTGTACGCTAAAAAAAGTAATTTTTCTACGTTTTCGCCAAGCCGGTTACTCCGACGATCTGCGTATATTTGTCCAGCGGCACTAAACAACTGCTCGCTGGGAACACTAGTAGGTGCAGCAGAAAGATACTTTAAAACGGCTTTTCTCAGGGTAGGATATGGACTACTGTTCTAATAACAATATATATCAGCATTGCGTTGCAATAATGGCTCCGACAGATAAGATTGAATTACTTTTTCCAAAACAGTTTTTTATCTTCACATATGGTTGCCTGCATCTGTTTAGGAATATTATCGTGTATATCCCAAAGACTCTCTATTTCTTGCTGTAGGTTAAAGGCTGGCAATACCAATTCTGTAGAAACTGAGGGAACATTTTCTCCACCACCAGAAAGTATAGGATCCTCTAATACCGATGTCAATACAATATTTAAATATTTAAAAACTATGATTAAAGTACTTGTTTTAAGTATCTCTATTCTTTATTTTATATTTATAAATTTGTGAACTTATATTTAAATTTATATTTTGAGTTTTTATATTTTGTGTTTTTATTTTTTAAATTTTTATTTTTATCTAAATTTAAATATCGCTTGATAATGGCGTAATTGCCGGAAAGCTTTGTGAATGTAAAAAAAAAAATATAGTTTTAGCGATTTTAACTGATTTTTGTAATTAAAGTAATAAAAAAACCACTACATTCCACAATCTAAAAAAAAATTGTTAATTTTAAATTGTGTAAATAATTAGGTTTTCATTTAAACTACATGTAAATTTTTTCAATCGATCATTCGTTTTCTTTTAGAGTCTAAAAATAAATTATTACAATCCGTAGTTTCATTTTATTCGTTTTCTTTATCTTCATCCGATGTTTGGTAGATCGCCTGTATAATTTTCGTAAATCGACCATTTTATTTTGGCTTCGTTCTTGTATTTATTTTTAAATATCGTCTACGTACGTTACCTGATATATGGTTATTTAGTCCTACCAATGGCGATCGAAGTTCTTTGCTTCCGGCATTAGTGAACGACGCTTCCAAGTATCTGAACGATCTGTAACTATCATAAGTCGTACTTGGTTAATTTTCATATTTAAATTCTGTCCTTCTCGATTTAGCTTGTTCTAGCTCTCCGATAGTAATCTTATCGTTGACGTTATTCGATTTATTTATAGATTTCGTAGCTATAAATTTCTTATTTATTTATTTATTTATACGGTTCACATAACAGCTAATGTCAATTAAAATGCGAACACCGAGAAGTAAATTAAATAAAAGTATTATAAAAATTTAATAACGATATGAAATTATTAAAATATTATTAAAAAAAAAATAAAGAAAAACATTATACAACTGCATATTATATAAACACGGTCACTCGCAATAAGCGTTGTAGGGAAAAAAAGCAATTGTCCACGCATGCACCATATATACACACTCGCTACAATGGAAAGAGCTTACGTAATCCTACATGTGAACGGAAATACACGTGTTGTGTACACTAGTATACGGTAATGAAAATTTCAAAAGTATTTTTGTCTATACGTATGGAAAAATATTACGATAATTTAAAATTATAAAATCAATAACTCAAACTAGCTGTCATCGAACCGTGCCAACACATTTTTTACAATAATAACTAGTACATAGAGTCTGCTCATTACTACAAGAGACACAGAAGTTGTTATCCTTTTATAATTCGACTCGATCAACGTTAATAGGAAGATTAATAGCGCTCTGATCGCTAATTCGGATTGTTAATCGTCGATAATTTTTCTCAGTTCGACGGACTAAGAAAGCTCGGTTTAATTAAAATTCGAAATCATCAACGAGAAATTATCGCATTCTTTTATCTTCGGGATCGTTTTAATCATTTAAGGATTTTATATTATTAACCTTGTTGGCCAACATCGTTCCGATACACCTGCCTCGTACGATAGAACGCGCTTAATTTAATTTTATAATTCGATATAATTTAATTTAAGAAGCACGTGCGTCCGGCATTCGTTAGGAATGTCGATTGGATTTATCTCGTTCGCGTCGACACCTGTGAAATATAATTAACTTGTTTTAAACAGCGTGCTTTGGTTAAAACGAATTTAATATTCCAGATCGTACGAGCTTTCGCTACAACTAGTATCTCTATCGTCCAGTGAAGATCGAGCGAAGTTATTGCTCTTTTTAACGCAAATGAAAGGAAATATCAATTTTATTATTCGAATTTTTGTCGCTATTTAAAAATATTTCATTTTTAACGAAATTAAGGTTCATATATCCGTCTCAATATTATCACGCCATTTTATAATATATGAGTAAAGAGGATCTCTCCCGACTTCAAAAGTTGTTAGGGAACGTCGGCCGTCGTTCCTCGTCGACCCTAATATTAAAATGACCGCTTCTTCGCTAAGCCATATATATTACTTTTGCAGTAAGCTGGTATTCATTTAACGAGTAATTAGATCAGAGCTGAGCTGGCTAAGACCATTTTAAGAAATTCTCGTATTCGAATTGAATGTATTTATAATTCATCAAATATGCTACGGAAGAAAATATTTTTAGGGCAGCACGAAATGCTATAAAAAGATCACACCGTATATTTCGGTGTAGATGATAAGAAATTAAAATTAAACTATATCTGTATAGTACAACGATCCTACCTATTTTGGGCGTAAGCATGCTCGAGTATCATAAGATTCGACATGAACATTATTGAAAAGAAAATGTACAAATATAATGCTAAATAAAAAGATATGACGGAATTTGATCAACAATATCCCCATTGTGGTGAAGTAATCTCGGAATAACTGTTTGCTTAAAGGTTACAACAAATTGACGATTGGGATTCATCGAAGCAAATATTAATTATCGATAAGTGTAGCCATCATTAGTTTCCGTATTTTGAAACACGAAAATGATGATAAGTCAATTTTTTAAATATATTTCCAAGTCGTCTGCTGGAAGACGTCCTCGAATCGATTTCTCGGTTGCGTTGTATGTATTGACTAGTTGCCTTGCCAAAGGTTATTGAATATTGAATAAGATTACCGATATGTCTGGCCGGTGTATTTTTCCTTACGTCCGAACCTACGCATACTTAAAAGATCAAAACTCGGCGATGTTAGTCGTAGTCGGTGTTAGTAGTGAAATAATGTTAAGTTCGCGGTCGATTACAGCGTATTTATACACCGCCTACCACCTCCACAACATTATGTTTTTTGTTTTTGTCTTCAAATTGATTGTATAGCATAATTTTCATTTTAGTTTATTATCGCGCGTTATTCGTTGCTCGCGTGTAGGCTACCATAGTAATTACGGGAAACCGCGTTTTACCCAATTTGGAAGAAGGAATTTTCTGCCGCCATGAAATTTAATGATAGGTTAAATATCGCCGTTCGTGTATGTGCTTTCCACGGCGCGTTAGTTATACGGTACGGCTAGAAAAAATTGCAACTTTTAAAACAGTGTGCTGTGAAAACAGTCCTTCGACTAGTCGCTGTATTAAGTTTGTTTATTCATTAAAAACGCCCGTTTTCTTTTGGGATTATGATGCTGTAGGTGTTATTGATACGCTGTTGTGTTCGCTTTGCCAGATTTTCCTATCGCTTTATTATTGATCCTATATTTAACGGAAAATTCGCGCTATCTGTGCAAAATAAATCTTTTAGTATACAAAAAAATAATTTTACCGAAATTACTTTACGGTCTGTTCAGTCTGGTCTTATAATATAAACCAGGTGCAAAGACTGTAATTGCCTTCGAATAATATCGAATAAACCTCGATTTATTTCGATTAAATCTTTAACACGATATGGTAAAATTCCCTTATGTACAATACGAGAAATGATTAAAGGTATAACCGAAATTTTTTTTCTTATGCTTGTACATATTCGAATATTCCAATAGTAAATTCTTTAGGTGAACACGATTTACGACACAGGTGTAAAAGATGTAAGCACAGGTGTATAAAACATGTCCTTCTTCCAGTAAGTCGCAATTTTACATCTAAGTTCTTTCTTTATAAATATTAATTTTGATAATATTTTTACCAATGTGTTTTCTGGAGAGAATGGTTATAACGTAAACATAGCAAGTTTTGTAAAATTGTACGTCCAAATTAACTATTTCCTTACATTTTATTTTTTGTTTTATTTTCCTTTTATATTTTTTATACATTTTGTGTGTATATATATATATATATATATATATATATATATATATATATATATATATATATATATAATTTAATAATTTTAACTATTTTTTTTGTTTATTTATTTATTTATTATTTTTTACACCACTAAATTCCACGCTATTCAAAAATAATTAATTACCGGTTTCTTATATATAATATATATTAGTGACGTTCATAGAGCCTGCTTATGACTAACGACTAATTCGGTTTTTCCAAAATAATCGAATAAATCAGTCTTTTTCTGAAAATATTTTTTAAAAAATTTGTTTATTAATTTAAGCGATTGATTAAATATTCTTCTTTCTTTATATACGATGTTTACATATAAAATCCTTTTCCATATAAGTAAATTTAATGTTTTTTTGTACATCGTTTACTAAAAAGTATGTAATGCGCTTTAGAATAGAAAACTGACTACTTTTAAATCGGATGACGTAAATTCGATTGAATGTAGTTACATTTTGACTAGGTTGGATCGAAATGAAGTAATCATATTTTGATTGAAATATTATATTGCTTGGTTTTTTTTTTACTATGTTTATCTAAGTTTACATGGGAGTTAATAATAAGAGTTTTACAGTAAGTAATTATTAAATAATTTGAGGATATGGAACGCAGAAAGCGGTATTTTTACGGGTGTCTCGATCTTTATTGTAATTTGAAGCTACGCACTTTAACGCAATTTCTTCTTAATTATGTGTAATGGAATTGTTTAATGAAACCTGTAAATTAAATTGCAAATATTTCTATATGCGTAATGTAAAAAAATTGTACGTATTATCTTTGTACTCGCATTATTTGCGACGAGCGTGTGTCGTTTTATTAGGATGTTTAAATAACACGGCTTTGTCCAAAGTATGAACATCGGTTGAAATTTTAACACTCGAGATATAAAAGTTTTATACGGAGTTTTGAAATATTTGATAATTGTAATGATTCCGGAAGATGATAATCGCCGTTTATTGATATGGAATAGATGTCGGTTCGTTGGTGTCGTTTCAAATTGAAAAATAAAGTTTGCATATCTACTCTTCTCATTCGATAACTTTAATTGAAACGATAGTCGTTAAATTTATTCTTCCATAAAGATAGGAACGCGTGTGTTCTCCATTTATTTAGAACTAACGAGGTCAATTTGTTCTTACCCGGGAAATTTCGTTTCCACGTGCGAAGGATAAATTTTCAACCCGAATTTTCTCGGAAGTATAATTTTATTTCTGGATGTATTATAAAACTATAGTGCAGTGTGAGTGTATCTCGTACTGTCGGCGTAACGCGGATGTGAGTGTGCGAAGGACGGTAAAATTTTAGTTTCATCGATCGTCGACCTCGTTTCAAATTTATTTTCCTTTACCGTCTGGGGTCGCTCAGTACTGAGACTTGGTAAGTTCCGGATAATGGAGTTGCGGTGTATGCCAAATAACGTATTTTTTTTTTTAGGTCAGTGCGTGCGTGTGAGTGCATTCGTTAAAAAATTTTATTTTTCAATTTGAAAAAAATTTTATAATGACCAACGAATTTCTTTAAAATTTTATACTTACGTATTCGTCGTATTTATTTATAGGAAAAATCCAAGAACATCATCCAACGTCGAAAAAGTAATCAATTGTACTAATTAAAAAAAAAAAAGTTAAAATAAGAATAGGTATACCATGGAAAAGGGGGAATTTAATTGTATTTTGTTTATAAGAATAGATTTAACTGTATCCGGGTTATAAATTCTTGTATATAAGGATACAGTTTTAAGTTTTAATTGTATGTTATTTAATATAGTTTTTTGTAATCGCGGGAAATTTGTTTGCTGATGTTTGAATTGTATTATAATTTATACACGTTACATCGGTGATGACGTGATTTTTATTTTCCCTTTTGTTAAATATTTGAAATAAAACATTTTGCGGTTCGTACAGCTTTTAAGATTTACAGTATGTTAATGTTTGTACAAGCTCGTACAATTCGAAGTGACGCAGTCAGCCATATTTTAAACATTAACAAATATTTAAAAACATCTCGAACGTCATGCATCGATGTTGAAAATATTTTTTCTGTTTCCTTTTGGCCATTAATTAAAAACCGAATGTACCGTGTTGATTGTTGAATCAAAGCAGGTAATTTTTCGAACATAGTCCTTCTAAGTGTAGTCAACTATCTTTTGGTTTCCTCCCGATAAATACGAGAGTGAGTAAGGTAGGCTCAGTGACCCTCTGTAGGGGATTTAACCTGCTGTTATTCGCCTCCATAAACGAAACTAACACACAACAGAGAAAGCGTAGTCTGGTTAATTCTGGTTCGCTCGTCTCTTTCGGGGCCTTGTCCTCTTTCTTCATCCGCCTCTTTCTACACGACGACTATTCGATGTGTATATATATATTATATGTCCTTGCTGAGCCTGCTCGCCCTATCACTTCCAAAATGCATCTTTGTTTACTTTTCGTTTATATGTCTGTCTTATTTTAGCTTCATAGTAATAACATACTGTATTTTTCTAAACGGAACACACACGCAGTATACGTAGTTATATATAGTTATATATATATATATATATATATTTATATAGATAGATGAATAGTTTAGAACTGTGCTACATGTGCGTATGGGTTATACATATCTTTTATCTTCTTTAGTTAAGCGTAGTGCGTACGACTTTTCCATGACCGTCGTTTATACATGCCTACCGTTATTTGAAGTAGGTCAACTAACCGCCAGTTCTAGGTCAACTTAAAATGAATCCCTTTTAGCAAGCTATCTCATCCCTTACCTCCCGCATAGTTTGTATTCAGATTGTCGTTACTGTTAAGGGTTGTCCTCGTTTCAACTTTGCCTACGTTTTGAGGTCGCATTTGTAGGGTAATAGAGGCTTTCTTATTCCGAGAAAATCGGAACACCATTATCATCGGCAATACAATTTTTTTTTGATTTTTTTTTTTTAAACGCGACAGGTTGGAATTTTTCAACAGCTAACGTGTGTACTAGTTGTGTATATTCGTGAGCAACACACATTAATACACACCTGTATGGCTGTACATTTTATAATTAACTGATATTTTCTTTTTGCGTAATTCTCGGTCGATAATTAAACAAATCAATAAACGAAAGTAGTATAAAAATTCCAATATGATTTGATCTTTCGGTGTTTGTGCAATTCTTGTGATGGACGAAGGCTATTATTGGGTTACTTACGCCTAAGTTTTCCCCATAATTAATTTTAAGATGAGTTGTTTTTTTTTATTTATGTTTTTTTTTTAAGTACGATATCGGTGTGATGATATGTTATGATTTCACTTATTGATATATGCTTTTATATTAAACTATATAGATTCGATAAGGCACATTGTCTTAATCGTTGATATTGGAAGTTTGAAGAACTTCTTAAACATCACACGCGCGCTTAGATTACATTAGTTTTTAATCTCTAAATAAATATTGTTAATGATGTTTCTAATTTAAAATTAAGAAAATAAATATATTCTAGTAGTTTGTGATTTTTCGGAATTTTATTAAAGCTGATTTCTGGTCGATTTTTCTCGTTCGTTAATCGATTATTTTTAAGTTCGACGGTCACCTGTTAGATTACTTTTACTTTTACGCTCGTAAATAATATTGGAATGATATTTGGTCTAATCTCCATACTACAGACAGATTCGACCTCTAATAAAATCATAGTTCAGTGACATAAACTTGCCAAGTAACCTGCGTCGATATGTCACCTCATCCTTCCGATAACAACATAATAACAGATGCAAATCGTGTATTTTTACAATGCTCTTACTACAGAACAATCTATTATATATCAAATCATTGCCGATAAATATGTCTTACCTACTTACTATTAAACACAATCGTGTGTATTTACCTACTCATAATTACATCGCATCGACACTAATATTAATGCTTAATATATCATACAGCTGGGTGAAAAAATCCTTTGTCCATTAAAAAAAAAATGATAATAATAAAGTTTAAATTAATATGGCCTAGCAATCGCGGATTATTTTATTCTTGTTTTTTAAAAGTACCATATTCATAAATATTGGTTCATAGAATTCTTAGAATATTGTCTTGAAATAGAACACAATCGTCGCGGATATTGTAGACAAGGTAAATAAAAAAGGGACGTGGGTTGTAATTTACGTTGTTCTGTTATTATTATTATTATTATTAAAGAAACGATATGCCTATAGACTTCGCCTCCAAATGCGCAATTTTCTTTTAATTAGTTTCTTGGCAACTTCACGATGAATCTGTAGCTCAGTCTCAGTGAACGTGTATATATGTATATGTATATATATATATACAAACGAGTGGGTGTTATGTTTGTATGTATAATGCGTTTAGGCCGTGTCAACGTATTGTCTGCAAACGTAAATTTTGAAATACTCGATTTTCAAAAAATACTTTTGCATCGATATTTCGGTTTTTAGTAAATACGTTGTTTGTTTTTTTGGGGGGGGTGATGCTTATTTGTATGTATGTACGGTTATTTCCATTTGGTGTGCAAAAAATTATCCGATGTAAAGTTCCATCCGCTAGAACTTGACAAACAATTAAGCTGGGCTAATCTGCCCAATGGGTTTATTTACTACTGTGTTGTATTTTTTCCAATATTCTTTGAAGGTCGTCTTCTGGGCATAATTTATCGACCAAGGCGAACTGGCAGAGTTTCTTATAATTGCAACGATGAAACGTTTATTTAATTTTAATTTTTTTTTTTTATGATTTTTTTTTAAAAAAAAAAGAAAAAAATAAATCGATTTACTTTTTACTATACTATCGTTTGTTCTTTAGTTATTTCTATCAACTTATTTGATTCAACGTTTTTATAAATATTAGCGGTAACGATAGTGATAAGAAACTATATTGTTATCAGTAAGAACGTCTAATTGTTAATAATTAATAAGAATTCTTTTCGACGGTAATGCAATTTTTAAGTTAAAACAATTAAAAATAATAAGTAAATATCTTTTTTATTTATTGAACCGATACAAGCAGGAGTTCCCCAGGAGAGTGTCTTAGAACCTACCTTGTACTTATTGTACACAGCGGACATACCATCGCCGTCTTAGCAGTCAGTCATTCCCAAGTTGTATCAAATGATAATCTGCAGCGTGCTCTCGATCATATAGCAGAATGGATGAAGGGCTGGAAAATTCAGTTAGATAAACAGAGATCTGTTTATGTCACTTTTGCTTTACGCAAGCCGGATCCATGTTCTGTTATCCACATTAATAACCAGCGAGTTCCAGTTGCAAATTCTGCGAAATACTTAGGTATGTATATGAATTCAAAATTGACATGGACGACACATATCGAGCATAAAGCTGCCCAAATACGAAGTAAAATACGTCAAACGTACTGGCTTATTGGACATCGCTCTAAAATGAAACTAGAGAACAAGCTCCTAATATATAAAACTGTTATACGTCCAATATGGACTTACGGAATATAAATATTGGGATATGCTAAAGCATCGAATCGCTGCTGATCGCTAATGCTCGTTGGTTTTAACGAAATGACGCGCTCCATGTAGATCTACAGATCAGGTGTGCCAATGAAGTAATATATATGATTATGCTCGACAGCATCGGAAACGGCTTTTTTAGCCAAATCCAGAGGCATCAGCACCTTTGTCTACTGATCTGGATCTCAGTAGGCTGAAACGCATCAAGCCTCATCAATTGGTCGTTACACCGATTAATATAATTAGCAGAGTTTAGTCATTGGGAGTTATTCCTTTGCGTATGTTATGCTGTTTATAAATACTGCTTATTAAGATTGCAGAAATGAAGCGGCTATCCTTTTCAGGAGCTCTATTAAAAAAACATCCTTATGCGCCTTATATATATAAATAATGTACATTAATTATATATAATTTTATATATATATATATATATATATATATATATATATATATATATATATATATATATATATATATATACACACCGTGTTCTTCACGTTTAGTGTACACACGAGAGATTCGTTTTTGTTCAGTTTCATTTATCATGGCATTCTATAACGAGGAGCTCGCGTTTTGCGTGAACGTTATTTCCGCCGTGAATCGATCGCGACAGTGCAAAGAGAGTTCGAAAAGAATTGTAGTGTTGCAAATGGCGGTCATCTGAACGATATTGTGTTCCAAAATGATTGCAAGTTAATCTCTCGTTTTTGCACGTGTAGGTGTAAACGTTCTCGTATGCGCAATTTTATGCAATTTTTTCATATTTGTATTTTTTCAAGTTGCCATTAATTTTTCGCGTATTTGGACAAAGTTCAACTTGTGGTTCACATCGAGTATCACCGGTTTAGTCTTCTCTATTCATCTGTCAGTTTTATATTATTTTATATATATTTTATATATATATATATATATATATATATATATATATATATATATATATAATTAATTTCAACATAAAATATCCTGTTAAGAAAACGTAGTAAAAATCGCCGAATTTATTTAGCCATTTTCAAAATACAATTAAAACGCATAAAAAATATCTGAAATAAAAATAAATTATAGAGAAAATACTTAATCTAGATTATGACGCTAATAACTTTGATTGAAGATTGACGTTTTATATAATCCGCTTTGAATGCTGAGAAGGTTAAAATACAATGCGGATTGATTAATTCTTGCAGTATTATTATTACGAGTCGAGGGGTTATAATCCGTTGGATTCCGTAAATAACTGGTTTTTACGAATTTTTATTATTTGCGGCAGACAGTTTAGCCCGGATTAAAATGTGCAATTATTACCGACCTTCCTCTTTGGCTGGTTTTCTATTGTTTTCAGTTTAATGCACGGTAATGACCGTTTGATAATAATAGTAATATGTGTTACTGCTTCATTCAATGTCGTTTGCTAAAATGGAAGGCGTGGCGCTGTTATGTCGGTTTTGTTATTTGGGTTAAATACTATTCCGTATGTCTAGTGGTGTATATATATATATATATATATATATATATATATATATATATATATATGTATAAAATTCACTTCAGCTTGTCTTCCCGTTTTATGTGTCTGATTAGTTTCACCTTCATTCTCGTTCTTTCGTTCTGTGTCATTATTGTTTTTCGTCTGCTTCCTGGTTAGCTTTTTAACGTAATCGTAAATATTCGAATACGGGAACGAAATATAATTTGGACTACCGTTTGCTCATCCGGAGGAAGAAATATTTGTTCGATAAGAACAATTTTAAAAATCGTTAAATTTACCTCTTAAACAAAAAACGATTTATTCATATTTGAAAGAAAGAAGTGGGAGATTTTTTGTTGTTTATTTGATAAATTGGATAAATTCAACATTTTAAATCCGAACTCCGGTACCGCAGAGATGCAATGGAAATTAAAACAAGAATCACCATGGCCAAACAAACGTTTGAAAATCTTGTATACATATTTAAGGATAGGAAGTTAAATATTAAAACTTTATACGTGTGAAAATGGACAATGAGCGCAGAATGTTTAAAACGGCTAGAAGCGTTTGAAATGCGAGTCCTGAGAAGGATATGACGTATAGCAGGGACGGAAAATAGATATGTGTTGGAAAGATGTGGCCTCAAATTATCGATAATAGTTCAGGATACTCTTGCTAGGAAATGAAAATATCTGGCGCATAAGATCAGTGAAAATGATATCTTTCTGCTGGCGTTACAGGGTGTGCTCGATGGGAAAGGCAATGATTAGAAATGGTAATCGCCGGTTTCGGAGAAAATAAAAGAGTAGTCGATATAATAAAGGACGCTAGGAATAGAAAATACTAAATCATAATGTTGGCTAACTCCTGCCAAGGAGATGCCTCTAGAAGAAGAACGAATTCCGGTAAAGTTGGCAGGTACTCCAGTTTGTCACTACTAGAAATCGAACTTCTAGTTTATAAAATAATTGTAAAGTCTGTTTGGACATACGGTTTAATGTTATGGGGTTGTGCAAAAGATACACACATAATCAGGATACAACGGTTTCAGAATAAGGCCATCCTATCGTCTCCCCATCTTGGTACGTATCGAACAGACTTAAAAATCCCATACGTGAAAGACGAGATCAAACGTGCTATAAAGCAATGTGTAAGCCGTTTGGAAACACGCTCAAACGTACTGGCGATCAATCTACTTGACACTAGTCGTAGGTTAAAACGTAGTCGACCGTTTGATCTAGCCTAATTTTTCAGTGGGGTCCATCGCTGGATGCTAACCACTAACAAGTTATTTCGCGTACCAGTCCAATTGTTGGTTGGCTACCTGGACAGTTGTAATTTTTAAAATCATGAAAAAAAAATTCTGCTTTAAATGACGCTAAAATTACTACTATATGGTCGTGTCGTATTTTATTCCCTTCCAATTTAATATTGGGAATAAATTTTCGGGCGATGATGTATCCGCTGACCTTGTGGCTTGAGTCGTTTTTCTCGCCTCGATTTAACCGTTATTAGCGTCTTGGATGTGCTTATTATTTCATGATGATAATTTCCATATTATATTCTCAGATATTGTACGTGCAACCGTCTGTGTTGTCATACAGTGTAACTAAATAATTTTGGTAATGTTATTTTTTTTGTGAGCATGCACGTTATATATATATATATATATATGTATGAAAAGTGTATAGACGCCTATCCGGCGAACATTACCATCCGTATAATACATTAACATATGTTCGTCTCTTCTATATTCTGCATGTTAGTTAGTTCGTCGTTAAAAAATAGTACGTCATTGTCTGTTAGGAAACTTCTATTTGGTTTAGGAAAAGAAATACCGGATTCTACATCTTAAAAACGCGGGGTGGTGTGTTGAAAGTTCACAGTCCTTGACCTGGCCTTAGGTAGATACACACACACACATATATATGCGTCCTCGTTATGGGTATATTATTTGACGCGTGTAATGTTAATTCGCGTAATGTTCCATAAAAGACCTGCCTGATGAAATTCCTTTCTCATTTTTATTTTAAAAAATTTAAAATTTAACATTTTCCAGTTGACATATCTAATTCCAACTTAAGGAGTATTAATTTATGACGGAACATCCAGCTCATTATCGTAATTCTTCATCTCGCGTTATTATTACTTCTTGCTTTCAATAATATCTCTCGTTGCGTATCAAGGTAGGTAAAACGTCGAGGCAAAATTTAAACTGGACGTGAATGAAATTGTGGAACGATCTTAGTAATTACAAGGAACGTTTTACAAGTCTACTTGTATAGTTTCAAATTTAGAACGAAACTGCTTGTTGCTAGTGTTTGTCAACCGCTTGTCAAATGGACATTAAATATTTATTATGGCTGGCAATTACGTCCGCCCTAAGTTATGTTAAATTACGAACGTCTTCGCGGCTGATTTAATTTAAAGCGAACGAGGTTTTCTCCTTTACACTTTTAGTCGGTTTCGTAAATCAAATTTCCGTGCGTTGTGACCGTATGTAAACTATTGTTTTAATTGAACTTTTTCTCCGGACGGATACGTCACTATAGTCGAGCCTGAATTTTCAAATTTTTGGAATTTTGACGAACCAACATCTGCGATGACTCGTAATTATTTCCATATAGGCGTGGAAGAATTTTTTGAACAAGTATCAAGACTCGCACAGTAATGTGGTCCAGTACTCGCAGAATAGACCGGGAATATATTTATAGAAAGTTCGTTTGGATAGACGTTAAGAAATTAGAAAGATCGTACTCGGCCGACAATAAATGGAGGATGCAGTAGTATGATCACGCGCTATTTAACAACCATTAGGTGATGAATTCAACAATTGGAGGGCCAGAATTCGATCTTGATTGATATGTATGATGCAATCTTAGTCGCGTTCGAACTAATCGAGTACGCTGTAAATTACAGATGTACAATGGAAACTTTCGGAGGCCGACCTTGTCCGAGTGCGAGGAAATACAGACTAGCTTACATCTGATGGATACGTGTAACATTCGTCGATTTAGTAAAGGTCTTTATGGCTTACACTGCCTAGTGGACGGTGCTAAATTCCGACTTAATACTATTCATTTGTAATTTTGCATGATTGAAACGATTAAATAATGTCCATTTTATATTTAAGAAAATTTCGGACTCGTAAAATTCGTGTGCATTTCATTTATGTATACCTATATATATATATGATGATGATGATGATAATAATAACGTTTCGCAATATATAAAAGCTGGGTGTTCACTTTTAATTCATCCATTACCGATGAATTAAAAGTGGATACCAGGCTTTTAACAAAAATCAAGAGAAACATAGTAAGATATTTCGGACATATAGCCAGAAATATCGATTTGATGGAACGAACAATAAGATAGGTATCGTAAACGGTAAACGTCCACAGGAAGATGCATACACGCTTTAGGTAAAGGCATCACCAGAATACACTATGTCGGTGGCATTTGGAACTGGAGAAAATCTATAATGCAATTTGCATAATAATACATAGTGTCACCACGTCAGGATAATGGACAGTGACGATCATGATCATATATATATATATATATCATCAGTGAGTCGTGTCACCTCATGCCGTATCATGACCATGATCTATTACACGGCTGATCAGGCTGCGCCAACAAATACGCTCGTGTGTGATATTTACACACGACCAGTTGTTGCAAGTACGATATTCACCGTGATCTGCGGATACAATTTGTTGATGATGTCATCAAAGAATTCACAAATAAAAATGAGAAGCGGTTGTTACATTATTATTATTATATTGTATGTGTTCGGGTAGCAAACACCATATATATTTCTGTTTTGACGTCCGGGTCTAAATTTTCCAGTCGTATTAAAGCCGCGTCCGATACTTTCCGAATTTCTTCCCAGCCGCCACTGAAGGCTCTTCGTGGACTCGTGTTCAGGAGATGGTCCATCGTTTGATTATTTAATCCGCAGTCGCATAACGGACCATTTTTGAAGCCCCAAATTTACGAGATCTTCCATGACCAGTTCGAAAAGGTCAAAACCCAACAACCTGTGTGTCGGGAGCGTCGATTATATTATTCTTGTCCGGGTTCCGGATTTTTCATCCTTCTCTCCACGCTGTTACTGAATCGAAACCTTCCGACATGAGTTTTGCAGCTGTTCGATGAGCTGGTTTCCTCGATTTCAGTCTTTAAGGCCCGGCTGTATCCGCGTGTATAGCTTTTGTTGATTCCTTATTTCCTCCATTCTCTAACTAATATGAGCAGGCATGATATTGGTTAGTACTGGTAACCAGCCTACCGGCGTCGATTTGGTTGTGTCTGATATTATGCGTAGTGCGGCGTTTAGTTCGGTTAATGCAGAAGCAGCTAAACTTAAACTTTCTATATACCGAATCAATCCGACGCCTTATGCGCAATAAACCTGAAGATTTAATTTGTAAATAGTATTTTTTAAGGAAGCTTTTAGGCTAAATCCCTAACATTCCTTATCTGCGTTAGACTATAAACTTATTATTAATACAGTTACTCATTTAACGATAAGTTGAGATTGTAACAATAACAAATAGTAAAAAAAAACACGTTTTTTTTCTTTTACCTAGACTATATTATATCTTGTACCCTGAAATAACCGCTACAATTTTTAACTCTAATACGACATTTTTTATATACAACATTTTACAAATTAATTTCCTTATTGCGTCGATTTCGGTGATTTTTATTCGTATATATCCGTTTCATATATGTAAGCTGGAAATTAAAAATAAGCAGGTTGACATTGGAGGAAGGAAACCTGTATATACAATTTTTTCTTTTTTTTTTTTTTTTGATATTGCAGTAGATTTGCCAAATTATGTAAAGACAAATATAATCAAGTCAAGGACTGGTGAAATGACGAAAAGTACAAATACATTATTTTAGTTAAAATATCAACTGTAAAATACACGATTACAAGTATGGAAAACGATGATTGCTATCGATGATTTTTCTACTGGACTTGTTCTTTGTTATTACTGTTGAAATGTTTTCGTATTATACATTTAATAATAGTTTCGCATTGCAAAAATTATCACCGGAAAATAAAAATATAAATAATCGTAATATTATCGCGATAGTACACAACAAAAACACGCGGGCCTGCATCGTGTCGTGGTAACAAAGTGATTACAATCAGCTATAACCGGGTGTGTGTGCGCCTGATAGATATTCTAGACAAACCAGCTATAATCACAGGTGACTTGAATAGCCAACGCACCCAATGTGGGGATATAAACAAACAAAACAGTCTGATCTCGGATTAGCTGAATGGATGGAAGCACAAAATCTATGCTAATAATGCCATATGGAAACTCGATAATTCTTCATGCCCGTGCCGAGAGGGGTGGTGAAATAGAGAAGTAGACGAATTATAGAATAGATCTAGAAAATATAAAAAAGAAATTCAAATTTAATCCGTTTATTGTATTTTCTTACAATTATTGTACAGATTTACTTGTTGGAAAAATGTGTAATCGTTTTTTGAATTAAATTTTCACGTTCTTTCGTAATTGCTAAATTACGCACTTGTCGCATTGCAATTAGTTTCAAAATGTCCGCCGCTGTTTATACCATTGAATACACTTAATTAACACCACGTCTTCTACTTCTTTACAATGAACACTTTGACTATGAGAAACATCATCTTCTCGATCGATTTCGGTATCCTTGTTGATTACTTGTTCAATTATTTCGTCATCATTTAAAATCTCGTGTCCCAAATCTGAATGAATTTGACCACTCTTGCGCCTCACATTCTTTAGTTGGAAAAGTACGAATTTCTTAACTTCACATAAAAACTGTTCATTTTCAACTTTGACAGTTTCGTTAGCCTCGTTTATTGGTCAAAGTTTATTCCTGCTACGCAATAGTGTTTTGTTTGGAATGTTTTGAAAATTGCATCTTTAATTTTTTCAGAAGTCCTCCATATTCAGATTCACAAGAAATTACATTTTGAAGAAATATTTTCTAATAACGACGTTTCAAATTTTCAATAACCCCTGATCCATTGGCTGAATCAGAGAAGTTGTATTCGCAGGAAGAAATACATATTTAATATTTTCATCAAATTCTAGTTCATTTAAATTATCCATTATTAAATTTGTCTTTTCAGGTAATTTTTTTTATTTAAGATAAGATTTCACTTGAGGAATAAAAACATTTTGAAACCACGCGGTAAAAATTTCTTGGTTCATCCGAGCACTTTTTTGAGCATGGTAATTTACTAGCAACAAATTTCGAGTAAAGTTTTTCAGCACTCTCGGTTTTATAGCTTTCCCAATAACTGCTAATGGAAGTCTATGACTACTATAATTGTCAGCCTTTCGTTCTTCATTTTATAGCCCGGAGCCGAAGTTTCTGAACCAGAAGCTAAGGATTTCGTAGGTAGAGCTTTCCAATAGAGTTTAGTCGCAGTTATAAACCTATTCTCTAATTAATCCTAAATTAGTAATTGTGCGAATTAATTTTTCACAGTAACCTTTAACACAGTCCATATCAGCACTCATGACTTCTTCTATTTAAAGCTGTTTTTGGCTTAAATTTTCCTAACCATCTTACACTGACCTTGAATTCTGGATTTCCATCAAGTTTTGTATTCATTAAGGTCCGCTCAGAGGTAAGCCTAAACTTCGTTATTGCACGAACCAGAGATACATTGCCTCATGTACTGTGACTTTATCGTTGGAGTGAATCTAAACCGTTTATTAGTATCGTCATTCTAAACTTCCATTTTCGCCATAAAATCTTCGATCCTATCACAATTTTTCTTTGTGTCGTTAATTGGTGTTCTTGAAATTTTATAAATTTCGGCAAGTTTGCTGGCATTTTCTCCTTCTCTATAAAATTGCAAATTTCATTGCCAGATATGTAGTTTTGTAATTTGAGGGTCTTTTTGTAGTTATTACAAAAGCAAACTAAAAATACAAAATAGAAAACACAGTACAAAACAATACGGAAAACGAAATTACCAAACGGAACTGGCTATAAATACGCATAGAACTTCATGGAAGAATACCCCATACAAACTTAAAGGTGAATTTACAAATATTTGGAGAATTGCTAAAATGCTGATGTCAAAATTCCAGAAAATATTTTTGAATTTTTCTACATATTTGGTTTTCTGTTCATTTTAATGTAAAAGTTCGTAATTGGTGATTTATATGGTTTTTCCATGATTTTTGTTCTTAGTAAATCATTTTATGTAGATGTATTCGGGTTTGTGACTTTGGCTTTATGCCAAACGACGAAGATCAAATCGTTGGTTGTGTTGCTGCCTGTTTATCAGGTTAGAGTAGTTTAAATAACCTTGAAAAAATGTAGCCTCCAGCTCTGCGTACATGTGACTAGGTATCAGAGTGTACACGATATATATATATATATGTTGTATGTGTATTGAACATATTCTACTTGCGCGCGTATATATTTATATAAGTATTCCAGAGCGAGATGTGATAAAATTTATTCATTGCAACCCCAGAAAGCACATAATTTTCTATTGTACAGCTTGGTTTCATAGAGGATGTCAACGTGTAGCTCATTACATACGTTTGGCTGGTTGGTGCGTAATTTTTGTGGCTCATTTTTTAAATTTTTTTTAGGATTAATATTTTTGTCCATATATATTGCGCGTTATAAACTTAAGATGTACGCGCTGGGCCAAATAATTAAGAAGGAAACACTAATAAATCAAAATAAACTTGTTGTAGTGAAAAGCGTTCCTCTGCATTTAGCAATACACGTTATACTAAGGGGAGTGCGTGTGAATTAACAGAGATGTTTTAATTCCTTTATGCTGATATATAATTATTTATCGCATATTAACTGTACGTTATGTTAAAATGATTTCATAACAATTTCTAGATGGCCTCTGGGCCAGTTGTAATTGTTATTAAAAAAAAAAAAAATTAAATTAAAAAATCCATTTTGAGATACTTTATATCCGATAACATCATACGAAGTGTTGTTAGAGTCTAGTTGTTTATATTCTATTTTTATTTTGTTCGTTAAATTTCATTCGGAATCTGCAAAATTATTTTTTTTTTAACACCACTAATTCGTCGGAATGTCTGGAAACGATTTTTTTTTTTTGTGTCGGTATAGTCTATCGTAATAATAAATTATTATTGTTTTTGAACGAAATAAATATACAAGGCCAGCGCTTCTCCTATGTAATATAGAGGAAATTGAATGTAAGATTTTAATAATTTTTTTTTAGCTATGATGGAATCATATAAATGTGATGATTATAGAGACACATGTTTAAGATCTGAGAATTGGTGAGTAGTTGTAATGTTGCAAGAAGAAAAACTAAATATATCGCTTGTAAAATCCCTCGAAGGAATGGCTTTTGAATATGGCGTGGTAAAATTCGAGAAAAGTCATTTGGATGAAAAAAGAAATAATGGAACTGACTATCGCGAATACAATAATTAATGATCTTCGAATGTGAAAGCTAACGGATATAGTCAAAAATTCGTGATTTGCTCCACGGCATCTGTTAACGGGTTATTAGAGTTTGTATATGTTTTGTAATGTTTAAAAAGTAATAAATGTATTGTATGTTTATTTTAAATAGTTTTTTTTTTTTGGTACTTCGAATTTTTGTGTTTATTTAGTAAATCTATCACAAGTTTGAAACGATTGTTCGCTGTTTATTTTATTTCATGAATTTTTTTATGATTACGTTGTGACTGTTGAAATAGGCTCATTTTAAAACGCTTGCCTATGTTTTTGCGATGGTGTCCTTATGTAATGTTTTTTCTTTTTTATTACAGTTGACAAAAGAATAATGAAATTGTGTTTTTTTTTTTTTTGTTAATATATATTTTTCAAGGGGAAAAAAAAGAATTGACTATTTTTAGATTTTTCATTGCTCCTGAATGAAATTGTAACTTTTTGAATTAGTCTTTATTATTATTATTATTTTAGAGCGTGTGTATATACATTTGATTTTATTTATTTATTCCCTTGACCTTTTCACGTCGTTGTAAATTTGTTGTTAGTAGCGACAGAAGACCTTTCTCAAGGGCGAACAGGATATTTATCAAAGTGTTATATACTCTTTTGAAATCGGGACTTTTGTTAAGTAGGTCTTCGTTAAAATGTATCTTTTCAATGTACAAATATAAAAGACGCCTTATAAGTGTAATATCCCAGAAAATTTCTATTTTTTCAACTGTAACCCGGGGTATATATAACATACCATGCATATGTATATATATATATATACATGAATTTATTTGTAAACCATCTATAAAAATGTTGAATTGTTTTCAAGGTATTTAAGTGAACTCCGCAAGATTTTTTATTTCGATTATACATAATTTTCATTACCTAAGCTGTGACTTACAGCTTCGCTACTTCGGTAATTATAAATTAGCGATAAGAAATTTGTTAGTTTACTTTTTCAATACGCTGATTTATCGCCTATGTCGGAATTGTTGATTTTTCTGGAATTACACGCATGAGATTGATGATGTATTATGACGGAGCATATTCCAACGAAAGGGTATTTGTATATACGTATTATATATTTATATATATATAAAATTCTTCCACAAATATCGGCACGAAGTGAGTTGTGGGTGTAGGTCATTTTAAGTTCATTCGCGGTAATTTCCATGTGCCGTGACTGAGCGCTAATTTAAACACGCGAGTCCTTGCACGGTCTGCCGACTGCATAATTCAAGGCCATCATATAATAATCCTGGTTACTATTTACCGCCTTTTTCTACCGTTACAACTACATGTAATCGTACCCTAACATTATAGTTTTTTTCTTTTTTTACCTTATATTCTTAACTTTATTTGTACTTGCTTTATTTTCTTTTTATTTTATTTTTATTATTCGGGTAATACTTTAGAGTTATTCTTGATTCAGCATCCAGATCCCGAATGACAATTGTTATATTTATAAAAAATAAACTGGAATTGAGTATAATAATAATAATAATGAATATTCGACCGACCCTGTTACGATATTCACGCTCCGGTGTGTTTTTCCACGTTTCCTGCTATTAACGTAAAACGGCCAAGATGCCACTAAGATAATAGTATTTATACACACTCGGGGTTTTTGATGGAGCGCAGTAGTTAAAATATATATATTCAAATTTGATATTTGCGTTATATTTCGGTAGGGCGTGCAAAAGCTGTGAAACTTGAGACTTTATCCCCTGCACTAACTTTTCTATTTTGTCTGGTTGTGATATCAGGTTAATTAAAGGATTCATTATACTATATTATATATGTGTTAAAATAATTTGTGAATTATATATGTGTGTATATATCTTCTTCTTCTAGTTGCATCACCTTCGCAGATGTTAGCCTACATCGTGATCTAATATTTTATATTTGTAGCGTCCTTTATTATATCTACTATTTTTTTCTTTTTCTAATCGTTCCCTTCCTCTTGACGTTCTTCCTTCGATTTTATCCTATAAAGTTATCAGGAAGATACCATTTTCCCTGATCTTATGTAACCGATATTTCCGTTTCGTAGCAAACATATCTTGAACTATTATCGATGTTTTGAGACCACATTTTTCTTATTAGTTCTGTCTATTCATGGTATATGCTATATCCTTCTCACAGGATTTGCATTCAAATACTTCTAATCATGTTAATAGATATATCCTTCATTCTGTTTTCAACCTTGCAGTTAGTGGGTGAGTATAATACAGCATATTAGATCCGTCTACGACGAGAGCATGTTCCTACTTTTATAATGATATTACTTTGGCCATTTTATTCGGTCCATATCTTCGGTCCGTTGTCTGCTTTTATTTCGTCCTCCTTCAATTAGTGTTATCATTCATTCTGAATGTTTGATGAAATGTCCGACCATTTCATTGCTTCTCTGTTTGATCTTGCCGTTCATTTACTGATATTAGTTATTTTATTCGTCCGTAGAACATTCGACGAGCATCGCATTTCGATTTTGTTTTTTTAAATCGTCCGTGTCTTCGTATTTTTACAAAGTGCTAGTATTAACTATTTTTTTATAAACGCGTTTTTTGCGAGGGCTATTCTTCTCCTTATATCTTTCATACTTTCACCATCTGAGGATATTATGCTTCCTAAGTCGGGGAACTTCGTTATTTGATTTCTGTTGGATTAGGACAATATTTAATCTTCGACTTCGGTTTTTTGTAGATACCGTAACTTTAATTTTCGCGGTATTTATGTTCATTTTACATTTTCTTTTTTACTGTTTTATTTAGCTATTTCCGATATTATTGCTATATTATCGGCAAATCTTATTGCGTTATATATTTTTTATTACATTATTATTTTCTAAGTAAAAATCTATTGTCTCTTCAACGTAACTATTAAAAAGTAACGGAGAAAGATTGCAACTTTGACGTCTTCTTTTGCCCTACCTTTGTCTTATATTTTACATATTAATGTTATATGTTACAGTTATATTGGCGTTCATATAAAATTTTGATATATTTTTGTTCATCCACGCGTGCATATAAAATGGATATGTACACTCTTTTCTTCGATTTGTACGTAATTGACGGAAATTTTAACCGCATATTTTTGTAAATTTATAAAGTTATATTGAGATGTGTCTGTCGTGTTCTAAACTTTTGGGGTTGTTTATTCTCTCTTTTTGTCTTTTGAATGAAGTTCTTGTTACATCAATCATTCGAAATAGAACATTGAAGCGTGTATGCAGCACTGTGTATGGATAATATTATTACGTGTCCGACTGTTTAGAGTATATATTAATTAAACGCATTATATTCGATATTTACGAGAATTTAAATTTCATATTTCTGTAGTATTCAGCGTCTTTTGTTTAGAATGTAATTAGCGGACAAGTTAAGGGGCACGAACAATTACTAACTGAAAAGGTAATGAAGAAATAAATTCGCAGAATAAACAGATACTTACCTACGTAGATTTGAAATGCGCACAGTTCTAATACATGGTGACTTTTTTTTTTTTTTGGTGGTGGTGGAAGGTGACTACAGAGGAGGCTATTTCGTTTGTTTTCTGTTACTTTTTCACTGATTATCAATATTTTCGTTGCAAGTCTTGATGAAACAAGAGATTAGCATCCTATACGTGTAAGCGGGTTTTATTCGATTTATCAAATATTGGAAATATTTTTTGCTACCAAGCTTGTCTTTTTCCTTTAATTTATAAACTCTTACAAAACTTATTCCTTCTAACGCTCATGTTCTATTTTTTATTTTTTGTTAATGTAAAGGCTTTACATTATACACAATATCGGCGAGCGCGCTTCTTATATATTTTATTTATTAAAACTATTACTCAAACTAAAATAGACATGGCGTAATGCAGATGCTTACGGTAAAAAACTATAATTGATTAAAATAATTGCTGCTGCTACTACTACTGCAGTGCTGTTAGCGTGCAGTATTGCGGTTTGATATATATATATATATATATATATATATATATATATATATATATATATATATATATATGTGTGTGTGTGTGTGTGTGTGTGTGTGTGTGTGTGTGTGTAAGCTGATATTTGTCAGTGCGTGTAAACAAAATTAGCTCAAGGTAACTTTGATTCTTTCAAACGTAATATTATCGACCCAATTTGTTCCCAGTAGAGTTTTGATACAAAAGCGAAATAAAAAGGCAATTTTATTTTGAAAAAGATGACACGGCTTTTGAAACCCCTCTATAAATAATTTCAGAGCTTTTAAAATTCATATATATATATATATATATATATATATATAATATGCGTACGAGTTATTAATTGGAATGAGTTTCGAAACTATCCAGTTTATTTTTAATCGTTACAGATTTTTCAGAGCGCGGCTAATTCGAAAAATTAGTAATTTAAGTTGAACGTTAGTCTACTAATTAATTCGTCGACGATGAATCTAAATCCAAGTAATATTGCGCGTTCCAGAAAGCCACTTGTGTTAATTGAACCGCGTCTTTGTGGAAATATCGGCGAATCCGCGGTGTAGCTATGCGATGATTCTTTCTAGTTCGTCTAATGAAATAAAGGCGGCCGGCAAAAAAGTGGTGCCCGTTTAAAAAATCGAATTATATAAATATGGGCGAAACCTGTTTATGACTAGTACGGAAATTTGAAGATGGCGAAAATTCTGAAATTAATAATAAAATTAGTTTCGTCCTTATCTCAATTTTCTAATTTCCGGGATCCATTTTTTTTTTTTTAAATTGTGTGTGATCGGAAATTGTTGAATGTATTATCATGTATTTAAAGACGATATTGGATTTATTTATTTTTTAGGGATTTCATCTAATGTATGTTTCGTTCTTTTTAAATTGCTATCGATTCTATATTTATATTATTTTTTCATGATAATTACTTTTAGATATGTATATGGAAAATATTTCGTATGCGTAAATCGATTTGAATTACTACTTGAAATTAATGCATACGATATAAAACGATATATAGAAATATAACCCCATTTATTTAATCGGCGTTTCTCGTGGTATTGATATATATATATATATATATATATATATATATATATATATATATATGTATGTATGTATATAATATAAAGGTGAGAAGGTGAGAAATTACATCGGCGACCTTGAGTAAATGAGTTTAGAATTTTTATATCTATTTGTGTCTGTGCTTGTATTGTATTTTCGTTGGTAATATATATATATATATATATATATATATATATATATATATATAATATATATATAATCATCTTGTTAGTCTTGTTAGGTGTAACAAAGCAAGGTACATTGTTCTTTTTACACTAGTATTTGGTAACGGTCTTTGATTTCGTTGTTTAGGGTTGATTCACCGGAAGAAGGTCGTCACCCCCTCACGTGTTATTCATTACGTCTATTTAGCACATCGTTCTATACAGTCAATCCCTGACAATGTCGGTCATTTTTGTTGTTGGGTTACCGGCTATCCTTTACTATCCTTTTGGCTTGGCTCTATAACGAACCTTCTAATATTGGCTTCCTACGACATAATTCGTGGAATATACGCATTTTATTCTTGTTCGTCGCTCTCCTTACCGCCCTTGTTAATAACGGCTAGGGAGCGAAACAAGGACATTCTCTTTATCGAGGTCAAATTTACGTCTTGGATTATTTTTCATTCGTCCGTTGTCGCTTTTACCCTGGTCGTGTTTATAATAGCGAAACATTTTTCAAGGTCACTATTTCGCCCCCTTTCCTGTCGGTATTTGTTGTTAAGGTCGGTAAACAACCCCTTTTCGCTACGGTTACGGTCGTCTATCCTGGCGGGCTGAGTTATCCTTCATAATATGTCCGTCTTCGTCGGATTTGTTATATTTTCATTGATGGCCGGCCTATTGTGTATCGGTTGAAGGTCGCTCTTATTATAGAACTTCGTAGTCATACCGACTCATCGCTCCGTTGCTGGTTGTTTTGAGAAATTATTCTCATTTAGATTTTTCGAATGATGATATACAATAACGCTTATTCGCGTGTCTATTTTAAATGTACAACAATCGACCCGATTATCAACGTCAAAACTGGAGTTTGAGGTATTAGCAAAGAAAAACAATTAACGCTTCTTTCAAACCTGTACTATCCGCTATATGGTACATGCGAACTTTTAACGCTAACAACATTTTTTCATTTTCTGATTGACGCGAAATGTTTCGACTACACAGTTCACCATAATAAACGCCCGTATAAAATTTATAATTTTTTGTGAAACGTATATAATGTATGACCGAAGAGGTTAAGGATCTAGAAACGGAGTGTCAAAAAAGCGAAACAAACATTATGTACTTTCGTAGAAATATATTTTATCTTAAAAACTCTCTCTGTTATTAACGAATTGTACACGCTAATTTTACGTGCGATATAAATTTCAAAATTATTTTACTCGGTATTTTCAAACAATTGTATGCGGAACAAGTCTTTGGCAGACCAGTATGAGACGTGGAATTAAAATTAACGGTAGAATTATCGATAATTGTCGATACGTAGAAAATTATGTTGTTATTCTAGCGGATAATCCGCACGGGCTCTAGTACTTTACATACTGAACTCAGTCGGGAAGTCGTCTTACATATATTAATGCGGTGAAAAGATGCAAACAATTCAATTAACAACGGAATGCCGTAGAAGGTAGATAAATATTAACGTCTCAGTTGTGTCATAATAGACCAGCTAGACCTGGATGCTGAAGTTAAAAGCGGATGTGTCCGAGTGCTATCTTCACGAAGAATTTCTTTGTGCTAGTTCAGCATACAACAACCATTTGGTCCAGTGTTACATCTACTCTGTATTGCTGCACGGTGTAGAAGCGACCACATTCAATGAACGACAAGTTGAACGATATGAAACAACAGAAATGTGGCCAGTACTTAATGAATGCTGAAGAATACCAAATCGGAAAGACCATAGAAACGGTGAAGACAACCGAGAATGAATGTTGAAAAAATAGATAAAGAATAAACAACATATTTTGGACACATTGTCGAAGGTACAACCTCTTACAACTTATAATTCAAAGGAATACTGAGGTAAAATGTGAAGCCGTCGAACACACTGGATCGAGAACATGAGGGAAATGCTATTTTAGTCCAGCAGCTCATGCTGCGAGAAAGGTGGATATAATTGCAATTCTAATCACATACGCCCTTGAAGCGTATAGACGAAAAAATAATATATATATATATATATATATTTATTTATGGCGTCTAGTTTTGACGAATATTTATCATTACAAATATCTCCATTTATATTAAAATAATAATAATTGTTATTATTACTAATGCTAGGTCTTTAAAATATTTTTTTTAATGATTAAATTGCGATAATTGTCATATAACATTAATTTTTTTTTTTTATTTGGTTAGTTTCTTCCTGCTTTTTGTTGGTTTATTATTGAAAGAAGTTTCGCAGCGAATACCGTTTCCGGTATAAGTGGCCAGCGACATTGTATTACCTCGATGTTTATACATCGCGCCTAATTTCGTGACATGAATGAATGTTGTTCTTTGTAAGTTTTCGGCAATTTTTTATCTCGTTGAAACATTTATTTGCACACGTTCTTTGTATATATTTGTAAGTTTAACCGTATTTACACTTTCGTTTTTATTCCGAATGTCTACCAATTTTTTCCTTGTATAACACGTTACGATAATCAGTTTGTCGAAGGTGTTCGCTTGTTTAATTTAGTCTTAACGCCTAAACCGAGTATATTGACCTGGTAAATGTTTTTTTTTACTTCTTTGTAGCTGGATCGTTTATAGCTTTATCATAACGATGAGATCGTTATTTAATAATAATGCAGAAGATAATACGTCCGTCATAAGAGACGAAATCGAAGCGATTGGTCTTAGAAATAATAAAACGCCTGAAGAATTTAAAAGAATGGACGAGAATAAATAGGAAAATTGTTGTCACGGTGGGGATTATGTAATAAAGCAGAAGCTAAGCGGATAGACTGGAAACATAAATAGAAAATATGTATATATATATATTCGTGATATTTTGTTTATATTTAATCCTTTTAGGTTCTAAACTGCGTAAACGCGATATTATTCGTTTTTTGGTTTTATATTTTAGGCCAAATTGTTTTTTTTTTTATGTTGATTTCGAACGATACTATTTAATTATAGAAAAAGTAATTAACGTCGCTGAATTTTTATGTAGGAACAGACCATAAAGGTTTTCTGCTATGAAGTCATTATCAAGTGGATATTAAACGAAATATAAAAATATACAATTTACAAAAGTATAAAAAGAAAAAAAAATGAAAAAATTAAATGTAAGAGAATACTTATTTCGACGTACTACGAAAAATAGTAAAGCGAAAAAATAGATTTGATTATAAAATAAATGTTTTTTTTTTTATTTTATTTTTTTTTAATATTGCATATCTGAATTTCTTATATTTTATTTTTTCCTTTTATATTTTTATAAATTGTATATTTTTATACTTTGTTTAATGTCTATTTGATAATGGCTTAATAGTAGAAAAACTTTGTGTCTTTTCCTACAAAATTTAGTGATTTTAACTGCCTTTAAAAAAAAATTATAAAAAATTCAAATTTTTTATTTTTAATTTTTTTTTTGTTTTGCGTTAATGTAAGATTAAAATTACTCAACTTAAAACGACAGGCATACAAAACAAAACTACATGCGAAATTTTTTTCATTATATTTCGATCGTGTTTTATCGAAAAAAAAAAAAATGTTAAATTACGTAATAATGGACACCAATTTCATCTTGTATTGCCGCTGTTAAAGGAGTTTACTAGTTTATTAATATACCAGTTCTAATCTAATCGGGCGGCTTTACATTGTTCGATACAAAACTCTATTAATCGAATGATAAAGACGACAAAATATAGAATTAGATAAAAGTGATAAAAGGACCTTTTTTTGACAACGTGAATCAAAAATATCTTCAATTTGATTTTTTTTTTTCAACCGACGAACGTATTTCGAAAAAGACACTCCCGTTGTAAAATGGTTGTTAGAAAAGGAAAACATCGATTTTATTTCGAATGATTTCGTCTACGTAGTTATTTATATAAATTTATCCGTTGCCAAAATTACTTTCGGTTGTTTCGGAAATTCAAAAAACTTTGTTCGCTTACTGAGATGACCGAGTTTACTCCGGAATCGAACTAAATTCTGAAGATGAAATAAATGGGTTGTTTCATTCTATTGCGCGTTCGATAGTAAAGTGGTAAAGCGAAATGATAATTCTATAGCAATCGTATTGACAAGATGGATATAACAACCTAGAGTAATCGCAGATTACGAACAACAAATAGGCCGAGTAGAAATTTATGATAATAAAATCGTGAATTGCAAAATCCGAGTCGTCTGTAAGCGGCCATTGCTTATGTATAAGTCGTAAAATTCGTAACTAACGAAGATGACACATTTACTATATAAATTGAAGACGCTGAAGGTTTTTTTTTGCGCCTATTCGATGCAATAAGCGGCGAGGATAGATCAAATTAAATTTATTAGCGAAGCGTGTCCCAATCAGCTCATTCCTATGCCTGGACTATTTTCCAAATGGTACGCATGCCCTAGGCGCGATCTTATAGAATATGTTAATGAATAATATTACGACTTTTTACGCGTACGAATCTGGACCGGTTTACTATCAGGTTCTGGGCCAGGTGGTTAATGTGTTTTTCTAGCCGTTGCATATATATCGTTCCTTAACTTTTGAGATTCGTGGTATTTGCAAATGTTTGCGTATATCATCATGGCGCACCGACTATTGAACGCAATATCCTATCTTGGGCTGACCGTAATTGATACTCGAATTGCTAGCTAAACTCCAAAGTTCTATCCCGTGAGACCATATAATATACAACAAGACTATAGTGTGATCGTCGAGAAAAATTGATTAAATACGTCGAAAAATTCGTTACCAAGTGACGTTCGATTCAATATGTCGATCACTTAATAAATGAAAGGGGAATAGATGCAGAACGTTTAAAAGCGCAACTATTTATTGATCTAATATTTGCGAAGTTCTTCGAAACGATTAATGTACAGGTGCATATATTGTTACATTATATCTATAAATAGTTGACATCTACGCATTATTTGTTTCGAAGAATTTCAATATTAAATTATAGGAAAATAAAATTTTTTCTTTCATTTATATTTATTTAAAAATTTTCTTTATCTTTCTGTTTTTCGTAGGCAATCTGTCTTGTTTAGAAAATAAGCATCAATATATTGAACATAGAGAAATTAATGGAATTCTTCTCAATGTACCTAATTCCTGGTTGTTGATAAACTCCCTAAGTTTTGTTGTCGACAGACAAACGGAGAGTTTTTAATTTTTATTATTTTATGCGCGTGTTAGTAAATGGTCGTATGCCAAAAATTTAGTATATTTTGTTGATATGTTTGGATTTTGAATGTAGACTTTGTTCTGTGGTTACTTTTCTATCATTTAAATAGCACTTAATTTATCATCCGATTATTTTTCAACTATTTCATTTTATTTTGTAATCCTTGACATTTTGTGGTGTAGTATCTAAATTTTCACAGGTCCTGTCACGTTATTTCATCTTGACACATAATACAACGTATAGAGTATAATAATAAAAATAATCCGGCCATATCTGGACGCGGAAGTTACAACTACATAATATCAACGTATCAGTGAAAGAATTTGAAGACCTTGAAAGCTTGTAATTCTTCGCCACGATTGGCCAATTGCCATCATTATCCACACCCCTTCCTTGTAATTGCCTGTGACGGTTTCTTGTGTGTGTGTGTGCGTGCGTTTATTTCTTATATTTTCTATTTTGTAATATACAAGGGTTATCGTCGTCTTACAGCTCCATTTTATTTAATTCTTTTGTAGTTGTAACGCTAATAAATGTTGCCTACGTTCATCTTTAGGTGTTATTATAATAGAGCAGAATAATATTTCTCTTGTGTGCGAATATTGTTAGTTTCGTTAGGAAATACTAGCAGTCTAAATAAATAATTCCTACCGGTTTTTTTTTTCAATTTCAACACGCAAACACAACATACATTATATATATATATATATATATATATATATATATATATATATAGTGATCATCATTATCATTGTTATTCGTGTTATTTATTATTACGATGATGGTCACTATTATTAGTTACGGCAACTTTTTCCGCTGCTACGTTACCTGTCACAAGTAACACTAGCTCGTAACTAGTGTATAATACTTTAAACGTCCATATTATAAACTATATTTAAACGCGTTCCATTGCCAGGTTTATTAGCCGGTGCCGCGTCATCCTGTCTGGACGAAGTTCTATTCGTTGCCCTAATGCCTTAAAATATTCCGTCTGCGGTATTTTAAAAATTTATACGCGATGACGTCACCAAAGTTCAGATCATTTGAAAGTTTAATAATATTTCCAGGTTTAAAAATGAAAACTATACATGTCGCTCGGTAGCCGTTTTATTTTTATACAACACGTCTGTCTATTGAAACAATTTGAACGAGATTAAATTAAAAAATGTGGTAAAGAACGAGTAAAAAATGGGGAAAGTAAATTCAAAAATTAGTGTTATTCTGGAAAATTTTAATTTACATATATCTATATATATGTGTGTGTGTGTGTAAAATGGTCTCGCGGGTTTTGTGAAGGTTTAGTAGTGCGTTCTGCTAACCAACTTATCTACGCAATTGGTGGTCCGTAAAAATCATCAGCTGGTTGAGAAAGTAGAGATGCAAGGTGTAAAATGGCAAACCACCAGGATACGTCGTTTATATCAATCTTCTGAAGTGACGCCCTCAAATTGATAGTGCTTTACTTTTTTCGTACTGTATATTTATATAGATTATTTATTTATAACGGCCACTTGAAACTTACTTTATCAAAGCTTAGTCTTTCCAAAATAAGGGCTGTAGAATAATACTTAAAGCTTCTTTTACACTCTAATAAACTGAATAGGCGAAATATTGAAATTACAATAACGCGACGCGCTAAAGATGACGTAATAAATTATTTTTTAATATTTAATATATCTTTGTCGTTATTATAACCGTTTGAATTATCATAGTCAGATTTTGGCGATGTTCCCCCACCCCGATATTTTCTTTAGTCCTAAATTACACGTTCTAAGGTTTTGTACGCGCGCGCGCTATGTGAAATAAAGAATTTTCGACGATCAGTGTGTGTTTAATTAAATTAACGTACCGTGTGCAGCTATTAATGGCTAGAGGCAGGAAGCCGGAAGGTTCATTTTTTGGGACAAATCACGACGAGTATATGATAACCAGTAAGAATGCGTACATTTTGCATATTATTATTGTAAATACACTTTTAGTTAATTCGAAAAAAAAAATTAGCGAGTAATCGAAAAGATTCTCTTTGAAATAATCTGAAATCGCTCGTAGTTTTACGTTACTACAGCGACTGTAACTTTATGTAAGTTTTTCGTATTTCCAATTTGACGTTATTATATTGTCGAGGCGAAAGACACGTTGTGTACGGTGTTTAATAATCGTTATGATTTTTTCGAAGTAGCACGCGACAGTTTTTGGAATTTGTATTAAATCCTTATTCGTTAAGTTTTTTCTACATCTTTCCGATGTAAAGATAATTTTTCTACGTCAGCATCTCGGTTTTTATTGATTAAACGACGGCGCGTCAATTTTTAGACGTTCTTTAAATCGGTTGAATGGCGACAAAGTGTTATCCAGGACGTAATTACCGGGGGAATTATTACCGTTATCGAATAACCGATAGTAGGTAGCAAAATGTATCGGAATGCGTGGCTATGAAAATATTATACATCTTGTTTTTTTTTTTTTTTTTTATTCGTCAAAACGATGGGGTAAATATATTGTGTAAGTGAAATACAAATACAGTAAAAATAACAGATTGTTCAGAATTAAGTTTATGGAATTCTGAACAAACTGTTTTACAATATTATAATAACAATTCGTATAAATAAATTTAAACTAGTCGAGATTAAATAATTAGTTTATAAGTTAAGGTGCAATTATATTTAAATATGTTTAGGATTTAATTGCATAAGTTTAAGCTAAATGTACATATTTTTTACGATGATTTAGTTCAGCAATCGCGAAAGTATTAAAAATTATAAATAGTTTGGTTACCAGTTGATCAGTGCTAATATTGCTGAAATCAGTGTTACTACGATTACAGCCGCTAAGTACATACACTTAAGTGTCACGCAATTTTCAGAGTATGCAATTTTATATTTATATAAGTAATTTTTAAATAGGCCGTGTCCAGTAATGAATACCTTAAAAAATTTAGACGTGTTACTTAGTTTCTATATTTGGGAAATAATTTGTAAGAATAATATTCAAATTTTGTTGAGACTCGATTTTCTTGTCAAACTTTCGGTATGAACGAAATTTTCGCGCGTAATTTACGTAATTACTCATTTACTATACATTTTAAAACGAATCCTATCTACGCTGGCGTTCTTTTTTTCCCTTTTATTTTTATTTCATTTTTTTTTTTTTAGTTCCATTATTGTTCACCCCAACGACATAATCGAGAAAGTGTCTACCGATAATCTCTATCCGGTTTATTTTTCAGTTTTTCAACGTGTACGGCGGTTTGATCGCCGCGACTAGTAGAAAGCGAAAGTCGCTCGCTATTATCCTCAATTCGACCCCACTACACACGTTCGAGATTGTATCGTCGTTTAATAATCGCGGATAAAAGAAGGAACAACAAAAAAGTATGCCGTCTACTTTGTGTTGACTTCGGATGTGGTGACCTTGCACTTCAATCTGGCGTAACTTTTTAGAGCCGTCCTATTGGCGTTTCTCTTTTGTCGATAATGATGACGACGACCCACCACCACGATGATATTTCTAAGACCTATGACTATTACTATTATTAGGATGTCTTGTCTTGTTGCAGATGATTTATTCTGATTTATTACGCCGTTTATTTAAGAACGTTCGACCTTGCATATTCCGATTAAACCGTAGGAGTATGTAAAAGCGACGTAATTAAAAAAAATATATCGTTTGATTACAACGCTGTTGTATCTGGTAACGATACTCGAGGATGTAATGTCGCAACATGCGCTCAGAAAAATTGAACCACGGTTCGATAAATAGCGACTGAAAATAATCATCGCACGTAGTGTCTACGAATAGCAGCAAAAAAAAATATCGGAAGTACATCGAAGCTTTATTTTGGCAATAGCGAAATATCTGAAAAAACCCCCCGTATCCTCTTTCGGCAATAAACAAAACGGCAATTGCGCATAAAATTTCTTGATATGTATTGGCTGGTAGGTAGGAAATTAGAGTTGTCTATTAATAATTTTATATCAGTTGATACTGAAACCAATTTGGTCTCCCCACTTTGGCGATAAAAGAAGCGACATAATCCAACGCGTTCAAAATAACGTAACCCTGAATAACACGCTGCATTCCGATCTGGAATCGACTACATGACAGAAGTAATATTACACGAAGCTACAAGGTACGTAAACTTGAACGGTACGATCATTCTATCGCATTTATTGCTCGTGGACAACTTGAAGGAATATAGGTATAATATACGGGGTTTTCAGGCGTTTATATTTATTATATTAAAAAGTATTTTCTTTTTTTAGTACTCACTACGTTTAAACTTCGTTTTTTACCACTGCTTTGATCGTCATTAGGTGAAGTTAGCGTGTAGGCTATCAATATAAATTACCATATTTTAGAAGTTTCGTGACACACTGATCACTCTCATTGAAGTGATATTAATAAATTATCTACTCGGAGAAAAAGAAAAAAATCTATCGATATTTACGGAGAAGAAAAATAATTAAGTAAAATGTAATAACTAATGATGTAAACGTGTATGAGTGATTAGTGTCGTTTCTTCGACTCTGATCATACTTAACAATACCCGATAAAATCTCTGGTACATAACTTTTTTAGCCTTGTGTTAACTGCTGCATACTGAAAATGTAAACATTGATGATAAGCCCAGCTCGTTAAAGAACGCATTGTAGCGTCTGACGTGATATTCGTGTACGTAGTCGAGTGAAGAATTATCAAGAGTACGGTTTGATACGTAGAACGTCAACTATATACCGAAGAAATGTAATTTATGTTACTTTTTACAGATTTGCCGTAAATTTAAATTTCATATCTTTATATTGGAGCTATTAAGTCTAATCGTTTGCAGGATAACTTTACGCAACACTTTCTTCTGTCGTACAGAATGGACTAGCATTTGAATAATCAATTATATGCAAAGTAGGTGCGTGTGCGTAAAATGTCTAGTGGTGTGCTACTGGCTATCCTGCGATAATTAAGAGTTACATGATGACGAAGAACAATTTTATGAAATGGACATTCTCGATCAACTGATCGACACAGTCGTGCATTGTTTATAATATACGTGCACGTAGAAGTATGTTGAACATCCTTCAAATCTTCTTTTGGTATATCATTCAGCGTTTTAAAATTTTCATATTTTTTACATTTCAGTAACCGGTGGTGATGTACAGTTCACACTCTAGAGGTTCGTCAGCTCCGAAGATTTACGAATGCGTTAGCGGGATATATCCTATTCTGAGCCGAGCCAGTCATTTTTCATATATGCGACTTTCTTGTGTCGTTGTCCTTAGAGGATATATGTTGCTTTTAACCGTCCTTAATTTAATTTATTTACTGCATCGGTACTAATCCATCTTTCATTCCATTTCCGTAGTGTATAGTCCACACGGTGATCTGATCGAGCGGATCTTTTCCTGTGGCAGGTGGAGCAATCTGGTGATTTCGAGGTTCAGGTCAGCAAGATCTTTACGAATCCTCGCTGCCATAGAGCTTGTCCCTAACGGATCCATTAATGCTAGATTAGGATGATTTATCTTCGTCAGCATTGTTGCTCCATAGTTTATAGTAATTACTTGTCTTCTAATGGTTCCCTTGCCAGTGCTAGTATGCTGGATGACAGTTTAACATATATTTATTTGAAACTTTTATCGTTCAGAGGGTATCTTCAGTATTCTCCGATGAAACCACATTTCCATATTATATTTCGTATATTTGAACGTTTGGAGTCTTACCGAATTCCCATTAATAGCGATTTTGTTTGCCTACTATATTACATTTAGCCAACAACGCGCGAATTTCAACGCTTGTGTGAAGGATAGTTGGCAAATTTGTATGTGCCTTAATCGACACGTGTTTTATATATATATATATATATATATATATGTGTGTGTGTGATGTCTGGGCAAATAATACGTTTCGCGTTATCAAGGCCATCTTTTTCTAATTTAATTGTAGAACGGGTTATTGGCTACCGGCAAAAATAGAATGATAGCGCTTTATTATTATATATTATTATTATTATTATTATTACTGTTATCCTCCAGCAGAAAATAGTTTAACTCTAAATGAGGAGCATAATAAACACACCAACTAAAGGTGACTGCAGATATTCGAAAAATAAAAGAAATGCCTGTTGTGTATTGGAGGATATCTGAAACAATCGATGTTTTTCGCACATTTAATATCAGATTCAAATTATATATTTTTTCAAATTAAAATACAAGATTACAAAGAAAATATATAATAAATATCGTCTTAATATTCGTTATTTAATTCATTTCATAGCTTAACTAGCACAACTGATATAAATTTAACAATCTTGCAGATATACGTTTGACGATTACGTGTAAAATATATGATTTTAATTCTTGCCATTTGTTTCGCATCTATATTATTATTGTTTGTTTTCAAGAGTACTCAAATTTTTGTTATCGACCTGTAAACGTGTGCGTGCATATACAGGGTACTCTGTCACCAATTATTTTCAGTCTAAGTTGAATTAAAAGTGAAAAAACAAGAAACGGTAAATTAATAATAATTACAATTTTTCCCTTATTTTTGTTAATGATACGAATGCTAATTAATTGAAGCGTCAATTTAACGAAATCGTTTCTAATGATTAAAATTTGAACTTTTCGGCATAATTACTCATTTCCCGATTTTCTTGTTATTTAGCGTCTAGTTTTTCAACATTTTTTTTTCTTACTTCTTTTATCGAGAATTATTTTTTAAATTATGAACCTTATTTATTATAATGATTGCTATTAACTATCCCGCGTGTTTCAAGAATATATACATATATATATACCACGTGTTTGTGTGTTTGTCTCGCAGTTCTTGCATTGCAGTTTCCCACACTAATTGTCAAATACGAAATAAATTTTGCACGTAATTTGAAGTATTAGACTGTATAAATATCTAATTCTTTTCAATATATATATATAAATTTGACTATCTCGGTAAATTATAAAATTCTTTTCCAAAAAATAAAATTATATATGTATATATTTAATATCGACACTAGTGTACGCGTTAAGTCGTCTGCATAAGGGATATGTAAAGACAGAAATAGGAAGATAGGCGAAGATAATTAATTAAGACCACAAATAGTACAGCTGCATGGTACGGATATTTTTTAAGCTTTCAGTTTTGCCTGTTTCTTTTACTTTTCGACTAAGGCCCCGCAGAACGCAGCTTGTTCTCTATTTTAGTCTGTTGCCAGCTGCTCTCCCAGTTACTTTTCATTTCCATTTACTTAACAAATTCCAATATTTGTTCTTTGTATCTCATTCGTGGTCTTGCTTGTTTTCGTTTGCTTTGGATTAATTTACCGTACAGTATTCTTTTCGGTAATCTGCTGTGCTCCACTCGTATTATATGGTCTATCCAGCGAAGCTGAGTTGCGGTCAGTATTCTATGGAGTTACTTCCACTACGAGGAGTACGTCATGATTTGATATAAAATCACCAATTCATTTTTAATAGGCGTCATAGTAACCGTTGCTTATTCTAATTGCTTTATCTCCCTCCTGTATAACATTCACGTTTCGCTTCTATACAGGAGTTTTGGAAGGATAACTGTCTTGTACACTGATGTCTTATTCGAAAATTTTTAGTGCTTGTTATTAAAAACAATTGCTGCTGATGTTCGGTTACATCTGTAGTTAATTTCTTCGTGCGTTTTTACTGTAGACGATACGTAACTTCGCAAATATGGAAAATACTGAACTCGTTCTATAGGTATCGAATTTAATTTCGAAAGAGTATCGTATTGGTTATGTTTAGTGGACGACTGTGGTGATAAAAGGTTTGTTTTATCTACGTTAATCTTCGACCCTAACGCTTCATATACCGAGTTGAAACACAGAAGAATGTCTAAGTCTCTTAAATTATGCGCAGCAATAATACAATCGTCAGCATAGGTTGCTTTCCAAATAGCATATAGCATTGGAGTGGAAGAACGATATTTAATTAACCAACTTTATTGGCCGCCAAAATAAATAAAAAAAAAAAAAAAAAAATACATAACACATTTCTGTTGACCGAGTCAAATGCTTTTGTGTTGTTCACAAATGCTTGATTAAGTTTTGGTTTTGTTGCATGCATTTCTCTTGAATCTGTCGCAGAGTAAATATCATATAAGTAGTTCTCATTGGTGACCTAAAACCTGCTTGTTTTTTGGGTATTATACGTTCTCAATAAAAATATGAAGTTTGCTAGCTAATAATCTACCCAGAATGTTACTGTCAGTTATTGTTAAAGCTATACCACGGTAGTTGTCGTCTTTTTTTAATACGAGTATATATTTACAATCGTAGATTTTCGAAAATCATTTGACACGATTTATGATATCTAATTAGTACAAACATTCTTAGGCAACTTCCAAGAAAATCTCTAGTATTTCTGACATACGTGTATAATGCAAAGACTTCAGTATGTTCTGATACTATGGAAATTTGCTAATATTAAACTTTAAAACCGGGTAAACCCCAGAAAATATTACATCTTATCGACTCTTTTATTTCACATTCATTGGTTAGACACGTCAGTTCTAGATTGGGAGATTTAAAAAAAAAAAAATGTTAGTTTATTGAACTAATTTTGCAATTACGTTTGTTCCGTATTTTTATGGTTCAGCAGCTAGTTTTTGCTCTCGTTGCTTTTGATATGCTTAATATGGCTTCGTGTAAATCCACAACAAATTATAAAATGAACTATTTGTATCACGTTCTCTATAAAGACGGAAAACCTTAAATAATAATCTATATACGTAATAGATATAATGTAAATTTGTAGAATCAATATCGACAATCCAGTATTAGAAGCAGGCTTAATTTCGTTTCACAGACTTCTTTGCGTACATTCAGAAGCAGTTCTTCTTGATGTAATTAAGTCCCATGATCTTCAACACTGCATAAGTCGTCGTCGATTTTATTATTTAAATATTTTATTTTTGTTAGTGATTACATTTATTTTTTAAGCATGCATTTGTTTTAATTAGTTCCCATCACATTATTATTGATTTTATTTATGGAGCACAAGCCGATGATCTGTCAACAATCCGCTCTGCGATACTGGGGTGGTAAATCGTAACATCAGAAATATTTGATTATTTCATAATGATGTAACCCAAGAGATGGTAATATTTCGAGCGTGGATGTTTGTCATGTGGTTTTATGTTTTGCCTTCAGACTAATGTATTAGTGATGAAGAAATCGTGCTCTATATAAAATTCCAAGATTAATTACAATTTTCATTTTGGTTTCTAACTCCATTTCTGCCTAATACACAAGACCACTGTAGATTACGATTTCCAACACGAACGTTGAATTTTTCTACCTTAGGTACTTTTCTTAACTCTTAGCTCATAGTGGATGTTTTCCTTTTCGTCTTTTGAGGAAATCTAAGTTGAAACATATATCATTGTTAAAACGTGTGTGTTTTTTTTATCTAACTGTAATCAGAGTGTAATTATTCTATTATTTACTACATTTGAAGAATCTTTTAATCTGCCGATCAAGCTGTTTTTAATTGAAAAACCCCCGCATTCTTGACTTCGGGATATCGATTTCTTTCCAGCAAAATGTTTAATCATTTTCCGTTAATGCTTCACCCGTTAATTTGGTTTCACTGAAAGCAACAATATCTACGCTATATCTCCTGAGAAATTTTTGGATATTTCGACCGCGTGAATTGGGAACCCTCCGATTGCGGTAAACTGGGCACGTTTTAGCTAAGACAAACCAGCTTTTCGACCACATTTTCTAGGTCTCTTCCTTAATTTAGGACAAGCGGGGCGATCACAAAATCTTGGTCGCGATAACTGCTACCGGATCTGTCAGAACATAAATGACCAAAGATCATTGCCGCCTGCATATAGCAAAAAGCTTCTAGTGAATTCACATCACCATGCTTCATTCTTCACAGCGATCGTTGTCGTGAAGTATATTATCGAAATATTTCTTGCTATCACGTAATTTTCCAGAAATACCGTTCTCGACCGCTAGGCGTTTCTTAATAAAATAAAAAGCGTTATTATACATCTTAATATTATTGCGAGTGTTCTTATAATATTATTGCGATATTTTCTGCGTTATCGCGTTGTATTTTATAGTTGTTTCTAATTTCGCGTGGGCGAATTACTATTCTATTCTATTTTTTTTTTAAACGTCTATTGTTTATGCGGGCGCGCCATTCGTCTAATTTGTAATTTGCCTTTCATTCGTGATTAGTTCCGTATTTCATTTTATATGTAATCCTAGGCCTGCGAGTAGGAAAGAGAAGATTATAATTACGTAAAATTGCCAATTACAAACTTCTCCGTCCCCGTGTGTAGACTTGTGTATGGCTTGTCGTTAATTTTTGTAGGTGGATGTTGTGTTTTCGTATTTGTTAATAGGCCGGTTGTAATTATTGCGAAATAATTACGTAATATAATGTTAGCGATAATTACGATGATGATAATAAAATAGTATAATAAAAATAGTAATAGAAGGTAATAAGAATAATGCGAGAAGTAAGCGTGTAATATATGTATGTGAAACGTTTTCCTAGAAAATTATTTGTTACCGTCCGGGCTCTGGTCGAACGGATTTTATTGGTTAATAAATTATTATTCGTTGGAAGTTACCGGCTAACTTGTCAATGTCTCAAAGGTTGTGTTTTTTTTTTTATTCGCTTTATACGTAATTCTAGGTTGATTTTATTATCGATTCGGTGAAGTTATTCTTGGTGGTATTATTAATTTAGGAAATTATTTCTGTAGCAGTCCCTCCGGGAAACCTAATTTTAATTGAAAAATTAAAATACTTTTATAATATATATTAGGACTGTTTTGACTAAACATTGATACGGTATAAAAATATTTTTAATTTAATTTTTAAAAGTAGTATTATTATTGTTGTTACGATTATTCCTTTCTTATTGCGTTATATTACTGTCATATATTCACCATGTTAGCAATGTATTATTTTACATGACTATTATTATTGATTCGCAGTTTTTTATATACAACTGTACGTGAGTGTGTGTTTCATACTTGCGTATATGTGTATATGATTTAATCAATACATTGCTAATATTGTAACATTACGTGTAATATTCTAAATAAATTTGATTTGAAAAAAATGGTCCATTTAGGAAAATTATGTAATTTCCAGAATCTACGTTTTCAATTTATTAATTTTTTTCACTCGTAGTTTTTTTTTTTTTTTTTTTTTAATGGGAATCCCTTTACAGCTTACCCAACGTGATACCGTAATAATTACCAATTCATATTTTTATAAACTCGGACAACTTTTCTAGAAAAATCGCTATGTCCGGGAACAGATGTAGATTCTCAATATGCAGAAGGGACAATACGTTACAAGGAGGACCGTTACGAGACGCGTTAATTTAAGCTACAGTTCAGAGCGTAATGTTAAAGAAGGGCATTCGAAGAACACGTGATCAGGGTTACAGACTGCTCGACTAGCATGTAGAAGGCAATACGGATTTTCTCTAAGCTGCATAAGGAACAGGCGGTCCGGCAACAAGCAATGTCTAAACCGCAATCTGCTGATAAGTACAATTCGTCTCCGCTTAATGTTTTTAAAAAAGTAGAACCATGGGAACCTAGGGAGAATCGTGTGTATTTAGGACAATTTATTGAACACGTGTGTTTATTTATTCCTTTTTTGTCGAACATTGTTATTTAAATTTAATTTTGCTGATTATTAATTATCGTTACTTTTCTTATGTTTACTATCATCATCCTATTATTAATTCGTTGTATATTGTTAAAAATATAGCTATTGTTTATTTTTACGAGACTTGGGTTAAGATAATCGTGTTTATCTCCTAAATATCGAATTTTTTATAAGAATATCGAAGTGCGATAAAATACATTAGGTTTTTAAAGCGAATTTAATTCGATGACTTACAGAATATTACGTCGAGCTAAAAAATTCATTCCATCTTAACGTTTGATTACATCCGTTTCAGAATATATCAATATTTATTTTTATTACTAGAAGTTTCCCGTTTAATAAGCATTTTTCGATATATAGCATATTTCCGATAATGATTTTTATTAATAGTATGCTTACCGGAGGAAATTGGAAATAAACAGTCAATCCGTATATATATATATATATATATATATATATATATATATATATATATATATATATATATATATACAATAACGTACAGTCGACAGATCGGAAGTGCATTTATCAACTCCTTAAGGTGCGAAAAGTATATTATATTAATGATAATAATTTTGCAGTTTATTTAAAAAGAAGGTTTGTAATGGTTTTTGTAGATGAAAAAAGAATTTTAAATGTCCTGTTCAACCGAAAATATAAACATATATAACATTTCGTAATGAAACTGAGACCGTTTATTATAAAAGTAGTTAATACAATATTTAATTATTTAAACCGGTTGGGGAAACGAAAATTACAAACAACCATAATTACTTTCAAACCCTGCCCCGAACGGGGGGTAATTTTGCACCAGATTCTCACCCGTGGAGATTAAACAATATAACACAGTCAAATTGGCTCCAAACTGAGAAACTCGAAACGTCATTTAATGATTTATATATAATTGTAACGAATTGAGTGTGATTATGGCGGTTTTTTTAACGACGTTTATTTAAATTATTATCATAATTTACCGGAATCCGATACGGTAATTTTAAATTACTCGGCTGATATAAATAATTAAAAATAATCTATAATTAACTTTTAAATATTGAAAATTATGATTGTTCATTTTTTTCTTATTTATTGATTTTCATCAATATACGACATTATATCATCGTCGTATTGTTGTTCCTTGCCGAACGTCGTAACTAGTCTATTTCGTACGTTATTATTATTATTATTATTATTATGCGTACATAAAATGGGCATGTTATATGTGTGATAATTGGTGGTGTTATTACCACGTTTGAATACTGTATGCCATGGCGCGAGCCAAACCTTCGCTTGGTTACATTGGAACACTTCGACAACTATAGCTAATGGATGATATTTGCGACGACTGACTGATGGGAAAGTTGTTTTTTTTTGTATTATTTTTTTTTAAGAAATTGGGCTGTTTTTTATATTTAAAAATAAATTTTCCGAAATTTTAATTTCGATTTTTGATGTCCTCCGAACGATCGCTGTCAGTCGAATGAATAAATCGGAAAAAGATTACATTTAATTCTCACCGCACAACTCTCGCAGCAGCGAAATTCTTCGCTTTCCGAAGAACCGGTTTCTCGTTATCGTAATGAAGTTGTAATTATAATTAAATGATAATCAGAAAATAAATAATCATCATCATCTTAGTAATAATGATAATTATAATAATAAAAATAATTAACTCGCCTCTCGTTTACGACGCATTTTCGTCTTTTTTTTTTTTTGTTATATAGTTGCCGCAGACGATCAGGGAGTTTTTTTCTCTTTTTCTTCTTCAAAGGTGACCCTCGATCCGGTATGGGTTTAATTATTTCCGGTCTTCCTGACGGGAATTTCCTGGGATGGGTAAACTTATTTTTTTTTTGGCTTCGCAGTCTGTTTTTATTATATTCCTTGTTAGTACTTTTCTCCGTTAAAATTAATAATTAATCGTGTTATCATAACTTCTACGGTTCCGGCTCGTTCTTTATTCCCGTGTTTGTTTTTTCGACCGTTAATACCTAATAATTTCTAGCGTCCGACATCCAGTGTTAAAAGATAGAAGAAGTTTTATACATTATTTTGTCCGCCTTGTTTGAGATTTATTTATCTATCAAATTGATAGAATTAACGCCGTCGAGCATATGGACGCATGCTGAGAACTCCTTGGACAGATAAGGTGACCAACCGAGAAGTGCTGAGTAGATGCATTGTAAACAAGTTACAATTAATGGATGACATAAAAAGGGAGAAAAATTAAATATGTCGCTCACGAAATCCGAGAAGAAGGCCTTTTCAACCTAGCAGCACAGGATAAAATTTCAGGAAATGAACTTAGAGGAAGAAAAAGAATGGAATTAATTACCACAAATACAGAGGAATTAAGGATTTCGTCGAATTAATTGAATCAGCCAGATGCCCGATGTATATAGAGTCCGTGATGTGCAACCTCCCGAATGGGAGATGCTACTTTCGATGATGATGAAGATGATCTATCAACTGGACGAAATTATTCTTCATCGCAAAATTTACGACCTCTGTTAGTGTTTAATTTGTTGTGGTGATCTTTCGAAATTGGAATTATACGACGGATGACGTGACCTCGTTTGTTTTTATTATTATTATTATTGGTCAACCTATAATACAGATATTTTCTAATACTTAGATTATTGTTTGGACCCTGTTCAGATGTTCAAGGTTAATAATCGCGCGGATGCCTGCCATAATAATGGAAAATATTTCTTGCGGTCTTTTTTTTAAATTATTTATGAATAATGCCGAATGACTTGGAAAACATCTTTTTTGTATGTTTATTATCGTATGTACCTATAAATAATCGACTTAGTTCGGATTCGAATAAATTTGTTACATACTACCTTAGAAAACTATTTGTGGGAAATATCAAATTCTTTGAATTCATAAATGTCTATTTATTTTACGTGGGAGGTATTGCTCAAATTTCGTTCTACGCGTTTATTTGGAACAGGCCATGAATGAAATACGCATTTTTTAAATATTATATATAATATTATTAAATGAACAATTCTTATGTATTTTGTACAGTGCGAATGTAGTGATCACAAAAAAAATAATCGCTAAATTTTTTTATATATATATATATATATATATATATATATATATATATATATATATATCAAAAGACAACAAAGCTTTTCGACTATTAAGCCATTATCGAGTGGACATAAACAAGGTGTAAAAATCTATACAGTTTTTTAGGAAATATAAAAGAAAAACAAAACTAAAATACAATTCAGAAAATATTTAATTTATATGTATAATATTACAAAAAAAAAAAAAAAAAATAGCAAATTGGAAAAACAGATTCACTATCAGATTTTCATAGATAACTCTGATTTTTCATTTCGCTATTTTTTGTAACATTGTACATCTAAATTAAAGTATTTCGTTATATTTAATTTAATTTCTATTTTGTTTTCTGTTATTTTTTTTTCATAAATTGTATATATTTTTATTTTTTGTGTCACTCGATGGCATAGTAACCGAAAAGCTTTGTTATCTTTATATATATATATATATATATATATATATATATATATATATATATATATATAAATTACTGATTTTAACTAATTCTTTGTTTGTTAATTCTTATATGCTCGGATATTTCTGAAACGGTTCTGATGATTTCAATGAAATTTTGTGCATACGCCTAATTGCGAGGTAATAGAAAATAATCCGTATGGAAGTTACAAATTGTTGTGACCCGACTCCAGTACAACCTTCGCAAAATTTTAAAAAGTTTGATTTTTTGATAGTCTTTTTCTCGATTCTTATTTGTAAATGTACGTTGAAAATTTCGCGATTGTTAGAATTTATTCGTGTACCGTATTTTCCCCGATGTACTGCACCTAGGCCAGAGGCAAGGGTTAGTGAGAATCAGTATTGGAAGAATAAATTGGAAATACGGATTGTTAAATTGGATTATATAAATTGGAGGATTTAAGAAAATTTAATAAACTATTGGAAGCATCTTGCGTGTAGGAAAGAATGTTTAGGAGCCTGAGCGGTTTGTCGAGGATAGAGCGTTGGGAGTTGAATTGCACATATTCAAGGAGAATGTGTTCGACGGTAATGAGGACATTACAGGTTGAACAAAGAGGAGGAGGAAGATTTTGTAGGATCTAGCTGTGTGAGATATTAGTATGACCTAGGCGCAGACGAGCAAGTACAACATTATCTCTTCTGTTTGCCGAGTGAGATGAAATCTGGAGGCATGTTGTGTCTCGAACTGATCGCAGTTTGTTGATGAGTGGAAGTGCAGACCAGTGGAGGTTCCATGATTTGCGCACTGAAGATTTTATGAAAGTCTGGAGATCTTTCATTGGTGTAGGCAGGAGCGAGAATGGTTGAAGCAATGAGCCTATGGAATATCCATGTGAGAACTACATGTTTACTAGAAGTTATGATGAAATGACCAATTTCTTTAGCCAGGGCGTGTAATTTAGGATCATGAAGATCAAGGCATTGTAATGATACAAGAGAGTCCGTGCATATTAAGAACGACAATGTTTGAAATATTTTAATGGCATATAATTCCGCCGACAGTATTGTGTAATGGGGTGGAGTGGAGAAACGAACTATAGAGTCCTGGAAGGAAACGAAAGCGGCTTCTACTCCAGTTTTGTTTTTAGAGCCATCGGCGAAGTATTGAGATGGGTACCATGAAATCATTTCTAGGTAAGCTGCTTTTATTACATGTTTAGGAGTATGATTCTTTGAAAATTTGGTGAGACTGAGGTCTATTGGAATAGTGTGCTCACTTCAAGGAGGAATGATGTTAAGGAAGGAAAGAAAAACTGGGGAAGGTGTATAGGCCGCGTATAGAGTTAATTAATTTACTAAATAGTCCGTTTTTAATTTTATGTAAATATTTTATTTTGAATGTTAAACTGTTTTTTAAAATTAAAAAAAAAAAAAAAAAAAAAGAGTACAAAACTTTAGGTTAATTTGAAATACGTCATAGAGCGATTTTAACTACTTCTCGTTCGCTGGAAATACCAGTTTAAAATTACTGTATACTTACTAAATTTTAATCCTGATTTTTTTTTTGAAATATCAGTTTCTAAAAGCAGGTTTATGACGTAAAATTCAAAATTTATGATTATGGCTTCATCTTTCTTAATCTCGAGTTATAATAGCGAAAGCTTTCACTCTAAATTACGAGGCCGGTTTTTACTACAGCAAAATTCGATTCCTACTTAATGCCAATCCGTTACATTAATCGAAATTCGATCGATTTTTTAATTCGAATTTACTCGTATTTATTAAATAGTCGAATTAATCTTATCGCGGATTTACCGAATTAGATCAAGAAATCTGGGAATGCTCATTATTGAATGGCCAGAGTCCAGAGGGTGTCGTTTTGGACGTGCCTGTGCCAATTTCCGGGTTGTTAAGGATTAGACAAGGTTAGTTTCGAAGTTGAGAGAAGATTTTAACTTATTTTTTATATAGATTCATTGTTAAAACTAGACTCTATAATGAGACGTTACAATGTGTCAATAAACAAGAAAAAAACCGCGACCGTGAGGTGCAGTGTAGTAAAATGGAAGATAATTAAAAATAAAAATAGATAATGGAATACTAAAAACATAGATACCACAATTAATAACGGAAGATTGAAGATAGATCAGATAATACAGTCTAGAAAAAGAAATCGCTGTTGTCGATAAAAAATGTAAATATAAGGAAAAGATCAACAGAGGTTTTCGTTTTATGGCTCAGAAAAGTTGGATCATAAATAAAGGAAGATAAGAACAAGTGGAGTTGTTTGAAATATGGTGTTATAGGAAAATACAAATTAAATATATGGACGGATTAAAAGATCTGCGAATACTCCCACATGTGTATGGAAAAAGATGGTTAATGAGCATCGTAAGAGATAGATGTGAATAGTGCATATATTATGAAATAACGAATATCTGACAATAATAATAGTAGTAGGACCAATAAATGACAAGATAACAAAAGGAATGAATTTTCATCGCCCAAATAATATAGGATCCTACCAAATATTGGTGAAGGGTTGAGATGTTGCGCCTTCTTTTGTTACCACCAATCGAAGAATTGAGGAATACAAGAAGAAGATGTATATAAAACTATAATATTATTATGGATATGTATAACCTAATTGTTCTAAACCAAAAAATGTCTTTACCTTTACTAATGCAAATGAAAAAAGTGTAATAGGTCTTGTAATTACCTCAAAAATTGCTCAACCACTTATAAAAGAACTAAAAGTCCAAATTGGGGAGGCATATTCAGTTCATGAATATGTAACATTCAAGTGCTGTATGCAAATATCAAGAAGAAGTCTTATTCGAAAAGTAAATTACAACAATATTCTTAACAATTTCGAACAGAAAAGAAATGACACTTAGTACAAAGCTGCAACTTCATTATTTTGTTTTGTTTATAATTAATTAATAAAATCACTACTTTCTAATATATTCAACATTTAATGGAACCTGAACCAGGTTTGGAGGTATTTATAAATTTTGATGAAGAATTTTTCAAAATCTGTTTTATAAATAAAATTTACTGTAAATAAATCTATAATTGAAATTACGTCTGGCTAGTGAAATATGTATATCAAATTTTAAGATGTCGTTATATAAAAATTTCTAGTAACTCATATGTAAAAAAAAAAAGATGTAATAATTTTGGTGCGTGCTTGAAAATGACGTAACTGTCGAAAAGTTTCGCGATTAAAAACTTTCAGTGATTGTGTTATATTTTGTTCTGTTTATAATTATATTATTGTTAACTATAGAGTATTGCAAAGGGGAGCGGTACACTGATTAAGCCAAAACAGGTGGTGCAGTGTATTGCTCCTCTGTAAATGCAGCAAGTTGTACATTATTAATTTGCAATAATAAAGTATTAATAAAAAGAAAATTATGAATATGTACGACTGAAAAATAATTGCAATAACTGCATAAAATTGTCTAAAGAATTAAATCTGTCCGATCATTCGTCTGGTTTTAAATATCCGGATTCTATTATTCATTATAAAGAGAGTTATTGCGCGACGAATATAAATTTGGAAAACTTTCATTCTGATTGTGCTCAAACGGTCGAATAGGATACGAACCTTTTATATTACCAATCATACTGTATTAAACAATTTAAAAAAACAGAAAGTTAAAATCACTAAATTTTATATTAAAAAACTACAAACAGGTATACCACATTCATCGTCAGATTAGTTTATAATCGTATCTGTTATTTCATATTACTGTTCTTTGGTAATATTCTATATCTAGATTAAGTATTTTCTTACGTTTTATTTTTATTTATGTCCACGTGAAAATGACTTAATAGCCGAAAAGTTCTGACGTCTTTTGGTATAGAATTTAGTGAATTTAACTACTTTTTTATTGTTTGCTTTTAAATAATCGTTACCCGGTTTAAATTATATAACTTAAAAACTCTTCCTAAGTAACGACTACTCTTAACCCTGCAGTAGTCGCGCTCGTTTTACGAACGTTAGTGGTCGCGTGGCGTCTATTAGGCGCCACATTGATAAACTGCTTATTTTAATTATTTTTCATAAGGAAATATTTTTTTTCCACAAAAAAATATAATTTTTAGTATTAAGGAAGGTTATTTATAAAAATAAAAATATATCTAAACTGCTTGAAAGAGCATCTTCCACGAAATTTCTCCAATTTCTCATCTAGAGTCAAATATTCTCCTGCACAATAGCAAGCTTGGCAATTTCTTACAAAAGCTTCAAACGTATTTCTTATTGGTGCTAATTTGTCAACATTTTTTCGTTCAGTTCGAGTTCCCAGATCATCAAACCGTAATACTCGTAATAGTAGTCTAAATCTTTGTAAAGACATAACTACACGAAATCTTTCAGGACTTAGACCATCATCAGCCCATAAGTCTTCAGCATTCAACCTACTACCTTTGAAATATCCTGCCAAGTACAGCAATCCCAATAAAGCCTTTATTTCAATTTTGTTTGTAAAATGACAATCCCTTTCTCTACTATAATTTGATTGTATTGATAATATATATTTATTAGTATTTTCAACAATGGAATCTAAAATTTCATCGTTTATGATACAGCTCCAACAATGTAAAGGTGTATTTTTATTTTTTGCATAAGTTTTTACTCCGGGAAGATGAGATATAATATTATGACTGCGCGTTCGTACATTTTTTGAAGGAATTTGCATCTTCCATTTTGTAATTTTATCCCTACCAATGTAAAGAGATTTATCATTTTGGTACTCACTTTCATTATCGGAATCGCTGGCTTCTTGTTCTGTGTCACTGTTAGTAGAATTTAACGAAACAGCATCCTCTTCATCACAATCACTGTTGTCACAGGCTTCACTAAAATTATCGTCTTCTAAATCTGACAATGTGTTATCATCTAATAATAAACGTCGGATTTGTTCACAATCTCCTTCAGAATACGGATCGAAATGAATTCTATCCATTTTATCACTAAACTACGATTACAATTTGAACGTTCACACACACTTTCTAAATTGATGCACAGCAAAATGCCAACTAACACAACAACTGATCAGTGAAAAGTATACTGGCTTCATAACACGAACAGTCGCGTGGCGTCCAGTAGGCGCCAATTGCCTCCAACGCCTGTAGAATAAAAGTGTTATGTTTCATATTTTGTCAACTTATTTTTTATCATACTTTAGAAAGGTAAACAAAAAAAGAACAACAACCGTATTTCACTTCCGGAGTAAATATGCTTTAAAGATGTAGTGGCGCCTATTAGACGCCACGCGACTACTGCAGTGTTAAATGGAGATCTGATTTTATTTCGTTATGTTAATTTCGATGAGAATATTTGACGGTGTCGCGCTCGAAATGTTTTCTCAAACGTTTTGAAAGATGACGAGGTGTTCGGGTTTGTTTTTTTTTTTATTTAATTTCCCGAAGATTGTTTATTAACAATTAACGGTCGCGAGTAAATTAAAATATGATTAAAAATGGAACCCCCTCAAATGAAAAAATTATAGAGAGCGTCGCTAAGACACATGATGCATCATGGATCAGCTAATATAGTTCGGTTTAGGATTACCGCTCTCGGCGTTTTTAAGGCTGGTACTCATTTACCGACCAACTGGAATCATTTCTGTTAGAATTCGTACTTGTGACGTTTACCGCTACACTAGAAGATAACCGTATATATATATATATATATATATATATATATATATATATATATATTGTAGATGGTCAGATCGGACAGTAAATGGGTCCAAAACGTACACTATATAACGAAATTGTATTCGACTTTAAGTCGTAGCATTAATTAATGAAGATTAGTGAAAATATTTTCGGTTTTTTTAATCGCCCGGCGGTTATGAAATTTTATAATTTTTGAATAATTTCGAAAATTTTTTGCCTAGATGTCTACTATAAAATTGGTTTTGTTAGAATATTTCTCAAAGTCGAAACGAATAAGGCGGATATTATCGCGTTTTTATTCTTAAATACTTTTATTTAAACTTTCATCGCATACGTGACGTTGTATAGAATAAATTAAATTTATAAATGTAAAAATAATTTTATAAACATAACTGGACATTCGGAACAAACGTCAACTATTGTAGACGGTGATGCGTAGCTGAGACGAAGTTAAACAGGGTACGCATGTGTGCGGCCGGATAACGTTGTTGTTGTTAATAGTGATAATCGTAAGAGAAACAAACGATTACGTCACCCATTAAGTTTATTAATTTCGCCATGAATGAACAACTGTAGCACACTCGTCGGATATGTTAATAGTCACCGGCCTTGGTAAATAATTGATATTATGGAGCATCTTTTGAAATTTTCCCTTCATTTATGGAGCATTTTTTTCTTTCCCATTTAATTTTTTTTTTGCCCGCTATATAAATATCACGATATGCCTATATCAATCCACTGCTGGGAGTAGGCAGGCTTAAAACTTTCTCAACGAATTCTATTTCGTGTGGCTCGGATCTAATTGATTTCTGCCCGTTTCACACCTAGCCATAGGCTTCTCTTGCGGACTGCAAATTGGTCACTACTGTAATATCCGTTTGGTCCATCTTGTCTAGCCAAATGTCCGGTTCACTTCCATCTTAGCCTGACGATCCACTCCAACGTCTACCAATGTCGCCTGTTCCCTAATTCATGTAACCGTCTTGCCATCTTTGAGCTTGATAATCCTCTCGTGATTCGTTTAATACTTCTAGCCGTTCTTTTAGTAAGGCTCCATGTTTCAGCAGACTGGCATCACACATTGGTTATAGAGTTTATTTTTAAGACTGTTCGGTATTTCTCTATTTTTTTTAGATATATAAATGAATATTCTACATCCTTCATTTATATATTTGTATAAAACTTTTAAAATATACACTAAAGTGTATGTATTCATTGCCATGTATGTATAATAGTTTTTAGCACATGACAGGAAGGTATTATATACTTTGATATACTTTTTTTTTTTTTTTTTTTAAATTATTTATTAACCATATTCTTATAAATAAAAATGTTCAGAAACCTCGTTTGCGGATGATACGGCTGTATATTGTACACCGTATCGTATAGATTCGAAGAAGGCCTTCGACTCAAAAGTGTCCACGTTGATCATGATAATATGTGGTTATTATTTTCGATCGTTCGTAATTTATATTTCGTTCGGTACGTTTTTATTCGTTTCCGGTGGCATCTACTTGAATTTGAACCGTGTATTATACTGGACGATTTATTATTGAATCAGTTCCTACGTGCAAAATTCTATCGAAGATTATAACTTTCGTAGTCATTATTACACATAATCTTATTTTTATTGTAGAATAAGTAGTAGCGGCTGAAAAAGTACGCGCAGTTTAAAATTGACGCACGTTCAGGCGCATGTACGATAATTTAAATCACGTTTAAACGCGCGAAATTTTTGAATTCACACTATACTACTATTGGAGGCGTAGTGAAAGTTTCAAGTAAAAAATTCTTCGAACGTTAGGTCCGAACTCTTATTATTAAATATTTTCATCGACTTAAATTTTGAATTCTCGGTATCTACCTCGTTCGATTTTTTACGGGTTCGAGCTCGTGAATGTTTTGTTAAAAATGTTTAAAATATTTAATCATACGTGTTTTGGATGTCGATTTATTAGTGGAGGTGGAATATTTAAACTTAATAAATATTAGGGTTTTAATTTTGTATTAGAACTACTAGAACTACTAGAACTCTCGGTTAATTGTATAATTTTCATATTGCTAATATACAATAGATCTAATTTGTCTGTCAATATTTTGTCTACAATTTAAGATATATATATATATATATATATATATATATATATATATATATATATATATATATATATATATATTATTTGCTAAACGGATGCAGGGCTCAAGGGGACAAATTGTTTATTTTCTTCGAAAGGTGGACATTTACAACGCATTTGTGTACAACCTTAGATACAAAATATTTGACCTTATTACGCCCCTAAATAAGTTCAGTAATTTTTATTATTTATAATAATCATTTAATTTTCTAATACCTATCCGAACGATCCGTTTGTCCTCTGTTTTGCAAATAAAACAAGAATTTTTAATTCATTTATGTATATATATATATATATATATATATATATATATATATATATATATATATATATATCTGTGTGTATGTATCTAAGAACTTAATATTCATGTGAAATTATTGATTTTTAAATTTTCACAAGCCACCGTCTACACCGAGAGTATGTCTATTTCTCATTTTGAAATTTTTGACAACGAAATTTATTAATTAAATTTATTTAAACGTTTAAATATTAGCGGAAATGTAGGGTGAGAAAGTCGCAATTTATGTGTAAATTTTACGTAAATTCAATACAAATTTAGATTAAATGACGAATATACAAAGTTTTCCGACAAATCGACCAAAATATTTGAATTAAAATATGTTTGCGTTTTTTATTTTTTTTTTTTATTTTAATATTTTATGGATAATATAATAAATTGCGATATATAAACAGCGATGAACAATCATTATTTGGAAAACACTGTACAGAATTCAATCGTTAATATTAAACGAAAGTTACTCAATTTTAAAAATATATAAGAAAAAGAAAATTACTAGAAAAAATGGAAATAATAAAAAAAAGTGGTAATTAAATTCAATGATAAATTTCACGAAGAAATAATTTCGAGGAATGTATTATAAATTTAATCAATCTTTGTATTAGGTAGGAAATTTTTATTTTCTATCCAGTGTAATTGTTTATGTATAAATTTTTTCATATCCCATTTTAGCAGGTTTTTGTTTTGCCGTTTTTTCCTGCAATTCTTTATGATCAGATTTATACTAAACATTATAATTTTTTATTAGGTTAAATAACTATTTGCCACGGTTAGAAATCGTAATTGGGTAATAATTTTGTAAAAGTAGCTTAAGTAATGAAATAAATGCTTTTTCTTTATAAGTAACTGTTTTTTCACTTTGCTATTATTTTTTTTTTCTTTTATATTTTTTATAAATTGTATATATTTTTATGTTTAATATTTAATTTTTATTTTATGACCCTTTTATAATAGCTTAATAACCAAAAAGCTGCGGTCTTTTTGTATATATAAATTTGATGATTTTAACTAATTTTTTGTTTTTTAATCACTATATTGCATACTGTTCAAATTAATTATGTTGGGGAATAGTTTGACAAGTGGTTTTTTGATGTTTAAAGTTATTATTTTATTATTATTTATTAATTTATTTTAGGGAGAAAAAACCATTCCTTAATATATATAATATATATATATATATATATATCGTTTTCAACGGGTGGTCGGAACTATTCGAAGACTGATTTTTCTCTTCGTTTTACTGCTGGGAGTTTTACCACCTTCAGAGTTTCGTTGACATTTACTTCAGGGATATTTAAACGACCAGCAGAGGGTATAATTTTTTAAAATGGCTAATACATCTTGTAAAATTACAGGTTTTTTAAATTTGGAGCAATCTAAATTTAGATAGGATTTTTATTTTAATTCCGTCGTCGGAGTTACCATGTCAGTAACCGATGGAATTCCTATTTTAAAAATATACCTGGAAATTTCTTCGAACTCGGTTTTACTGGCTGTAATAATGGCATCGTAAGCGCCATGCCGGATATACAATTGATATCTATAACACTGTCTCGTTTTCTTTTTCACTTTAGTGGTTATGTCGGATAGTGTACACTGTGCAAGTATTTATACAGTTTTTAAATGGAAAGCGTAGAATAAGACTGGCGACGACCTCCAATTGTTCCCGTCTGGAACTCGTTATCTCCGCGTGCCTAGTTTTATTCTTTCCTTAGCGGGAGTACGCTTCATTGTTGTTGACAGTGGTGTATCAGCTAAAGAATACAAACAGGTTACAAGGACATCCATTCAACCGCAGCATAAGGACTGCGTGGTATTTTTTTTTTTTTTTTTTTAATAAGAATATATACGCGTAATTTTCTCTGGCTTTAGCCATTCTCATTGTCTCCTACAGGTAAGTGGGATGCTTGCCCGTTATGTACGCCTGTGTGTGCACGTAACAATATGTACATATAATTATTATTCTTTCCTTGGAATTACGCAAATATTCTTCTTTATACATCCTGAATTTGAAATATTATTAAATAACGATATAGATTCGCTACGTAGATAGGAGATGCTAATATTTTAATTGTATTTTTTAATACGTAAGCTAAAAACTAGGCTGGTAAAATGTTTTATACTTTATTATGTATTACTGAAACGGTTGATGCTAATGTAACTGGATGTTTTAACGATTTGGATAAGTCGTATATTAATTAAAATAAAATGGACGTCGAATTGTCAAATAGCGTAAATGAATAATAAAATCAAATAATTCCCAATCGCAGATTTTTTCCCTCTAAAATTGTTGGAACAATAAGCAGCATTGATGATGATAATATGTTTATTAAATGAACGTTGCTCAATTACAGCTATTCGTAGTTTCTCTCCTTATTTGTTAATAAAATTAGGGGTTTGCGGTGCAGTTCAGTTTGGCGGAATTTATTTACTAGATCGATAGCTAATGCATTAATCTGTTGATTACCGTAGGTATTTCTATATAAGTTGTCATTCTTGAGAAATTAAGGTGCACCATACTCCCAAGGATATTCGGCTGGAATCATTCGATGATTTTAAAGTTAGAATTGCTAGTTGTTCCATAGATCTGGGATACGTTCATATTATTATAGGTTATAAGATTACATTATAAAACAACCTTTTATTTTCCACCGATAATGCTGAATGTTTATTCGTCAACCAATTCATTTCTCGAAGTTCAATATGAAGTTGTGTTTTTTTAGCAATAATGTGATTCTTTCATGTTCTTATGTAAGTGCAGTCCAGGGTATTTTACCTTGCATCTGACGGGAATCATTTGCCCATTAAGATGTATATGTATATCATTTCCTTTATTTAATGTGAGAGATTACTATTTGTTGATAATACGGGGCTGTGTTATCAGCGAAGATGACCGTGAAATCAGGAGTATAGATGCTATATAAAAGAAGCACGCTAGTTTTATGACGACAACCTGGAAGCACCTATCAGTCAGATATGATTTAAATAATGAATCATAATAACAATACGTTTCATTTTTCGATACTAGGACAAGCTTTTGGAAAAAAGACCGTGAAAAGTGAGAGAGAATGCGAAATTTGGCACGATCAATTGTATAAAGTGTTCGAAATTTTCCGGAATGTCTATGAAAGATCACTCAAAATGCTAGTCACCGCCCTCGGTGGAGAACATGACACAGTGATTAATTACATAAATTCATAATGTTTTTTTGTAACAGACAAATCTATCAGTTTAAATTACGGGAGTATAATGCTTATTTATGCGGTAATGCGATTTTCTGTATGCACTTAAAGACATTTTCGATAGATGTAAAGTTTAAATTTATTATATTGTCCGTTATTCAACTCGAAATGAGGAGTATTTGCCAGAATTGCAACGACTCCACTTGTTGTATTTGAACCAATACGAAATTGTAATAAAGTTTACACAATTCATCGTGTTAATTCAAGGTCGTCTTCTTTACACTTTGAGGATTTGCACGTTTTACTTTTTTTGGTTATAAATGTTCATAGTTTATTGAGACGCGGCTATGATAACATATATATGTATGTATATGAACTATATTAATTTGGCAAATTTACAATTTGGATGTAAATCAAATAACAAACACACAATTATATACATATACTCACACACCCACTTCAACTATATAAAATATAGTTTTGCCTCCGGTGTAAATTTTATCTATAACATTAAATACGATTATTATGATTATTCTTGTCATCTTTCGTGCGTTCATTATCGTTTATGTCGATGTAGTAGTAATAATATTAATGATTAATGTTGGAAAGATGCGTGATCTTTGCGATGAAAACGTTGTTCAAAACAACTAGAAAATTTGTCTCGTGAAGGTAAATGTTCCATGGAACAAGCTAAGCCAGACCAACGGCTTTAGTGTTTTTGTATTTATTCGCTCATTGTCCTCTAGTTTTCTTTCGTGTTATATTGACACATATTTTTTTATTTTCAAACTTTTACGTACAGTACACGATGCTGTACTTTAATTTAGAAATATAGATCATTGTTCTAGTAAGAATATTTCAGATGCTTTTGCGGAGTATTTTTCATCTCTTCATGTGACTGGCAGCTTTATGACACTTGAAACCTCTGTCATTGGAGATAGAATACACTTAAAACTTGCTCCAATCACCGTAAATGATTATAGAAAATCTATTAAGATTCTGAAATCTAGCGGAGTGTTGGCCCTAATATTGTTTAAACTCTGTTCGGTAGAGTTTGAAATCCCACTTATGTACTTGTTTAATCTTATTATTGGAACAGGTAAATGGCCTGTGTTGTTAAAAACAGCTAAGGTTGTTCCAATTTTCAAGTCTGGAGATCGTTGTGGAGCTGAAAACTATCGTCCTATCTCCCTACTATGTGTACCCAGCAAAATGTATTTTATATGAAAGATTATATAATTTTTTTGCCAGAGTTGTTCCCGAACAGCATGATTTCTTAAGGTCTAGATCTACTGCCACTAATCTTGTTGTTACATATACATAATTAATTACAGACTGGTTGGAGCAGCGTCTTCAAGTTGATTGTATTTATACGGACTTTAGTAAGGCTTTTGATAAAGTCAGTAATAGTTTACTTGTGATTAAGTTGCATAATTATGGATTTTCCGACGATTACATATAGTTATTTAGATCATATTTAACATCGCGGGTGTGCTACGAATTATTCAACGGATACCAGTTCAAGCAATATACTCCTACTTCCGGAGGATCCATTATTATTTAATATTTTCATAAATGTAATTGGAATTAACTTACGTTCAAAATGTCTGTTATTTGATGATGACTTAAAAATTTTTCGACAATTAAAACTGTTACTGATTGTGAATTGTTGCAACATGATTTGTGTAGATTGGCAACATAGAGCGACAATAATTACTACATTTTAATTATAAGAAATGTATTTATTATCGATTTTGTGGCAAAAAAAATAAATGTTTCTTCGATTACTCAGTGGGTAATGTTCCAGTTTGTAATGTAACCTGTGTTCGGGATTTGTGGGTTTATATTGACGACTAATTTAACTTTTTAACTCATATTGCTAATGTTACCAAATATGCTTACAGAAGTAATTTCGTGATCCTAGGACACCGCTGTTACTATTCAACACTCTTGTAAGATCGCAATTAGAATACGCATCTGTGGTTTGGGATCCTTTCTACACTAAATATATTCATATGATGGGAAAAGTTTAATCTCAGTTTTTGAGATATATTTATTACCGTCAAACTGGTGTCTATCCTACATTTTTGAGTTATAATATTTTATGTGATTTTCTACGTGTTAAATCCTCGAGTGCTAGAAGAAAGATAAGTAAACTGAGGTTCATGCATGATATTTGTAACGCTCGCATAGATGACAATTATTTATTATCTACAATTTTATTTGCGGTCCCTAGCGTTAATAGTAGGTCACATCGTATTTTTATGAATCGCACGCTCGTACAAATCCACCACTTCTACCCACCTTACATCAATATAATAACGTACTAAACATTCATCCACACAGTTAGATATACATTTTGATAGTAAATTTGTATACAATATTTTTTGTTAAACTCTATATTTCAGTTGTTACTTTTTAGTAAGTTTGTTTTATTTTGGTCATGTGTCTGTGTCCCGATGGAGAGTTTGTTTACATGAGAGTATAGGTGTATCATTGGTATTTCTGTTTTTTGCTCTGTTCGGATGTGTGCTTGTATATATAGGTAATGTATTTCATTAGAAATATTGTCATTTTTCTGTTGGTATTAGTAATTTATTTTTCCACTCTTAATGATTATTTATATTAATTAGCGTGTTGTGTGAGTGTGGTTCAGTTTCATTTTTATTTTTGTTCATACTTTTACTTTATAATTATTCTGTAAGTGCATACACTGTAATTGTCGTTATGCTGTTGTGTAAGCTGTTTTGTTTTGTAAATAATTAAATATCATAATCGTTGAGCCGCTTGAGATATGACCGAGTGTATATATATATATATAAAGAGAGAGAGCGAGAGAGAGAGAGAATTATATGTTGATACATCGGGGTGGGAGTAGTGATTTTATGAATTATAAATAAAACAAAATGTAAACACAGTTAAGTCACTTTAAACTTTTATATTTGCGTGAAACTTTTGACGTCATTATTAAGCGTACACAATGAATGCTTCGCACAAATGTAAAAGTTTATTGTGATTTCATTGTGTTTTTATTTCGTTTTATTCATAATGTATAACAAATATATAATAATTTCTCCTTTAATAATACAAGATTTATATATATATATATATATATATATATATATATATATATATATATATATATATAAATAAGTTTAAAATGAAAAAATAAAAATGAACGCGCTATTCAATAATTGTTTCGTTTTTAAGTTTCGAACACGATGGAAGAGGTTATAAAAACGTGTAAGTAGTTGTTGATAGATAAATGTAATAAAAACGGATAACGATATGGAGGTCGCCGATTTGCAATTTAGGTCAACCGAATTTTTACCATCTCCTCCATCTGCGCCTTTCGTTTGTTCTACTTTTATTTCCCCACCACCCCTGTTAATATTATCGCAAATTTTTTTTCTTTACATTATATAATTCTGCTGCTGCTGCTTCTACTACTATTGCTACTATTACGCTATTTTTTGGCAAAGAAAGAAAAAAATTGCGATTATAAGTGGAGTTTTTCCTATTTTTTTCTATAGGCAGGAGGTGGAGCATATGTTCCGTCTCCATCTAATCCTGCCTAATGCTATGTGGCTTCTGTTATACTCGATCTTATTGCTAGAATATTTTATTTTCGCGCGCGCACACACACACACACATCCGCGTAAGGTGCGAATATTTTTAAAAGTTTTAATTTCGTCCCTGACTATATGCACACGTCTGGGTATTTGGTTAATTTTTATTTTGCTTCTGTTTTTGAACACACGTGTGTTTTTTTATATATATATATATATACATATAGATACGGCTGTGTATTGTATTATATTTTTTCGATTCGTTCGCATGGTCTTAATTTATGTACAACGCGAGTCGCGAATTTCCTCCCTCTCTTGATAAACTTTACTAAATGAGGTCAGTTCTCCCGGCGGATACTTTTATTTTCGTAGACGAATTAGACTAGACCGTATTGTCTGCGTCTACCTAACGTTTTCTTTTAATATTTAATTTAATCTAATAAATCCTTCCCGTGTCAAGGGATCTGTGTACTATTGTCGTCCTCAATTATATAAACGAAACAGCGAAAATTATTACAATTACTAATAATAGGAATTATTTTTTTTGTTGTTTTTTTTAAATATATATTTTTTAATTTGTAATAATTTCTAACTAGTCAGAAGTAGCTATCTAACAAAAGGCTTCAATGTTTAAGTTCCCTGTGTGCGAGTCCTCTTACTTGTTACTGGACTAAGTCTGTGACCGAGTTGAGTATGTAAGAGCTGATTCGCCAGTTCGTTACGATGATAGTTGTAGGTGTCTCGTAACAATTATTTGTATTTCTTGTACTGAATATACGCCCAGGTCCGAGTGAATTATATCGTTCGTCATATACCATGGAGCTCGATATATTTTGGCGTAAAATTTTATTTTGTAATCTATATTTGACTTTTCTGCGCAACCCCATAATTGTGCACTATATTTCCATAATTGTCTAGATAAACTCCCAAATGATTTACTTCATCATTCCTTGGTATAACTTGACTGTCGAGAAATACTCCTTGATTATGTTGCGGGCGATTGCTGAATGTAATGCGGGCCGATTTTCCCGAATTTACGTCTATCAGTTTTTTGTTTGGTTCTTTTATGTAGGTAGTTTTGCAGTTTGTTAATGGTTGCATTTTTGGATCTTTATCAGATAGTAGTATCATAGTATCGTCTGCAAATATTTCAACTGTACCATCTTTGGGCATAGTATATAAATAGTGTACAGTAATGGCCCCAGTACACGACCCTGGGTGGGGGTACTCCTGCTAGTATATTGCGAATATCTGACTCATCTCATGCGTGCATTAACGTAATAGTGTCCATTATTTAGTTATTACGGGAGGAGAGGAAGATATTCTGGCATGATCATTCTTGTTTTTTTATGTATATTATTTTATCGCTCGTCGTAATTTACGCTGTATTAATTATTATTACTTAATATTGTCCCCGTTTGCCTTTTTTTCTTCGCGTTCTGTACGTGAACAAAGCTTGTAAACGTACATCAACCGAATGTGTGAAATGTAATGAGTCAGAATAACTACGTCACTAAATAAATGAGCTTATAATTAATACTTATTTGTATACAAAACAGAAATTTAATTAGTGTATACATAGAACACGTATACGATGATTAACGCAACAAAAAGCAAAATTCGTTTGATTTTTTTAGTTTCATCGATTTTTTTAAATATATTTTGTATTTACGATTATATTATTGAAATATTTTGAAGGATATGTATGTATTGTTGAACATAATGATGATATATATATATATATATATATATATATGTATGTACGTATAATAAACACATTCTTAATTATAGTGTTATGTTATTTTGATTATACAGGTTTATTAGATAGCAATCCATCGTCGCTTTCTTCGAGTCCTCAATCGCCGCCAGAATTCAAAATTGATCCCTCGACCATTAATTTTAGTCCAGTTTCCTCCATACCTTCTTCAACACCCGGTCCTTGCAGTCCCAACGGGTAAGATTAACTATTAAATCATTATTATCGCGGTTTTTTTTTTTTTATTTATTAATATTACTTTCGAGTGGTATGTTTTTTCGTTTATTTTGAAAACAACGTATTTTAAAGAAATTGACGAGAAATGTTCGGAATTTGTAACGATGCGAAGGATAAAAGAAAAATTGAAAATAAAATATCGGGTCACCGATGGGACTTATTTCTATCAGCGTAATCATGGCGTATATTTAAAGGTACAAAATTTATTTTGCGCTCTGTTGAGGGTACTACGATCAACTGATAAATAATAAATTGAACGCTTTGAAATAAAATTTTCACGTTTATTACTTTAACGTATAAAATATACCCGTTTAAAATTATAAGAGAATATCAAGGAACCATATTAAATGTCGTTAAAACGATAAATGCTACATGTAATACAAAAGAAAGAAAAACATAAAATTAAATATAAAAATATATCTCCAATTTAAATGTACAATAGCGCCAAAAATAGCGCAGTAAAAATGTTGTACGTTTAAATGAACCATTTTGTAAAATTTTATTTTATTTTTTCTTGTTAAATTTTTTTTCATAAAAATTTGGTGATTTTAACTTTTTTTTTTATTATTGTGTGTTTGTTTTTGTGTTATCTGTTTGTAGGTTATATTATTTGTTAGCCACCGTGACGTACTGTGTAGAAATAAAATATTTACATCGATTATTGCAACGTATTTTAAAATATAGAATGTTTAAAACTATTCATGGCTACACGCGATTAAATTTCTTTCATTAATTCTAATAGAAGTTTTTGTTGTTACAAATTCAGGACGGACTATCGTTCTCTATTTCAAATTTTCGAATGCTACCGTGTTCCTTATATAATTTTAACGCTGACAAAATTGCCTGTTTTCAGATCAAAAAGTCATTTGATCGACGTAGAAATTCTAAAAATGTTAACGTAACACATTTAAAATTAATTAATCCCGAACGAAAATCGTCGTACATGAAATATTTTTCACCTTGATTGAATTATTTTGCCCAGTTTAGGTGGCATCATTTCAAAAACAGAACTGCCTAGCAAAACTTAGTTATACGTATTTTATTTAGTCTCTTGCTCCATCCTCTTTCTCATACACACACACACTCTATCTATATATATATATATATAATATTATTTTTATATATATTAAACTATTAAAAAAAAAACAGTTAAAATCGCCAAATGTTTATATTAAAAAACCAAAGCCAGTTTTGAGTGAACGTAAATAAGAATAAAAAATATATATAAAATACTTACTCCAGAATCTAAATGTACAATATTACAAATAATAGTGATGTGAAATAACAGATTTCGTTTTAAACTAATCTGAAAAAATATATAGAATCAATCCATCAAATCCATTGTCCTTGGCAAGTAGGTGGTGACATTATAGGACTTTGATGATTATTTTCTTCATCTACTTCGGTAATTGAAATGTATCCGGCACATTAATCTTACGACATCTTCCTCTAGGACTCTTTTTTCCCCCGTATTTTACCATTTATAATATTTTTCAAAGGATGTGAAACAACAGTTATAGGTTGTCGGTCATAATGGCAGTAGAATAGAACACCTCTTGTTTATAATATATCTAGTGATTGTTGTGAGTTGTATGTTCGAACCGGTTAATTTAATGCGAGATGATTTTTTTAAAAATATGGTTCCAATTATTTCTTTTAAAAAATATATTAAATATTTACGCGAATTTTGGGAGAATGTGAATCTGGTACCTTCAATAACTTTTGAATCAACGCTACTTTATTCACATAAAAATTGTTTCATTCTTTTTTTCCGACGTTAATTTTTATATTTTTGATTTTTTATACATATTTTTAAAAATTAATTCGACTGGCGGTTTTTGAATAAATTTAAAAATCACTAAAAAGAGAAATCGTATTTTCCAGTTAACTACCATTAGAATTTTTTAAATTTAACGTTGACGTCATTTGCAAAAGCAATTATTCGGGAACCAATCAAATTTCGCGATAATTTTTTGTTGCCGGAAGGTATAACGATGTGGCCGGTGTGAAATTTTACGTACGAGAATAATACACTCGGTATGTATGTGGATATTTCATATACGCTCTACGCGCTTGTGCTTGTACGAATTCTGCGGCAGATGAAATTGAAGATCACGGTGCTGTTCACCTTGAAGAGAGCTGTTAGAAAATCCAAAAGAAAAGATTCGGTTGTGTGGAAAACAACTCGGAGGGAAAAATACATTGCTCGGTTGTTCTAACTACTACTATTGCAGAATCGAAATATGTGTAACGATTCGTTTAATCTTTTCTACTTAACTTTACCATTAAGACACCGGTCCCGTCTGTCTTTATATAATATGTACATATCTTCTATTTTGTATAGTACGTGTAAGTAGAGTCTATTATTCACAGTAGTTGCGCCATATATTTTATTTTATTTATTTTCGTGGCCTTGCGATTTTGTTCTATCCTATCTGTCGTTACTTTGTTCGCTACATGTGGGCCCTCTTCCCTCTTGCTCTATATATATATACATTATTTTTAAAGCGATTATTATTTTTATTATTTTTAGTTATCCTCTCCACCTCCACCCTAAAGTTCAGTTAACTACGTCGTCTTTATTTTTACGATATTTTATTCCTCTTACGTTGAGATGATATATTTTTTTATATATTTTTTTTTTTAGAATTTTTTACCACGGTTATTCTGGCGGTATGTAATTTTCTTCTGGGATTCTTTAGAAATGATGATAATTCTTCCTATTATTCGTAGGGCGTATCTGTAGTGTACTAATTTGTGTATATATATATATATATATATATATATATATATATAATATGTTTGAATTAATGCTTAGACGTTCGTTATTATTATTTTAAGTCATATTTAAATGATTATCGCGTACTATATATGTACTGAAAAAAAATCGCGCTTTTACTGACAAATCGGTATAGTTCGTCATTCAGAATTAGACGGGGCACCCGTGTTGTTTCGCTGGGAATATATATTAAGATTAGTCGGAGTGAGTGGCGATAAGAAGATTGACAAATTTCTAATATTCGGATGTGTAAAATAACTCTGTCATAACGAACGAAATGGAACGAAGAACTAAGAAATTGGCCGATTAAATTTAAATAAGAAGAAAAGAAAAATCTCGAAATGGGTGTTATAGACGTCATTTCGACCGCTTCCCGATTTCGTTAATTCCGATCCAGAATTTTATATTCCGTATTCGACATATCCTTGCTCTATCTCATTTTCAATCGTCTTTCGTGTGATTGATGCGAAGCTCAACTCATGTTTTGGATCCACATTATCGCTTCCGCAGGTTTTTTGCATCACAAACGATGTACTCTTTGACTGCATTATTAACACATCGTTACATCTTTCCGGTCCATTTTCTGAAGATTATTTTATAACGATCGTAGTTTTCGCAATGGTTATAGGATGTTTTTATCATTTATTCTTCTTTCCGTCTCTCTCTCTCTCTCTCTCTCTCTATATATATATATATATATATATATATATATACGCATTTTGAGCGTCGAAATTTTCTTCGAACTAGTGCCACTTTTACTATCCGTTGTCGTGACTATAGCCCTGCATTGTGTCGGAACGAATATAATACCGACTTTGACTGTTGGACGGTTTTTTTTTATACTTATTACGATAAAACAGACAGAGGCTCGTGAATTAAAATCAGTAAAAGTACCTCGACAAAGTCGAACATAAACAGAACGCGTTCAGACGTTTGTATTCTCTGTTATGCTATATCGTGCAACGAAGATCTGAACATTAACGAAAAACAGCGGACGAAGAAGAATCGACACAGTTTTGTGATGCTGGAAAAGGCTCCTTACAATTCCGTGGGCGGTAAAACGTACGAATGAATCCCTATTACGGGACATATACTATTGGCGATCGGTATAGCAGGTAGCTATAAAATTTGTTGGTCACGTATTCAGAAGACGAAGGAATGTGGGAGGATGGTTAATGAAAATTATCTTTCGGTGTAATTATTATTATTTTTTTTTATAAAGCAGTTTACTATAACAGTTTATTAATGATGGTGTATTATTTCTGGAATAAACCCATCGTTGTGTACGAGCATAGCATGCTTATAACTTTACGTATCAACAGTGTTATTGTACGGACTATGAGAGAAGATAAATAGTTTTTTACACGATCGACGAATGTTACAAATTCCATCGTCGACGGACCAAATGGAAGTTTTAAACGAGGTATTAAAAGAAAGGAAATCCAATTTGAGACTCGTAAGTTATCGGTTGTTATATTAAAAGTTTACTGGCTAATAGGCAAGCAGTCGAAGCTATCGCTTGAAAATAAATTATTAATATATAAACAAATTCTCGCACCGATTTGGATCTACGGATGCCAACAGTGGGGTTGCAGCGCTAAAAGCAATATCCGCATAATACAGAGATTTCAAAACAAAATTTTGAGAACAATGACAAACTCACCTTGGTTCGTGAGCAATTTCACCAAGATACAAAAACTCGATATGTAGAAGATGTCATTAAAGAAACAGCAAAAAGACATATTGATACGCTGTACAGTTATACTAATAACACTGCGTTGTTAAATCTCCTCGATAATTCATCGGAGATTAGGAGACTAAAGAGGACAAAACTATTTGATCTGGCTGATTAGTCCAGCATCAGACTAAAGAAAACGAACATATAATTCAGCATGAAACTAATCATTGGATAGCTGAATGTATTCAAGCAATTATCTCCAACTGAAATCATCTATTGATATCCAAGTAGGCTAGGTATACGATATGAAAAAATATTTATTAAAAAAAAAATAACGTGAAAAATTATTATTTTAGAACGATTGAAAATCGTATTTTTTAAATTTGTTCATGTTCATTTCAGTTGTCAATTTTTTCTTCCGGATATGAAAAATTCGGTTCTTTTACCCGAGTTAAATAGTACATTTTAGAACAGATATAGTAGTATTATATTTATTGTCATATTATATATATAAAATCGTTTACATACTCGTCATTCAATGTATTTATTTATTTCTATATATTCCCAGTTTTCCTTGTACCTTTGAAACTATTCGCCTATAAAAACAACGCGCCATCTCGTTGTGAATTACCACCGTACTTGGTGGACTAAGAAAACGCGGTAAGGGAAAAAGAAAAGGTACACGCTGACAGGTACGAAGTTGATGTATACGACGAAGATGAGACATTGCTTCTGATGGTGGAAACTATGAAAAAGTGTTTGAATAAAGTAGATAACAATTGTAATAATCTGTACATTAACAAAGAGAACATTTTGTATACGTATTGTAGAGTATATTGATCGAAAACCGATTAGACAGAGATAGAACGATCGAGCGAAAAAGTACTTACTTTTCGGTCGATTGTTTAAAATCAGCTCGAAGGCTCGAAATTTTGATCTGTTTACGCATGTCTGCTGTAATAACTTTCACCTAGTAAACTTTTATTAATTCGTCCATCCGGTAATTATTTCCTTACTTTGCAATTCCGTTCGTACTTTTGCGAATATTTTAAGTGTTCGAAGCAGAGTTTCATACGACGGTTTTCACTTCGAATTCACAAGTTTAAGATGTTGGCACGAAAGCAATTTTAAAAGATACGGATAAATTAAACCGGGAGGAAAAACATTACAAAACAAATAATGATGAATAAGAAATTCCTAATTTAGTTTGAAAAAAAAAATGCCGGAGAAATCTTATTATAAAAACATAAAGTAAAAAAAAAAAGATAGAATTATCCGGGATTAATTTAATTAATTATGGAGCGAGTTACAGTTATAAAATATGAGAAAAATATTTTAAATAAAAGTACAGTATCCACGTAATTGCAAAATAAACCACTATTATTATATTAACGATGACGAATACAGAAATTATAGAAATATATATTTAAAAAATCGCTTGTTTATAAATTCCAATTGTCAAAAATATATGTATATAGAAACAACAGGCAGACCATTTAATCGTAGATTTAATAAATTCATATAAAAATAACGATAATAAATCGTTATACGGTAAATATTGTAAGAAATTTTGATCGCCGAATTAATAATAACCGTAATATTTTACGTATAGAAATAAAAATTAAAAAAACGCAATCGTTGAAAAAAAAATGGAAATTATAAAATTCAGAAATAAAACCGATTTTTTATACGCATTAATTAATAACGTCTGACGATGAATTAGTTTTAAAGATTACGAACATACTCGGTCTTTATAGTATTTAGAAAATTTTAACTTATTTTAACAGTATCTGTTGACAACTACCTCAGTATTGAAATATGCTAAATATTTAATTTGTTATTAATTGAGTGTATATTTTTTATATATTATTTTTCTTACGATAATTTATTTATTATCGTTTATTAATAATTATTTTAAACTCGAAAATGGCGTAACTGCTTTGCGGATATTTTCGAGTGTGGTTTTTTCTTAATTTCAATTCATCTATGAATTAACAATCGATAAATATTAGTACCGTATCTAATCTAACAATTTGGTCAATATTAAAACATTTAATACATCCTTACTGTTGTTGACTATATTTCTAAGCCTGTGAATAGATAATGATATTTTTCTGTCTATTTTCTTACTCAATCTTCTAACGTTCTTGGGTGTTGAAAAGAAAAAAATAATTATATTAAACGTCTCAACTTAAATTATCCTGTTTAATGATGCAGAAAGTTATTTATAGTAAGCGAAAGATGAAAAGAACTATTCGAAATTGAGTTTTTTAACAGAAAAACGTAATAGTCAACAGTAAGAATGATGTATTAAATGCTTTAGTATTAACTGAATTATTATTATTTTTTTTTTTGTAAAATCGTATATTTGAATATATATATATATTTTTTTTAACAATTACACAGTTATATTAGTGCACATACATGGCAACTAAATAACATGTATGTAATTTCCACACACAACATATATATATATAAACTGGCACACACTATAAAATCATCTACATATATTCAAATTACACCTGTATAATTATATTTTACCTCATCCTGTCAAGCTTTCGCTTGTCGACGGGTATCGAACTAATTAATTAATTAATATACACAAATGTACATGTACGTACACATATACATATATACATATTTACATACAACTATATACATAATTTTAACAATTTACTTACTGAGTATAATATTCCACTCGTTCTAAAAAGTCATTTATACGCCTCACTCGTTTTCCAGACATTTACACCATCATTTTTACAGTAGCCTCCCGATATCCGATCTCTTTTTCTCGTCATTTTCCATTCTACATCTCTTTCTATTTATAATTCTATTGTCTTGTAACCGTTCTTCGAGTTTTTCTTTTAAAATCGCCTGTATTTTTTCCGTTTATTATATCATCAGGTATTATATTATTCGGCATTTGTGTAATTATAAATTTATAAGTCTGATTACCATACACTGTTTTCGGTATTTGTATCTTATATTTTAGCGTTTTTCTTAGGTTATATTATTTCCCAATTTCCCTTTTGTCCACATCAACAATTTTAAATTGGTTTAAATAATTCAATATTTTTTAGATTAAAATCACATACGGTACTAATTTATATTTAATGTTTATTGTTTGTTAATTTTTATAGTTTAATTTTAATTTTTTTTCCCCGTAATGAAGTAAACGAATCGTAGTTTATATTCACGATAGTGTATGTTGCGTTAAAAATATATATATTTGTTAAAAAATTATTTAAAAAATTGAATAATATTTTATTAATAAATTATTTCATTTTTTTAAATGCGAATTACGAAATACTAGCGATAACGACTTGCAAACGATTAATATTGTACGATTTCGATAGATTTAATAACATTTTTGTGTCTCTATCGATGAAGTTAATTTAAATTTGTTCTCGTAACGTACCGATGAAAATAAGTGTTCCATATTTTCATTCACGCGTTCACGATTCAAGGTGGACGAAGAAATGGAGAATAAACCGCAATGAGCATAAATTCGTTCGCGTCAATTACAGCGTGTCTAAATAATATTAATCCAAACTGTAGTGTTTACATCGATAACCAGCAGATAGCGCAGAAGAGTTTAGTTAAATATCTCGGACTGCATCTTGATGGCTGTTAGGAAGAAATTCACAACCTCTACATTAGTTGATCATTAGTCAGACACCTATGCGACTTTACGGATATGCAAAGCCTGTTAACCGTTATTCAGCGTAATCAAAATAAAGTTATTCGTGCAATAACAATGTAGTTCAGAGAAACGAAGACCTGCGTGTAGATCTACATCTGAAATATGTAGACGCGAGATCATTTGTGACTTCTCTACCAAGCACGAAAAACGACTATATATACATCCGAATATTCTCATTTGCTCAAAACACTATAGCGTATGATTTAAAGTTTAAAGATTAATTATGTAAACAATACTTACCTATAAATAATATAAATTTGTTAATGAACTAATATTCTATACGTGTTTAATTACTAGTTAGGCGTATATATTTATTTAAACATTAGTTTATTAAGATGGCAATACACATTTATTTTTTAAAAATATATATATATATATATATATATATATATATATATATATATATATATATATATATATATATATATATATATATGAACACTCTTAGTTCGATAGGTACTTCCCGTTTATGAAATACAAGGTGTTTCGTAGAAAATGACTCCTAAACATTAACAGACATTGACATTACAAAACCGCAGTTAATAATTTTTATATCGTGTAATCTATACTAATATATACAACTGTAGAGCTTATAGGCTATATTATCGGATTCGTTCTAAGCTTTGCTTCACATTGATATCACAAATAGGGCAGAAAGCGATATTTCTGCTAAGTAATGTACCTCCACTATCAACACCTCCCTTTCAAACCACGTTTTGTTGAGTTCGGGGCCGTCAACGAAATAACGGGCGGATATATATAATTGTATTCTTCTTCTATGTGCCTTGTCCTCGGAGAACGGTGGCGATCATTTGCTTGATTTGAATTTTATCCATAACTTCTCTAAATATGTCAACTGTATCTAGTTGAAAAACCACTTTTTTAGATGTTCTAACCACATTATTCTAGGCTGGGCACACCTGATTACCATTTATTTTATCGTGTATAATCGATTGAAACTATTCGTAATGTGTCCAAAGTATCCTAGCTTCCTTATTTTCACCGAATTAATAATTTCTGTTTTTTGTTCAATCGTTGTAGAGCTTCGGAATTAGTTGTTTTAGCCGACCAAGGAATTTTTAATATCCTACAGAGTGCCCATATTTCAAAGGCTTCTAACTTTTCGCATAATGCCACTGATTCCGTCCAGGATTCGACGCCGTATAGCAGAACGCTAAAAACATAACATCCTAGTAGGCGTATCCGCAAATTCAAATTCCGGTTTGTCAGAACTTTATTCATTTTTTGAAAATGCGCTCTCGCCAGTTCAATTCTGATTCTTATCTCAGTGGATATTTCCCATCTGTCATTAATATGACGTACCAGACATTTAATCGATAACGGTTAAATTTAAAAAAAAAAAATAGAAGCCGTGGGTAACTTTTGGTTATTAATATAAATATTTGTGGAATTTCATTTCAAGTAAATATTATATAATTTTTTCAGCATAGTCTGTTAACCGCTTATATTGCGATTAAATCATATTTTCAAATTTACCAAATTTTCGTAAATTTTTATTCAAAATTTTTAAGATTCATTTATAACAAACGCGCCCAATTTATCGTCAGTTTTAGGAATACACGTAGTTTGAATTCAGGCGTTATACGTTTTTGGCTTAATGATGAAATGCATTTTAAAAAATTCCGTCTGTACTTTGAATATATACATATATATATATGCCTACTTCCAGAACAAACCATTTATATTATTGTGTATCGGTGTGAACGAGTAAAAATTTGTTAAATATTTTTCCCGTTAATAATTAATAATAATAATCATTTTCAGTGCTTTCGGTCTTAATCTCACGCGATCGGCGAATAGTCCAACTACCGCGTATCCGCCTAATCATCCACTCAGTGGTTCCAAACATTTATGCTCAATATGTGGCGATCGTGCAAGCGGCAAACATTACGGAGTATACAGGTATAAAAATAATGAAATTATTTTATTAGTTTTAAAACATTTTTTCGCCGTTATATGTTTGCATATGTGCTACTTACCAGGCGATCTTTCATTTATCTAAATTTCGGTTATTATTGTAAGTAAAATTCGTACTTAATTTAAATACGATTTTTGAAATTCGAATTTGTTCGACTTAATATTATTACCATTTCGGTCTCGTAAATATAAATATTGAAAGTGTTTCTTTTTTTTTTTTAAAGGAATTCATTTAGTTTAATTCGCTTTTCGTACAGATAAAAATTTTCGATTTTCTAATTTAATTATTATATAGAACGACACTATCGCCTCAATTTCGAAAATTAAAATTCGGAATAACCGTATTCAAAAACAAAATTTTGCGGATTGGCCATTATCCGTTAATTGTTAACTAACCTATTTTCCGTAAATAGTTTTTTCATATTGAAAAGAAAATATCTGTCCGCCATCTTTTTTCTTTTATTTATTTTTTCGAAATTCTATGTAGCTTTTCAGTTTAAATTACTCGTTGGACGTTTTAAAATTATTCGAATATTTTTATACAACCGTTCGCTAATATTCCCGTGCAATTTTCTACCAAATATCAGTAAAATTCGTCGCGGATAAAATATTTCCAATCGGTCTGTGATTTCTTGCTCGCTCTCGCTTTAAAATACGACTGTGATACATCTAAAATCCGACATCCCTTGTTACCCTTAGCCAATTTCCGTTCATTACAGAAGCGAAACATATGCTATAAGGGCAAAATGTAATGCGGCGCTACCAAAAAATGTGCAAAATACCCTGAAAGAAAAAGTTGAAAAATAAGAAAATATCGCATAGGTAGCGATGTGAAGAATACACGTTATTGTAGATACTAACAATGGGTGTGATAGAAGGACAAAGATCCATCGATTAGAGATAATATTAAAAAATGAACCGGAATTAAGAAAACAGTTGATTTAATTGAAACATCGAAATTGATTTCTCTACAGATTATTAAAAACATACACGATAATAATAATTAAGATTGCTTATTGTACTATATATATATATATATATATATATATATGTGTGTGTGTTTTTTTAAAAATAAGTGATACTAATTAAATGTAAACATTAATAAAAATATCAAGTTTTTTTTTTTACACTATACATTATCATTAATGAGGAGGAGTGGCAGTGCAGTAAAATTGGAAGCATCTGTTAAATTTAATAGGAGTTGTTTGATAATACGGCTACTTCATGGCAGAATACACGTATGCTATCTGTACATGCATATAATAATAGGGTAGACAATTTCTTTATTATTATTTTTTTTGTTTTTACTTTGCTTCATGTTCACATAAGTACACGTATGTACTATATATATATATATATATATATATATATAGTGTTTATGTGTGTGGTGTGTATATATATATAAAGTGCGATGAATGAATGAGTGAGTAAGTGTGTAGAACCCATATTTAGTCGACCTTGAGCAATTGTTAACAGTCTGTTGTCGCAACTTTTTTTTGTTTTTTTTTTTCATTTTTTTTTTATCTATTGTCGGCAACAAGTAATATGTTATTACTATCATCCTTATCATCCTTGATATTGTTGTGTGTTCCTATTATAATATTCTCTACGTTAAATTGTGTGCATGTGTATATATATATAAATGATGGCCCGCGGAAACGATAGTCCTATGAATAAAATTATTTTACTGATGAACTTTCATACTTTCAATGTATGTTTTTTTATATATATGCGACTGGATGTGTATAATATTTCGTGTTTTTCGTATTGCGTGTTGTTCAAAAATGAGTTAAAATTTCTGCCATGATGTATATTGTTGAACTTGGAATATTAGGGAAAAATAGAACCTTGACTTTAACCTAAATAATTAGTCCCCAAACTGTTTATGTTTATAACGGATTATATACCAGTTTACGCTAATATTGAACGTTTGTGATTAAACTTCCGTCTAGGCTGTATTTTCCTTACGTTCACCTCTCTCTTTACGTCGATAAATGAGATGGTGTATTACATAAAAAAAAGACTAATATGTGCTTTTCTATTAATAATTCATGCGCACCTAGCGGCGAGTAATCGCATTAATGATTTCGTTGTTTTATTTCTCTAATAACGCGTTTTTAAAATACGTTCGTTTATTTCGGTATTTCTCGTTTAGTTCAGAGTGTAAAATATTTTTTAAAAACAATATTGCATCGATGAGTGTTATAAGTTTGTGCAATTTACCAACTGTTGAAGGATTTGCGCGTTCTTACAAACGACGCGTGGAGTTACCAACAAATATTGTCGACATAGTAAGAGACAACATTTGGATTCGTACTTCGCAGAATTTTTATTGAGAAGGCAAATGAAAATAAAATTAATTTTTGGAAATTTCGGAAAGCATAAGCGACATATTCCCTGCGGAACGACTAATATAATTTATCGACGTAAACAATTTACATTTTTTTTTTCCTAAATTATTTCTTGAATATATTTCGATTTGAAATCGGTATATACTACCGGACCGACGCTGTTTTGTTGCAATTTATAACGCTAGACGAACTTCGCTAGGTGCGCGTGAATTATTATAACTTTTTTCCTCAAAGATAATGGGAAAGTAATCCCAAAAGAATAATAATTTCTAATCGTAATATTAGCGTTCGTGTTTCGATTGTGAAATTTATAGTTTACCTTTTTGGTTTTATTTAGTGGCCCAAATGTCTGATGAGAAAGGTTTTGTATTACTATTTCTTTCTCTTCTTATTTACATGTCTCGGAAGACATCAAAACAAACTGAGCGAGGAGTTTAACATATCTTCCGTACAATCCATGTCTCTTTATCGTTGTTGTTAAAATTCCATCTCTGCTCATTGTCTAGATGATGTGTACTTCAAATTATCGCGTCGACCGATAATAAAATTTTTCACATTGCCTTGTGTTTTGACCTTGGACGTATCAACGTAGTTTGGTTTTAGTTTTAAAAAAATTCCGCTTCGTCTTTCGTGATACTAATTGAATGATGATAACTGTCTATAGCGATAATTTTCACCTCTGAATATATATTATAGATTTTTAATTTTGTTTAGAAAAAAATAATATTTCTTTTTTCTTTCCCTCTACGTTGTACCGACAATTACATATGCCACAACCCCAACGGTGATGAATAGAAGTAGAAAGGATAACAAGACGCGAGGAAGGGAGAAAGAAGAAATATATACGACGAATATGAAATGAAATTTTTAATTTTTGTCCATTAAATTTTGTTAATGTATATTTATAGGACACGTAAATTTCATTTTATTATTTTCAATATTTGAATTTTTCATTTTCCTCCGAGATAGTTTTACTATGTTTACACAATTAATTATCAATCTTATTATTTCGTGATAGTTGCGAAGGATGCAAAGGTTTTTTCAAAAGGACCGTTCGGAAAGATTTAACGTACGCATGTCGAGAAGAACGAAGTTGCATCATCGACAAACGGCAAAGAAATCGGTGTCAATATTGTCGATATCAAAAATGCTTGTCGATGGGAATGAAAAGAGAAGCTGTACAAGTAATATTCGAATTTTTAATTTTTCAAACGACTGATGTTAAAATGTAAAATTCTACTATGGTTTTTTTAAAAAATTATTAAAATCGTTTAATTCCGATGTTAATTTCCGCAATGAGGAGCACAAAATTTTCTAACGATAAATCCTCTTTCAAAGTTACAGTTATTCCGTATTCTGATTTTGCACGTTATATACTGAATACTGTGTTATGTAAATTTGTTGGATCTAATTTTATTTCTTTAAGTATAGCATTAATTTGTGAAAAGTTTACTACTAGAGGCATAAATAAAAAAAATTAATCATAAATAACTCACTTAATCTATATTTACAAAACTAATTAGGATAATTACTTAGTACTTTAAACTATTTTAATAGGTACGTGTAAATATTATTGCAGTTTTTTCATCATTTCATCACGACATGTTTCTTATTGTTGTTAACGATTCATACATATTCATCGATACCTTTGTGTGATTAATCTGTCGTCGTTTAACACATTTATATTTCCCGATAATATATATAATGTGTGTGTGTGTGTGTGTGTAAAATCTAGTAATGATAGTTTTTTGTAATTCTTGTTGGTCGTATGTTGCAGTAATACTCTTTTTTGAAAAATCTCTTTAAAAAATTCGATTATACGATCGTCTCGAAAAACCGGATTTAAGGCTCGAATTAGTTGAAATTTAAGTAAACTGTTACAAATTAATTACAATGTATAAGAAATTGAGATTTGATAATTTTTTTTACATCATACAGCATTAATCGCTACAAACGACGGTGATCAGATAAATAGAAAATTAGCGTTAGTCTAGTGACTCCAGTGAGATACTAGAATATGAGGAAGGGAAAGGAATAACTTGATGAGAATGGAATGTACGTGGGAATAGTATGGGAATGATCAAATACAATAATTAAAAAGAAGGCAAAAGGCCATCTTTTGAATAAGGAGGAAATCCAAATTTATTAAGTGATCGTAATTGCATCTCGATACCATTCCTTCGCAGACGCCTTGGGGGATTTGTCTGGAAGATTGTCTGAGTGCATTCTGCGGGACGTCAGGATTGTTGCTGACTTTTAATCTCTTATATTGCACGACGTGTGTATCGCTGGCATACAGAACCGTGAGATCATTATGCAGTGTCAAATTAAAAACGCAATGTGGAGCGGACGTGATAGTACGGATCGAAGATTACTTTTAACCGATAGCGTCAAATGAGAACGATTGCCGCGAGATTAGATTTAGAACCGATTTCTGTCCCAAAACGGACGTAACGATTTCACACGAGTGTAATAAAGGATCTAGTCGCCATGTAAGCCTCTCATCCGTACATAGATAACGTACTGAATTTTTTTTAGAATTTCTATGCTGTCAATTCCTACAGCCGACACTTCACTTCATTTGTAAATATAACGTACTCTTGCACTTATTGGGATTAAACAGCATACGCTAACTTTGTCCTCACTGAACCAACCTATTCGAATGGTTTTGAATCGCAGTGTTGGCATACATTCTGAATTAGACGCATGAATAGCAATATTGCTCAGATGGTTTGATTGTTAGTCGGTATGTCTGGTTGGGTAGATTGAATACAATAGAGACCCGAGCAGACTACCTTGCGGTCTTCTGAAAAATGTCCATTAATTTTGACGATGAATGTTCTGTCAGATAGGTACGAATAAAGTAATGTGTATAAGTAAAAGTTGAGAAACTGTCTCAGTTTATAAAGTAATCTAGGATGCCGAACCGTGATAAATTGTACAACGTCCTATTAGTTCCTTGTCGTAGCGGTATAAATTTCATTGATTTATAGTTTATAGGAGGATGATACAAAGAATTTAATTAAAACAGAAATATAGTTTCGAATAAATATTTTTGCACGATTAGGTTTTATCGATTCTCGAGTGACATCGGTCAATTTCAATTTTTTTATTTTTATTATTTTTTCAATTGGTTATTAAATTGTGTGATTTCTTTTTATATTAAGTTCAGTAGTTAACTTTCTCTCTCTTTTGGTTTCTGATTTATGAATTATATTTTATTAAAATTTTTGGTATCGTAGGAAATTACTTATTCCCCCTGTATGCTCTATTTTCTTTTAGCTCGTTCTATCGTTTATATTAGCTTTGTTTTTTGTTTTACTTAAAATTTTGACCTAACCTAACCTGATTCTCATTTTAATAGACAATATTGAAAAAATATATGTCTTCGATGGATAAATTTATTGAAAGAAAAATATGTATATAAATATGTATGTATGTATTTATATACCGTTGTTAACCGGATTCTCATTATTACAGAACAATATGAAAAAAAAATGTCTTCGATGGTGATAAATTTATTGATATATATAATATGTGTGTTGGTGTGAATGGTTAATCGGATTCTCATTTTTATTGAACAATATTAGAAAAAAATATGGATATGTAGTTAACAGAATTCTCATTTTTATAAGACAATATTGAAGGAGTTGAAAGAAATGTATTGAAAGAAATATGTATCTTCAATGGATAAATTTATTTTAAAGAAATGAAAGCATATATATATATATATAGATATATATAATATACACCATTTTTAAACCGGGTTCTCATTTTATAAAACAATATTTAAAAAAAAATGTCTACGATGGATAAATTTATTGAAGAAAAAATATATGAGAATATCCGGATGCACTGGACGAAGATAGCTCCGGAAATGTTTTAGAATGATGAACGACAGTAATATAATTAAACTTCTAACAAAATCAATACAAGAATGAACTGCGAACGATTTTACCTCGGAATTTGTTTCTTCTACATAACATATCGATAAGAGATGACGGTATATCTTTTCGTTTGTAAAAATTTTTGTCTCGTTCGTTATCCGGTTCACCGTTATCCGTCAGAGTAGAATACGAATTGCTACGACGTCTCGTACGTATAATCGTTACATATCTTTTTCCTACATCGGCCGTCTTTTTTTTTTTGTTTACATTTTTGTTTTTTTAACTTTGACAAAGATGTATTTCCTAGTTCGCGGAATGCAAATCTTAGTTCGATTTTATCCGTTAACTCTTTGGGTTTTACCCCAAATTATTATGGATGAGTCTGGTTAATTATTTTTTCACATCATTTTGTCATCTCACACTCCTCGGATTTTATGTATTTGTATTAATTATGTTCTCCTACACGTAATAACTTTGCTGTAGTAGTAGTAAGCGGATACTAGGCACTAGTAACCGGTTTTGTATTTTTACGTTTTTGCGATGTTTTTTTAATTGTACATTTATTGCATTTTAATATTCGAGATATATATACATTATTAATAGGCTACTTTTAATTCGGCGGTGGTATATAGCTATTACTATACTACGTAGATAGTTTCATGTAGCAACAACACTAACGACAGTATTAATAAGGGCGTGTATACACACACACACATATTAATCACTCATAATAATAGGATAGATTAGCATTTGCCGTAAGGGGCGGTGGCGGTGACCTTTACACGCGCTTTATAATTATTAGTCTAAATCACACGCGTACCAATCCTATATATATATATATTTGTATTTGCTAATGTAATTCCTACTTATTTATTATTCTATTAATGTTTGTTTTTAGTTTGAAGTCTTTTATGTTTTATTTATTTATTTTATTTTATTTCTTAGATAACTGTAGTCGTTTAAGACTTCTATTATTATTATCACGCGTGTAGGATGTTAGTTCTGCTGTCAAATAGGTTCAAAGAAGACAAAGCATTATCTTTCGTCACTTTGATCGACTTTATAAATTTAAAAAATATAAATTATTAATTAGTGGGAAAAAAACATAAATCTATCGTACATACTTCTATAAAATTCTTTATAGTAATCCTTCCTTATGGATTACTTAATTTTTTATTCGCGACGTTTTAAACTATCGTAAAAATCTAAAAGTGTATTTACGTATTAGTCGTATTAATTTTTATGAAAATGATTGTATTCAGTTCTTTCGACGAGGAACTTTTTATAATTATACACAATCCGGTAAATTAGTTTTTCCTAATGTAATTTTAGTCTAGATCGAATTTGTTTTACCGAATCTGTGTCGAGGATGTTATCATTTTACCGACAGTATAAATATATGTAATATAGAAGTCGAATTTTGGTTATTCTTTCGATTTTTCCTAGTCATTACTTTATGTAATATTTATTAATAAAAATACACATTTATATGTTGGTTGTTTGCTAGGAGGAACGACAACGAACGCGAGAAAAGGATCAAAGTGAAACAGAACCTTCTAGCACGATAATGCCGGATATGCCGATTGATAAGATTTTAGAAGCAGAACGACGTGGCGAGTGTTCGACTACTCCCGACTTCCCGGATAACGACGTGAAGGTAATTAATCTTGAAGAAGTATTGAAACGTCATCTGAAATCGTTTATTTTTTGTTTGTAATCTTTGAATTTGTTTAGTGAATTTTCAAAAACCCGTACTGGCTATGACTAATAAATATGTTGAAAATATTTTTATATCCCTAGAAAAATAATCATCGTTGCCTATATGAAATGTCACCAATATTTTCCAATTGTTTTATTTATGTCCCGTGCATAAAATTTACTGATAATAAACTAATCTTCAGGACAGTTGTGTAAATTTTCGAAATTTTTATTAAATATTGATTGATTGATTGATTGATTGATAAAAAGTGTATTTACAAAAAAATAAATATATGTTACAAAAAACAAATAATACAACGCATTCCGAACACAGTTCTTACTACGTATACTAGTTTAAAAAAGTATGCCCAGTTGCTCATAACTAAAATAAAAAATACGGGAAAAACCACTAACAAAACCCGCATACTGATCATAAAGCTACCTATATAAATTTATAGATATTTATTTTAGTAGGATAAACAATAATTTTTATATGTATTATATACAAAAATAAATTTTGAATAGAAGATAATCCCGGCTGTACATCATAATAGCGTGTGTTTAATTCTTTTGTGTTTGTAGCGCTTATATTTTAGTTGCAAACTTGTACGTGTGTAATCCCCTGTTTATAAATGAGTACTGACTGCAGGCACAGCTATTAAAAAAAATTTTGTTTTTTGTTCGACAACCTCATGTATATATGGTAAGTTCAATGCCTTATGAATGTGTTCAATCTTTACATAGACTGGAAGATTTATAATTATTCTGCAGCACATATTTTGTAGCCGTTGTAACTTAAGTTAGAACGGCTAGTATGACCATATGGGACAAGTGTAATAATTGTTCTGATTATAGTTTTGTAGATTATTAATTTATTTTCCGAGCTGAACAACGTTTATTAAATATCCGGTATAGCTTAAACAGAGCCGCATGAGTCTTATTGCAGGCATACTCAGCATGTTCAGTAAATGTGAGACCCCGATCCAGTATTACACCTAAATATTTAACATCGCTTTTCCAAACCAAAGATCTGTTGTTCACTATCACAGGTGGTAAGAAATGCGGTCTTCTTTTCGTGAATAGAATAGAATGAGTTTTATCGGAATTTATTTTGATTCTCCATTTATTAAAATACGAATTTAATTTAATAAAACCCTGAGTTGTTAGTCTTCTTTGTATAGTGCCAATTCGATACGATGTGCAATATATAGCAGTATCATCAGCATATAATGCCATCTGTAAATGTTTAATTTTAGGAATGTCATTAATAAAAAGAAGGAATAAGAAAGGTCCCAGTATGCTCCCCTGGGGAACTCCCGCTAATGCATTTTTCATGTAGGAATTATCATTTTTAATTTTAACTATGAAATTTCGGTTACTTAAATAATTTTTAATAAGCCGAACTAAGTAATTAGGGAATTTAAGTTGATTAATTTTGTATGTTAAACCAAGTTGCTAAGTGGTGTCGAAAGCTTTCTCTATGTCTAATAACAGTAATCCTGTATGCATATTTTTATTATACCCATCAGTTATGGTTTCACTAATTCTTGCTAATTGCATGACGGTAGATAAATTACTCCTAAATCCAAATTGTTGTTCTATAAAAATATCATTATCATCTATGAATTTTTTTTAGTCTACTCAAAATAATTTTTTCTGCTATTTTACTAAAATTACTAAGTAATGACACGGACCGCAGATTTCTGCGATCAGAAATGTCCTTACTTGATTTAGGTATAGGAATAACTTTCGACACTTGTTGTAATTTTGGCTTTCTGAGAGTTTTTATCAATGTGTTTAATTTTTGCAGTTTATGTATTCATTTTATTCCAAGTTACTCATTATCTGTTGCAGTTCGTGTTTATTATTTCTCGATCAAAACTGTATCTTCGTTGTATATTGATATATTTGCTTTTGTCGTCAGTTCTTTTATAGTTTTTCAGAAAACGGCTTCAATAATAGCGGCGCTAGCACGCGGCCCTGTCTGACTCCCTTTTCTGATGTTTGTTCCTTCTGCGTTTTTGTTACAACTATTTTTAGTTTCCGTGCAGATTTTGGATTTCCGTTTGGTTCTCCACATTCTATTTTAATGTCGCGTGAACACTTTATCGTGCTTATTATTAACAAGCAGTTACGAAGAATTTATGAAAAACACAAAAATATGTTTTTGTTCGTCCGAAAACTTCGATATTAAGACTTGTAGGCAAACTAGCGATTTTCTTATTTTGAGTTCATTCGTTAGCCAAGCAGTTCGTTACAGACGTTCTAACTAATAAGGTCAATTTTTACATTTCTTTCAGGTGTTTTTTTTCCTCTGTTTCATCTGTATGAATATTAATTTTAACCGGTTATTCGCCATTTTAACGGCGTTATATATTCTATTGAATAATGGTAACTCCGTATTCTAACCACTTATTAATTTTAATCTCTTAGCATATTCTTTGTTTTTAGACTTATTAATGACTCATAACCTCACTTCTCTTAATGCTAAGTCGTGAGAGATGCTATCTACATTCCTGAATATAGTCCTGTGATCTTTGAATAGTTTGTTCATATAGTTACTCCATATTTCTTCATTCTTTTAGTTCGTTCTACATACTACATTGTTGTTGTTATCCTAAATAAAAAATGTGAAAAAATTTCAACACTAATTACTGAAAATATTTATGGTAAATTTTAAAATAAAGAATGAAACTAAATTGTGCGTTAAATCACGTATCGTCTAACACGTACGAATGTATTTGTATATCTGTATTGTACGCTTTGCTGTTTATCAACGTTTTAGCGTGGTATATTACAGATATGTGATACGACATTTCATACAATTAAAGTATTTATTGTTATTCTTATCGTGCGAGTAGAATGTTTCCGATTTCATTAAGCATATCTCGTGAAATCTCCATAGTGCGTACAATGCAAAAGAAAAATAGAATAATATATTTTTTATATAATGTTTTATGCATAAATGTCTGATTTCTCATTTTTAAAATAATTGTATAAAGATTTCGTCGAGTATGTCTTATTTAATGTTTAGCGCGTACAATTCAAAAGAAAGATAGAACAATTTTTTTTTTTTTTAATATCTTGTTCATAAATGTGTATTTATTCGACGACTGTCTTATTTCTGTTCATATTATCGTTACGTTACAGTTATTTCATTATCTTTATATAATAGCTACACGGTTGTGATATTTTTATGAAACTGAAGAGTATTTTAAGTATGAAAAAAATATTTTTTTAACTCAACGAATATATTTCAATCTGTATTATATTAAATTCATTTATAATTGAACGTATTTTTACACTGCGTTGTATGTTTAGGACGGACATCATATATACAAGGCGTCTAATAAACAGCTAATTCAGTTAGTCGAATGGGCTAAATATATTCCTTATTTTACCACTTTGCCGATTGAGGATCAAGTAGTACTGTTGCGAGCGGGTATGTTTTTTTTGTGTTTTTATATATATATATATATATATATATAAATTAACAAAACGAAATAAAATCGAAGTTAATCACTAAAAAATGTTTTATTATATACAAAGCTTTTCGACTATAAAGTCATTTTCAAGCTATTAAGTGATTAACTTCGATTTTATTTTGTTTTGTTTATTCATAAAATCACTACTCTCCAATAATATATATATATATATATATAAAAAGAAACATTTACCATAAATAATCGTAATTAAAAATATTTGGAAACCATTTTATTTTGTATTTCATTAACACTGTCGTTAAAAAATGAAAATTTCTATATCGATTGTTTGCTGTCGTGTGAAACTACAGTTTTTCGGACATAGATTAATGATATTTTTTTTTTTTTTAAATTTCATATTTACATAATCTATAAAAAATATTAAAGCATATATATGTATATATTTTTTAAATTATATGTACGTTTTTATCTAAGTGATGGATATTTATTCGCGTACGCGTAAACAAAATTTATTTTTAAATAATTAATAATTCGGACATCGAATAAGTTTTTTTTTTTTTTTTTTGTACTTAATAAGTTTATAGTTTTACCTTCTATTTCATTCTAATTCAGGTTATCCAGAGATCTCTGACAAAAATTATAATTTTCTTCTTTCTGTTTTCTAGTAAAGATGTAAACAAATTGTAACATTTAGTTCATTGAGTTTTCTACCCATTAGGTTGATTTTTGTAATTTTGTTTCGTTGTATTTAATTTTTTTAAAACTGTTTTCCTGTTTATATTTGCAATTTGAATAATTTGTTTATCGCGACATATCCCATTTTATTTTTATTATAATAGTAACCGATATAATGCGTATAAAACAATTAAAAAATCTTTTATTGTCTTTTTTTATAATTGTACATTTGTTACATTAAAAATATTTGTAATTTTGTTATCAATTAATGTATGAAATAACTATACATCTGCATAGCCCGTTAACATATTTGAATTTTCAAACATAATTTTCGTATGATTACCCATTTTTGTCTCGATTTTTTATTAGTCTATTATGTGTTTTAACGTATACAATTCTTTCTACATCATCCTACCATCTCGTTCTAGGTTCCCACTCTTCTTGTAACTAATGGGGTTCCATTTCTGTTCCCATTCGATTGACGAGTCCAGCCCAATTCCACTTCATTTTCAATATTTAATAGAGAAAATTTTCTGTCTCGGATTTATCTTTTTTTTTTTTTTTATTTACTTTATCCATCTTTGTTACTCCAATTATTTTCCCTTCCATTGCTCTTTGAGCCGCTGTATATCCTTGTATCCCTCGCAAATTGTTTGTCAATGGACATACGTTTACAATGTACGTCATTGTAGGAAGAACACGCGTTAATTATCTAGTTTTTTTTGTTGTAAAATCAATTTACGTTCATGTATTTCTTTTAATCGACAGAACTTTTTCTATCCTAGCGCCAGTTTGAGATTTAATTCTTTTTCCGTCTAGTATAGGAAGGAGATTGTTTCACGCTTGGATATATTACCTTATTTATCCAGTTAATTTTTATTTCAACCATTTTCCTATCTGTTAATAAATTCGTGTTTTCAATAATTTATTTACGATCTTTTTTTTTTTTTCAATATTTTTATAGTTGATACAGAGATGAAATTAAATTGACATTATCATAGCCATCGTTATAATTTTTTTTTATTTTCTTTATCCATCTTTGTTGCTCTAATTATTTTCCCTTCCATTGCTCCTTGAGCCGCTGTATATCCTTGTATCCCTCGTAAATTGTTTGTCAATGGACATATTTTTGCAATGTACGTCATTGTAGGAAGAACATGCGTTAATTACTTTTTTTTTTTTTTTTTTTTAAATCAATTTACGTTCATGTCGACAAAACTTTTTCTATTCTAGCGCCAGTTTCAGATTTAATTCTTTTTTCGTCCAGTATAGGAACGAGATTGTTTTTTCGAATCAAGTAGCTATTTGTGCATTTTAAATGCATTTCATGTACAAATTTAAAAGTAAACGAAAGATGAATTCTTATTAAGAAACGTAGGTTTCAAGGATGTATGTGGTTAATGAAATCTTTTTAGAGTTGCTATATTTCATATTTGTTATCTTTATGCGATATATGTATATAAACAAATTAAAAATTTCTGCATAAAAGTTTAATTTAGCATAATTCATATAAAAACAAAACGAGTTTTTTTTACACAACAATAACACAAAGCAAAGTACAACAGTATAAAATTTATACAAAGTAATAACGCAGTAACAATTAAAATAATAATATCCAATAAAAAGAAAAAATTGTAATACTGATTGATGATTGTGTTCTTTTACCACATTCACTATCGCATATTTAAAATACTGTTTTAACACTTGTGTTTATAATAATTTTTTTACATTTTTTTTTTTTTTATAAATTTATAACATTTTTTTAAAATTATTTTTATATTTCATTTGATAATGGATTAATAGCCGTAAAGCGTTGTGTTTGTTCATAAAGAAAATAACTTTTTAGTGATTCTAACTACTTTTTATTGTTTTATTACTTTTGTAAAATCATTATATTCCAAACTTTTCAACATAATTCATATATCCTGACAATTGATTAAAATAATTTATTCAAACATAACACGTTCATTGTTTTTTTTTTGTTTGTCTTTGCGCACAAGTATTAATTTGTTAATTTCTATACAAAGGCTGGAATGAACTATTAATAGCTGGATTCTCGCATCGGTCGATAGAGGAAAAAGACGGTATAGTATTGGCGAACGGTTTTACAGTTTATCGCGATACTGCCGAGGAAGCCGGAGTCAGTACCATTTTCGATCGAGTATTAACTGAACTGGTAACCAAAATGAGAGAGATGAACATGGATAAGACTGAATTAGGTTGTTTGCGAACCATTATACTTTTTAATCCAGGTAAAATTTATATACATGTATGTGTATGTTGATAAGTTAATTTATATATATATATATATACTAGCTGACCCGGCGAACTTCGTATCGCCACACAATCAATAAATGTATTAATTTATTAGCTAAATTAAATAAAGCACAAATACTGATGGAGAATTAGGAACTATACAAAAAATTAAAACACAAATTTATAACGAAATTTAAATGATATGTCGATACTTTTTAATTTTTGTAGATTTATTGAACTTAATAAAAAATTATATTTAATTCAGCTAATAAGCTAATATATTTATTGATTCTGAGGCGATACGAAGTTCACCAGGTAAAGGAAGGATAAATCCTATAATATACATATAGATATATCACATCACTGTGCTAAAAGCATTGTAGAATCGGCCGACCAAAAATCGTTCAAAAATTTTTAAAAACTGAAAACCGAAAACCGAATTTTAAACTCGCGATTTCTCGTGACCGGTAAATTTTGTTAAACATTATGTTATTGCAATAAATCATAGATCTCCACGTTTACTTTCATTTAACGTAAACCCAAAACCCCCTATCTATCCATAGGGTCCTTAAAAACGCGCCAAACCGTCTAAACCCTTTAACCCTAATTTTGTAAAAATACGATTATACCATCATTAGACGCGTAATGCTGCATAACTTCATTTAAACTATTTTACCGAATTTCGAATCGTTCGCGAATTATCGCGAAAAAAGTGAATTTGAAAAAATCGTAAAGGTTTTCGAAATTTGAAATTTTTTTCGCGATTTTTTCACTTTATACGATAGATCCTATATAAAAACTCCCAATTCAATAGGCGGAATCGTTTAAGAATATTTACTTCGTGTACTATGTCCTGTCTGCCGAAGGTAGCAAGTCGGCAATTTTTAAAAATTCGTATCTCGAAACCTATCGATCGTACTTAAAAAGTGTTTTTTTTTCGAATATCTATTAAATCGGTTTTAACGAAATTTACAAAAGAATAAAACACCCGTATGCACACAAAACACATACATATATGCTTACAGAAGAAAAGTACACACACACACACACACATATATACATAGTACATTTGAACAATTCAAGAATCACCGTTTGTATGAGTGCACTCAACAATATGTTTAAAAATATAAACACAAAAATTTGCTTTAATCGAAGTACATCCAAAATGAAATGACCGCATGAATGACATAACAACATGCTTGTACTGTCGAGACTGAAAAAGTTTCAATTTGGCAAAATTCATTCATTCCTTTCGAACTAACAACAGGAAATAATAGTGCATGATGTACTTTTCTCAGTAAAATACTAAGGTGTATCAACCGTATACTACACCATTTATTGAATTCATTTGTTACAAAAAATTATATATATATATATGAGAACGACCCATGATTGAATGAGTAAAATAAGGAAAACCTATTTCAAGCAGGGAACTGATGTTATTCGTAATTTTGATAGATATATACCCATCAATTTATTCGTATGCTGTATTTCGATCCTTGTGACTTTTTTAATATGCTGCGAAAAGTTTGCACCACTCTTTTCTGTTTTTGATCTTTCACTTGAGTTCTTTGACTATTCGTACTTTTATCGTTTTTATTTGATCGATCAATCGTGCTGATAGCCAGATTTCTTCGCCCCATATCCGGTACTTTCCTCTAGATCACCGCATTTTTGATACTATCGTCTCGAGTCACTTGTCCAAAGAACATTATCATTCTTCTGTATATCATAAAGATTATTCTTAGATTAGGCTGAATATCCAGTTTCTTTTCATTTCCCTCGAAATAACTTATAATATGTTATCATGGTTCGCAATAGTGTAGTACAATGTGGAATGTTAATGTTCTTAACAGATATAGGCTGCCATTTACTTTTCGTATACTGGGGTGTTTTTCTTTTTGTCAGTTTCATTGTTGCTAGTTTTACCTTTCCTGTGTGTCGTTCTATTTGTTATCCCGAAGTTCCCTTTCTGGAGAGATGTACTCCAATAGCATCATGTTTTTATTCAGCAGCACGTATTAGTTTCAATTTTGTCTCCACCTGTCATTTTTTTTCTGTTTTAACCGATAACAACTGTATCATCTACTTATGGACGGTTTCAGATTTTATATCCACCGATTGATATTCCTCCGGCCGATTCTTCTGTAACCATTCATATTATCCATTTTTACTCAGAAGTCTTATCATATTTACATGTTTCATACCCGAATCCAAGCTGTTTATATGGGTGCCACTTTGTTTAACTCTTTGCCGCGTCAACTAAAAATTGATTTTAAAAATTATAAACGACGGCGTAAGTCGTTAATTGCATTTGTAATGTGTAAATAGGTAACGAGCTTTTCATATAATAATTGAAGTTGCTAACTGGTTTAAAAGTATTCGGTTGGAATTGTTAGATTGATGATTTTATTTTGTAAATTAAATTTTTTTTATTTGTAAATTAAGTTCTACTTCAACTTTTTATTATTATTAATTATTATGTGATTGTGAGTTATTTCCTGTTATGCCTTTATGTATACACGGTTTTTAGTATTTATTTATGTATATATTTCTATGTTGTATATTTACTTTCGCACGTTAGGTATATTTCTGCGGATTTGTAATTATAGTTTAATACTTAGTTTATTTGATTGGCGGTGTCTGGGTGTTTGTGTGTGTTTACTTATATGTCTAAATCGATTTCGTTGTTTTTTTAAAGAATGTTTTGGTTAAGAAACTGTATTATTTCATTGAAATTGTAATTGTAGTTTTTTTTTTTAAAAATATCGTTTCCACCTTTTGATGTTAGTATTACTTCATGCAATTTATATTCCACGATTAAAAATGATACTTTCATAAATCATTCCCCGAGTTGCGTTTTCTTCCAATTTTGCTCTGTTTCTTTTTCACATTAACTTTATAATATCTTCAGATCGTTTCATAAAAATTATTTTGTTTTTTTTATGTGACTTCTTCTTCTTCTATGTGCCATACTCAAGAGAGCGTAGGCGGTCACCAATGTGCCAACTAGATTTTACGTTGTCTGGCCTGCTTTTCTTTTATTGTTATTTTACTAATCTAATAAATCACATAATCAGAATTTCGAATTTTCCTTCTTCATGGAAGATGGCCAAAGTTATAGCAGTAATACTAAGAACATAAGGCCTATAAGTTTGCTTAGTAATTTCGGTAAAATTGCTGAGAATGTTATACTTTACAAACTTCAAACTTATTCAACCAGCCAAAACTTATTACGAAACGAACAATTTGTAATCAGATTAGGTCATTCTACAACGCACGAGGTAGCCATCTGATTTTATTACCGATAACTTCAACCTGAACAGGCACACTGGTATGCTCCTAATTGATTTAGAAAAAAGTTTTGATATATTTTGGCATAATGATATTTTATACAAAATGATTCAATTTCGGTACCCTCTAGCGCTGATTAAATTAATTAAAGATTACTCGATTAATCGAACATTCTATGTGACTGATTTTTTAAATAACGCTTCTACTAAAACACTCACTGTTGGAGTTCCACAAGGAAGCGTTCTTGGGTCATATCTGTTTTTAATATTAATAAATGATATTCCAAAATTACCTTTTGTAGCACTGTACACGGATGACTTATACTGCGCTTCATACAGGACAGACACAATATATAACCGCTAACAAAAAACCGGTAAACAAAATTTTAAAATATTATAAAAGATGGACGTATCATATAAACGTATAAAAACTGAGGTAATACTTTTTTCGAGAAGATGGTCATCACCTTTGAAATTACTATAAATAACAAGTTAAGTGGGTAAACGAAGTTGGGAGTTGTGATGGATAACAGGTTAAATGTTAACAGTCACATCAAATATGTCATAGAAAAAGCTCATAAAGCTATGCGTATGCTTTATCCGATATTTCGCAGAAACTCTGGTCTCAGCACTGCAAATAAAAAATTAATATACACAACGGTTGTCAGACCCAGGTTAACGTGCCCCGTCTGGTGTTCGGTGTCTAATAGCATCTACAAACAACTGCAACTGGTGCAAAATCATTGTTGCCGAATCTCATTGAACGCTACAAGCTACGCCAGAATATCTTATTTGCATTCTCAGGTTTCCCCAACGTTATTTCATTTATTAACAATGTGTCGAAAACATTTTATGAAAACTGCAAAAAACATACAAAGAAATTTAATTATGATATGAAGCTGCTCAGTTCACGTTACACTAGATATAAACGTCGGTTTTTATAATTAATTATGTTATTATTAAGTATTTATATTATTTTAACTAGTTCATATTGTTGGTTATAGTCTAGTGTCATATAATTTAGTTGATCAAATATAATTTCGGTTTCGTTTTCTTTCATAGTTTTATTTTCTTTGGTTTTTCATACATAAATTAATAATTTAATATTTAGATTAATCAGTTTTTTTATGATCGAGCGACGTCTTGCACAAAAATTATTTGCTAAGGTTATGGTACTTAGCATTGAAAATATTGTTTTATGAATTTTAATATTCAATAAACGTTTTCTTCTCTCTTCAATTTATGTGTCTTATATAAGTTAAGACAGATCTTTGTTATCTTATAGCCGCTTTCACATACCATAACCGACTATGTCTTGGCATCCTTAATAGATATCTATTACATTTTCCTTATAAGAGCGCTTAGTTGATTCGATTCCTTTATTTCTCATCTGATGGTGCTCACTTGTATAGCCGACTAAATGAATATTTAAAGTTTGTATTAGACACGAACAAATTATTTTCAATACTGAATTCTGTTTTTATTTTTCCTTAGTCGGTTTTCACAAATTCCCCGTTTTTCTGCTATATGTCGGAAGATTTTCGTCTTTGTTCGTTTTCTCGAATATTGCATGTAAGTCTTTTATTAGTATGAAGATTATCATTTACTATGTTTTTTCTAATGCAGTAATTGACAATATTTTCCACTAATTTTTCGATTATCAATTTTCCAAGAATATTTATACCTTTTTTATATATATATTATTTTGCTTATTTTTATTCGACGACTGTTTTTGCGCGCTTTACCATGGCAACCTCGGTTATACGGCAGTCCACACTGTTTAGACGACAAAATAATAGCGCAACGCATTTAAAACCTAAACAGTTCGTGTGTTTTTAGAGCCTAAATAAAAAGAAGTAATAATTTTTTCGAGAAAAATTAATTTAAATATTTACATCGATTTGAAGTTTATTTTAGAAAAAATCTTTAGTTTGAGGAAGTTTTAAGGGAAGCCTGACTCTCTGGAAAATCACCACTGCTACATCAACCTCTCTATATGAACGTGTAATAATTTAATTATGTTTTTTTTTGTTTTTTTCTGTATTAAATAGGCGATTATCGTTTAAAATAATCTTAATCGTTGTAAACGACTTTTTATATTTTATCCATTATTTTCATTATCTTCTCTCCATATGTGATTATTTACTTATTTTCTACTAATTCAATCTGTCTAGTCTCCGAGATGATTTGTTCGGGATGAATGAACTTCGTTTAAAATTTTCGGTTCGTTTTAAACTTAATATAAAAAAATTGCAATATATAAATATATATATATATATATATATATATATATATATATATATATATATATATATATATTCTTTTTCCTTTCTTAAAATTATTCTATACAAATTCTTTGCCCGTCTATGTCGTATATTCTTGACGGATATTTTACACCGCATTCATTATTTTCTTTCGTTTCGTTTATTTTTTCTAACTGTTGATGTCAAAACTTAATTTTTAATAATCACTATCTTTTTGTTATCTTTACATCGTAGCTCTAACTAATAACATATGTTTCTTCTTGTTATTTTCACATCGCAGCTACTCACTTTGACCACTCTGGCGATAATTAGTTTCGTCCGTATTTATGTCGGAATGCCCTCTGCTCACGAGCTAACCACCTTATCAAACTTCCAAAAGAAACGTTTCAATTTAAATTCTCTGTCTGATAATATTTTAAACTTGTTACTACGGTAGGTACGATGTTTACTTTAGGCCTGTGAAAATGTCGAACTTACTCGATTTTCTTAATTTGTCATTTGGATCCTGAAGAAGTTCGTTATGGATTCAAAAAAATTATTAACGAACGCGTGCGACAATGTAGGAATTATTTTCAAAATTAAATTTTCATTCGTTGTGTAGCTATTATAATTTCAAACTATTTTTTTTTTTTTATAACTTTTTTCGCTAATATTTATTTTATGTTTGTGTGTATTCTTAACATATATTTTTTAAACTATTCGTATAAATCTGTATGTATGTGCGTTTATACTAAAATAATAATTATCATTAACTCTTTCAGTCGCGATGTCTCTGGTACGTAAAATTTTATTAACGCTAACAGTTTATTATCTGATTGACGTGAAATGTCAAAAATGTTAAAAATATTTATATAAAATGTAGAGTTCACCTAAGAAGCAGCATTGATAGCTGTATATTATATGGCAAAATTTGATAATATATTACTGAAACGGTTAATTATTTGACGCCAGATACTTTCTATATGTTCCTCTGTTCTTAATTGTTGTATATACAACTTGTTCTGTATATATATAATTTATATATTTTAAATACGCAGGTATAAAAGGTTTGAAATCGGTGCAAGAAGTGGAGCAGTTAAGGGATAAAGTTTATTTAGCGCTGGACGAATATTGTCGAGTTACTTATCCGGACGAACCCGGTAGATTCGCTAAGCTGTTACTTCGACTACCTTCGTTACGCAGTATCGGTCTGAAGTGTTTAGAACATCTGTTCTTTTATAAATTGATCGGCGAAAGTCGGATCGATACGTTCCTTCTCGAGATGTTAGAATCTCCGCATCATAACGATTCGTCGTAGCGTTTAGCCCTTACCCATCTCCATCGACTACGGAGATTTTTATCATCATTATTATTATTGTAGTTTTTTTTTTAGTATTTTTTATACCGATTCTCTCATTACCACTATCTTAATAATAATAATAATATTCTAATAATAATAAGATATATATATATATATATATATATATATATATATATATATATATATATATATATATATATATATAGTTTTAACATCGTGTACGCGCCTGACCTAAACCATTATTTATTAGAAAATTAATTTTAACGTAATTAATTTTTTAAAATTGTATTACTATTATTATTACTATTATTATTATTATTATTAATACTACTTTGTTTTTGCCGTCGTGGTCGTCAAATGAACGTAATGTATTCCTCAATGCTGACGCCATTTTTGTTAAAACGTTTAAATTTATGATATATTTTTTTTTTTTTTTGGACTTTACAAATTCGTTCTCATGTTGATACTTACGTACATGTTGAAATTATTTATCCGTTGCTGCTCTAAGTGTTTACCGTTATAATTGATATGACGATTATTTACTTTATAAAAAAAATATTCAACAACGAAAGAATTACAGTAATTCGGGAATACTCAAACATTACACGCATATATACACATACATGTATATGTGTATGTATATGTGCGCGTGCATATTTACTTTCAAGCTATTCTGCGAAAATAGTGTGCGAATATGGACGATGAATTACGTAGAAAAAAAAAATTGTAGAAATTATCTTTTCCGATAGTTTAATTTTTCTACGAAATTCGGTGTCGGTTTTTTCCATCGGTGTTGTCGTAAGTCGATTATACGAACGAAAAATAAATATTAAAAAACCAGCGGACTTTAAGTTAATTAAAATAATTCGTTGATTAATCATTTTGTTATTGTTATTAAAATTACATTCGTCGAAATTCGCTATGCATATAAATAACGTGAAAAGTGTAATATTAAAATTAAAATTAAGCTTATCAATCCGCACGGATGATTAAAATTCAAAAGTTATTATTTATATCGAATTTTTATACGGTAATTAAATAAAACGATCTAATTATATCGGCTATTAGTAGCCTTTGAAGTGTAATAATAATACTGCTATTACACACTACTGCTGCTACTACTACTAATAATAATAGTAATAATAATAATAATAATACATTTTCTTTTGTCGCATTAGAGTAACAAGTGACATCACGTCTTTAAGAATTACATTAGATATTTGTACGGTTCATATATAGATATAGATTCGGTATATTAAATTGTTTAAATCTAGCTAAGTTTCGACGGAGAAAAGAAAACAACTGGGCTTTTCCAGAAAATAATACTACTAATAATAAAATATAAACATTATTAAACCTTCCGAATTATTGTATTATTGATCGGAAATACATTTTTCTATTATACTGTCGCACACGATAGGGCGCGGTATCGCGTGTGTAATTGCTAAAATTTATATTTCGTTCCTTTTTCGACTCGTATCGGTTTACGTATAACAGTATTACTGCGTTTAACATGAAAACGGAGTAAATATGTGATAAAAATTAAGACGATTTAATATATATATATATATATGTATATCCCATTGTATAAAATCTTAACATTAAATTATAAATGTTAGGAGTGTTTATTACACAATACTGCTCGTTGGGTGAACGGTAGAAAATTTTCGACGTATTTATATAAATATTTTTAAAATGGAGATATTTCACGTATAAAAACTGTTGTTAACATTAAATTTACATGTCCCATATAGTGGACATCGTGACTGAAAGGGATGTATTTTGTCGTTCACTCTGTCCGAGTATCGTGAGTTTTATGAACCGATCTGCTTGATAATTCTGCACAATTTCACTTTATTCGCGACCAATCTTATCCACTGATATAGCGCCGTTCCGATCAGTTATTTTATCTTTGGTCGATATTATTTTAATGTCGCTCTTCCGCGTTTTCTGACACCTTCTATTTTGCTTTGTATAATCTGCTCTTCACTCCTTAAAATATGTCGTACATAAACTTATTTTTTGTGTCATGTTCTTATAAATAGTATAAAAATAAATAAGGCTGTTTTCTGGAAATGCCGATAATTTTTCCATCATTTCTATAAAATCACTTAGATACATAAATAGTAATCCGGTATCTGATTTCAGATGTCGTAAGTGAAAAAGCTGGTTGTTACTTTTTTGATAATAAAGCCCATGTAACTATTTTTTTTTTTTTTTTAACTTTTATTATGTCTTGTTTTTCTTCGACGTTTCGTCTTACAATACGACCGAAAAATTAAGATATTGGCATTGTATTGTATTGACTAATCCCGTAGCCGGTGTAATGTTTAATTCTTGTAGAATGAAACTATTTGTTCGAAAAAGCCGTTATTTCCAAGGCATTTATTTTACATAGAGAAAATAATGCCTCTGAGCCATTAGGTCACTGTTGTGAACACTAATATTTACATTATATATTTTTTTCTCCCTATTGATATATTGTATAGATACAATAGATACCATATGGATAGTAGCTGAATTGTAAATATTCGAATTAAATCTAAATCAAACTGTAATCGTTTAGAGTTCGTTTCGATCTATACGGTTTATTGATCGCATTGAAAATCGTGTAGTAATTTTGATGTCCCATTTTCTTGCGGCGTATAAACTGTCTATGGTATAGAGAAGGTAGCTGGAAAAAACTGGTTAAGGAAAGCGCAAAATAGAAATGCTTGGAAAACTGAGATAAGTCTTCATACGGGAGTGAATATATAAAGGCATATCGTCATCTTACGATCCGTAATTCTCCTTATTTTTTCCTGCATATTTAACGTAAACTCACGAATAATACTGACAACTGTTGATCAACATTTTAAAACTCGAAAGTTAGTATACAAAACGAAATAATTAGCGTACAAAATACAGGGTGACTCAGGGCAGACTGAGGTTTTGTTTTTTGAATATCGTAGTTGGTAACATTGCTATAATAACACAAGATGCGTGCTCCATACTAAATGTACACAAAGGAGTTTCTCGTTTTTATCCAAGTTATCATGACATCGTTTTGAATCGATTGCGTTCGACAAGAATTCAAAGTTACGCTTTTTTTTTCCTTTTTTTTTTTTTTTTGTGTGTGGTCATACCTTAAGAATTGCGTTTAACGTCCACGAGATCTGGAAGACCTGAAAACTCGGATTTCTGAAGAAATTCAAAAATTCATCGACCTCTACTCTTCGAAAATTTTGTAAAGGTTGAATGAATTGTTGTAAATGGTTGTCACCTGAACGATATTATGTTCCACAAATGACTGTATGCCAATCTCTCTTTTTACTATTTTTAAATAAAATTTCATTAAACAATTTTGGTCGTGTACACTTTTTCAGAAAATCGTCAGTCTTCTCTGGGTCATCCTATAGATTCTGTTTATTTTACCGATTAGCCCTTCGTAAAATTCGTTTTAGGTAATTATAATAATCCATTAACGTCGACGAACTACTCGATTGACCCTGTTCACCCGATTGATTGTCCGACCCTTTTAAAGGTAATTCAGAAAAATTATAAAGAAAATCTAGCCCACATTTATTTATACAGATTTTTATCACGTATTTATTACCGAAGACCTCTGTGTACGCGTATAATATAATTAATTATTAAATATTATAAGTACATAATCAATTATATATTATAAACATATCGCGAGCATACTATCTACTCGTCAAACAATTCGTTATTACTATTATTATTATTATTGTTACTAATATATATATATATATATATATATATATACATATTGTTGTTATTATTATATTATTATCGTCTAACCTAGTCTCGTAATTATCGAAGGCGGTTACCACCAGAATTATTGTTGTTCTCTCGAGAAATACTCCTCCTTCACAATTTTTTTTCCAGATGATCGGTTACGTACAGTTCCTATTATTACCGTCTGTATCGCTTGTGGAAGACGATCGTTTTGTATTTCGCTAAACGACACACATTTTAGGGACGAAAATGATAGTACAACCGGTTACATTATTTTAAATCTAATTTTAAAACTGTTACTATATATACATACATATATATATATATATATAATGCATACGCATACTATTAATCGTTTAAATAAATTTCTAGCTTCTACTTTGCTCGTCTTTATATAAAATTACCTGTTTAGGATGTTCGCTTAATTTAATTACACGATTTTGTTATTGTTATTATTTTATCAACCTCGCTTTAGTCGATAAGAACTTTGTAATATACAGATGCATGTGTATACATATATCGTAAAGTGTGTGTGTGTGTGTGTATATATATATATATATACGCGTCAATTATTATAATTTAATTTGAGTAATAGGAAAAATATATTTGTATAATCGTATAAAAAAAAAAACAAGGCTGTTCTCTGGAAATATTTCTCCAAATATGTCAATGATTTTCCGATCATTTTTATAAATGTATACGTTCCATCTATCTTTTTATTAACGTAATATTTTAAATATATCTTATTTTGTATAATATTGACCTTCTAATTTATGTTTTTTTAAAGCAATAAATGATACGTTGTATGAAATAATTTTATTTATGTTATCTTAAGTGAATTAATTTTTTAACATGTATAAAAATTTACAATGGTCGAACAGTGTACAAGGTTAAATAAATGTATGTTTGTATAAAATACTGTAGTGACGTATAAAATAACAGAAAATCCATTGATCAGGTAAGTTTGGTTATTGATTGACTTGTTTATAATTCCACCGCAGTAGTTTAAGTTATATTTTATATATATATATATATATATATATATATATATGTATATGTATATATATATATACGTGTGAATGGATAATAATTCAGAGAGCAGCTAATAAATCACGTATAAGTGAATATAATTAAATTTTAAGCAGTTGACCTTATATCGAGCGATTTATAAGTTCTTCGTGTAACGGTGAATGCATACTATATATCACGACTTAGCTTTAATTTAGTTTGTATTGTGTGTATGTAAGCATGTATTTATCGTATGTATACTTTATTTTATATGTTCTGCAAATGTTTAAACTGCTAAAATGAACGGCCTAATGCTTATACCTTATTACGAATGGAAAAAAAAATTAATAAAATCTAAATCTCGTCTCTCCCCGTTAATTGCCGAAATACGGTGTTAACCTTTTCAGTCATAATGTTCGCTGTACGATACACGAACTTTTGAAATAATCTTATTTGAATAATATAGGACAATGTTTGGTTATTAAAAAAATAATTATCTATAATCGTCTACGGGAAATTCGAAGTACTTATTGGTAGTGTTTAATCATTTTTTTTTTTTTATATATATACCGAAATTTACAATTTTATGTCCGCTATTAATAATAGTAGTAGCGACTGAAACAGTCAAAAAGACGGATTTAATGATTAATCGTATTTTTATTATTTTTAAAATTTTAAATCTCCGCGAAATTATAACGTTAAATTCGATTGAAAATTTCGCCTAGGTCTCATCTTGAAAGTTAATATAATTCGGAAATACTACGTAAAACAAATTAGAAAAAATTGTGTTGCTATTTAATTTTTTAATTTGTCGGGCAATATTCCGTTAAAAATGAAAAAAGTTTATATCGAAATATGTTATTTCATATTTTTCCATATTAACCTTTCTCGGTTATTATTGCGCTATTTCCCGAATGATGCAACTAACGCGTTGCTTAAATGCATCGGACGATACTAGAAATTTAATCTGCGACATATTTAAGGATCAGTCAAAAATTATCGTCTTTACACAAGCACAACCTTTTTTGATGCACATTTAAAAAAAATAAATGAATCTACACGATTTTACCTAAATTTTTCTACATTTATGTTTTGCGAACCGTCGTTATACTATATATATATATATATATATATATATAGTGTGTGTGTGCGCGTCTGCACGCGCGCTTGTGTGTTTACAATCGACGAATTTACGAATTTTAAAACGTCTGAAATTTATTTAAATTTTCACGATTTCCAACGAAATCAATGTTTGATAAGTATCCTTCAATGTTTATTACTTTATCAACTTATTTATAAGGAGGAACCTATTATATTGCACTAGCACCGTGTGTTTATATTTAAACCGGATTAAATGAAATATTTCGGGAACATTTTTTCATATAAATTATTTATTTATTTATTTATTTTTATTGACGGTTTTTAAACGAACTTAAAATGTCTATTCACTTTTGTTTCGTTTATTTTTTTTTTTTTTTCAAAAGCGCAATAAATCTCGTCGACATCGATCGACTATTTAAATATTGTTCGGTACTTTTGCATAAATATAATAATTGAAACTGCCATATTTTTATAAATAATTATCTGCGCCGTATCTTAAATGATTCAACTTATAGCCACACTGCCACACATTATTATAAACTTAAATATAAACATATTTTACGAATTTGTTTTCCTGTTCGATAAATCGTTTTATACTTGATCCCGATTAAAGAGAGATATGCCCGCATTCAGTTCTCCTATTATTATTATTATTATTATTATTATTATTATTATTAGTTACGTGAGCTGTTTACAGCTACCAAATTATGACCGGTTGTTCGTGTGTAAATACTATCTTAAGTGATTAAGTGTATTTGTTACGTTTAACACAAGTACATTTTTACACAGTTACCTTTTTTGTACATATTTGTTAATGTATTTTATTATTTGTGATTATTTTTTAATTATATTATATATATATAGATATATATATATTTATTTATTTATATTGGAAAATTTTGTATTTCAAATGGTGAAATGATTGTAATTCTTAAATAGCGCATCTACGAATACATTATACGTAATATCTACTATTCGTTCCTTCAACATATGTAAGTTTGTACGTACAAACACATACACACACACATATATATATATAGGCATGTACGCGGTTGTGTTTGTATGGAATTACAGCTTCGTGTATGTAATTTAATACACGAGTGGTGTATATTTAATCCTTAACATTACATTATAGAGTTGACGGTGTTTTCTATTGGGAGTTTTTTCAATTTTTACTCATTGATTTTTGACAACGAGTAAAGTATGACTATTTAATCCGTTTCAATAGTTGAATGTGCGCCTAGATAGTACGAAGCACGATCTTTCTGCAATGAATTGCTCAAACTAAAATAACGATTGGAAATTGAAGCATGTTGTCTCCCTCATGAACAGTGTATGATATATTTTATTAAAGTAGATATTTGGATATAAAACTGATGTATTTTTGAAATTGAAACTTATTTTCAAACTGGAATTACGCATGTAGATTCATTTTATATATATATATGTGTATATATATATGTGTGTGTATGTATATATATATATAAACGCTAACTTAAGAAATAAACATGCCCGTATTAAATATTGGTAGCTTCTTTTATTTATTTACGTCAATTTTAAGTATAATTTTTTTCAAAGTAAACAACAATAATTATGCGTGTAAATATATAATAATAAGTTGGGTAATTGGTATTCGTATTACTTTATCAATAAGACGTTTCATATTGTGTCAAATATTACGTTTAAGAGCTGGCTGTGATATTATATATATATTTACTTTTTATATATATATATAAATATATATATGTGTATATTTTTAGATGTTTTAATTTAGGAGTACATTTTGAGACTTCCCCCATAATTTTTTCTTTAAAATATTGAGTAGTTGCATAATTTTAAATGATTGTTATTTACAATATTTGGACTTTTAGTCTTTTTTTTTTGAAATTTTCTATCAACGTCTTTTTACGTATGTAAATATTATTGTGTGCCCATCACATCTCGATGAACATGAAAATTAAAATTTAAAATTGTTACGTTACCAAATGTTCGGGATGCGATATATTTATTTAAAATGGGTACCGAATGAAAATTGAAATTAAATAAATTACAGCTATTAGATAAAGAAACAAAAAATCACTATTAAGTGTTACGGTAATAATGTTCAAATCGAAAACATTGCATTCTAGAGATTATGAATGGAATGCGGGTATTAAAATTTTGTTACTTCGCGTTTATCCGAATTTTAAATTATTTTTAAATCTAAATCGTGATTAATAGTTTTAAAAATAATTTAACTTTTATTACTAATATTATTAATATTACGGGAAAATGTGAACAGTATTATCGCAAATAAAATTTTGTGAAAAACAAATAGAGCTGCCCAAAATAAATTGTTTTATATATATATATATATATATATAATTTTTATTTAAAAATGTATTTTTTATAATGCGCTCGTATGTATTCGTTCTTTTTTTTTTAATTAATAAATTATATTGTTCACCAACGTGATCGGGTTGATGTTTGTTTTTTTAAACTACCGTGAAGACAATATTGTCGCGTCAGGGCGGAATTTACCCTAAAATTTGTCGATAAATTTTATAATCGCGAAGAAACAATTATGATTTTGCAAATTGTCGCTTAAATTTCCAATATTCGTTTTAGTGTTTACTCCGCGGTGTGTATTTTCCCCCTTTTAGATGAGCTTCGAATATTATCGATAAAATTTTAATTCATAATAAAATGACTCAAATAATTACGAGTTTTTTATTTACTCCGAGTTTTTTTTCTATTATTATGTTAATGAAATTTCGAATACAAATTGACGCGTATTAAAAATGCGTACGATTAATTTTGAAAATGTATCAAAAAAATCTGCGGCTACGATCAAAACGAACAATTTTTTGTAATTGTACAGTCAATTTTTATTTAAATTGAATATGTATATATATATATATATATATATATATATATATATATATATAACAAACTGTTCATTTAGAATGGATACGATTTATTTTTATATTTGTAAAGTTGCATTAATAAAACAAAAATCGATTTTTATAAGAAGAATTGTTGGCTATTAACTTTCTTTCTCTCGTAATATTTCGTAGATACAGGACGAATCACAATGTCGAAAGTACTCGAAACGAGCAATCGGAAATGGTCATATATATATATATATATATATATATATATATATATATATATATATATATATATATATATATTAGAAAATATATATGTGTGTGTGAGTTACATATATAGTTTAATTTTTCATTAGTAATCTGCCATAATTGTAACTTGTTTTTACATTATTCCTGCTTCATCCATCAGCTCTTCATTAACTCCTTAGTGTATTAATTTTTCTTCACCTTCCATTCTTTTTTTATATTTAGAGGTTCTAATATATTTTTCATTCTTCTCCTTGTACCGTATCTTCAATAGATGGTGATTATCCGTTTGGCTTCTGATCTGTCAGATAGTGTTCGCAGTAAAGCTTCTATGTGGATACCCCTGTCCATTCCGTCGTGTTTTCAAACCAGGTTTTCCTTCTTCGACCTCTTCCCTGGTTTCCTGTGGCGTTTCCTTCAATGATTATTTGCAGTAGGTCATATCTTCCATTTCTCAGAACATGATCGAGATAGGCTATTTTCCGTCTCTTTATAATAGTCACCAGTTCTAGTTTTCTATTTAATTACTGGAAAATCTCTGTATTCGAAACCTTATCCTTCCACGATAACCGTAACATTCTTCGGTAAAGCCACGAAGTCATTCAGTTTATTTAACGTTGATTTTTTAATTGACCAGGCTTCTACTCCATATAGCATATGGATCGTACCTAACATTTAGCCAGCGTCCATTTTGTTGTCCATTCATTTTATTTGTAAATAATATTTCCATTTTCAAGAATGTGGCCCTTACTTGTTCAATTCTGGTCCTTATTTCATAATCTGGATCGCGTGCACTATTAACGTTACAGTTAAAATATTTATATGTATTAGTTTGATGAATAATTTTATTGTTCATTTTTATTGATACTTTCTAAGTTTCAGAACTTGATTTTTCTTACAATTTATCAATATGTCCATTTTGGCTGATTCAGCATTAAATATTAAATTTTTACCTCCTCAGTAACGACGCGCTGCCTTGCGGTTAGGATGTTTATAAAATCCGGTGGAAGACGACGAGAAACCACCACGAGTTATTTAATGAAAAAAATGAAGGTAATCGTATGAATGCTGCGATTGTGCTAGAGATAGTACAACAGGCAATTGGCGGTCACCCATAGCAATATGGAATGACTCGAGTTCCTCCACACCTTCGTCGGTGTGGCATTTTGCAGGTTGGAACATGCGCGGTGGAAACGAGCAGAATACTCGGAATATATTGTCTACACAAACTATATGGTAACCAACATGCAAGGACGCTAAACAAATTATAAGCACAAATATCAGTAATAGGGCAGTACGACAAGGATGCTTGCTATCGCCGATACTATTCAATTTATATTCATAGGACGACGTAGTGAATGAATAAATTAGTAATTCGCCTTGCTGTCAATACAGCGCTTCTAGCAGAAAGTATAACAGAACTGCAAACAATCCTCGATATAGTTGCATTGGAAAGCGGGAAGAAAGGAGTATAAACATCACGAAAATTAGATTCACGAGTCTCGCGATCTAAACGAAAAACTATTTTTAGATGCCAAAGAAATTACATACGAATATCTGGGCAGTTGGGTGGCACAAAATAATGATTCTGATATGGAAATACGAACTCGTTTTTGCGCGCACCCATTTCCAACAAGATTGTAATGTCAATGGGACAGTGTTAGATTTGTAGCATGGAAGATTTAGTAGGAGGTAAATTTAACGAGTACAATAATTTAGCTATAGGATAAATAAACAACAGGAAAAAATATAATTTTCTATATTAATAATAAGAATAGCATTTGTTTAGAACTTTAAGGAAAATATTAAATTTAAGATATACAATTACGATATATTGAGAAGTAAGTCGTCAAATGTGGATTAAAATTTTCTATTAGAATATATTATTGTATTATTGTTATCGTTAATGTAAGTAGAATTTGAAGTGGCATAAGACTTGACTGGATTGTCGCTTTTAATTCCATATTATAAAATGTATTTTTTAAAATTAAATATATTCTTTTGAACTAGCTAGAAATACAATTATGAAACTAGAAAACATCCTTCGCAACAGGAAGTAAAACGTAGAGATCAGAAAAAACTTACTAAAATGCTACGTGTGGGGTCAGTTATATGGAAGCGAGACTTGGACTATAAGTGAAAATACGAAGAAGCGCATATCATTATTTGAAATGTGGTGCTATCGAAGAATGTGGAAAATATATTAAAAATATCAGAAATAAAGTAGTTCTAAAATTAACGGTAACTGACAGAATGTTAAATGGCAATAGTGAAAAAACCAAGTTTCTTCGCACATTTGACGAGAGACGAAAAGTACAAGCTACTACAAACGACAGCAATGTGGGTATGATTGAAGGAACAAGGAAACTGGGAAGAACATGTGGTTCGATAACATTTAAAAAAAAAAAAAAATCGGAATTGTTAAAACGATTAGGTCGAAATACCAAAAAAAAATAAAAACCGGGAACCAGCAGATTGTCCATTCGATGCGTGCTGATGGTTAAACAATACCCGAATCGGCTTGTACGAGAAAATAAAGAACATTATCCACAATGGCTGATATTTTTATTATATAGATTAAATTAATTCGGCGTAATTTACGATCGATTATTCGTAATTTTTTCCCCGTTTTATTTTCCGACATATCATTTTATCAAATTATTCTCTGGAATCGTTTTAAATGATTATCTCGACATTTTATTTAACAACAATAGAACGTGTATAGACAAAAATAAATATTACAAAAATCAACGAAATTAATATAACGCATTGCGAAGCTACGTATATTAAATTATTCACGATTCGTTATTTTTACTTATTTTTATATCATCTTCATATTTATAAATATATATATACAATATAATCCCATTTCGATATATTTATCGACTTCTTTATAAATACTTTCACGTACGTATTATAATATATATATATATGGACTATTTCGGTTGTATAATTACTTGAATAGCATATTTAGTTGTTTTAAATGTGTGTGTGTGTGTAAAGTTTCAACATATTTAAATAGTTAATTTCGATTGAAATCGTTCGTAATCAATTAAGCTTTGGTTATAATCTACATTCATAACGTGTTACGGCGGGGCTTCCCGTGTTATCAGTCTACTAAAACGATTCTAACATCGATAACAGTATCTGTTTTGTATTTTAATTTTTTTTTTTTGTATAAAATGTCAGTGTTTAGCGAAAATAATTTATCGTTAGTTAAATGCATCGGGAAAGGTACGTTCAGTGTAGTATACGAAGCGCATTTAAAAATTCGTGCAAGCTGTAAGTTCGGATCGGTCGCTCTGAAGAAAGTATCCATCGATCAGATGACGGACGATAAGGCGAAAAGCGATTGCTTAAACGAACTTCATCTATTGCGGGTAATTTTTCTATTTACACGTAAAATATAAAATGTGATATAAAATAAAATAAAAAAAAAAATATGCGAATTATTTCAGATTGACAACTCGAACAATATAATTGTTATATATAAATATTACACGTATACACACATTGCGTTATATTATATTTACGTACATACACACATACAAGCGCATTTATCTCGTTATACCCATGTCAACTCATTGATGTATACGCGTGGTCGAGCCATTTCTAATAATTTCTATTCCGGCGCGATTCGGATCCAACTGATTCTTGTGATTTTTCTAATATCGTGAAACGTAATTTTTGGTTCTTTTTTTTTAATTTTATAATTTTATAGATACTACCGCAGAGTATATTTTGTCATCCGTCATACATATTATATACACACATTCTTCTTCTTTTATATATATATATATATATATATATATATATATACACATAAATATCTAATTTAGAAAAAATTTCGTTTTGCAATAAAAAAAAATGTAAAAGTCTCATTTTTTGAAAAAATTTTCTAACTTTTTGACTTTACGATATGGAAAGCTGGATTCTCACACAAACCTTTGAGAAGAAAATCGAAACTTTTGAAATGTACTTTTACAGCAGACTGCTAAAAATATCATACCTAGATCACCTGACCAATATAGAAGTGCTGAATAAAATGTCAAATCAGGCTGAGATGCTTTATACCGTCCGAACCAGAAAGTTAAAATACTATGGGCACATGGATAGGCACATCCAGAAAAATATCACCTGTTCCGTCTTGTACAATTTGGTGAAATGACCATTGAAAACCTGGTAGGCGAAAACTTTCTTGGGAAGCGGATATCAGAAGATGAAATCAAATATCAGCACCCCAACTGCAAGAGGCGTCCAGAGATATTTAGTAGCTATGATGATCGCCGACTTTCGACTGCAGATGACGTAACAAGAAGAACAGAACATGTATGTATGTATGTATGTACGTATATTACATTATCATAAATTTCTATAAGAATCTTACATCTGACTATTTTGTTTTTATCTATCCTCTCTCTCTCTCTCTCTCTCTCTCTCTCTATATATATATATATATATATATATATATATATATATATATATATATATATATATATATATATATATATATATATGTATGTATAATTAACAAAACAAAACAAAATCAATGTTAATCACTATAAAATTTATTTTATTTGCAAAACTTTGCGACTATAACGTCAGTGCTTGAAAATAACATTATAGTCGAAGAGCTTTGCAAATAAAATAAATTTTATAGTGATTAACATTGATTTTATTTTGTTTTGTTAATTCATGAAATCACTACTGTCCAACACATCAACATTATTTATATATATATATATATACACACACACACATATATATATATATATATATATATATATATATATATATATATATATACATGTACATATGCGTACATATGTGTATGGGGAGGATGTGTAAGGTGTACGACGCTTCTCTTGTTTACCATATGTAATCCGCATTTTAAAGGACCTACCCATGGTGTGACAGTGAATTTTATCACACGATGACTGATGTAAAGCCCTTTACTTTAAATATGTTAACGTTTAATATCACAAGTTTATGTGAACATTATGATGAATTTTTTATTTTTCTGAGGACTACCGGAGTAGATTGTGATATAATTTTATTAACTGAGACGTGGCTGTATGATGATGAAATTCCTCGCTACCATATCCCTGGTTATACTTTGGAAGCACAGTGTCGAGAGGGTGAGAGATCTGGTTGTGTTATAGCCTATATTAAACAAAATTTGCAGTATCAGCGTACACAATTACAAATCGCCAGTGGAAACGTTATACACGTGCAGTTGTGCCTGGAGAATAGTAAAAATTTATCTATAATTGTTATATACAGATTTTGCAAATCCAAAGTTCGAGATTTTCTGGAGGATTTAGATATGTTATTAGACACTTGTAACAATTTAGCGATTGTGACAGGAGACATGAACATCAATATACTGGATAACAGAAAAAGCAACAATTATTGTAATGTTATGTATTCACGAGGATTTACAATATGAACAAAGGAACCTTTGTGCTACGGGACAATAGTTATGAATCCTGTTTAGATCACGTGTTCGTTCGCGGTATAGACAGTGCTGGCATAAATCTTGCGTCGCAATGTGATTTATTAGAAATAGATTTTTCTCACCATCGTGGTATATTAACCGCAATAACAACTACATTGAAACAACAAGTTCAAGGTAGTAATGGTTATTATTTTTATAGAAAGGTGTTTCAAGAACTATTATCAAGTTTAAATCTTCCATGCATGTACGTCAGTAAAACTACTGTAGATGAAAAATTTGAATGGTTCATCCTCAAGATTAGCAATATTATCGATTCCTGTAGGAAACCCAAGAAAGGTAAAGTAATTCGCAGAAGGTCAGATTGGATTACTGATGAAATTATTCTCTTAACACAAGAAAAACATAAGTTATATAAACTGATAAAAATTTCCCCAACCAATCTAGTCATAGTCAGTAAATATAAAATAGCGTCCAAAATTGTACAAAAAGCAGTAAGGAAAGCGAAGCAAGGATATTACAGTAGTCTTTTAGATGCCTGTAAACATAAACAAAAAAATTATTGGGCCATTATAAACCGTGTAAGTGCGAACGAAACTCTGAAAGAAGTGAAGGTGGACGACAGGATGGTGAAGGTAGAAGGAAATGAAAAATAAATCGCTAAAGTATTTAGTAATTAACCTATTAAATAACCGCATTTCTATCAGTGATGGACAGCTTACAAACATCAGATCGGCGGCTCGTACAACAACTAGCTCCTTTGGCTTTATAGAATTCTCGAATGATGACATACTACACTCAATCCAATCACTGCCAAATAAGTCTTCCTTTGGGTTTGACAAAATATCCATTAATTTAATTAAAGAGAACAAGTATTTCTTCGTACAACTACTCACGTTTTTATTCAATGAATCAGTAATTACAGGAAAATTTCCGGAAATATTAAAATTAGGTATTATCACACCAATATATAAAAATGGTGATAGACGTAATGTTGCAAATTATAGACCCATTTGTATACTTTCTACAATTTCCAAAATATTTGAGAAATGTGTAAAGAAGATTATTTTAAACTATCTGCAAAAACTAAAATACTTTAGTCTAAATCAATATGGATTCTTGCCTAACGAGGGAACTGATAATGCAATTTTTCAACATGTAAAGTATATCACTGAAAATGTTGAGAACGGGCACTCTGCTATTGCTGTATATTTTGACTTATGTAAAACTTTCGACACCTTAGATCATGATATTTTGTTGAGAAAACTGTATGCTTGTGGAATAAGAGGAAATATGTACAACTGGTTTAAAACTTATTTAGTAAATAGGCGTTACGTCACAAAAGTGAAGCATATTCAGAGTGAAAGTGTAACCCAAACTTTCGGGGTACCGCAGGGAAGCGTGTTAGGTCCCTATCTATTTTTAATATATATAAATGACTTGTGTGGTGTCAATGTTACAGGGAAAATATTTAGCTATGCTGACGACACCGTGCTTGTGGTTACTTCTCGCTACTCGAATATATTGCAGAATATGGCACAAACTGATATTAATATAATTGCAGAATGGTTGAGACAAAATCGACTGATTGTGAATGAAAAGAAAACTAAATATCCAGTATATGGTCATCAGTCTCCTAAGTTGTGGGGTGACACAAAACTTACACTCAATAATGAAACCGAGCTAAAAAGAGCTTATGAGGTAAAATATTTAGGCACACAGTTTGACTGCAAGCTGACTTGGAATAAACATACATTGTGCCTGGCTAAAAAATTAAGAAAATTGAATTATCTTTTTTACTACTTAAAACAATACTTCTCTGCAGAACAGCTTAAACGCTTATATTTCGCTTTGTATCAGCCTACTCTTAGTTATGGAATTATGCACGGGGGGGGCAGCTAAGCAACATATTAGACCACTTCAAGTACTGCAAAATTTATTGTTTAAATATGCCCTTAGGGTAAAAACAGCAGTATCGCATGAACACCCTTTGTATGTTCGAGAACTGCATCAGCTGCAGCTACTGGAATACATATTTAAGAACAAACCATATGCTGAACTAAACCCCAGTGGCCATTTTACCAGATCAGGGGGACAAGGTTTGTTGCAAGAGCCAAAATTAAATAAATATCATTCTAGAACACAAGCTATCTACAAAGATGTTAAAATTTATAACACATTACCGTTAGTAGTAAAAAATAGCTTAAAAAATTATAAAAAGCGTCGTAAGCCCTTGACGCGATACATAAAAAATAGAAACAAGCAAACAAGTAGTAGACTGCTTTAGTAGAATACAACAACAATGTCTTGCATACAACGTTCAGAGAAGACGGACTCGTCTAGTTTCAAAATAGGAAGTTGCGTTTTATTTAGAGTATTCCTTAATGTGGTAAAGCTGGTTTCGGATTTATTTTTACGTGTATTTACACATCAACATCCTCAGGCATGTGTGTAATTTATAGTGTGTTTATACTTGCATATCATGTATCAATTAATATATTTATAAGTTGCTACATTTATATGTGTGTGTATATGGTATGCGTGTCTATACGAGTATCTTATAATTTATACGTTTCAACAACTATAAGAAGCAAACAATATTTTACGTTTCTAAAGTTATGTGTGTATACGTATATGAAAGGTTTAGGTGTGTGTATGTGTGAGTTAGTTAGATTAACGTGTTGTTTCTTATGTATCAAGTCGATTATTTTCTTTTATTTTTTTCACGAGATATATTTATTCTTTATACGGTTGTAATAAACTCGCGATGCGGTTTCTCTCTTTATAGCATGTGCGCGTGTGGGAACGCGACCTAGTTGAGCATGAATAACACCGATATAATGTATCAATTGTACTCTGCCATTCGCGCAATGTTTGCGCATAGGCAGTTAGAATTTAGACATACTTCATTTGTAAAACTGTAACGGATTAAATATATTTGATTTGATTTCAAAAAAATATATATATATATATATATAATATAAAAATGAATCGCTAAATGTGTTGGTAAGCGCATAACCAGGGGCGTATTTCAACTTTTGTCGCCCCTACGCCACACAAGTGGTGCCGCCCCATGTAAGGCCATCGATTTTCCAAAATTTTGTTACTCAAATATGTTGGTTCGGTTACAAAATTTTATTTTCTGAAAAGTGTTTTACTATTCTTAAACACAAAAATAAAAAATTTAAAGTCTATGGTATGAGTAAAATAAAAACTTTTTAAAAATAATCTATTTTTGTATTTACTGTATAATAAATAATTTACATTTGAAAACTTTACACTGTTTCAATAATTATAGTTGATAGAAAAAAGTCATGATGTTTATTAGCAAAGTTAGTGATGTCCGTCCAATTAATTTATTGTCATATATTTTTAAAGTTTCTATACCTACAAAATTTTGAAAATTTGATCGAAGAATTCGCCTTAAGAAAGTCAAGAAAAATTGTACTATAAAATAATTACTTGTATTTTTTGTGATAAATATATTTGATTTAAAACTAAAAAAATTAATTTTTTTTGTTAACAAAATTTATTTTTGGTCCTACATGCCGCCTTCCCAAAATTTGCCGCCCTATGCCATGGCATTCTTGGCATTGGGGGTAATACGCCCCTGCGCATAACTCAAGAACGGGCTCACCTATCCAAACCAAATGTTTAGGCTTTGTTCGGGCTATTTAGTAGATGGTTTATGTGAAGTTTGCACAAAATCGGTCGAGCGGTTCTTTATTTATCACATTTTTTGTAACAAATTATATAGCGAATTTGTTTTCGACTGTAAATCGCTTACGTTTAAAGATACGAAAAAAATTGTTATTACCCATGTCGATCGTCGTAAAAAAACCGATTAAACCAAGTCATCGTCAAAATTAAAAAAAAATTCAAAGGGGTTACGGGGGGTGACCCATTAAAATTTCGATTTTAGAAAAATTTCGATTGAATCGATATGGATATGATAGATATTAAAATGACGAATTCAAAACAGAAAACCGTTTTTCGTTATGATCGATAGGTCTCGAGCTACGAATTTTCGAAAATCGATGACCTGCCACCTTTGGCAAGGCATAGCGAGCGACGTAAATATTTTTAAACGATGCCGTTTCTCGAAATAGTCGTTTTTATATAAGATCTATAGGATAAACCGAAAAAACCACGAAAAAAAATTTCAAGCCGAACCCAAAAATTTCAAAACCTTTCGATTTTTTCGCAATAATTCGCGAACGATTCGAAATTTGAAAAAATTGTTTACATGAAAGTTATTTGTCATTCAAATACGCGTCTAACGATGGTATTTGCAGTATTTTTATATTGAATACTCGCCGAGAAAATTGGGCTTGAAGGGTTTTCGGGGTTTGGGCCCTTTTTGAAGCCCCTATGATAGATCGGCGGTTCGGATTGGGCTTAAAAGAAAGTAGACGTCGAGATCTATAATTTATGTTATGAGGTAAATGTTTTAAAAATTAACCGGTAACGAGAAATCGCGAGTTGAATATTTCATTTTCGATTTTTAAAAATTCTGCCGGCGATTTTTAGTCGACCGATTCTACAATACATTTAAGTTCAATAAATCGACAAAAATTAAAAAGTATCGACGTCTTCAGCTAGTATACGTATATATATATATATATACATATATCAGATCTAATAGCTACTGGACGGTCCATAATGTCAACATACTCGAAGTGAGCACAATCGGAAATTGTGACATATACTTGTGTATGTGTGCTGTTTATCAGTGTTATACTTAACGATTGATAAAAGTAAAGACGGTCTTAAAGCTGCTAAGGGATATTGCCTACACCTGAAAATTGTTATATTATTTTTTTTTCAGCGTTTAACTCATCCGAATATAATAAGTTATTTTTTCTGGGAATTGACTGCGAACGGAATATTAAATATTGTTCTGGAATTGGCGGACGCTGGTGATTTAGCTCGGCTAATGTCCTATTACGAAAATCAGAATCAATTGATTAACGAACGAATTATCTGGTATTATTTGGAACAGATATGTTCGGCTTTACATCACATGCATTCCAATCGCATTATGCACAGAGGTAGTCATAAAATCGATTATTGTTCTTATTGTTATATTATATTATTATTATCTCGAAACTGTTGGATTATTTCAAGTTTTAAACTATTTTTTTTTTTTTAGTATTTTAACCGATGATAAATAAATAGAGTTTTTTTCTTCGTCACGATTTTTCAAAATATACAATAATAACAGCACCTGATGGTGATACCATAACAATTAACGGTTAAACATGTATTAGTGCAACAAATAATGATAATAAACGATATTTTATAAATATTAAGTTATACAGGAAAAGACGAAGAAGAATAGACTGTAAGAAATTGTAAAGAAACTATGATCATAATATGGCAGAAAACAAAAACCTATGTACACTTCGCATACACACACACACACACACACACACACACACACATACATACATACATACATGCACACACCGATATTACATATATATATATGCGCACGCATATACATATGTATACTAAAATAATTATATAAAAGTAACTATTACTAAATTTGGTCTGTTTTCGTATATATATATATATATATATATATATATATATGTATATATATATATATATATATATGTATATATATACAATATAAAATACGTGTTTCGTGAATTGAAAAAGACAAAAAAGTTTGTCCCGTTATTCGCATTAGATACATCTTCGACAACCAGATATATGAAATTTTTATAAATATGTATTATAATATTCTCCCGTGTAAAAACTCTTTTTAATTTTTAATTTATTGCGTATTTGATTATTTTAATCTGAAATTATCTTAATTGGTCTTTATATATATATATATATATATAAAATATATATATATATATATATATATATCCATAAAACAAATATATATTAAAAAAAAAAAGGCGCAAAAGGTGGGATCATAAATTTCTTTTGACAAGACAAAATATATAACTAACATCGGAGAAACTCCAAAGTATATGAGAACAAAATCGGAGAAAATTCAAATAGTAATGAAATTCAAATATTTGAGAGAAATGAAAGTCAAATGCGTTGGACAGGGAAATGAATATAGAAAGAGAAGAAATTGGAAATTGCATTTCTATTAACGACAAATTTAATATACGTAAAAAAGAACGGTGTCTAGAAATAAAAAAATACGGCACTATAATGCGTAGTGATTAAACCGTGATGTCTCACAATGAATGTCTCGCAATAGTGTTGACGAGATCGAAAAGAAGGAAAGAAAGATAATAAGAAAAATCCTCGCAGGTACGAAAACGATATGTTGAAACTAAGAAGGAATAAACAGGTATAAGAACTAGTCGAGAAAGTATCGGATACCGACCGTAAACGAAGAGTGGAATTCTATGGCCATCTTAAATGGATGTAGTCAGCAAGACTATCGAAAAAGATGTTCGACTTTTTTAATGAAAATCAGAATACACGAATACCATGGTTTGTAGAAGTAAAGAAAAACTTGACCGAAATGAAGATAGAAGAAATTCAAAATATTTCGACGAAAAATAGAAAATTTCGGAATTTTTAAAGAAAAACAAAAGAAAAAACTTGTGGATGACGAATGAAAGAAAGGAAGAACATCTGCAATGGATGAAGAAATATTGGTATTGGTTGGAGAGGAAGACTTTGAATCGTGCATAAATTATTTTACGTGGTCTCAAGATGGACAAATTCGAATATTAATATATATATATATATATATATATATATATATATATATATATATATATATAAAACATAGAGATGTGAGCGTGTATAGTAATTTTAAAAATTCGTTAATATTCGTCTTTGAAATATAGGCGCATATTAAATTTAACCGGAAATGCGTGGAAAGGCATTTTTTACCGTTTACAAAAGATTAACTACATTAGCACGCATGCTGCTGCGATGAAGTAGGAATTTATATTTATAATATACAGGGTGACCCAAGTTGAACGGACGGTTCTGCTACAACGTAAACCGCGTGCTACGCGTTTAGTGTCCACACAAGATATTCGTTTTTGTCCAGTTTCAGTTATCGTGGCCTGCTATAAAACGAGAAGGAGATCGCGTTTTACGTGGAATGAATCGATCGCGACAACGCAAAGAGAGTTTCGAAAAGAATTCACAGTTACGCGGTGTAAACCTGCACCATCTCGCGATTTAATTTTAAGGGGGGTGAAAACTTTCGACAGGCAGCTTCTGCTACGGATAAAAAACGTCCTGGACAAAAAAAAAAAAAAAAAAAAAAAAAACAATTTGTGCTCCTACAAATATCGATCGAGTTCGAGCGGGGATCATTCGAGGTGGTCCCGGACGATTTGCTCGTCGTCGTGCTGCTTCTTTGAACCTGTCGAGACAATCTGTTCGGCGTATATTGCTGGAAGACTTGAAATTTAATCCTTACGAACTGGTAATTACGCAGGATTAATGAAAACTGTTTGCCGAAACTCAAAAAACCAAATCGTGTCCGTCTTCTGTGGGTCATCTTATATTTATACAAATATTTTTGAAACATATCACATCAATCGAAAAAAGAAAAATTTTGTTAGCGTTAAAATTCTACGTACCATATGGGGGACATCGCGACTGAAATGGTTAAATAACGTCGTAATATGCCTTCTTTTCTATAGACGTGTATATTAATTACGAAAGGAAAATTGCAACGATTAATATAACGAGTACGTTGGTCGCTGAAAATTGATCACCGGGAGAAAATTTATTCGCCGAAGGCAATTCGTTCGGGTTTCATTGCTCGAATCTGGATTGATATTTTTCCTTTGTACGTCGTGTTCTATATTTAGTTTTACTCGATGTGACGATTTTAATAAATATTCTCGTAAATAAATAATCGTCCTAATTAAAAATTTTCATCGAAATTTTAATTAGGTTAGTTTTAAAATTAATTACCTGGGTTAAATGATCGTAATTTACGTTTGTCGTATTATATTAATTAACGAATTAATTAACATACCGATTTTTGAAAAATAAACAGGATTTTTATATATACGTATATATCTATATATAATTTCCGTTATATTTTCGCATATAATTTAAAACGGTTCGAAAAATCCGGCATTAGGATAGAATAGATTGTTTATAAATGAAAGAGACGCGTGATGATCAAGCGGGTTGCTGACAGTTGCGACGCGCGCAGTTATAATATTTCATTTTCCACTTGAGATAACAATTTTTCAATATAAGACGCCCGTTGATAGCTCGATGGGTTGATACTGCTGTATCGGGAATTAGTTTTATCATCCGGAGTCTTGAAGTGAAATTAATCTGTAATTCTGATTCGCGCGTTACAGAATTTCTCTACGAGGCGATGCTCTGTTTTTGCTCTATTTTCGGTAACTGATAAAATTAAACGACGTGGAAAGTTATCGTTGTACTTCAACCGCGATATTTTTTCAAATACATCATCATCGCTATCATCGTCGTCAATAACCGTTTTGACGTGTTTAGTAGACATGTAAACCTATATCTAATATATATATATATATAATATATAGAAAGGCCGAAATTGGGACAGATGGAGTATCCGAAGCATTAAAATACAGGTCCTGATACTCAGTCATTCAGTTACAGATTGTAATGATGATGATGATGATATATAAAGAAATTTCATTTTAAAAGATGGACGCTAGTTTTATTCAATTATTTAATTAGTTATAATGAAAAACTTTTAAAATTCGTGAAACAATGAAATTTTTCTCTCCGAACGAGATAACTTTAAATATACATTACGCTAATTATATTTCGAAAAACATCTCTCTCACTCCGATTGATACGGTCCGATGAGAATTGTATTATATATTATTTAGTTTATTTAAAATATAAATCATTTTCTTTATTATTCTTTATTCTAATTACAATGTATATAAATAAAACCGATATAATATATAGCAAAATAAATATGCGAGAAGTAATTATTTAGAAAGATGAACATTTTTCGGATGCGTTATTACTTAAAACAATTAGAAGTAAACCTGTTAGTTAAACTTTAGAATGGTTCTGTTTTGTATCGTTAAAAATTTTAATGCAACTAATTATACATATATATATTTTTTATAGTATTACAGTTTCCATCATTTGTGAAATTTTTAATAATTATTTCGTTCATTATAAGAATATGTAGTAAAAATTTTTCCAACTAAAATAATTCACCTAAATTAATGAAGTTTACACCTGTGCATATACGTATTATATATTGTTTTGCAGTAGTAGTGGATCGGTGTTGGCACACTATGTGGCGACCTTGTTGTTACGGTGGCGTGTGTCTAAATAGGTTACAAATGCGAAATTACCATGTCAATTTTCACGCCATACAACGGACGCCACGGTGAATCTTATACGTGAACATATGCTCTCGAGGTGTACGATTCGACGTTTAAAACCAACCTAAATAAGATACAATCGTTTCAGTCGAAGGTTTTAAGGATTATCACAAATGTACCATTTTATGTTCGTAACGATATCATTCATCATGACCTCGGAATACCAACCGTAGCAACAAATCACAGACGGCGATACACGAAAATGCATACGGCACTCGGTGAAAATCCAAATCCGCTAATATCAAACGAATGTAGACAACACATCTTCTAGATAACCCGGTCAGACGTCTTAAAAAAGTCAATGTCGGGATGCACTTACGTCATCATAAAATGGAGGGAGAATAAATATAGAAAGAAAGAAAGAAAGAAAAATGTATTTTATCAAATTACAACGTGTACACACAAATATTTACATAGTAGAGTTCCGGCATGAGCCTTAGACCGCAGTATTAAAATTAAAATAACAACACTATAGTTTAAACGTAAGTATGATAAGCGGGGGAAAATTTATAAAACCCGCAAACAACAGAATAAATATAAATCGCTATAACAAAATATTATCCATTATGTTGTTTATTTGATATTATTCTCTTTTTTTTCTCGCAGTTGTGTTTATAATCTTCATTTTTTTTTTTCTTCACAACTGACCAACTTTGATGGTCATCAAGTGATCGATTTAAGCGAATAAAGTGTTTTGTGGAGGGTTAGTACTCAGCAGTACTCCCTCGAAACGCTATAATGTTTAAACAAGGTCTAAAGGCTTATTTCGCCACAGTCTGCGGGTTTCGTCAGAGTTATGCAGCAGGTTGATAGCAAGTGGATTCGTAGGAACGCTAAGTCGGGCGACATGTTTATTTGCTTGTATTTTGATTTCATTCTCCACAAACATAACATTCAAGTATGGAGGGTAAAATTTGACACGTACCAGGGGGCTGCAGTAATAGTTCTGAGTATTTTATTTCGATATCGCTGTATTTTTTGCAGGTTGGATGTTTTTGCGCAGCCCCACAGCTGTAGTCCGTACACCCAAATTGGTTTTAAAGCGATTTTATACACTAGTACTTTATTTTCCAATGACAATCCTGATCTCTTAGCTAGTATCCACGACATAGTTCTGGTTTTAAGTCTCGAATGCTCAATTTTCTTCTGAATGTGAGTACCCCAGGTCAGCCTAGCATCTAAGTGCATACCTAAATATTTTACATTATTGGTGTTCGGGATTATGACATTATTTATCTTGACTGGAAGGCGTTTAATTTTTCGATTTGTAAATATGTGTTGACTTACTTTCATTAACCGCTATGCGCCATCGTTTTAGCCAAGTCTCTACATGCCCAAGTGACTCCTGCAGTTTTTTTGTTGCTACGTTTTCACACATATCCACTGCTAAGATAGCTGCGTCATCCACGTACAAAGCTACTTCTGTATTAGCGTCGGGAAGTCGGTTGTATAGATTAGGTATAATATTGAACGCTCCTTTGTGGGACCCCGGCCATTATTGGAAAAATATCCGAGTATTCATCGGCCACCTTCACTCGAAAATATCTCTCTTGTAGATACGATTTAAACAGTAAATAGAAAGAGTGAGGAAGCAGCAATTTAAGTTTATACAACAATCCCTGATGCCACACCCGATCAAAAGCCTAGGTTGGTACAAAAAAAAAAAAAAAAGAAGATAATATTATCTGTCGCAAATGAATTGACCATCAAGATTGTATGAGCCGGCTAGACTTTTTCTTATAGTATTTCTTCGAAGTCGCGAATGTATGGTAATAGCTGCAATCCACCAATATGATCAATACTATCAATCAAATTCAGTCAGATCTATGGCTAGAGTCGTTGAGAATTGATTCGTACCGCCGTGAAGTGCCACGGTGGTCATTCGAACGATGTTGTATTACATGCACAGTGGCGTATATGCAAATATAAAAGATTTTCGTTAATATCTAAAGTTTGTTACATCCATTTCAACATGTACTCGACCCATTGTGAAATATATATATATATATATATATATATAAACAACAATAATTAGTTAAAATCATTAATTTCTTTAACAAGTATAATATAGATTAATAAAAAAAAAAAATAACGCATTATTGAAATCAACTAGTAGATAGAAATATATTTAAAAAAATCAAGAGTACATAAATTAAATTGTAATCATTGCGAAAAAGGGTACATAAGAGAAACCGGCATACAATTCACAATAAGATTTAAAGAACATTTAAATTCATACGTGAACAATGACGAGAAAGTATTATTCGAGAAACATTGTGAAGAATTAAAACACGAAATCCATAAGGTATTAACGAAAATTGTAAAATTTTACATACAGAAAAAACATCATAAAACGAGAAAACTAGTAAAAAAATGGACATAATAAAAGAAAGAGATGAAAATAATTAACTAAATTCAGCGACAAATGTTGATAAACTTAGTTTCAAGAAGCGTATTTAAATCAATTTTTATATTAAACAAAAAGTTATTTTTTTCGAATATTTAAATGTAATTGTCTATGTTAAAGATTCGTTCATTGTGTTGTTTACCACATTCACTGTTAGATTATTTTATAAATAGCTGTTTTATAATTTTGTTATTTTTGTAATATTGCGCATTTAAACTATTTTCTTTTTATATTTGTTTTTCATTTTATTTTTATATATAAATTGTATATATTTTTACATTTTATTATGTCGGCTTGATAAAAAGTTTTGTAGTTTTTTTTATATATAAACATTTAGTGATCTTAACTACTTTTTTGTTGTTTATTTTTAAAATCACTACATTTCACATTGTTAAAATTATAATATATGTATATATCCAGTCGATTTGACAGACTTATGGTTTTTTTGCGCTATTTTATTCAAATTAACAGAAATATATTTTAAAACATATAATATATGATATATCGTCGTATTATATCGAAAGGAATAAACTTAAATTTAAGATATCGTTTTACGTGACTATTGAACTTTAATATTTAAGTCAGCCAGTATTAACAAGCCGTCTAAGCTAAATCTATTACAATACATTTTTTGGCGGGGAGGGGCTTCCGCAGCGGTTTAATCTTAATTTTAACTATACGAGCATGTTACAATTAACAATAAATCTATATAAATAAATATGTATGTGCATGTTACGTGTACAGAGTAAGAAAGGTATATTGAGAGAAAAAGGAAGGTGCAAGGAGATGAGATTATTATAGAAGGTGTCACGAGAGGTGCGAACATTCCAGGAAGATGTGATTCTGCGATACACAGTGGATATCTAAAGGATGTAAATAGAACGGGGAAAGATGCAGTTGAAAAAACGTGTAGCCGGTAGATAATTTTTTCGAAAGCGTAATCTACATAAAGTGACAATAAAACCACGGAGCAGATTCACTCGTATTTCGATATTATGGAACCGGGGTAGATAAAGAATATCAGGCATATCGTTTAACATTATAGGGATTATTCCGCATAGTTTGTCAGTATTCTTTACTGGCTTCGTAATAGACAGAAGATCAATGCAGGGTGTGTAATCAATGAATGAACCAACGTAACGTTCGGCATAATGATCGGCAAGTAAATTCCTCTAACGCCAGCGTGACCAAGAATCCGCTAAAAAACTTAGAGACGCGGTGTAATCAACGAACACGATATAGTTAGGGGGGGTGACTTGTTTTGTAGTTCGCTTATTACATGTTAACGGTTATTACTCCGAATGACGGAATTGATTATATAAATATTTAATTTTTTCAACAGATCTCAAACCGGCCAATATATTTTTAACCGGGAAGGGTGTGATAAAATTGGGCGATTTAGGTTTAAGCAAATATTTCCCGATGGACGGTAAGTCATCGGCGCATTCGGTATTAGGTTCTCCTTATTATATGAGCCCGGAAAGATTACTTCGCGATAAATATTACATCAACGGCGATATATGGTCACTCGGATGCGTCCTATACGAAGTAAGTTTTTTATCACATTCGTGTCTCGTTAAGGGTAAGGTAAAATTTCAGTTGTGTAAAAATTTTAATAAATTTGATCATTTTATAATTCGAATTTCGGAGCGATATCCGTCACTGGCTAATTTGTTATTTGGTTCCCTAAACGAAAAAAAGTCTTATTTCCTAATAATAATAATAATCGCGGTGCAACTTTTAAATACGTAATATATACTTACTGAAAAAAATCAATTGAAAATTAGTTAAATCACTAATATTTATTTTCTTTAACACAAAGCTTTTCGGCATTTACGCCATTATCAAGTGAAACATTTTTAACAAATCATAATTTTAAAAATATAAATTAAATATAATTACTTAAAAATATGCGATTGTGAAAATATACTCCAAAAATGCTGTACTGCTTCTGTTCTGTCTATTTTTTGATTTGTTGAAATTTAATATCAATATATTTGTTTATTAATTTTGTTTTTTTTTTATATTAATTTTTTTTTCTTCAATACTATTTTCCGGATTCTGTAAAAGTTGTATACTGGTGGAATTCTAAAATTTTTCATTTACTGTTGCGATGTACGATGTCCAAAAGTAAAATATAAAATATAAAAATATACGAACACAAAATTTTTTAAAAAACACAATTTTACAAGTAAAATGAAAATAAATATTAAAAATCTGATAATTTTTGGAGTATATTTTCACAATCGCATATTTTTAAGTAATTATATTTAATTTATATTTTTAAAATTATGATGTTTTAAAATGTTTCACTTGATAATGGCGTAAATGCCGAAAAGCTTTGTGTTTTCTTTAAGAAAATAAATATTAGTGATTTAACTAATTTTCAATTGTTTTTTTTTTTTTAAATCACTACATTCCACATTATAAAAAATTATACTTACTGAAGTCGTTAAATTGCAGAAAAGATATTTTTAAATATTTTTATGTTATTGCAAAATCTCATTTCCTAAGAAACTAACACAAGTGCAGTGGCGTAGCCAGGGGTAGTTGGGATGTCTGAACACCTCTTGGAATCAATCTGATATAAGAAAATATACATACACTCTTTGTTAAATGCAGTTTTGCATTTGTTAAACCAATTTTTTTTTATAAATCAACATGGCGCGAATTATATTTGACTGAAATCATTTATTCGAAATAATTTATAAATGTAATTTGTAAAATTTCACGGAGGTAGATATAATTATGAAAATTTCAAACAGATCGTATCACTGTAAATCAAAAATCATTTTATTCGCATCTCCAATTGTTACATCAGAAATTATTTAGCGAAGCGTTATGAACTTTTGTTTTGAACTGATCGTCTATTAGTTCAAAAGGTCGCGACGTATTTTCTAATGAATTTTCGCGAATTCAACTTTAGAAATGACAAAAACTGACGTATAAAATTAGTCGATAATTTTTCACGAGAATAAAAATTCCTTAGTTCTTGCGACATATTTCATCTTTCGGTGATTGACTTACGATAAAGCTGTCAGTTAATTTAGACCGAGTGGGCCCCAAACGTGTTCAGGACCTCGCATCCCAGCGTCTGTGGACCTTCAGCTACGCTACTGATGTATATATTGTATGTAAACTGAATAATTTTTTTTCTGCTAGAAAACATCGTCGAGTTAAATAACAGTGTTTTATTTTTTACGGATGTCAAATCAATTATTTATTAATTCTTAATTAACTTGTAAGTCAATAAACGTGAAGTACGATATTAATTTTTTGTTTTATAATTTTTGGCATAGTATGTACGAGAATTTATGTAAAGAATTCGTTTTTGTTAATTTTGTCAAGTTCTGTGTACTCTAGCTAACTATTCAAATCATCGACACTATTCATTATTTCCAGAAATTTTTTTATTATAATTCAATTTAATACGAAAAAATTATTTAATATAGTAACAGATGTGACCAGTAATACGAATAAAATAGTTCGAATTAAGAAATACCAAAAGTTCCTCTGTATAATTTTATTTTAATTAGGTCGATAAAGAACAGCATTAAAGCCCTCTGTTTACATATATATATATATATATATATATATATATATATATATATATATATATATATATATATATAAATAAAAAATAAGGTTTGAGATATAATTTTTTATTATACTATTATTATTATTATGTCGTTATTATTATCATTTCATCAGTACACCATTGTGTAATAAAATGAATATTATTCTTATTTTCGTACGAAATGAGTTAAAAGGTTTTTAAAAACGGGAGCGTTTGACACTTTTTAGGGGGGGGGTCGAGTGTTTTGTAAACGGAATTATTTGCTTTCACGAAATTTCGCAACTCCTATTTTCAACTCCTCCTCATCCACTCCTATTCCGCTTCTGCAATAATCATTAACTATCTTTATTATTATTGTTATTCTTTCTCGGGGGCAAAAAAAAAGTAAGCCAGATGTAAATCGAGTGTCGCGTAATAAAATTGTTCGTATTGATCATCTGCAAATGTTTGCTAGAATGCTCTATCGAAATTATATGGAATATTACCGAATTTTTGAATTTCGAACAAACCATAATAAATTCTGATCCTATATTAAGCATAAAAGATTTGTATTGAAATATGTTGATAAATGTCTTAGGTCTAAGGAAAAAAATTTTTGGAACACATTCGTTAATGATTTTGCGTCGTTGGTACATGTCAAATCATAGCCTAAAATTATATGCCGTTACTAGATGTCACAGTGGATGATTAATATATGTGAAACAATCGCTCGACTTAAAGCTTTGTGTGGGCCTTAAACGGGTTTACAGACCTTTTCTCTTAAAATGTGTTCCGCTTATCTGAAGAAAGAACACTTAATATTTCGTAATAATATATAACCCAATTCGGTTTAGATAACGCCGATATTTAAACCTGGGAAGCAGAGTTTAATTATAGCTATTCCGTCCCCTTCAGCTAAAATTTTGGAAATTATAATATATATATATTGTACGCTAAGTAGGTATTTTGACAATAGAATCTTTCCTCAATTAGTACAGATTGTATCCGAGAAATCAATCGTAAGTAATCTTATTACGTATGTTCGTAAAATAACCGAATGTTTTGAACTTCGATATTCAAATTAGCAGGATTTACTTCCATTTCTTCAAATCATTTTATAAGCTAAATCATTCTTTATTGTTGACGGTACGTAGTTTATAATGGTTACCCCGCTTGTACGAATATATACACTACCTTCTTGTGTATCTCTGGTGGTTTAACCATTTCTATCAATGATATAAACCTACACTCTGAGTTCCTCTTGTTTGCCGATGACTTTAAAATGTTTACATCATTTACGGTGTACTTCTGACTTTGCAGCGTTGCGGGATCACATTAATAAATTAATTACGAAAAAAAATACGTTCGCCTTCAATTTTAATAAATTTATCGAAGTAATATTCAGTAGGAAAAAAAATTAAGCATGTATTTCATTACGAACTACAGAATAACGTAATCAAGGATGTCAGTTTGTCTAAAAAAATTTTCTAATCGTGTAAACTATATTATTAAGCAGGTGTATCGAAATTTAGATTTTATTACGAGGAATTTTAAAATATTAAGTAATATTCAGTAGGAAAAAAATTAAGCATGTATTTCATTACGAACTACAGAATAACGTAATCAAGGATGTCAGTTTGTCTAAAAAAATATCTAGCGGTTGCAATTACACCTCCTCTCTCAAACGTATACACACGCATTTTTTTTTTGTTTCGTACAACAGCACGGTAGCATTAAAATAATGTCAAAGTCGACAAAGTGTAATATAAATACAAGAACTATTTAAAACCGTAATTAGAAAAACTAAAAATGATGAAGTTAGATTATCGATCCTGAAATAAAAAATTGCAATATTAAACCGAAATATATTAAAAATTTATTTCCGCATGAATAAATAAACAATTTATAAGAAAAGTATAAAAACGAAACAATTCGACAAACTTTACGTATAATAGTTGGTATTTTTATTTTTCCACAATTTAATTTACACAAAACAATTATCTGAAGATAAAATGATCAATTGCAGTTTAAATAACAAAGTGTAAAAATTATACGTATATTTAACATCGGTTAGTAATAATACGAACGGAGAGAGACAATTAAACAATTCACACGCGGAAATGTGGATGGTAAAAGAAACGTCGATAGAAATTCGAAGAAGAGAAACTAATCTCGGAAAGAGATGAAATATAAGTCGTCCACTAATTCTTTAGTTGCCCGGTAGTATGCACATGCAACCCGCGTGTTACGAACTAAACAACGAACAAAACCTATTCTGCTTCGTCAAGTGTATGCGCTTCAAGGTTATTGCAACCAGCAGTCCCCAATATAGTCCTGTGTAAATTTTATACACACTTGGCGTTATACGAAAATCTCTGTATAACGTAGTGTATAGTGTACGATTTTTCGATGCGTTCTTTGAGTAGCACGCACCAACCGTTGTGTAACCAGGCATTTCGAAGCATTTGTAAAAAAAAAAATTATTTTTTATAATATATTCTATGAAAAATATATGATTAAAATTTACTTATTTTGTTTAATCTCTATAAAATAATTAGTACTTTTCACTACTTTATTACATCATCAATTTTTACGCTATTCTGGATATTTCTGATGGTTATGAAAACATGCAACCTTTATGCAGGAGCCACCACTGATATATATATATATATACATTAGTAATGGGCATAAAATAACCAAATAATCAGTCGTATTATTAAAATATGTTTTTAAATTTGTTTATTGATTTAAGTGATTGATTAAATATTCTTATTTTTTTTTTATATTCGATGTTTCCATATATTTATAAATTCTGTAAATATGTCATTTTGTACATATAAATAAATTTAATGGTTTATTTAATTTGTACACCATAAGTGTATGATGTGCTTTAGAATAAAAAACTGTCTAGTTTTAAATCGGACGACGTATATTCGATCAAATTTAGTTGCCTGTTAGTAGACTATTATTTTAGTTCGGTTCGATTGAGATGTAGTGATCACATTTACACTGAAATATTCTATTGCGTGTTTTTTTTTAACGTTATTTATCAAAGTTTACTTCGGATTTAATAATAGTTTAACACGGTAATTATAATTTGAATGTTGAATATATCGGAGAGTAGTGATTTTATGAATTATAAGCAAAACATAATACAGTTTAATCATTATAAAATTTTTTTATTGCAAAGCTTTTATAGTAATTAAATTTTGTTTTTTCCTTATAATTATAATTTGATTGAAGTAAATTAAGAATGTTGAACGCAGAAAATATCGACATTATATTAGGTTTTGTTAGAACCGATTGAAAATTAGATTTTGAAAACGGTGATTTTTAGTTATATTTTTACTAGAATAAATTATTGATTTCGTAAAACACCGATTACGTGTGATCGTGTTGTTTTAAAATATATTGTATTTATTAATGAAATTCTAAAATCTGTATGATTGATTTACATCACAAAGTTTATACTAGATTTCAACTGAAATATCTTTTTTAACTTTATTTTAAATACATTTAGTTTATATATATATATCTGTTATTCGTTATATAACTTATTATCGTTTAGGGATCTTTGCATTTGCTACGTCGTGTTTATATTGTATTAATAAAGACTTAAAGTGAATCTGACTTAAAAAATCCCGAATAATTAGTAATTTTATATGTGTTCGTATGTTATATTAACATGACATCATTCGTATGAATTTTAGCTTGCCGCATTGCGATCACCATTTTACGTACACAAAATGGATTTAAATTTATTAATTCGCAAGGTAATCAAATGCGATTATGCACCGCTTCCATCCGATGAATACAGCGAACGTGTAAGTATATTTTAAAAACATCGTTTAAAACGGCGTTTACAATTTGGATTTTATTTTTTAATTTATATTTTATGTGTTTTATGTTTCTATATGATTTAATTTGAAAAATTATCAATCTGTGCACACGATACCTTTATTGACATTCCAGAAATAAAGCTAATGTGATTATTAACTTTCTAGTCGTATTTTATGGAACAGATTTTATTAATTTTTGTTTTTCGCTTGAGATAAAAAAAAAATGGTTAAAAACTTATTTATTGAGCTCGTTCCAGTTTAATGAGTTAATTAAACAAATAAATAACTATGCGTATTCTTTCTATTAATACTGACGTAGATATTATGTAATTAAATAATACCAATTTTTTCACTTTGCGACATTTTGAAATTAATTTTAATTTTCAAAATGAACCAAGTTTAGTCAAGAGACGGTGTTTATGGGTAACGGACCCTAATGTAGATGTTGTTAAGTTTTATAAATAAAAGGGGCTCCTGCTGTGTACACCGCCTGGTTCTTGTTATTATTGTTGGACCGGTAGGTAACTGATCTTATTTACGTTTTGATGTTGCTTAACCGGTTTTGTTTTGTTTTTTTTATTAGTTTCAATTTTGTTAAAATTTGAATGTTTAATAATTTCAATTTCTTTGGAACAATTTTGGAATTTGAAAAAATTGACAGGGTTTACGTTGAAGAAAAAAAAAATCTGAACGTGTGTTATTCAACCGTAAAAATCTATATCAACCATAAATCGACAGCTTATCCGCGGGTTGATTATTTGGATTCTTTTGTTGTTGTCTTATATTTTCTTCAATTAGAAGTAATTGTATTTTTTTCTTAATCGATTTATTTTATCTACACAACATAAATGCTAGATCGAATGTAGTTGTTAAATTGGTAATTTTCATTAATATTTAAATTTGACATTTAACTTTACTAAGAAACAAATGAATGCGTAATAAACTTAGAACAAATTTATAGCCGATTATTCTTCTTCGAACGTCAAAAATGGCAAAAACCTATACTGCGACAAATCATTGCCTATGAATGAACACCGAAGTTTTTTGATCACAGTATGCTCAAGGAAATCGCGTAGTACGCCTAAAGAAAGGTTGACCAGTAAGAAAATGAACTTTGTAAACCCAATTCAGTGTGGAAAATGTCATATTTTGACGGTAATAGAGTTTTTTATTTTCTAGTTGACGAGAAATGTCTCAATTTTAAACATATATAAATACATTGTAAGTACCTAAGAAGCGGTATTTTATAACAGGCATTCGTATGAAATTTATAACTTTGTGTCAAAATTTCATGTCTGACTAAAAGGTTTAAACCGGTCGAATTAAGTTTAGAACACGTGATCCGGCTAGTATCGGAACTCTTGGCGTGAAATGGTGCACAAAGTCGTAAACAAATTTATCTATGATACTTAATCTACATTTTAGATTTCATTTATATTTACAACATAATTTTGCAAGTGCTTTATTATCTTGCAAGGTAAGATTAATTCGTTAATTAGTGATTTGGGATTATCGATTTTCGATTTTTTTAATATTTTTAAAAACGATACATTGACCACAGTTGACGCTGTTGTAGAAAACAAAATTCAGTTGTGTAAAATCGAACAATTCTCAATTTTAGTCTTTTACACCTGAACGTTTAATATTTAGTTTTGGTATTGATGTTCCTTTACAGTTGGGTTGCTTATTAGCCGTGTTAGGGCTTATTTGTATCATATTTTATTGTTTTAGTATCAGAAATGTACTTTACGGCGGTTACATTTTTTTTTGTTCTACTTTGGTTTTAGCAGAAATGTTATTTACTGCTATTTTACGAGCTAGTTTTTTTTTCATATTATCTTTTGATCGTTATTATTATTTACATCCTTAATTTTCCTGACCCAATTTTCGTTTAATCATTTTCTCTTCATTCTAGTCATATCCGTGCTTTATAATATAACTTTAAGAAATAGTTTGCGCGGATTTTTAACTTGGTAACTCTTTTTTTTTCTCTCTCTTTTTATAGATCTTTTATGTTTATCTGTTTTGCTCGCTCTATTGAGAGTGATCGGTATTTCATACCATACCTTAGATATAAGTTAATTTGTTACTAACTTATTAGCTTCGCCAATAGTGGTCAGTTTATTCTGACTGGAGTGGTGTTAAAAACGAGCAAAAAAAAAACTGTTTAAAAATAATCATTTAAAAAAAAACCTACGAAAATTAAGGCTATTTCGGATTATTACTGATAAGTTTTTAAAAAATTCAATTATAATTACGTGCGTTTATTTTAAAAGTATTTTCTTATTTAGATGGCTACGAAATATTTTTTAAATAAAGAAATTTTTCCTATGAAAATATTATTAATGTCATTTTTCCTTTATTCATTTTTAATTTCCGGTCCACCGTCGAACGGAGACCTCTGCCTCCGATTATCTTTATTCCTGTCAGTTTCTTATGAATTTTCATATTTTATCTACTCGTCTCATCTTCGGTAATCCTGAGGATCGTTCGCTATCTGGTTTTCACGTTGTCGACATATTTATCGGGCGAACTTCGCCAGCTTCATGAACCACATTCATTTCCTGTTTTTAATTTCCCTATGTCATCTGTCGCTTTTGTTGTTTCTAGGTTTTTTAGTCAATTTGCCCTTTGGAACGATTCTCAGCACATTTTAATTGTTCTTTTGTTAACACTCGTGTTTCAAAACTGACAGAATATACTGGTCAAACACTTGCAAACTCACGGGTGTTGTATTGTGTTCAAGTATGTTTCTAATTTTAGAAATCTCCTTTATACACGCAGATAAATCGGTTATATTGTACATTATTTTAATAGAAAAAAGTTTCATTTTATTTAATAAGTAATCTAATCGTATTTTCCAAGCAAAATATAAAGAACATCGTGTAAACATCGTTGAATGACGCGAAAAATATCATTATATAGGCGGGTAATTGTAATTTTGGATTACAAATGTGACCATGTATTTTTATAATATACAGGAGCACTTTTTCTCGATGTGTATTAGCAGTTTTAACATTATCGGATAATTAAATTTAAAAAATTACATATTTACGCGAAAATTGTAAAGATAAATAAAATAAGAGCAAAAAATCGTTAAATATTATACAGCAAATACATTTTGTTATTTAAATTAGATTTTTTTTTTTAATATCGTTAACAAATAGAATTTGTATTTAAATTTTAATTTGTATATTATAATTAGTAAATACGTTTTTAAGTCAACAGTATAATACGCTCTCGTGTGTGGACATAGTTTCGTAGGTGTGTGTGTGTGTACACTAAATAATAGTGTAATTGTGTTTAACAAAATTTATAGGTACGTAAAATAATTGCTAAATGCCTGTCCGTCGATCCCGATAAAAGACCAAATGCTCAATATGTTTGTAATAAAGCCAGAAAATATTTTGCCAAAATTACAAGTTAAATGCGACTTAAATGACACCTTTTTATTTACACAACCCGTTGGACATATATCGTGATTTTATTAAATTTATTATTATTATTTATTTTTTGTATAGAAATAAAATATTCGATTCATTATTTATCGGCTGCGTGTATACTATATATATATATATATATATATATATATCTGAAATATGTGCTTCGTGTATGTCTAAGGAAGAGAAGTATCGTATTTGTTATAAATTTTTTTGTAATGCAATACGTAATAAACTGTGAGGCCTGTAATATTTAATTGGAGTATATTAATAAATATAAAAGTCTTGTCCGTCGTTGATGACGATGAGAGATAAACCGTCTGTGTGTTTAAATGTAAATGAAAATAACAAATATAATCGCGCCGGCAACAAATCAGGACACTAGCAAAAGTATTGCGAGTGAATGCAAAACTCGTGGTGATCATAAAATGCATGCTTGTTCATGATGGTTTTCAATGAAAATATTTAGCTCAATAACAGACTTTTATATGAAAAATTCTTCTATAATAACTTTGTTTATATTGTGTTCAAATCCATTACAGGAAAAACATGAATATTTGACAATAAATTTTTGTACTGTATAATTTTCGTATTCTGTATAAGAATGATAGGAAATAAGTATATGTGTTTTTCCAATAAAATCTATTTAAATAACAACATCCTAGTAATTATAGAATGAATGATGCTGAAGTTAATAATTATTGTGCGATCATGAGGGAACTTTAATCGGCTTTCATATTTTTAAATTATCTTTATACACAACACTTATACAAGATGTGTCGGTTAATGTATATTATCACCGTGTTTTCTAGAAAATATTTCGTAATATTTTAAAACCGTCGATTCCAAAAAAAAAAAAAGTAAACATACACATACATAAGATGTTAGTTCTGAATAGTTGTCTCGTGAAATTGAAATGAAAAACCCGAATAAATATCAATTGTATATTTCTTAGCATGAAACCACTACCTATCATTGGATAGCTGAATGTATTCAAGCAATTATCTTCAACTGAAATCATCTATTAATAGCCAAGCAGGCTAGGAATAAGATATGCAAAAATATTTATTAAAAAAAAAAAAATTGTATATTTCTAACATGTTCTTATAATAAACACGGATTATCTGTTTTCATACGACGTCGAGGACAATATTTATTTAGTGTTAGCGGATAAATGAAACGTTCTACATAAAAGGAATTACGTTTAGAATACTATTGACAGTTTTCTCACTTTTAGTCTAGTGCGTGATCTGATATTCATTTTATATTGCAAGTTTTCAATGGACAGATCGACTTAAACGCAGAAACGCTATAGATGATATATAAGTTATTTTCAACAACTGTTCTTTAATATCTATTTATATCTGTTATCAAAAAAAAAAAAAAAAAAAAGATGGGCGAGAATATTTAATATTCTATCTAACGTAATATAATCGATTTATAAATTTTTATTTTTTCTAGTCATTTTAATTTTACAAGAGCGTACAATTAGTAAAAATAACAAGAATTAATGTACGGTATTAAAGGGGGGCGTTATCTTTTAAATATTATTTATGTGTACATAAATATTCGAATTTTTTACGAAAGTCATACAAACGAGGAAATGTTCAGTTTGACCCATATATTAAAAAAACGTAAAATGATTTAGTAGCAGGCGCCGATGAAGTCAGAATATAATTATTTTGCACCTACATCCGCTTCGGTTATAAAGGGGTGACAGAACACGTTTTGTGTGCCGTGTAGTAGCAATATAAGTGGAGTGCGAGACTTGCGTAGACTAAATCGCTCGTTGTTATTTCCTTTATTAAATTCTATTAAGTTATATCCCCTTAATCTGGCGTCTCCTGCTTATGTATTATTCTCTTATATTCTTGATAACGTATCAGATGCAACATCCGCGCAGTATTGCAAGAAGATAGTGGAAGCTGTTCTGAATTTCAAAACTATCTTATTAAATAAGCCTTTGTGGTCACAAACCCCATTAACTAGCTGATAATGTCGTCCTCGTACGATATAATATGCATGCGTACAATCCTTGCTATTATTACTGAGGTGTATTTCGAAGTAATATCCTGACGATGGAACGAGGCTTAGCCATAACTTTCCTTTATATGTATATGTATACTGCAAAACGTGAGTTGACGGTAAATTTGTACCGACGTGCATTCTTTAAAAATCCTCGATTTTGTAATGAAACTAAATTTATTCAGTTTTTCCCCAAGATGTGTTTTTAAATTTTGTCTCTCTCGTCGTTACATATTACTTTTCTTTCGGTAAAGATACTCGATAGAACTTTTTAGTGTCATCTGTATCAAATAGTTTTTTTTTTTGTTTTAATTTATTCTCATCTAGAACTGACCAATAAGGCTATCCACTAGATTTTTTTGACTTATGTATTGTCATGAAATTTTGGACATGCTCATCAGCGTCTTCCGAGATTTGCTGACTCGGTGACTAGTCCAAATCAGTCATTTTTTTCGTTTTAATCTCTTCGGGCTTATTGATTGTTCCAGTAATTTGAAATTAAAAAAAAAAAAAGTTTTTAAAATTTTTTATGTTAATTTTTTATTTATTTTACAGTAGTAGCAATTTAAAATTTTTCTCGAATATTTTCGTCAGCAGCTGTCCTGATTTTAATCGTACGTAATGCACACACACATATATATATATATATATATATATATATATATATATATATATATATATATATAATGTGTGCGTGCTTGTATTTGTTCAATGTATATCCAAATTTATCTGGATATGTTTATTAAGTTATAATTGTAAACGATAGATATCCCATTCCGTGTGTTGCTGTTGGATTTATTTTATTCATTATTTACTTATATAGCGACGTGTGTGTAACTGCCGAGATTATTACGGTGCTGATGACTTAGCTGTTAGATGTAGTAAATGAGATTAGAGGAGGAAAGGAATTACATAATAGTAGAATAGTTTAAGAACAATTACATAGGTAACCAGAAATGGTACGCGGATAGATATGAGATCGATAGGGATCGATTGTCGTGCCGTGTAGTAAAATGTGACAGATAAAGAAGAATTTATGTGTACACCAAAGCGGCAAAATGTAAGAGGTCACTTTGGAATAGATAGCCATGAGAGAGTGATATGTGACCGAGGCAGAACTTACTAAGTGCCGTGTAGTTAGAACGAGACAAGTTAGCAGGTAGTTTCCACAAGTCAACATTGGGTTTGTTAGGAAGAAACAAGTTATACGTATACATGCGAAGAAGGTTAATGTTGCTTTAAATGAAGCATGCAGTGCAGTAACTGGCTGTTTAAGATCAACGCCCCTATCCAAATTATATGAACTTGCTGGCATAGCACCACCAGAAATTAGAAGACACGTGGCGGCGAAGAAGGAAAGATGGAAGACAATTCATGATGAATGCCACCCATTACACTGTTATAAAGGAGTAGCCAAAAACCGATTGAAATTCAGACGTGTGGAGGAACTAAAAAATACAGACCACGCAGAAAGACTCCAAATGTGGAAAGCTGACAACAACCAGGCAGCAGAATCACTTCCAGCAGGTTGTCACCTGAATTATTCCTGGAGAACACTAAATAGAATACGAAGTGGTACTCCGCGAACGAAACACAATCGATTTAAATGGGGTTTGCAGAAGATTATCAATGTCAATGTGGTGAAAGGCAAACTGGGAACCATTTATTCAATTGAATCATTTGATCCATCAAAACTTTATAGTGATTTCGGAGAAGACGCGTTAAAATTTATAGATTATCGAACAAATATTGGTATATAAATCGACCGGATACGCGGGGAAAAAATGGGGGGGAGAGGATAAATTTCATTTGTGTTGGAAATATTTGCAGGCTGTGTTTAGTACTGGAGATGGCGGGGCTTTATTGATTGTTGGGGAAAACCGTATGGAATGGGTGTCATAACCACCACATTTCGTTTCTAATTTCTAATGCTGATTTATAAACTGCGAACCTGTCTTTTTGTGTGTTGAATTTTTTAACGTGCTGCCTCGTCTACCTGAATGAAAATTTCGGGTTATGTAGCGCATTTTTCATCATCGATAAGACCAATTTATAAAAAGGGAAATCATAGTGATTATTCTAACTACAGACCAATCGCTATAAATACGGCGATAGCAAAAATAATGGAGAAATATGTGGCAATGAAACTAACTAAATACATCGAAGAAAACAAAATAATTGATAAAGAACGGTATGGTTTTCAGAAAGGCAAGTCAACACATCAATGGCATTGGGTGACTTTGCAGAGGAAGTAAGAACAAATTTTGAAATAGGAAACAAGGTGTTAGTAACCTACATAGACTTCACAAAAGCATTCGATACTGTGGATCATGATAAATTAATATATAAACTAGGAATTAAAGGAAGTGTAAAAAAATGGTTTGAAAGTTACTTAAAGGAAAGGAAAACGATAGTGAGTATAGATAATGTACGAGGTGAATATAGAGACACTAAAGTAAGCGTACCGCAAAGTAATCTAGCGCCAATTTTGTTCATTATATACACACAAATGGTTTACAAAAAATACTGAACTGCAGTAGATTATTTGCATTTGCCGACGATTTGGCTATAATGACAGTTTATGCGAAAAAATTTATGCAATATGATTTGATAGTAGTGAGTAAATGGGCGCATGATCATAATTTAGCAATAAGTATAATTGAAAACAAAGATTATGTTACTTAAACCGTTTGGAAACTGCGAATTATATAAACCTAAAATCATAATGCACTCAAATGAATGTGCTCATTTTATGCGCCTTAAAAGTAAATGTTCTAATAAAAATTGCAGAAATATAGAATTTGTAAATGAACACAAATACCTCGAGGTAAAAATAGATAGTAATCTAAGGTGGAACCTACATACGGAATATGTTAAACAAAGTACCGTGTCGCTATGTACACTTGTAAGTGAAAAGAAACTTTAATGATAGTATATTATGCTTTAATTGAATCGAGACTATGGAGTGCAAGCACGGGGAATAGCAAAAAAATCGTACGTGAAGAAAATAGACAGGCTTCAAAGGAAATGCCTTAAACTAATAAAACGAGTGAGGTATCATTAAATGAACTTACGAAGGCCCAAAATCTACTAAATATAACAGGTATATATTTACGTGTGAAATTGTGGGAATATTTTATATAGTGTGTGTGTGTGTATTAGTTACATGGCATTGTTTCAGTTATAATCACTCGTAAGCGGGTGAAAACGTTTGACATTTAGACTTTCTATTTTGAAATTGTAC